>OZ053298.1:39049319-40436956 GCA_964056655.1 Arabis hirsuta | reverse complement strand
TCAGACTTGTTGTGTTTTTGGAGAGTTTTGTACCTTCAGTTAAACAGAACCTACGAAGAAGGTAATAAAAGCAACACACACTTAATTAGCTTTGAAGTTTGTCTGTCTTCTTGATGAGAAGAGACTGAGAAGATGCACAAGAACATGCAAGAGCTGGAGTTGGAGATGGAGATAGAAAAGCTGAAAGATAACACCAATGTAATGAAGCACATAGTGGGGCAGTGATGGAGATGCAATGGTTAAGATGGACAAGACTCAGATAGACCTCGAAGCTAGAGAAACGGCTCTGCAAGACAAAATGATAAAAAAAGAACGTGTGACCAATGACGAGTATCAAGATGCTCGCAAAGAGATGACCCAGGTACCAAGCAAAAACCATTATGAATCCTGTCTCTTCTAAACTCTTTTGCTTGTCCTTTTGACTTTTAATATTACTTTGATGAACAGTTATGGAATAGGAATGAGGATTTGATGAGTGGAGAGAAGATTAGAGTAATAAAGAACGGGGCAATTAAACCCCGAGACGTTCATAGCAGCAGTGAGAGCTGAGAAGAAACTTGGAGGTAAAAAAATCAAGAGCAGAGAATAAGGCTATCAAGTCATGGTGGGAAGGACACATTGGAGATGTGCAATGGCATCCATTTAAAGTCGACCAATCTGATGGAAAACCAAAGGTTTTACACTTTACTTTCCTTTTTTTTTATTTAGTATCTCAAGATTTCAAAATGTGAAATTGCAGAGTGGTGGATAGAAGTTTATAATGAAGTGGTACGAGCAAAAGTAGAGATAGATGATCATAACGGAATGGTAGCCATGTGATTTTAGAGCTTTGGAACTATGAACAAAACCGAAAGGTGACTGTGGAGGAGGGGATTGACGTCATGTGTCGTATCTTGATGCTACGAGGAACAAACGAAAGAGTGTTTGAGACCTACTTAAAAGATTAACAAAACAAAAGAAAAGGAATTTGAAGTGGCAATGGTAAGACAACTGTCGAAGAGTTTTTGCCTCATCACAATTATTTGCCTCAAATGATTACGAGTGGTACCGTTATACTTGTTTACTCATCTTGTTTAGGTTTAACGCATGAGAATTGAAGCCATTAAAAAGTTTGGAAAAACTGCTAAAACAGAAAGCAAAGATAATGTACAAGGTATGGCACAGAGGCAAGGTTTTAAAAGACAGAAACTGTAGCTTCTTTCTTTGGTTTTAGTTGCACTGATCCGAATTAGAGGTTTGCTTGTTCCCTACGTTAACAGATGATGATAATACACTCACAGTGACAAGGTGAAGGTCTGTCCTTTCTCCTCTTTAGCCTCCCTACCCAACTTAAATTACCGATAACCTATATAACCGGGTTATCAGCTTTATAGCCATGGCTACCTGACCAGTAAACAAAACCATGATCCCCATAGAACAAAGACTGCCCTAGTAAGAGTTCTGCCAGAGCTGCTGCTGCTGGGTTTGCTTTGAGGGTTGACCTTGGGAGCCACCGTCCCTTGGGTTTTGCTGTTGGTGCTCAATTGACATTCCGCTTTGTGGCTGATAGTAGTTTGGGTAACCGAGAGACCCATACTGCTGTTGCGCCTGTTGCTGAGCTTGGCGTACCTGCTGAGCTTGTTGTTGTGCTTGGAGGTTGTAGTACGTGTTGCTTGGGACACCCGACATGGTTTGAGAGCCAGGTCCATGTAGCCATACAGGCAAGTTTTCGTTCTGCGATAAAGCAATCTAGCGTTTAATGTCAAAACAAAGATCTTTCCTTGCAAGTGTCAATATGAGAAAACAATTACCTGCTGCTGCTGCTGCTGTTGTTGTTGTTGCTGCTGCTGAAGTGACAACAGATGGTTATTCTGTTTGTACTGTAGATTCAAGACGTCTTCATAACTAAGTGTTGGCCCAGTAGGAGTTGCCTGTTGTTGTTGTTGGTTAAGAGGGAAGTTCCCGGCTCCAACATTGCTCGAGTTCCCAAACCCATAGGCAGAGGAGGTAGCAGGAGAAGTTGCTGACTGAGGCAAATTACTGGCGGAAATGTTGTTTTTGTACTGCGGAAGCAAACCAGCCAGTGATTGGTGGTATGAGCTGTTACCAGGAAATGCTTGCTGGAAAGCTGATGGCATGTACGGGTAGGTCTGAGGCATCAACGGGTAACCGATCATGTTGGCATAGTGAGCCAGAGGCACTGGGGGCTGAGAATATGGATGCATTGCAAGATGTTGAGGAAGGGCTGGTCCAGTAGCAATATTGGCACCAGTTAAGCTCTGCTGGTTTGGCTGCGTTGTTGGAGTACCACCACCTCTGAGTGCCTGCATGTAGAAAATATAACCACAACATTGTAAATCGAATATTTCCTATATAATTTAGATGGACAAGAAAGGCGTTAGACATGTAACTGACAGAAATTGAATTCCTTCAAGTATTTATGCTTTTCATCAAGCAAACAAGAAAGTGGTCATGGATACAATCACAAGAGAACCTTAGTTTCTTCACACCAAATTCCAAACAGACGCCAAAGAAAACAAAGATAAGCTATAAATTAAAAGAAGCATTCATGTCTCCAATTAAAGGGATCACCTCTGGCATGGACATGGTTTGACCACCAAACGACGAATCATTGCTTCTTGACGGCGTAGACTGTACGCCTGGGAAAGTTGAGTACTGAAGCTCAAGTTCCCTTACACTTTGTGCTGTCTGTGCCAATAGGTTGTTGGGAACTGAGTGTGTATACCCTTGCTGAAACCAAATTGTTGAAACCAATGATGTCAACCAAGAATTATACGGATATTTTTCAAACTATCTTATCGATGAAAATCTGAACAGCAATCTATATTAAGACATCTTAATAAATAAAAGGAGGTCCACTTAAAGCTATAATCGAAAACCATACGCTGCAAAACTTTAAGCACTTGGTTGTAATATATGTAGCTTACCATCACATTTGTTAATGAGGCAAGATTCTGCATGTTTGTCTGTGAAGCATCAAATGCAGTATTCTGCTGCTTGGCATTTTCATATGCATACTCTGGCTCAGATTGAGCAAACGAGTACTGGTTCTCCTGATGAGCAGTTTCAGGATTTTCTGGCAACAAAACCTCTCGCTGAGATTCTGACGAATCATTATAATTTTCTGTAGTCACATGGACTATATTTCCATTGGACATGCTTCCAAGATGTTCATCTCCATAGAACTCTGTATTTCTGTGCACAAGACACCCAAAACTGGTGAGTACAAAGGAAAAGAGTCCAGAAACTATTTGGAAAAGGAAAATCAGTAATAAGGTCATGCCTAGCATCAACACGTTCAATCTGTCGAGCTACATCAGAAGCCTCTTCTAAGTTGTTGCCCAAAGGCCTTGATCCAAAACCTCCAAAACTTCCAAAGCTTAACTGTGCGCACTCTTCTGTATGGATTAGCAGATGATCTGGAATTACGACAGCAGGTCTCTCCTCATCATGAGAGGAGTATTGATCCTGATTCTCTATTCTTAATTCTTGAAGGTTGGCAGCAACAGACGAAACATCATCTTCATCTGCAAGGGAATATAGGCACGGGAATGAGACATCATCAAGAGCAAAAATAAGTATATACTCTACATGCTGAAAATTTTCCAACATGCTTTTTTGCTTTCGCGCGACTTCAAACATCAAGCATCATATTCTTGCATCAAAAGATAACTAAGACAAGAAAAACAGAACTGAAAAGTAAAGCTCTGCAATAAACCCAATAGAGGAGAAGCTTCGTCTACTCCACCTGAATTTTAAATTAAAAACCAAAAGACTAGACAAGATTCTTTCATTACTCCCAGAAGCTAATATGACATAGTTGCAGAGACACATGGTTGAGGTGTGACATATCATCAAAAGAAAATTCAATAAAGCATCTGCCAAATTATCTGCCATTGTGATCAAAATATGTAGTGCAGAGCCATGGTCATGCACGACACATCATTATCAATAGAGCATACAGCAACTTTATACTAAACATGTTGGAAACATATATACAAAGTCAAATTTTTACCTTTGTGGTGCTCAACAGGATGGCTCTGCGTTTGGTGTCTGTATGGATTATCACCAAACTCTGATGACACTCCAGAGTCATCTTCCTGAACAACTCCACCAGCGACAGTGTCAGGCTGCATGTGCTCTCTTCCAAGATTTCCAAAGGGACCATTTTCTCCTAAATGTGTATCTCCCAACTGGCCCTTCAGATGTTGATCTCCTCTATTGGATTGGAAATCTGCTGGACCATTGACTACCTCTGACTCAGTTGGAGCCAATGATACAGAAGAAGTGCTAGCAGCCACTGGTTTCTCAATCGAGGGCCATTCATCTTTCACGGGTACATGTTGATTTGCAGCGCTTTCATGCTCGTGATTTACCTCAGAACACATATCGACATTTTTCCGAGAGTTTGTTGAATTGTTATGAGGTCTGCCCATCTTCACAATGTCAGCCATAGACATCTGACCTTCAGCTCCAAACCATGCAGTTTGATGTCCAGAAACAGACTGCGATGATGATATTCCACCACCCGAGGTAATAGTTGGCGTCTTACTGTCCATAGAAACAGAATAACTGCAAAATATATACAACATCCATGAGAAATCAACAGCTCAAATGTAGAGATGAACACAACTATAATTCTCGAAAATGCAGAAATAGGAAAACTACATTAAGGAAAAGTGAAATATGGCAAAGTAAGGACTTAACACCTTTTCATCAGAGGTGCATGAATTTGATCCATAAACACAACTAACATTACATAAAAAAATAATAACTCCATATACAAGTACATACAATTTTACTATGCTAAAAAGCTTCCTTGTTTCTAGTAAATCAAACATCAATTGTATGTGAAAAATTGCTTAGCATCAGCATAAAAACTTTCAAACCTCATCAAAAGGAAAGTGTTCGATACTCTGATAAAACAGTAAGCGTATCTGTTCTTCTACTACTAAGCCACAGGCCACCAAACTACATCAAGCCATGCACAATCAGATACCAATAAAAGCTCTGCTAATCAGTGTAGCCACTGCAGTAGTTGGTCTAAAAAGCCTACTAACTAAATCCTACCAATTTAATCGCTGACGATATGGGTGAATATGTTCAAAATCAATTATTCATTTTAGGGCAGGCTACTCACTTGTCCAATTGCATTCAACTGGTAAAAGAAAGAGAGCACAGGGAGTATTAAAATCCATAAGACTAACAAAAGGAAGTACTTCCCAACAAAGGCCACAAAAGAAGCAATGTAGTCATAATCCCAATCAGATTCATTGCTAAGTGCCTCAATAGGAGTTTATCGCTTTCGCTACAAGCTAAGTCTATTGCAAGGAAATATCTGGCCCTGCTTGTCATCAGAAAGACTATGGAACATATCTTCAGCTTGAATGGAACTCATGGGAGATGACAAACATAGTGCAAAGGGGATATTTCTTTGCAACAAACCTTATAGTTGAGGCACTAAACAAAAACAACGAATCTTATTAAGTTCAGCTTATAAACTATATTTTTTGTTTTTTTTGTGTGTTTTTTGGGAAAGTTATATGGTATTAATTATTTACGGATTTTGATACTACCCTATCCTCTTTATTTGTGCAATGCCATGGTTTCCTCTCTTAAGAGAAGGTCTTGTTTTTTCATTATACTTGTTGCATCATGCAGCTATGTAGATAAGAAAGTTGAATAGATCAGTCAAAGTTAAACCTGTGTGGTATCTGATGGTGGCTTGATACTCCAGATGTAGAAGAAGAAGAAGAACCTTGAGAAGTCTGCATCCCGCTCTCCCTTTTGTTTGTAGTTTTTCCTTGGAAACTTCCTGGCTCTGACAATAGAAATATGATAACGGGGATTCATAGCTAGAATGAAATAAGTTTTCTAATGTAGTATTCTAAAGTAAAAGTGCCATGTATGTACCACTGGAGCTGAAAGGGGTAGCTCCACTTCGTCCAGCATAACGATCAGAACCACCTTTATTCCCACGGTTGTAAGAGTTGCTATAGCCTCGTGATCGGGAATCTGGTATATCCCTAGTCTGAACAAAGAAGTAATGTTATAAACTCTCCAAAAGTAGAATAAAATTATGTAACAAAAACTATCTGAAACCAAAACAACATCTAGGATCAAGTATTATATGAGAACAGTTAATATATACAGAGTTTGAGCAGTAACGATCGAAAACACAGAGGTGCGATTTGGTTTACTATGTTTCTAACTAAAATGCCAACAAAGGACTTCAGAGGCAGACAAAGACATGATGATGATCTTACCTCTTTCTTCTTTTCTTTTTTGCTCTTCACCTCGTGAAAAGGATCTGAAATAGTGAAAGAAAAAGAATCAGTATCATGAAAAGACATTAAGCATCTCGAAAGCAAGTACAGAGAGCTACACAAAACATATAGTAGCTCATGAAGTTCAACGAGGAGGACTAAATGCTCAAAGGGCGAAACTTTCGAGAACCCAAATCTAACCCTAATTAACACAAACTCTCAGTAACAAGTGTGTTGAGCATCCAAAACAAAATCTCCGAGGAAGAGGAGGAAACCCTAGTTATCTCCGATGCCCAATTTACCATTCACTTCTTCAGAACGAGAGAAGAGTTAGAAAAAAAAAGAGGGAGAAACCTTGGGAGAGGAGGCGATTAACGGCTTCGTTAGGATCCATGTTACAGTCCTTGAGCACGGCATAGATCTCGGCTTCAGGGCAGTTAACAATTTCCTTTAAACTTTGTACCATCTTCCTCGACCCCGAAGGAATATCGGAAATCCCGTTTGAGTTTTTTCTGGCTCCGACACTTGCACCATCGCCGACGATCTTGCCGCTCATCTTTAATCTCTCTCTCTCTCTCCCTGAATCTCAGATCTGAAGAAAACAACGCCGCTTCTTGCCTATCTCTGCCGCGAGAAGAAGAAGAAACGGAAGAAGCAGGAAGAAGAAGTTTATATCTGTCCACAGAAAACCCTCTCTCTCTCTCTCTCTCTCTCTCTCTCTCTCTACGTTTTTTTTGTTTTTAAATTTTGTTTTTTAGTTACTCCACCGTCATTGGAGATATCCACTTCTTTTTAGTTACTGTTCGAATGCTCAAATGGAAGAGCTGATTAATATTATACATTTCTCTAAAGATTTGGAGATTTTTTTCCTCCTTTTTATATATGAAATTTTATATAACAAAAGTAAAAAGATTATCTATTTTCACACAAACCACGTAGATAATAATTTATTAAAATATCGAAAAATGGATATTATTATGGATTAGATATAATTTTTGAAAAATGTAGCTTATTCTCTTTTACCAGTTTGGATGTATAAAACTGTATGATTTTCCAAATTTTTAAAAAGCTGATAAAGAAGAATTGGTCTTAATTGTAAAATTAGAAAACAGAGAGGAACCTAATTGCAAAGTCTAGAAAACAGAGGATCTCTCAGAAAACCCTAAACCCTACTGAAATCGACCACACGGCCACTTTCTCTCTATACTTTGGCAGTTTTTCTGTAATTAAGATCGTGGAGGTGGTGGTGGTGATGGAGATCGATTTGGGAGCAAACGCGTTCGGTATCGACTTCCATCCATCGAAGAATCTAGTCGCTACTGGTCTCATCGATGGCCACTTGCATCTGTAATTCGAAACCCCTTCTCTCCCTCTCTCTCTCTCTCTCTCTCTCTCTCTCTCTCTCTCTCTCTCTCTCTCTCTCTCTCTCTCTCTCTCTCTGTTCCTTGTTTCCAATCCCCAAGAATCAGCAATCATCATGTAATCTCGAGCCCTTTTCTTTTGTTTTGCAGATACCGATACGACGCAGATTCTTCACCTGTCAGGTAATAAATAAACGCTATTTCATCGGCAAAGTTTGTCTCTTTCGTTGTGGGTAGTAGCGTAAATGATCACTGAATTTGGTGTTTCGTAAACTAGGGAGCTTAAAGTTCGTGCACATAAGGAGTCTTGCAGAGCTGTTCGGTTCATCGATGGTGGCCAAAGTTTGTTGCTTTAACTTCTGACAGTTTGAGTTCACATCCAAACATTTTACTTCTCTGTTTTACATTTGTATGCTTTTTATGGGTTTTAGGAATCATCACAGCTTCAGCTGATCGCTCTATTCTAGCGACCGATGTAGAAACTGGTGCTCGTGTTGCACATCTTGAGAATGCTCACGAGTATGCAAATTCTCCTCTTTTCTTTTTAAATTGAATACATTTTTAGTTGTGTGGTAGTTTTATAGTGATTGATAATGTTTTGCATTGGTTTTCTAGGGATGCTGTTAACACTTTGATCAATGTTACTGAGACAACCATCGCTTCAGGAGATGATAAAGGCTGCATTAAGGTCTGTACAAAAAAATTCTCTTTCGTCAAACTGTAAAGCAGCTACAATACAGTCTACACTGCTGATATCTCTACAAAAATTTTGAGTAGGAATTAGGATCCGTGTTCCTTAGTATTTCTAGATGTGTGTGTGTGTGTATGGATACTTTCTGCCTTAAGAACTTATTATCTCCCTGTCAAAAGTTTCTTGTCCAATTTTCTTTCGTGGGGGGTTTTGGAGTGGAATTATGTGTTTGTTTTATGATATGGTATGTTTGTCTGTTCAGGTTTGGGATACGAGACAGCGCTCATGCTCTCACGAATTCAATGCACACGAGGATTACATTTCT
Source organism: Arabis hirsuta (assembly GCA_964056655.1). NCBI lineage: Eukaryota > Viridiplantae > Streptophyta > Magnoliopsida > Brassicales > Brassicaceae > Arabis > Arabis hirsuta. The sequence goes on along the minus strand of OZ053298.1, from coordinate 40,428,313 downwards.
GACATGACACTTGCATCTGATTCAATGAAGCTAGTGGCAACAAGGTTTGGAGTTTTGTAGTCACATGATATAATAAAGCTACTGTCTTTTGAGTTTCTGTAAAAGACTTTATCGTTTATTTCCTTTAATTTGATTTCTTTGGCACTGTTTAGTGGAGATGGGACTCTGTCTGTCTGTAATCTCAGATCAAACAAGGTCCAATCTCAGTCTGAGTTTTCTGAAGACGAACTACTTTCTGTTGTTATAATGAAGGTAAGTCTATTATGTGCCTACATGGTTATTCATTAATTCATCTATCAAACAGAAAAATCAATTAGAATATGTGATTTCAAGCTCTTTTATCTCCACATTCCTTATCTAATGTGTGTATTATTGTTTGATCTATTGATTTCAGAATGGTCGTAAAGTTATCTGTGGAACTCAGAATGGTACTCTCTTGTTGTATTCATGGGGATTTTTCAAGGATTGCAGGCAAGTCGTATACCTCTAACACTAGCTATGATAATGGTTTAAGGCATTGGGAAAATGTATCTACCAACTCCTAACTGTCTGAAACGTTTTTCCTATCTACAGCGATCGGTTTGTTGATCTATCTCCAAATTCAGTTGATACTCTGTTAAAGGTGAGATGATATATTTTGTTTTAAGATATGGTTACTGTAACAGTAGGGCGATTTTGGCCAATGGAAGTCTTGTGTGGATTCTGTAGCTTGATGAGGACAGAGTTATCACTGGATGTGATAATGGAATACTTAGGTAAGGAAAATAACTCTGCTTACGTAGGAGAAGGCTTTTTGCTGTTTTTCTTCAATCAAATAACTCAAACTTGATTTACATATTTTCCCCAGCCTCGTTGGAATACTGCCCAACAGAATAATACAGCCAATTGGAGCTCATGAGTTCCCTATCGAAGATCTCGGTATTTTACAATTACCCTCTGTTTTTCTAACAACATTTTGCTAATCTTTATCGACTATTATACTCCGTCTAGAACGAATTTCTAAACTTTTTTGGTTTCAAATCTCTCTTGTAGCTCTCTCGCATGATAACAAGTTTCTCGGTAGCACAGCTCATGACAGTATGCTGAAGGTATCATCCCTTGTCTCTAAACACACGCCCTCATGGTTAAGCGTTACATAAAAGGGTTCCTGATTTACTTCTTTTATTGTTCCCGGCAATGAAGTTGTGGGACCTAGAAGGGATTCTAGAAAGTTCCAATGGCAATTCGGGGAATGCATCTGGAGCTGCAGGAGACAGTGATAGCGACAACGATGGGATGGACCTTGACGATGATCTTCCCAAGTCTTCCAAAGGTATATAGAGAAACCTGCAAAGATTACTGGAAAATTTGAAACATTTTCATGAGAGATTATAATCCCAAGTCTACAATATGATTTGATCTCGATTCTTTTGCTTGTACAGGATCGAAGAGGAAAACGAAAAGTAAATCGACTCCTTTGAACTCTACAACTAGTTTCTTTGCCGACTTGTAGATTTTGTTTCATATTCGTCTACTTGATCCTGACAGTTTTGTTGCCGACATCCATCTTTTTTCACTGCTTTGTTTACCATTACGATTATTGCAATCGAACAACATATCTATATCATTTTGCCATTCAGATCATATACAAGATTCCAATTGAGAAATTACTAGTTTTGTTTCCTTTCGAGCTATTCTTTGGTGGAGAATTGATTGTACGTATTCTAGGCATTCTATGTGCAGATCTCTGGGATACACGAAGATTATCCAACAAAGCAGTCAATGGATTTTTCTTATCAATTTATAATTTTTTGCCAACTCTGATCAATTTCCAATAATTGCATGGATGAAAGATAATAATATTCTTCTCTTTGTAGTGAAAACAGATCTTGGTATAAAAAGATCATCAGCAAAAACCATATGACAGATAATATGAGCCACTTCAACTTGCTTAGATCATGTAGATTTTTCAGTATAATCTCTTATTTGAATCAAAGCTAATAGTTCCTCCGGACAAATCAAATACAAATAAATTAAACGGGATCACTCTACCATATTCCTCTTAAAGGCACATTCTTTCACTCTACCATATTCCTCTTAAAGGCACATTCTTTCACTCTACCTTCATACCTCTTAAAGGTACATTCTTTCTTGTTGGAGATCCACTGATGAGGACTGAGTAAGATACTGATATGATGTTATGTCATAACAATTTACACCATTGATTTGCAAAGCCAAGTCCCCTCAACATTAGTTCTATAAACTGTCATTCCACCTTATTAAGCAGTTTCTTGTGCAGCTATGAAAAAAAGCGTGATGCATGTAAGCATGAAGTTGACTGGCCTTGTTTGCCAGATCTAGGCTGAATCCAGACATCTTCGCTACCTCAGCGAGTCTACTTCTCTATTTAAGACCTAAATAGTAAAAGAGGTGAAATAGGAACTGTGGTGTGATGAAAAATGTACAAAGGATTCAAAGGATTTACTCACCTAACCATTTATTATCCATGTCGTGATCCTTCGATCCAAGCATATGCATATGCCTTCTCCTTCCCCAAGTTGTGCACTCATAGTGGTTAATAAGCCATACAGAACAAACCCAATCACTCGGAGAGGAACACCTAGAAAAATGTAAAAAAAATTGTCATTGAGTTCAACTTTCAAACACATTGTACTTGCATTAAATGTGGGAGAGTTCCAATCAATAAGACAATTCTGCTCAACAAAAATGACGAAGTAAAGGATAAAGAAGAACAACAAGCATTGCATAGGGTTGTAGCAGAGGCGGTTAGAGTTGGATCAATACATTGTTTTTGACAATAAACAAAAACAAAAACAAACAATTGAATGACAATGGATATAAAATAAATATAAATTTTATTAGATTTTTTTTTGCATTACATTATTGATGACAAATGGTATACATATTTTTAACTAATGGCGATACACTCTTTTACTAACTTAATGGATGTCTACAGGTTGGACACTTATTAGAGCTCCCCTGGATGATACAATGTAAATGGTAAGAATGACCACACAATGTATCGGCCAGTGGAGTCTCATCAACAAAGGTTTCAATACAGATCATGCATTCTTCTTCCTTGAAGATGAATGGAAAATCTGCTTTAGGAATAGCTTCTAGTACAGGGATGAAGACATCCTCTGGAACAAGCTTGTGTTCTGCAAAAAGCGGAACAGTCTCCAGATCATTTCCTACATCGACCACTCCTAACTCCACTTCAGGTGTGTTCAACCTAGAGTTAGAGCAAAAGTACCCAATAAAGCTAGAACTAGGACTCGTATCTTGTGAGCATATAGATTACTCTGAGAGGTAGACATCTTGGAAAAAAAAAAGTGATTAGCAGAAGGAGAATGGAGCTGAATTTTCTCAAGAGAAGGAGAATGGTGATGATTTGCACAAATGCAAATGAGATTGCAAATGATATTTGCATCCCAATGTTCCTCATTAAGGGAAAATTTACAGGAAATGGAAGTGTTTTAGTGCAATTGAAACAAACCTAAAGCTAGCAAAAGTACATATAAACTTCCTCTACTAGTATATCGTTAAAATAACAGAGTCACAAGTTAAGTTAGTGAAAAGTTTAGAAAAAGTTAAATCAGTGAAAAGTGTTATCTTTTAAATTTTGTTTTCTTTAGAATATTTAATTCAATCGTGAGTTTCTTTCAAAATCTAAGTTTTTAAGGTTTCTTAAATTTCAGAAGATTCTAACTTGTAAATGTAATCGCCATATACTACTGAGATATAACTTCTTAGTTTGCCGGGAATGCAAAAACTTATGAGATATTAGAATAAATAATTAGGATGACTAATCAATTTTAACATTTTTTTCCTTAATATTTAAAAACGTGCATGACAAATCATATGATTTTCAATATCTACAAATGTACAAAAAGGATATGTATTATGCATAAATATAATAAAATTAAATACTTATTATCAAACATATGTTAATGCCAAATAGAATAATTTCATTACGGTTTTACACTTTTACTTACCTTGAAGGTCATTAGTCCAAATATTTGTTTTACTTACCTTGAAGGTCATTAGTCCAAACTGTGACCTATACCACATATGCGAAATTATACTGGTTACATTTCACAAATACAAGACAAATAATTCAACTGTTATCACAATCCATTCACATCATTGAAGAAAATTCAGATTCCAATCAATAGTCAATTACAAGAAAAAAAAATACAATAAATATTCTTCCTGGAAACGACTTTTCTAAGTCTTCTTCTTCCACACAGATGAAACATAAAAAGTAGATCACAAAATTAAGAAACAAAAAAAACTTCACTTAAAAAACAGGTTTTTGACAATTACCGTTTTTTAGTTATAAGCTGATCAAGTAGAACTACCATTAGTTTTGATATTTTTACGTGTCAAAACATATACAAATGTTATTTATTTCAATATCTTTAAATGTAAATATCTTAGTATATCTTAATTAAGCTTTATGTTTTTTGTTAAGTCTTATAAAAATGATCAAAATATTAAGCCTTTGCATTTTTGTTTGCTTAAATTTGTTTTGTGTTTTGCTTATATTTTACTTATGTTTTGCATGGAAAACAAATTATTCCAATTTTATTTCAATTAGAGAAAAACTGTTAATATTTAAATAGAAAAAATACATGATCTATATGCTTTGTCACTAAACAAAAATAAACCATGATGTGTTTATATGATTTATCATGATCAACTAATGTTTTGCTTACATTATATATACGTCATGATAAAATTTATCAATCATTTTTTAATCTATCTTTATAGTATAATTACAATATGATTACTTCTCATTTTCTTTTGTCATTTATCTTTGTCTCGTGAATTTATATATATTTTGATTATTGTTCATCGTAGAGAAATATTTGAGATTTTATGATATTATATTTTAAACGTTGGTCTTTCTAGTAGGTTAAAAATAAAAGAGTTAAGATAATGTTTTAAGTTACATGTGTGGTTAAACAAAATGAAGTTAATTAATTGTAAGATTTTTTTTATTGAAGTACAAATCTTTTAATAAGAAATAAACCGTTCATATTTCATAAAATATATAGATCTTAGAAATAATATAGAGAAAATTTTTTCTTCTAACATTTTAGAAATATGATTACGTCAATTGATTTTTACTAATTGTTTTAACTACAAATCATAAACACATTTTTAGTTTTTTTTAATATGTATGATATATATATATTTTTTTTTTTCTTTTTACGTTTTTGTTTTAATTTTTTTTATTAGTTATAAAAAACAAATAAATATGATTCAATGTGTATTAAATGGAATTTTTTTTAAACTTAAATATTTTCAAAAATAGTTTTACCTATGTTGACACTTGGAAAGAAAACTATATATATGATTTTCTTTCATATGATCAAAAGAAAACTCATTTTGTATACGTTCTGAGAGCTAATGGGTATACAAAAGGGATACAAATCTTAAACTAACTAGGTGATTCTTATGTAGTTTTGTTTTTTATTTTAATATTTAAAAATATGAATTATGTAGTTGTTTGATTTTATTATAGATATTGTTGTTGATTTTTTTGTTGTTAATTTTTTTGACCAATAATATCGTTTTTATTAATAACATGAATTTAAAAAATTTAGTTTTACCATTTAATTATTTTATATATGTAAATATATCAAATCAAAATGTAATACGTTAGAGTTAAAAAAAATGTTAAATTTGGCTAGTCCGAATATCTTAAGTAGCATTTAGAATAAAAATAAATGATTTAATATTTTAAATTATTAAAATATATAATCATAAATTTTATAAATAAAACGCAGATTAAAATATTATTTCTTTTGAATAAAAATATATTTTATTACTTTCAAATTGTCTTGCATAGAAAAAATTTCAAAAGAATGACTACATTTTTTTTATAAACTTGGAAAATTTTTTTACAAACATATCAAAGTTTTTTGGGACAATTACAAAAATGCCACATTTTAATGATAAGTTTGCAAGCGTGCCACATACATGTACACTTTTGCAAATCAGCCACTTATTTATCCCAAAAAGTCAGTTTTGTCCCTTTCTTCTCTCTCTCACGAAATAATCCAGATTTTTTTATTTCTGTTTTTCCTTTCTTTTTCTCTTTCTCTTTTTCTCTTTCTAGATCTGATTCTTTGTTCTCTTTCCTCTTTCTTCTCTCTCTCGTTCTAGATCTTTCTTCCTCTTTCTTCAACTTTCTTCTCCTTCATCTTTCTTCTATCTCTCTTTTTCTAAATCTGGTTTTTTTCTCCATCCTCTTTATTCGCTCTCTCACTCTCTCTTTCTCTCTCAAAACAGATCTAGAGATTTTTTGGATTTAATATCTTTGGAAAAATCAGAAGAAAAAAGAAGTACAGATTTAAATTTTTTTCTAAGAAATTTGAAGGTATGAAAGTAAACCAGATCTAGAGCTTTTTGGGGTTTAATTTCGTTGGAAGAAGTAGAAGAATAATAGATTTTGATTTTTCAAGGGAGATTTGAAGGTATGGATTTGTGTTTGTTTTCATTTTTGTGATTTCTCTATGGACGGAAGTTTTTTTTTGTTTATTTGATTTGTGTTGTAGATATGAGTTTTTGATTACAAATTTAAGGTTTTTTTCGATTTGGCTTACAGATTTGAGTTTTTGATTATTTCTGGGTTTGTTTTGTTTTTGATGTTATTCTTATTGGTATATGATTTTGACGTTTTTATAATTTTTTTTAAAGGTTTATAAAGATTTTTTACAAATTTTATAAAGGGTTTTAAAAGGTGTATAAAGCTTTTTAAATGTTTATAAGGGTTTTTAAAAGGTTAATAAAGTTTTTTAAATATTTATAAGGGTTTTTTACAAGGTTTCGTAAGACTGTTAAAAAACCTTAAAAACTGTTTAATATTTTTTAAAGTTTTTTATACTCTGAATGAAATTTTTTTAAGGTTTATAATTTTTTTTTAAAGATTTATAATGATTTTTTACAAATTTTATAAGAGTTTTAAAAGGATTTTTTACAAGTTTTATAAGGGTTTTAAAAAGATTTTTTACAAGTTTTATAAGGGTTTTAAAAGGATACGAATTTTTTATAAGTTTTGAAGATTTTTATACTCGAAATGAAATTTTTTTAAGGTTTATAATTTTTTTTAAAGGTTTATAAAGAGTTTTTACAAGTTTTATAAGAATTTTAAAAGGATTTTTTACAAGTTTTATAAGGATTTTTTTTGTTTTTTGTTTTTATAATGTGAATGAAAACCCTAACCTCCTCCCCCCCAAAATCTATATCCTAAATGCCTAATAGTTAACCAAAACTCAAAAATTTACAGTCGTTTGTATATTTTACAAGTCTTTATAAAACTTGTATATTTTTAGTTTTTTTTAAAGGTTTATAAGGATTTTTTACAAGTTTTATAAGGGTTTTAAAAAGATTTTTTACAAGTTTTATAAAGGTTTTAAAAGTATTTTTTACAAGTTTTATAAGAGTTTTAAAAAGATTTTTTACAAGTTTTATAAGGATTTTTTTGTTTTTTATTTTTATAATGTGAATGAAAACCCTAACAACCCCCTCCCCCCCCCCCCCCCCCGGCCCAAAATCTATATCCTAAATGCCTAATAGTTAACCAAAACTCAAAAATTTACGGTCATTTGTATATTTTATCAAAACGTTTTTGATTTTTCTTCTCCTTTTGAGTTTTTCTGAGAATATTATTCTTCTTCTTTTTTCATATATCCATCAGATCTGTGATAAAAAAAAAATCTACCAGATTCAATCTCAAATCGGAGACAGCAAGAATAAAATTCATATCCAATTTTACAATTTCGAGATCTGATTCAAAGAGAAAAACAACTTATTTGATCTAAACATCAAATCAAATCTGATTTTTGAGAGAAGAAGAAAAAAATTATGAGTGAGAGAAAATAAAAAAGGATACAAAGTTACGAGAGAAAGAGAAAGGAAAAAAAATTATGAGAGAGAAAAAAAAATAAAAAACTATTATTGAGGGTAATCTGGGAATATGCACAAAAAATGATGACACGCTTGTAAAAATTGTAAAAAGAATATATATTCTATAAAAATATTTTCTAATTTTATTTTTACAATAATCAATTTCTAAAATATTTTTAAATGAAAAACCAATTTTGTATATAATTTTAGTATAATACGAAAATCTGATAATATATTGATTAAAAACTCTTTTGATTTATTTATGGTAACAAATATAAATTTAGTTGTACAAGATTTTGTTATTGATTCAGAATTGTCATGTCACAATTTTGTTAGCCATGTCATAATTGTTTTTGGTGAAAGTGATTGTAGAGATGACACATAAGCATCTTCTCATAAATCATGTATGTGGGGATAAATAATTGAAATCGTTAAGATTATCTCCACAAAATATACGATGTATTTTAATACATTTCCATAGAAATATTTCTGAGACTTTACTACTTTAACGATTTTGTGGAGATACTCTTAACGATTTTTCTAGTTTTTTATTTATAAATAATGGTACTAAAATTTCGGATGTCGTTAACATCAATCAATTAATCAGATGATGGTAATTTTTATTTAATTAAAATATTTTCACAAGATTGTTATTCTGTAGATTTTGCTAAATAATTTCATATTTCTAAATTTGGAGTTGATGATACATAAATTTCGGACCATAATAAGTCCATTATTAATTAAATATCGAAAAATGTTAATTTTTTTATTGAAAGCTTTCAATATTTTCAATTATCAAAAACTTTCATATTTGAAAATTAGAATTGATGATATATAAATTTCAGAGCAACCAAATTCTACACTTTTAAATTTATAGTTGCTCATATATTTTATTTTTGAGATATTCTTAAATTTCGGATTGGCAAATTTGTGGAGATAACGATTTCGATAATCTTGTAAACGTTAGATTGATCTTGTGTAGATTTTACTAAAAATCATAACACTTTTAATTTTGGAGTTGATGATGATATATAAATTTACATTTGGACCGAAACGAAATGTAATCGATTTATTTAATTAATTTTTTTGGTTGAGCAGACTTTTTTTGGAAATAAAGTAAAATCCATTACAATCCAAAAATAATTTATTTTTAAAAGTAACAATAACTAAAATCCCTAATCAAATAATCGAAATAAAACATGTAAAAATAATCTTCTATTCCGTGAGATTATTTTTGGGTAATCACTTCTTAACTTCATCAATGAAGCCATCATTCTCATCGTCCTTTTGAACTTGAGCTAATTTTAATTATTAAATTTGGGCTCTCTTTTTTTCCACGAATTTTGGCTAATTTTAATTAGAGATTAATAGATAAATTAGAAAGAACGTCATGTCATATTTTAAGGGATGCTATGTCACATTAAAATTGGAAGAGTGACTTTGGTGAAGACACATAAACAAATCACTCTCCAATTAATATATAATAGATTTAGGAAGAAATATTAATATTTTTGATCATCTAATAGGTAATCAGCTTTTAACACGCGTGATTTAGGAAAAAAGAAAAATATTTTAAACTCGTGTATCATACATTATTGTTGATTTAATTTGTTTCCATAAAGTGATTTTTTGATTTTTGATTGGCAAATACCCTAAATTAGTAGTGTTTAGAAACAAACTTAAAAAGCTAGAAAAAACTAGATTAGTAGTGTTTGGAAACAAATTTAAAAGGCTGCAAAAATAAAAATAATATATAGATGGATAAAAAGAACAATCAATTTGATACGCGAGCCATTAAGGGCCTGAAAGAACCAACATTTTTGGAACTATATATATTCATGTGACGCTTTTCTAAGCGATTGCCGATTTGATTGTCTCGGTCTCTGTTGGACGCCACAATGACTTCTGCACTGAAAGCAAGCTCTCATTATCTTTAGGCTGTGTCATTTTTACCTTCCAATTCATGGATTTCACCATTTTCTCAACCTCCCCTATTGTTTCCTCGTCGTCCCTAATGATTAATGTTCCTTGTGGCCTAAGAATCCGATCAATTTCAGCCATTACCGACACCAAACTACACCTGTAATGCAAAAGAAGAAAAAGAGTTTTGATTCATCACATCAGATCAGGTCATCAAGCTCTGCATTGGAAAATAGATGAGAAGAGGTGATGTTATCTACCTTTTTCTCAGGGTAGAGAAGATGATCGGCATGGAGAAGGTCATAAGTTCTGGGATAAGTGTTGAATGATTCACACCAGTCATGATATATTCCAAATAAACCACGTTCATATATGATCGGAAGTGTATCTGGGGCGTCCACAGGAACCACATTCATCACCCATAATTTCAGATCCGTCAACGCAGCAGCAAATCCACCATAGACTGCTCTCATGTCCATCACATTTCTCACATTAGACCAATCAATTCCCATGCCATTAAGGTATGACTTTGAAACAATAGTCTTCCATTTCTCTTGGTCCGATCTGAAATCCTCTAGTGCAGGTTTTCCGTAAACACCTTCCTGTGAATTCAACCACTCAGGTGCAATCTCAAGCCTTTCTGGCCACATATTCGGCCACACTGCTCCTCGCTTCGATGAATCTTCTGTCACTTTATGCATACATGCCTCAAGTGGAACATTCCTAAACCGTACATTAAACATATGAGCATCAGATTGCATTGGTTTACTAGTAAATTAATGCAAGGTTTAGGTCACTCTACCAGGCTGCGTTTTGATCATCGGAATCCTTGCAGAGAGGTGGATCATTTTGAGGTCTTTTGTTGTAACATTTATTTGAAGTTGGCTTTTGGTATATGGCAGCACCAACCTCATTCAATTTGTCTTTTTTAATTGTCACCAGCTTCCAACACATTGCTTTTGTGAGCACTGACATTGCTACAACACAAAGAAGGCCTCTTCAAAGTTAGAAATCAATTTCCAAACCCTATTTTGAGGCAAAAAGAGCAAACAAAGAAGAAAAAAGAAAATTTCCTACCTTTCCATATACCAGAATCTTCCTCGTTCTTCCTATAGACTGGAGTCGCTGACCAAACAAAGAAACCACCAGGCCTCAAAGCACGATTCAATTCCAAGAGAAGTTTACCACCTTCATTTCAAACAACAGCAACAAAAAGGGTCATTTATGGAAGAAAGGTAAGGCAAAAGAATACAATGGGACACACTTTTACCTTCAATATGCCAAGGGACTCTACAACGAGCACAGTGGATAAGGTCAAATACAGAACCAGGGAAGGGTAATCTTTTGGTTCCCATAACATTTAACATTGCAGGAATACCACGTTCCAGCGCGAATTGCACTTGCGCTTCATGCTCATCTTTGGGAGCAAATGACAAAGCAAGCACGTCTCTTTCGAAAAGGTAACCCCCGAAGCTAGCAACTCCACACCCAACATCCAATATAACACGGGTTCTATTTCCCCATGCAATAGCAGGATGTGACTGCAACAATATAATTACTTCAATACTTATCACGCCTAGTAATGAGAAAATTATGAAGCCATCATAAAAAATTGTACCTGTTGGATGAAATCAATGTAATGAAGAGCACCATTCTTAAACTGAGTACCACCACCAGGGAACGTGAGATGTTCACCACTCATTTTCACCCAATTTTGATGTCCCTTGATCTCTGCAAGCTTGGTGTGGGGAACATTGTTGTACCAAATCTGCAATCACACAACAGAAGAATAGGTGTTAGGACAGATCAGTTAAAGGTGCGCAAGTAGTTTTTTTCCAAAATCTGATAAGGTGTTTTTTTGTTAAGTCTGACGCACGACTATTGCAACTAGCCTAGGGGTGGAGCAGGGAGTTGTAGCTTTGACATTCAGAAACACTCCGTACATCTGTTAGTTGGTAGCAAAATGTTTAAAGGAGAGCTAGGGGAATTCGTCTAGGATATTGGTGTGGGCATTGGTCGAGAGATTAAGAGCCCACTCTTGTTAATCAAGTCCCTCCATGGTGTAGTTCTTTGGTAAGAACTGAGTAAAGACGGAGTTTATCGGTTTGAATCCCATCAAAGATCATACTAAGTTCACTTTTAAAACCAAAAACAATTTTTTTTTACCTTTTCCCTGCTCTTTGGCCACTTGATGGATCGCTTATAACCATCAGGCAGAGACACAAGGCAACTAGGAGATCCTTCAGGACAATGGCGCTCCCGGTGTTCATAGTGCATTGTCGTATGAAGCTTCTTGATAGCTTGCCAGTTGTCAAGGCAAGGGATGTAGTCTGGCCCAGCAGTCACGTTGCACGTTTTCCATCCGTTGCTACTTTGGTCCTTAGATACCGAGGATTGTTGTGATTTCTTCTCGTTCTGCGACTCGACCAATTGGGTCGACCAAGCTCCATCTACAGTGCTCGACTCTTTTGTAATTTCAGCCTGGTCACCAGTTGGAAAGACGTCCTTATTACTCTTCTCCGTGCTGTCTTCAGTTTCACTTACATTCTCTTCCGATTTCTCTTCAGATTTTCCTTCGTTTCCATTACCATCCTCAGATTTGTTTTCTTCCGTGCTCTCTTCCAGTTGCGTTTTCTCTTTCGGCTTTGCTTCATCACTTTCGGAATCTCCTTCTCTGGCGTTCTTCACTTTCTCCCCATCCTTATCGCCATTGCTGTCATCAAACTCCTTTCTTTCCTCAGCTGCCTCAGTTTTCTCTCCAGAGCTCTCATCAAACTGGTCAGGATCAGTCTTGACTTCGCTGTTCTCAGTCACAGCCTCATTTTCCTCTTTCTTTTCATCAGAAAAGTTCTTCGGATCTCGGTCGCCCCCTTCTTGCTTTAAGTCATTCTTAATAGCAGGTTCCACATCTTTTGCAGTTCCACTTGAGGAATAGCCAACAGAATCAGCCGGGGCAGACCACGAAGACATGAACATCCATGCCCCAACTAAACAGAGGGAAACTAGCAGAACAATGGTAATGGTTAATCCATAGCTCGATGATTTCTTCCCGTCTACACGGGAATACTTCCCCATCGCCATGTCCGTTGATTCAAAATCCAACTTTACTCACATTCACCTGAAAAGCAATTACAAAGATTATGACAATGGCGCAATAAAACCAGTACAAGTAGAACGCAATAAGTAAAGCTCAAATCAGTAAAACGCACTGCGGATCTAGTTATTCCTACCAATGCGATTGATATCAAAGCTCATGAAAACAGAGCATACAGATCTAGATGACCAAACTAAACCGAGTTACCTCTCACACTCAGATCTTACTACTTAAAACGGATCCAATTCGATGAACTGAACAAAAATCACAATAAACGAACGAAGCCAGCAGTTGTGGAAAAACATGAGCAGCTACTAAGTTGGTAAAGGAACTTGAGAGAAGATCAATGAACAGGCTCGAATCAATACATGAAAGAAATACCCAGAAGAAGAAGCAATGAGATCGAACTGAAAAAAGAAAGGAGGAAGGTAAAAAGATTACCAGAGGATTCGAAGATCCTCAAAGATTGAAACTTTATGAACAAGGAAGGAGTAGGATTTTTCGGATCGGATCTAATATCTATCTAGTTGGGTTGATTCAAACTCCAGAATCAAGTGAGGTGGGTTACGGCCTTAAAACGCCAAAATCCCCCCCGGTCACTCACAAGGTCAAGGACCTCTTTTTTAAACATTTGTGCAATTTCGAACATTTGTTTATTTTCCATGCCGCGTCGATCACCGACACAGATCTAAAGAAGTCTTGAGTCTGAACTGGAAGTGGTCTTTTAAACGTCGTCGTTTTGGTGGTAGACGGCTAATCCGATGAAAACTTCTGTACATTGTTGCATTAATTTTTACTTGTTCAACATGGAGGCATACTTTCACTCACATAGCTTCTGTACATTGTTGCAGTAATTTGATTTATTGAGTGATTTACATTTGCATTTGCTAGTTTTCAGATGAATCCACGTACACGTTTAAGATTTCATTTTGCGAGTCATGGGTATTATTAATAAACAAAATTTGTGATAGAAAGACAATATAATCTATAAACAGAACATAGACAGAACGATGTTTCAGACCAGATCTCATGAATCTAAAATTCCTTAAAGAGAACATAAGAATTTGTTTGTTCTTTGTTCGTTTGTTGCTTAAAACACGCTCATATTATTATCTACCAAACACATCAATGGTCGAATGTACAGAGAAGAATCTACGGACCATGCATCATGTTTCGTCGGCTGTTCTTTGAGTTTCTGCTGTCCACTGTATGCTGATGTATCTTCCTGTTCTTCATCATCATCATCACAAAGACATGGATGAGAAAGAAAAAAACAAATTGGGGATTTGATCCCTAGAAAAAAGAGTGAAGAGGATACTACAAGGTGGGTAATTATGTGATTACCCACATAAACAAGATCAAGGTAGCTTTCAAGTAAAGCAAACAAAGTTTCAAAGGCTATGTATTATCGAGTAGCCAGGTGAGTGTTGTTTCTAGCTGGCTTGGAACTTTTCTGACCGATTTCAAACACTTCAAAGCAAGAACAAACATGACTGAGAAATAGTAGGAATATACTTTTGAACAAGAGTTTGAATGTGGATAGAGAAAAACTGATTGAACTCTAAGCTAAGCAGAGCACTAAACTTAATAACTATCCATTATCCAGAATTCTCTTCCAAGTCCATAAAACCTTTTACTTAGCTTACTAGGATGTTTGGATACTCAAGAGTCTTAGATGATGCAGTTTTAGTGAAATTATTCATAAAAGAAACACTGCAGCTACCCAGATTCTTACACTAAGACTAACCTGTATTTATCTTTCAGATCCAGCCATCACATCAAACAAACCGCAGCAATTTAACCACGACGTTCGAACAACTGGTTGACCAGAAGGCAAAAGACTCTGCATATATATGTCCAGAAGATTCAGGAAACTGAAAAATGAGCTCAAGTAAATGATAAAAGAAGAGAAAACGAAACGATACCTTTTCTTCAGAACATTCTGGCACTTCAGATTCTTTCACACTCTTGATTTCTTTGCTCGTTTCCGCAGCAGATCCTGAACTGTTACCCTCCTTTGCTTCTTTCAGTATACACTTCTCTTCGTTCTCATCAGACTTCTGTTGGACAGAAGTCGTGCTCTCAACTTGCCCACATTTGTCAGAAATCACAACCTTTGAGACAGACGAACCCACAGGCCTGACAGAATCAACAGCAGGAGCGATTCCCAATACTGAATTACCACCACCAGCCTCTTCTTGAGGAGCTACTTTTCCGATATCCTGAGTAAAATTTTCAGGAAACGAATTGGGTGGTTTGTCTACACCATTCTCCTCATGATCCATTCCTCTTACAAGTGCAGTAACATCTTCACTTTTTGCTCCTTGTCCCTGAGTAACATCTGCATCTTCTGTTTTCTCTTCAACAGTACCCTTCCCGAGACCAGATAACGGAGAAGGTGATAAATCTCTAGTCCAGAATTCTCCATTCCCTTGGGAACTAGGGGAACTCAAAGAGCCATCACTATCTCTCTCATCTTGGCTTCCTGAGATGTTTAGTAAACTTAGAGATCAAATACAGTGCTAAAACACAAGACTTAGTTATCAAAGAGGGACAAAAAGAGACTAAAATGAAGTCACAAACTTTGTAAGTTAACAGAGATTGACTAATAAATTTCTGTAGACCCCAAGATCCCAAAAAGGAAAGATTCCTATAAATCAGAACCAAAGAATCATTCACTTAGCTTGTATAAACGACCAAAAGTTTCATAGTTAAATCAAAAAGACAAAAGAAGAAATTTACCAAACAGCAGAAACCCATGAGAGAGAGAGAGAGAGAGAGAGAGAGAGAGAGAGAGACTATACATAAGATCCCTAAAGATCAACAATAACCACCAACTAAATCACCAAAATCAAAGGGAAACTAAATCGATCCAGCAACTAGAAAATCCTAAGCGAAACCAAGCCAGGACGATTCCAAATAAGAAAGAGAGTACCATGATGGTTGTTGTCGGTAGTGACTCCAATGGCTTCCTGCTGCTGTTTCTTCTTCAAGGCCTTTCTCTTCTTCGCACCAGAAGGCATGATCAAATTTCCAAGTAGAAGGGTTTAGATTGGTATTGGTTCGTTCACTCCTATGCTTGTCGAGATTTTGTCGCAGTGGGTTTTGTTTGTTTGTTTGTTTGTTTGTTTGTTTGTTTGTGGTGTGTGTGTGAAGTCGTAGTTTCTTCTGCTTTTTGTCTCTACGTTGAAGGATAATCAAAATGTCACAGTATAAGTCGACGCAAGAGATAAGGCGAATCCATTAATTATTTAATTATTTAATTTTAGTGCTAGAGAAAAGACGATCCGGCTCGAATTCTGCAGCAAGTTCGTATGATTCCTTTAACACCACTTACAAATTTTTTTATCTTAATTAAAAATGAGTATTAAATTTAGATTTTTTTTTTGGTCATTTTCTCTTCTCTAACTCTCTTTATAGATAAAAAAAAAGAGAACTTAATTTAAACGGCACATAAATTAGATAATATTACTAGAAGTATACAAATTTTTTTTTTATTATTGATTTATTTTAAATGCCCAGCGTGCCCTTGTAATTACGTTATTACAAAAAACCTAATTACAAGAATGCCATTACTTTTGAGTGCCACGTCAGATAAAATCCGGCGCCACATAGGAAATCGCTGACGTGTATTAATGAACTCAGCCGTAAAGCATTACGGCGGTATTGACGGCTGAGTTATATATACGATGTGGCTGACTTAAAAAAATTGACTGATTTACATATACAAATAAGCCAAACGATACGGCTGACTTACAAAACGTGGCTGATTTAAGATCTTCTGGCTGACTTAAGATTTATGTGACGGATGAGTTTAAAAAAATCTGCCTGATTTATGAGCTAATGGCTGACTTACGTACATATATGACGGCTGATTTGTACATCGGCTGGTTGAGATATGTTTTTCACGATGACGGAATGATCATCGACTGGCTGTGTTACTAAACGGACGGCTGACCTATGAAAGATTGTTACGGCTGATTTAAGTATAATTAACGTAAATCAGCCGTGTTTAGCTTGATTAATAGTAAACTCGGCCATATTACGTCTGATTTATTAGCGAAAGATTAATTACTACAATAACATTCATTTGACGGCTGATTTATTGGACGATACAGCTGACATAATATTTTCCAGCTGATTTATGCCCTTTTATGGCCTCTTTTCGAACCCGATTATTGTTGTTTTTATTACTGAAATAGTATTCACGTTGCAACTCACTTACACATGCATTTGATGACTGATTTAGTTAGGCTGATTTACGTTTTCATTTTGTGGCTCACTTGCCATATAAGCAAAAAATTAATGACATCAAATTTGATTTTCCATGTCATCAACTCCTATTTTCCATGTCATTTTCCATGTCATTGTTAGAGTTTTATGTTGTGACGCTGTGTCTTCTTCTTCTTCTTCTTCATCTATTTATCTTCTTTATCATCTGATACCCAGAAACTTAATCGTCACCTTCTTCATCTATTTTCCTTCCTCATTATTTTTTTTTCATTGATCTTTGTTCGAGATCTTATGGATCCGGTAATTATTGTTTCCGGTAACTGGGTCAAGAAAAACAGATACGTATTCAACGCCGACGGTAGAGGGTGTAGAGTTCTGTATTTAAATGATGAAACAACACACGACGAACTTGTGAAGTCTATACTTGATGATTACGGATTGAACGAGTCGAGCCATCAGATTCAGCTGAGCTACATGTTCTCGAATAAAACTTTGAAAACAATGGCGCACGATACTCCACCAGTTTACGTCTCCAATACTCGACAGTTGATAGGTTTTCTAAGCCTAAGGAAATTCGAACAGATACGTCTCTGTGTAGAGATTACGGAGAAAAAAGAGAGCGAAATTAGTCGGAATGACGAAGTGAGAGAGAAGAAGAAAAGGTTATTCAGTTATGGCTCAAAAGTAGAATCTACATACGAAGATTACGGTGGTTTAAGTAATGATAATTGTCCTGGTGTTGAAACAAAATACGAAGATAAACGCGACGATGAAAACATGGATTGCGCAAGTAAAATGGAAGGTGAAGAATACGAAGTAGGCGGAGAAACCGAAGTAGGCGAACAAGACGAAGAAGATGATGAATTTGAAAGTCGATTTGATATGTTCGACGACTCGGATGGTGCTTCATCTGAAGATGATAACTTTAGTTCATACGGTGAGTCTCCAACACAAGACGAAGATTCACCGACGCTACCGCCTAAGAAGAGAGCTCACAATATGTTGGTGAGCTGATCGGAAAGGAATCCAGAGGTTCTAAGGTTGGAGATGTCTTCGCTAAACCTCGCGGTAGGGCAACGATACGAGAGTAAAGCCGATTTGGAGAGACGACTGAAACTTCTTACGGTGAGAGATCAATTTGATTCTGATGTAGACGTATCCAATTCGGACACACTCATTGTTAAGTGTTGGGTTGATGGATGTCTCTGGAGAGTTCGTGCTTCTACACAAGGGGAATTACCGGCATTTTATGTTCATATTTACGATTCGGAGCATTCATGTTCTGTAACTGAGCGTTCTAATCGATTTCGACAAGCAACACCAGATAATTTAGGCCAGTTGTACAGGGATTATCTCGGCGATGTTGGTCCGTCAGTTCGACCTAAGAGTGTCGGAATAACTATCAATAAGCATTTTGGTGTAAAGGTAATTATTAGTACGTTGCAGCTGACTTATTTGTAAAGTACAGCTGATTTTTTAGTACGTCTAGGCTGACTTATTTGTATATTACAGCTTATTTATTCGTACGTTGCGACTGACTTCTATTTCAGCTGATTTTTAGTACGTTTTGGCTAACTTATTTTTATATTTCAGCTGATATATTGGTACGTTGCGGCTGACTTCTATTTCAGCTGATTTTTAGTACGTTTTGGCTGACTTATTTTTATATTTCATCTGATTTATTGGTACGTTGTGGCTGACTTCTATTTCAGCTGATTTTTAGTACGTTTTTGACTTATTTTTATATTTCAGATGATTTATTGGTACGTTGCGGCTGACTTATTTGTTTATTACAGCTGCTTTACTTGTACTTTACGTTTTCCGTGTGGACAGATGGATTATTGGAAATCACATAGGACGCTAAAAATTGCAAGAAAAATCGATATGGGAACTCCTGAGAGTGGGTTTGAAGACTTGCCTCCTTACCTATATATGATAAGAAGGGCAAATCCGGGTACGGTTACGCGTCTTCAAATTGATGAGTTTGGAAGATTCATGTATGTGTTCCTTGCGTTTGGTGCGAGCATAAATGGGTTTCCTTTCATGCGCAAAGTTGTCATTGTCGACGGTACGTTTCTTAACGGTAAATACAAAGGGACACTTCTCACAGCACTAGCTCAGGATGGTAACTTTCAGATTTTCCCAATAGCCTTCGGTGTGGTTGACACTGAAAATAATGATTCATGGCAATGGTTTTTTTACGCAACTAAAATTTTTGATTCCTGACGATGAGGGTCTTGCGATTATATCAGACAGGCATAATTCGATAGGAAAAGCAATTGAAAATGTGTTTCCGTTGGCTTCTCGTGGAATTTGCATTTACCATTTATATAAGAACATTTTGCAACGGTACAAAGGAAAAGATGTCTTTCGTCTGGTGAGGAAAATGGCAAAATGTTTTAGGGTTTCTGACTTTAATACGTTGTTAGAGGATATTGAAGCGATTAATCCTGAACTTCATGACTACCTCCAAAGAGCTGATGTCCGACTGTGGGCGCGTGTTCATTTCCCGGGCCAAAGGTACAATTTGATGACTACGAACATAGCGGAATTAATGAACAGAGCACTGTCAAATGCTAGAAGTCTTCACATTGTTCGACTATTAGAATCGATACGGGTTATGATGACCAGATGGTTTGAAGAACGGAGAGAGGAAGCGAAATCGCAGCTAACCACGCTTTCGCGTGGTGTCGAGAAACTACTACATGTAAGTCAGTCATTGCAGTTCATAAGTCAGTCGTTATTGTTCCATAACCCAGCCTTTATGATAAGCCAGCCGTAATGTTTAATAATTTTTTATGAATAAATAGGGTCGTGTCCTTGCCGCCAGACTTATGACGGTACAAAGGATTGATCCTTATCACACGAAAGTTACATATGGATCATCTTTGCATATTGTGAATTTGGAAATGAGAAAATGCACATGTCGGCGTTTTGAACACGAGAAATTACCATGCGTGCATGCAATCGCAGCTGCCGAGGACAGGAAAATTTGTCGTATATCTTTGTGCAGTCCTTACTACAACAGCAGTTATTTGGTAAACGCATACGCTGAGTCGATCATGCCGATAGATTCAGCGCTCCAAGTTCCAAATAACGTTGCTAACCAACCGTGCTTGCCCCCGCTTGTGCGTCAACAACCAGGAAGGCCTAAAAAAAAAAGGATGAAATCTGCTTTAGAAGTTGCGCTTGACAACAAACGTCCTAGGAAACGACACGCCTGTTCCCGTTGTAAACAGTCTGGGCATAATGCAAAAACTTGTCCGATTTAAAAGTGTTGTTTGGATATGTATGGATTTGTGTTTTTGTTAATGCGATAAATGAGCCGTAAAGATTGAATTATTGTCAATAAACGACTAAGTTATGATTACAACACGGCTGATTGTCAATAAACGACGATGAGATTGGATTAGATGAGGAAGAAGATGAAGATGGTAACACGTCCAACCGCGTAATATTTTAAAAACAAATCATAATATTTTAAAACAAATAATATTTAAAAAAAATTTGAGTTCCCAAAAGATTAATCATTACTCCTAGTATAGGGAGCCATATAACAGTCAGTATAGCATCTCGAGAGTACGAAACGTGATAAAATTGAATAAATAATATATTTTTTTCCCGCCGAAAATACGAAACGTCGCGAGATAAATTGAATAAATTGAGTTTTTTTTTCCCGCCCAAAATACGAAACGTCGAGAGATAAATTACACGTTTCGACTGACTTATATGCACCTAATGGCTGACTTATGACACATTTCGGCTGACTTATACGTTGAAAGAGAACCTATGCCTCAACATTATTTATCTCGATTTTAGGGTATGTTTGAGGTT
The DNA here is from genome assembly GCA_964056655.1 of Arabis hirsuta. Taxonomy (NCBI): domain Eukaryota; kingdom Viridiplantae; phylum Streptophyta; class Magnoliopsida; order Brassicales; family Brassicaceae; genus Arabis; species Arabis hirsuta. The sequence continues at coordinate 40,407,315 of OZ053298.1, read as the reverse complement.
TGGCTGAGTTATATACACGACAGGGCTGCGGTATGTCTTAGTAAGGGCTGATTTTTTTTTTTTTACATCGATAAAGCAGCCGTCAATTGAATTATAATACGACTGAGTTATGTATACTTCTCGAGTAGTCTATGGATGACACTGTTGATATTTAAATTTGGCAAATTGTTGTACTTAATCTATAAGGTTATAACTTAATAAGCAATAGTTTCATCCAAAAGAAGCTTTAGTTTCATCCAAAAGAAAAAAAAAACAAGCAATATAGTATCATCCAAAAAAAAACAAGCCAAAGTTTCATCAAAACAAAAAAAAGAGAGGGAGGGAAGAACTTGGTGGAAGGAAACTAGAGGCATCATGCCTCGATCTTGGAGCAGAACTTGAGCATAGGAGGAGATGCTTTGTCTTCCCAAACCAACTCCAACACAAAAGATTCGTACGCCTTAATGTCAATAGCCTTGAATAATTCTCTAACCCCTGAACCAAAGCGCAACCTCATACGTATGTCTAGCACGCATAGATACACTGGCCACTCTACTCCATGCTGGTCCAAAAGAATAATCTCCTTCCCTCCTGCTTTTTCCATCTGGTGAGCCCTAGTGAAGCTCAGTGGAATATGCTGCATAAGAAAGAGAGAATAAACTCTTGACAAAGCATCAATAACGAAAAAAATAAGGGAACAAAACTCCTTCAAGAAAGTTTACTTAAACTTACAAGTCTATAATCTTTTAGACTAGCTGGTGTGACAGTTAGTGTTACAAATCGGTTTTCACTTTGACTACTCTCACTGGTTTCTCTCTTCTTCTCTTTGTCCTCCTCCTCCTCCTCCTCCTCCCCCTCCACATCATCATCATCAACGTTGTTGCTAGACTGTACATATTGAATCTCACAGCAACTAGGTCCAAGACCAGTGATGTGGAACAAAAAATCTCCTTCGTGTCTGAAAATGACGAAGTCTCCGACTCGGAAATCATGAGCAACTGCGAACTCTTTCCATCCAAAGGTGAGTGTCCGACCTTCCATCTTAACTTTCCATGTTTTCTCAGACGCATCCGACTTAAGCTCCATCATATTTCTTTCATTTCTTCCTTCTATGTATTTCGAGAAAAACTTCACCGGAATGCTCTGCAACAAACACAATCCGTAAAGAAGAAGAAAGACATTGAGAGGGAGGGAAGAAGGGAGATTACGTACGAGGTGGGAGTAAAAGCCGGGAAGAAGAGGTTGAAAGAAATGTGGGTTTGTAGGAGATTTACATACTTGATCCGCCATTGTCGAAGTTGGAAAAGGAGCTTCAAAGATAAAAAAAACCCTAAGTTTATGAGTGCTGTTCGTAATCCTCCTAATACTTATGGAGTATACTCTCTACATGGTTCAAAATCTTGAACAGAGGAAGTCGAAGAAACTTACATGGATCTTCTTTCGTGAAGTTCGCAGAGGAAGTCAGAAGTTTTGGTTTCGCAAGAGAGGAGCCGCGTTGTTTCACAACCTAGGGTTTAGAATCAAAAGCCAAAGGTGGAGATTTTATATGTTCTGATTTTTTTTTTCGTGTATATGATTAAAGGGTTACTTATCTAATGCGTGTAAAAGTGAAGTCATGAACGAAGTTTCGGCTAAGTTATATCAAATGTTAGGCTGTGTTATTACGAAGAATTTAGGCTGAGTTATTACATAAACATAAGACTACTAAAACATAAGTGGCTGAATTATACTCCCTCCGTTTCGGTATGTAAGTAGTTTAAGCAAAATGAGTTTGTTTCACAATATAAGGTGTTCTCAAAACCCAAAGCAATAAAATAATTTAAATAAAAAGTATTCCACTAAGAACTTAAATGCCTTGTCGTTAGTCTTCAATGTTTTTGAACACAACTTACAATGTTTAGTCAACTAACATTTACTATTAGTGTAAATTCACTATAAATACTAACGTAAGTGTTGCCTTACTTCCATTAGTTTTACTTTCAGATTGTTGGTATTACTTTCAAATTTTTATTAATTTTATTTTTAACAATAATCTCTCTCTAATTAAATGTGCAGACAAAATGATTGTGTGCAATAAACAAAAAAACGTTTTTATTGCTGTTTTAGAAAAGGTTAAAATTTCTTAATACCCGCGCTTTTAAGCAAAACTACTTACATACCGAAACGGAGGGAATATTTAATACACGGCTGAATTATATATAGTACACGGCTGACTTATATATACTACACGGCTGACTTATATATACTACACGGCTGACTTATATATACTACCCGGCTGACTTATATATACTAAACGGCTGACTTATATATAATACACGGCTGACTTATATTTACTACACGGCTGAATTATATTTAACAGAGTGCTGACTTATCTCATGCGTGTCAAAAGTGAAGTCATAAACAAAGAAACAAAGGATTAGAGTACCAAAAATACATAACTGATCTGAATTACATTATAAAGGAGGAAACAGTAGTTTATATTACAACACCCAAAGCCTAGTGTCCGGCCAATATATAATCGGCTTAAAATCACGGTAAAAAAGACCTAACTCTTTGATCCAAAAGCATCGGTCACACAATTTGTTCTCCTTATTGTCTTCAATGTACCAAAGATCCCAATCTCGGTCCACCAATGGAGTACATGTGCAATTATAGAACAAGGTTAATTCCTTTGACATGAACTCATACTTCTTTGTTAGAAACGCATCAGTGTGAGACGTTCCCCAACCCCAGTCTAGAGATCTAACAATCTTGCCTATCCTCTGAATAGATTCCCTTGTGAAAAGAGATAAATACTCCTCACTATTCCAAAATACCTTGCGTGTCATTGCATATGTATACAAAGCACGCTCGAATCCTGCATCTGCTGCTCTCTTAATCAAAGCAATGCCTTTATCTTGGAGGTCGAACGTGAAGAACTTCTGTACACCCTCTAAGAACAGTGTACTCGGGCTTCCATTAGCGTAGCAAACTTGCATCACCAAGCTAGATAGATGTATGTACGAAGGGAAGGTAAACACATCTATAGATGCATACACTCCGGGCCGGTCTGTTAGTTCCTTCATAGACTTGCATGTTGCTCTCAATCTATATAGATCTGCAACAGAGTTAGCGGCCACACGTTCGGCCACTAAGGCTTGGATTTCTTCAGGTAGGGCGGTAAGAGGGAATACTTCCATTACAAAGTGTATTTCTCTAGAGATTTAAAGTTAATGAAAATATAAACAGGTGGTGTGTATTTCTCTAGAGATTTAAAGTTAATGAAAATCTAAACAGATGGTATTTATAGATTTAAATTTTTTTTACAATTTAAAACATTTAAAAAATTCAAAAATTCGGAACTGAGAAAAGCCTGACTGATGTGTTAGTCAGCCTTTACTCTCATTAATAGCAACTCTTTGGTTACTGAGTAGTCACGAAAAACAACTGGTCGGTAACTGAGTAGAAAAACAAGTAGGGTTTATGACTAGTTAATGAGTATTTAAATGGTATTTACAGATTCAAAAAAAAAAAATAGCGACTCCTCGACTCTTCGTTTTCGACCGTCAGTTTAGCGTCTCAGTTTAGTGTTTCGGCTGAGTTATGACAGCTTCGTGCAAAAGAAGCGGCTAACTAAAGGGTCAGGGTCTCATACGGCTGAGTTATAAACGAAGTTTAGGCTGAGTTATATCAAAGGTTAGGCTGAATTATGTCAAACGTTAGGCTGAGTTATGATAAAATAAACAAATTCTGCATTAGAGTACTAAAAATACATAAAAATTTGAGTCATAAGCATTACATAAACATAAGCATTAGCATTAGATAAACATTTAGTCAGCCATATATTTTGCACCAAGCTTCATCCAAGCATTAGACTTTGGCCATCTTTTCTTCGGCTTCAACGAGTTTATGAGCAAGTTTGTCCAACTCAGCAAATAAGTCAAACTTTTCCTCCCCCATAATTTCTTCAAGCAAATCTATTTTCGCATTAATAGATTTCACTTCCATCATAACATCTTGCAATTCAGATTTAGCTTTCATCTGTTCCTTCACCAAGAGGAGCAACGACTTGTAATGCTCCTCGGTTTCCCTTCTGGCCTTTTTAACATCGTTTGCTCCATGGTCATCCTCCATTGGATGCTTCATCATCTTCTTCGATTCTGCCATTGATGCTGCATGTATATCGAAAATAGGATGTTAATATATAATGTAAACATATAAACATATAAACAAATCAAGTTGCAAAAACGTGAATTACATATACGTGGAGAACAAGGAAAAAGTAACTTGTATTTGAGATTGCAAAAGTAGAAAACAAGTTCAAAGTTAATAAAAACGAATGTTCGGTTACTGAGTGTTTATAGAGAAAAAAAAGAAAATTGTTGGGTTACTGAAACTGTTCGGTTACTGAATAGTTATGACTGAGTTATTAGTAAAGTAAACGTGTTAAGGCTGACTTATTTTATTAGAGTTCCTAAAAGTTCAATCATAAGAGCAGGTACAACGGAGTCTCTAGCATCAGTTTCTAATCAAATAAAAAAGTATAAAATAATAAAAAGTTGGAGAGAGAAGGGAATTGAGGTTCTTAAGTTTCTCATTTGAGAAACAGTTTTAGCCATACCCTCCACGAACATATATTCATTTTCTATTGGATCCACGTTTTTCTATTAATTTAAAATTTAAACAAATAATGAAAATGAATATAATACTATTTTTTAGAGATTCATCAAGTCTCTATCCGTTGTACATGCTCTAACTCCTACTTCCCAAAAGATTAATCATTACACCTATGATATAGGAAGCGCCATATAGCTCGTCAGATTAGCGTCTCGAGAGTATTAATTTTGGTTATGATTACGTATTCAGATGCCACAATAAATCATATATTCTCTATTTATTTAAATTTAAAAATGTGTAACTTAAGGTTAACTTCACGGCTAACTACACGGTGGACTTATAATATATTTAATACACGGCTGACTTATCAAATGTTAGGCTGAGTTATATCAAATGTTAGGCTGAGTTTCGGTTGAGTTATATCAGATGTTAGGCTGAGTTTCGGCTGAGTTATATCAGATGTAAGGCTGAGTTATATCAGATGTTAGGCTGAGTTTCGGCTCAGTTATATCAAATGTAAGGCTGAGTTATTACGAAGAATACTAAAACATAAGCATTAGATAAAGTTAGATAAACATAAACATAAAAACATTAGACTACTAAAACATAAGCATTAGATAAACATATTTCCATACTTAGCATGAAACTTTATCCAATCAAGTTCTTCAACGCTGGCGTTATACATCTTTTTTTTGGCTTCAACGAGTTCTGCTGCAAGTTTGTCCAACTCAGCAATGAAGTCAACCTTTTCCTTCCCGATAAATTTTTCAAGCAAATCCATTTTCGCAGAAATAAACAGAACTTCCACAAAAGCATCATGCAATTCAACTTTAGTATTAATCTGTTTCTTGAGCGAGAGCATCAACGTCTTGTAATGGTCCTCATTTTTCCTTTTAGCCTTTTTAACATCATTTGCTCCATGGTCATCCTCCATTGGACGCTTCATCATCTTCTTCGATTCTGCCATTGATGCTGCATGTATATCGAAAATAGGATGTTAATATATAATGTAAACATATAAACAAATCAAGTTGCAAAAACGTGAATTACATATACGTGGAGAACAAGGAAAAACTAACTTGTATTTGAGATTGCAAAAGGATAAAACAAGTTCAAAGTTAATAAAAACGAATGTTTGGTTACTGAGTGTTCACTTGGTATTTATAGAAAAACCGAAAACTGTTGGGTTACTGAAACTGTTCGGTTACTGCATAGTTGCCAAAAATATTATAAAAAATAGAGAAAATTACTCAAGTAGCATAGAAAAGGTTAATATGCTTAGCGTATTGAGAGTACCAAACGCGTGCGTAATGATTACGTTCATATATTCACACGACATATTTATATAATAGAGAATAGATGATTTATTATTTATATGATTATATGATTATTTAGGGTTTAGGGTTTAGGGTTTAGGGTTTAGGGTTTAGGGTTTAAGGTTTAGGGTTTAAGGTTTTGTAAGAACAATGTGTATGTTTTGCTATACCTCTAGGAATTAAGGTTTAGGGTTTCGTTTAGAGTTTTGTGAGAACAATGTGTATCTTTTGCTATACATCTATGAATTATGGTTTAGGGTTTCGTTTATGGTTTAAGGTTTCGTTTAGAGTTTAGGGTTTAGGAATTATGGTTTAGGGTTTCGTTTAGAGTTTTGTGTTTATGGTTTAGGGTTTATGAGAACAATGTGTATCTTTTGCTATATATCTAGGAATTATGGTTTAGGGTTTCGTTTATGGTTCAGGGTTTCGTTTAGAGTTTATGGTTTAGGAATTATGGTTTAGGGTTTCGTTTAGAGTTTTGTGAGAACAATGTGTATGTTTTGCTATACCTCTAGGAATTAAGGTTTAGGGTTTCGTTTAGAGTTTTGTGAGAACAATGTGTATGTTTTGCTATACATCTAGGAATTATGGTTTAGGGTTTCGTTTATGGTTTAGGGTTTCGTTTAGAGTTTTGTGTTTATGGTTTAGGGTTTATGATAACAATATGTATCTTTTGCTATACATCTAGGAATTATGGTTTAGGGTTTCGTTTAGAGTTTAGGGTTTAGGAATTATGGTTTAGGGTTTCATTTAGAGTTTTGTGAGAACAATGTGTATGTTTTGCTATACCTCTAGGAATTAAAGTTTAGGGTTTCGTTTAGAGTTTTGTGAGATAAATGTGTATGTTTTGCTATACATCTAGGAATTATGGTTTAGGGTTTCGTTTAGAGTTTTGTGAGAACAATGTGTATCTTTTGCTATACATCTAGGAATTATGGTTTAGGGTTTAAGGTTTTGTAAGAACAATGTGTATCTTTTGCTATACCTCTAGGAATTATGGTTTACGGTTTAAGAACAAAGTGTATGTGTATAATTTCGTAGACGAGATAGGGAAGTCTTCAGTTTGGAGATATAGTAGCAGACTTATCATACAAAACATAGGATATAGTAGCAGACTTATCATACAAAACATAGGATATAGTAGCAGACTTCTCATACAAAACTAAAAAAGTTCAATCTTTTACAGATTGCTTGAGATAGAAGTCGAATTGGCGTGCCGATTTGCTACGGCGAGGTATCGGCTCTGTGTTTCTTCGGATTTGGTGGTTGACTTGGACTCCGGCGAGATGATTCGCCTTCATCTTCAACTTTCAGCGTCTCCTCTTCGAACCGATCTCTGTTCCTTTGAGCGAGAAAGTTCTGGTAGTACCTGCACAACGAGAAACAAACAAAATACAAGGAACATCACAGTTTGACAGTATTAATTTCACCAGGTTGAAAACAACGAAAATTTGACTTGCAAAGAATTCGACATTTCATAGATGTTGAATACACATAATGACAGAATTCGACATTCAATACAATACACATGTTGACTAAAAGTTTACCTGAAAACTCTTTCGAGAATTGCCTCATACGACAAAAAGTTTTCTCTGTTTCGTGACATCTTTCCGGCATAGTTGTCGATGGCCCTGTCGATTGGTCATCTCGCAATAGAGAAACAGATTTCAGATTAGTGCTGCAAAATTTGAGATTGGTATTTGAATGGACATGTATGCAGTTAGAAGTATGTAAGTTTGTAATGGCAAGAAACAGGGATGGTTCATGGAACTTACAAGAGATTTCCTCCCATTATCGTGTACTCAGCGATCTCCTGAGGGGCTTCAGTGGTTGTTGTTGGTTCGTACAGAAAGGGAAAGAGAAAAGGGGTCAGACACTGAGAAGTAAGTCAGAACCATGAAGATCTTGAACAGGGGAAGTCGAGGAGACTTACATGGATCTACGTCGAAGTTAATGATATATCCAACCCTCTCGAGTCTAGGGAACGGAGTTTCAGAGGTAGCAGAGGAAGAATCCGGTTGCAGATTTGGAGATCGTGACGGAGATGCCATTATAGGTGATTGAGATTTTAAGTTTTTATTTCGCAAGAGAAGAGAAAGTGAGGAGCCCGTTGGTTGCTAACCTAGGGTTTTCTGAATACGTAATTATATTGAAATTAATACTCTCGAGACGCTTCCTATATTAGGTGTAATGATTAATCTATATTATATAAGTCAGCCGAAACGTGGCTAACTTATATATTGAAATTAAGTCAGCCGAAACGTGGCTGACTTATTCCACGTTTCGGCTGACTTATATGTTGAAACTCCTAGTTCCCAAAAGATTAATCATAAAAGTTCCTAAAAGTTCAATCATAACTCCTAGTTCCCAAAAGATTAATCATTACACCTAATATAGGAAGCGTCTCGCGACGTTTCGTATTTGAATATCTGTATATATCTACCTTCTCGTAAACCTTGTCTCTCCCATCACATTCTATCCAACACTATTTTCTCCCTTCTCATAAATCTATCTGTTTCATATTCCTTTTCGACATGTATGTTGTCCCACCCTGTAGTTCCAAGTTATTCAGCAGTGTCGATGCCATATTATACTCCGCTGAGCGGGATCACCTCACTGTTCTAAACCCTGGTATTGGTATTATTGATAAAACAACCATCACGTGGTTCAAATTTTTACACGAGCTCTCGAAGGCGATCCCGGAGATTCTTCGAGAAGGCTGGGTTCATGAGTGGCCGACTTACCGCTTCATTCCTGATTATGTTAAGGAACGATGGTTTCTTAAACTCGCTGTAAGCCAACCCTAATATCTTTCTTTCGGGTTCATATTATGAACAACAATAATATTTCTCTTTTTTTTATTTTGTAGCGAAAATACAGATGGGAACCGAAACACACTTTGACGATTTTGACAAATTTTAATCTGTTGGCTAGAACGCTATTTCGAACTCAAATGCGCACGTTAAGGAGGATATGGGCGCATGGTGGCGAGAAGCCAGATTGGATAAACACTATAGTTTGGACGAATCTGGTCGATATGTTTGAAGAGTTTGGCCCTGATAATTTTGGTTTTTGAATGTTTAAACCAGCCGTATCTTTTGTGTTTTGAATGTATAAATCAGCCGTATCTTTTGTTTTTTGAATGTATAAATCAACCGGATAGATAAGCTAGTTATTTGTGTTTTGAGTATTTAAACCAATAAGTCAGCCGCTTCTTTTGCACAAAGCAGTCATAACTCAGCCGAAACTTTTAAGTCAGCCGCTTCTTTGCACAATCAGTCAGTCGCTATTAAGGAGAGTAAAAGCTGACTGACACATAAGTCAGCCTTTACTCAGTAACCGAAGAGTTGCTATTACATTTTTTTTATATCAATAAAATACAATCTCTTTATTGTTTCACAAAACCCTAAAACCCAAAGATATTATAAGTTCCTTCATCGAGGATATCTGATGCCATCTTTACCCGTATACCCTGAATATTCGCATCATTTATCCCATCGAAAGTAGTGCCAAGCGCTAGACACTCGACAAACTTCAATGCATACACCCCACAGTCGCCAACTTGGACGTTTTGTGGGATGTTTTTGCCTCTCCTCCTTCGGAACCCAAACTGCTTCAATCTAGGCTTTCAGAGATTGATAGGAACTAATTCGTTCATCATAACTGGGAGCATTTGCGTAAACGGCCTAAATGAATCTAGGATTTTCTGTTCACTTTCGGGTGTCACCTGTTCAATGATGGGATCGTAAGCTTCGATCTTCTCATTAAGAAGGTCCACGTGAAATGCCATCCAATGATCTCCTCCAGTCTGTAGAATTCCGTACAAGTGATCGACATCTTCCAACCACTTCTTGTTTGTTTGCAGGTCTGCCGAAACTTTGCCGTTTACTAAATCCTCGTACCCAACACCTTTGAACTTAAACATCTTTGGTTTTATCTTGAACTGGTTGTAATCCATATACCATTGTGCAGTAAACCAAGAGTCCAAAAATCCAATTCACTTGGAGTAGAATGGGGAGGCATCTAGCATGGATTTTTTTATGAGGATTCTCAGATACGCGGAAATATGTTGTACAAAGAGAATCAAGTCAGCCCAAAAATTAAACTTAACTCAGCCCCATATAATAAATAACTCCAACATTAAGTATATTAAACTCAGCCCCATATAATATATAACTCAAACATAAAGCATACTTAAGCCTACATAACTCAGACATATAATAAATAACTCAGACATTAAGTAAATTTAACTCAGCCCATATAATATATAACTCAGACATAAAGCATACTGAAGCCTACATAACTCAGACATATAATAAATAACTCAGTCATTAAGTATATTTAACTCAGCCCCAACAGTATACTTACATTATCATACAACCATCCATAATCTATAGTTGGCCAATGCTTTCTCTCAGTAATGAGAATTCTGTAGAACTCGATATCGTCATTAGCCTTAGTAAGTGGAACGTCCCTAAAACAATTAAACACAAGTTAGTTTAGGAATATATTGCTAATAGCCGTATTAACACATGCTCTAAAGGGTCATACTTGAATGGCTTTAGGTGATCCAAAAGTTTATCCACTTTAGCCGGATCAGCAGGTGAGAGAGGATCATAGATTGCCGGTGAAGGTTCATAATTTTTCCTCATGCACGTCATTCCATTGTCTCCAATATAAGGAAAAACTCGTGCTTGAGGAGGATCATTTGCTAGCCTCGCTGAAGACCCATCAGGAGATAATTTCACACTGGACTCCCGATAAGCCTTAATTCTGTCAGACCTAATCCTTTCCTCTTCTTTCTCATCAGACTCCGGCAACAGTTCGTTATATTCAGCGACAATTTTGCTAGTGACATCCTCAATCTCACTGTCGTCTAAAATCTATTTATTCTTTGCTAGGATAGTCACTTCCGTTGGTTTCGGATCGTCGTCGCCTTTACGATTCCTCGTTAACCTCCTTCTTACTTGCCCCTCATTTTTTAAAGCGGCCTCCTTCTTCTTTAAAGCAGCGGCCTTCTTTAAAGCATCGGCCTCCTTCTTCTTTAAAGCAGTGGCCTCCTTCTTCTTTAAAGCATCGACCTCCTTCTTCTTTTTAACCTCAGCCTCCTGATTTTTTGCCTCAACCAATTTCTCAACCAATTTCTTAGCAGGAGAAACAGTAACGAAATCAACTGTTTCTTCTTCGTCATTACCAAACTCCTCAGGCAATTGAACTGGTTTAGTACTTTTAAGCTGTATTAACATTTAAACATAACTCAGCCAGAATAAAAAGAATAAATCTATCGTTATGTAACTATAACTCAGCCGTCAAATAGGTAATAAATCAGTCGTCAAATAGGTAATAACTCAGCCGTCAAAAGTAACCATAACTCAGCCGTAAAAAAAAAACATAAATCAACTGTAACGTACATTATGCAGGGGGCTGTTGACTGGTTCAGGACTTTTAAACTCGTCCTTCTTCGGCTGTATTAACATATAAACACAACTCAGCCGAGACTAATAAGGATAACTCAGTCGTCAAAAATAAACATAACTCAACTCTAACGTACCTTTGGACTATTAACGGATTTCTGCGGGATGTTGTTCACTTTTCATTGGTTATCATCCTTTTGAGTACTGCTCCGTGCCTCGAGAGCATTCAGACGCTCTCTCATTTGCATCCGATCATTCTCAATAGATGCAACTCTTTCTTCCACAGCAGCTCGGACTGTATCACCAATTATCTTCTTCAAATCTGACAACTCTCCAAATTTTGTGTTGTAGGCGGTTAACTGCGACTCAACACTCTCTATTCTACTAGCAAAGTTGTCAAATTTGTCAAATCTTCTGACAAGGTTTTCCAAGACATTGACTACGGTCGTCAAATCCGTCTCTTTCCCCATATCCTCCTCACTAACATACTGCAACACAATCTCACTGTTGCTTACTTCCTGTTTTTTCGTAGCTTTCTTCTGTTTTTTTGCAGGGGGGGGGGGGGGGGGGTTGATCGGAATCTAAAGAAACTGCAGCTTTCATTTTTTTCTTCTTCTCATCGCTCTTCACAACCCAAAAACCTCTAACAAACCTATCCGCATGTATGTCTGTTACCAGATTTACAACTTCTGGTTCATTTTCTTCACTCGCCCACTGCAGAAACAGCTCTTCTACAGCCTCCTTCATAACCATTTTATTCACACGTACCTGCATAATAAATCAGCCATCAAGTAACTCATAAGTCAGACATCAAAAGATTCATAACTTAGCCATAAAGTAACTCATAAGTCAGACATCAAATGATTCATAACTCAGCCATCAAGTAACACATAAGTCAGACAGAATAAAAATATCCATAACTTAGCCATGTCAACCTTCTTACCTCACCATGGTCTCTGATCTCCTCAGCTATGGCTGTAGTAAGACTTTTACGTGTACGGGTTCCACCCCATCGTAAAAGAGGAATTTCGTTCTCATTGACTACTCTTCCAAACCGCTCTCCGAAGCAAGTCACAGATTCATACGCCCAAACCAGCAACACGTCCTTCATGCCGCTAATGATGTACGACTTTCCTTCTGGATTCAACATCTTAATTGAACCAACCAAAACTTCGCATGCAGTCCGACCCCACGGATAAGTCCTCAAGGCTTCATCGTCGAATACTCTTTTTGCACTTTCAAAGGGTATTCTAGAATTATGATGCAAGCCATAAAGTCCCATGGCTTGAAGAAGCAACAGCCCTAACCATTTCCTCTTTTCAAAACTCCAGCCTCGACAGACCTCTAACGCTGGCCTCAGTTCATCTAACTTGGGTCCTACCCCAAGCGGCACCTTCAACTCCTCCCAGAACGTTTTGTATTGCTCAGGTTCAAAAATTTATGTTGGCAGTGGACCTGTGTTTAGATCCGTGAGCACACCAAATTCGATTAAGCTAAACCTGATAGGTTGATCAACAACGAGAGACCAAATCTCCTTGTCATGTACTTGTAGCTGTCTACATAGTAGATAGTGTACAGTCTTCCCAGACCACACCAATTGGCTATCAGCTAGCTTAGCAACTACTCCAAGAGGAAACTGCTTCATGTGTTCCCACACATCATGTCCTATTGCGTCTCTGACTCGAGGGAAGTCTCCCAAATGGACATTGTGATTAATTTTTTTATTTTCCAGCTTAGAAGCCCCTTCAGCGCATATTCTTGGAGGGTAATCCCTTGCTTGATCTTCAGGAATTGCTTGATCTTCAGGAATTGCATGATATTCAGACATCTGAACAAAAAAGACATAACATATTAATGATAAATCAGCCGCAACAAAATTTAAACTCAGCCACAACTAACAAATAAACCAGCCGCAACCAAACACAAACTCTGCCACAACGGCACATAAATCAAGCATAACACAAACTCAGCCACAATAGCATTGCACATGTAAATCAGCCGCAACACAACACAAATCAGCCACAACATAACAATAAATCAGCCGTAATAAATAACTTAAACAGCCACTAGCAACGAAAAACAAGCCGCCACAGAATAATAAATCAGCCACAATACCGTTAACAAGCGACAAACACTTTCGATTCCTCAGATTATACTCAAAATAAAACGAAAGAAGATGAAGAATCCCCACTCCTCTGTTTATACTCACCTTCGACTAAAATCCGACTGTGAAAATGCAGAGCAGACATTTCGACGACAACGGCGGTGAATGTTTCTCAGAAACCGACTAGAGAGAAAAAAGTAGAAGTTTCGACGACAACACACAAAGTTTTAATTTTTCCGTCCTTTGAGTTTCCTACTCTGACTTGTTAACACGGTTAACCTATTTAGTGACGTGGAACAGTGATTAGTGACGTGGATTAGTTAATCATTTTTTAATTATAAATAACCTCAATTAAAAAAAAATAACCGAGGGTGTTTATTGTAATTTACTAGGCTTTAAAAACATTTGAGTAATTTCCAAAGGATGTATGCTATTCTAGTAATATAACAACTTTTCTATGCTATTTAAGTACTTTTCTCATCAAAAAATGACCAAACTGCCTTATGACCAAACCTGTTTGGTCATTTTCTCTTCTCTAAACTGTTTGGTCATATCTTAATTAAAAATATGTCAACAAACAGTTTCCTAAGGCATGAATCAGCTTTTCTAAGGCATGAATCAACGAACAATTTCTGTGAGCTATTTTAACCGAGAAACCCACCCATTCCTGTGCTTTATCCCGGTATTGGTATAGTCAGTCACTTTATGAGTAATCCTATTGTAGATCACTGGCTTGAAGTCAAATGGATACTCAGATATTTCAAAGGGAATGTGAAGACAAGACTGCTACAAGAAAAGTTCTGATTTCAAGATTGTTGGTTTTTGTGATGCAGACTTTGCAGCTGACTTAGACTAGAAAAGATCCATAATAGGTCTTGTGTTCACTCTTGGAGGAAGCACTATAAGCTGGAAGTCTGGTTTGCAACGTGCTGTGGCCCTTTCAACAACAGAATCAGAGTATATGGCTCTAATTGAGGCTATGAAAGAAGCAGTGTGGTTGTAAGGAATTTGGATACCAACAAAAGAGTGTGGAGAGCTTTTGTGATTCTCAAAGTGTTATTGCACTCTCCAAAAACAATGTGCATCATGAAAGAACGAAACACATTGATGTCCAATATCACTACATCGGAGAGGTGATTGCTAGAGGCGATATTGATGTTGTGAAGATATCTACAGAGAAGAACCCAGCTGATATTTTCACAAAGACCTTGGCAAGTTTTAGGCTGCTTTAAACTTGCTATAGGTCAAGCCTGAGTAGTAAAACTTAGGGAAACTGAGTCACGAATCCTACAACTATATTCAACAGGTAATCTCTCTTAATAGCTCAAACATATGAAGGTATAGTCATGATTTCAGGTGGAGATTTTTGAAGATGAAACCTTGATGACCAACCAATTTAGACCAAGACAAACAAGCCTGTCAGCAACTCAAGTTTAACTCAGGTTGAAGTAAATCAAACCATGGTTAAACTATGCTTTTGGGACCACTTGAAGAAACGACTACAAAGGCTGTCAAGCAAGGTACAAATTGTCTTCTTGTGATTTCAAATGGTGGAAAGGTTTGTTTGTCTAAAGGTACAAACGCATTTAAAGGTGACAGCTTTGGCATCCAAGGGAAAACTGCGTTAGCTTTAGGTCATAGTATGAGCTACCAAGTGTTTCATATAAAAGGAACATCTTGATGTAAAGACAGAGTTACAAGTTATGAGAGATAGAGTAAGGAGAGAAACATTGTATTAGTATAAGCTTACAAGTGTTTCCCTAAAGCATAGAAATTGGTTGAGTGCGCTCTAAGTGCTAGTGAAGGGCATTAGAGTGGATCACTAATAGTTTCTATTGTAAATTCTATCTTGATTCTAGTGGATTCTGAGAGTGACTCGGCCAGACGTAGTGACCCTTGTTAACGGGTGTGGGAGTCGAATCTCACAATTAGATTTGTCTTTGTAACTTTTCTAATGTTGAAAACTTACGCAGAAAACCACTAAAAACGATAGATCTCAAGAGAGGATTTTTATTAAGTTTTCAAGAAAGCTGACTCAAAATACAAGTGTTTTGCTAATGAATTTTCAATCCCCTATGTGGAGGATGTTTACATGTATATATAATGATCTAAGTCGGCTAGAACTAAGTCTAAAACAAGAAGGAAAACTTCTTTTTCCTTCGGGATTTCTATTTATCCGCAGTGGACTTTTTAGAAACTTCCTTTTATTCGCGGAGAGCCTTTAGTTGGTTGGTTGTTAAGTCGGCTAGCTCATCAAATCGATCCTCCTATGAATTACTAGTTTGGGTTGGGTCACCGATTTAACGATTAATAAACGGATAGCCGGTTTATCTCCACACTTAGTCATTTTTAAGACTGTTAATTCTGATGGGAGAAATGTGACCCCAACAATTTGCCCCCCAGCTCGTCAGTGTCAGTATTGATAATGTCGAGGTAAAAAAGGTTTAAGATAGAATAAAAAATCTTAAAGATTATCAATCCATCGATCCTTTAACGGGGAACCAAACCATTGCGTGGTTATCGCTGAGCCGTAGAGGTTATGACGCCTAGCTACTGTTGGAAGATGCGATGCCGAGCCAAGCACAGACGTGATGCTGAGGCGCCTAAAACTTGATGTCGAGCCTTTTTATTAACATGATGCCGATCCCTCAC
Source organism: Arabis hirsuta (assembly GCA_964056655.1). Lineage (NCBI taxonomy): Eukaryota > Viridiplantae > Streptophyta > Magnoliopsida > Brassicales > Brassicaceae > Arabis > Arabis hirsuta. Next base: position 40,391,254 of record OZ053298.1, on the reverse strand, counting down.
ACTAGTGATGCTGATTCGATGGAGATAAAAAGCCGACCCGAGTTATAGTATGATGGTAGGCCTTAACGTTGGCCCGTTGTGAGCGACTGCCGATCCATTGTCTCAACAATGCTGGCCCGTTTATGAGCAATTTTCGACCCGTTGTATCATGATGATGTCGATCCGAACGAAGAAGCGATGATGCCGAGTCGATACAGGCTTCATGCTGAACCAATAGAGGCTCGATGTTGAGCTGTCGGATGGATGATGTCGATCCGATGGGAAGATGATACCGACTCCATTATGGTGCCGAGCCCGTGAATCGTAACGCGTAATGCCGAGCTGTTTTAGGATGTTAGGCCGAGCCATTTGGCGTGACGCCAACCCAGTCCATAAAGGAATTGATGCCGAATTGCGGAGACGAAGATCCGAGGTACGTTGTCGATCTGTTTTGACTTGATGCCGACCCGGGTTCTAACCGCTCGCCGTTATTATTATTTTTTTACTTAGAAAAAAAAATTTCTTCTTTAGGAACGGCTCGCCTTTAATTCCATACTTTGAAAAAAATTCCTCTTCTTTGGGAACGGTTTCCCTTCACTTCATACTTAGAAAAAATTCTTCTTCTATCTTTTTTTTTGTAGAGAACTCATCGCCCGCCGTGTTTTTGTGTCCAGCCGTTTTGATGAGTTGATGTCGAGCCGCAATGAGACTTGAACATTTTCGATGTGATGTGAAAATCTGTGGCGAGCCGACATCACCTTTGATAAGTGTGACGATCCGCGGCGAGGCAATATCATCGATGAGTGTGACGAGCCGCGGTGAGACTTGAGCATCTTTGATGAGATGTGACGATCCGCGACGGGATGATATCATCTTTGATGACATGTGATGATCTGCCGCGCGACAATATCATCTTTGATGAGATGTGACGATCACCGGCGGGACGATATCATTTTTGATGAGTGTGACGAGCCGTGGAAAAGATGGTGACGAGCCGCGGATGTCTTTGTGCCGGTTTGCTACTCAAGCGGCGAGCCCCAATTTTACTTAGAAAAAAATTTCTCTTTGTTTTTTAGAGAAATCTATTCACCGCTCATCGCTTGTTTGTGTCTTTAGTAAATCAGATGTATCTTTCTAACCACAACTCCAAATGATGTGATTCCAACGCCATTGGAAACATGACTCAAATATATTTCTTTTTCATCAACGATGTCGATCCGTTTTGATTATTGTGCTGAAGCGGTGAGCCGTTTTGACGAAGAGACAATGTTGTCCCTTGTTAGAGCAATTATCATGGCGATCCGTTGATGAAGGGGCAATGTGACTCCATTGATGGAGAGATTTGTTGACAAGAATGTAGATTTGATTGAGAAAATGGCAAACTGTTTGTTCATTTTTAAGTAGACGATAATGACGAGCCGTTTCTTGGAGAAGATGGGTCGCCATCTTTGATAATGAATATTCGATGTTAAGGCTGACAAGCCAATCAAACATTTTGGTTTACAGATGTACTTCCTTAAATATGTCTGCTCCAATAATAAATTTGAAATGTTTAAGACCAGCGATTCGTTTTGCTGGGTTTTCGATGAGGTTTACAGACTTGCTGCAGCGAGCACGTTTGCTCTAGTAAAGGATGCAAAGACTGACGATCCATTTGTACTGAGCTTTGAATGGACATTCCGGTTTACAAGCCTGTTCCTGCGAACAAACTTGCTCCGGTAATGAGCACTTAAGAGTTTTTTTACCAGCGAACCGTGTGCTGGGTTTTTTTAGATGAACATTCTGGTGTACGAATATGTTCCCGTGAACAAGTCCGCTCCATTAATGAACACAAAATTTATATAGCGCGCTTTAATCCATTGGAGATATAGAGTTCGTCACTGTGGCCAACAACAACGAGATAACAAAGAGAAGAAGTCTGTTTCGTAAGAGACTTTAATAATCTGCGAAGGATGTTTCAGAGAGATAGTTTGTTTCGTTAAGACTTGAATAATCCACAAAAGATGTTTAGAGAAATCGTTTGTTTTGTTAAGACTTGGTGGACCAAAAAATTCCCCTTGATTATCGGTAGAATTTTCACAAAGATGGGAATATACGAGTATACGTACCCACTTCTTCCCCTTTTAGGAGAGGGGGCAGTTGATCCCATCCGAAGACAAGTTGCCTACGTATCCTTTACACGGATCAAGCCGCCTCGTAGTTCATGTTAAATAATCTAAGTTAATTCTTCTCCGGGAAGCATGTTGTGTTGCCTCGTCACTTTGCCTTCCTCTCTTAACTGCGTCCCGAGTTCGGATAGTTAGATCGGGTTGGTATTTTTTGCCTTCTTTTTGAGATCTTCGAAGCTAATAGTGTCATCAAGCTCTCCCGCCATTAGTTTTGCTGTGAGTTTTGCACCAAAACTCTGACAATTCACGGTTGAGTGCCCGTAGTAAAGATGGTATTCATAGTAGGCTTCTTCGTCTTAAGTCCTGTTCTGCTCCTACTTGATAATTATGAGCGTTTTCGAAGTTAAGTCCCTCGCGATGGACATATTCGGACCCTTGGTTATTCTTTTTGTAATTTGGGGGGTTCGGCTCACCGCAGTAAAGGAAATATTTGTTGGATTGTTTCGTCTTCTCATACTTCTTCGCTAGCTGCTTCACCTCGTCTTCATTCTTTGCAAATTTGGTCTCTCGATGGAGAGCATCTTGGATTGTTGCTGGCTCGTTCACGGTTAGCTCTTTTCGAAACTCTTACTCATACCATAAGGCTTTCTTAAGGGCCTCAAGGGCTGAGTCATCGTTGATTCCTTTAACCCTTGACAGGACGGTTTTAAACTGTTCTATGAAGCTCCGAAGGGTTTTGAAAGGCCCTTACATCATCGTCCAAAGGTCAACACCTAGGGTCCTTTGCTCTATGAATATTATGTATTGCTTGAGAAAAACTTCAAACAACTGGTTGAAACTATCGATCGAGTTGCTCTCAAGCCCAATTAAATTATTGGAGAGCCGGTCCATTGAAGTACTCCACAAATAGATGACAGTGGCCAATGTCTCTCTCGTCTTCCCTGAAGTTGGCTCGCCCCATCGCTATGATGAATGTCATGATGTGATCTGTCAGATCGGTTTTCCCTTCATAGGTTGGCACTTTAATCATCTCAGGATCGGACAGCCTTGCCCTGAAGATGCAAGCGGTGAAGAACGTACGTTGTGCTTCCTCGAGCACTCTATCAATCTCTGGCGCTTTGCTGGTTGCTCGATGCATCTGGGAACATATCGCCTTCAGATCCAAAGCTGTTTGGCTCATAGAAGCTCAAAGTTTGTCTAACTCGGCTCGCCGTTAACGCGCTGCTATCCTCCATTGTCTTGTGGCTCGCTGTTCCTATAAGAGGAGGCGTTCCTCTTCTTTAGCGAGCTCTTCAGCGAGTTGCTCATCCACATCAAAGTCGGCTACTGCCCAAGCTGTCAACTTCTTAGGCCTATCCATATTCTCCTGGCGCATTTGGGTTTTCTTCTATATCATCTTCTAGATCGATTACCTACGCCGATCCGTCCGCTGATGGTGCGAATCTGTTGATATCTCGCTCGCCGCTCCCTAGGGTTGGGTTGGCGTTCAGATTGAGCGGACAAAGCCAACGAACCCTTTGCGCTTTGGAGGGTGTCAAAAAGTTTAAAGTCCTCGGGGCGACGCGATCCAAGGCTCGCCATGCGATTGTTGCACCTCTATCGTGGCTCGCCTTAGCGATGGAGTCTAGTCGGTTTGTCACCGTGTTGTTGAAGATATCATGTTCCTATGATTTCCTAAGGATTTCTTCAAACATGCCTTTTATCTGAGCCAAAGTTTCAAGATTTGCCTTCGCGGTGGGTTGTGTTTGCTTCTCGATTGATCCATCCCCCGCAGTGTTCTTTTTTCGAGATCTGTCCGCCATAGATTCCTTCACTGCGGATCCGTCTGCGATGGGTTCCCTTGGGTTGTTATCGTTGTGATCTCCGTTGATGGTCATCTTCTTAGGATCCTACACGGTGGGTTTTAGAGTAAAAAGCTTTCTTTCCGCTTAGACGGCGCCAAATTGTGGAAGTCGAATCTCACAATTAGATTTGTCTTCGTAACTTTTCTATGGTTAAAATCTTATGTGGAAAACCATTAAAAATGATAGAGCTCAGAATACAACTATTTTGCTAATGAATTCCCGATCCCCTCTGTGGAGGATGTTTACATGTATATATAATGATCTAAGTCGGCTAGAATTAAGTCTAAAACAAGAAGGAAAACAGTCTTTTCCTTTGGGATTTCCATTTATCCACGTGGGCTTTCTAGAAACTTCCCTTTATCCATAGAGAGCCTTTAGTCGGCTGGTTGTTAAGTCGGCTAGCTCATCAAATTGATCCTCTTATGAATTATTGGTTTGGGTTGGCTCACCGGTTTAACGATTAATAAACGGATAGACAGTTTATCTCCATACTTAGTCATTTTTAAGACTTGTTGGGGTCAAAACTCCTTCCGACAGTTATTATCGATAAAATAACTAAGTATGAAAATAGGCATTTATGGGACAGTGCCGGAGACCTGGACAACTTGCCAAGAATGCTCATTTCTACCAATCTCTGCCATCTGCCGACCACTACCGCAAAGTGTTCCTCGCCGACCACCACCGCAGAGTGCTCTTCGCCGAGCACTATCCTGCCGACTACTGCCGCCGACGTGGCCGTCCGGAGTGCTTGACAACTCGCCGATGTGGTTATCCTACTGAAGCTGGATCGACTACTAAAGCTGGGCCGATTACTGAAGCTGGGCCGACTAATGAAGTTGGGCCGAGAACGCAGGCCCAAGATGGCAAGGTGGCGAGATGGCAACGTCCGGCCCATGACGACGAAACCCGTGGCTGGCGTCGACTACAATAAAAAGAAAATCCTGAAGAATGCGAAAAATTTCTTTATCTCTTATTGGTCAGACCTAGCCGACTTAGACTTGTATAAATATTCTTATAACTCCTTTGGAAAGGGGATCCGCAACTTTAAACGCAAACACTCTCCAAAAATCAATAAAAGCTTTCGTAACGCAATTTTCGTGCTTTTTCTCTTTGTTCTTAGTTGTTCTTGTGATTCTTTCATAGAGATCTCGTTTTCCTAAAAAAAACCTTGACAAATACAATTGAGTTGGTTTCGACCTCCACAATTTGGCGCCGTGTAAGGGGTAATTCAGACTCTCTTACACAAAAGAATCACGCGACAACAGAGACAAGGACCCAGCGGCGGAGAGTAGTGGCGGCAGCAAAAACGGTGCCGACAACCCTGGAGCCAACAACGGCGGTGCCGACAAGACCGGCGCAGATCAGACAGGCGCCGAGAAGGATGGTGCCGAGAACCTTGGAGCGAACCAAGCCGCTAAGGCAACGCCTGAGTTCCTCACCCAGATGCAAACGATGCTGGAGACGCTGATGAACAAGTTGGCGGAGCAGGACGCAAGGAACGCAGCCACAGACAACGAGCGGAGGGCCCTCAACACGGCGAACCGAGCACGTGGAGGAGGATCGCTCCCAACTCGATAATCTACTGGACCCCTTGACCCAACGGCGTTGAACTTCTCAACACCAACCGGCGAACAGAGGATCCGTGGACTGCCGAACATAGCCCAACCGCAGACGCACCTGCCATCGACAAATCTCCCCCGGTGATCAATCTAGGCGACAACCAAGGCGACGGGTACGTTTTGGAAGACTATCATTAACCTAGAACGCGTGCCCCAGTCAGACAAAGCAACTCCCGATTTGGATGCAACCGAGACTTCGCCGACGAAGAACAAGAGAATGTTTTCTGGGTGGAGCAGTTGCAAAAAGACGACGAGCGTGCAATGCTAATCAAAATCCAACAGGAGGCGTTGGCCAAGATGCAAGCAGCAATAGAAAGAAATACATCGGAGAAAAAGGACATGCGATCGCAGATACATCGAGTATCTAGCAGAGCCCCCGAGATCGACAGAGTTTTTGAGGAAGCCCAGACCACTCTTTTCACGGGCGGATCGCTCAAGCGAACATATCTGATTATGGAAGGTGAAAGTCCCAACTTACAAAGGACACGCCGACCCGAAGGAACATCTACTGGCATTTGCGATTGCCATGGGATGGGTCAGCTTCAGAGCAAACGAGAAAAACACCGGCCAGTATCTTTTGTTCGTTGAAAGTCTCAAGGGACCGGCTCTTCAATGGTTCTCGAGACTTGAAAGAAATTCGATTGACAGTTTCGAACAACTCTCTACCGCTTTCTTAAAGCACTACGGTATATTCATGGAGCGGGTGACCTCTGATGCCGACCTCTGGACAATGTCACAGGGACAGCAGGAGACCTTTTGGAGCTTCATCGAAAGATTCAAAACAGTTCTGTTCAAGATAGGAGGAGTAACCAACAAATCTGCACTAGACGCCTTGGATTTCCGAAAGGAAATGTACGTCAACGCACCTTCAACAATCCAGGATGCCCTCCATCGCGCAACAGAATTCGTAAAAATGAAGAGGAGTTCTGCAGATTGGCTTAGAAACATGGCAAGTCAAAGCAAGTTAACAATTCCAATCCGACCGCGAACCCACCCGCAACAAAGAAAACCAACCAAGGTTCGGGCTTTGTCCAGCATGAAGACAGATTCAAAGGCGCTCATAATTTTCAAGTCGACTCAACGAGCACTGGCCAAGATCGAGGACGAGGCCGAGGCCGCGGACGAGGTTCTTAGAATAACACATGGGTAAGAGGTCAAAGCAATTTCAACGAAGCTGCGTACTGCGATCTCCTCCGTATATTTGGGTATTCGACCCCCAATTGCCGTGTCCTAGAAAGCTAGCTGCAAAGCTAGTAGCCGGCACACTTAAAGGAGAAATAACTCTCAAGGACTTTGAACTAGAATAAGACACGGAACGTCCTGACGAAAACGATAACGAGGCCCCAAAGAGAGCAACACGGAACGATGACCAAAATCTCGCCATTGTGCCGACACAGTGTCCGCAATTAATGCATACCAGCGATGCACCGATGTCAGTGCAAACTGGTCTACACCGTCAATATTCGCCAACGACATAATCACATTCGAAGAACGTGAGACGGAAGGCATCGATCGGCTACATAGCGACCCTCTCATCATTCAACTAATCGTCGATGATCGCAATGTGGCACACATATTGATCGATACGGGCAGTTCCATTGACGTGATCTTCCAAGATACCCTCCAACGGATGAGTATCGACCTCTCCAGAATCCGTTCCTCACCCACAACAATTACAAGATTCTCTGGCGAAACCACAATGACTATGGGGACCATCAACGTGCCCGTCCGAGCTGGCAACCTTACAAAAATCGTTGAGTTCTCCATCTCCGATAATCCGGCTATTTATAACATGATCCTGGGAACCCCCTGGATCAATTTGATGTGAACAGTACCGTCAACCTACTATCTGTGCATCAAATTCCCAACTCCTCAATGCATCAAAACAATCTGGGGCAGCCAGAAAGAATCCCGCATCTGCTTCCTCGCTGAGAACAAACTCAGGAATCCAGCTGGCGATCCTGCTAACGAAGGAAAACGAAAGAAGAGACCGCGAGCAACTCAAGGTGCAAGCCCGCCTCTTATAGAAATTACAGATCGACGAGGATCGCAGGAAGACATGTGACCACTTGCGATCCCGTCATCTCGGTCTACATTGACAATGATCACCTGGAACGATGAGTGGAAATAGGCGCCAAACTCGACAACCAAATCAAAACTGGGCTTATTTCCTTCTTCAAAAAGAACATCAATACCTTTGCTTGGGCCGCTGAAGACATGCCCGGCATCGATATCGGCATCGCCAACCATGAGTTGCATATCGATCCAACCTTCAAGCCCGTAAAGCAGAAACAACGGAAGCTAGGACCCGAGAAGGCAAAGGCAATAAAGAACGAGGTGGAAAAACATCTGCGCGTCGGATCGATAATGGAGGCCAAGTACCCCGATTGGCTCGCAAATCCAGTCGTCGTGAAAAAGAAAAACGGCAAGTGGCGCGTTTGCGTGGATTTCAACAACCTGAACAAAGTTTTTCCTAAGGACAGCTTTCCTTTACCACACATCGATCGTCTGGTCAAAGCAACCACTGGCAACAAATCACTGTCTTTCATGGATGCGTTCTCGGGGTACAATAAGATCTTCATGAACCCCGAGGATCGTGAAAAAATGGCGTTTATCACGGACCACAAAATATATTGCTACAAGGTGATGCCATTCGTCCTCAAGAACGCCGGAGCTACTTATCAGCGTCTGGTGAACAAGATGTTTGCTCATCAAATCGGCAAAACTATGGAGGTGTACATCGACGATATGCTCGCAAGTCATAAAGAGAGGAGGATCACATAGCCTACCTGGAGGAATGTTTTCAGCAGCTCAATCAACATAACATGAAGTTCAACCCGACAAAATGTCGATTTACAGTAACTTCCGGAGAGTTTCTCGGTTATAAGGTGAACCACCGTGGCATCGAGGCGAATCCCACGCAGATCGATGCCCTCCTCAAAATGGCCTCACCCAAAAAAACTTGAAAAGTGCAGAGATTGACTGGAAGGGTGGCTGCTCTTAACAGATTTATTTCTCGTTCCACCGACAAATGTCTACCTTTCTACGATACTCTTCGCGGTAACAAGAAATTCGAATGGACGGACAAATGCGAAGACGCTTTCCAGTAGCTAAAACAGTACATGGCGAGTCTTCCCGTACTCGATAAAACCAGTCGAAGGCGAACCCATGTTCTTATACACGGCAGTGTCTGACACAGCAGTTAGCGGAGTGCTTATTCGAGACGAACGTGGCGAGCAGAAGCCTGTTTTCTACGTTAGCAAAAGTTTAACAGATGGCGAGACAAGATACCCTCAGATGGAAAAATTGGCACTATATGTCATCATGTCCGCTCAAAAGTTGTGACTGTATTTTCAGTCTTATACCATCGTCATTCTGAGTACTTTCCCACTGCATTCTATCCTGCATAGTCCAAGTCAGTCCGAAAGACTTGCGAAAAGGGCTATCGAACTCAGCGAATATGACATTGAGTATTGTGCCAGGACCGCTGCCAAATCTCAAGTTGGCCGATTTCCTCATCGAACTCCCAGACGAGGATTGTGTCATCGAACATCCAAATTTAACCTGGCAATTACATGTTGACGGATCCTCCTCCAAGAATGGTTCCGGAGTGGGCATCCGCTTAACCTCCCCAACAGGCAAAATTCTCGAACAGTCATTCCGCCTGGGCTTTCGTGCATCTAATAATGAGGCCGAGTACGAAGCACTCATCGCTGGCATGAAACTCGCCCAGGGCCTTAAAATTGACCAGGTTGAAACGTTTTGTGACTCATAGTTGGTGGTCAACCAGTTCCACGGGGAGTTTGCCACCAAAGATGATTGCATGGAAGCTTATATTACGATAGCAAAAGAGTTGGCAGCGCAATAATCCCCGCTACTAAGCTCGTCGACACAGAGCCACTTGCAGCCCAAACGGCACCTCTCGGTTCCACCGACAACACAACTACTTCTACCCTTCCACTCGACAACGATATCATCGCCTCAGACGAGGACTCCTCTGCCACTGAATATGGTTGCGATGTCAAGTGGCTGGACAAAATTAGAGAATACATCTCCGATGGTACCTTGCCAACAGATAAATGGGAGGCCCGCAAACTTCGGGCACAGGCCGCTCGTTTCATTCTCCTCAACGGCAATGTATTCAAATGGCCGATTCTCAGGATCATTGCTTTCCTGCGTCGAAGGACAGAAGGCGCGCGAAATAATGATCACTTCGGCTCTTCTTTCCTCGATGCTCCAAAATGCTCCAAAAACTCTCATTTAGCTCCGATCGTCCTTTAACCTACAAAGACTAAAAAAAAACTAAAAAAATACCAAAAAAACTCTATGAAAAAGACTTATATCATGGTAAAAAACGGGTAAAAACCATGATATATCAACTCCCCCATACTTAGCATTTGCTTGCCCTCAAGCAAAACATACACCAAGAATGTGAAAGAGGTTTGAAAACGCCGAAACTTACCTTCCCTTGGAGTACCGGACCAAACCTTTTCAACTAGTAAGCCACATAATGCAAAACCAACTAAAAAACAGACCACCATGTACTTCTCCATAGACATTCGCAGCCTCCCAAATTCATCCACGACTTCTCAACATAACCCGCTAGTCCTCATTGCTAGGTCTCGTCCCAGCTCTCAATGCCAAGAACCTTCTAGACTTATTCCCACACTATACCATGTCAAGTGAACTATACAACTCTTAGTACTCTTTCTCTCCCCCAGACTTATTTGATTCTTTACTCTCTTTTTTTTTAGAGTGCTAAGACTCAAAAACAGTGCTTTCACTACTGTTGTTCCTTGTGAGGAGACAAGGTCGTGAGATCGCTCGTCCTCTACATCCGTTCTAAGGGACTCAGACTGCTGCTTTTGAGCTCCGGGTGATCATTTCTTGAGTACTGACTCACTAGAATTTTATTTCCTCATCTTATACTCAAAAACTATCATTTCACCCCAATTATCATTATATATATATTTTTTTTAACAAGGGAGAGGAGTACCATTACTTTCACTAAAAGGTGCACTTGTCAAGTATGAATGATGAGTCAAGCTCTATGAACACCAATCACCGAGGAGACCGCATAATTAGCTCGAACCCTGGGCAGATTATGTTAGAAGTAACAGACGTCTCTAGTTAACTTGTAAGCCTTAGGATTTTTCATTAGTCTGCCTTTAAAATTGATCATGGAAAAATGGTCACACAACTGAAAGAGACAATCCACTAAACCAAAGGAAGGATCATTGTTTCTAACTGACTATTTTGACTCAATAAAACATTTTAGACTGACGCTCAAAAACGAACACAATGTTAGCGACTATCTCCCCCAGACTTAAACAACACTGTCCCCAGTGTTATCAAGCCTGAATTTGGCAAAAGAATCAAAAGGAAAACGAACTTGTGAAGGAAAAACAAAATTTTACCAATGTTGGTCCCATGTCGATCGACATAGAAGACCGTGTCAATCGACACGGGTTTTCTGAACCAGATCATGAGTTGTGCAGTGTGATAGACAAATGCGAACCGTGTCGACCGACACAGATAACCGTGTCGATCGACACAGGGTTTCAGAACCGATGCAGCATGTTTGTTCATCAGTTTCCATCGTTGAAAACAATTGTCAAAACTAAAAATCTGCAAACACAACTCAAAAGACATGATTAAGAGGAAAACACAGTAAAATCTCATTAGTACGCAAGCTCTGAAATCTAAAGAAGCACAAACTGACTCAACGAAAACATGAAAATGACTCAAAGTTAGTAAATAAAAGATAAAAGAGACAGAAAAAGGATAAGCGTAGAAGATATAATCCCCCTCCTCAGATAATGATGATTGATGTGGTGGAGACGGTGGTCGAGGACGAACACATCCACAGTGAGGCCATGTAGACAAGACGGTCCAGATGCTCTGGAGACTCTAAGCAACCCAACTCTGAAACTCATCCATAGGTTGGTCAGGCAAGGGTGGTAGCGGAGGAAGCTGAGGTGGCTGAGGTGGAGCACAGGAAGTACCTGCTCCTAAGGTACCAGCTGCAGCAGCGCCCCGAGTAATCTGCTTGCGCCCAGCTACAACTGGGCGCACAAGTCTCTGGTCCGACACGAAGGCCATCAAGGTGGGGTCCTCAGAGATCTTCATCAGCTCAGGAATGGGTAGCTGCACTATCCGCTGCTCTCCCGGAACAAGGCGAAACACCCTGTAATCTGGCTGCTTGAGCCAGGTGGCTCTCGTCAAATAGTCCATGTCTACAGCACAACATGTCCTCTCCTCACTACAAGACGAATCATTAATCCCAAAAAATGCGAAGATAAGAGTGAGAAGAGCACCAGCGGCAAAGGATTTGCTGCTCTTCTTCAGAGTCAACGCGTGTTCTTCAAGGACAGCAAATGGTGTGCGAAAACGACCCCCATGTTAGGTTGAGACTCATTCCAGGTCGCGGGTTGAGACTCATCCCAAGTCGTATCTGCAACATCCTTCTGGAGAGCATACGATAACAGGACCAGCTCCTGAAGCCTCATCTTCTCGGGCTCCACCTTGTACAGGATCGTGGTGGAGAATAGGCAGAGCAGGTAGCGAAGGACCGGATGCCTCACATCAGTGTAAGTGGAGGCAGCAGGAGCGTACATCCCGATCCCAAAACACGCCCAAAAAGCCTATACATCCGGGATAGTCTCCGGAAGCCCCTGATAAGCTCGATCCTTGTTAAAACGATAGACCCTACAGAGATCTCGAAGAGTGAGCCTGTAGCAGACCCCTCAAATCTTGAAACTCAAGACCCACTTCGATGCTTCATCACGTTCCTCCCTATCACTTGCCACACAAACGAGCCTCACTGATGCGAAAAACTGACAGACCAGGTCAGGGTACGTAGGATGGTGAAATGTTGCGATGGTCCCTAGTCCTGCATTTGCTAGTAATCTCTGCACCTCATCCCTGATACTCAAACGAATCATTGCCCATCCATTAGCAAACCGGGTCTGAGAGATTTGCACCTTTAACCACTCATTGTACAACAGCGTATCATAGTCATCCCATTCCTCCTTGACTTCTCTGTGGACAACATCATCGCGTATTAGAACTTTTGCAGGAACTTCATCCCATCGCCTCTGGATGGCGATCTTCTGCCCCTCAGGTCGTGGCCATGGAGGACGAGATGTGACGGTTGGAACCGTGGGTTGAGAGCTGACTGCAGCCTCTTTGTCTTTTCATTAACGCTTTGGACCCATCTGCAAATCAAAATCAAACCAAAACAAACACAAAAATTCAAAATCAGTAAGTGTTGGGCATTATGGGCCTTTGTGTCGATCGACACACAGGTCCGTGTCGATCGACACAGATCTTTTTGATTTCGAAAATCTTCAATTCAGGGAAATTCAACCGTAACAATCAACATCAACACTTTCTATACAACCCCGAGCATCATACGAGTAAAGTGTACCACAAAACACCCACAAAATCGACCCTATCTCGTTTTAATCACCTAAAACCCCAATATTCACAACTTTCACAATTCCAAATTCAATCCATCTAAATCAATGAAATTAAGCAATGCATTCGGTCAAAATCACTTGAAAAGTGCATATGAGACATTCCCATAAACTAATTTGAACCAAAATAACTCCAAATCTCACCTTTTATTTCAAAACGTCAAACTGAAAAATTGAAGTTACAGAGTCATATCTTTGCAGATCGAGAAAACGGTGACTAGAAACAGATAGAGGATGAAAATCCGAGTGGATTAGAGTCAAAAATCGTTCAAATCGGTGAAAGAATGAAAAAGATATGGTTTTTTCAAAATCGTGTTCGTGTTCTCGAAATAGAGCAGTGCAGAAGATAAAAAGTTCAGTCGGGTTTTAGAAAGACTTACCTCGTGTTGTCCGCCGACCGAGTCGATCGACATGCCATACATGTGTCGATCGACACGGGGCCTTTTCTGTTCCAAAAATCTTTTTTTTTATTGATATTTTAAATAAACACCTGAAAAACTTAGACTAAAAATAAAAAGTTAGTAAAACAAAAACGAAAAATCGAACCAATGTACACTTACCAGTGGGTTGCCTCCCACTAAGCGCTTGTTTTCAGTCATTAGCTTGACTGTGTCGGAGCTCAGGTAATGGGTGCATCATCCAGAGGCACAATGTGTCCTTCCGGAATTTCGGCTTCTGCCCAATAATGCTTCACCCTTTGCCCATTCACGGTGAACTCCTTCCCGTCCTTACTAATAAGGGCAACAACTCCATGTAGTCTGACTTCCTTGATGGTGAGGACCTGACCAATGAGAACGCAATTTACCAGGAAAAAGCTGTTAACGAGAGTTATAAAGCAATACCTGGTCATTTGGTTCGAATGTCCTGAAGATGATCCGCTTATCGTGATATGCTTTAGTCCGCTCCTTGTATAACTTAGAGCTTTCGTAGGCCTGATGTCTGATTTCATCCAGTTCATTCAGCTGTATCAGACGCCTTTCTGCAACAGGCTTAATGTCAAAGTTGAAGAGTTTCACTGCCCATGCTGCTCTGTGTTTCAACTCCACTGGAAGATGACACGCTTTCCCATAAAGTAGATGAAATGGAGTAGTTCCCAGAAGCGTTTTGTAAGCAGTCCGATAGGCCCAAAGTGCATCATCGAGTTTGGCTGACCAATCCTTCCTTGTAGAATTGACTGTTTTCTCAAGAATCTCCTTAATATGTCTGTTAGATACCTCGACTTGTCCACTCGTCTGAGGATGATAAGGACTGGCCACGCGATGATGAACTCCGTACTTTTATAAAAGCTTAGCAAAAACCTTGTTAATAAAGTGTGTTCCACCATCACTAATGACAACTCTAGGGACTCGAAATCTAGGGAAAATGATGGTCTTAAACAGCTTAACAACCTCAGCAGCATCGTTCTTAGGACTAGCAATCGCTTCCACCCATTTGGAGACATAGTCCACAGCGACCAGGATGTACTTGTTCCCATAAGACGACGGGAAAGGACCCATAAAGTCAATGCCCCAGCAATCAAAAACCTCAACCTCAAGGATGAAGTTTTGTGGCATCTCGTTCCTCTTGATTATATTGCCTCTCCTCTGACAAGTGTCACACTACGCAACAAAAGCATGAGCATCCTTAAACAGAGTAGGCCACCAAAACCCTGTTTGTAGAACCTTAGAGACCGTCTTGAAAGTGGAAAAATGCCCAACATACTCAAAGCCGTGATAGTGATAAAGCACATCTCGAACCTCACTCTCTGCAATACACCTCCTGTAAATACCGTCTGAACAGTGCTTGTAGAGATAAGGCTCATCCCAGTAATACCGCCTTAGTTCTCTGATGAACTTTTTCCTGTCATACCCCTTAAGATCGGTGGGTACATCCTCTGCAGCAAGGTAATTAGCGATATCAGTGTACCACGGTCGATCAGATCCTGAAATAGCGTAGATGGAGTCACCAAACGTTCCACTCAAAGTACAGCAAGCTCCATGTCGATCGACACACCTGTTTTGGATTCTGGAATTCCAAAATTGAATCCCGTGTCGATTGGCATACGCCCTTTGTGTCGATCGACATGACATCTGGAACTCCGAAAACTTGTTGATCCACTCCTTTGCTCGCTTGCAAACTGACCTCAATGAAGTGCACACTCTCCTCAGGGAAGTAATCATCAATGGGGACGTTATCTTCAATTCGAATCCGCGAAAGATGATCCGCGACACCATTCTCAACCTCTTTTTTGTCCTTCACCTCAATGTCAAACTCTTGGAGAAGTAGAATCCATCTTAACAACCTCGGTTTGGCATCCTTCTTCTGCATTAAGTACTTGAGTGTTGAATGGTCAGTGTGCACTACCACCTTAGCTCCAATCAAGTAAGGACGAAACTTCTCAAAAGCAAAAACCATAGCTAGCAACTCCTTCTCTGTAGTAGCATAGTTCCTTGGAGCCTCGACTAGTGTTCTACTAGCATAGTATATGGCGTGAAGCTTCTTATCCTTCTTCTGACCCAACACAGCCCCAACTGCATAATCGCTGGCATCACACATCACCTCGAAAGGCAAATCCCAGTCTAGAGGTTGCACTACTGGAGCACTCACCAAAGCCTGCTTGATTTGTTCAAAAGCAACTAAACAATCAGTATCAAAAACAAATTTGACATCCTTACAGAGCAAAGTGGTGAGTGGGCGGGCAATCTTAGAGAAGTCCTTGATGAATCTCCGGTAGAAACCAGCGTGTCCCAGGAAACTTCGTATTTCCTTGACTGAAGTAGGTGGTTGCACACTTTTCATAACTTCGACCTTGGCTCGATCCACTTCGATTCCATCAGCTGAAACTCTGTGACCAAGTACAATGCCATCTTTCACCATAAAGTGGCATTTCTCCCAGTTCAGTACCAAGTGTTTCTCCACACATCTGGCAAGCACCTTCTCTAAGTTGTCCAGACAATCCTTGAAGGACGAACCATAGACTGAGAAATCATCCATGAAGACCTCCATGTAATCCTCAATCATATAGGTGAAGATAGACATCATACAGCGCTGGAATGTAGCAGGAGCATTACATAGTCCAAATGGCATTCTACGGTATGCAAAAGTGCCATAGGGACAAGTAAATGTGGTCTTCTCCTGGTCTTCTGGATGGATGGGGATATGGAAGAAACCGGAATACCCATCCAGAAAGCAGTAGGGATGATTCGCTAGTCCCTCCAACATCTGATCATTAAAAGGCAAAGGAAAATAGTCTTTCCTCGCAGCTGCGTTTAGCTTTCGGTAGTCGATACACATCATGTGCCCAGTCACTATCCTTGTAGGAATCAGCTCGTTTTTCTCGTTCTTTACCACTGTCACTCTTCCTTTCTTGGGCACCACATGAACCGGACTAATCCACACACTGTCTAAAATGGGAAATATGATCCCAGCCTCTAGAAGTTTCAAGATCTCCTTCTTGACAACCTCTTGCAAATTTGGATTTAGCCTCCTCTGATGCTCAATTGATGACTTAGTCTCATCCTTAAGATGAATCCTATGCATGCACAAGTCTGGAGAGATACCTGAAATGTCTCAAGAGAATAGCCAAGAGCTTTGCGAAACTTGCGCAGCTTGCTTAGTAGTAAAGTGAGCTCTGCATTGTTCAAAGAAACACTAACAATGACTGGATATGTAGAATTAGGACCAAGAAAAGCGTACCTTAGCCCGACTGGAAGTGGTTTGAGTTCGATTTTTGGAGCTTTTTGTTCACTCCAATCGCTGATCTTTTGCGTTTTCTCTGAAGTTTCACTCAACTCCACATTACTAACCAGCTACATAACTTTTTTACCAGCATCCATCATCCTCGCATACCCCTTAGCAACTTCATCAAGCTGACCTTCCACTGTCACAGAGTTCACCAAAGTCCTTTCCAAAGGATCCATGGGATGCATCTCGTTGAAGACTTCCTGCGCGATGTCAGTGAGTGTGTCTACATAGAAAGTCTAGCCATCTATGGTGGGTCTCTTCATCAGCTTATCTATTTCGAACTTCATCTCCAAATCACCTACACTCAAGGTAATACTGCCTCCCTTGCAATCGATCAAAACACCAGCTGTAGCTAAGAACGGCCTACCCAAGATAAGAGGATCTTTGGGTTCTTCGTTGTATTGCAGAATAACGACATTAGTAGGAATCAAGCAGTCGCTAACTCTGATTGGAACATCCTCCAAAACACCCTCAGGGATCCTGACTGAACGGTCGGCTAGGATAAGAGAGATCCTAGTGGGCTGGAAATCAGTCATTCCAAGACCAACAGCTACGGAGTGTGGCATTATGTTGACACCAGACCCCAAATCATAAAGAGACCTCGGAAACCTCTCCTTGAAGGTCAAACAATCCAACACAAAGCTTCCCGAATCCGTGAGTTTCTCAGGAACTCTGTTCTGTATAACTACACTGACCTGCTCTGAAATCATAGCAACACCTTCCTCAAGACCCAAATTCTTGGTAACCATCCTCTTCACATACATCGGATCACCGGACTAGTTCGAATAGCATCAACCAAAGGAAGCTCCACAACTAGCTTATCCATCACTGCTTTGCACCTGGCATCCTCTAGCTCTTGCCTAGACTTCTTCTGGCTCCTAGGATAAGGTATCTTAGGCACATACACTCTTTCCTCTGCACTAGCCGTGGGTTTCGACGAGATTGGGTTCATCTGAGACTTGTGTCGATCGACACGGTCTTTGTGTCGATCGACATGCTCCTTCCGTATCGACCCTATGTCGAGTGTAGTGTCGACCTTACGCGAAGAATCACCGATTGCGTATTTTTCAGAATTGAGATTTTCGACCTGTGTCGATCGACACGGAACCCTTCCGTGTCGATCGACACGAGGTCTGAAACGAGTTTCTCATCATCTTCGATCTCCACGAACTCGTCTTACTCCTCTACGTTAAGTCCCTTCTTCACCACTGGCTCCCCAAGCGTCTTTCCACTCCTCGTGGTGATAGCAGCAACACTATGCTTCGGATTTGCATCCGTCCTAGATGGAAGAAACCCTTCTTGCCTCTTTGAATTCTCTATTTTCTGAGCAAACTGAGTATCCAATTTCTTAACATGGGTATTCAAGGCTTCGAATTTCCCATTCAAGTCCTGGTATATGGCATCCATCTTCCCGTTAAAGCTCACAGTCATCTTCTGTTAACCCTCCAAGATCTGTTCTAGCATAGATTTCATTTCGGTCTCTGATGACTGAGGAGGAGGTGTCTGATAGGAAGAAGAACCGTAGTTCCTAGTGTAGTTGCTCTGGAAAGGCTTCTGGTACTCGGTCTTCTGAAACTGCGGATTAGGAGAATAGCTAGGCAAAGCTAGAGTTCTAGTGAATGCAGTCCTCTGGTTGATACCGTTGAAGTTTTTGTTACCCTGCTGACTACCAAACCTCTGACTCTGAAACTAATCCCACTAATGTAGTTAACATCCTCTTCATCCTGCTCTTCCTCTGGAACGAAGGTCTCTACCTCTTGAGCAAACTGAACAGTCTTTTTTCCTACTAGCAGGTTATGTACAGAGTCAATCTTGGCTTTCACCTCAGCTATCTGGCTTCCATCTATGTTCCCACCAAGCTTTTTCCTCTTGAAGTCTGCGTTCTTGGTACTATTGCTAGAAGCCAAGTTATCAATCAGAATCAGTGCATCCTCCGGATATCGAGTGTTGAAGTTCCCATTGCTAGCAGAAGCCAGAGCCATCTGATACCTCCAATCAATACCTCTGAAACATCAATGAACCCATGATGAGGACAATCTCTTTGGTAGGACTTGAATCTTCCCCAGGAAGCCTTAAATGCCTCAGTCGGTCCCTGCTTGAAAGTAGAGATCTTGGTCCTCAGATCCACGGATCTCGCCTCATCAAAGAAGTTGTTGAGGAAAGCATTTTTGGTATCCTCCCAAGTAGTCAGCGATCCAGGCTCTAATTGCTGCTCCACTAAGAGAGTAGGGGAAAAGCTTGCAGTATAGGTAGTCGCTAGACACTCCATTAGCCTTGATGCTAGAAGCCAAGTCCTCAAACCTCTCAATGTGATCCATGGGGTGCTTAGAGGAAAGACCGTGGAACGGGTGCTGAGCTACAAGTGAGAAGTAAGCCGCCTTTAGCTCAAAATCGTTCCTCGGGAAAGCAGGAGGACGAATCGCTGCCCTGTTGGCATAGAACTCGTCAGGCCTATTGTACTCTCCCAGAGTATGCCCACGCTCAGCTGGCTCTTGGCGCTGCATAGCATATCGCCCAGGCTCCTCCATAATCACAACTCCATTCTCATCCAGCCTCTGACCCTGAGCGTTGCGTCTGTGACCCTCAGCATCCTAGAGAAACCCATCATCACCTTTGATAAGAACTAACGAATTCATTTTGGCTGACTTTCTCGCTGCTCGATTGGCTCGTTCTAACTTTCCAATCTCAAGGTTGAGATCAACTAGCTCTTCGTTCTAGTTGCTTTTGGTAACGTGATTGGACATAAACCTGAAACATACAAGACAAAGAGAAAATAACAAGTAAATAATAAAATAAAAATAAAAGACTTAGACAAAATTCTAATATCAAAAATCGATTGGTAATATCGATTCCCCGGCAACGGCGCCAAAATTTAATATGCTCAAATTTGCCCTGAGCAACTCTCTCAAATTAAGAGATCGTAGTGAATTCAAATTATGCTAAGTAAGAATCCACAGGAAATCTAAACACACAATCGATTAGTGAATTCAAATTATGCTAAGTAAGAATGTATGAATGTAATAAAAATACAAAGTAAAAAGTGAATGATTATCAAGGTTCTAGAAATCAATTGGACAAAAGAGTTAGGCTATGGGTAATTCGTAAGAATGACTCGAAAATCGATCGTGTCGATCGACACAGGACAAAAAGGGGCAGGATTTTATTAAGAGCAGTTCTAGAACTCAAACACGAATATAAAACCAATCAACTTTCGTTGCAGAGATTATCTATGACTAAATCCCTAAATTCCAAATTTCTTTGCAAACTTAGTGAATGAAATCAAGCATTAAATTCAGGTTCAATTGTTCACAAAATTACTAAGCCAAATTTCTTTGCGAATAGATAATTTTGCTCAACTAAGATTATGTCCAGTTGTTAATAATACTTTCTCATCTATTAAAGCAACCTAAGATATCCAATTTTAGTTGATCAATCCTAAAATCAGAGTTAAATAAATCTAGATGAAGAACATAAAGATAAATCCTAACATATTTTCAATCCTATCAATTTCTCATCAAACCCTTAAATTACCCTAAACCTAACAAGCAAACTACTCAGACATAGATGCAGTAAACATTGTGAATGAATAAAATTGCATAAAAGAGATAGAGTAAGTGATAC
This sequence comes from Arabis hirsuta, assembly GCA_964056655.1. Lineage (NCBI taxonomy): Eukaryota > Viridiplantae > Streptophyta > Magnoliopsida > Brassicales > Brassicaceae > Arabis > Arabis hirsuta. Next base: position 40,370,882 of record OZ053298.1, on the reverse strand, counting down.
AGAGAGTTTTAGATCGATGAAGTCTGAAATCTGAAATCTCCTAAAAGCTCTGCAAATCTCTTCTCTCTCAATGTCTCAATTAAAAACTTGATATCAACATGAAAGCCTAAGTAAAAACCATATATAATGTCTAAAATTCGGACTAGGCTTTTCTGTAAACTTATGGACTTCGTGGGCCGAAGAGGAAATTCTTCAATCTTCACGTCAGACATGCTCGTGTTGATCGACACATAGGCCCGTGTCGATCGACACAGCCTTGAAAACTCAACTCCGACCTGATCACTTCGGCCCTTCTTTCCTCGATGCTCCAAAATGCTCCAAAAGCTCTCATTAAGCTCCAATCGTCCTATAACCTACAAAGACTCAAAAAGACTCGAAAAATACCAAAAATACTCTATGAGAAGAACTTATATCATGGTCAAAAACCGGTAAAAATCATGATATATCACATCGTTGGACCATTGCACCCATCTCACCAGAAACGATACCTATTGGTCTTGACGGACTATTTTTCCAAGTGGGTGGAAGCTGAAGGATTCGTTCGCATTCGCGACGCTCAAGTCAAACGTTTCGTGTGGTGCAACATTATCTGCCGACACGGAGTCCCTTACGAACTAGTCACAGATAGTGGTTCTCAATTCATTTCGGCCAGATTTGAAGCTTTCGGCGAAAAATAGAAGATCTGTTTGACCAAGTTTACCCTGCGCTATCCTCAAGGGAACGGACAAGCTGAGGCCATCAACAAACTGATCATCGGCGGCCTTAAGAAACGCCTAGACCAAAAGAAGGGACTATGGGCCGATGAGATGGTGTGCTTTGGTTCCATCGAACGACTCAACGGTGGCAATTGGAGAGACTCCATTCTTTCTCATCTACGGTACTAAATGCGTCATTCCTTCCGAAATACGATTTCCCGGCGTCCGCCGACGACCTTTATCGGGTCAGGAAGCACTCAACCACCTTTTGATGCTTGACGAACTCGACTTCGTCAACGAGCGACGCGACCAAGCCTTGGTTCGCATCGCAAATTACCAACACGCTGCCGTAAAATACTACAACTCCAATTTCCGACCTCGCAAGTTTTCTGAAGGGGATTTAGTGCTTCGCAAAGTCTTCCTAAACATAGCATAACATAATGCCGGAAAACTCGAAGCTAATTAGGAAGGACCTTACATCGTCGCCGAAGTAGTAAAACCAGGCGTCCACAAACTCGCCCACACGACCGGCGAACCAGTCCCGCGCTCTTGGAATGCGCGACATCTGAAAAAGTATTTTCACTAGGATAGTTTACATTCATAACATGAACTACAAGACGGCTTGATCCCTACAACAGGATACGTAGGCAGCTCATCTTCGGGTGGGTTCAGCTGTCCCCCCTCCTAAAAAGAGGGGGAGTGGGTACGTATACTCGTATACTCCTAATTCTTATAACCACTTTTCTTGATTAATCAAAAGCGTGATTTCAACTAAACTCGTCTACATCCTTCATGGATTCTTTAAGTCTCACAAAAAGACATACATTTATCACATCCTATACGGATCAATTACCGTCTTAACTACAGCCATACGTTTTACACTTACTCTCGTTGATGTTGGCCACAGTGACGAATCTATCCCAATACTACAGATCTTACAAACACATCCTTCGCAGGATTAACAGCGAGCTATATAAATAAAAATGTTCATTATCGAGCGGATATGTTCAAAAAGGAACATATTCGCAAACCGAAATGATCATTCTTAAAACCCAACTCACAAATCGTTGGTTCCATCGCATATATGTTCATTATCGAGCGGATATGTTTAAAAAGAAACATGTGCGTAATCCGAAATGTTCACCTTAAACCCAACAAAAGAAAACGTTGGTCGCTACGCGATACATGTTCGGCTTGGAGCAGACTTGTCAATGCGAACTCGTCTATAAACCAAAATGATCATCCAAAACCCAATAATCTGACTATTGGTCCTACCCGCAAAACGTGCTTATTTCCTGGAGCAAGCTCGTCAATTGGAACTCGCCTGTAAACCAAAACTCGGAGTCACGGAGTAAAACTCAACACACAAAATGTTGGCCGTATCACAAGTCAGACCTCTAAGTTATTTTTGGAGCGCACTTGTTAAAAAAACTCGTTCGTAAACCATAATACTTAGCTCGAAACCCAATACAAGAGCTACTGGTCGCATCAAAAATCTAAGTTATTTTTGGAGCGGAGTGGTTGATGAGAACTCGTCCGTAAACCAGGATACTTAGCTCAAAACCCAATACACAAGTTCTTGGTCGCCTCAAAAGTCTTAAGTAATTTTTGAACAGGACTTGCTAATAAAGACATGTCCGAAAACCGTACATATCTAAACATCGAAACAACAATCTCAAAAACCGCATCCATAAATCATCCCATATCACGTCTGGATATAAGGTAAAAACCACAAGGTTCAGCGTCACAACCTAAGTGGATAAAGCCATCCACGCACAAAACCAAAAGCAAATTTCCAAATGAAGACCTACAAGGCCATCTAGGCATAAAGATAAATAAAGTCTAAAGAAAAAGCCGAAAACGCATAATCAAGCCAACGTGGCTAGGTAATAGTCTTCGTATCACCATCCTCAGCAGAAACCTCCTCGACAGCAGCCTGAATGACGATGGTAGCGGCCTCTGCTGACTCACCAGTCCCGATCTCGTTGCCGTCATGGAAGAACCTTCCGTCCTCGCTGACCATTATGCCGTCTGAGCCATCCTCCATAAGCCTCGAAGTCTCGCGGTCGTCACCAGAAATCTCGACGTGCACTCGAGCAGAAGAGTCAGCCACAGTCGTTGACGAAGACGTGCCCCCGTCACCAGCCAAAAGGATAGGAGTCCCTAAGCTTTGAGATCTGAACTCGTTGATGGCCGCATTGCCCTGGTTCGAACCGAAAACGTTGATGACGCCAACACTTGCCGCAAGATACTTCATAGGGTCGTCTAGGCAAAGAGCGATGACGTGGGCGGATCTAGGAGGAGAAGGCAGAAGACTCCTCTCCAGGTCACCTAGGAGAGACTCAAAATGAGTATCGGCACCCCGCAGTGTCGCGATGTGAGCCTCCAAATCTGTCCTCTCCTCATCAAGATCAGGCGGCGTCTCTCCATTGAGAAGCATAACGAGCTCAAGGTTACTCTCCATCTGACCCAAGTCAAGCATGTCAGTGTAAGCCCTACCCTTAACCTCGGCAAGCTGAGCTCTCACGTGAGCAATCTTTTTCTGAAAACGCGCTGACAGCTGACTGCACGCTGAACCTGTGTCCTCTGAGCCTCCTCGGAAGCCATGAGCTAATTCCGAAGCTTGACGATGGTCATCTCACGATGATGCTTACTGCCCTTTAGATATTCGGCTTGCTTCTTGACGGTGTCATACTTCTTCTCAAGAGCTATCATTGCAGAACGATGCTTATCAGCTTCCTTAGCCGTTCTCTCGACCTTGCCTTCTAGCCCGAGAATCTTCTTTTGATCCTCCTCCACTTGAGTCCTGCTCAACCAAGCCCTTTAGTCATACTTGTATACTAGTTGGTTGATATGAGCAAGAAACTGTAAGAAAAGAAACAAAGTAAAATAAATTTTTCACAAGGCAATGCTTGAAGTCAAAACCACAAAAGAAAAAAAAACTCACCGCAGTCCCTCGGAGGGCCATCTCGGCGTAAGGAATCTGCTGCGTCAGTGTGTCCGGGGGAGTCATCGTCATCCCAGAGCGAGTCACGCTAGAAAAGAGAAGAGTTGCAGAAGAACGACTCTCGCAAACACCGTCCTCGGCTAAAGAGGTCGGGTTGCTACCAGGACGACTAACCTCAGCGCGCTTCCTCTTCTTCGTAAGAACCTCTTCGGCGCAGGCCTTCCCGTTGGTAGAACTGTTAGTTTGTCGGCCCTGTGCCTTCCCTCTCTTCTGGCCGACGCCAGCTCCAGTAGTCTCCATGGGACGGCCAAGAGCGAGTACGGGCCTAGAGGACAGTGCCGCCTTAGACCTCAACACTAACTTCGGAACCACAAAATCCTTCGAAGGTGGCTTCGGAACAGAGCCTGGCGCCGAGGAAGGGCCACCACCCTCTGTAGTCAGCTCTTTCCCGTGAACAATATTGCCCGAAGCTCTTGCCTTCGCAGCCACGGCATCCTCCTTGGTCTGTGCAGCCTCTTTACCTCTTTTCCTTGAAATCACCATCTCGTGCCTTGAAGAACTCACCGACGAGCTTGAAACTAGTAGTCCTACGTAGCGGGATCGCGCTTTCTCTACACGCCTTAGACAAAAATGTCTCTTCCAGTTACACTTCTGAGATGCAAGGACATTGCAAAGTGTCCTCGAGTCTTCGGGAAGCTTCGAGAAAGGATAGATCCCTGCAAAAAAGGAGGAAAATAACCTAAGTTAAAATTCTAAAATAATCAGTCAAATAGCGCACAGAAAATCTGAGTACGCCGAGCCCTCAAAACTTTCAAAAGGGTCGGCTACCCTTTCTCCGCCACCGAGTCGAGAAGTTAACACCATCGCCCAAGGTTTCCACACAAATCAACACATAAAAGAAGGACTCCATCCACCGGCGATCATTGCTTGGGAACCCTTTGATGATGCGATAGTCTTTCCGGTTCACCGCAAAGTAGACCAACTTGTCTTTGAAAGAGGATTTGCGAAGATCCACCCAGTTCATTAAGTGGAGGGAAGTGACCTGCTCGTCAATCTCATAGCTCCGAATCAAAATCCCAATCAAATGACGAAGTCCCCGAAGAGTGAGTTGCGAGATAGAGATACCATAATGCCGCAAGTACGATAAGATCACAAACGGGATCGGAAACCACAAGAAACACCCGTAAAAGAATCGCTCGTATAAGCTGAAGTATCCGTCCGGAGGGTTGTCAGCACGATCTAAAGACAAAGGAACGCGGAACTCGATCTCCTCGGAAATGTGAAATTTCTGTCTCAGCACACCCAAGGACTCCTCATCAGATAGCGACGAACCTGGGGGAACGGGGAATTGTTTCTTCTTCTTGGTTCCGCATTTCCTCAAAGTCGGCTTGGCTTTAGCCGGGGAGCGAACACCGCAACGAGAAATCACTCTCAAATAAGCGAGTTCGGCCTTAGTGTTCGGCTCAGCTTTGATTTCAATCGGACTCAATGTCTCGTCTACTAACTCGTCCCCACGGAGAAACTCTCCTAAAGCATTTGAATCCATGACACCATGATGAATCACTGAATTTGACTCAGCATCAGAAACGGATAACTCGACGCTAAAACCAGGACTTTCCATCTCTACAATCACAAAAATCTCCAATAAGTAATGCTAACTAATAGGCAAATACTCGGCATACAAAAACGGTAAGCAGAGGCACACCTAAAGAAGGATCTCGGTGCGAAGGCTTCAGCAATGATCGAAGAGGATTCTCGGGAAAAATTGTCCGATGGCAAGACAATAGTTGGCACGAGTCGGATCCTTTCAATCGCGTCATGGAGTCTTGGCACGATGTGTTCTTGGCACGGTGCTCTCTACGCGACGTGTTCTCGGCACGAGATGTCCTCGGCGAATCCCTTTGCTAAAATCTCGGCGAGTCCTCGGCAAATCCTTGTACCAAAATTACGGTATATCTTGGCCAAATGCCGACTACCAATCTCTTGGCGAATCCTTGTGCTAGAATCTCGGTGAGTCCTCGGCGAATCCCTTTGCCGAAATCTCAGCGAGTCCTCGGCAAATCCTTGTGCCAAAATCTTGGCAAATCACGGCAATTCTTGGCTGGGCCGACAACAAGTCCTCGGCAATAACGGAGCTCGGCATACAACAAGGAACGAAAGGTCTCGGCAAAATCGACTATTCGGCCTCGATAAAACTTGGCGAACGTCTTTGCTGACTACTCAATGTCGGCGAACCTCGGCCGAAATCTCAGCGATTCTTGACGGAAATCTCATTGATTCTCGCTCGGCCAAAATATCGGCAAACGTCTACACCGACTACTCAGTCTCGGCGAACCTCGACAAACGTGTATGTCGACTACTCAGCTTCGGCGAATCTCTATGTCGATGTCTTGGCTAGGCCGACAACAAGTCCTCGGCAGAAATCCCAAAAAATCACCACGCCGGATCAAATCTCGGCTAGGCCGACAACTAGACTTCGGCCAAAATTTTAGAATCTCCACGAATAAATCACGGCAAGCCTCAATGCTGATATCTCTGTAAATCGAGACGAGCCGAATATTAACCTCGGCGTGAGGGGTTAGTCGGCAACGAAGAATTTTGGCAACAGTGGCGAAGCAATCTGGGCAACCTGACGGTGGTGGCGAGGCGATCTTGGCGATTTGCCGGCGGCGATAGTGGGTCTAATCGGCGGCAAAAGATTCCCGACGGCGGCGGCGGCCAAGCTTTAATTTGAAAAAAAAACCTAAAAATAAAGAGAGAGAAGGGAGGAGGAGAGAAGTCTACCTTTTTCTTTGTGAAAGAGTGGAGTTATGAGGAAAGAAGGAGAATTGAAGGCTTATATAGTCTTTAAAAAAAAAAATCAATCTTACATCTCGGTACACGGCAATCCGCCACTGCGATTTCTCAGCAAAACAGAAAATTCAAAATTTCAATTCTTGGAAAGAATGGAAATTTTTACTAAGTATGGAGAATTGTCAAGTTAAGCATTCCGGAACATGTAAACTTGGCAATGACGAAGTACGATACGAGTCGCAAATCGCAAATTTGCATAGCTTTTAAAAAACAAGCTCAAAATGGTTTCGAAAGCATTGTCGAGTTAAGCATTTTTCGAAACATGTAAGCTCGACAAGGTTAACGGGATGACAAATCTTAACAGACACAGGTCTAGTCGAATCGGGGAAACAAATATGATTTGGAACTACAATTGCGAAAGCACGTTAGCTCGGCACGGCGGACAAGAACCCTGACCTGACGTCATTTTAACTAAGTCTCGCAACGTTGATCTCGTCATCGGCTTCTTTAAGTTTGGCACTCCCCTAACAGGGACTACCAAGCTAGGGGGCTAACTGTTGGGGTCAAAACTCCCTCCGACAGTTATTCTCGATAAAATAACTAAGTATGAAAATAGACATTTATGGGACAGTGCCGGAGACCTGGACAACTTGCCAAGAATACGCATTTCTACCAATCTCTGCCATCTGCCGACCACTGCCGCAAAGTGTTCCTCGCCGACCACCACCGCAGAGTGCTCCTCGCCGAGCACTGTCCTGCCGATTACTATCGCCGACGTAGTCGTCCGGAGTGCTTGACAACTCGCTGATGTGGTCGTCCTACTGAAGCTGGACCGAGAACGCAGGCCCAGGATGGCGAGATGGCAACGTCCGGCCCATGACGACGAAACCCGTGGTTGGCGCCGACTAAGATAAAAAGAAAATCTAGAAGAATGCGGAAAATTTCCTTATCTCTTATTGGTCAGACCTAGCCGACTTAGACTTGTATAAATATTCTTGTAACTCCTTTGGAAAGGGGATCCGCAACTTTATACGCAAACACTCTGTAAAAATCAATAAAAGCTTTCTTAACGCAATTTTCATGTTTTTTGTCTTTGTTCTTAGTTGTTCCTGTGATTTTTTCCCAGAGATCTCATTTCCCTAAAAAAACCCTTGACAAATTCAATTGAGTAGGTTTCGACCTCCACAAGACTGTTGATTCTGATGGGAGAAATCTGATCCCAACAAAAGGCACGAACTGGATAAAGTCTTGTGTGCTCCTACTTTCTATACTTCCTTATTCACTCTTCAAACCCTTAAGCATACAAAGTTGAAAGCTTTCTCTATTATACTCTGCATCTCTCTGTTTCCTCTGTTTTGTGCAGACTTGTTTCAGCTTATTCTTGGTTTGTTAAGCTCTCTCTCAAAAGGAAAGTCGACTTCTTTGAGGATTAAGAATCTTAACAGTTTGGAGCTTCACGGTTTGATTATCCGATCTGGGTTTCTTTCATATGCTATTGTTTCCACAAGTCTCGTTCGTTGTTACTCTGCTAATGAAAGGATGGATATTGCTTCCAAAGTGTTCGATGAAATGCATGTGAGAGACTTGGTTTCTTGGAACGCCATGATTTCTTGCCTTTCTCATGATGGTTTACACCATCAAGCGTTGAGTATGCACAAGCGAATGAAAAATGAAGGTGTGTGCGTCGATGCTTACACGCTCGTTGCTCTGTTATCATCTTGTGCTCATGTTATCGCTTTGAATATGGGCGTTATGCTATACAGATAAGCCTGTGACATTTGATGTGAGGAAAGTATCTATGTGAGCAATGCTCTTATTGATAAGTATGGAAAATGTGGTAGTCTTGAAAATGTTGTTAGTGTCTTAAAATAACGAAAGAGTTGAGCATTTTCAGATGATGAGCTCTCAGTTCCATCTGAGACCAAGCGTTAAACATTATGGATGCATGGTGGATCTCTATGGACGAGCAGGTCAATTCGGTAAGGCGCTCGAGATGATACACATGTCTTCCTGCCATGAAGATCATGTATTATGGAGAACCCTGCTTGGCTCTTGCAAAATCCACAGGAATTTGGAATTAGGAGAAGTAGCCATGAAGAAATTGGTGCAGATCGAGGGTTTCAATGCAGGGGATCATGTGCTTATGACTTTGATATATTCTGCACTGAATGATGCTCAAGGTTTTGCTAGCATGAGGAAGCTAATAAGAAGCCATGATTTACAAACAACGCCAGGATGGAGTTGGATTGAGATTGGTGATCAAGTTCACAAATTTGTGGTTGATGATAAAATGCATTCGGAGTCCGCAATTATTTACTCAGAACTGCAGGAAGTAGTCCGTCGCGCCATACTAGCTGGCTACAACCCAGAGGACTCAAACGTAACTGGTCAATCTCTCTCTGATCGGTGTTTAGGATCTGCATTTCACAGTGAAAAGTTTGCCATTGCATATGGATTGATGAGAACTCCTGCAGGAACAACTCTCCGGATTACAAAAAATCTTAGAGTTTGCAGAGATTGTCATTCGTTTACAAAATGTGTATGGAAAGCATTTAGCCGGGAGATTTCTCCCTTCAGTTGTTTGTTTCTTGATTTTATAAATTTGGACCATTGTGTTGTGATTCGCAGAAATCTCGATTATGATCTGGACCAAGAGAATATGCCAGAGTCTATGAAAGGGAGCATGGGCATGTAGGAATATGGAAAGAGAAAGATCGAAGCAAGACTTGCATAGAGGTTAATATTTAGCTGGTTGAGAATGCTTTTTACTCAATGATCTCAATAGGTCTGATTTTAGTGTGTGTTTGGCTTTGCTTGTTACAGTTTCGAGAACTCTCCAAGGCATGTAGAGATATAATTTTTTTTTTAAAAACCTTTTAGGGGTTCTAACTAATGGAAGGGAACAAAATTAAAAAATTTTAATGGGATTTTCAACTTTGCATAATGCAAAATTTATATTAAAAATATTATTAAAAACTCCTAAGAGGTTCCAACTAATAGAGATGGTATTAGAGTCCAACTCGCGGAACTGATTGCTCACGCGTATAGGTCATCCAAAACACGTGTCTAACCAGACATCGATGAGCATTAAAGGCTATAGATGGAGACACACAACTATCATATTCGATCGCATCATCATTTATCAGGCATGCAAGCCTCTTGATAGATGTAACACATTGCTAGAGACTATTCATCTGAATCAGAACCACATAACAACCAAAAACAGTGTCTTGTTGGGATGGGCCCGACTCTAAATAGTTTTGGTCATACAAAGGAAATCATGCCCGGCCCATAACTTTCTCTACCTAAACACTTTTTTCGTAATCAAGAAAGACAAGAAAAAGAAAGAAAGAAATGTGTGTAGAGTGTAGACTAGTCCGGCCTAAAGAATCCCAAACTCTATTTTTTCAGATCTAAACTCTCTTCAGTCTCAGGTCAGACCTATTTTGTCTAGAATCGGCCGAGTAGGACTGAGTCGAGCCTAGGAAACACAGATTTGACATCTCTACAGGCTGATGCGATGTATTGCATAATGTCAACTCCAACGTGGCTCGTATAAATGACGTGGCATGATCTCCATCGTCCTTTTAGAATCAAATGGACCGCTTAAAGAAACCACTGTTTTACCAAAATTTTATTGGGTCAATATTAGAGAATCTATCTGTTAGTCTCATCTTCCAAAGACAAAGCTACGTTAATATACATTTTGGTCTTTTGGCATTTGAGACTTGGCTTCTTGAAACAAGCATAAGGCAGAAAGAAGAAAATGGCCAAAAAAATCTAACACTTAAGACTAAGTCAGTTGAGAGAAGACAAAGTCCCTTTGTTAAATTTCAGAATCATGGTGTACCACAAACTAAGTGAAAGACTCTTAAAACACAACAAAACGTGAAACCCACCTGCAAAAATATACAAGGATATGGTTACAAAAGAGAAGCCAACATTCACATAGACACATACATTATACCCCAGACCTTATCTCTGTCTCTTTATTTTTTTCTTGTCAAATTCTCTCTCACCTTTTGCTATAGACAGAGCAAAATTTCAAAGAGATGAGAGGGGCTGCGTCGTTAGTTACCTTAAACCACAAGATTCTCAGACCGTGTAGGAAGCTCTTGATCAGAATCACCAAGAGCTGTCCTCGGCGCCACAGCCGCCATTTGAAACTCAAGAAAGCCTCTCCTTCTTCATCTACTTCTTCAGGGAACAAAGTCACCAAAGTTGTGGCTTTGTTCTTCCTCTCTTTCCACAAGAAGAAACAAAAGAAAGAGAAGATGAAGCGGCTTAACGAACTCAGAAGCTTCTCGCACGCAGTCAGTGACCAGAAGAAGGTCCCAAACCAAGAATCAAACAAGAAAGTTTTCCCTTCAAGACTCATCACAATGTCTTGGCGAGGTCAAGGTAAGAGTAACAACACACAAGAAGTCGCGCAAGATCCACGTAGAGACAGCACAAGCGCTTTCATTCCTTGATATTTTTTTTCCAAATTTATCGCTGTCAACTCCATTATATGTGGATATTTATAGGCTCTCTCGATGTACAGTTATCGACATTGAGACCCTAAACTAAGATATCTATTTATGCGATACTCTCTAGTGCAAGAGACCAATCGTATGTTCTTTGCATTGTGGTAATCGAAAAGTTCAAAAGAGATTGATATGCATATGAATTTTGTAATGAGAGTAAGATTTAAAAATTAGAATCAGAAACGATTGCAATTTCAAGAAATCCAAATAAATATCGAAACAGAAGAAAAGATAGACATTGAAAATTTATACATCTATCCTACAAGCACGGACCAATCTGCTTCATTCCCTTACCCAATCTGAGGCATATCAACTCACCAACGACACACTCGGAGTAAGAAACCGTGTAAGTATCCTCCGACCAGTTCTTGGCAGCATCTTCTCCATTGTATGAGGACCACCTAAACCAAGGATTCAAAAACAAGAACTCATAAGCGTTAGAGTAAACTATGTTTGACAAGGATCCTAAAAGAGAAACACCCTAATTGTTTCGGCTAGAACCCTAATTGAAAAACCCACATCTAGAAACAACTCAAAACAAAGCAAGGGGCAAAATGCAGAGCAATGGATTAGAAAATTCTAGAAATTTATGACGAAACCTGAAGAACAAGACCCAACATTGCGGTTAGAGAGAGAAGAGAAAAAAAGGGAAGCAAATCTTACTCATTGGTGAAGATAAATCTGGGAGGATATGCAGAAACGAAGCCATTGGGGGGAATTTAGGAGACGCAAAAAGGAAGGGTTATTAGTAAACCCTAAAGAGAGAGTATTTAAGTAAAGTAATGATCTTTGGTGAGCGGCGTGCTTATAGTCTCTGCACAGAGCACAAATATCAATGACTGTGAGCGAGAGAGGGATTTTTTTCTTTTTTTCTTTTTTTTTTGGTTTCGATGTTTCGTGATTCGAATTCGAAGGTCGCAATTGTTTTTGTTTCGAGTAAAAAAGAGAAGAAATTCCCACGGCTTCAATTTGCGAAATGGGCTCTTAGTGGGTCACTAATAAGGCTAATAATGGGCCGAGTAGTGACGCGGCTGTTTCGAATGTAGAAAACTATAAATCATTGATTTTAGATGCAAATTTTTCCTCTGAAAACATGAAACGAAATAACCAGAGAGGAAAAGATCACGTTCATAAGATCGTGGAAATATTTTAGTTTTCGTATATTTATTAATTTAAGTTATTTGATTGTGCTCTGCTGTTGCAAGATTTGCTGATCTATTTTGTTGTCAGCGATTCACCCAAGACTTCATTATTTCGTTTTTATAATCACATTAGAATATAACGGAGGATAGACTAGTCATATGCCGAAATGTGATAGTTTACACTTTACACAAAACATCACGTTTCTTTTTATAAAACTCGTATATAAATTGATTCATCATCCTCTCTTATTAACTAATCTCTCCTTCATACAGCTGTTTATGTAGATAATTGACGTCCTCGTTTCACTTGGTGGATATTTCAGATTTAGTTTTGAGTTTAATCAGATTCGATTCAGGTTTCTCGGTTTTAGAAAAGCAAACCGATGAGAAACAAAATTTTGATTCATTCGGTTTAGGTGTTTGTGGCTTTGTTCCAGAATTTTTTGGGGTTTGTTGACGTTTTAGCAAAACTGATGAGATCATAAAATTTTTGATCTCTTCGGTTTAGCATTTTTTTTCTTTCAGTTTTTATGGGTTAAAATTGGTTTAGTCTATTAATTTTTACCGTTTGATTCAGTTCGGTTAGATTTGGACTAGCCAAACCAAGAATGGCCAATGGCCAGACTATTATACCACTTTTAAATTTAAAATCTAAAGTTGACTTTTACTTTCATTTTAAGACAATGGAGCTCATTTGATCGATACACAGAGAGAGAGAGAGAGAGAGAGATGGAGATCGCAAACACGAAATGGGTGGCGGCCGCGGCGAGTATATGGATACAAAGCTTTAGCGGAGCAAGCTACACCTTTGGAATCTATTCTTCTCTTCTCAAATCATCTCAATCTTATGACCAATCTACCCTTGACACAGTCTCTGTCTACAAAGACATCGGAGCCAACGTTGGTATCCTCTCCGGCCTCTTCTATACCGCGGTTGCAAGCGGCAGAAGTGGTACCGGTCGCTTCTTTAGTGGGCCATGGGTGGTTATATTTGTGGGGTTGCTTCAATGGGTCGTAGGGTATGGTTTCATTTGGATGGCTGCGTCCGGAGTGATCGACCGGCCTCCGGTGGCTGTCATGTGTTTGTTTATGTTCTTCGCTGGTCATTGTCAACCTTTCTTTAATACGGCGATTGTTGTCACCGCCGTCCGGAACTTCTCCGACTATGGTGGGACCGCCGTTGGCATTATGAAGGTTGGACAATATAGTATCGATTGGTTATTATTAAATTCATTATGTTAACCGGTTACGCCAGAGCTTTTTTTATTTAGTATTGAGATTACTATCCGGAGAAAGGAAATAGCTGCTAGTAGATTTATAATTAGATGATATTAATATTTTCAAAAACTAAATAAATTAAAAAATATTAATAGTCGTACAAAAAGTTAAAAATTATTAATAGTGTTCAATTTTAGATTTCGTTTTGGTTTAGTAGATTTTTTTCTATTTTTAAATTTATATTTATGAATAATAGATATAAAATTAAAACGAATATTAAAACGATCTACTATGGTTTTGGTTTGTATTCAAACTAATCAAATATATAATTTATTTTTATATAAATTTAGGTTTATATCAATTTAAAATTAATTTTTCGATGAGGTTTTCTGGACTAAAATTACTTTTTTTAGTATTAAATAAATTACACTAATGTTGAAATATTTTATCACTTATGTATTATTTATAATTTTTAAAGCTAAAATAATTTTTTTTTAAAGAATACTTATTTCATCTCCTTTATATATTTTCATTTAAAAAAATATTTAACTAATTAAAAAAATATTTTATAAATAATTCGAATTAAAGACATATTTATTTGGGCCATTTGTTTTAATTTAATTTAACCAATTTAATTAAATTGGTAAATGATATTTGCTAGTGTCGTTTGCGCCTTATCATAATCTTTGAGTTGATCCGTGTGATTTGTTGGATTAATGTAATTATTTAATATCTAATATGAGATTAATATAGTTATTTAATATTTAAGCATAATATTAATAAGAGATTTATCAGAAACGATATGGGCTATAGACGGGTTTTTTGTTTGGGTTTTATCACAAGCAAATAGATGTACATAAGTTAATAAAATAATAATATTACTAAGAGATTTTGCCATGTCATAATAAAAGATATGCAATATAATCATTATTTGGGAGAATGATTGTGGAGTTGACATGAAACAAATTTCACAAAATCACTTCCCAAAAAATAAAATGTATAAGGGATTAATGAAATGGTTTTCCTAATAAAATACCTAATGAACATTACTAGCTAGTAGATATATTAAAATGATATGTTTAGAGCCTATTAAAATATGTTATGTAAAGAAAAGAGAGAAATTATGTTGTATCTTGAAAAGTTATGTTGCCCTCAACCTCAAGAAAATTCAATCAAATAGTTTAGCAAAAAAAGAACAAAAATTAATCAAATGATTATGGTATGTTTTTAAATTTATAATGTAGGGTTATGTTGGGCTAAGTGGAGCAATTCTTGTTCAAATGTACCACATTTGCTGTGAAGGCGATCCAACGAGTTACATTCTTCTCTTGGCCGTAGTACCGTCACTTCTCATCTTGACAGCGATGCCCTTAGTTAGAACGTACGACACAGTCATCGCAAGCGACAAGAAACACTTGAACGGTCTCTCTGCCATCTCCTTGATCATCGTCATCTATCTTATGGTCACTTTATTGGTCGAAAATCTTATCGGAATGTCAAAGCCTATGAAGATATGCTCCTTTACTCTTTTACTTCTCTTGCTCGCCTCTCCTCTCTTGGTCGCCTTTAGAGCACAGCGTGAAGAGAAAAAGAGATTCTTGTCATTGGATTATCCGGTTACCGAGAGTACCACCTTGCTTGGCTCTCCCAAGCTCAACATTTCTTCGGGTAATTTAGTTTCGCAACTTATCTTCCATCACGGAGTTATGTACATATGTCAGTTTAGGTCCCTTAGTATATACTTAGCGAGTGAAACTCCTAACACATTTCGATCGATTTCTAGGTGTTAATGTTGTCATGACCAATGACATGAACGTTCTTGAAGCAATATGTACAACCAATTTCTGGCTTTTATTCGTAGCGATGATATGTGGAATGGGCTCAGGGCTTGCAACGGTAAACAACATCAGACAGATGGGCGAGTCACTTCGCTACTCAACGGTTCAACTCAATTCTCTAGTATCTCTTTGGAGCATATGGAACTTTCTAGGCCGGTTTGGGTCAGGTTACATCTCAGACGCCTATTTACACAGTCATGGCTGGCCAAGACCAGTTTTCATGGCCATAACTCTAGGGATTATGGCTATAGGTCACATTGTCATGGCCTCCGGTTTGCTAGGAAGCCTATATATCGGGACACTGTTGGTCGGTTTAGCGTACGGCTCACAATGGTCACTCATGCCGACGATAACCTCTGAAATATTCGGGGTTCTTCATATGGCAACTATATTCTATACGATTTCCATAGCCAGTCCGGTTGGTTCGTACATTTTCTCAGTGAAGGTAATAGGTTACTTGTACGACAAGGTAGCTTCGGAGGACGACCATTCTTGTTATGGGAATCATTGTTTTAGGACTTCGTTTATGATAATGGCGGCCATGGCTATGCTTGGATCTCTTGTGGCTCTTGTGTTGTTCTTCCGCACAAAGAAGTTTTATGCAACGCTTGTGGCCAAGAGGATCTTGAAGTAATCTCCAAACCTAGGGGTCTTGAATCTGGCTCCTCCATTCAATATTTTGGCTTTTCTTCCCTCATATATCAATGATAAATATCTTTTGTTTCAATTTTTTTTGGTTGTCGAAAGCGTGGTTTGAAATATATTATTTTTTTTGTTTTGTTTTGAAATATGGGACAATTCGTCAAATAGCTACAGTATATTGGGAATCATAATTAAAAAAGTAACTATGCTAATGGGGTATTTAATCAAATAACCATTTCACCACTTGGTCTGCCTAGTTTGTCCTCCTAAACCCAAACCTAAAACCTACTTTGCCATCCCAACGCCCTCTCCTCAGAGTCATCTGCAACTAATTTCTAGAAATTTGACAAGTTTGGTAACAAACCTCCGGCAAATGGCAGTGACAAGTTTGCGTGTAGCACAATCGACTTGGTTTTCTTTCAACCGGTGTTGCACCGGTGACGACTGAGATTTGACGCAGCTCGAACTCATCCTTCAAGGTGGCAACGGCCACAGCTTATGCTATCAAATTTCGATGGTGCTACTGCTATAAGATCCGGATGCTGCGTCATTTCCACTTTTTCGATCACACGCACCTCTGATTTTCATTCCTTTGCCATGAAGAACAAAAATTATACACATTATACCTTCCATATCCTAGCCAATACAATCATATGGTTATGCACCTAAATATAATTTTTTTGATGGTCATTTTTGCTAATATCCCTTGAAATATTTGAGGTATCTTTTAAAAAAATATATATATTTGAAGTATCTAGAGGGTTTTTTTTTTTGTATATGCAAAATTAGTTAGTTTATTCATTTACAAAAAACTATATATCTGTTTTACTTTATGTTCAAGTACTGGGTGACTCCCTCCGGTATACGCGGATTAAGTTTATTCAATTTTCCAATAAAAAATAAACTAAAAAAACGTTAACAATAATTAAAGAATTTAATTGTGGTCAATCTATTAATATTAAACAAACTCTCACAAATCACTTTTTAAATAATTTATATTTGTGAATAATAGTATATAAAGTAAAACATAATTCAGTATAGATGACTATGTATGATTTAGTTTCAGTTTGTATTTAAATTTTAACAAAAATATCATTTATTTCTCAACTAAAGCTTTTAAGTCAATTTTTTTGTTAGATTCAATATTAAATTCGGGTCTTACAATTGCAAAAATACCACTTATGGTATGTACATTTTCAAAAATGTCACTATAGGTTATTCATTTGCAAAAATGTCACTAATTATAAATTTTTAAAGCCTAAATCTTAAAATTCTAAGGGGAAATTACAAAAATACCACTTTTTATGTGCACATTTACAAGAATGCCACTTAGGGGTGTTCATTTGCAAAAATGCCACTAATTATAGATTTATAAAGCCTATATCTTAAAATTCTAAACTCTAAAAAATGTTTTGACCCCTAAACCCCCTAAACCCTAATAGAACATAGTTAACCCAAACACAAATAATATAAAGAAAAAATAATTTTCAAAAATTGGTACTTTTGCAAAAATTTCAAAAGTTTGGCATTTTTATAAAGTGGTATTTTTAAAATTTCTCAAATTCTAAACCCTAAAAAAATGTTTTGACCCCTAACAAACCTTAAACCCTCAAAACTTAATCCTAATACAACATAGTTAACTCAAACATAAATGATATAATGAGTAAATAATTTTGAAAAAGTGGTATTTTTAAAAAATGTCACTTCAAAAGTTACATTTCTCAAAATAAATATTACGTAATAAAAATATTATGTAATAATAATATTAAATTTGGGTTTTTTCATGTTGAATTTTTCTCTCTTGTGTATAACTTTATATGTAAAATATGAAGTTTATTATATAATATATAAATCATTCAAAACATTAGTTTAAAGAGAATTTATTCGTTTAATAAATGTATATAATTCATATTTTTTTCCCGAATATTCTTATGTTGAAATTTTTTTTCAGAAAAGTGTATATATATATATATATATGGGTTTTATAAATTTGGGAATATTGTATATACATGGATTTTATAAATTTGGAAATATTTGGTCACAAAACATAATAAAAATGTCATTTATTAAAAAAAACTTGGTAAATATTTATTAGAAAAACATTTATGTCCTCAAACTTTATTGTGACAAAAGAATTATATCCAATTTCTAATTTGAAAAACGAAAATTATAATAAAATATTGTAAATTTTTACTTAAAGAAATAAATGTAATTACCTCAAGTAAAGATTTTGTTATGATTAATTTAAATTTAAAATAAAAAATTCCTATAGAAATTTGCCATGTCATCTTTTTGTTTAGCCATGTCATATTTTTTGTAGGAGACTGATTATGGAGATGACACATAAGCAAACTCTCACAAATCACGTTTGACCGGATTGTTTAAAAAAAAATCCATAATGAATTCTACAATCCAGTCTAATCCTCGAGTTATGAAGAAATTCATAGCTTTTAACCACTTAAAATCACAACTGGCGAACCATAATTAAATTAGTGAAAAGATTCAAAATTTAAGATTTTTTTTTTGAAAATTAACACTTTTGAAATGCCATTTTTCAAAAATCCTACATTTTTAAAAAATTCAAAAATACCGCTAACATTATTATTTATTTTTCTTTAACATCTTCATTTAAAAAATGCCACATTCCTTAAAAAAACTCAAAAATACTACTAATATTATATTATTTATTTTTGATTAACTATGTTATGTTATTATCTAGTTTTTACGATTTATGGTTTGTTAGAGTCCATACATTTTTAAAGTTTAAGATTTTTTTTTTTTTTTAATTTGTGACATTTTCAAAATTTTCCAAATTTTTACACTCAATTAATATACTGAATCCTCAAATTAGATAGATTTCATAGTCATTCATTTAGCTTTTTAAGAAACTGTTTTTTTAGTGAACAAAACAAGCGGTTTCATCACTTGAATACCACATATAGATTATGAATGGAAACTACGATGCTGATGGATAGGTGCGGGACTGTTCAAATAGTGATAAAATATTTATATATACATAAATATACATTTTTATAGATACATAAATTAATATAGATTTTTATTACTAATTAGTGCAGAACAGGAAGACATTACTAATCAAAACCAATTTACTCTTTGATAAATAAATTCCTAAAAGAGAATTTTCACAAAATGCCATAATCCATATGCCACTTTATAAAAATGTCATGATTTTAAATTATTTGCAAATATGCCACTTCTGTTATATCATATTCCTAAAATACCCTTACATTAAATCTACCCCCATATCTCCTTTGCCGTGGCCGAGTCCGTCGATCTCACCATCGTCAATTTCGCCACCATCGACGTCGATCTCGCCACCATCGACGTCTATCTCGCCATCGTCAATCTCGCCACCCATTATCCCAATGACGTTGTCTCTTACCTCAATACCGGAACTGTACGCGAAACGAGATCCGACGACTCCGATTTGCTTTATAAGTAACGGCTTTGGCCTTTGGGCTAAGAACATGATCCGATTTGTTGAAGATCCCGTATTGGGTCAAGAAACTTTTGGAATGAATCATTTGTTCTTTTTACTCATGCGATTTGATGAGATTAGAAAAGATTTCTTTTGCTTTATGCATACGGGAGGAGAAAAATCGATTTGTTTCTGGAATGGTGTTTGTTGTTTCTCCATTGATTGGTAGAAATCTGTGTTTCGATTTTTTTTTGGTTTTGGTCTCCAACTATAAACTCTGTTTCTTCTCTTGTGCTCTTGTGTTTACCTTCTAAGCTTTGTATTCTTCTCTTTAAGATTTCTTGTCAATGAATTTTGAAGGACCATTCTTTGTGTCTCTTTGCTAAAGGAAAATCAAGTGATGGCACTGAAATAGAAAGTTTATGTGTCTCATCCACATAAACTATACATGTTAGGAATATGGTGTGTTTCTATGTATGTATGATTCTAAGCTTTATCTATTATCATACCTCTTTCACCAAAATGAATATCCTTTGTTAGGATTCCTTTAGCTCTATTGACTGATGTCAATGAGAAGGCATACACATTTAAGACTACTTTTTGTTGAAACATATTCCTTTACCTTCGTTCATTGATGTGAAATTGATTAACTATTGTGCATTTACTGTATAAATTGGACATTAGTATTTTCATTCATATTATAAACTTTTTTAAAAATTATAATATTTTTAAACAGTTTATAAGGTTTTACACTGTTTTATGAAACTTTTTAAAAATATTTTAAAAAACCCTGGTAAACTTTTTAAAAACTTTATAAATCTTTTAAAAAATCCTTATAAACCTTGTAAAAAATCCTTATAAACTTTTTAAAAACCTTATAAATCTTTTAAAAAATCCTTATAAACCTTTTAAAAACTTTATAAATCTTTTAAAAAATCTTTATAAACATTTTAAAAACCTTATAAACCTTTTAAAAATCTTATAAACCTTTTAAAAAATCTTTATACACCTTTTAAAAACATTTAAAAAAAACTTATAAACGTTATAAACCTTTAAAAAATCTTACAAATGAATTATAAAATAACATTTTGAACACTTTCAAAAATCTCTTTATAAACATTATAAATCATTTAAAAACTTTACAAATGAGAGATTAGACAAAATTTTAAACAGCCTGCAAAACCTTTTAAAAACATTTAAAAAAACTTATAACCATTTTAAACTTTTTAAAAACCTTATAAACCTCTTAAAAAATCTTTATTAACTTTTTAAAAAACTTATAAACCTTTTAAAAAATCTTTATAAACCTTTTAAAAGCTTTATAAATATTTTAAAAAATTCTTATAAACCTTGTAAAAAATCTTTATAAACCTTTTAAAAACCTTATAAACTTTTTAAAAAATCCTTATAAATCATTTAAAAACCTTATAAACCTTTTAAAAAATCTTTATAAACCTTTTAAAAACATTTAGAAAAACTTATAAACATTATAAACATTTAAAAAATCTTACAAATGAATTATAAAATAACATTTTGAACACTTTCAAAAATCTCTTTATAAACATTATAAATCGTATAAATTTTTACAAATGAGGGATTAGAAAAAATTTTAAACAGCCTGCAAAACCTTTTAAACACATTTAAAAAAACTTATAACCATTTTAAACTTTTTAAAAACCTTATAAACCTTTTAAAAAATCCTTATTAACTTTTTAAAAAACTTATAAACCTTTTAAAAAATCTTTATAAACTTTTTAAAAACTTTATAAATATTTTAAAAAATCCTTATAAACCTTGTAAAAAATCTTTATAAACCTTTTAAAAACCTTATAAACCTTTTAAAAAATCCTTATAAATCATTTAAAAATCTTATAAACCTTTTAAAAATCTTTATAAACCTTTTAAAAACATTTTAAAAAACTTATAAACATTATAAACCTTTAAAAAATCTTACAAATGAATTATAAAATAACATTTTGAACACTTTCAAAAATCTCTTTATAAACATTATAAATCGTTTAAAAACTTTACAAATGAAGGATTAGACAAAATTTTAAACAGCCTTGTAAAAAATCCTTATAAACTTTTTAAAATCTTTATAGACCTTTTAAAAAATCCTTATAAACCTTTTCAAAACTTTATAAATCTTTTAAAAAATCCTTATAAACCTTTTAAAAACCTTATAAACCTTTTAAAAATCCTTATAAACTTTTTAAAAACCTTATAAACTTTTTAAAATTTTTTTATAAACCTTGTAAAAACATTTAAAAAAACTTATAAACATTATAAACTTTTAAAAAATCTTAAAAATGAATTATAAAATAACATTTTGAACACTTTCAAAAATCTCTTTATAAACATAATAAATCGTTTAAAAACTTTACAAATGAGGGATTAGACAAAATTTTAAACAGCCTTACAAAACTTTTTAAAAACATTAAAAAAAACTTATAAACATTATAAACCTTTAAAAAACCTTACAAATGAATTATAAAACAACATTTTGAACACTTTCAAAAATCTCTTTAAAAAACTTTATAAACATTATATATCGTTTAAAAACCTTATAAATGAGGGATTAGACAAAATTTTAAACAACCTTGCAAAACCTTTTAAAAACATTAAAAAAACTTATAAACATTATAAACCTTAAAAAAACCTAACAAATGAATTATAAAACAACATTTTGAAAACTTTCAAAAATCTCTTTTAAAAACTTTATAAACATTATAAATTGTTTAGAAACCTTACAAATGAAGGATTAGACAAAATGTTAAACAGTCTTGCAAAACTTTTTAAAAACATTAAAAAAAGAACTTATAAACATTATAAACCGTTAAAAACCTTACAAATGAATTATAAAACAACATTTTGAACACTTTCATACTTGAATATGTCTGATTCTCCTAATATGTATCATATGTAACATTAATCTTATAGAAAGCTTAAGAGTTTTATCACTTGTTTCAAACAAATCGATACTCTCTGTGTAAGCAAACACACACTCACAAAGGAAAGCAAATCACAATCAAGGTTGAGTTTGTAATAAGTTTATGCTTAAAACAAGCTTTTGGATAATTGGGCCTATGATTGTGCTTGTGCGTTTGGTGGATGATGAGTTTGAAATCGATCGGAGAACCATCGATCTCGGTAATCTACATTCAGAGATTCCACAACCTTCGACAATCTTCATTGATTTGATCTGATTAAGGCTCAATTGCTTCTCTTCCACTGGACTAATCTGCTTCTCCTCAAATTTTTTCGTCGTTATCAATTATAAACCCAAATTTCTACCCCAAAAAAAAGAATATGAACCCATATTTTAGCAAAATCACAAACTTTGAGTTAACTTCAAATCCGCAAATTTCACACCGACGAATCAATTTTTAAACTAATTGTAGAATCAATTCAATTAGAAGACACTAATTGTAATCCCTAATTTCATCAAGTCTTAAATTTACTTGATGAAACCCCAAAGAGCAGGAATCAACATCAAAACAATAGATCAATCCCACCAAAATAAAATTAAACTCAAAATGAGAAAGAGAAGGAGAAATCGTGCAACCCAACCTGGTTCACCACATCGAAAGCGTGTCGGACTACAATTTTCGGTGGGAAGAATCACTCGTTCCTTGAAGAAAGGACGATACGTTCATTTACTCGGTGGGGGAGCTCCGGTTTACATGGCCGCCTATCTGAGTACCCCGCCGTATAATTTTGGTGTCATCGAGAGCGAGAGACGCTAGAGAGATGGAGAAATATTAGGGTTTTGAATGTTTTCTCATTGAACATAAGGATAGTTTAATCAGTTTAGCAATAAAGAGTGGCATAATTGAAAGAACACTTTTCCTGGCACGTTTGCAAAGATATAATTCAAATGTGGCATTATTAGAATTGTCGCAAGACTAATTTACTTACTCGGAAATCATCAAAATATTATAATTTTCCGCTTTTATAAACATTTTTTTTTTCTCCTAAACTAGTAATCTGACAAAAGAAATATTTTATAAGAAATGGCAAAAAAAAAAAAAACAAATTTTATAACTCTTTTTAGAAATAAAATAGTTAGCGTTGACCCAAAGATTAATCAGACAGAGATGAGTTGTATCACCCGCTACTCTCGTCGCTAGGACAAAGCAAAATATAAAATGTCCCATCTCTTTACCTTTCAGATCTCCGAAAAGCAGAGTTTAATAACCCCTAATCAAATCTTTACTCAGTCACGAGGATCACGTTCTCCATAGAACGATTCAATACTTGTTCTCTTCCTTCCACTTCCGATTTCACATCAACAAAGCTCAGATTTTCTTACACAGTTGTGTAACCAAAATTGGTTTCAGTTTCTCTCTCTCTCTCTCTCAAGAGGATATGGAGAGAATAAACACGAAATGGGTAGCAGCAGCAGCGAGCATATGGATTCAAAGCTTTAGTGGAGCTACATATACATTTGCAATCTACTCTTCGATTCTCAAATCTTCTCAATCTTATGACCAATCTACCCTCGACTTCGTTTCCGTCTTCAAAGACATCGGTGGTACTTTGGGCATCTTCTCCGGTTACCTCTACACGGCCATGACTTCGAAGCGGCACGACGGTCGTGGTGGGCCATGGGTTGTTGTTTTGGTAGGGTTGGTTCAGTGGTTTTTGGGATTCTTTTTCATGTGGGCTTCGGTTGTTGGGTTGATTGCTCCGCCGCCTGTGCCGATCATGTGTTTGTTCGTCTTCTTGTCTGGTCACTCGCTGCCGTTTTTCAATACCGCTAATGTTGTCACCGCCGCTCGTAACTTCTCTGATTACGGTGGTACTGCCGTCGGCATTATGCAGGTAAAGAAATCGGACACTAGATTGTTAGATTTTCATGTTTGAAACGCAATTTCTGCGTTTGCGTTTACTTGCATGACATTTTTGGCGTTTTTTTTTACAATTAACAAAAGATTTATGTTTAGGATGTTTGAAGTTGTGGATTCGTTTAGCTCTACTCTATAGATCTTTCTTCTCTGGCTTTGATTTGTAGGATTTCATCTTTGAATCAATATAGTTCCTATTGGCAACACCGTCGAATTACAGAAAATTGAAGAACGTTTACATATCCAAAAACTGACTCATTTTCCTCTAAATGTTGTATGTATATATACTTGACTTCAGGGATTTCTAGGTCTAAGTGGAGCAATTCTGATTCAGTTGTACCACGCGGTCTCAGGCGAAGGTAACCCTGCTACTTTCATTCTTCTCCTGGCCATAGTACCAACGCTTGTCATCTTCTTGACTATGCCTTTTGTTAGAGTTTATGACACGGTTACCACGAGTGACAAGAAACACTTGGATGGTCTCTCTGTGATCTCTTTGATCATCGCCGCCTATCTTATGGTCATTATAACTGTCCAAAACGTTCTGGGTTTATCGCGGCCCATGCAAATTTTCTCCTTCGTTCTTGTGCTTTTATTGCTTGCCTCTCCTCTCTTAATCGCTGTAAGAGCCTTACGTGAAGAGAAGCAGACACTTACGTCTATGAATCTTCCTGTTCTCGACGCATCCGCCTTACTCCACTCTCCTAGTCCAAACATTTTTCCTGGTAAATATGCTCACACATGACATGAGCCAGCACACTAAACAGAATTAGAACAGAACACTGACTATGCTACAAACTTTGTGCAGATGGAGATGATGTGGTTACAGTAGACTCAAACATATTAGAAGCAATGAGCACAGTGAACTTCTGGCTACTCTTCTTGGCAATGCTATGTGGGATGGGTTCCGGATTCGCGACAATAAACAACATCAGACAGATAGGTGAGTCTCTTCGCTACTCTTCGGTTCAACTAAATTCTCTGGTCTCTCTCTGGAGCATATGGAACTTTCTAGGCCGGTTTGGGGCCGGTTATATCTCGGACACATTCTTACACAAACATAGCTGGCCAAGACCGGTCTTCATGGCCATAACTCTAGCCGTTATGGCTGTAGGCCACATCGTAGTGGCCTCTGGTTTACGAGGCAGCCTCTATGTCGGTTCGGTATTGATCGGTATGGCTTACGGTTCGCAATGGTCGCTCATGCCGACAATCACGTCAGAGATATTTGGGATCAGGCATATGGGGACGATTTACTTCACGATTTCGATTGCGGGTCCCATTGGATCGTATCTTCTTTCTGTGAAAGTGATAGGTTACTTTTACGACAAGGTAGCTTCTGATGTTGACAATTCTTGCTTTGGAAGTCAATGTTTCAGGACATCGTTTATGGTTATGGCGTCTGTGGCCCTTTTCGGCTCTTTGGTTGCTTCTGTATTGTTCTTCCGCACAAACAAGTTTTACAAAAGGCTTGTAGCCAAGAGAGGCTTAAAGTGAAGTTGCAAATTGTATATCGTTTATTTTTGAGATTTGTGATTCGAAGTTTAAACCGTGATTTATGATAGAAAACACAGATATGCTCTTTCAATATCCAATTGGTAAACACTAGAATATAAGTATATAACCTAACTTATCGTGGTGTAATTATTGAAGGATTCAGACTCATACTGTAGGTCTAACACAAATGTCAAAGAAAAAACAAACAAAGGCACATAAAGCGGCACAAGAGATAGACATTGAAGCACCGTTGGTTTCTCCACCGAGGACTATGAACCTCTGAGATCCATCCATCAACGGTTCTCTTTCTTCTCCGCATCGATCGCCTTCTCAGACCTTGATTTGCATCCCTGCAAGACTAATCCTATCAATCTAGACCGTGTTGGTCGGTTTGACCGGTTGAACCGCCATCTAGCTAGCATTTGGATTATAACTTGAAAACCAATCACTTTATCGAAACCGGAATAAGTCGCTTAAAATGAAAAGATTTGGATTAAACCGGAATAATTCGCTTAAAGCCTTAAAACCCTCCTGGATTGATTTTCGTACCCTAAAAGGCTTTCTTCTTCGTTTCATTCCTCGCCAACACCAGAGCCGTCTGCAGTCGCCATCGTCGATCTTCAAGCCAACGAGCTCCACGAGGGTTCTTCTCCTTCGCTGTTTTCAGGTTAGTAATCCGACCACCATTCTTCTCTTCTCCTTCTGTTTCGATTCATTCTCTCTCCCTGTTTCGTTTACCACTTATTTCGTGTCTCTGAGACTCTTCTCCAACCCTACAGATCTATTTAGTTTGGAGTTTGTATTTTCTGTCTCGAAACAGGTCGTATAGAATTTTCCGTAGATTTTTGTGTTATATGTGTTCTGATGATTAATTCCGTTTGTTATGATGAATTGCATGATATTGCATTAAAGTTGTGTCTTTTATTGTTTCTTCAATCATAACGAAGAGTAAGTTTTTCTTTCAGGTCTGTGTCAGTCTCAAAGTAAAGTGATTGATAAACCTAATAGTTCCCGTTCTATTTTAGAAACTCCACCTGGATTAGTGAAGGAAACGGAACCTAGTTATGGAATTAGACCTGCCTGTTTCTGAAGATTTTGGGGAGTATATGCGCTCTCGCTTATCGCAGTCAAAACGACCAGACTTTAAACATCTATGCGCTGTCATCGAGGAGCTTTCAGAAACTCTAGCAGAAGATAATCATTCCCGGACACCTGTAGCTTACTTTGCCACCACATGCAAGTCGCTAGACAGCATCTTGTCTGCAGATGGTGAACCATCTTTGGATGTGGTACAACCACATGTTGTCATACTTTCCCTTGTGTTCCCTAAAGTCTCAGCTGGAGTACTGAAGAGAAATGGATTGGCTTTGCGGCTTGTCCTCAGCGTTCTGCGTCTACAATCAGCTACGCCTGAGTGCTTGATTTCAGGATTGAAGTGTTTGGTTCATCTTCTCACAACTGTTGAGTCCATTATGGGGAATGAAGGCTCTGAATCCTACAGCGTTTTGCTGAATTTCATAACACATTCAGAGGGAAAGGTAATTTACAAGTTTACCGGTGTTGTTGATATGGGTCAGCGTCAGACTTTAACGATCTTTTTCTTTTAAATCCAGGTAAGAAAGCTAGCAAACTCGT
The DNA here is from genome assembly GCA_964056655.1 of Arabis hirsuta. Lineage (NCBI taxonomy): Eukaryota > Viridiplantae > Streptophyta > Magnoliopsida > Brassicales > Brassicaceae > Arabis > Arabis hirsuta. The sequence continues at coordinate 40,343,663 of OZ053298.1, read as the reverse complement.
CTCTCCGTGAAGTCCTGCAGAAATCCCATGGAACAAAGGCCTGGCAATCAGTCTGTGGCGCTATTGCAGAATTGTTCCAGAAATATTTAGACATCGCCCTTAAATCAGAAGGAGGTTCTACTGAAGGAGCCAGGGGAGCACAGCTAGTGGTTTACATTCTCAGCACTCTGAACGAGTGCTTGGCCTTGATGTCGAGAAAGCACATTGCTATTCTGATTGATGGCTTTAAGGTTCTGCTGATGCTGCGCGATCCATTCATTACGAGGCCCGTGATAGACTCTTTAAATACAGTTTGTCTCAATCCAGCCTCTGAGGTCCCAGTTGAGGCGCTGGTCGAAGTGTTATCTATTGCGGCTGCACAGTTCTCGGTGTATGAAATGTCTGCTGATGCCATGACCTTCACAGCACGTTTGCTGAAAGTTGGGATGATGAGGGCTTTTTCCATAAACAGAGATCTTTGTGTGGTTAAACTTCCTAGTGTTTTCAATGGTCTGAAAGGTATGCTGTTGTATCTGCTCCTTCCTGCTTTTTTTCGTTTCAAGCTTTGTCAAAAATACTGCTTTTCTTGTCAGTGCGGTTTATCATATGTTGCCATGATCTTTCCACTTCTTTTGGCAGATATTATTGCATCTGAACACGAGGAGGCAATCTTTGCGGCAACCGATGCGCTGAAGAGTTTGATATGTTCATGCATTGATGAGAGCTTGATCAGAGAAGGCGTCAATGGAATCCAAAATTCAAACTTTGATGCAAGGAAGACTAGTCCAACAGTCATTGAAAAGTTGTGTGCAACGGTTGAAGGCTTGCTTGATTACAAGTATCATGCAGTCTGGGACATGGCTTTTCAAGTAGTTTCAGTGATGTTTGATAAATTAGGTAATTCATTTATTTTCTGACTTCCATGTGATGCTTCTTGTTGAAGGTTTTGCTTTCTGAGATACTGACCCTTGTATCTCAGAGAAATACTTTGACCAATCATTTGTTTAGTTGTTCATGTGCTAATCCTTTCACTCAAATTTTAGGTGAAGATTCAACATATTTTATGAGGAAGACCCTAGAGGACTTGTCAGATATGCAAGATTTACCTGATGAAGGCTTTCCTTATAGGAAGCAGGTAACTGTACGACTCTAGTCCTGAGAGTAATTGCCATCTGACAGTCCAGTAGAAATACTTAGGATAGTGATGTCACTTGTGATCTGTTATCTTGGTTTCATCGTCAGACCTAAGTACATCAAGTCACCATGCAGTATTTTGTCTTCATCATTGCAGAAATATAATATTTTTTTACCGCCGAATGTCAGCGTCGGCATAAGGGTACTTATAAAGTTGTGGGAAGTAACAAAATGTTGTTAGCATATGCAATTACGTCAATAGATATTTGGTTGTGTTGATTTCATTTCAAGGTCTCAAATGCTTGATCTTTAGGCTACATTTCTTGGGTAAACTTTTTCTGCTTCTTTATTGACTTAATGGTGGATCTTATGCTGTTGGTACATCAATTGGATACACAAAATATCTATGCAGAACTTGTTATGTGGACGTGCTCTCTTTTTAGTTAGCAATGAATAATTCCACGACATAAGATGATACAATATGTCAATGTAGTAGAACTTTCTTCTTTTAGTAATGTCTTGTATTTTCATGACTCTTTGTTTGACTGATGTTGTCTTTGTTGGTGAATCTCAGTTGCATGAGTGTGTAGGATCGGCCCTTGGTGCTATGGGACCTGAAACATTTTTAAGCATTGTGCGTTTAAACCTTGAGGCGAGTGATCTGTCTGAGGTAAATGTTTGGCTCTTCCCAATCTTGAAGCATTACACAGTTGGAGGACGGCTAAGTTTCTTCACAGATTCTATTTTTAGAATGGTCGAAACAATGAGCCAAAAAGCACAACAGGTAATTTTTATCCTTATCTGCTGTTTGATATTCTTATCTTTTTTTTGTTTTCTTTCTAATGTTGCTAGTATTTTGTGATGGCAGCACAAGCTACAAGGTCTTACTGCAGCATCCAGGAGTGTCGAATCTCTCGTATATTCATTATGGGCCTTGTTACCTTCATTTTGTAATTATCCCGTGGACACTGTGGAAAGTTTTGTGGATCTGGGGTGGATATTATGTGGAGCTCTTCAAACACAGGTTGATACCCGTGGGTTTATATGCACCAGTTTGAATATTCTGATTCAACAAAATAAGGAAGTTGTGGAGGGTAAAGAAGTACCTGGCAATGATGCTAGTCCTGCTATGCTAAGAGCTACTGCTCGATATGATTCGCAGCATGCGGCAGCTAATTTGAAAGTTCTGCGGTTGTGTGCTCCTAAATTATTGGATGTTTTGTCCAGGATATTCCATGAATCTAGCAAAGATGATGGCGGTTCGCTTCAGGTAATTAACATTTTTAAAGGTCAGGGTATTCGACTTTCATTTAAATGAGGGATACATCATAGAAACTATGATGGGTTGGAATATAATATCAGTTCACTAAACGTCACCAAAGCTTGTTCTTCTTTATGTTGTCTTCTTGAGTAATTGATCTATGCCCCTTTCTGATTAGATAAACTTAACGTAATCAGAGCTTATCACAGTGTCTGATAACTTTAGTTGTCTTACTTTCAGTCTGCGATAGGCAACTTGGCTTCCATAGCAGAGAAAAAGACTGTTTCAAAGCTACTTTACAATACACTGCAAGAGCTTTTAGTGGCTACCAAAACTGCCATTGCACAAGATGAATGTTCTGTTAGTGGGATGGACATGGATAATGCTGCAGACAAAAAATCTTCTTCCAACCTAAGGTACTATTACTCACATATGTGTTTTTAGCTGATTAGTTGCTACTGTGCCAAAGATGATACTAAAATCTCCATTTCATTTCAGGGCAAAGTTGTTTGATCTGGTAATTTCACTTTTACCTTGTGTGGATAGTCAAGAAGTATATATCGTATTCATGTCTTTGAAGCCTGCAATGAAGGTTTGTAAATTGATCTATTATCTATTTATATTGAATGATTTATTGTTCTGGGTGTGGCTTTAATTTATCCTCGTCCCACATGATGATGAGTTTTATTCATTTATGTGGATAAGGAATATATGCTGATGTGTATCTTAAACTGCAGGATCCCAAGGGCCTAATTCAAAAGAAAGCGTACAAAGTTCTTTCGATCATCTTGAAGGTATTGCTTCCTTTGCCTTAAGATTCCACAATTCGACCAGGTCAAGTATATTGATATCTTTTGTGCATGGCTGACTGGTTTCATGCTTGCTAAGTGTCTAAAACTTCATCGCTAGGATGCTGTGATAATATTTTATTTGTACATCATCAAGATATTATATGCTTGTTTATTTTATACACTGATGCTGTTTCTTTATGTCCTTGAAAACCTATAACTTTAGCTTTCGTTTTCAAATAAATCTTGACTAATGTCTCGGGTACAAATGTTTCTGTTGCCAGAGTTCTGATGGATTTGTTTCAAAGAACCTCAAGGAGTTGCTTGAGCTGATGCACGATATATGCCATGTCTCTGCCAAGCGCCATAAACTTGATTGTTTATACTTCCTGTTAGCTCATGCGTCAAAGACTGTAAGAATTGCATTTTGACCAAATCTATTATGATATAGATGTAGGTTTTAGTTTTAGAATTGCATTTCGTTTCCCGTGTTAGGGAAATAGTCATCGTAGATGCTGATGTTGTTTCCCCCTTACAGGCTGATTTAAAGGAGAGAAAAGACATTGTTTCTTCTTTTCTACCCGAAGTTATACTTGCTTTAAAGGAGGTACTAAACATTGCTTGAAACTGTTTGTGAACTATGATCGTGTAAGAATCGTTATTTAGGTCGCTGCTGTTTGTGCAGGTAAATAAAAAAACAAGAAGCAGAGCCTATGATGTGCTTGTTCAGATTGGTCATGCATACGCAGATGAGGAATATGGTGGAGACAGTGAAAAATTACATGGGTACTTCAATATGGTGTGTTGAATCTAATCCTAACAATTCATTGGAACATTGTTTTTCAGGATTTTTGATTTTCCTTTCTGCGTCAATATTGTTTGTTGACCTCTGCTATAACCTTCACAGGTGGTTGGTTGCTTGGCTGGAGAAAAACCTCAGATGATTAGTGCTGCTGTGAAGGGAGTAGCTCGCTTGACATATGAGTTCTCTGATCTCATAGCTAGTGCTTACAATTTGCTTCCTTCAACATTTCTTCTCCTCCAGAGGAGAAATAAGGAAATTACAAAAGTTAGTTATCTTACCTTACAAGAGGCCACAACTCTATGTTGCTGCGAGTTAGCCATTTGTCTCACTTGTTTATGAACAAGACTCAGTGAACGGTTTTCCATATTCTGAAACCTACAACTAATCTATTTTGGAAAACAGGCGAATTTAGGTTTGTTGAAGGTGTTAGTGGCTAAATCACCTGTTGAAGGACTACACGCAAACTTAAAGAGCATGGTCGAAGGCTTACTCAAATGGCCAGAAGGAACAAAAAACCTTTTCAAAGCGAAGGTGTGTTTCTAATGCAATATGCCCAAGATGATATTATTGGTATCTAGAATTTGAATACCTCATTCCCACAACTTTTCCTTCTCTCACACACGTAGAAGCACACACTGACACATGTTTATGTTGCTTAGTGGCAAGCATGCATACTAGTATTTGTTTCTGTGGATTCTTGTCTTTTTCTGAAGAGTCATGTTTGGTATACTAGGTGAGGCTTCTTTTGGAGATGCTCATCAAGAAATGTGGCACGGAGGCTGTCAAGTCTGTGATGCCTGAGGAACATATGAAACTCCTTACAAACATCCGAAAGGTTTGCTAACAATATTCAAAGGTTGTCTAGATTTCAGTATCTGCGTTATGTCATACATCTTCCCTTGGTTCACCTCAGATCAAGGAACGCAAAGAGAAAAAATATGCAGCTGGCTCTGACATAAGTACATCACAGCATTCAAAAGAAACTTCATCAAAGTACTTTTCCAACTCCATTGACAGATGTTCTCGTAGATGTTTCTGAGTGGTCAAGTACTGATTGTTCTTGATTTCATGTCTTCCAGGGCTAGCCGGTGGAATGATACCAAGATATTTTCCGACTTTGCGGATGAAGATGAGGACAGCGATGGAGACTACATGGATGCAGGAACTCATGGCCGTAGCAAGGCTTCCTCTTTGTTGAAATCTAAGGCATCCGGGTTGAGGTTGGTTGTTGTTATATACACATTTTGGCATTAATCTTGACTCGATATGCTTTTGGATCTACCTACCCAACTTGTTTGTGACATATTGCAGATCCAAGAAAAAACGGAACCAGAGTCATCTTGAAGTGGATGAGTCAGATGATGAACCGCTTGACTTGATGGATCGACACAAAACAAGATCAGCTCTTCGATCAAGTGAACTTGGCAAACGGAAAGCTGACTCGGATGAAGAAGCAGAGCTTAATGAGGACGGACGGCTAATCATCCGCGAAGGGGAGAGAGCTAAAAGGAAGGAAATCTCTGATGCAGATTCAGATGCCAAGAGCAGCAAAGGTAGCCGCTACTCTGTAAACTCATCGAGGAAGAACCAGAAGCGGATGAAGACATCAGAGTCTGGATATGCATACACGGGCAAAGAGTATGCAAGCAAAAAGGCAAGTGGGGATCTTAAGAGGAAAGACAAGCTTGAACCGTATGCGTACTGGCCACTTGATCGAAAGATGATGAGTCGTAGACCAGAGCAGCGGGCGGTTGCAGTCAGAGGTATGTCAAGTGTGGTAAGGATGACAAAGAAGATGGAAGGAAAGAGCGCTGCGGAAGCACTTGCTGCCACCAAGTTCAAAAAATTCAAGAAGAGTGGTCAGAAGAAATCGGCTGGGAAGAAGAAAAGCAAGTAAACAAGTTCCATAAGCTTCTTCTCACCATGTTCTAAGATATCAAGAGGAATAGTAGTTTATTGAAACCACATTTTTGACTGCTGAAACTTTAATTACCCTTTTGTCCATTTTGTATTGTAATTCGGATTTGGTTTTTCGAGTTGATATCTTTCAAAGGAAGCTCTAGATTGTTTTTGTCATTTGATCCATCTCTACCAAGAGTAGTTAAGAGCAATATCTATCCATGAAAACTCTTTATCCCATATCAATTGGCAGGCGTACTCAAGGGTTCAAGAGCAAGATTTTTGTGGTTCAATGGTCTTGGCTGGTTTTTCAACGAGACCTTTACGGGTTTTGTCAGTACTGAATTTGATAAACCAAATCGGATAGCCTTCCAAGTCGGTTAGACCGACTAGCCCGGCCGGTCCAGTTTTTAAAGCATGACAACCATACGAAAATCTAGAATTGGGCCCTGTTCTTTTACATAACGCAGCCGCGGCGATAGCGACAAAAAAATTGCATAGAAATAATTAATTGTTTGTTGCTTGGAGCCCAAGGATATGGAGAGTTCATGGTTTCGGGGAGACGCAGCGACACTTTTTCCTGTCGCTAAAAAAATCAGCAGGAGCGATAGCTTTTACTTTCTTCTTCTCAGCGACACCATCACTGCTCCACCACCCTCGTTTTGTTCTATTTCACTTGCCGATATCAGTGTTTTGTTCCGTAGCTATCGCTGCCGCAGCGACAAGTAAAAGAACAGGGCCTTGTTGTGTATATATAGAACGGAGTCCTTAATTGGTCTAGCTAAAAAGATAACCGGAGTTATGCAAGCATGTGGAAATCTTCCGTAGCTTGTATTCCTTAGCGTATAGAAACCTTTGATTTCTGTCACCACCAAATTTTTCACCAACTAAATCAAAATCAAATTACCATTCAGAACATATATACCAACTAAATCAAAATCAAATCAAATGTTTCACCAATTGGTATCAATAGATCTCACCAAGGCACCGAGATGAGTTCAAATATGTCCCTTTAAACTTCTATATATGGAGCTTCCCACTGCATTAGAGACACGTAGTCACATATAAATCAAATTGTATCTATATATAACCTTTAATGAAAATAAATACACTAGTCCACGAACCCCCAAAAGATCGGAAAGATTGTTACTTTGCTCTCTCTCTATAGAGTCTACATGCAGCAAAAGAAAGCAATAATGAGGAAGGAGAGAGAGAATGTGTTATCATGGCCTCTGATCGGAGAGAAAGAGAAGAAGACAAGTAGAATCAAGGAGGAAGTGAAGATGCAGCTATGTGGCTTTCGGGCCCACTCATCGGGGTGAGTCTTCTTCAGTTTTGTCTGCAAGTAATCTCAGTCATGTTCCTCGGACATCTTGGACTCTGTTCTTTACTCCATCTCTCTTCTACCTCTTCTTCATTCAATTTTGTTATCATGACAACTTCTACGGGTTCACCGGCCTCTACCACTGAGATAATCACTGTCTCCGGAACACATACGCTTCTTAACATCAATATGGCGAATGTTACCAAACTGACCACGACCAACTTTCTGATGTGGAGCCGACAGATCCAAGCCTTACTCGATGGATATGACTTAGCCGGATATCTTGATGGATCTCTCCCAATTCCTCCTCCAACCATCACGGTTGTGGGTGTCGTCTCACCTAATCCGGCACATACACTGTGGAAACGCCAAGATCGGCTCATTTATAGTGCACTGCTCGGTGCCATCTCCATCTCTGTTCAACCTCTTCTCTCCACCACGACTACAACGTCAGAGATTTGGAGTACTCTTTCTGAAATTTTTGCCAAACCTAGTCGCGCACATCTCCAATCTTTGAAAGAGCAACTGCAGTCATGGAAAAAGGGTAGTAAGTCGATCAATGAATACTTCCAAGGCCTTACTACTTGCTTTGATCAGATGGCGCTCCTCGGAAAACCGCTTGATCTCGAAGACCAGATTGAGTTCATATTGAAAGGGTTGCCAGAAGACTACAAGCCCGTAATCGATCAGATTGAGGGCCGTGATACCCCTCCTTTTCTTCCTGATGTTCATGATAGGCTGCTTAATCATGAGGTCAAACTTCAGTATTCCACTGCCGCTTACTCCAACCAACCCCATCTCCCTTTACGCTTCACCAACAACAAAACCGTCTCTTGCTTCCTGGCATTCGCGTCTTGGCCATCCTTCTTCACCACTTTTAAAAGCTGTAGTTTCTCAATTTTCTTTGCCATTTTCAGATTCTTTGCCAAAAGACTTCCATTGTTCGGATTGTCTTATCAATAAAAGCCATAATACTACCTTTTCATTCAAACACTATTACTTCTTCCGCACCCCTTGAATATCTATACACTGATTTATGGACCTCTCCTATACTCTCCCATGATAATTTCAAGTATTATCTTATCTTCGTTGACCATCATACTCGATATACGTGGCTCTATCCTCTTCGCCAAAAATCACAAGTCCGGGAAACATTTACTGCCTTCAAGGAGTTGGTCGAAACTAGATTTCAATGCAAGATACGAATTTTGTATTCGGATAATGGTGGGGAGTACATTGGACTACGACCCTTTCTGGTGACTCATGGCATCTCACGCTCAGATCCTCCACCACCGCATTCTCAGACGACGGCTCCACCGGCATCTGATGACTCTCAGGTAACGCTTCCTTTTTCTGATGATTTACTTGGTCGTGAGAGAATTTCACCAGAGACACAAACCCATAACCAACCCTCAAGCCCAACTCACCACCACTCAAGCCCAATCCACCAACCCACAAGCCCAATTCACCAAATCTTGAGCCCAGAAATTCAGCCCATAAACACAACCCAAATCACTCCAACACAACTAAACACACATCCATCGTCTTCTTCCCCTGCCTCCTCCAATCATCGATCACCATCTCCTCCTCAGTTACCTCCGTCATCACCGACCCCTACTTCTCCAACTCCGGTGCCTTCAAACTCACTTACCCCGCCACCTCCTCCTGCATCTCCGCGTCATAATAACCATCCTATGAGAACCCGAGCCAAAAACCACATCATAAAACCAAACAAAAAGTTCTCCTTAACCGTACGCACTAGACCTATAATCCCAACTACGATAAACCAGGCAATGCGAGATCCGAACTGGCGTAATGCGATGGTTGAGGAGATTAATGCTGTTACACGTCATGGGACTTTTGACTTAGTTCCTCCGGATGTGACGACGAATGTCATTCCCACCAAATGGATTTATACTCTAAAGTATTTGCCTAACGGTTGTCTTGATAGGTATAAAGCCAGGCTTGTTGCGCATGGTTTCAATCAACAATATGGAGTAGATTACTCAGAGACATTCAGTCCCGTTATCAAATCGACTACGGTTCGCTTAGTCTTGGAGCTTGCTGTCCGATTCTCGTGGCCAATTCGACAACTCGATGTGAATAATGCTTTCTTACAATGCAGTCTAGACGACGAAGTTTATGTCACTCAACCTCCAGGTTTCATTGACAAGGACCGTCCTTCTCATGTTTGCAAACTCAAGAAAGCACTCTATGGTCTTAAACAAGCACCGCGTGCATGGTATAAAGAACTTCGAGCCTATCTCCTCGCCATAGGATTTTCTAATTCAGCAGCAAATACGTCTTTGTTCATTCAAACACACGGTCGTGAATCTGTCTACATCCTAGTATATGTTGATGACATTATTGTTACTGGGAGCAGCCATCAACTCATCAGTAACATCATGACATCTCTGTCTCACCGATTTGCTTTAAAAGATCATGGTAATCTCAGCTACTTCTTGGGTATTGAAGCGACTCGCACTTCTCAGGGCCTCCACTTAATGCAACGCAAGTACATCACTGATTTGCTGCAAAAGACGCAGATGGTTGACTCTAAACCGGTTTCAACTCCGATGTCGCCTACTCCAAAGTTGACACTCCACACGGGTTCTAAACTCTATGACCCCAGTCAGTATCGGATGGTCATCGGTAGTCTCCAATACTTGGCATTCACTAGACCGGATATCGCCTTCGCCGTCAACAAACTGTCACAGTTTATGCATTCCCCGACGGACGTTCATTGGCAAGCTGCGAAGCGCGTGTTGCGTTACCTCGCTGGAACCTCGTCACACGGCATTCTTATCCGCTTCACGCCTATTCCAATGCAGATTGGGCAAGCGATCCGGATGACTTCGTATCCATGAATGCGTATATTCTTTATCTTGGAGCCACTCCTATCTCATGGTCTTCGAAGAAACAAAAAGGTGTTGCGCAGTCATCCACGGAGGCCGAATATCGTGCTGTCGCAAACACAACTGCTAAGCTCCGATGGGTCTGTTCACTTCTCACAGAACTCAGCATCAACATCCCGTCAACACCGGTGGTTTATTGCGATAATGTTGGCGCAACATATCTTTGTGCCAATCCGGTCTTCCATTCTCGCATGAAACACCTTGCTCTTGATTATCATTTTGTTCGGGATAATGTGCAATCCGGAGCTGTCCGTGTTTCTCACCTCTCAACCAAGGATCAACTCGCCGATGCTTTAATGAAACCTCTCCCAAGGACACGGTTCTCTGAACTCTATGGCAAGATTGGCGTGACAGAAGTCCCTCCATCTTAAGGGGGCGTGTAAAAGTATATATGGAAAGGCTTATAATGACTGTATCATTAACCTAATATCACTCATGTAAATCATATATATATGCTGTAATTACCATCTAATAAGTGAATCCAATTACCCATTTTACAGCCACCTCCTTTGCCTCCGTCACCGGCTTAACCTTCCTAGTCAGTTTTTTTTCTATGAACCCTCTATATACACACTATCTCATAATTCAATTTTTTTCACCACTACTTCTTATACAACTTTTCTAACTATTCCAATATTGAATTTTCGTTCTGTTAGCTCTTTTCGCTCTTTCTTCAGTTTTACTAATGGTCGTTAATCGGGCGTGCTCCCTTCGGGCCGTAGAGTCTTAGAAACCAATTAGTTGACTATTTTTATATTTAATCAATAAAAATGTTAAACACTATGTTAATCGGCCTACTATTTGTAAACTCTTTTTTTTTTGTTGCTAACTGAATATACTATTTTTGGGATTGATAACTATTGAAAAGGCATACTCTACCACAACCACAACGGTAAAGAGTTACCAATTTTCGGAGTGTCATATATAATTTTGTTGTAAAAGATCAGATAACGGACACTTAAATGCAAGATTTATAGGAATACTTGATTTTTGTACAGATTTATAACGCAGTCCAATCTTTCCAACATTAATAGTGGAATTATCCATCTGCTTAAACATGTATATGATAATTTATTGATTTTAAAGTTTTTTACCGTAAAGACTAAAGAAGATTATGAATTTAAACCTTTAACAATAGTCATATACATAGAAATGAAAAATAAAATAACAATAAGTAATTTAGCCAAACAGTTTGACTGAATAGAAGCTTAACAGTTTGAATGAATATTAGCTTAATTTAGCCAAAAACAAAATTGGTCATATCATTTAAGCAAGTACCGTTGCTAAAAACTTGTTGGAAGACAAAATTCAACGAGTGGCTGAAAAATTGTTGAAAACAATTCACATAAATTGTTGGGGGAATTTTTTTTGTGAGATAATTAATAATTATTATTTTGTGTAAAATTTTCTTCATTTATAAAATTACCTTTTTGTTATTTCATATTTTGTAAATATAAATTTTTTATCTCATACTTTTTGATTGTTTTGAACTCATTGGTATATTACATGAATTCATAATGGAAACGAGTCAAGTTGGGTAACCCGCTCGAATAAAACCTTAGATTTTAGAGGAATTCCTTAAAATACCACTAATTGAAGTTTTTGTTCCAAACATACAATCACTATTCTGCTTTCTAAAAATACCACTAAAACTCTTGAATTTTCAAAAATACTACAAACACTAAAAATGATTTCAAGGGTTTATAGTTTAAACTTTTGAATTTAGGTTAACTATTTTAGATTTTAGGGTTTAGTTTTCTGGTTTAGGATTCGGTTTTTAGGGTTTTGAGTTTAGTTTTGAAGGTTTAAAGTTTAATTTCAGTTATATGGTATTTTTCGAAAGCCAAAAGTTTAAGTAGTATTTTTGGTAAAGAAAACTAATGATGATATTTTTAGAAACAAAATTTCAAAATGTTGTCTTTTTTAGAATTGCCCTAGATTTTATGATCTATACGTTTGATAAATTATTAATCTACGTAAAATTTTAAAATATTTTCAAACGAGTCCAAAAAAGAAAAACCCAATTTTAGTAGCCAAAATCTTATTATATAAAGGAGGATGCGCGCGATAAGAGCATAACACGTAAGCAAAATTTTTATTGACCAGATTACGACACATGTAATTGTTAATTTAGATTATGACATGTGTTAATATTAACAAAAAAAATTAAAATAGAAAAATAAAAAATATATATTCTATATAAAAATTATGGAACAAATAAAAAAAGAAAAAACCGTCCGACTAAAAGTAGGTAATATTTCTAAATTGTAATATTACAAATACATTTTTTTCATTTCAAATTATCTAACATTTCAACAACAAAACAAATTCTTCAATCGAATTGTCAAAAAAATAGTTAAAGAAAAAAAGAGATGTCATATTGTAATTGTCATCTTGCTAATATAATAACGTGTGTATGAGACAATTTAATATGAGATACATATAATAAATTAACGACTTAGTAAGATATTATAATAAAAAAATTATTAAATAGTTGTGTGAGTCATTATTTATAATCTAATTATATTTGTCAAATTATAGGAGTTATCAATTTTAAAATAAAATATATAGACCGCAATACATTTTTATATAAGCTTGACACGTGAACAAAATTATAACTCCCAGATCACGATATATCTCTAATATTATCGGATAATGACATGTGTTAACACTTAAAAATAATTAAAAAAAATAAACTTTAAACAGAAGGTAATTTTCAAGTTACTAATCAAACAATAAAATGTAATATTTCTAATAATCCATACTAATTATGAAGCAAAAGTTAAGATGGGATATAAAGAGGACATAAACCATAAAAGAAACAAATAATACATACATAATAAAAATGTCAATTAAAACAAATAAAAAGACAAATAATAAACAAAAGAAGGTATATAAATTGGAAAACAAAAATTAAAATATTATAGAAACTTTAGTTTAAAAATTTAAGATATACACAACCATGCAAAAAAATAATTAAAAAAATGTATAAGCATACTTATTTTATCAATATAGAGTTATAGAATATCACAAAGAAAATAAAAATCTTCGACCGATGACGCGATTTATACTCTCCAAGTGTATACATTGAAAATTTTATAAGTTAAAAAATAATAATAATATATTTACTCTTAATTTAATAGTGTATAAGGTTTGACAAGTATAAATCTCTATAAGAAATAAAACAATGATATTAATGAAATACAATTATCAATCATGTGCTTATGTGATAGTTCACAACAATATTTATAACTTTTATGAGGTTACTAACATAAAATTTACTCTTTTATGATTTAATTATATAGTATTTTAATTGTTTTTATGTTTCTACCGCATAATTCATAAATATTCATATGGATAAAATTTTTTTTTTTTGTTATTAAGACTATGATTTAAATTTCGATTATATATATATATATATATTTGGATTTGAATGATATGGATTAGGATATGAAAATTATGATATAAATTTACTTCTGGTTTTAGGATGTACGTTAAATAGTATTTTAAATTTCAGTTACGAATTAAAATTTAAATATTTATTTCATTAATTTTCAATGTAATTACCGGCGTATTAACGCGGATTAGTGAAACAATAAAGGTCGCTAATTCACATGTCCTACATTGACCAGTGAATGACAACAACAGTCTACATTTAAATTTGAATGATATTGACAGCTACTTAGTTACTTGTAAAGCAAGAAATATAATCATAAGAAAGCTAAAACTGATTAGCCTTTGAACAGATGGGAACAGCAAGTGCATTAGACACATTTTGTGGCCAATCCTACGGAGCTAAAATGTACGGAATGTTAGGCATACAGATGCAAAGAGCAATGCTTGTTCTTACACTAGTCTCTGTTCCCCTCTCCATCATTTGGGCCAACACAGAGCACTTCCTCGTCTTCTTTGGCCAAGACAAATCCATTGCAAGCCTCTCTGGCTCATACGCCAGATTCATGATCCCTAGCATCTTCGCCTACGGTCTTCTTCAATGTCTCAACAGGTTTTTGCAGGCGCAGAACAATGTGTTTCCTGTGGTTCTCTGTTCTGGAGTCGTCGCTTCTATTCATGTGGTCCTCTGTGGGGTCTTGGTGTTGAAATCTGGTTTAGGGTTTAGAGGAGCTGCTGTGGCGAATTCTATCTCCTACTGGATTAATGTCATCTCCTGTCGTGTTACGTCAAGTTTTCGCCTTGTTGCTCATTGACCTGGACCGGTTTCTCGAAAGAGGCTCTGCGCGATTTCTTCGGTTTTACAAAGCTAGCTATTCCTTCTGCACTTATGGTCTGGTAAGTCAAAACTGAAAAATGGCTACATCAATTAATCTTTGGTGGTAACTTTTGAAATAGATTCATTAAGATGAATGTACTGAAATGAAATCCCAATGTAGCGATAAAGTTTAGCCTAAACCTAGTTGAGAATTGGGAAATCTTCTTCTCTTAATTAATATAAGTGGCTCAACTCCATGGATCTCTTAATTAGTATCGTTTTATAGTATCTTTGTTTTTGATGATGTTGTTTGAGCAGCTTAGGTCCTTTGAGCTTTTGGTTCTCTCGTCTGGAATGCTTCCGAACCCAGTTCTACAAACTTCTGTCCTCGCAATCTGGTAAGAACAATACATGTATATATATGTGTGTTAACAATTGTTATCTCAGACTTAGTTCTTGGTTGTGGCTGAATTTAAGAAGAAACATTTGCAACCTTAATACATCAGGAACAATCTGGATGATCCCTTTTGGTCTTAGTGGCGCCGCAAGGTCAGTACACTAATAAACCATATATGTTATATGTATAGCCGAAGCTCATTACCATATTAGCTAGCTGTCCTTTGAAATCCGCAGCACAAGAGTGTCAAATGAGTTAGGAGCGGGGAACCCAGAGATGGCTAAGCTTGCGGTTCGTGTGCTCATTAGTTGGATCGGTTTTGATACTCATAAGGAAGATATGGGGATTTGCTTACAGTAGTGACCCGCAAGTAGTTACATATGTTGCCTCGATGTTGCCGATTCTTGCCTTAGGCCACTGCCTAGACAGCTTCCAAAGTGTTCTTTCAGGTTAGATTCTTCACTCAAAACTTGTAGACGTAGTAGGATTCTTTTCTTGCAAGGAAAGGCAAAACCACCCTCGCTACAAGTACCATGCATTCCGGTTTTTAGAACTCGGTTTAGACCCGTTAATTATGTTGTTTACTGTTTTTTTTTCCCCGGTTTTAAAGGGGTTGCTAGAGGATGTGGATGGCAGAAGCTAGGAGCTTTCGTGAATATTGGATCATATTATCTTGTCGGAGTTCCCTTCGGTTTGCTACTTGGTTTTCACTTCCACTTCGGTGGTCGGGTAAATCAATTAAAAAATTTTCAAATTAATTAGCTCATATTAATCCATTGAAATTTTAAATTTTAAGGGGTTTTGGCTTGGAATTATATGTGCACTCGTCGTTCAAGGTGTATGTCTTTCCCTCATCACCTTTAATGCAAATTGGGATGAAGAGGTAATTAAAAATCATTCTGTACTTTAGCTATCGATTATTTAAAGATGAATAGTACTCCTATTTCGTAATTTCGTTGCTATGATGATGCATTGGGGTTTGTTGTGACTATGATTGTTATTGATTATGAGATAAATGTTTATTGGTTTATTTAATTATCGATAGGTCAAGAAAGCTACAAGCAGAGTTGAGTCTACTTCAGGTGTGTAGGATTTTGCAGCCGACAATGGGTCAATTATTGTAGTCTTGGACTCTGAGTGATAGCTATTGAAAAGAAAAAAGAAATTTCGAAAATTGCCCCATTTTGAACTACATTACCTTTAAGTAAAAAAAATATATAGAAATAACTAGTTTTTAAATTTTTTAAAAATACTATAATTACAAGATCGTAAAAGATATGCATTTCTATGTATTCAAATATTTTTAAAGTTTACAAAAAAACTAAATTTTTTTTTTTTTATATTTTTCTTCTACGCCTTCTAGAATGTACGTTCTACCGCTAGTAGCTCTACGAACCCGTAGATTGTAGGTTCTGCCTAGCTTATTAGTATCTACTGAGAAGTAGAAAATGTGTTCTACTGAATGGTCTGTCATCTACGTCTACGCATAATGTTTCTTCCACCGTTTCCAATATCATCTACCGTTTCTAGATTTTACATTCTACCGTATTGTCTATCATCTACCGTTTCTAGAATATACATTCTACTGTATTGTCTATCATCTACCGAACGTAGAATGAATGTACATTCTACTAAGTTAATTTTTAAATTTCCTTAAATCTAGGATCTAGTCCTAGCCCACCAGAGACAAGGACGTGGACGAGTAGGACCAAAAGGGTTAGAAGAAAGTTTTCGAATCTAGGGTTTAGACCAGCCATCCAATATGTGATGGCGAGAAAAAGGAACGGTAGAATAAACTCCATTGGTAGATCCCCGACAACCGGAGACATGAAGTAAGCTGAGAGCCTGTACATACCTGAGGAACGTTCTTTCTCGAGCATCTTTCGCTCTTGAGGAAATGTGAAGATTTGTTGGAACAGAGGGAAGAATCCCCAGAAAGATGACATAAAGAACAATAACCCGATCTGCAACATTCCACATAATAATTACATCAAATATATGTATATACACAATAACAAAGCCAAAAAGTGTATTCAGTTAGAGCTAACATACCTGATCTTGTAAGCGAGAAATGCTCGTTTGCCACCAAAGGAGACCACAGAGGATAGACACGATCAATATCTGAGTAATCTTTAGGACAAAGAAAGAATCGTGTCGCCTCTGCTTAAGGCCTCGCTTCAAGAGAACAAAATACTGCTGCCACCATGTCGTTGGCCAGTCTCCAAAATGATTGGTCTCTCCACAAGGACTCTCTATTGATTGGTCACAAAGATCATCTTGTCCTTTCACCTCATTGATAACATTTTCCAACAGATTTGTCTTGTAAACCTCCACTAGAGCTACCTTTAAAGCCTCTGGTCTTTGGGATTCAACAGGGTGACACAAAACTATTTAGTGGCTTACTTGAGGGCCAAGGAAACCATGACTAGAGACTTACCGTTTGCGATGTCCAAAAGAAAATCTGAGGGATTAATCCTTTCTACGTAGGGGGAATATCCAACGCTAGCGAAATAATCCATAGCGTTGGATCCAAGCCCGAAGTAGACCGGATTACCTTCTGATAGGAGCATAATCTTATCAAACATATAGAACAACCTATTAGAAGGTTGCTGAATTGTCGTCACGACCGTTCTTCCACCATGAGCCAGTTCCCACAAAATAGACACAATCCTCTAAGCCGTGGTCGAATCAAGACCAGAGGTAGGCTCATCAAGAAAGAGTAAACTAGGATTTATTAAAATCTCTTGCCCTATACTAACCCTTTTTCTTTCACCACCCGAAACACCCCTCAAGAAGGGTCCTCCAATGATAGTATCCTTACATCTATCTAGACCCAACTCAGTCACTACCGCCTCAGCTTGTTTGATCTTATCTTTTCGTTCTATAGAATTCGGAAGCCGGAGAAGTGCGGTGTAGACTAGGGTTTCTGTAACAGTCAAGTGAGGGTAAAGAGCATCATCTTGAGTCACGAAACCGGTGGTTCGCTTCACACCTCTGGAGAGTGGCTTGTTGTTGTAAGATATGGTCCCTGTGAGCTTCCCTTTGCCTTCACTAACCCGCCCTCCTAGAGCCGTCAACAAGCTGGTCTTACCACTCCCTGACGGACCGAGCATAGCCAGGTTCTCTCCCGGTTTGACGATCCCAGTTAAGCCCTTCAAGATGGTTCGTTCTTCTATTTTGTCTTTGGTTTGGCAGGGCCAGCCTTTTGGTTTCTTCACTTTCACCGTGTACACAACATTCTCAAACTGCTCCACAACATCATGAACAAGAATGAATCAGCAGATCTGTCTTATTGAATGAAAATATTCGTATATAATATGTATAACGTAATGAACTAATGTGTGTTATCCATGTATTGTAAGCAAGAAAAAGCTTATATTCATAGAGTATGTATCAAGGAATAAATAGAAACAACCAATCCATACCTTTAAGGTAACAGGACGATTAGCCTTTTTAAAAATTGAAAAAAGAAGGGTTTGATCGTCGTCGTTATTCACGATCTGGGCTTCAACATCCATAGAAACCTCTTGATTATCAAACTTGTTTTTAATACAAATTGTTTTATTTTTATTTTAAAATTTATTTAAAAATTAAAGATCAAATTTTTTTTTATTATAATTAAAGGGTAAAAACGAGTTTGAACATAATTAAAGTCTAATGGGACAAAACTATAAAATTTTAAGTTTATTGAGACAAAGTTATATTTGATGTGGGGCAATTTTCCAAATATCCCAAAAGAAAATATGATAATCTTGTGATTGAGAAACTTTATAAGTTTGGTTCATGAAATAAATGATAAATCTTATACCATTTTATGAGTAGTAAATTTTTTTGGGAGATTTGTAAAATTACCCCACATTGAAATTTATTTTGTCCTACTACCATTAATCCAATAAAAATAATTCGAATTAAAAAGTTTTTAAATTTTTTAAAAATCTTATAATTACAAACCCCTAAAGAATAGTCATTTGTACATATCAAAATATTTTTATTAGTTAAAAATAATGTTCAAAAATAATTGTATAGTTTGCTTCTACTGCTTCCAGAATCCACGTTCTACGTCTACGGATCGGTAGATTGTTGGTTATGCCTTGTACACTTATATCTACCAAGCGTAGAATTTGTGTTCTACTACTTGCTCTATGTTCTACATCTTCATAGAGTGTTTATTCCATAATTTGCACTAACAACTACCAAATCCAGAATACGTATTCTACCGTTTTCAATATATTCTACCATGCTATAATATAATATAAATTCTACCACATTTTTTATCATCTAGCGAGTAGTGTAGAATGTGTTTTCTACGAATTTAGTTATTAAATTTCCTACATCTAGGATCTAAATATTCTGTTTTCTTAATCGACAATTTACAAAATATTTTTAAATATTACGTTTTGAATTTCAAAAACCAATTTAAATTTTAAAAACTTCTAAAATCATAAAAAAAATTAAAAGCTTCAAAAAAATTCATATGGTTACAAAATTTCAAAAATAATATATCTCATACAAATTAATTTTGTTAGAAATATTTAAAAAAAAAACAATGTTGGTCCACATATATAGTTTAAAGGAGAATATATCTTAAATAATTTAGTAGAAAATACATGAATGACATATATCACACTATTTTATAAAGAAAATTTGAGAATTTTTTAAAAACAGTTTATTTGGTTTTTGAAAATAAAAATTTGGAATAGAATTTAATTTTTACCTTCAAATTTATATTGTGTTTTGGAAAATGTAAGATTTTTTTAGAAATTTTAGAATTTTTACCAATTTAATTTGGCTTTTAAAATTGAAAATTAAAACTATAGTTTATTTATTAACAAAATTTAATTATTCTTGTTTTAAAGAAAAAATAATTTGTTTAGAAATTGTTTGGGATTTATTTCGATTTTTTAAAATTGTTTTGAAATTTTAATAAAATTAGAGGGTAAAATCGAGTTTTCTCAAAATTAAAATCTAATAAGACTTGTTTATGTGGTAGAAAGTGTATTGAAACAAAATGAAGTGTAAATTGTGGTAATTTAGCAAATTTCTTAAATTAAAATGAGGTATAAATCGACTCGATTATTAAAAAAAAATCCTAGCAAAACCCTAGCGACTTTGACCTTAAGCTGTTGGCCGCAAGTAAACTACTCAATTACTGAAAGAAGACAGAGTAATGGTGAGAATGATGTGCAGCAGAATTCTCCAATTTTCAAAAGCCTACTTTTGGTGGGCGATGCAGAGCTCAAGCCGTTGCTTCAATTCGCAAGCCCATTCTCATAATCTTCTCACAAAGATGATGGTCACTTCGTCTAGTTCAAAGCAGAGCAGTTTCTTCCCATGCTCATATGGCTAATGATCAATCTGTGACAATCGAGACGTTCGATGCTTTGTGTGAAAATGGTAAAGTAAGAGAAGCCACGGAAGTTGTCGATATCTCGGAGGACAAGGGATATGTTGTGGACTTGCCAAGGCTTCTAGGGTTAGCTAAGCTGTGTGGTGAAGCAGAGGCTTTGGAAGAAGCTAGGGTTGTTCATGATTGTATCACTGCTTATTATTCTCCTTCAGATGATTGTATCGAAATGTATTTTGGTTGTGGATCCATTGATGACGCACTGAATGTGTTCGACGAAATGCCTGAGAAGGGCTCGGAAACTTGGTGCGTGATGATGAGGTGGTTAACGAAGAACGGAGAAGGTGAACTCGCAATCGATATGTTTACCCGTTTCAAAACGGAAGGGAACAAACCCGATAAGGAGATATTCAAAGCGGTATTCTATGCGTGTGCTTCGCTAGGGGACATTCACGAGGGATTATTGCATTTTGAAGCTATGTACAGAGACTATGGGATCATCCCTTCCATGGAACACTATGTGAGCGTAACAGAGATGTTGGCAGCATGTGGTCATTTGGATGAGGCATTGGATTTTGTTGAAAGAATGACGGTAGGGCGTTGAAGTGTGGGAAACATTGATGAATCTTTCTTGGGTTCATGGGGATCTAGAGCTGGGAGATAGGTTTGCGGAGTTAGTGAAGAAACTAGATGCCACAAGAATGAACAAAGAGTCAAATGCAGGTCTTGTAGTAGCCAAAGCATCAGACTCAGTGAAGGAGAAACTACAGGGAAGGACGAGAGAAAGGCAACAAAAGTGTAAGTTCTTTGTAGCAGGAGATACTTCACACCCAGAGAGTGACAGAATCTCTGCTGCATTGAGGAGTTTGAAAGTGCATATGTTAGAGATGGGTTTTGTCCCTGAGACTCGGATATGTTTTTTTGCAAAAGTGGATGCTGAAGAGGATAAAGAGGAACAGCTTCTTTTCAGAAGCAACAAGCTCGCCTTTGCTCACGGGATCCTTGACTCAAAAGCTCGTTCTCGCATATCTGTTTTTCAGAATTTGCGTACCTGTATTGATGGCCATAATACATTGAAAATGATCTCTCTCATAACCGGCAGAGTGCTGGTACAGCGAGATCAGCACCGATTCCACCATTACGAAAACGGTGTCTGCTCCTGTAAAGATTTCTGGTGAGCTCTATGGTTCTTCAAAACCTATCATCTCCTCAACCTCAACGATTTACTCAGCTTGTTGGAGATTTAAATGTTTCTTTGTTTCCAAGATCACATTAGCAAGTTTCAAAAAAAAAAGAGAGATCACATTAGTATGTTTCAAAAAAACAGAAGATCACATTAGTATGTACATCGGTTGGAAATAAGCTGAGTATTAACGTTTCAATATCGAATCAAAGAAACGAATACCCCAGAATATTGTCATTGTTAAGATATACTTCAAAGAAATTCCAGAGATATCATATGCAAACGCAGAAGAAGAGGAAACTATTGTTGGAACCGTGGGGTTGTGGTTTTCTCAAAATGGGTTCTAAAATGTGAATGAGAAAAGCCTCTTGGTTGTTAAGTGAGTGACACTTAAAAAGTCTCACATCTAAAGTTTGGGAGTTTTTCATAGTGTATATATATGGTCACTCATGTGTCTATGTTCAAAACATAACACATCTATGGACCAAGTGTGAGAGGAGGGAAACTCCACACGCGCGCCGAACCGGGCCGGGCCGGGCTTGGGCTTGGGATGGGCCTTTTAAAGCCTCTCGTTTTTTGGCCCAAAAACATGTAAATGGGCTTGTAAAAGCCTTCCCAGTTTGGCCCAAAACACTCATAAACCGCTCGACGGTTTCTCTTGCGGTTAAGGTGGTTTTCTTCGGCGGTTTTTTCCCACAAACCGCTCGGCGGTTTTTTCCCACAAACCGCTCGGCGGTTTTCTCACGCGGTTAACTGCTCCGTGATGGTTTTTTAAAACCGCTCTCCCTTGCGCCTATATAAGAAGCCATCGTCTTCTTCCTCCTGTGTATTCTAAGACACACAAAAACTCATTCAAAACACAATCTCTCCGTTCATCCGTAAGTTCTTTCCCGAGAGTATCGTTTGTATCAGTTCGTTAGAATCGTTGTTTCGAGTGCTTGCGAACACGATTATCAGTGGTTGTATCCTGGGACTCGTGAATCTATCAAACCCGTCGCACTGCGGGAGATTCTTAGTGTTAAAGAAGAGATTTTGTATCTCGACTCCACTCTCTGTCTCTGATCTCTTCCCTTAACGTATTTCTTATCGCAATTCATATCCAATCTCGTAGTGTGCCAATTTTGGTCCTACAATCTTAACTCTAAGAAAATCCTTTCGGATTTGATTGCGATAATAGAAACGTTTTTTAACAGAAAGCTTGTATCGCGATCGTGTAGAAACGTTCTCGCCGATTGCTTTCTGTGGGGTCGAATCATTTCGTTAACCGTTTGCGAACGTTTAAACATCTCTATTGTTCGATAATACTTTCTGAATTGCGATTCTAAGTCATTATCGAAATTCTCTGATTTTCTGTTTACACATTAAATCATTTCTAACTTATATCTGTTTTCTTTGTCTTTTCTTTTCGTTTATCAGAAATGGAAACCGAAAACGAAAACGAACCAATGAATGTTGATGCTGCGGCTAACGTAACCGCTGGGGTTGAATCTTCTGATACGCCAACTGCTCAAGTGCTGTTTGGGACTCAACCGGCTGTCACTGTTACGGTTCCACCAGTGCAGATTCCATCTGGGAATTCTGCTGGTCTGCTTCCGGATAAGTTTGAAGGAAGATACTTCAAGATGTGGCAGAAGAAGATGCACTTCTATCTTACCACGCTCAATCTGGAGAAGTACATTCGTGAAGAGAAACCCATTCTCCCAGCGAATAATACTGATCCTCGAGCTCTTGCAAGTGTTGATGCGTGGAACCATGGTGATTTTCTGTGCAAAGGTTACATCCAAAGCCGTCTGATCGACCATCTGTTCAACGTGTTCAGTAATGCTGCAACTTCGAAAGAACTCTGGGACTCTCTGGATAAAAAGTACCGTTCAGAAGATGCTGGATCCCAAAAGCATGATGTGGCAAAATTTGAGAACTACAAGATGGTGGATTCTCGCCCCCTGATGGAACAAGTTGACGAGGTGCATAATCTTCTCCATGAGATTCATGCCGAGGGCATGAGGCTATGCGAAACCTATCAGGTCGCATGCATGATTGAGAAGCTTCCGCCAGGATTCTCAGATTTCAAAAACTACCTCAAGCTGAAGAGGAAGTGGATCAGTATGGAGAACTTGATTATGCGACTTCGGATTGAGTCTACAAACCGCATGAACCTTCAAGTTGCTAGCGTTTAGACCGGTGAAAACAATGCGAATTTGGCTGAGCACCAGAATGCTAAGCAAGGAAAGTGGCAGAAAGGGCGCCAAGACAAAGGCAAGGGAAAGGTTGCTCCTCAGAAAACTCAAACGTTCAAGAAGAAGGCTGGTGGTGAACCTTCAAAGCCAAGGTTTTCAGGAACCTGTAACTACTGTGGCAAAGTGGGACACAAGTCTTTCGAGTGTCGCAGTAAGAAGGTCGCCCAGAAAAATGCTAAGTTTGAAGCTAACCTCACCTCAACCATCACAGATGCTGACATGTGTGCGGTTGTCACTGAGGCAAACGTTGCTGAAAGCCACCCAAAGACTTGGTGGTTTGATACCGGTGCAACCAGGCATATATGCATGGATAGGGAAATGTTCTCCACCTACAGGAAGAACAAGGGAGATGAGAAGCTCTGCATGGGGAACTCTGCTACTTCGAAGATCGCTGGATACGGAAAAGTTGTTCTGAAACTTACCTCTGAACGTGAACTCACCCTGAACAACGTGGTCCACGTGCCGGACATGCGCAAGAATTTAATCTCGGGATCTCTCCTAAGCAAGCACGGATTCACTGTCAAGCTGGAAGGAGATAAGCTCGTGTTAACCAAGAATGGAATGTTTCTGGGTAAGGGATTTGTGTGTGATGGTCTGTTTAAAATGTCTATTGAAAATGTAATTCGTTCTTCTGACGTTGGTGTCAATGATGTAATCGAGGTTTCAACCTCGAAGAACAAGATGAATAAGAATCCTATTGCTTATGTTGCGGAGTCTTTTAATTTATGGCACGAACGTTTAGGACATGTTAACTTCAAATCTATGAGTAGATTAATGAACATGAACTTGATTCCAAAACAGAAAATAAGCAAAGATAAATGTGAGATTTGTGTTCAAGCAAAAATCACTAAAACTCCATCACCACATGTTGAAAGAACAACCGAACCTCTAGGATTGATTCACACAGACTTGTGTGATTTAAAGTTTATTCAAACTAGAGGTGGAAAGAAATATTTTGTAACTTTCATTGATGATTGTACCAGATTCTGCTATGTATATCTATTACGTAGCAAAGATGAAGCTTTGGAGAAATTCAAAGAATACAAGTTGGAAGTCGAAAATCAACTTGGAAAAACAATTAAAATGATCCGGAGTGATAGGGGAGGAGAATATGGTGAACCATTCAATGCATTCTGTCGTGAACACGGAATCATTCACCAGACAACTGCTCCATATTCACCGGAATCCAATGGAATAGCGGAACGAAAAAACCGGACTCTTAAAGAAATGATGAATGCCATGTTACAGGAATCTGGGTTAGCCCAGAACATGTGGGGGGAAGCTTTACTTACCATAAATTACATCCTTAACAAAATACCGCATAAAGTTACTGGAAAAACTCCATATGAACTTTGGAAAGGTAATGTTCCTTCGTACAAATACTTGAAAGTGTGGGGGTGCTTGGCAAAAGTAGCAGTCCCACTTCCAAAGAAGGTTACAATAGGCCCAAAAATGGTAGATTGCATTTTCATCGGATACGCGCATAATAGTACTGCCTATCGGTTTCTGGTTTTTAAATCAGATATACCAGACATACATGTAAACACTATAATGGAGTCACGAAATGCTTCGTTCTTTGTGAATGTGTTTCCATGTAAAAATAGAGGAAGTAATAAACGAACTCTTGCACAACGCGATGCGGGTATCTCTGGAAACGAAGCAAGTAGCTCAGACACTGCTTTAAATGATGAAATTAAAGAGGCAGAAGAACCTAGACGCAGTAAAAGAGCTCGTAAAGAAAATACTTTTGGCCCATACTTTTTGGTAGTTTTTCTAGCAGAAAATGAGCCAAAAACATTTATGGAAGCCATGTCCACTCCAGACGCGCCTTCTTGGAAAGAAGCCGTTAACAATGAGATGGATTCCATTATGCAGAACAATACTTATGAGATAACTGATCTGCCACAAGGGTGCAAAGCTCTTGGAAACAGATGGATTTTTAGAACAAAAATGAAATATGATGGAGCAATAGACAAGTACAAAGCTAGACTTGTGGTGCAAGGATTTAGGCAAAAAGAAGGCTGGATTTCTTTGATACGTATTCTCCAGTAACGAGAATAACCTCCATCAGAATGCTCATAAGCGTCGCTGCATTACGAGATCTTGAAATTCACCAAATGGATGTCAAAACTGCTTTTCTAAATGGTGATTTAGAAGAAGAAATTTACATGAAACAACCAGAAGGGTTCATTATCCCCGGACAAGAACACAAAGTGTGTCGACTTGTCAAATCTCTGTATGGTCTTAAACAGGCTCCTAAGCAATGGCATGAAAAGTTTGATAATGTAATGATGTCAGATGGTTTCCGCATCAATGAATGTGATAAATGCATATATTACAAGAGTACTCTAACACAATATATCTTGTTATGCTTATATGTAGATGATATGCTCATCATTGGAAGCAATAAAGATATCATCAACAAAACTAAAAACATGCTCAACGGAAAATTTGACATGAAAGATATGGGATTAGCGGAAGTAATTCTCGGAATAAGAATTATCAGAACTTCTGAAGGAATTACATTATCCCAAGATCATTATGCTGAAAAAATCCTAGAACGATTCAAGACCTATTCAAATGGAACTGCAAAAACTCCAATGGACCCTCAAATGCATCTAACAAAGAATTCAGGTGAACCAGTGTCACAAGTAGAGTATGCACGAGTCATTGGAAGTTTAATGTACTTGACGAATTGTACTCGACCCGATTTAGCACACTCAATAAATGTACTAAGTCGATATACGAGTAATCCAGGTCATACTCATTGGAAAGCCATAACGAGGGTATTGAATTATATTCGATACACCAAAAATTATGGATTGCACTATGGTAAAGAACCGGCTGTTCTAGAAGGCTATAGTGATGCCAATTGGATTTCGGATTCCAGAAACTCGAAATCAACAAGCGGATATATCTTTAGGCTTGGCGGTGGAGCCGTATCCTGGAAGTCTTCCAAACAAACCTTACTGGCAAGATCAACCATGGAGTCAGAGTTCATAGCTTTAGACAAAGCCGGAGAAGAAGCTGAGTGGCTTCGTAATTTCTTGGAAGATATACCAATGTGGGAAAAACCAGTGCCAGCAATACGTGTACACTGTGATAGTCAATCAGTGATATCAAGGGCACTGAATAAATTGTACAATGGTAAATCTCGCCACATTAGAAGGCGACACAAAACCATTAGACAACTGATCTCAACTGGAGTACTCACGATCGATTATATTAAATCGGCAGAAAACTTAGCTGATCCGTTCACTAAAAGTTTGCCACGACATCAAGTTGTTAAATTATCAAAAGGAATGAGTTTAAAGCCTATAACATACGATGACGCTTGATGGAAACCCCACCTATGTGACTGGAGATCCCAAGATCTAGGTTCAAAAGGGACTACGAAATCAAGCTGATTCAGAGCTGCACACTGTAAAGACTATGTCTATACCCATTTCCTAGGATAATAAATAGTGTTGTTTGTGTATGTGAAAAGGTTAAGCTGTGGCTTTTAATGATTCATTAACTTTGAGATATACAGAAGGAATCGAAAACAAAGTTAATAGCAGATCACCTACTGAGTGTGAAATGGGGCCGTTTCTAGGAGAATGAAGGTCAGGCTATATTCTCCAAGTTCACTCATGATAACCAGGACATGTTCAAGGCCAAAATGAACACAATAGAGAACTGATCTCTACGAGAAAATGTTGTTATGCGATTTCTGTTGTCTAGGTTTACATTACACCCCGGTTGGTTCAAAACATCATGTTTACCTCCTGGCCAAGTAAACCCAACAGATATCAAAGATGCTTGGTTCAAAGCTGAAAAATGCTACCTCTCAGATATAGCTGCATTTTTGCATACTCTCGACTATCGGTCTAGTCTAGTCAAGTCGTGTCTAGTCTAGGTAAGTAGTGTCTAGTAGTTAAGTCAAGTTTGAGTCTTCACCTGTTTAGAGTCATTTCTATTAATGTGGGGGATTGTTGGAACCGTGATTTTGAATCAATTGGGCCATTGAGTGGGCTTGTGGTTTTGTCAAAATGGGTTAATGAGAAAAGCCTCTTGGTTGTTAAGTGAGTGACACTTAAAAAGTCTAACATCTAAAGTTTGGGAGTTTTTCATAGTGTATATATATGGTCACTCATGTGTCTATGTTCAAAACATAACACATCTATGGACCAAGTGTGAGAGGAGGGAAACTCCACACGCGCGCCGAACCGAACCGAACCGAGCCGAGCCGCGCCGGGCCGGGCATGGGCATGGGCATAGGCATGGGCTTGGGCTTGGGCATGGGCATGGGCATGGGCATGGGCATGGGCTTGGGCTTGGGCTTGGGCTTGGGCTTGGGCTTGGGCTTGGGCTTGGGCCATCAAGACTATTCTTTTTAGACCAAGTAAATGGGCATTTTAAAGCCTCTCGTTTTTTGGCCCAAAAACATGTAAATGGGCTTGTAAAAGCCTTCCCGGTTTGGCCCAGAACACTCATAAACAGCTCGGCGGTTTCTCTTGCGGTTAAGGTGGTTTTCTTCGGCGAGCATCTTCACAACTTCCGACATAATTGGCCTTAGTGTTGGAGACCTGTTTGTGCAAAGAAGCCAATTTTGATCATTCATTCTGCCTCAGCTAAATCTAACTTGCCTTTTAGCTCAGCTAAATTCCCCTTTCTTGTGCAGCAAGAAAGCCTAAAACCGGAAAAAGAAAACCGTGAAGCAATGGGAAAAGAAGCTCATATTCGACATTGAACGAACCTAATCTGGTGACTTAATACATAATGGGCCTGTTCGTTTGTCCATACCATTTGGATGAACATGAGCATTGTTTTAGTGTTATATTTGGACTATTTTGATGGACTATTCAGATTGAATATTTGGATGAGTTTTAAAAATTTAGGCAAAATTTGCAAACTCAGATGAACCAAATTGGATCATCTGAATGGAAATTATTCATTTGATAAAAGCAAATGATGAATATACTCATAGCTAAACAAAAACTATTGTTTTGACATCGAAACAATTTTTTTTGCTAAATTATATTTTTCACTAAATCGTAAATCAAAAGTTTGACAAAAAAACTTGCAAAATGCTGTTTTTCAACCAAACACACAAAAATCCCGAAATTGCGTTTTTCCACCAAAATCACAAAATTACAAAATTCTATTTACCCACCAAAATCGCAAAATCGCGTAATTGTATTTTTTTCACCAAAATCATAAAAACGTAAAATAGTGTTTTCATGCCAAAACTGTAAAATAACGATTTTTGCGAGAAAATTGCGGAATTGCATTTTTCGCCGAAAGTGCAAAATCATGGAATGGCGTTTTTTGCCAAAACCATAAAACGTAAAATTGTGTGTTTGACGCCAAAATTGTAAAATCACAATTTTGGCAAGAATATTGCGGAATTCCGTTTTTCGCCAAAAACACAAACTCACGGAATTGCTTTTTTTTGCCAAAATCATAAAAACGTGAAATTGTGTTTTCCCGCCAAAACCGCAAAACCGGATAACTGTAAAATCAAAGAATTGTATTTTCCCATCAAAACTATAAAAATCATGAGTTTTGCAAGAAAATTGTGATTTTTTTGTCCGCCAAAACGGGGTATTGTGTTTTTTCCTTGAAATTATAAAGTCAAAAAATTGTGTTTTCCCTCCAAAATCGTAAAATAATGTTGGTCTTATTATTACATTACCATTTATCTTCGATTTGAGTTTGTACTTTTAGAAAAAACAAGTTTTTATGTTTGCCACTATAATTAAAAAAAATTAAATTTTTTGATAAGAGCTTTAATTTATTTTGGTACTTCTTTAATTATTATATAATGTTTTGATTTTTATATAGGAAAATATATATTTCATATATATGTAAATTTATAAATGTCAAAAATAATAATTTGAAAATTATTTACTTGTAAATATATTTCAATGAAAAATTTAAATTAAGATAGTTAAGATTAAGGTTAAAAATATGATTAGATTAAAATATGGATATTTTCATTATTTTTTATTAAAATCATCTAAATGGAGATGAAAAATACAAATTATCTTAGACCTCCTCATTTTCGGTATGAAAGGATGTAGACAAAGAATTTTGGCACTTCATGCTGAGTTCGATGGACTACTTTGGGCGTTTGAGTGTCTAAGCGAAAGGAGACTCTTCTCAATGAGAATTAACACGGACTATGCAAGCATGATTTCTATGACTACGCATCCACTAGATTGGCCATCTTTCAGTGCGGAGTTTGACTGGTTCACTATGTTTAAACAAAACTTTGTATTTTTTAGCTTAGTTCATAACCCACGGAGTGGTAATGTCCGAGCCTATTACCTTGCAAAAGGAGGCCGAGCACGATATTATGTTTTTTTCCATGTAAGTCAGACATTTTCGTTTGGAGTTATCCGGCAAGGAAAACATCTAACCGGTAGCACTTTATTTAATATATGGTGATTGTTGACCAAAAAAAAACCAAACAAACAAATGTTCATTGAAATGAATTATCCAAATGAACAACAAAAATGGAAACAAACATCATTCAAATGGATCATTCAGATGAAGCATTTGGATGGATCATTTGAATGAGAATGTCAAATGAACAAATGAACAGGCCCAATATGTTTCATGTTTCAGACAACTTTTTATGAGTACCCAATCGATAAGTCAACCACAAGAGTCATCTTCTAGCGTGTAATTCGCATTGCAACAATGCCGAAGCTATGAACATCCGCCTTTTCAGTTAGGTATCCCCTCGTTGCATATTCAGAAGCCATATATATATCCTCTGCAACCAAAAACATCGAAATGGTTCACTGTTTTCATCTGTTAAAATCTGGAAGTGAACAAGTGGCAGAAGCATACCGAACAATGCACCAGAGAGACAATTATTTTCCATGTATTCATAAACAAGAAGCAGATGGTTTTTCTCAGCAAAACATCCATAAAGCTTCATAAGATGTGGATTCTGCAAGTAAGCAATCAGTGTTCCATCTGATTGCTTTCCCTGTATTTAGAATCTCTCTCTCACATTAGTGATATGAGATTAATGCTCAAACCTCAAGAGCATTGAGATTAGCTTTTGTACCTTGAACACAGAACCAAAGCCACCTTCTCCAATCATGTTTGCCTGAGCAAAATTGGTTGTCGCGACTTACAGGTTGTTTCTTAAATATGAGCTCTTGTATGTGTTCACATTCCTATCATCAGGAGCAAAAGTTTTAGGCTTCAGAAGAGTTTATAAGCTCAAAACAAAGATCAATGCTCAACAAGATAATTTAAGAGCTTCCACACTTTCTCTCTTTGCAGCCTGAAGAGCATGTGAAGTTATTGTAAGATAAATCATTGCAGATATATTTCAGTGAATTTGACAGGTATTAAAAAAAATGGAGAAAGTTGATAATGTTATAATGAAGGCTGTACATATTGGTGCTTGCGTAAGGAAAACTCCTGATTCAATATCACCAGACAACATGTTTCCAGTTAAATATCTGAGAAATGAAAGCTGAACACAACTTGTATCAGTTCTTAGTCTGAAAATGCCTTTGATCATGTTAAAAAAGGAATTTACGTGTATTTTGGTGCGCTTGTATCTGTAGGTATTTCTCCAGACAGCTTATTAAACGATAGATCGCTACAATAGTGAGCGACATGAAAATGCATAGTTTAAGAGATTTTGATGGAGCGGAAGCGACAGATAAACAGCTCAACCAAGGGATTCAAATGAATTCTCGCTTGGGACCTGTCAGCTCAACCAAGGGATTCAAGAATCCTCGCTTGGGATCTGCTTCTTGTTTGATGAACTTAATTGAATCTAAACAAGGGATAGAGAATAATCTCCCTCAAGCAAAAGCTCTTAATTAATCAATCATAAACCGAATACAAAAGAAGACCTTAATGGGCTATTTATAAGAAATCCTAAAAACCCTAGAAAACCCTAATCCTAATTAAAATAGGAAATATATCAAAATACATAAAATAGAAATAATACATAATTATCTTAAATCTAATTATTCGCTGCATCAGGTCTCGTCGGCCAAGAAAGATTCGTCCTCGAATCTTCAATAGGGTTTTCACCTTACAAGTCTTCTTAATAATATCTTCAAATCTATTCTTCTGATGAAACCCTAATTTTGCACGAACCTGATTATGCACAGATTTTTCAGAAACTTGAATTTGCACGAAATTCGCACAACCCGAATTCTCCACGAAACTTGCACGAAACTGGTTAACCTCGATTTTCGCACAGAACGGATTTTGCACGCCTCCTGAACAGTTTTGATTTCGCCTGGATTTTGCACCAACCAGATTTTGTAGATCATCTTCATACACGTCGTAGATTGGATTGCCATGAATCTCTCTGTATATTTCATGGATCTCTTCTCTCTCGACAAAAAGACTTTCGTCCTCAAAAGGATAGATGTTACTATCACTCAACATGATAACCAGAATCGTTCTCTGATTGAGAAATCAAAGAGACGTAGCTCTGATACCAACTGATGGAGCGGAAGCAACAGATAAACAGCTCAACCAAGGGATTTAAGGGAATCCTCACTTGGGACCTGTCAGCTCAACCAAGGGATTCAAGAATCCTCGCTTGGGATCTGCTTCTTGTTTGATGAACTTAATCGAATCTAAACAAGGGATAGAGAATAATCTCCCTCAAGCAAAAGCTCTTAATTAATCAATCATAAACTGAATACAAAAGAAGACCTTAATAGGCTATTTATAAGAAATCCTAAAAACCCTAGAAAACCCTAATCCTAATTAAAATAGGAAATATATCAAAATACATAAAATAGAAATAATACATAATTATCTTAAATCTAATTATTCGCTGCATCAGATTTAATGTGGTTCTCTAGCGACATGAAAATGCATAACTAATGATACTTACAGAGTCATGAGATTGGGAAGTTCCTAGACATTAAATGGTATTGAACCTGATAAGTTCAAGTTCCTCAAAACCTTAAAACAATTATCAGTATTACGACTTAAAAGAAGAGAAATCTTGTCTAGAATGGAGAAGTAAAGATGTGTACAATAAGAACATTACTCATAGAAACTGAAGGCTCTCGCTAGCTATTTGTGGAACATGGCCAAATCATGCAGTTGTGTCGCTGATCCTCATGTTAAATAAAGAAGAAATATGACTTTTACTGAATCAATTTTCAAAAGAACAACGGTGTTTATGTAAAAAGATTAACTTACAAATCATTAAACTTTTGTAAACGAAATATTGAACCCGGAACAGGTCCTTTAAGGCCGCTCGAGTATAGTTCTCTGGTTAGAAAGGCAGCACAAGCTTTAGTAATTCTTGAAAGTCAGTGTTAACGCCGAAATCTCTGGAATCAGCAAAATAATAACATTGTTTTAATGAATCATCAAACCAGAGAATTGGTTTGCTTCGATGCCTCTGAGATTGCAAGAAACAATCTTTAGTTCAAGGAAAGTTGTAATGTTGTGAGATCAGCTAATGACTGGGACAAAACCTACAAGAAGTTGAGATTAGGAAACTTCCCAACTCCTAGAGGAATATTGCCGGATAAGCGATTTGCAGTTGAGATTAGGAAACTTCCCAACTCCTCGGGGAACATCGCCTTATATGAAAAATTCAGGTGGAAGTTTTCCTGGTCGGCTAAATGTCTTTAGGATACTGCAAAAGAAAACAGATTTCATTGCATTTTTTTTGTCAACAATCACCATATATTAAATCAATTGCGACCGATTGGA
This sequence comes from Arabis hirsuta, assembly GCA_964056655.1. Lineage (NCBI taxonomy): Eukaryota > Viridiplantae > Streptophyta > Magnoliopsida > Brassicales > Brassicaceae > Arabis > Arabis hirsuta. The sequence goes on along the minus strand of OZ053298.1, from coordinate 40,310,479 downwards.
TGGTTTTCCGGATGAGCAAACCCAAACGGAAATGTCTGACTTACATGGGAGAATACATAACCTTGTGCTCGAGCTCTTTTTGCAAGGGAGTCAGCCCGGACATTATCACTACGTGAAATATGAACTAAACTAAAAGATTCAAAAGATTGTCTTAACATAGTGAACCAGTCAAGTTCAGCACTAAAAGCTGGCCAATTAAGTGGATCCATAGACTTGCACAGTCCGTCTCAATTCTTACTGAGGAGAATCTCCTCTCGCTTAGGCATTCCATCGCCCAAAGTAGTCCATCAAATTCAGCATGAAGTGCCGAGATGCTTCGTCTACATCCTCTCATGTCGAAAGTAAGGAGGCTCGTATAGTATCTTAGGCACCACCCTAGTCCACTGACCGGACCATGATTGATCCAAGATACATCAATCTAGCATGTCGAGAATTGGGGTTTCTGGGGAGATAAACCTTGTGAGTCACCCAATAGGCGTATATCTTCTGCTTCTTCTTCCTCTTCTTCTTCCTTTTCTCTTTGATTAGCGATACTCCAACTCTCTACCTCGAGGGTCACTATCTGGAGAGTATACCGTGGGGATATCGTTTTCCCGTTGAACACCTTATCATTTCTGGCCTTCCAGATATACTAGAGGATCCAGGAGAAAGATTCTCTTTGAGACTCGGATAAACCGATCTCGTTTGTTCGCGAGAATAGGAAATTCATATTCCAGAATAAAGAGATACTCGAAAAGAAACCCGAAGAGAACGAGAAGTTCGATAACGCCCAAACTTGTAAGGCTGGCGGACATTCGAATAGTAAATGATTAATCCTCTTTTCTGGTGAACCACATCGTGGACATGTCATGTTTGAACTCATATGTATGTAAGTCAGTCGTTGGCATGTAGGAACACAACCATATAGTGCTTGCCACATGAAATGTCGAAGCTTTCCGGGAGTTCGGGTCTTCCATACTTGGCTCAGAAGACAAGTAATACTTGGTTCAGATGCAAACATGGGTTCTTGAGAGCGTCTAATGTTGCTAGCAAGTGTGTATCCTGACTTAACGGTGTAGACCCCTGTGGTCGTATGGCTCCACGCATACCCATCAGATATGAAATTACGACTAGGCCTCATCTCTAAAATGAGAGGGATATCCTCATGATGGATTAGGTATATGATTAGAGGTAAATCACATGATCTCAAATCACCTCTAATCAGGGCGTTGACCTTTAATAATGGAATATGGTTGTTTGCTCTATTTAGTGGTTTCGCCGGGCGGGCCAGGATGTCGGGAATCCATGGATCGCTCCAAATTTTGTGGTGGTTCCTGCGCTGATGATTTTCCTAAGGCCTTGTTGAAGTAACGGTTTGGCCGCCATGATACTTTGCCAACCAAACGACAGGGATAAGCCTTCTTAGCTTCCAAAAGACTAGTAAGTCTAAAATATCGTCCCTTTGGAACACTATTGGATATTGGATAAGACACTATAATTGCTTAACAATGAGAGCTAGATTAAAATCATGGAGATCTCAGAATTCCAAGCCACCCAATTCTTGGAGAGTACAGATTTTTTCCTATGCGATCTAGTGACTTTCTCTAATATCTTGTTTTTTCCTCCACCAGAATGTAAAGATTGCACTCTTAAATTTGTTTGTTATACAATCTGGTAATGGAAAACATGACATAACATATGTTGGAATTGCTTGAGCTATAAATTTGATCAAGATCTTTTTCCCTCCGGTGGAAAGGAATTTTGCAGACCATGCATTAATTCGATTGTTTAGTCTGTCTTGAACATAGGCAAAAATTTTCTTTTTGGATCCACATATCTGTTCAGGTAGTCCTAGGTACATGCCCATGCTTCCTTCGTTATTTATACTACAAGCTATCTTAATTTCTCTTTGAAGTCTCGTGGGAACCTTGTTCCTGACTGTGATAGATGTGTTATTTGGGTTTAAAAGTTATCCTGAAGCGTCTCCATAGATCTTTATGATCTTAAAGATCTCTGCACATTGCTAGATGTCGGCTTTGCAGAATAAGACTGTCGTCCGCAAAGAGAAGATGAGATACCGGAGGACTCACTCTAGCGACTTTCAAGCCAATAATCTGTCTCTCTTCTTCCGCCCCTTTTAAGAGGGATATAATTGCCTCTATACATATTATGAACAGGAAAAGAGAGAGAAGATTCCTTGACGGAGTCCTCGAGAGGGCTTTATCCTTCCCTTTGCCTCTCCGTTAATGAGAATCTGGTACGAGACTGAAGAGATACAGAACATTAGTAGTTCGACCCATTTCTCTGCAAAGCCCATCTTTAGCATAAGTGCTTTTAGAAATCCCCATTCCACCCGATCATATGTCGTACTTATATCTGTTTTGATTGCCATGAAGTTAGATTTGTACATCGAGCTTGTGCGTAAGCATGAAAGTTCTCATGGGCTAACATGATGTTGTCTATGATCAGACGTCTAGCTATAAAGGATGATTGTGTCTCCGATATCAAATTCGGGGGTACTAGCTTTAGCCTCTTACACATGAGCTTAGAGATGATCTTATAACTTACGTTACATAAGCTGATAAGTCTGAATTATGACATTTTCTTTGGCATGTTCTTCTTTGGTATCAGGCAGATATTTGTCTGGTTGAGTAGTGGGTCGAAGCTCCCTGAAGAGAAGAAGCTCTTAATTAACTTAGTTATGTCTTGGCCCATAGTTTGCCAGAATCTTCGATATAGTCTGCTTGTCATGTCGTTTGGCCCTGGTGCTTTATCCGGGTTAATGTCAAGCAAAGCCTTTCTAATTTCATCTTCGGTAGGGTCTTTTGTAAGTTTTTGATTCGTTGTATCTGAAACTTTCTCGGTAATAAACCAGAGTGAAGATTCTTGGTCTTGCGGACCAGAGCTGGTGAAGAGTTCCTGGAAGTATTGTGTCGCCACTCGCTCGATTGCCGAAACGCTTTCTGCCCACGCTCCATTTCGGTCTTTGAGACGAAAGATTCGATTCCTAACTCTCCTTTGTTTTGTAGAAGCATGAAATAATTTTGTATTTTGATCTCCATCTTTATGCCATAATTGCCGACTTTTTTGGCTCCAAAATTTTTTCTCCTCGCGGAATGCAGTGCACAATCGTCTTCTAATATCTTCGATTTCCTCCAAAGTAGTATCATCATCGTCCTGTGCTCGGTCTAACTCATTCTTTAGTTCTTCTATAAGTCTTGCCGTATTAGTTGGCAGAATTTTTTTCCATTTGGAGATATGTTTCTTACAAACGGCTATTTTCTGATGGAAACTTGTATTTGGGGTTCCGTCTAGTTGGTTCCAGCCCGAAACTACCGCTTCTTTAAATCCGGGTTTTCCTACCCATCTCTTGTCAAAACGAAAGCTCTTCATAGTTATTTGTGGTCTCGCTTTGATCTTGGCCAAAATTGGTCTATGGTATGAACCCCACAAGTTCAAGTACTCCACATTCGTGTGGGAAAAAAATGTGATGCCATTCTTTGTTTCCAACCGCTCTATTCAGGTGACACTTGACTTTTCCACAAGGTTGACGTCCCACCCAGGAAAAAGAGTTGTCTGTGTAAGGAAAATTGATCATCCCGCAGTTATCTAGCATGTTGCGAAATGGAATAAAGGAAATTTTCGCTCTCCTCCTCCCGCCCCTTTTTCATGGTTTCCAGTGTTCTCATTAAAATCACCAATCATGAACCAAGCGCCGTTTCGGTTCAAACTAATTCTTGTGAGTCTTTCCCAAACTTTTCTCGTCTTTCTACCACCGGATCTAGCCCTATTTTATAAAAATCTTATGACCTTCTAAAGTATATTCAACATCAATCATACAATCATCTGAGAAAGAAATAACAGTCTTTGGCTTGTCCATATAAAATAGGGCTAAACCTCCGCTTCTCCCTCTCGGCTCAACGGTACATACATGGTCGTAACCAAAAGATACTTGCAAATCTTGCAGAAAATAACGTCTATTTTTAGTCTCACATAAAAAAAAAAAACTAGAACGAAAACACTGGTGTAGTTCTTCTAAATGTTATTTTGTTAGATCTGCTCCCGTCCCCTGACAGCTCCAAGCTATTGCATTCATTGTAAGACTTTGGGAGGTTCTTTGCTCTTCTATTTTCCTGGTGCGAGTACTACCTGATTTCAAACTTTATTTTTATGTCAACTCGGTCTGCTCCTCAATAAGAGGGAAAATTGTTCACGTTGGAAATTTCCTGGACTTGTGATTGTCCCAGGTCCTAACCTTGAGATCTTCATTTGTTACCTTAGTGACATCTTTGTGGATTTTTGGATATGAAAAACAGTTGTACCTTCAGAAGTTTAAAGGAGAGTTTTGTAAGACATCGTTGCTACAAGGCTTAAATTTCTTTCTGAGACTTTTGAGAGTCCTTAATCACATCTAGCCATGAACAATCAACAAGAGAAGAAAAGAAATGCTTAGCATAAAGCTAGAGGTCCGATTTGCTAGAAATTACAATCGTTGTGAGCTCCATCAGAGAGGCTTTTCTTAAAAACATGCACCGCCGCTAGATCTTTAGATCTGTTTCAGATTGAAAGCAAAAACCAGATGTAAAGCACAAAGCTAGAGGTGAATAAGAAGGGGCTATGTTAGATTCCGGGAACTCTATACTTCTTCTTCAATCGTTGGCTCTCAGAGAGTCCTGGAAAGCACTACCGATTCTTCGTCTTAAGCCGTCGGCGGAGGATAAATTCTTCCGGTGATTTATACACACCCGAGACAGTTTGATAGAGTAACTTTAGATGTCTGTAGATGAGCTTTGTCGTGAGAAGACATGGCCAAATTTTAGCATAGGGCTAGAAGTCTTTAATGCAGAGTCATCGCGGAGGATCTTCGTCTCTGGAAGACCCCTTTCTGAATCCGGATGGGGCTTTCTTTTGTAGAGTTTGTCGCTGGAATAGAGAAACTAGAATCGTATAAATACTTGCCGGAGAACAGAAGCGCCGTCGCTAAAAACTCTGGTGACTAGGAACATCGTCTCCGTGAACAGAAGTTTTCCGTCTCGGAGAGTGAGCCAGATTTGCCCCATCCCGTCATGGCATGATGCCGGCGAGGAGAGAGATAACGTGAGATACAGAGGAGGAAGCTTTACAGAAATATTGCCGGAAAAGGGAAAAGCTCGAGACGGACGGTGGTGGTTGGGTGAAAAATAAGATCTGAATTTAAAATCTCGGTTAACGTGTCCGAGAGAGAAAAAGCTCCTTTCATTGCATTTTTGAATGAAAAAAGTGATTCTGTATGCAACACATACTTACAAGTTACAAGTGAGTGATGTGACAACTTCTGTTGTTAAAAACTACAGTTACATCTGATTGTGCTGTTTTGACCTTCCAGGAGAACACTTTTGGTTTTCACTAGAGTCTTTGTGAGACAAGGATCTTCACTTAATATCCTTAAGGGCCTCCACTGCATAAGACATGGTTTTTCGTTCCATCATTTGCAAAGGATAATGATTTTGTATTGCACGAATGCTTTGAAACAGAGCATATTTTATTGAATCCTCCCTTCCGGAGGATCAATAATTGAAACTTTCAGGGTTTGATTTTGTAATATCTACTGCATATTAATTCGTTTTGAAAACAATATGCAACTTCTCTGATAAAGTGTAAAGATTGCTAAAATGGGAATGATAATTGAAAGAGATCTCAGATTATATATAAATTTGGTTAAAATTAACATCAATACTCTTATTGTTCTATATTATGTCTCTTTATTTTCACATTCCTATGAACACACCTTTTTATTATTTTGCGTCTTTGAATCCATATGATCAGAGATGGCGTGTGGCTGTTAAAGTGTTACGAATTTTCTCTAATCTTTTCGGTTGTGATGGTAGTTTTATGATTATTCAACCAATTTGAATTCAGGGTTTCTCGATGGCTTTAGATTCGTATTCATAAACAATAAAAAAATTCGATATAAAACTTAAAGGGTTTATATAATGCAAAACCTCTATTGATGCCTTTTTGCATTTTTATTTATCTTGACTGAACAATATTTAACCTTAACAAACAAAAGTTATTTTTATTAAAAGTAGTATTGATCTTATTTTTAAAAATTTACGTTAGTAAATCATTAGCTTCAAAGCAAATCTATGATCTTCGTGGAGGTTATCATCTAAAATTTGTTGTTTTGTTAGTCTTTTTATAAGCTCTGGTTTTTGGTTCCAAATATAAAATGTTTCGAAACATAGCATATTTTAGAGAATGATATTCATGAAAGCATATTTCAGAGGATGATCCATTGGATAATATAATAAATTCATAAGAGCATTGAAAAACAAAAATAAGTCTATTATGTTTTCATAGAAAATGGAGGTAAGGCACCTTATAGCTAAAGATTTTGAAAGATTTCTTTGAAAACAACATTTGTTGTATGTGTAATCGCTTTTCCGTCTTTGTCGGTGATAAGAATCTTTAAACCTTTTCTTAATGTAACTCTGGATACGGCAACATATAGTTGACCATGGGTGATACCTTGGAGATCTTTTTTTTTTTGCAAAAAATACCTTGGAGATCTACAAATTACCAAGACGTATATTTATGCTGAGATAGAGATCAGCATGGTTTGAAGAACATATGTGCCTTGAATAACAAAAATGACAAAACATGAAATTTTTAGAAAAGAAAAAGAAGAGAGGACAAATATATTGTGACTAAACCCTATGTATATTTATAATCTGAGAGAATGTATAATAAACGCCAGATAAAACATGGAACAATACGAAGAAGAAGAAGATTACCTTATAGATAGAGCCAAATTATGGAAAACAAACAAACACAAAGAAGAATCACAATAGCACACCGATTCATGATATACATCGATCATACCTGAGAAAACACTATTTTAATGACATACTACAAATTACGATGTATTCCTTAAATCATAGTAAGTCTATTGTTAGATTTTCCATTCTTTTACCTCTTATAGATGCACCATGCAAATAACTTGACCAATTACGTCTGCAATATATGGAGGAAAGAACCATATAATCTCACACATAGAAAGAGATCAGACATTTTACATTGAGAAAAACAGACACAAAAAACCTAAGTTCTTACCTTTCTTCAAAAGTTTTGTGGCAACATCAATAGAGAAACAAACTACCAAATCTTGAATAAGTTCTCTACGGCGACGGGATTCACTATGTTCTCCTCGATTGCAACAATTCTATTACCGGAACTGGTTCTTTGCACGTTGCATTTCTTTTTTCTTAGATTCCATGACTTCCTCGCGGAAATCTCACTCTCCTTCTCGTGGCCGGAGTCGTCGTTTTTCTGCCGTTGTTTGTCATCCTTCCCAACAGGTTTAGACAACCGCTGATGAAGTCAAAGGTCATAGACATGTTTTGAAGCCACTGAATTACATTATGTGAATGAAAAAAACATAAGATCAATAATACTTTCAATAAAAAGAGACAAAAAATAATTGTTATTGTTAATCCGAAAGTATCACAAAGTAAAACAATAAAAAAATCAAATATAAATTAAAGAGAGGAAGAACATGAACTTACTGGGAGAAGCTGAAACACAGAACACACTAACACACACAAAAAAAAAGAGAGAATAGTATTAGAATGTTAACAAAATAATCGATGAGTAAAACCTATCTAATTTTTCTAGAGTATCAATTTGTAGCTTCATTAAAAGAAAGGATCACCCACGAAATCACCACGATGATGAAGCTGATAGAAGAAGAAAGAGACGCTGCTGCAAGAAGCAGAAAGAAACCAAAAAAAAAAAATCATAAGTAAACCCTAAAGCTTATATATATATAGATGAATATATAACAAAGTATATAAAAACGTATTCGATATGTGCATACAGGAAATAGGTTTATAATAATATTTGATTATAAATAATGGAAAATTAGCAATAAGATTTGATTATATCACAAACATAATATAATAATGGAAGATTAGAAATAAGATTTGATTATGCAGAAAAAAAGCAATAAGATTTGACTATATCACAACCCGAACTAAAATGAAACCCAACTCGTATACGTACATGATATATGGGCCAGGCCGGTAAAAGATATAAAACAGCCGAATATTAATCTATAAGATATGTTTTTTTTTAATTACGTAATGGCAGAACACGTAATTAAGCAGAGGTTTTAGGGCATTAAGGTAATTTCAAGTCTGAAATCGTTTCTCGTGATGACACGTCGGATCAGCGACTTTGTGTTTATAAGTATAGACAGATTATGTTTAAATATAACATGTATTTTACATTACTGGGCTTAAGCATGAAAACATTATTGGGCTTATGTTCCAAATTAACATAACCGAAACAAATACATAAATAATGGCATCACATGTATTTTTAATTTTTTTAAGAGGGTATCTTTGTAATCAACCACCCTCAAACTCATTCTGAGAGCGCCACGTAGGATTTCGCACTTCATATATAATTATATAGATGATTGAACAACGTGTAGAGTTTCGTCCTGGAGTAGGTATTCCAGAGATTTACGATGCATCTCTGTTGCTCGAATCCGAACTTCCTTTCTTCAAAAGAACCATATGGAAGTGGAGGAGAACTTTATTCGTCTGGATCAGCATGAGTTTGTTCATTACGGAACTATTTTTTGTCTTAGTTTTCTTCAGACCTCTGATCATTCCAAGAACAGGTCAGAGAAGACAAGAAAGAGATAGAAGAACACCTTCCATCAGCAATACTTCAAATCTGGATGGTCAGGTGGGAAGTAGATGAATCATTGGTTTGTTGTAACTTGTAAATGTACTTACACTTTCCTCACAAAGTGCTTCCTCGGACAATGTAATAAAATCTTGGCTTGTAAGTTGTAATCAAATTCACATTGTAATGTTCTTCCGAGTTCTAGTTTGATTTCTAGGTGAAATTATTTGTGTGCGGTAATCACCGAACAATTACTTATAAGGCCCAATTACCAAACCTATATAAAACGAGTTTCGTTCATAAATCCTAGGGATCAGTTTAATTCGATCTTCTTCTTCGTTTCGTTCTTATCAATTTCGACTACACGGCGGGGCTGTTCCTTACCGGCTAAGGTACGGTTCTCTCGCATCTTAGTTTTGCCGGATTTTCGCCTATGACACTTGAAGAGGTTAGAAGGAGGATCAAAGTGGATGAAATTGTTGAGCCTGGAATGTAATACGACGTCATCTCTCTGCATTCAAAGATTTCCTCCTGTTGGTTTTGATTCAATTTGAATCTAATCTTCTTTGCTTTTGTATGTTGCAAGTTATCTTCTTCATACTACTTCGCAGAGGAGGAGAATTAAATCGGTATTTTATAGATGTTTATATACATTCTTCTTATTTGTCTATATAAACGATTTGTCGAATTTAGAATGCTGCACTCTGCAATTGTTATGTTGAATCGAATATATATATACAATACACACACATTATACACACTCTACTTTACAACCGTTTTGTGTTGATAATATGATTAATTTCAGTGAGTGGTAGTGAACAGATTTGAAGATACAAGAACGAGGATTGGCCTTAAAATTTTATCTACATCATCATAAAGGAAGATCGGTATGAGAAGATGCTGTATTGGAAAACTCAGGTTCTGTTTTCTGTGTAGACGATAACATTTTATAAATCCAGGCCGCGGAGACAGCGCCAAGTGTTGGAGACAGCAAGTAAATCCAGATCCCTTTGTAACATCCCCACACTAGCGCAGGCCCTAAGCTTCTTGCTGGATTCATCGATGCTCCTGTTACCTCTCTGTGAAATGAAAGATTGGGTTTTTTCGATTGGTTACCATTGAAGAATTAAGCTTACTGAGAATGTTGAGGGAAAATTACCCGGCAAAGAGAACATTCAGTGTGACAGTTGCGCCAATGATCAAACCCTCTAGTTCCTCAGTCTGCAAGATTCATAATCATTGTTAAGATTGAAATTTAATCGTCTGATCAAGAAATGTTTTTGGCTGTTGATCACTCACTGTTCTCTTGGCGATTGTGATTGCACAGACGACTAACATGAGGAAGCCAGTGATGATGAACTCCATCGCGAATGCTTGAAGATCAGACCCAGAAGGAGATGACCCGAGGAAGACATCATGTTTCTTACTGCACACATCATTGTTCAAATCAAACAGAAGACGCAGAGTCGCAGAGGCCAAGGTTGATCCGATGACTTGAACAGTTATGTAGGCCGGGAGTTGATTCAGAGGAAATCTCTGGCATGGTGCTAAGGCGATAGTGACAGCGGGATTGAAATGTGCAGAGATGTGGCCGAGAGTGTAAACAAGAACCATTATCACTAGACCCCAAACCACTGCAATCCCCATAAGAGTCACTGTATTCTTGTGTTGAGCGTTCACGGCAATAGCGGCACAACCCGCAAATATCAGGTAATAAGTTCCCACAAGTTCTGCTATCAGCTTCCAGATTAATTTGAGTCAACACGAAAACTAAAAAAAGAGTATGGTGAAAAAGAGAAGCATTGGAGAGTGAATTAATCAGTTTTTCCTCGAGAAAGTGAAAAAAAAAAACTCACCTTTTGCAAGAAGTGGGCAGAGAACAATGGAGAAGATGATGATTCGTCTTTGTTTGGAGTAAAAGAAGGAAGAAAAGTGTCTGCAACAGAAGAAGCTTTGATGTTGAGTACAACAACATTTCCATGGTTACTTTTGCTCAATGATATGTCACCCATTTTGCCTTTTTTTTTGTGTCTGAGAAATAGATTTTTGTTGAATTTTGTTTTTGAGAGATTATAATGAGCCAATGTGTTACTACTACCTTTTTTATAGTTTCTTTACCAAAATCAAAAAAAAAAAACATAAAGAAAGTGTAAAGCAAACAAAAAGTCAAACTTTGCTCCGTAGCAACTTGCTATAGCAAAAGACCATGGTTTATTGGATGTGTAGTTTAATTTTAATTATATAGTAGCCTGAATACTGCTGAATCTGATGGTTTTGGAGAGCAGAAGCCACAGGTTGAAGCCAAATGGATCTTAAATTATGTTATGCAAATCAAATCCAGTTTTTAGTATTCGGTTTGGTTCCTTGTTTTTTGTGCTTTTTTAACTTTGTTTAGATGTTTAGTAGTATATAATAGGAAATTTTGCCAAAACTGCCATTTTCAGCAAAAAATACTAAAAAAATACCATTTAATTCAAAATGTTCGAGAAACTGCCACAAAATACTATGCTGGCAAGCAAGATGACAAAAATACCCATGCGGTATGCTAGCTTAAGATGTTGCATTAATTGTGTGTCAGTGTTTGGTCCACGAAACGGGGTGTGTGACATTTTCTGCAGGGTTTTTTGCTGAGTTAGCATTAATTGCATTGTTAAAAGTAAAAAAGTAATGATGGTTAAAGTACATGGGTTAATTGTAGATATTATGTAACAGAAATTGAACAAATCTTGTATGGTGAGAGAAATGTTTAACTGTTCTTCATTAGCAGAAGACGCTAAGTTGGTGAATAAGTGCAGGATGGCCGACAGTTGAGTTGTATTGAAGAAGAGGTAAATGCACACTGTTTTTTTTTTTTTTTTGCAGTACCTGCAGAAAATGAAAAGCATTTGTTTGGTACTATATTAATACTAGGTTTGAAATTTAATGCAGGGTTTGATGGACGAGTCGGTGTTAGTTATTGCTGGAGAGTGGGAGTGTGTAGAAGATGGAAGTTGGCATTTTAAGGTTTCGAAGGATATTTTTGGAAAATGTGTAGACGTGAATGGTGGAGACCATTATGAAAAAGTGTTACTTAAAGTTGGGAAGCTTTTTGGGTGTGAGATGAGAAAAGAGAAAGCTTTTCTTAGTTTTTGGGCGGAGGGTAATGATAAGGTTTTTATGCAAGCAAAGATGCCGCCGGTGGCCATAGATTCAGATAGTGGTTTGTTACAATTTAAAAGGAAAAAGATGAAAAAGAAGGGCTTCACATGTATTTAACAATACAGAAAGCTGTTGAGGCAGAAGCCGAAGACATTGAAGGAATCGATGAACCCTGAGCATATAGCAAATAATGAGTTAGAGTTTCAGAAAAAATCAATTTGACGAAAATAATAAATGATTAATAATGGTTACATGTTCATAATTGTTTTCCCCAACTTCAATGGGTTCCTCATCAGCAGGTTCAAAATTGTGTTCTCCAACTTCAATGGGTTTCCCATCAGCATATAGCAAATAATGAGTTAGAGTTTCAGAAAAAATCAATTTGACGAAAATAATAAAGGAGTAATAATGGTTACATGTTCAGAATTGTTTTCCCCAACTTTAATGGGTTCCCCATCAGCAGGTTCAGAATTGTTTTCCCCAACTTCAATGGGTTCCCCATCAGCAGGTTCAGAATTGTGTTCTCCAACTTCAATGGGTTCCCCATCAACATGTTCAGAATTGTTTTCCCCAACTTCAATGGGTTCCCCATCAGCAGGTTCAGAATTGTGTTCTCCAACTTCAATGGGTTCCCCATCAACATGTTCAGAATTGTTTTCCCCAACTTCAATGGGTTCCCCATCAACAGGTTCAGAATTGTTTTCCCCAACTTCAATGGGTTCCCCATCAACAGTTTTTGATCCACCGGTTAATGTCCGGTTGGGAGAGTTGATAACCTATGAAAAAGAGTAAGTCAAAGTAAGAGTAATAGAAAAGAGACAAAGACAACATTTGAAGAGGTTCGTAAAGACTCACTTCTGTGTTTTGATCCTTATCAACAGGTCTCAAAATCAGTGCAAGGCTGGTGGAATCATTGTCCATTAAAACAGACTCAACCTGAAAAGAAAAAGAAAGATTATAATGTCGATGTTAAAGGGGAAGATTAATAGAATTGACGTTAAAGTGGTAAGAGAGTACATTGGTAGGCATAAGGGAGGAGAAGGTTGTACATTCACTTCAGTCGCAATGTCAGCAGGCTACCAAATTATATAATATATAATTTAGTCAACTTTTAGGAACACATATCAAATAATGATTAGTTCCAACATAATACTTACATTAAAATGGAGATTTGAATCATCTGCTTCCAAACCACCCCCTTCGTTCTCAGAAGAAACACTTTCATCTAACACTTCAATAGGAGGGTTTGCATTGCTATGCTGACCAATGTCGTCCTTAATTGAAGATAAATGCAGTGGACATCATATGAGTAAAGTAGTTGACATATATTAAAACATAGGTGGACAATATTTGAGGAATTTGTAAACGAGAGAGTGAAAACTTACTGCTGTGACTCCGACAAACGTGTGGTTTATATCCTTAATAACACCAGAGACACCAGCATAGGCATCCTAATCAGAAAACTTAGATGGAATAACATTTGGCCTTGCGATGGACTAACATTTGGCCCTTTCGATGGACTAATCTTTGTGGCTTTAGATGGACTAACCTTGGTGCCTTCTTGAATTCCTTCTTCTTTAATAGGAAGTTCTTTAGATGTAGGGGTTGTTTTCGCAATACGATTTGGAGTGTCTCCCTTGCAGACTACATTTATAATCTGGTCAACAAGTTCATCCTTGATAAGAGACCTCTCCAATGCAAAAGTTGACTTAATCTCAGTAGTGTGAGCAGCATTTATGGAGTTGATCTGCCGAATCAGTGCATCAACATCTATTGTAACAACCCGTTGTCCTGCATTCTGTGTTGGAGTTGGAGGACTTTCACCAACTTTACCTTTTCCTTTAACTGAACACGGCTTAGATGAAGCGGGCTGATGTTCAACTTTCTTTTGAGGAAGGTTAACTTTCCTATGTGGATTCTCTCTCTTATGTGGCTTAGAGTCTACCATAAGGACAGGCCAGTCAGTTACACCACCGGACCAAGTCTTTTTTTAGTAGGGATATCGACGACCAATAAGAGTTTCTAGATATATAACAGTCGGATCCTCGACCGCATCAGACCAATGATTAATTACTTCATATTTAGAACCATGAGAGTAAAGTAGGGGCGCAATTTCAAGCTGTAATGAATTACGAAAGGTAAGGAAATATATATGTTTGCGAATACATTTATAAATGGAAAAATTACTCTTAAAAAGTACTTACATTAGGAAGGTTTTCAGTCTCCATAATGTTTGAGTTGTGAAACGTCTTTAGGTGTGACAGAGAAACTATGGACTTGTCAGTGAAAGTCTGCTCATCGTTGAAGTCAGGTATAAACCTCTCAAGAGCTGGAATGGCCTTGAAAAAAAGTAACTGAAATGCAAGGGTGAACCTGTGTGCTGAGAAGTGAGTCTTATTAAACTTCCGGAAAAGTTCTTCAATATCTTTTATCCTGTTACCAACCTTCAACATCTGCAAGGTAAGTTCGAAAGACTTGCAGCCCCATGGATATTCCTCGAAGGTTTCCAAATCCTTAACCATTTCAACAATTTCGATTGACGGTTTCACCATGCCGTTTGTACAAAGTAAAATTCCCTCAACAATCACTATAAGAGCAAGATGAATTTTGTGCCAGCCAGGCATCTTCATAAGCAGGCATCCTTTTGTCCCTCTTAAGATATGCAATAATGTCTTTGATAAGTAAAGACGACGGACCATCAGAAAAAAAGAAGATTCCAGTATGGATAATTGGGATCAGGTGTTTGCCTTTCTTCAATTGTTTCTTGAGGCGGATATGGACCACAAGGAAGGCCGATTAATATAGCAAACTCACACAGGGAGAAACGAAATGGTTTGCCACCAAATACAAACCAAATCTCATGTTTTTTCAGAGTGCGAAGTGATCGACAAAGCATCTGGTGGACGAGTTTACCTGATAAGGAAAACTTAAGGACAAGGAGGGCGAGGAGGGTTTTAAAGCATGAGGCTTGCAGGAAATTGTATGCTTAAGTTTCCTCAAGAGCTTCAACCAAATCCAGTAAATACTCCAGCTTCGAATAAGAATTGTTACGACCGTCCGGAGGATATCTATCAGTCACGCATAATCTCTTTAGAAGTAGATCTGGTTTGATGTCATCATCGAAGACGGAAGAATAAACCGGCGGTGACGAATTGGCTTTTAGTTTTTTTAGTCCTTCTTCGTAGTGGGCATCTTCTACTTCACACAAATAGAAAAGATGTAAATTAGTAAAAGTTAAAACAGAAAAAGGAAAAGATTAAGTGGACATAACTACTGAAGGATTGATATTGTCTAAAGAAGATTAGGGTTTCTCAAGAACACTTACAAATGATTTGAAGTGTAGCGTTACAAATGATTTGAAGTGTAGCGTTTAGGGAACTCTTTAAAATCTGGAAAAAACGTTTGAGTTCCACCAAAAATCACTTTTCTTTAGTCGGAAATGGAAGCTTGCAGATCTGGAGAAAGATGATATTTTCTTGAAAATTGCCAGTTTGAACAAAAGAAAAATTTATTATTTTGATTTAAAAAAAAATAACTGCATCAAGACCAATAAAGCAGTAGAAAGAGAAAGTGAAACGGTCTTAATCTTTTGGAACGTCAATCACATGTCAGTCACGCGTGTGGCACAACAAAGCGCGTGTGGAGAGAGCAAAATTATCAACTCGCAAAGGTTTGTGGCATTTTTAGAAGAAAATTTGAATTAGAAATGTCGTCGTTCCGATAATTCAATTTTGCTGCAGGGTCTCTCTCTCTCTCCGTTCTCAGAAAGCTCTCGAGACACAACAACTTCCAGTTTTGGATCTGTGTTTCCGGCCGACGGTTGTGGGCTTCTGCAGCCACGACGTCAGTTTGGATTATGTAAATACCTTTTGTTTTCGTTTTTTAGTGGTTTAGATCTGTTTTCCGTTTAGCGGATCCTTTTTCTGATTTCATTCGGATTTGCAATTTTCTGACTTTGATCGGAATTGTGTCCTAACTCCTTTGCAGAATTGGTTTCCATGATAGATCTGGGTTTGGAGTGATGGAAATCCGCAGGATTAACTTTGACTTCTTCCAAATTTGGTATCATCTTCTCTATGGCGGGGAGTTATATCTCCCTTTGGATCCTCTATAATCAACCACAGTCGGTTGGGAGGTGTTGTCATGGTTGTTAGATGATCGAATGAGTTAAACAGTGAAGATTAGAAAGTCGTCCGGGCTTTATAATCTACTCAGATTAACAGATGCAATTGGAGTTTTGTGCGAGAGGTTTGGAGATGGTGGCCAATAGTGATGAATCGGGAACCATCTACTAGATTTGGGGGATTTCTGGTTGTGAGACGGATTTTCGGAGATCGGAAAAATTGAGGAGGGTGGAAGATGAAGATAAGTTCTCGAGGGTTCTGGAGATTTTCTTTCATTACCATGTTCATCTTTATGGGCTGTAAACTATAATTTTGGGTCTCATTTGGGCTTCATTATGTAACCTCTCAGATCTGATAATATAATCGTTTGCCTACAAAAAAAAAAAAAAAAAAAATTGAATGAAATGGCGTAACTGGCAATTTTCTCATTTGTAATACTACTACATGAGCGTAAGTTAAGGACCCGTAACCGAACCTAAACCCAAACCCGAATCCGACCGAGGTACCTTTCTAACTCGAGTTTTTGCACATGTGGGCTCTTGACTCTTGTGAGAGAGCTTGCAAATGCTCAAACCAGATAAACTAGCGTCCTCCATTTTCCGCCATTTTCCTTTATTCAAACCCAGAACACTCGAGGAGGCACGAAGAGGCGATCTCGTGAGAGACTTTCTTTGCCGGCTGAAAAAATGCGTCTCCGTGAACCAATTGCGAGAGGTTCAAGCCCAGATGTTGTTGCATTCCGTCGACAAACCCAATTTTCTGATTCCCAGGGCCGTCGAACTTGGGGACTTCAATTATGCCTTTTTTCTCTTCTCTGCGACGGAAGAACCAAACCACTACTCCTTCAATTTCATGATCCGTGGGTTAACCAACACATGGAATGACCACGGAGCGGCACTGTCCATGTATCGCCGGATGAAATTTTCTGGGTTAAAGCCTGACAATTTCACTTTTAATTTTGTTTTCATCGCGTGTGGGAATCTCTTGGAGCATGGGGTTGGTAGATCTGTGCATTCTTCTTTGTTCAAAGTCGGATTGGAAGGAGACGACCACGTGAACCATTCATTGATAAGGATGTATGTGAAATGTGGTCAGGTCATGTATGCTCGGAAGGTGTTCGACGAAATTACTGAGAAAGATTTGGTGTCCTGGAACTCAATGATCTCTGGGTATTCTCAGGCGGGTCATGCTAATGAAGCGCTGGATTTGTTTAGAAAAATGGAGGAGGAAGGATTTGAACCAGACGAGAGGACGTTGATGAGTGTGTTGGGTGCTTGTGCACAGTTGGGGGATTTGAGAACTGGTAGATCGCTTGAGGAGATAGCCATCAAGAAGAAGATCGAGTTAAGCACGTTCCTTGGGTCAAAATTGATCAGTATGTATGGAAAATGCGGCGAATTGGATTCGGCCAGAAGGGTTTTCAATCAAATGATCAACAAGGATCGTATTCCTTGGAATGCTATGATCAGTGTGTAAGTCAATGTTCTACACTTAATTCATATATAGTCTGTGAACTTTTTAACCTGTTGTTAAAGCTGAAGTTGGAGTATTTCTTACTGATTCAATATCAGATACTCGCAAAATGGGAGGTCAACTGAAGCTATTAAACTGTTTCGTGAGATGGAGGAAACCAGAGTTTCTCCGGATGAGGTGACATTGTCTACAGTACTGTCTGCTTGTGGTTCAGTTGGAGCTCTTGAGTTAGGCAAACGGATTGAGACATATGCTTCAGAAACAGGCTTGCAAGACAACATCTACGTGGCCACAGGACTAGTTGACATGTACGGAAAGTGCGGCCGTATAGAGGAAGCTTTGAGAGTATTTGTAGCCATGCCAGTGAAAAATGAAGCCACTTGGAACGCTATGATAATTGCTTATGCGCATCATGGACACGCTCAAGAAGCTCTCTTGCTGTTTGATCAAATGCCAGTCCCTCCAAGTGATGTTACATTCGTTGGAGTGCTCTCTGCTTGTGTACACGCGGGTTTGGTAGATCAGGGCCGTCGTTATTTCCATCAGATGAGTTCGTTGTTCGGGTTGGTCCCAAAAATTGAGCATTACACAAACATAATCGATCTCTTGTCGCGTGCGGGGTTGTTAAACGAGGCTTGGGAGTTCATGGAGAGATTTCCTGGGAAGCCAGACGAGACCATGCTAGGAGCGATTCTTGGAGCATGTCATAAGATAAAAGATGTGGCGATTGGTGAGAAAGCAATGAGAATGTTGATGGAGATGGAAGAGGCGAAGAATGCAGGAAATTATATCATCTCTTCGAATGTGTATGCTGATATGAAGATGTGGGAGAAGTGTGCGAAGATGAGGGCATTGATGAGAGACAGAGGCGTCATTAAGACACCTGGATGTAGCTGGATTGAGCTTAACGGTGAGATCGTGGAGTTTCATGCCGGAAGCGATTCTATATGGTGTGATAAGGAAAATTCAGGTTCGTTGTTCGGTTTGTTGGTAGAGGAGATGAAAAGGGAAAGGAATGATGTTTTATGGGAAGCTTGATTTTTGTTATTCTTTTCAGCTGACTTTCTGAGGGTGTAATTCTAGTAAAATTTTGAGGTAAATATGACATTTGAAAGATCTGACATTTCAAAGTGGTGCAAACAGACCAGAAAATTGTAGTAGAAAGATCCTTGAAGCTTGAGAATCATTTGAAAGTTCTTACAGAAAACCCGATCCGACCAAAAATAGCCACAAAATCCTAAGTTGGAAAACAAAAGAGGCACTGCATTGCATTGAATTCTCCATACCATCTATGGGCTTGAAATTGCAGCCATGGCAAAGGTCACCTCATACATAAAGTAAGTCTTTTGCAGCAACAACTCAATTTCTTTGGCCTGCAATACTTTCCATTTCTCTTCCATTCTCTTCTTGGTCTCCATTGGTAGAATGCTCCATCTTTGTTTCACTGAATCTTCACTCACACCAAAACTGGCCAT
Source organism: Arabis hirsuta (assembly GCA_964056655.1). Taxonomy (NCBI): domain Eukaryota; kingdom Viridiplantae; phylum Streptophyta; class Magnoliopsida; order Brassicales; family Brassicaceae; genus Arabis; species Arabis hirsuta. The sequence continues at coordinate 40,291,617 of OZ053298.1, read as the reverse complement.
TGCTCCAACAAGAAAAGACTTGTCGAACCAATCCCCTTCATGAATCTTCTCACTCTTCTTTGATTCAAGAGCCATTCCATCTAAACCCCATATAACCTTGGCCAATGCAAAACATTTCCGATCGTGAGCATCGGGGAAAGTAACCTTGTTCCATTTTCCCATATACTTCATCTTCAAGCTCTTAACTTTCTCTGTTAACTGATAAAGACTTAGATCAATGTTAAGAGATCTCTTGACGAAATCATAAAACCCCTTTTGATCTTCATACAAACTCTTCCCTTTATCAAGTTTGAAATCAACCACTCCTTGTAGAACAAGGATCTCGTCTTCTTCAATCAAGGTTTGAGAATAGGGCTTTTTTGTCTTTTTACCACCTGTCTTGGCTCTTTTGGCCTTCAAGGGCATTGAGGTCTCTTCGACTCTCGGTCGCTTCGTCCTCCGTGAACCTGAAGGAGCTGACGGTTGAGCCACCACGGTCTCGGGTTCAGAGTCCGATCCAGAATCTGAATTGGCGGAAACGAAAGGTTAAATCGTGGAAGAGAGATTTTACCAGAAGATGACAGAGTTTGCAGTTCCTTACCGGAGGAAATTTCGACGACATTGTTGGCTTCGTCTTCTTCGGGAGAAGAGTCGGGTTTTTGTTGTTGTTCTTCTTCTTCTACCTCCGTCTCCACTTCGTCGTCGTCGCTTGAAGAAGCCGTCGGTGGATCTTGCAACGGCTGGAAATGGTTCTTCGCCATCGGAATTTTTCGAAAAAAGCGATTTGGATTCTCAGTGTGGTGAACGAGAGAGATAGAGAGAGCTTTACAACAAAACACCCTTGGGAATTATATTAATAGCGTATATAATTATCTTATATATAAAGCAGTATGCAAAATTATAATTCACCCGAGCGATAAAGAAGATAAAGAAGGTATGACATGTATATAAAATTATAACTCACCAGATTATAATATGTAATTAATACCGATCAGATGATAACATGTATTAAATTTAAAATTAATTAAAAATAATAGTATTAAAAATTGAAAACTAACAAAATATATATCAAGTAATTTTAACAATAATAAATAGGAAAATTAGCATCTATATTAGTCTATATACATATAATTAGACATCTAACATCTTAAAAATCATAATTTAGTAACTAACATAGAATACTAATTTTACCTTTATGCAATTATTTATTTTTACCTTCAAACAAAATAAAAGTTAAAAAAATACATTATTTACCTAAACCTAGTCTCCTAAAAAAAAAAAGTCTTCTCCCCTAAACTTGTTCTACTCCCACGCCATCACCTTCTTCTCCGACTCTTTCTCATTCTTCTTCTCCTTCTGGTTCTTCTTCTTCTCTGCCTTTATCTCCTTCTTCTCCTCTTTCTCTTTCTTCTCCTCTTTCTCTTCCTCCTTCTTCTCCTCCTCTTGCTTCGTCTCCTCCTCCATCTTTTTCTCCTATTTCTCCTTCTTCTCCTCTTTCTCAGTCTCCTCCTCCTTTTTCTCCTTCTTCTCCTCTTTCTCCGTCTCCGTCTCCTCCTTCGCCTCCTTCTTCTCCTTCTGATATATAGATGCGACTATTGAGAACAAAATCACAAGTAAATTTATATTCAACAGTAAGTAGTGAACTATTATAGTTAATTAAATGTAAATTTGTACAAGTATAGTGAACTATTATAGTAAATTAATTCGTATAGTTGTTTACATAGTATTCGATGCAACAACAGTATGATCAACTATTGTTTGATCTTATAGTTGACTATTCGCATATAAATTAGCGGATAGCTGACTATCCAATAGCTGACTATTCGTACATAAATAGTCAACATAGATGAGATGATATCTGACTATTTATACATAAATAGTGAACTATTTTAATCAACATACATAATTTTTTTTAACATAGTGAACTATTAATATACATAAATAGTGATCCAAGACAAGACAATCCATTCACCCAACATCACAAGAATAATTGTCCCCTTTGGCTTCTGAAACAAATAGTTAACTATGTCAGTTAACTATTTCACAATATACAGTGAACAAATATGTGAGCTTTTTACTGCAGCGACTATTATAAATATATTTTTAGGGATTTTTTTTACTAAAACACATTAATATCATCAATAAGGGTATTTTCATCACAAATTGATAAGTCAATGCTACACACCTAAATATTAATCACGTGTTGTTAGTTACCTAATTTTGACTTCAAAAACTAATATACACCTAATTAACCCTAATAAATAATACATTTTTTTATAGTGTAAACTAATCAGAAAAATAAAAATTTTTAATAATTAAAAGTAATTAGAGAAGAAAAACCCTAATTATCCAAACTAATTAAAGAAAGAAATAAAGAAAATGTAAACCTTTTAAAAACAAAAAACTAATAAAGAAAAACATAAATTTCAATTAGAAAAAAAGACAATGCTAAAACAAAACTGATTATATTGATGCAAAAAGAAAAATTATAAAAGATAACACTAATTTATAATTTAAAATTATATATATTTATGGAACCATTGCAAAAATACCACTTTTGATGTATACATTTGTAAAAATATCTCTAGGTTATCTATTTACAAAAATACCACTAATTATGAATTTTTAGAGCATAAATCTTAAAATTCTAAACCGTAAAAAATATTTTGACCTCTGAAAACTCCTAAACCCTCAAAACTAAACCTTAATACAATATAGTTAACCCAAACATAAATGATATAATGAGTAAATAATTTTGATAATGTTGCATTTTTGCAAATATTTTGAAAATGTGATATTTTTGAAAAATGGCATTTGAAAAATGATATTTCTCAAAAAAATTTCTATATTTTTTTGGTCCGCATGAAATGAATTAGAATATAAAAATTAAGACAGAAATTGATTTTAAATAATTTAAAATCCATGTTTAAATAATTTTTTAAAATATTTTGTTAATTCATTAGGTTATTAATTAAAATTTAAATATTTATATCAATAAATTTTAAATGTGTTTATCCGTATATCAACACGGATCCTAATCTAGTTGTTTGTGAAAAACAATATTCCTTTCACTAATTTATTAAATCATTATATTTTAGTTGGTTTATTGATTGATTTGAAAATTCATGATTACATTATTAGAAGAAAAAAAATTACCATCTATCTTTTTATTTATACAAAAGTAAAAATTATATAATTCATACAAAAATTACACAATTAATTTTTTTAAACAAATGAATTTTTATTTTTAAATTAATTATATAAAGTTCATTAATTCGTCCGAACCAAAAAATCGTATTATTATCACTAATGTGATCTTCTTCTTTTTTATCACTAATGTGATCTATGTTTGGTACGTATTAATTAATGTAATTTATGTTTTGGTACGTATTATATCATCTCTTAGTGTAATCACCACTTTGTGGGAGAAAAAGGAAAAACAACGAACAGACAAAAGAGGCCATCGCCAAAACCAACAACCGTTTGGGTGAGAGGCTTGACGAGAACGACGTCGCATCCGCCATTTTCTTCTTCCTTCAAGCAACTCCTTCTTCACTCCAGATCTCTTCTTCTTCTTCTCTTCTCTCTTCTCTCTTCTTCTGCTGTATTCCTAGGGTTTCGGATCCTATTCCATAGAGCTTGTCTTCTAGAGAGAGGTCGAATTCGATACCTTAGATCCGACGGTGAAGTAGAAATCACTTTCGCTGTCTATTTTGATCCCTTCGTGGATCCAGCGACATGGCGGATTCGATTCCTATTACGCCTGGCCAGGTACAGTAACGCGTAATTTTGGTGTTTCAAGCTTTAGTGTCTTTTTAGTTTCATTATAGATTAGGCATTCACAGTTCTGCCATTTGAGAATGTGATTTCTTCTACTACATGGCTCTGGAATGATTGAATGTATAATTTGGATCAGTTCGCTAGAAATCAAAATTTTGCTGTATAAAGGATTTCAACTTCTCAATTTCGAAGATTTTGCTTCAATCTTGTATTTGGAAAATGATTCAAACTAGATATTTAGTTTGGATCAAGTAATGTAAATTTTTGGTTGGCAGTAATGTAACTAGAGTAGTAATGTAATCTCAATTTCGAAGTTTTTGCTTCAATCCTGTAAAGATGGTTTGATTTTCTGTTCTAAGTTTTGTAACTTTCTTGATATTTTCTTTTTCGATAATGCAGGTTTCGTTTCTGCTCGGAGTCATCCCTGTATTCATAGCATGGATATACTCAGAGTTTCTTGAGTATAAGAGGTCTTCATTGCACTCTAAAGTGTATGTATTGGAGATATAATCTTTAAAGGGCTCTTGTTTTGTGTCTAACTTCTCAGTAGCTTATATCTGCTTTGTTTCACTGGTTTTTTGTTTCCAAAATCTTTACCTCTTACTTGCAGTCATTCAGATAATAATTTGGTTGAACTGGGTGAGGTGAAAAACAAGGAAGATGAAGGAGCGGTTTTACTGGAAGGAGGTCTTGCAAGATCAATCTCTTCAAAATTTTATAGCTCACCTATCAAAACAAACTTGATTAGGTAGTTATAGCGATTTCTTCATTTTTTAGTGGAGTGTTTTCTCAACAAAATCGTTCTTAGACCATTTGCTTTTTGTCTACTTGTAGATTTCTGACTCTGGAACACTCTTTCTTGGTTGATAATCGAGCAACCTTGAGAGCAATGTAAGTTCCTTAACTATCAGAATGGACTCCTGCTGATCATCAATCTCTCTCATCATCATATTACTTCCTGTCAGGGCTGAGTTTGGAGCTATTCTTTTTTACTTTTATATTTGTGATCGAACAAGCTTGCTTGGAGAGTCTAAAAAGGTGCCGCCTCTAAATTTCTTTGACGAATTCCAGTTTATCAGTTTCAACCAGTCACTAAAGTTGTAAAACAAATGATGTGCTGTGTATGTGTAATGTAGTTCACATTATGTCTTTCGATAGTTCTGCAGTACAAAGCGAAAATCTGAGTCTGAAAATTGTTTTTCAATGATGATACGTCTTTTTGATATGGCTTTCATTTGCAGGATTACAACCGAGACCTTTTCCTCTTTCTCTACTGTCTTCTCATCATAGTGTCTGCCATGACCTCCTTGAAAAAACACACTGACAAATCACCAATAACAGGAAAACCCATCCTCTATCTTAATCGTCACCAGACAGAAGAGTGGAAGGGATGGATGCAGGTAACGGATTCAGTCTTTTCTCAGTACGTGTCCATTACCTTTTCATTTGTTTCTCGCTTCTACTTCGTAGCATACATCTGAGCTTCTCGATATCACCCTGCGATGTTTTTGTCTTGTAACTGTTTTTCATGCTAATTTATGGTTTTTGTCTTTTTTCAGGTTCTATTTCTGATGTATCATTACTTTGCTGCGGCTGAGATTTATAATGCAATCAGGGTCTTCATCGCTGCCTACGTCTGGATGACTGGTTTTGGGAACTTCTCTTATTACTATGTCAGAAAGGATTTCTCCCTAGCACGATTCACTCAGGTCATATCTACTGTTTCAATTGCCACAATTAGTTAGTTTACCGTGATATATGCTTGTGTCTTTCAATGACTCAAGATGCTGATGAAAACTTTGACTTCTTTTCAGATGATGTGGCGTCTTAACTTATTTGTGGCGTTTGCCTGCATCATTCTCAATAATGATTATATGCTATACTACATTTGCCCGATGCACACTCTGTTCACCTTAATGGTGTATGGAGCCCTTGGTATATTCAGTCGGTATAATGAAATACCATCAGTGATGGCTCTGAAGATTGCTTCGTGCTTTCTTGTTGTTATCCTGATGTGGGAGATTCCTGGAATTTTTGAAAATTTCTGGAGTCCTCTAACGTTCTTACTGGGTCAGTATTAGCCATATCTCATATCGTATACTGATTTCGGCATGGTTGTCTGCGTATCTGTCTCGTGCTAGAACAATTTTTATGCCGATGTTTGGATACCACTCAGTCATTGATGTTTTATGCATATCGAGTAACATTTAGTTTTTGTCCTTGAACAACTGCAGGATACACCGATCCAGCTAAACCTGACCTACCACTTTTGCATGAATGGCACTTCAGATCAGGACTTGACCGCTACATATGGATCGTTGGAATGATATATGCCTATTTCCATCCCACTGTAACTCTTGAAACCTATGTTGATTTCTTCATATCTTCTCACATCACCCACCATTAAAATCTTTCTCAACATTTTTATCTCAGATAGAAAGATGGATGGAGAAATTGGAGGAGTGTGATGCTAAGAGAAAGATGTCAATCAAGACAAGCATAATTGCAATTTCCTCATTCGTGAGTTTGGCTTCACTCTTGCTTATAGATCTTATGTATTTTATATCATTCTGATGCCGAAGTTGTGTTCCTCTTATTGCCCAGGTTGGTTACCTATGGTATGAATACATCTACAAGCTTGACAAAGTTACATACAACAAATATCATCCCTACACATCATGGATTCCAATAACGTCAGTATCAAAACTTTTTTTTGTCAACCAAATCGTCAAATCTTGAGATAGTACTTGTTTCTGGATTCTGACTTTAGCTTTGAATCTGTCGTCTCAGTGTCTACATCTGTCTGCGAAATTCCACACAACAGCTCCGAAATTTCTCCCTGACACTATTTGCGTATGTATCTCAATCTTAGTCCATTTCAACCAAGCTTGGTGTTTAGAGTTGAACATAGCTCTAATAAGACAACTGTCATGATTTCCTAGGTGGCTTGGCAAGATAACTCTGGAGACCTATATTTCTCAGTTCCACATCTGGTTAAGGTTTGCGAGAAGCTGTTTCCTTTCTCCCAATTAAGTTTTAAATTTAGATATCCAAGTAGGTAAAAATCCATTTGTCCAAAAGGATTTACGAACAAAATTTTAAATACGTATTGCATGTGCTGCAGATCGAATGTGCCTAATGGACAGCCTAAGTGGCTACTATCCATAATTCCAGAATACCCAATGCTCAACTTCATGCTCACCACGGCCATCTACGTCTTGGTAAAGCCATACCCAAATCCATTAAAAAAAAAACCTTTATCTGCACTGCGGTATATAACTTAAAATTTTCTCTCTTGTTTTGTTTCTTCAGGTGTCCCATCGGCTTTTCGAGCTTACCAATACGTTAAAGTCTGTTTTCATACCCACAAAAGACGACAAGAGGCTGCTCCACAATGTCCTCGCCGGGGCTGCCATCTCATTCTGTTTATATTTAACTTCTCTTATTCTTCTCCAGATCCCACACTAAACATGCAAGTCCTCTTAGTCCTCCTGGTCCATTGCAGCGACAGTTGATTACCACGGTAGACCCATTTATATTTACAGGGGGAACTGTAAATCTGGAAAACATGAATCTATAAGCTGCACAGAGGTTTCTACGTTGCTAAACTAGTTACAACACGTCTCATATCGACAATAAAGATTTGTTTTCATCAGTAAATTTTTGAAGGCTTGCCAAGTGAAGCATCTTTGACTAGTTAGAACCAGAGAAGTTTCTGAATATCGGCATCTTGACGGGCATCATCTTTGGGCTACTTGTGTTCGTTATCTTCTTCTCTGTTGTAATTTTGCCATAATTCTCTAATATATAGTTTCATTTGCCTTATTGTTCGTCCTTGGTTGTTCTAAATCTAATAGGAGTGGATAAATTCAATAAGTCTTCCCATAAAACGCCAAACACAGTAGAGAAAAAGAGGTTCCATTTCTGATAAATGATACAAAGTCAAAGATACAAGAAAGGAAATTTCACAAATTTTTACATAGGGAACCATAACAAACAAACTCTCTTTCTCTGCTCTCACTCACATAACAAGCTTATATCGCTCACTTTCCGGGGACGAAGTTGGTGGCGAAGGCCCATGCGTTGTTGTTGACTGGATCAGCCAAATGGTCAGCGAGATTCTCCAACGGTCCCTTTCCGGTGACAATGGCCTGAACGAAGAATCCAAACATAGAGAACATAGCCAACCTTCCGTTCTTGAGCTCCTTAACCTTCAACTCTGCGAAAGCCTCGGGGTCGGTAGCGAGACCCAATGGGTCGAAGCTGCCTCCTGGGTAAAGCAAGTCCTCTGCTTCTCCCAATGGACCGTTTCCGGCGACTCTGTAACCCTCAACAGCTCCCATGAGGATCACCTGAGTGGCCCAAATGGCTAAGATGCTCTGAGCGTGGACCAAGCTCGGGTTGCCCAAGTAGTCGAGCCCTCCTTCGCTGAAGATCTGCGAACCGGCCTTGAACCAAACCGCTTCTCCGAATTTCACACCGTTCCTAGCCAAAAGCTCAGGGAAAACGCAGCCTAGGGCTCCGAGCATGGCCCATCTGGAGTGGATGACTTCTAGCTCACGGTTCCTGGCGAAGGTCTCGGGATCAGCGGATAGACCGGCGGTGTCCCATCCGTAGTCACCGGGGAACTCTCCGGTGAGGTAGCTCGGGGGCTCGCCGGAGAAAGGACCCAAGTACTTGACTCGGTCGGATCCGTACCATGGGCTGCCTGATGGACCGGCAGGTTTGGTGGTTTTGCGCATGGTGACACGACCAGTTCCAAAGACTTCCGAGGCCGCCGGTGAGAGTTTCACGGCCTTTCCGGCGAAGGCAGGGGAGGACAAAGCCATGGTTGAGGCAGCCATTGGAATTTTTCTACTTTTTTTTTCTTTTTATGTTTTTTTTGTTGTGACTGGTGAGAGTGATTGAAATGGTTGGTGTATAGATGCGTTTTATAGAAATCATAAGAGTAAGGTTTGTTATCTTCGAAGTATCTGTATCTGTTTACTGATTGGCTTATGAGATTTTGGGTTTGTCATCTTGTTGTCCTACGTGTTACTCTCTAGTCCATCAGCTTCTGCTAGATTCTTTTAGTTGTAATGAAGACACTTGTGACTTGTACACTGGAAACTTTGTGTGAATTGCCAGAGATAAATACTGTACTATTTTGTTTGAATTTTTAAAAGGAAATATTTTTAAACTTTTTCAATTTATGTCAAAGTTTCCAAACGACCCTTTTTGCCCTTTCTGTTTAAAAACTGTTTCGAAGGCAAAACTACACTTTACAAAACTTCACCAAAATATATGTCAAGTGAAACAGTGCATTTTAGGTGAAACAAAAAGTGATACAAAGTTTTTACGTTTATCTCTTCCAAGTGTTTCGAAACAGATTTTTAAAATTGTGTATTGAAGAGAAATTACAAGTTTTTCTATTTTATTTTCATCTCTATGCATTATTACGCATAATAAAAGAACTCCAATATTTTTGTATTGGAACAAGTCTGGAGTTATTGAAATTGAGATGTTTAACTTTCACTCCCAAACTTCTTTGTGGTGGAAGAAAGAGTAATAACGAGTTGGAGGACGAAGAAACCACGGCCGAGGAGGTTGTGGTGGTCGTGGCCAATTCAACTAGTACCATACAATGAGTTAGTTTTGATTACTACATTTTTTGGAGAGGAGACTCGATCATGGATGAAATAATGCGGACACTCCTCATTTTCGATCTATTTGTTTTTACGAGAAACTTTGACATGGTTATCTCACAACCTGCCCAGCGATTCAACATATCTAACACTAACTAAAGAAATAATCAAAATGGTTTTGCTTAGTCTCTTATCAATTAGGGTGGATTAGACCGGTTAGCTGCAATTTATGCAATATTTCCTTCAGAGTTTAAGACCCATTTGGGAAACACCAAAGAGGCAAAGACAATAAAAAATCTGACGTGTACCTTGAGGCTGATACGAGTCAAACGGATAGAGATATGTCTGAATTCATACGTGGCAAGCCATTACTGGGTACTATAATATACTGAGACAAGAAAAAATCTAAGCCCAAAAAAATGTCAACAACCAATAGAAATCAAGATGTTGATGATATCCCTAGATAAACAAAGTTCAAGTTTTCACATTATAAATACCCAAAAACCTAACACTAGCCAAACCATCCAATTCAACATAAGTTAACTAAAAACATTCTTCTTGCACCACACTCTAACCGCAATGGCCGCTTCGACAATGGCTCTCTCCTCTCCTGCTTTGGCCGGAAAGGCCGTGAAGCTAACTCCGGCAGCCTCAGAAGTTACCATGCGCAAAGCCACCAAACCCACTGGTCCATCAGGCAGCCCATGGTACGGATCAGATAGAGTCAAGTACTTGGGTCCTTTCTCTGGCGAGCCTCCGAGCTACCTCACCGGAGAGTTCCCCGGTGACTACGGATGGGACACCGCCGGTCTATCCGCTGATCCCGAGACCTTCGCCAGGAACCGTGAGCTAGAAGTAATCCACTCCAGATGGGCCATGCTCGGAGCCCTAGGCTGCATTTTCCCTGAGCTTTTGGCTAGGAACGGTGTGAAATTCGGAGAAGCGGTTTGGTTCAAGGCCGGTTCGCAGATCTTCAGCGAAGGAGGGCTCGACTACTTGGGCAACCCGAGCTTGGTCCACGCTCAGAGCATCTTAGCCATTTGGGCCACTCAGGTGATCCTCATGGGAGCTGTTGAAGGTTACAGGGTCGCCGGAAACGGTCCATTGGGAGAAGCAGAGGACTTGCTTTACCCAGGAGGCAGCTTCGACCCACTGGGCCTCGCTACCGACCCCGAGGCTTTCGCGGAGTTGAAGGTTAAGGAGCTCAAGAACGGAAGGTTGGCTATGTTCTCTATGTTTGGATTCTTCGTTCAGGCCATTGTCACCGGAAAGGGACCGTTGGAGAATCTCGCCGACCATTTGGCTGATCCAGTCAACAACAATGCATGGGCTTTCGCCACCAACTTCGCCCCTGGAAAATGAGTTTAATCTGTGATCAAGTTTGTTGAATCTTGGAAATGTAATGCAGATTTCATCTGTTGTAAAATACTGCGAGTGTTGAAATGTTTAAGAAGCTTTACGATATTCATGGATCAATCACTTACTAATGTGCGAGAACATTACTTCGACTTAATTCGGTGTTCACACAAAACAGTTGGGTTCCAAGAACAAAGTAAACACCAAAGAATTTGATCGTATCACATTACAGTCCAACAGTTTGTTGTTTCAATCGGATTCTGATGTTGCATTGTTGGAAGCTTTGGGGATCTGGATCAACAAAAAAAATTCTATTCAGATGTTGGTCTTGGTCACCATTGTTTTCTTGTTTGGATAATTTAGCGGTCTTGCAAGATTTTTTAGCTTTATATAGGTTGTGTGATGACTGTGATCATGATCACTGTCAGAGACGTAGCCTTGGTAATGTGAACGGAGTCACGAAAGAGTTTTAGGCCTTGTGGTTATCTGAATTATTCGACGTTAATTTAGGTTCCAAGATGTTACGATTTGTTTGTGAACTCAAAAACCAATCCCTTTATTTATGAAAACAGAGGAATACAACTAGAGAGATCCCATGGATCCTCTCTCTCACTCACAAGATTGATCAAAACCCTTTGATACCTTACTACTAACCAAAAGCATATCTTAAATAACAAACCAAATCCTTCTGCACATGGGCTGTTCTTCTCCAGCTCACCCTTTCCGTTAACCGCCATGACGTGTCCCTCTTTTGCTTCTAGAACGTTCCACTGACGTGTCCTTATCCTTCTAGAAGTCTCTCCTCTGAGCCACGTCACTGCTGTGGAGTACTGCTGACCCTGCCAGCCTTCTTAGCCTTGGACTTGCTTCTTCTATACTGGAAGAGGATAGGCGGTCTTTCCTCCACCTTCCTAACACAAGACAACACGTATACACTCATGAGAAACCTTATGAGAGTATATGGGCAAATACTAAACTTTTGAATTACTTTCACAAAAGAAAAGGGTTAATTTCTTTAAAAGGCAAAGAATCTGAATCTGTTATAAGGAAAAGAAGAAAAAGAAAATTCTAAATATTCGTGTGAATGTTTGAATACACAATTGGAAACTATTCAACGCTCAAATAAGGCAATTCAAGATTTTGAATTAAAAACTTGCTAAATCTGCACTCATGTATCTACATGATACTCTTGTTAGGTTCAACGAAAATTCTCCACCTCCATTGCTAAAAATAGAGAAATCAAATTTCAATTTAAAAAAAAGTTTTCTTCACAAACGAGGCTATCTCTCTTATCATTTATCGTTTAGCAAACAAATGGGTCGGAGAAAGATCAAGATGGAGATGGTTCAGGACATGAACACAAGACAAGTTACCTTTTCAAAACGGAGGACTGGTTTGTTCAAGAAGGCGAGCGAGTTAGCCATGCTCTGCAACGCTGAGGTGGGTATTGTTGTCTTTTCACCAGGAGGCAAGCCTTTCTCCTACGGGAAACCGAATCTTGATGCCGTTGCAGAGCGATTCATGAGGGAATGTGATGATTCCAACAGTGGTGATGAAGAAGGAAGTGGTAATAATATACCTAAACTGAAGAAGATGAGTGAACGTCTCGATTTTCTCAACCAAGAGATTGAAGCTGAGACGAAACGAGGCGAGAAGGGTCAGGAGACGCTTGAATCTGCTGGGGATGAGAGATTCAAGAAGCCCATTGAGAAGCTTACCATTGATGAACTCAAGGAATACAAAGAGAAGTTGCAAACAGTCCATGGAAGGATCCAAGGTCAAGCCAATCGGATGCAGGCTTCGTCTTCTCTGATGCTTCTTTCGAGGGGTAAGGATCCTGCGAAAAAAGATTAGACAACTTGACCGACTTGTTGGAGTTACATTCTTTTTTGTATCAGCCTCCAGAAGTTACAAATACATGAAAGATATTGTTGGTGCAGAATTTTCTTCACTATAGGGTGTGTGACTTTCAATTTGATATCAAATAAATGTAACTGGGACTCTGAAAAGTACCTGGGAATTTGTCTGTACTAATCTCAAGTGGACTTACTAAAACTTGATCATCTTTTTCGCCAGTGTGCAGTCTGGAACTACTATTATTTTTCAAATAGAATCAAGAAACAATAAAAAGAAACGGTAAAACCTTTGGCTAACACTCAAGAAACTAGTTAGTGATAGTGATCTCCAAGTGTAGTCTACAGAAGAATAAGTATCATGAAAAGAATGATCTCAATGAAACAGAAACTTCTAAATGTCACCAATATACAAACATATCCTAGAAGGCTTAAAAACAATGTTTCGTGATGTGGTAAATAGTTAATCTATTCAGAAAAATCTGAGTCGGTCTCTGATTCATCATATTCACCTGATTCCTGCATAAGCAAATACAAAAATGAAAAGCTCATCCTAATGCTCAACAACCGCGTCAGCGGGACACTGAGGTGAATAAATATTAAGCAAAGACACAGGAAAAATGAAAAAAAAAAAAAAAATACCATTCTCTTGGTATATTCTGTCATTGCTCGGTGAAACTCTTCCCTCTTCTCAGTGGCTATATCATAATACTTCACCTTTTCCTACAAAACAGCAGAGGAACAAACAATCTAGGAGTTAGAAACTTCCATTCAGGTCTCAAACAGAAATATCTTATCTTTCTGGAGGTTATGAAATCCCAACCAAAAACCATGCGAGTAGAATGAGATATTGTTGGCCAAAAAGAACAACTGAACTACCTAGTGCGAATTGCAATCTGGCAACAGCCGACTCCGATCAGAAGCATATCTATCCAATCGCTATAGTGGCTAACATGGAACCATTTCATTTCTTAAGTGAGATCATAATCTATCATCACAATTTTCAGATTCCATGCATTCGACTATGGCTCAAACAACGTTATTGAGGGAACTCTTGGGAGATGATAGAGAAAAGCTGTTAACAAATCCTAAGAGACAAGAGAGTAACAGGGAAAAATGTTACCTCGTATGTCATTGTTTTCCATTTCTCTCCACATGTCTTCCCAATCTAAGATAGAATGCAGAACAAAACAAATTCAGCAGCATGATGAAATAAGTGAATTGTAAAAGTCACCATGTTTTACCACAAAGTAATATCTGTACAACCTCGCGCATGGACTTGACCTCCGGATTCTCTTCTTGATATTGCTTCCGGAAATCCTCCCTTTGGAACCAAAAGATAAGGCAATAGGGCAATGCATCAAAAGCAACCAGAGCACAAAATATTTTGGAGAATACAAGACAAGTATTCTCATGCTAACAAACCAGTGGCAAAAATGTAGAACGAATTTTCCCGTTAGATATAAAAGGCATTATAGAGAACAATATGGGAAATCCAACAATATACAATCATACCAAAGAGGGTACCTACAAGAAAAAGAAAAAAGCAGTGGCAGGTTTCTTGGGCATTTTCCCATGGAGTTTAGTAGGTTTCTTCTTCTGGCTTGTCTTTGACTTTCTCAAAGGCTGGAGTCTCAGTCTTGTAGACCTCCTTGCATCTTCGCTTGAATTCACAGCCAAATCTAACTTCCTGCAAATTTTCAGAATCCAATTAAACAAAGTCTAGCATCCTTTTTCCAAGTACGATTTACAAATAAAAGAGGAAGAATCCGTTGAATAACATCCAAATCCGAGCCTAGCCTAAGTAATCACTAGAGAGACACTAAGTGAACCTAAACCCTAAGCAGAGAAATCAAAGGAAAATCAGAGTTTGTTCAGTAACATACCGAGCAGAGCCTCCACTGCACGACGGAGACGGAGACGGAGACGGAGACGGAGGCCGCGATATCACTGACTTGGGAGCTTTCTTCGTCATTTTCTCTTTCTCTTCCAAAGATTTTCTCCGCCACTTCGCTGGGGTTGGTTTTTCGGTAATTACGTGAGGTTAAAAAGATTGTGAGACAAATTTGCCACGTGGCGTTATATAATCAACAGAAAAAAATCTTCAGAGAAACCCAGAAAATTATTAACTTTGTGTGAGAGAGATTACACGTCGATGGCAACATCTCTGCTTCTCAGACATTCCTCAGCTGTCTTCTTCTCTCATTCTTCCTTCTTCTTCACCAAGAACAACTCTTCTCGTTCCTTCGCTTCCATCAAGGTGAGATTTCTCGGTTACGATTTCCCAGAAAAACCACTGATTCTCTAGAAATTGAACATCTTTTGCTAGAATCTTGGGTAGGATTGTGACTGTGTGTTGGGTTTAAGGTTGATGAGATTGTGTCTGAAATTGGGCTTTGCTTGCGTCTCAGATGGAAAGAGGTGAAGCAAGTGAAGAAAATGCAGCAAAGACAAAGAAAGTGTTTGTCGCCGGAGCTACTGGAAAAACCGGCAAGAGGATTGTGGAACAGTTGTTGTCTCGTGGTTTTGCCGTCAAAGCCGGTGTTCGTGATGTAGACAAAGCAAAAACATCTTTCAAAGACGACCCATCTCTTGAGTTCGTATGTTCTTGGTCTGAATCCGATGTTTTTTCACTGTTGATTGAAAATCCTTAACTGCTCTGTGAGTTTTATCTTGTAGGTTAGAGCAGACGTGACAGAAGGCCCTGAGAAGTTAGCTGAAGCTATAGGTGATGATTCTCAGGCTGTGATTTGTGCTACAGGATTTCGTCCTGGGTTTGATCTATTCACACCTTGGAAGGTCGATAATTTCGGGACAGTGAACCTTGTGGATGCCTGTCGTAAACAAGGAGTGAACAGGTTTGTTCTTATAAGCTCAATCTTGGTGAATGGAGCTGCAATGGGACAGATTCTGAACCCAGCTTACATCTTCCTCAACGTCTTTGGACTAACTCTGGTTGCAAAGCTTCAAGCCGAGAAGTATATCAAAAAATCCGGCATCAACTATACTATAGTAAGGCCCGGTGGTCTTAAGAACGATCCTCCATCAGGAAACGTAGTCATGGAGCCAGAGGTATAACCACCTTTGATCTTCATTTCATCTGTTTCGTGCTCGAAAGGATAAATATCTGGCCTACCTTTAATCTTTATTGTAGGATACTCTGTATGAAGGGAGCATATCAAGAGACCAGGTCGCAGAAGTTGCAGTGGAAGCTTTACTTCATGAGGAATCATCTTTCAAGGTTGTGGAAATAGTTGCTCGTGCTGATGCTCCAAAATGTTCCTACAAAGGTCTTTTTGCTTCTGTTAAGGGACATTAAGTAGAATAAAAATCAATCACATCATGAGTGTCAATGCTATATTCGAAACTCTTATTTCTCGTATGTCTTGATTACGACAAACAGATACATAAGCTTTTGCGCATAAACAGAGTTCAAGATAAGTGTTGAGAGAGTTTCATTCAGTTTTTATCTCTTCTCCACTTTGGGTCTTAAGAACCCATCAATGACGCTTGTTCCTGGTCGCATGTTCCCATGAGTGCAAGACATGGTTCACAATTTCCTCTACCCCAAGTCCATGCTTCACCTGAAAACGTTTAGTAATCATACAAGACTCCTACGTAAGAACTAAGCTCATTGGTTATATAAGTGATAAATCATAGCCTGAAGATGGCGGACCTGAGCAAAGACGAATGGCCCTCCATCACGCATGCGCAGTGCATCCCGTTCCATGACAGATAAGTCCGCCCCAACAGCTTCTGCAAGGTCTGTCTTGTTTATCACCTGCAGTTAGAACAATCCTCAAAGAGGTTCTTTCACATTACTAAAATTTCTTGGTCAAAAGAGCTTGTAAGTTAAGACTTAAGAGTTTAAGCAACATGAGTGCACCAGAAGATCAGCTTGAGTGATTCCAGGGCCGCCTTTACGGGGAATTTTATCACCAGCCGATACATCGATGATGTAGATGATATAGTCTGCTAGCTCTCTGCTGAAATTAGCAGCTAAATTATCTGCAAACACAATACAAATCCTATTCAATCTCACTGGATCCGTGAATACTATGCCATAACTAGCAAAAACTGGGCAAACAAGCGCGGGAAACAGAAATAAAACCTCCACCAGATTCACAAAGAAGCAAATCAGCCTTAAATAAGTTAGATAACTCCTCGAGAGGACCTAAATTGATACTGATATCTTCACGGATCGCGGCGTGTGGACATCCACCAGTTTCAACAGCCCTAATCCTTTCTTCAGGCAGCGCCCCATTCTTCACCAGAAACTCACCGTCCTCTTTGGTGAATATATCATTGGTCACCTACAACGTTTAACAGATCACAATCTTCTTTAGTCACATAGAAGTCAAGCAAACAATCTTGTGTCGTAATTAACTCGAAACCGGAAAGATTTGCGGTTTGATGATAATACTCACAGCAGCAAGACTATATTTTTCCCTCAAGAATCTACAAAGAGCAAGCATCAATGCCGTTTTCCTGAGTGAACAAAAGCAAGATCCAATCAGACTTTTTCTGGAGACTAGGCCACAAAGTTGACACTTTTGAGCAAACGAAATGAAACCCAATTCACGATTCTAAAGAAACAAGAGAAGAAAGCTTAATCATGGAATCAGAGATTGTTCTACGTTACTAAATCTAAAATCAAGCAGTCAATTTGATCCCAAAAAGAAACACTTTCTATTACAAGTAAGACGAATCAGAAAGCATTACCCTGTGCCAACGGGACCGCCAATACCGACGGTAAAAGCTCTCTCAGAGAAGTTTCGGTCGTGAAGCGGAAGAGCTCGGCGACTGAAGTAGCCAGGAGAGTAGATGGGTTCGTGTGAGTGCGGTGCGAGTCCATCGTGGCTATGGTACACCCTCCCGTCCGGTCCAACCCACGACGTCTTCGCATCGCCGTCTGCCGATTTCCTACAGAATCAGATAAGATAAGATTGGTGATGGTGGAGTGGAGAATCAAATCGCAGTAAAGCAAATCAAGGAGAGAGCTGATTGTTGTACTCGTGGCCTTGCTCATGATCGTGATGATGATGGTGGTGGTCGTGTGACGCCATTGCCGAGAGAGACTCGAGGTTCGTTCTGGGTGACTGTGTTGACTTTTGACTGTAGCTACTCCGGGAGAGACTGATCAAGAAGATCTGTGATAAGAGATGCTTTTTTCCTTCTCGGGTGATTAAAATGACCGAAATGCCCCTGTACTGTGTTTGTCACAAGTTGGAATAGTGGAATCTTACTTAACTTGGGATGCAGAGTTTCAAGAATTAGCGATCTTTCGTTTCGTAAAGAGCAAAGATAGGAATTAAGAAACAAGGAAACGGATTTTTCATAAGCAGGTAACAAGAAACATAAAATCCAGAGGAGGTTGACTTGAGTTTTATGGTCACGTCTAAAATATTGATAAACAAAAACATTCGACAAAATCCAAAACAGATAGCATAACTCTTTCATCACGATTCTACCCGAGAAACAAAGGAGTCAATCAAGAGACCTTTTACATGAACAAGTTGGGTTTGGAGGCCTTGTAAGTGGTCTTCAGCTTCCTGCTTGGTGGTCTCACCTTGCGGAACACCAAGGGGAACTTGATCTTACTGTTGTGGAACTGTTTGGTGCTCTCTCTCTTGCATAGCTTGGCAGGGACAGTGGCTGTCTTAATGATCTGGATGCAAGGGAATCTGACACGGTGTCTGGACGCCATCTCAGTGTACATCTGTTCCACAGCTCCGTTAAGAGTGGTGTCACGGTATTCCTTGTACATGTTATGGTATCCAGTACGACTCTGGTACCTCAACCAGATTCCAAAATTCTTGATCTTTGTCGGGTTCTTCTCAAAGATCTGCAAACAATTCCAACATCAGTAAAGAGTAGACAAAGACAATAAGATATACAAACTCTGAGAACACATTACAAAGTTTCAACTTTGACTCAAAAGCAAGGGAAAACATATAACAAATCAAAGGAGAGACACTAAAGAGACAGCAGGAAAACATTTGAACTGAAACTACTGTAAACAAACACATTTTTCAAATCAGAATCAAGAGTATGAATGGCTTCGATTACTGAATCATGGAGGATTAGCATGATGAAGCTACTTGAAAGTGCACATAAGCTCAAGGATGACATAAATTGTCTGTAAAACAAAAGACTGCACCATAGCTATGAAAAGATGAAACTAAAACACCCAAATGTGAATCTTTTCATGAAATCTAAACAGTTAGAGATCAAAAGATGAAACTAAAACACCCAAGTGAGAATCTTTTCATGAAATCTAAACCTCTATGATCTAATCCACCAAATACATTTACTTTCCCGATATATTAATCGACAATACAGTTAAGTTATATCCATCAAGATTGTCATTTCAACGCAAAAGTACCTCGTTAATGGCGAGCATCTGACCATTACTCTTCTTAACCTTCTTCAGCTTCCTCAAGAAATACCTAATACAAATGTACAAATCTAGTTAAAGATCAGACCGATAATTCAAACAAAAAGAAGAAAAATCCAAAAGAGATAGAAGATTATTGACTAACCAGAACTTGGACTTGGCACGAACCTCGTTCGTTGCCCAAAGCTTCATCCGGTAAATCTTAGGTTGCACATCTTTCTCTGTCGGGAGAGCTCTTCCGACAACCTGGTACTGGTGAAACTGCGAAGGAAAGACAAAGCTGAAATCAGATTTACAGAAGCTAAAACGAATCGGAAACAATGGAGATAGTGAGATGAAGATGACGAGATCACGAGCTTACCCTGAAAGTACCCATTTTCGTCTCGAGAGGACAGTGTTGTAGAAACCTCAACCAATGTAGCGGCTAGGGTTCTTGATGTTTATAAATGAGCATATGCAACAAAACCTAATTCCAAATTGAAAATCAAAAGCCCAATGGGCCCGATTTTAAGTTATTAATCCACTTGGAATTTGGGTTTTTCTCTTTGGGTCAGAAAGTTACAAGGGTCGTGGAAGTGGTTTCTCGTCGTGAGGAGATTACATGATTCTCCAAACAATGCACTCATGGTCAAAACTCAAATAAGTCTCAGTTTGGAGACCTTCTCAGTTTCACCTTCTTCTTCATTTCTACTCTTCTTCATCAGTATATATACCGTCATGATTTTTTTTTTCCTTAATGATTGTATTGATGAAAATAAATGTTGCTAGAAACTAATTTTACAAATTTGTGGAAAAAAAAAACTATTTTTACAAATATGTACGGTAAAATATTTATGAATTAATAATGTCGGACCTCTCAAGCTGTATACAATTAAATCAGGCTATAAATAAGTAACCAAGAACAGATTCTCACAATGACCTCTCGTGTTGTATGAACCAAGCATCACATGTCTCCAAGGTCAAGTTTGGAATACGCGACCCTCGAGAAAGTTAAAACATTTTATGTGGCAAGCTCTTTCAGAATGTGTGGCAACATGTCAGCGCCTTATCTACTGTCACGTGGACACAAGCATAACTTTCCTGCGATGTGGTGCACCGGAAGAAATATTAAGCCACTTCCTCTTTAAATGCCCACAGCTTTACAAATGTGGGTTCTTCCGGACTTTCTGCTCCTTCCGGGTTTCTTCTTGAGTATATCTATATACCAAAATATGGACTTCTTATTTTGGAGAACAAAAGAGGTCGGAACCACCAATCCTCAAAGAGACACTTTCTCATGGATCTTCTGGTAGATATGGAAGGCAAGAAACCAACTGATCTTTAATGGAAAATAGATCTCTCTGAAAGACACACTACAACTCGCAATCCTGAAGCGAAAAGTTGGAACATAGCAAACCAAAAAGACTTCGAGGAAGAGACAGAAGGTTCACAATCCCATAGCGGACTAGGAGGACCCCTCCTTCCTCTCCCACAAGGAACTCTAAATCTCAACATGTCAAATTGATGCCTCTGGAATCGATCATGGACCAGTAAATGGACAAGGGTAGTTTTTCCAATATAACATGGTCATCAAGTATGAGCAAGAGGGTGTTGTAAAAGTGTATCGGCGTTACACGCAGAGCTTGATGGGGTCATTTGGGTGAATGGTTTGCCATAGGGGTGGCCAAAAAACCCCGACCCGAATTACCCAAACCAGAACCGACTCTCTAAAAATACATGAACGGGTCTTCAACTCCTAATACCAAAAAATCCGAACCAAATCTGGAACCAAACCGAGAACCGAACGGGTATCCGAAGTACCCGAAACATAAATTAACCGAACGTATATCCGTATGTTCATGTAGTTTAGGTAATTTTTATAGTTTTTTCTTTGTTTTTAATCAATTCGGGTACTATAGATATATTCGGATGAAAATAACTAATTTAAGTATATTATTTAAATTATTTAAATTATTACAAACAATTTATTTTGATCTTTTTGTTTTGGCATTTTTGGATAATTCGATTAAAAATAATTAAATCGAACGAAATCTGGAAAAAGAGTAATTACGAGTATTTCGGGTAATTTTGAATATTTTGGATAAAAATCCAAAAATATCCGAATCCAAACCCAATGTAACATCCCAGAACCATGTATAGGATTTTTAGGAACTTAGAATATTTTACAGAGATTTAGGAAATGGTCGTAAGAAGAAGAAAATGGTTATTAGGCAATTGAAACCTATGGACCGGCCCACGAAAAGATAAACAGGCTTCCTACAACTAAAAGAAAAACTCACACTCCACCGCGGTGCTGTCAAGGCGTCACCAAACCATATTGGCCCCTCTCGAGACACGGCACAATGTCTATCGATACGCGGCACGATACCATGCTTGAGTCGCGGCACGACAACTCATCGTGGCGCGGCACGGTACCCTCGTGTGACGTGGCTTGCTGCCTTATCGTAAAGCAACATGTTCCTCTTTGTGGCACGCTACATAGTGTTAGTGCCCTGTCAAGGCGTCATCGAGGCACCTCGAGGCCATGCCGATGCCCTATCTAGGCGTCACTATCGTCTGTATCGAGACGTCATCGAGACACTCCGAGGCTATGCTGGATCTCTCTCCACTCTTATAGACACAATACCAACCGAGGCCAGACCGGGTGCCTAACGATACGCGATACGACTCTTTTTTTACCGATCCACAACCCCTCGCCATCTATGAGACGCATCCAATACGCCTCGCACTCGATCCATGATTGAGTGGTGCTCGGCCACTGGCTTAACCTCGTCGAAGCTCTCGTCCGGATTCCATATCCTTATCGAGTTTCCCTCGACCACCACTCTACCCTTAAACCCCATAACTACTCTAACACCCTTACGAAAGCAATGATAGAAAAGACTAGAAAATGAGAGTTAGGTACGGATTGCGCCTTACCTCTACCGTGAACCTTCTCTATCCACGGAACTGGGGTGCTGAGTTCCTTCTCAAGTTTCTCCTTCCTAAGCGATTCTCTTTGGCTTTGGAAGGAGAGAATGATTTTTGTGTGTAAAATATGAGCTCCCTATTTATACCACCACGAAAATTTCCTTGGAAAATATTCACTTTCCTTATTTTTCTCCACCTCCTTACTACACGGGCCAAGCCCATCCTCTTTTTCTCCTTGGCCACGTATTCCCCTTCTTTTCCAAGGAAAAACTAAGGTTTCCTTGTTAATATCGGTGGTGCCTCTATACCGTATCGATAGGCACATCAATAAAGTCTAGATACGGGTAGCAATAACGTATCGGCAGAGTCTCGTGCTGTGTCTCGATAGCGATCATGCCGCACCACGGTAGAACTTGAAACATACCCGATTGAAGTTGTGCCGCGGATGTTTATGATGCAGCGAAATATTTAAAAATATTCTAAATATTATTATTATTATTATTTATTTACTTATATTTTTATTATATTTATCTTTTAGAATTTCTAGAATGGTCTAGAGTTTTCGTATGTTTTATTATAAATAGTCTCTTAGGGTTAATGTATTCTTCAGTTTATGATTTGATTAATGAAACTGAGAGTTCTCTCTTTATTCCCTTGATATTGGTATTCGTTTTGATAATTCAACGATCTTAAGAAGACTACTTTCTCGGGTATTCGAGGAATCAACGGTAAAGTTAGTGTTATCGACTATTCTGCTGCATTATTTGGTATCAAAGGTTCAAAGTTAATATTCTTTGGAATATTTCCAAATATCTCGCTGCATTAGTCTCTCCGACGTCGAAAAGATTCATCCTCCAATCTTATTTCTTTGTAGGTATCTTTTGTCCACTAATTCGTTTGATTGACGACGTCGATTGTGCTTCTTTTGAGTCTCTTTTACATTCACGTTGTTGAATATTTTGCTTTGAAAACCTACCAACTCAATCGTGAGAGGATTAATCTTCAAACCTTGATCTCTAACCTTAAAGCCATGAAACCCCAAGGCTCATAGAACACGTGTAGTGAATAGATCTTCTTTTTCCTTAGAAATAATATCCACCGTTTGACTTGTTTGTCTCCTTTCAATGTAATCACGTGCTGGATTCAAAAGAAGCCTATGTTCAAGACATCTTCCCCACACGATACCATGAACTTCTCCGAAAGCTCCATTAGAGAAGATAAAATCGATGTGATCTACGGTATATACGTCTTCATCATAGACATCATAAACCGGACCACCACTGATTTCTTTGTACTTTCCGTACAAATCTTCAGTTGAAGTGAACGGATATTCATCCGTACGATAGTAACGCCCGAGCAACATGATAAACGAGGAACCAAAACTGGCTCTGATACCAAATAATGCAACGGGATCGTCGATAACACTAACTTTTCTGCTGATTCCTCGAATACCCGAGAAAGTAGTCTTCTTAAGATCGTTGAATCGTCGAAACGAATACCGATATCAAGGAAATAAAGAGAGAACTCTCAATTTCATAAATCAAATCATAAACTGGAGAATACATTAAGCCTAAGAGGCTATTTATAATAAAACATACGAAAATCCTAGAACATTCTAGAAATTTTAAAAGATAAATATGATATAATTATAAGTAAATAAATAATAATAATAATTGAAATATTTCCAAATATCTCGCTGCATCAATTTAGGATCTCGGTAGAGAGACTAAGACAGCCTTGATTTGGAATTAACACAAGACTGATCTAGCTAGTAAGAGATTAGCTTGCAGTGCAGTGGCAGAGCATCCGGTCGGATCACTGTAGATCTGACTATGGACTCGTAGGTGAAGTCAGGCGAGTGGTTTGAGAAGGTATGGTAACTTGACAGGATACTTAAGTCTATACACGTTTGGACTATGATTATGATACACGGGTTATGGGTTTCTAGACGTGGGATTCGATCATAGGCCTCGAGGAAGCTTGGCTCAGCCTTGCCAGACCAAGGGTGATTCATTGTTTGGTGACAACGAGAAAGAGCTCCGTAGAGGGTTGATGGCCAGGTCACATTCATATCGTTAGGCTGCTTAGGAGTAACGATGAAAGAGTTTACTCATTAATATGATAGAGTCGTGCATAGGCTTAGCTATACCCAACATAGGGAGCTACCATGGGCCAAATGGGAAGTTAGTCCAGGAAGCTGAAAGGTAGAAAGACTAACCGACCGTAAACCATGAAATATAATTATGGTAGAGCTATCGCTCCATGGAAGTAATTATATCCGATGGTTCGCTTGTTCGTTAGGATCCAACAGTCCAGCAGAGGTATTTGTGAACCAGGCAGGAAAGCTGTTAGGATGATCATAAGTGCTACCTTAGCCAACCCGACAGAAGATTGTAAGTGAGGTCTAGTACGAGAAGCCAGAATTTAACAAACACGGCTTAGATGGCTTATGACAAAGGGGATAGAGGATAGACACGAAGTGGTTTATTCTATCCTGGGGATAAATTGGTATTGTGAGCTATCCACAATTAACATATACTTTTCTGATTGTATTTTTGCAGGGCGGCTGCCGTGTGGCCATAGATGTGTCATGGGTAACTTAATGGGATAGACATGCTTACCTGGGACCATGGGCAAAGGTATTGTTTGAAATGCTTCGACTATTGATTGAGAACGTAGTTAACGGATTAGGTTAAAATGGAGTAGAGAAATGTTGTGAACTTTAGGAGAGTATAGAGTAGAAATGCATATAATTTGGTAGGATAGTAGGTTCACAATACCACCATGTTAAATTGCATAGGGGCATTTGTATGGGCATTCGTCGCCGACTTGTTTGTGTTTGGCGTGAAAAAGTGGCACGAAGACCTAGCCGCACAGAGATGCCGCTGGAAGGGCTCGGGGAGTCAAGTGCTGAGAAAGTTGGCCGACGGACTAACTACTATGTGTGTGGTACACTGAATGTGTCAAGAGGACACCTTTGTACCTTAGTGATGTGTGTGAAAGTATTCTGAATGTGTCAGGTGGACAGCTTTGTACTACTTTATGTGGTGAAAACTAGGAGGTAGCTAGTGGGCTTGCCTAGTTATTATAGTATGGTGAGACACATGATTGTTGTGGCATCATGTGGAGTTTGTGATGGTTAAAGGTAGTTAGGTTATGAGATGGAATATACTGTCTTACTAAGTATTCAATACTCACTACCTTAACAGGCTTGCACGATGGGAGATTCGGTCAGGTGGACCATAGAAGGGCAAGGCTGGAGGATGCGGTAGATGCAGTGGAGGTTTTCCCAAGGCATGGTAGTTTATAATTCCTTATGTTGTAATTTCACCGGACAATGTAGTAAAAAAAATTTAGAGTAGTGAAATACATGAGTTGACTAGCATCTGCGATAGGATTCATAGTCCAGGTGCGGGTGTTACACCCAAACCCGAACACATTTTGGGTATTAGCGGATTTCAAACTTAGAACGACTCGAACCAAACCCGACCCGAATTTTCTTAATACCCAAATAGGTCCTATATCTTTAAACCCGATAACCCAAAAACCCGAGTTACCCGAACTGAACCCAAATGGGTATACAAACGCCCACCCGTAGTATGCCATGAAAAAAGGTGAGTCGCCTCAGTAAGTTTCGAGACGGATTGCGCAAACTTGATACAAATAACGGAGAACCCTTTCGATTGGCTAGCCTTAATTTTTTGTTATCTATATCCTATCGGCTGATCCGGTCAGCCACGGTAGAAACGCACCAAAGTGCTACAAGATTTCTCCCCGAAGGACCACCACACTGCTTGACCCGAGTTTGGAACGCTTTCTGACTAATGCAAGGGTGTAGCCGGATCGCCTGTTATCGGACTACTAGGTAAACTGTCTGGGCCAAAGCACAAGCCCAGACTTCCCACATGGATGTGAATTTTGTTTCTTGGAAGACTTGAACCCTAGGATAACACATTTCCAAGTCTCATCTACCACTAGACCACAACCTTTATGGAGTTAGACCAGTTTTATATTTCTTAAGAGGTATTTCGAGGTTTTTTTGTTTTTTTCCCTTTGGAATGAAAATGTATATATCAATGCTTTTTAAAAAGAGCATAAGCACGTGGTATCTTTTTTATGTAAATCAAACATATCCGGATTGGTTTGATCCACAGAGCAATCACCATATCGATTACAGTTAATTTAAGAGAAATTTGGCTAATTGGGTCGAAATCAAATAGGAAATGTCCCATTAGTATTTTTCAACTCAATTTTGTCCCATTAGTACTTATTTTAATGATAATCCGGTTTTAACCTTCATATTTTGTTTTTATAAATATTTTTTGGTTTGATTAATTCTATTAAACGAAAAAAAAAACCGGATTAATAAAAAAAAGGTATAATCAAACGACCTTCATATTTTTATAAAAATCTTTCGATATCAATAACCTATGGTTCTCTCCTCCTCTTCTCCTCCGCCTACTTAAATCCCTAGATATCTTCGACCCGTGATTCTCTCCTCCTCTTCTCCTCCGCCTGCTTAAATCCGTCGATATCTTCCATCTTAAATCCGTCCAGAAACAAAATAAAATCAAGGTTGTGTTCACGAATACGATGAGACAAATTAAGGCCAAACCTTCCTTCTGTGATACGTTTTAAACCGCACCGAGATTTCTCTCTACGTCTGCTTACAATACCCTCCAAACCCAAATCCTCGCTGGTTCACTCTCTGCCTGAAACCTAATCGAAGCTCTAAGAAGAAGAAGAAGAACGAATCAAATGGCTATGCTTTGGCTCCGATCTCATTTACCAACTCACCTCTTCTGGAATGGTCAGATCTTGTAGTTGTTGATCACAATCTCTACGCCATTTCCGAACCAAGCGGAGTTGCTCCTTGCTCTAATGTCTCCTTCTTGGACTGTAAAACTCACACTTGGCTCGAAGGTCAAAGCTTGCGTCTTGCTCACACAGCCACATGTAACGTCTTTGATGGGAATTTGTATTTACCAGGAAGCTGCGAAAATCCAGAATCTTTGAACTGTGTTGAAATGTTCAACACAGAGACTCAAACTTGGAAACGGGTTCCGCCTGAAAAACGGATATTCAAACCTGGAGATATGGAAGGGAAGATTCACATGAACACTCAGTTTGGTAGGAAGGGTTATACTCTAAAGCTAAAGGGAATGAAAATGGAAGCGATTGGAGTTGATCGAGGTTTGGTTTGTTTGATAGACGACATGATCTATAGTTATAGTTCCAGTGGGCAATTTAAATGGTCTTACACTAATGTAGAATCAGTAGAGAGAAAAATAGAGGGTTTAGAAGAGCTACCTAAGTTTGCTCGTTATAGTTATGTTACATTGGTTGATTATGGTGGTAAGTAGGTTGTTTTCTAGGACAAGTATTTGTCTTCAAGCTGGTTTAGGGAGAAGATAATTTGGTGTGCAGTGATTTCGCTTGAAAAGCGGGGAAGTGAAGAGATTTGGAGAAAGGTCGAGTGGTTTGACGCGGTTCTTTCAGTCCCTAGGTCTTACAAGTTCGTGAGTGCTATTGCTGGTACTATTTGACCAAACGACTCATGAGATGGGTTTTAACGTAATGGAATCGCTTTCGTTTCTTAGTAATGTCTTTTGTAGCGGAATGCAATGTACAAAGCTTTTGCTTATAAACATATGCACTCGCTTGTACATGATTAAGAGCTTGTTTTGTAACTCTCTTTGATAAACCCTTTGTTCCCAATCCCTTTCTTATGCTACTATGTGATGAATGCCTCATGAGACATGCAGGTAATATCGTTTTTGTTATGAATATTTGTATTTCGCTTTCGTTTGCATGCGACTAAAAAATGTTTGCCTTGTGTTTTTAGCAGACAATGGGTCACTTGGATACTCACTTGTATACATTTTAGGCTATTATATGTGATGACGAATGACCAAAATGTCTTTGAAAACACTTTTGTTTGTGTTGCATTCGAAGTCTAGTAGCCTACAGTTAGTGTTTGTTCCTCATTTGTGTAATAATCAAGTTGCAGAAGAAATGAGGTTTTGTTATAGGGTAGACTTCCTCAAGCCATTTTTTTCACCCGCACTATATGCAGGAACATTCATTGTATATGATTTCCATCTAGATTCTCACCCGCACTATATGTAGGAATATTCGTTGTATATGATTTCCATCTTAAATCCAAAGCAAGCAATCTACCTCCTTTTTTCCCATCCACAACAAATTTTTCATCCATTAGTGGACGATTTCCACAAACTTCAAGTTGCATAGATATGTAACATAGTAACCAAGAAAAAGAGAAACAAAAAAAAAAGTTAAGGGAAAAAAAGAAGAGAAGAAGAACGGCAAAGAAGGACAAGTCTTTGGAAAGAACAGCAAAGGAGAAGACAGTTTATTTTATTTTTTTTTACAAAATATTTGGAAAGATATGGTGGATATTTACTAACCATATTTTCTAGATTTTAGGATATTTTCACCGGATGGACAAAAGGAAAAAACTAGAATATGAATTCTACGAATGGTGTAGTTACGGTAGAATATATATTCTGAAAGTTGGTAGAATATAGAACAAACATTAGAACATGTACTCTACCAAATCAATTAAATCGTAGAATATAGAGTAAAGAGTAGAACCTATATTCTACGGGTGCGTAGATATATCAATAATCCGTATAACCTATATTCTAAACACAGTAGACTAAGACCAATTTGTAGAATATATATTCTACTACCCCGTAGGCGGTAGAATATGATTTCTGGAAAAGGTAGAATAGAAAATTATTTTCAATTCAATCCATATTTTTAAAATAAAAAAAATATATACCTATATTCTTCCCAGTGGTTCTTTCATTGTTTTGAATTTTTCTAATTTTTTTTGCTGTTAAAACTATTTTTTATGATTTATTAGATATATATCAAAGGGTAAATTAGGTAAAAATAGAGAAAGGGGTAGTAGGACAAAATCAAATCAAATTCGACCCATTTACACAATTTTCCCTCAAATTCGATCCAAACAATTTCCACACATCAACCAATCCTTACTAACAATCAGCAAGCATCAAACATCCTTACACTTAGCACATATAACAAACAACATCGCATTCCATCTCTAGACTAACATGTAAGAACATCTAGTGTTAACTAGTATTAAAGTAATCTAGACAACACCCTCACCTTAGCCTATTGGATGCTCAAATACGGAGGAGTGAACCTAGAAGGATGTGAATCTGTGTTTTGGGCGGTTGGCATCTGAAAAATAGCGACCAAAAAGAATAACTTTAATAGCTCACCGGATTTAGATCGGATTGGAAAACCGGAACTTGATCTGAAATCCTTGTAACGTCACCTTTCCAACGGTACCAAAACCGTGTTCTAACTCGTTCTGTAACAGCGTACACCTTCTTCCAAAGTTAGCTTTGTGAAACCGGAGAACATATTCAGATCAGACATTAGGGCAAACTTAAATCGCAGATTGCGGATTCATCCTACCTCGGAATCGAAATCGGAA
The DNA here is from genome assembly GCA_964056655.1 of Arabis hirsuta. Taxonomy (NCBI): domain Eukaryota; kingdom Viridiplantae; phylum Streptophyta; class Magnoliopsida; order Brassicales; family Brassicaceae; genus Arabis; species Arabis hirsuta. The sequence goes on along the minus strand of OZ053298.1, from coordinate 40,262,229 downwards.
AACAGCCCCCGAATCTGTGAAGAATCCTCTATCCAGCGGTATGTAGCTCGTCGCCTAAATCATCACGGTTCGCCGGGAAATCACCCCGCAAGTGCTCTGGTCGGATCTACGAATAAGAATTTCATATTCAGAAAACAGTGATTTTTTCCGATATTCAAATACGATTTGCGAGCAGACCATACCTCATAATTCGAATCCGAAAGAAGCTACAGAAACTAGAATCTGTGATCTTTCTAGTGGTACTAAGATCACGATCTAGGTCCTTCTGTGTGCTAGAAATCCGGCTATCAAACTAGCTACTCTGAACGGATATGAACTCGTCTCAATTGTGGTTTTACGGAACGGCGGTTTTAGCTTAGTGAGAATATCTAATCTCTCTCTCTTCAATTCGTGGCCCTTTATATGGAGGCAAGGAGGTAATAGGTTAGGGTTTCATTTAGCACTTGGGCCACACGTAACGAGCTTTTTAGGTTTGAGGATTTTTATGGGATTGGGTCATGACAATTCGCCCCCACTTTGAAAGAATTCGTCCTCGAATTGCATGGCTGGGGCGACGCCCCATCTAGTCTTGGAAGAGCTCTGGATGGTCTGCCTTCATCCGGTCTTCCAACTCCCAAGTCGTCTCTCGAATCCCTTCTCTTTCCCAACAAACTTGCACTTTCCATTTGCTTTTTCCTTTCGTTGTCCCTTCTTTACGGTCCAAAATCCGTACGGGTCTAGCTGGTATTGTCAAATTATTTTCTAAGTCAGACAGTGGATGTGGAATAATCAATTATGGTTCCTTAATCACCTTGCGCAATACTGAAATGTGGAACACATCGTGAAAGTTGGATAGCTCCTCCGGCAAGTCTAGCCGATAGGCTACTGCACCAATTCTTTCGGTTATAACATATGGACGAATGTATCGCGGTATGAGCTTCTTCAACTTCCTCCACTTATCAGTTCCCCTAAATGGTCTCATTTTTAAATACACTGCATCTCCAACATTGAATTCCAAGTCTTTTCTTCTTTTGTCGGCATAGCTTTGTGACGATCATGAGCTTCCTTAAGTTTATCTCGAATTAAAGCTACTTGTTCTTCCGACTCCTGAACAAGTTCCAATTCTAGGTCCGTTGCTCCCCCACTTCGGTCCAACATAGGGGTGTGCGACATAGCCGTCCATAAAGGGCCTCATAGGGTGTCATCCCAATAATCAAATGGTAGCTATTATTATAAGCAAATTTCACCAAAGGCAAATATCGCAACCAACTCATTTCCCAATCCAGCATACACGCCCTTAGCATATCTTCCAATGTCTAAATAGTGCGTTCCGATTGTCCGTCTGTTTGAGGGTGATATGCAGTGCTCAAATGTACCTTAGTCCCGAATGCCTTCTGGAAAGCTGTCCAGAACATCGAGGTGAATCTTGGGTCTCTATCAGAAACAATGCTCACTGGAATACCATGCAACTTGACTATTTCCTTTAAATACTTCTCAACTAACACTTCCACTCCGTCTGTTTTCTTAATAGCCAAGAAGTGGGCATACTTGGTAAGCCGGTCCACAATCCCCAAATGGCATCCTTTCCACCAGTCGTCTTCGGAAGCCCAGTAGCAAAGTCCATAGTGATCATGTCCCACTTCCATTCAGGTAGCGGTAAACTCTGTAGTAACCCATTTGGATGTCCACGTTCTGCCTTAACCATCTGGCATATTGAACATTGGGCCACATAATCTGCAATATCCTGTTTCATCCCATTCCAATGGTAATACCTTTTTAGATCCTGATACATTTTATTGCTCCCTGGGTGTATCGAAAATCGAGACTTGTGGGCAAGTTGCAAGATCTCGTCCCTTAGATCCTTGACTGGAGGCACACACACTCAACTCCTGTATAGGATTGTTCCATTAGAGGTCGTCCGATATCCAATCACACCAATTTCCAATGCCTTAATCAGGGAGACGTCTTCTTTCTACGCTGCTCTAACCCTCCATAACAAATCTGCTTGGTTCACTGCTTCCAATCCTACGGTATCATCCTCGACTGTTACGGCACACAATCTTAGACTAGCCAGGATTGCCATGAGTTATTGGACTTCCTTGCATTCAGACACCTCGACTTTCCTTCTACTTAGAGCATCTGCCACTAGGTTAGCTTTCCCGGGGTGATAAACAATATCCAAATCATAATCTGCTAGTAACTCTATTCATCTTCGCTGTCTTACATTTAGGTCACTTTGAGTAAAGAGATGCTTCAAACTTTTATGATCCGTGAATACTTGAACCTTTTCTCCATACTGGTAAGCACGCCAAATCTTTAAGGCGAAGACTACTGCAGCTAGCTCCAAATCGTGTGTAGGATAATTAGCCTCGTGGTGACGCAACTGTCTTGATGCATAAGCAATAACTCTTTCCTCCTGCATAAGCACACATCTCAACCCTGTTCCTGATGCATCGGTGTAAACACTAAATGGCACTCCTATCCGTGAAAGTACTAAAATCGGTGTTTGAGTCAACTGCTCCTTCAACCTTTTGAAACTTCCCTCACATTCTTTTGACCACACAAACTTTACTCCCTTTCCCGTGAGTTGAGTCATTGGTTTAGACACACTAGCAAAACCTTTTACAAACTTTCTGTAATAACCAACCAACCCAAGAAAACTACGAACTTCTGTGGCAGTAGTGGGTGTAGGTCAATTGGTGATGGACAAAATTTTCTCTGGATCCATTGCTACCCCTGCTTCTGAAACTATATGGCCCAAGAATCCAATTTGTCTTTTCTAGAAACTACACTTGCTCTCTTTTGCAAATAATTTCTGCTCCCGAAGTTTGGTTAGTATAACCTTTAAATGTTCCTCATGCTCCTCACGGTTACGAGAGTAGATCAAAATGTCGTCGATGAATACGATCACAAACTTATCCAAATACTCCTGAAATATATTATTCATCAACTTCATAAATGTTGCTGGTGCATTAGTCAATCCAAATGGCATTACTACAAACTCGTAGTGTTCATACCGAGTCCGAAAAGCAGTTTTCCTTATGTCTCCTTCAGCTATCGGAATCTGATGATATCCAGATGCGAGGTCAATTTTTGAGAACCATGATGCCCCTTGTAGTTGGTCTAGTAACTCGTCAATACGCGGCAACGGGTACTTGTTCTTAATAGTCACCTTGTTGAGTCTCCGATAATCAATGCAAAGTCTAAAACTGCCATCTTTCTTCTTAACAAACAACACTGGTGCACCCCATGGTGAGTTACTAGGTCTGACAAACCCTTTATCAGTGAGATCCTCTAACTGCTTCTTTAGTTTAGCCATTTCTGCTGGTGCCAACCGATACGGTGCTCTAGAAACAGGAGCAGTCACTGGCTCTAACTCGATAGTAAATGCATCTCCTCGTGTAGGTGGCGGTCTTGTAAGCGGTTCGAATACGTCTGCAAATTCTACCACCACTGGAATTGAATGTAACTCATCTCTTGATTCTCCTCCTTCCATTGAGATCACCGCGGTATGCATCATTTCCTCGGCTTATTAACTCCTCCGCTTGAACCATAGAAATAATAGGAACCCCGCTCTGTGTTTTTACTCCTCGATAGACGAGCCTACCCTCGGGTTGGGAAAATGTCACTTGGGTCCTCAGGCAGTCCAACACGGCCTTATGACGAGTCAACCAATCTATGCCCAAGATTACATCGTAGCGGTGTAACTCCAACTCCATAAGAGTCCCAGGTAACTTTGCTCCTTCAATGATGACCAGAACATCCTTGAAGTACAGCTGAGATTTTAGTTTTTCTGCTCCTGCAGTCTTGATCTGCCAAGGTCTATCCACGACTTTCCCTTTGAAGTGTCAATTCTCGGTTAATGTTGGGCTCACAAAACTATGTGAAGCCCCCGTATCAAACAAGGTGTAAGATGGGACCTCACCAATATAAACCGACCCTACACGACTTACTAGTCTAAGCAATTTGATCTCAAAAACCAAAAGTTCATTTCAAACATCACGCAAGTATAAAACTTAAGAAATTAAACTTTGACTTACCAGCAATCGGCTCTGCACCCTCATGATCTCCAGCAACATATGCGCGAGGCGCAATAGCTGCTCTCTGGCTCGGTTTGCTAGTTCTGGTCCTCCTGTTCGTACTCTGCAATCTCTAGCTCGATGCCCATACTTACCGCAAGTGTGGCAAGTTCCTCCAAAACTATTGCAATCCCGCTGATTGTGTCCCAGTTTTCCACACTTAAAACATGCTCCTGATTGATACAAACATACTCCATTGTGATTCTTGCCGCACTTACTACACATTGGGACATTTGCTTGCACTCTACCCTGATTACCATGCTGCTGTCTTGGCGGATCTGGTGCTCTGGTGGTCCTCTGGGGAGCATTCTTGACCAACTTGCTCTCAGCTTCATTTGTCTTCTCTGTCATAGAAGCTCTCTCCACAAGCTCGATGAGACTCCCATAATCACGAATCTGACAATCCTTACGGATATCCAGCCGCAAACCCATCATGAACTTTTGAATCAAAGATTGCTCATCTCTTACTCCCACAGCAAACCTCCTCAGCCTTGTAAACTCCCGCTCGTACTCCCTCACTGTCTTATTATCTTGGCTGAGAGTCAGAAACTCCATCTTTAGCTCATTTAGGGTCTCCTGAGGAAAGTACTTCCTGGTAAAATCCTCATGAAAGGTACTCCACGGAATCACATAACCCAGAGGGGCTTCTCTCTCTACTCCCTACCACCAAACCTGAGCCTCATCCAGCAAAAAGCTCGAAGCTATATCCACCTGGTACCCTAACAGACAACGAACCGTACCAAAGTTTCTTTCCAATTGTTTCCTCCAATTGTCTGCAGCCATCGGATCTGTGCCACCATTGAAAGATACAGTACCCAAATCCCTCATCAAATTCAAAATCCTCCAGTAGGCATGCCTTAGATCCTCCTGAGGGGGCGGTGGAGGAGGTGGAGGACGTGGAGGTGGTACACCACCCTGACTTGCCCCTGGTGCTTGACCCAATATCTCTTTGAGTGAGTCCATCACGAGGTTCCTCAGCATTTCAGGATCCACTCCATGCACTAACGCTTGACCACTGGTGTGAGTCGCCTGACCACTGTTGTGAGTGCTTACTGAATCAGATGTAGTCTCAACCGTATTAGTATTAGGCCCATTTCGACCACGTCCTCTTCCTCTCCCTCTCCCTGCACGTGCCCCTCCACGAACCATTATCTAACAATCTCAAACAATACTTTTTATTCTTTAACTTCATTTAATTACCAAACAATTTCCACACATCAACCAATCCGTACTAATAATCAGCACGCATCAAACATCCCTAGACTTAACACATATAACAAACAACATCGCATTCCATCCCTATACTAACATGTAAGAACATCTAGTGTTAACTAGTATTAAAGTAATCTAGACAGCACCCTCACCTTAGCCTATTGGATGCTCAAATACGGAGGAGTGAACCTAGAAGGATGTGAATCTGTGTTCTGGGCGGTTGGCGTCTGAAAAATAGCGATTCAAGTCAAAATTAGCGTTTCTGGATTTTGACAGCATAAATGTTTCTTGACCAGAAAGAAACTTTAATAGCTCACCGGATTTAGATCGGATTGGAAAACCGAAACTTGATCTGAAATCCTTGTAACGTCACCTTTCCAACGGTACCAAAACCGTGTTCTAACTCATTCTATAACAGCGTACACCTTCCTCCAAAGTTAGCTCTGTAAAACCGGAGAACAGATTCAGATCAGACATTAGGGCAAACTTAAAACGCAGATTGCGGATTCATCCTACCTTGGAATCGAAATCGGAAAACAGCCCCCGAATCTGTGAATAATCCTCTATCCAACGGTATGTAGCTCGTTGCCTAAATCGTCACGGTTCGCCGGGAAATCACCCCGCAAGTGCTCTGGTCGGATCTACGAATAAGAATTTCATATTCAGAAAATAATGATTTTTCCCGATATTCAAATACGATTTGCGAGCAGACCATACCTCATAATTCGAATCCGAAAGAAGCTACAGAAACTAGAATCCGTGATCTTTTCAGTGGTACTAAGATTACGATCTAGGTCCTTCTGTGTTGCTGGGAATCCGGTTATCAAACTAGCTAATCGGAACTGATATGAACTCGTCTCAATTGTGGTTTTAGGGAACGGCGGCTTTAGCTTAGTGAGAATATTTGATCTCTCTCTTCAATTCGTGGCCCTTTATATGGAGGCAAGGAGGTAATAGTTTAGTGTTTCATTTAGCACTTGGGCCACACGTAACGGGCTTTTTAGGTTTGAGAATTTTTTATGGGATTGGGCCATGACAAAATCAAATGTGCATGGCTTTGATTCTCATAATGCTGGCGCCAAACTTGAAGAAAAAGAAAGACGATACTGCAAGTATTATTACATTAATTAACCATTGAGCCATAAATAGCATATGCAAGGGTTAAGTTAAAACAACATAGATTCATAGTAAGCATAATGAGCAGTACCAAATAATAAAACACCAAAAGTAAATTGATATGCATTCTCTTACCTTTGCATGTCACAGAGCATTAAGAGTTGGAAACCAGATATCATTAAGCATATCACTAAATTATAAGATATTCAAAGACTATTTCGATGTGATAATATGCATGCTCAATCGAACAAACAACTCTCATTCCTTTAGTAACTATTCTAAACACGACGTGCTTACCATATATATGGAATGTGCAAGTTGTTGTGATGAAAAACCATTTATATAGGGTCTAAATGGTAACGCAATTAAACAAATTCAGCAGATTCAGCAAATTCTGCAAATTTTGCAGTTACCATTTAAGTTGACATATTATTCAGCAAATTCTCCAATTCAGCAAATTCTACAATTCAGCAAATTCTGCAATTCAGCAAATTCTGTAATTCAGCAGAAATTATGCGATTACCATTTACACACAGAAGATTTAAAATTTTAAGATTTAGACTCTAAAAATTATAATTAGTGATATTTTTGCAAATGAACAATCCATAGTGATATTTTTGCAAATATAACTAAAAGTGGTATTTTTGCAATTGTCTCTTAGATATATATGTAGTGTGATTAAATCTTACTAAATTTGCGTGACAGTTCTAAAATAATATTGTAATATTTTAAAAATTAGGTTTACTAAAAAATAATTCAATCAATAGCAAAATATTATATCATAAATTATGTATGTAAATTTGTTTTATCAATCTATTAATTTATTTAAGGGGCAATTGCAAAATGTTTAAGGGGCAATTGCAAAATGTTTGTGATTTTAATTCCTTTTATAGTAAGATATTTGTTTTTTAAAATATCATTCAAAATTTTTGTAAATAATTTTTACAAATTGGTTTTTCTGTTTTTTTTTTTTAATTATTATTTTTGGATCTGGATCCGACCCATCCCTAATTACAAGATATATATTTCAAAATATAAGATGTTTTGGAGGTTTTTTCAAAATGTAAGATGCTTTGACAATACTAGGTACTTTTTAACTTTATTAAATATTTAATGAACACTAGTATTTTGCAATTTTTTTTGTGAATTGGTCAATAATAATTAACCATTTAAGTTTGAAAAAAAAAATTAATTACTTTTTTAAAATTAATTACTTTTTCAAAATTAATTACTTTTTTTGAAAAATTCAGCAAATTCAGCAAATTCTACTGTTACCATTTAAGTTTGATATTATTCAGCAAATTCTGCAAGAAATCAACAGTAATTCAGCAAATTCAGTAATTCAGCAAAAATTTTGCGGTTATCATTTAGACCTATAGTTTCTCATTATCCATCTTCTGATTCTTTAATTTATGCAGTCACTATAAACATTGACATACCAATTTTTATTACAAAAACTCTTTTTAAGTTTATGTTTGATATTGACTTCTCTTTGATGCTTTGTCAATTTCCATCAAATCGATTTTTATTCACCGTTTTATCTTTTTCCAAACTTCTCTATGGGTGGGTTTTTCCACTATTTAAAATACTCGCTCACTTAAATATTACATACTTTTGGCCAAACTTACCCACCATTGAGGTGAGGATGCTCTATCAAAATCAAAATGACTCAAAAATATTACATATATACATGCATGAGTGAGTTATACGTTTTATACAAAAAAGTAACACGGTCGTGCAATTAGACATCTCACTATTGCCAGCCATGTCTTAGCTCCTCTGTTTTCTCTTCACATTTTTCTTTTTCTTCTTTGCCACCGCAAAAACATGAAGGAGCTTCAGCCGCGAAAGGTATTCACTTGCTGCCTTTTCCAAACCTTAGTTGAAGCTTGGAATATTATACCACAATGGTTATATCTTCTCAAGAAGTAGCTAAAGAGGCACTTAAAACAGATGAACATGCCTTGTCAGCTCAGACATTTAACGATCTGGTTCGAGCCATTGATCACCATAAACATTCCTTTGTCTGGATTCCTCCGTCTGCTCGTTGGAGGTAATAACTGTCTAAGATCAAGATTTTGTGTATGAAATCATTCGTATAAACCAATGAACATTAAACCAAACTTTAATCTGGTTAAAATGATTTTGTCTTTTATATCCAAGAAATCAAAATTTTAACCTCTAACTAAACCGAAATGAGCGAGATGTCTCTACAGAAGTAAAGAACGAAACAAAACACACACTACTCGATCTATACTTCAATACCAATTTTTAATTTCGATAATCTGCTTTCCAAACAGAAAAACCTAAACCAAAATTCGGGTTTAACAGTACTTTAAAAAATTAATAAGTATACACATGATTGAAGTTCTATTTGCACGAATCTTCAGGTTTATGAGGAAAACAATAATGAAAAATTTGATATCACATCAGAACCTAGACAATATTCAATCTTTAAGGATGAGAAAGGTGGAGGAATTTATATGCTTATTACGCCAACTTTAGGCATACATACCTGACATTATCGGGTTGTCGTTTACCAAGATTGAGCAAGATGATAGAAAAGCCAGTCCCTAGTATCTGACACCCATAATAACAAAGAAACTACTCAAAGGAATAAAAGAGAAACGACTTGCTAGAACATTTGAGCCAAGTATATAAAATATCTGCACACTAATATGTCTAGTGAATGTATATCCAATGACATATCAAATACATGAGACCTTTTCGGGAATCCAGCTACTGAAGATGAAAATGACTTACAAATATAGGATCAACGTCCCAACTATAGGCAAGAGGTGAGAAAATAAACCACAAGGTAATAATAACACATCTTTAGACTTAAAAGAGATAAGATGTATGTATATATAGAGTTAGGATTACGTCAATTTAGGATTTCACATTTATAGGCTATGATAAAATATGATCAAGCCCAATATAAATAATTTAATCAAACGAATTAGAGTTCTTAGGTCCAAAATTATTCGATGGCAAGGAGTGTAATTTTGAGATTCATTAAGGGTATTTTCGGCAAACTAAGTCTTACACTCGATGTAGAGACGCCACGTAGAAAAAGTGACTTCTCAAATATAAGAATAGATATCCAAAAATTTATTAGTCACATGTTTTGAATCTAACATCGTTTTCATTTTTGTTTATTGAACTAATGTCTGTTAATTTGAATGTGTAAAAGTTTGAAATTTCTCATTTTGTATATTAAATGGACATATATTTTTTTATAGAAACCTTAAAAAATTACTCCCTCTGTCCCAATACATATAAATTTTTAGATAAAAGCACGAAGTTTAAGAACGACATAATTTTAATTTTTGGTTTTTTTTTTTACATTAAAAATATCATTTAATATCTAATTAGAAACAAACCAACCAATAAAAACAAATATTGCAGAATATAAATGGCCACAATACATTAAATTTTGCATAGGAATTGAAAAAAATTAAATAAAATAGAACAAAAAAATAACTCTAAAACATCTTATATAATAGGATGGAGGGAGTAGCGTATTTTCTCATTATCTTTAAAAGTTTTTCCGCTTATAATCATTGGTTATAAAGTCTATGACAAAGCCTTTTATGAAATTAAACAATGTTGAATGCCACACACACACACCACAAATTAAACATATGAAACTCGTTGCCGACCAAAAAAAAAAAACATATGAAACTCGTTATAAGTTCACTGTGGTACCTAGAAAAAAAAAAGACAAAAGATTGCTGAAGACATGACAAAGCAATGACACAATTTTATAAAATTCAATAACGTTGAATGCCACTCACTTCGAGAGACACATCACGAACAATCATAAAATCACAATCTTGACGTTGACCACAAATAAACTAAAAACAAAAAAATTCCAAATCCAATTCAAGCAGAGAAGTTCGGATACGCTGCGACGCGCCTCGACAAGAACACCGTGCACCCGTCCTTTGGCGAAATCGTGGGGCTGTAAACAATCTCATCGCAGCCGTCCGATCTAAACCTCTTGAAATCAAAGAGCATCGAGAACATTGCGACGAAGAGCACGAGGTGGTTCAGCGCGTAACGCTGCCCCACGCACTGGTGCGGTCCCCACCCAAACGCCAAAAAGTTGCGTTTGAACACCTCGTCCTCTTTCCTGGTTTCGCTAAACCGATCCGGATCGAACCGGCCCGGTTCAGTAAACCCTTGAAACGAGGAATCTAAAACCGAAGGAAAAACAATTGTACCTTTTGGGATAGTGTACGATTCCGTGAGAGGGAAATCCTTAGCAGCAACGTGTGGGACCATAGTCGCCGGTGGTCGGAATCTTATGACCTCACGCGCCACCGAGCGCGTGTACTTCATCTCCGTGAGCTGATCGGCGGTGATCAAAGCGTTGGACTCAGGCGACCAGATCCTCCCGACTTCCTCCCTCACTCTGCTCAACACCTCCGGCTCCGAATCGAGCAGCGTCACCGCCCAGAGGAGTGATGACGTGGAAGCGTCTTGTGCGGCGAAGAGAAAATCGAAGAGGAAACCGCCGATCTCGTCGTCGGCGGAGTGCGGCGGAGGTTGATTCTCCGCGACGATCGCTTGCATCCAGAAATCGATTAAGCACGTCGGTTCTTCCCCTGAAGCCATTCTCTCTTTCGATTTTCCCGCGCATACGGCGAGTGTCTCCGCCAGTCTCTTCACCGCACGGCGAGCCTCGCCGAACGCGAAACCTGGGAGGTCGATAGGGAGAGCCATGGAACCGAGATTGAAGAGATTGTAATCCGTACGGAACCTGTTCCTTGCTTCCTTGTCGAGGTACGGTCCGACGAAAACCGTCTGAGATGTCTCGAGGTTGAGTTCACGGACGAGGTTCCGCAGCGAGACCGGACGAGATACGCCGGAGAAACTCTCGTCCCACCGCCGTAGATGACGGAGGATGACTAGTTGTTGTAAAACAGAGTAAGCGGAGAATGCCTTGGGAGTGAAGTTAGGAGCGAGGTGGCGGCGAACGGACTTGTGATCGTCGCCGAACATGTAGATGAGATTGTGATCACCGAATAGCTTCTTACCGAAAGGATGTCCGATGAGGTGGAAAGCATCGGGACGAACGTTTGAGAAGTTTTGATGAGAAAGCTCTGTGTCTCTTATGTAGACGATGAATTTTCCGATGAGGTAATTGGCGGAGAGACCACCGGAGATTCCGGCCGTTGCAGATTGCTTGTTCCAGAAGGAAGTGGGATCACGGACGACTGAAACGGCGTTTCCGATGATCGGAGGGACGAAGAGTGGACCAGGGAGGTTACGTTTTTTGATAAGGTAAGAGAGTTGTTCGAGGAGAAGGAAGAGAAGTAATGCTGAGACTATGTATGGTGCAAGAGATGCAAATATGGAAGCTGAGAAAACCATTTTCATGTATTCTTCTTTCTTCTTCTCTTAATGGGTTCTGCTCTGTTTTTTAGTTTTGTGGTAAACAAGAAGAAGAGGGTTTTTGCATTGGTGTTGTCTGTTTGGTGGGTTTTTAAAGAATTTTCTAAGAGGTTTTGGGAAATTGGATTGAAGCTGTTTGCAAATTGCAAATGTATTGGGGCAAGAAGAATTCAGATGTTTACCTCTGCTCTGTTTTTTTTTGTTTTGTTTACTTCTTAAACCATATATGTCTCGTCTATGTGGAGTTAGAGATATTAATATTTTGAATTGACTAATGACTTGTGAGTATGTGACTTAGACATTTCAAAATTCAAATACATCACTGTCAAAAATATGCAAAAACTTTTGTGTTTTCCTTGGACAAAGTTCTGAGGTTATCTTTATCTAGTTTTCTACGAATGACTTTGGTTTAAACTTTAAACTACCAAATTAATTGTTTGTTTTTAACAGCTCTTTGACCTCAAACGATTTAGTTTGGGCGCTAATTGTAAGTGCACCTATGGAAAACAGAGGAAGCAACTTAAACTAATCTCATACTAGTACTATTTAGTATTTACTCTAGTATCTAAAGTATCAAAATATTTTAATTGCCCAGTGACAACTTACTTAGCCAAGTTGTACATTTTCCTTTTTTTGTTCAGCACTTGTACTTTTAACTTTGTTTGAAAATTTAAAGTTACGGTATAGTTTGAATCAGAACATTCTGATTGAAAGGAAAATGCATTTTTATTGAATAGTTTACGAGATGAATATGCTTTTTGTGCCGTTGATAAATAGTCTGCATTCTGGATTCTGGTTGATATTATAAATTTCTTAGAACATCTAAAAATTTGTGGGCTCGGTATATTGAAAAGGGTGTGTTAAAAACAAATTTTGGTCAGTTTTGTTATGTTGAAAGTTTTATAATATTTTGAAATCAATAAGTTAATTTTGAATAAAAATACCTAAATTATATGTTCCATATAAAACATTTTTGTTATAATAGTTATCAAATATTTTTTTTTGTTAAAGAATAATATTTATCTAATATGTCTAAAATTTTCTTAACTTGGATTTATAAGTCAATAACACACTCAGTAGTTTTCATTTTTAAAAAATCACAGTATTACTATAATTGGGTGATTAGCTCGTGTCATGCATAGGCAGGAAATGAATTTAGAATTTCATCTGTAAAATTTAATATGGTTGTTGGTAGCAGTTAATATGGTTGTTTTGAATGTGATTAATAGGGTTTGTTTAATTATCTGTTTATGTGATTTATACGTTGTGCACTTGCCCAATATATACTCCCTCTGTCCCATATATAAGATTGTGGATTACGGCAAGGTATTGTATAATACCCTATCCCATATATAACATTTTCTAGCTAAAACGCCTAGTCTAAAAAATATATTTATTTTATTTTATTTTTGTTTTTATAACATTAAAAATATTATTTAATATGTAACTAAAAATAACCAATAAAAATATTATTGCAGAATATAAATGGTCACATATATTAAATTTTACATAAAACATGTAAAGCATCTTCTTCTTTTTTTTGTCACAAAAAAAAATCTTTATAAAATGAAATATTCTTAAAATTATTGATTACGATAGATGATTTCCTGACTACCAAGTGTTACTTATCAAATTACGTAACTGCCTTGCGCTGGCGTAAATTTTTACTTACCTATATTGTTTTATTTATTAAATATTTTGATTCGGCCGTTATATTTTTTTAAAATTTTGAAAAATATCATTTTTGAAGTGCCATTTTTTTAAAAATGCAACATTTTTAAATCTTTACAAAAATACCATTTTTCAAACATTATTTATTTATTATATTATTTATGTTTGGATTAATTATGTTTTATTAGGGTATAGTTTTGAGGGTTTATGGTTTGTTAGGGGTCAAAACATTTTTTAGGGTTTAGAATTTTAAGATTTATACTTTAAAAATTTATAATTTGTGGCATTTTTGCAAATGAACAACCCAATGTGACATTTTTGCAAAGTGACACACTAAAAATGACATTTTTGCAATTGTTCCTTTTGAGAAATTTCAAAAAATGCAACTTTACAGAAATGCCAAACTTTTAAAATCTTTGCAAAAATGTCACTTTTTGAAAATTATTTTTCCTTTATATTATTTATGTTTGGGTTAATATGTTCTATTAGAGTTTAGTTTTGAGGGTTTATGGGGGTTTAGGGGTCAAACATTTTTAGGGTTTATAATTTTAAAATATAAGTTTTATAAATCTATAATTAGTGGCATTATTGCAAATATGCACACAAAAATGGCATTTTTGTAATTGTTCCTATATTTTTTTAATGCAATCCAATTTGATATTGCCTTTCTTAATTTGTTGACTTTATTAAAAAGGTAAAAATTGATCTAATTGATACTTTTTCCGTTTCAATATGTTTTATTTTCTAGAGTTTTTACAGATATTAAAAAAAAAAATTAACATTTAACTATATATATGCATTGGTTTTTATACTAAACATTTTCTATAACTTTAAACCAATAACAATTCAGTAAAATCAATTCATTTATTTTGAAATTTATAATTTACCATCATAACCTCATAAAAACTGTCTAGAAAATATAAAACATCAAACATTTGGAAACAATTTTTCTTCTACAACATCAAAAATTTTGAAACAAAGACAGTAAATATAGCTAAACAATTAAACGTAAATCCCCGACTAATTAGGGAGTCAGCCGGATTATTTAATTTATTCCTTATAACAAAAGAGAAAAACTGTCATCCTTTGTGTTATTTTATTCACTACTACTCCGTTTCAATTTAGTTATTATTATAGAGATTTTTGCACAAATTTAAAAAAAAAAATTAAAATTTTCTGTTTTACTCTTAGTTAATCCATTATTTTATTTGATATGTGTAATTAATAAACTTAAAAAGTAGAGATAAAAGTAGAAAAATTAGTTATAAACGTGTATTGAAAATACAAAACGACAAGTAATATAAAATAAAAAGTTAAGCCTAAAATGATACTCCCTCCGTTTCACAATACTTGTCATTCTAGTCTTATTTTTTTGTTTCAAATTAGTTGTCATTCTACAATTTCAATGCATATTTATGATCAATTTTTTCAGTTTTGTCCTTAACTTTTAGCTCATTAATTATTTTTATCAAACAAAATAGTGTATTAATTATGGGTAAGACTGAAAATTTAATAGTTTTCTTAATTCGTGTGAAATCCTCTAGAACGACAAGTAATTTGAAACGGAAGGAGTAACTAATATAAAACGGAGTGAATATTGATTTGAATGTAACCAGATTTTATTCATTTCTTTCGTTTTACTTCCGCATTCATTAGGATGTTGTGCATTCATTAGGATGTTGTGTAAATAGAACTTGTTTTGCTTGAATTCCTGAATGCCCCTTAATTACGAAGAGTGCAATTAAATTAGTTACTTTATTTTCGTTTTATTTAATTCAAGTCAATATTCTCTCCGTATCATAATAGATGATGTTTTAGAGAATTTTTTTTGTTTCATAATAGATGATGTTTTTAAATTTTTATGTAAAATTAATCATGTTTTTGTTGTTTTTGACTGTTTAAATTCTACATATTATTTTTTAATTGATTGAATTGTTTTGAACTTGATGATAAAATATGTTTTATTTTGAAAAAATAAAAAATAAATGATTTATTAATCTATGTGCAACAACCTTAAAAATCAAGTAATATGATATGATGGAGTAGTAAATAATATCTTAAATAATGTGAGTAAAATTTTGATTTATAATTAGGCTTTTATTATTTTAATCATTATATTCTTTAATAACACCTAAGATTCAACATCCATGCCGGTTGTCTCACGAAATTAATATATACGAATCTACGATCAAGAAAAATAACATTATGCTTTAAAATTCACGCTTGAAACGATTATTAAGTTGAGAATAATCAACGGACAATTGCAAAAATATCAATTTTAGTACGTATATATGCAAAAATATCACTATGGGTTGTATATTTACAAAAATATCACTAATTATGAATTTTTAAAACTTAAATTTTAAAATTCTAAATCTTATAAAATATTTTGATCCCTAAAATCCCCTAAACCCTCAAAACTAAACCCTAATATAACATAGTTAACCAAAATATAAATGATATAATAAATAAATAATTTTGAAAAAGTGATATTTTTGTAAAATTTTTGAAAAGATGATATTTTTAAAAAATGACACTTAAAAAATAACATTTTTCAAAATTTCTCACTATTCATCAACCAAAATGTTATTTCTTTCTATAAAAAAGGATCAAAATCGTTTACTTAATCGATGAAAAATACATGATTACATATATATAGAGAGAGATTTATCATGTGGATAAGGCTTTGCATTTAGTTTTCTTCATTTGGGCAACCTATCCATAATAGACTTTGAAATGTTCTGTATCTTATCTTGTTAATTAGGGATTGTCATGCATTGCGTGAAGTTTGAAAATTATCATAGTAAAATATGAAACAATTTCTAGTATATTGATTATTTATGTATTTAATGTCATATAAATTTGGTATTTATAGTAAATAATTATCTAAATTAGAAAACTAAACATTTGTAACAAATTGTTGAACATATACAATGTTATATGCAAAAAAAGAATAGATCGTTACACCAGATGAAAAACATCTTCTTTGCCACAAATTCTTAACTTGTATGTTTTTATCAATATTCACTACGATTTCCTAAAAAAATGATTGGCCATCTTTTTTGCATCAAATACGTTTGTAAAAATCTATTAATCAGACAAGTTACAATATGTTTTGCTTCTACCGAGACATCTACATCATCTCAAAAGTGGTGTTGGAATGCCTCTTCTGTTTATTTCATTAGAACCTTGAATCATAAGAAAAGAATAATTAATGTTTGATTGTATTTGTGTCTCACTTTATTTGTCGATTTGCTGTAATTTTTATCTTTCACATTGATTCATTGGAGAAGTGATTCTGTTTGTCTGGATTTACAATTTGAGTAAGATTTTCTTTCGAGAGTCTTGGTTAAGAGCGTTACTTTGTCAACACAAATTATTTTAATTGCATTAGGGGGTAATTCGTACATTGGCTTTGAAAGCTATGAAAGCATTTAAAAAAAGTTAAATTCTAAATTTCTCCAATCAGAGTTTAGTGTTTTAACAGCCTTAAAAATCGTAAAATTATTTTTTAAATGTCTCACATCATCTTTTTTTGTTTTTGCTAATGTTATGCTTCTTTTTATTAAAACGTCTTTTTCGTGATTTGTTATTTTAAAATCACAGTTACTTATATAAAAACAAAAGTTTAAACGTTTTTTTGTATAATATATTATTGAATTTGTTAAATAAATTATATATTTTCTGTACATAAATTTACATAAGAATTATATTAATGTATAAGAATTATCTATTAAATTGTTAATATTAGTTGCTAAAGGTATTAAAAGATATTTAATTTTCATTTTCTTTTCAATAAATAAATTAAAAATTCAAATGTCAAGAAATTAAATAACACATGACATCCTCTCATGATTTGAATTTGGGGAAACCTTACAATTTTATATAAGATCTTCAATTATGTCCAAAATCACACACATTTATACAATATATATATGTATAGTGACGTCTGAAGTTACGTATAGTGCAATTCAAGTGATTTTGAAAATATTCTTACCAATTTCGTTTCGAGCTAATAGAGTTTATCGAATCATTGCTATATATGTGTTGATGTTCGATGACATATATCATTGCAACTTTTGTTTACATATACGCATTCTTTTTTTTTTCTTTTCTTTTTTCTTTTTTTATGGTAAAAATCATATAAATGAAAGTTTAAGATTTACAGAGCAAGCCTAAGGAGTTGGTACCTTGGAAAAAAAAAAAAAAACAAGGTAGCAAAAGAGTTCAGTTAGAACTTTTGGAAATTGAAAACTATTTTTTAATGATTTCTTGGAGTAAAAACATATTGGAGATTCTTTCATCATTTTTTTGGTTTACAAGAGTCTTCCTTTAACCGTTTATACATATTAATTCTAGAGGGAATCAACAACGTCGTTGACCATTTATTCATATCGTTTTCGTAGTGTACGTGGGTACTTAATTGTTGAGATTTTTCGATAGTTGATTAAAAAATCATATATTTTCTATAATAAAATAGTAATCCAAGACGTTTTAATTATTCTGTTGACAAGTTGGCCTCACGGTAATTAGTATCTAGAACATTCAATTTTGACAAAAATAAAGGATCATACTCCAAAGTTTGAACATTTTTGAATAATCCAGGAGTATTACAATTTCACTTGTGATTCAGACCTTTTTTGAATATTGATTTTTCTATTTTCTTCCGCTTCTTCAAAATTCATATCTAGGTTTGAACTTTAACGAATCAACTTGGAAAGGTGAAGAAAAATCAGCAAAATAGTTATTTACGTATTGGAATAAATAATTTAAAAAGAAATGACACAACTGTCTTACATGGGGACTTGAACATGGGTTATCCGCTATGTTGCATGGAAACTCCAATCAAAGTGCGTTTCACGTTTCGGAAACGTTTCGGAAACGGAAACGCGATGGAAACGCGTTTCGGAAATATTCTATTTTGGAAACGTTTTGGAAACGTGGTTGGAAACGTAATTTTTTGTTTTGGAAACAAATTGGATAATAGATTGAAAATATTTATTTGATGAAGCGAATGAAAATGAGAATGAAGATGATAGTTAAAATATTTAACTTTAAATGTTGTTTTCTTATCTTTAGTTAAACTATTTATAATATTTTTTGTATTGGATTTGTGTTGTTTGAAATATTTTAAGACCACTAATAATTTTTGTTTTGTGATATATATTTTGTTACATTATATATATATACGTTTCCAAAACGTTTCCGTTTCCTGTTTTTTAAAGAAAAATCGTTTCCGCGTTTCCTAACGTTTCGCTTCCGCGTTTCCGTTTCCGTTTCCATGCAGCTTAGGTTATCGGGTAGGTCATCACCCATACTTTTATCAATTCTGCTAAGGAAACCTCTTGAACTTATGTGAACTAAATTATATATAACAAGTTTACCTAGGTCAAGTGACCTATCAAAGCCCTTGCTGGATCCGCCACTGATTGAAGCCAATGAACGTAATTAGCTCCGATGAAAAGAATTCTACGTGTTCAGTTTCGAAGACTTCCAAAGTTTCTAGATTATTTCTTTCTGAATTTTGAGAAGTTTTAAAATAAAGATGGTATATACTCATGGATGTTCAGAAAGCTACTAAAGCTAAGGCATAAAGCTGTATCTTATTTGCGCATACATATTGGAAATGGTGACGATACCTATTTCTGGTGGGATCCTTGGACTCCTCACGGTCCCCTCATCCATCATTTAGGGTTAATGGTCCTTCAGATTTAGGCATCCCTCTCTTCTCTTTGGTTAAAGATTGCATCTCTTCAAGAGATTGGCATCTTCCTTGGGCTCGCTCGGAGAAGGTCTTACAATTGCTCTGTTTTATCTCAAAAGTTCAACCTACTACATCTAAGTGACACTCCTATTTGGTCAATTGGGGACAAAGTCTACAAATCTTTCATCTCAAAGGATATGTGGAACTCACTATGTCCCTCATAAACCGCAACTCAGTTGGCCTTTTCTAATTTGGCACAAGGCTGCGGTTCCAAAACATTCTACCACATCTTGGCTATTCACTTTAAACAGGAATCCAACTCTCGATCATTTGGCTTCTTGAGGTTTGGATGTGGAGTCTACATGTCTTCTATGCCGATCCGCCGATGAGACCAGAAACCATTTATTCTTCGAATGCTCTTTCTCCTTCCCCCATTTGGCATTCTTTGGTGCAGGTTCTCTCTATCTCCAATGCACCTTCCTATTGGGACCAAATCTTTTTATGGCTCCCAAATGCTGCTCCAAGTAAGGTCCGTTGTCTTGCTCTTCTCCAAGTGTGGCAAGCTGCTCTATATGAAATCCGGAAAGAATGTAACCGTCAGTTCCACCAGGGTCTCTCCTCTTCACATCAGTCCATACTGCGGACAATTCTTATGGTGGTAAGAAACAAATCCATAGCTCTATATAATACAGGTTCAAAGCATGGTGAAGCTTTGAAGTTGTGTTGGTCAGGGAATTAGTTTTTGTCTCTTTCCATGATGTTCTCTGAATCTTGTTTGTTCTGGTGATTTAGTTAACACCATTTCCTCCCCATCCTGTCTATACTGGTTGTAGTTTAGTATCTTCGAACTCTAGTTCTTATATGTTTCATGTATCCTTTCAATTTTTAGATTAATGAAAAACCTTTAACAAAAAAAAAAAAGATTGTATATAAAACGGCTACACACATCTTTTAGAGTACATAAGGTGATATTTTGTTTTTTTTTTATCAACCAAACTTTTAATTAAAATCTACCACCATAATTGGTGATCCAATTAGGCGGAGAATTACATACAAAAAAAAATATTCAAAAGTTCTAGAACGGGCCAAACACTCCGCCTTTAAATTAAGAGAACGAGAAATTAAGAATAAAAAAAAAAGTGAATCGATCATGCATCTTCCTGAACTTAGTGGAAAGAATAAAGAAAGCATGCCATTTCTCTGGATTTCTGAAGATGCCCACAAGGTCTGACCAGTCGCCTTTAAAAGGCTTGACAGTCCAACCCTCTCTCCAACATACATGACATCGCCCTGATTAGTGCTTCCATTTTAGAATGCAATGGAGACATCCGGTGACTTAGACCTTGCGCACCTAAAAGCATGGTTTGTTCCCCTAAAACACAAACCCATCCTAACCCTAATGTTACATCTGTCTCCTTCCATGACCTGTCAACCTGGCACCGTAGCTGTGTTGATAGCTGAACCAATGGCTGGAGAGCTGTGGATGGTAGATCCTGCACAGTTAAATTTGTCAAGGATTGAAAGAAAGTCTGAGTCTTCTAAGTATGAAATCACAAAACAAACATTGAAGATGAGTTTTTATTGCTATTTTTGCTAAGCTTTCAATGTACAAGAGTTTATGCAGAGTAAAATTTTGGATCCCTTTCTCAAGGGAGATACATTAGTATATATAGTAAACAATGTCGGCTAGGTCAACCCTAGGGAAAACATGAAGTTTTCTTGTTCTTTAGGAGTTTTCCTTTCTCTGAGGTCGGCCATACCTAGTGGGCTACGTCGGCCCATCTCGTCATGTCTTTGGATTCGGCCCACTTTGTCACGTTCTGGGCCTCACCTTGTCACATTATGGGCCTCACCTCGTAACGGGCCTGCCTTATGGGCTTCCGGCTTCTGCAAACCCACTTCTCCATCACGAACTTATCTTTGCCACCAAGTAGTGTTCGTGGATTCGCCAGACTTGCCATTGGACACCGTCACAGAGACAAACAACTTCTCTTGGGTTTTCTTGCACAAACTTTTCCTAGGATCATGTGGCTTGTGTGTGTGTGTGGAAAGCAAGGAATGCTTGGGTCTTCAAAAAGATTCGGTATAAGGTGAATTCTATACTAGAGAAGCGCAAGAGGATACTGAGTCATGGTTAGTCGATAACAACCTAGAAGAACCACTGGAACTATTGTGGGGCTGGTCAACTCACGAGATCGGAGACTAGCGTTTGGATTAGACCTCAACTCGGGTATCTCAAGTGTAACATTAGTGCTTCTTGGAAAGGGCCATGGCGAAACTGTGGTGCAGCGTGGTTGCTGCGGGATCACTCAGGAATAACTCTATTCCAGATTGGTACTGAGCTTGAAGCAGAGCTCTTAAGTTTTCAATAGGCTGTTAACAATGTATACACCTTGCGCTTCAAGAAGATGATATTTGAAGCTTTGTCGGAGCTTGTGGTTGATGCAATCTTACATAGTCGAAAGTTCCCTATGCACCGCGCTCTCCTACACGAAGTACACAACGGTTTGGAGAAGTTTAATGACTGGAAAATCAACCACATCGCGATAAATGGGAATAAGCCAACATTGGAATTAGCTTCTAGTGTAACCAGAGAGTGTTATCAGTCCTACATTACCAAAGGTGAACCGGAATGACTTGAGCCGATGCTAAGTGAAGATTGAAATCGATATCACAGTCATCGTCTTGATTAACTCTATTTAATTTGCTCTCTTTTCGTTTTTGGGCTTTTCCTTTACATTGACTTTTTATGTCTTAAGCTTTTTACCCAATGACTTGAACCTCTATGGTATCCAAGTTGGTGTGGGCCTTTGTATCAATGAAATTTTGACCCTTTTGCAATAATAAAACACTCAATATTAAGAAAAAAATGAAATATTAGGTGATACAAAGATGTGAACCTATTACATTGTTATCTTGGCAAAAAAAGATAAAAAAAATAATGGGAATATAAAGTCTGATTTGTTTAGACCAAAGTGTGCGTTTTTTGTTGTTAATTAATATGAAGTTCGATATCATGTAGCACCTTCAGTAAGCTGGAATGCATACTCCTAAATCCAAATTCAAGAACATTTAATTTGTGCTAAAATTGATTGAGAAATGAGAATCAGAACGTCATACGAAAGTCTGATTGATCTAAGCGTCTCAAATTCGACCATGGATTGCACACAATAGATAAATACTTTCTCATTTTTAGTAGCATGAACCGATACATAACCATACAACATTAGAATACCGGTCTGCTCATATATTTTATGAACATTCCACGGAAATCTAAACCGGAACAGTCTTAGATAAAAAACAATGTGAGAAGAAGGAAAACCGGAAACCTCCCAAGTCCAGTCCTACTAGACCTGGAGAACCAAACCCTTACGTCATCAATCACCGGTCCACACAAGGAGCTCATATCGTCCGTCCTCGTATTGTAATAAACGCTGTAGAAGGCGATCCTCGTACGTTCGGCCTGCGCGGTGAAATTCAAATCCGATTTTTGGAAACTTGAGTTCGCTTGCGCCATGTAATGAAAATTCTGTGCTTGATCTCCGGCAAACGCCATTACGGCCAAAGGTTCCTTACACTTGTCCCCTGCGTGTCCCAATGAGAAAGACAACTTGTACGGAACATTTGCCTTTGTCTCAACCATTTGAGAAATTATGCCTTCTTTTCCCGATAGAAGCTCCATAGCTCGCTTTCCCTCAGGTACCGAGAAGTGATCCGAGTCAATAAACCGAACTGCCCGGTTCGACTCGACTGTCCAGCCTGGAAGAGACGATATTTCTTCGTCTAGGTTTGTGGGAAGCAGAACACCAAGCGTCGTGTTCCTGAACATCCATGGACCTTCTTCGAAATCTCCATTAATCACTGCATTGTCTGTAAAAAGCACACAACAATTAATCAAAGTGTTTTATACTTTTATGGTAAAATCGAAAGATTTCTAAAATAGAAACGTTACCTTTGGGTTTATCAGGAGTGAAAAGCTTCTTAACGGCTATGTCGTCGATGATAGGACCACAAGTAGGATCGTCTTCCATTCCAGGGTTCCTAAAAACCAACCTGACTCGACCAACCACCGCTTCAAACGCCCATGCATATGGGTCCCAACCTTGAACACTGTACAACGTTTGTAGGTCAATGTTCTGTGACGTGGCGATCGGGTCATCATCGAAAGCAACAGACACATTCAAAGACTCGAGCTGTGCACAAGTGCGTGCGGCACTGAACGTGACCGAGTAGACCGAACCTTTATCAACCGTAAGTTCTTGACTGATCTCTGCATCGTTTCCTAATCTTACGGCGTGACGACCTTCAGGGACGATCAAGATCATCCCGCCTTGTTTTTGACCGGACTTGATCAACTCCACCGTGCCGTCCGGTCGCCAGCTCGGGATCTCGAATGGGTCATTGACAACGGCGTCATCAGGGAACCCGTTCGACGGTGGAGTCTCGAAGTCGCCGTTAACCACCAAGCCTAGATAAGTAAAAACAGGGAATTAAATGTAGTAGTTTATTGGAAATAAAGTGATAAGTACGGAAATATTTAAAATTGGAGTCAGGGATAATAATAATATATGATAGAGACGTATAACAATCCGTTGGTCCCTTATAATAATTTTTGTGCTTTAGAGATATCAGCAAAATTAATTTAGTATTAAATTTAATAATTTTTTAATTTTTGAGATCTATTAAAATATTATAATTTTTGTATGTTTAATAGTGATACTCAAAAGTTTTAAAAAATAAAAAACTAATTTATATTTTATAAAATATAAAATAAAAGAAAATCAAATTAGTATAAAATTTTATAAAAACTGAATTAATATGTTTCATAAATTTTTAAACATATACATGTAGCCGAACCTGTACCCAAATTTTTTGGGTATAATTAATTATTATCCGATCCAAACATGTACCCGAAAAACTCAAACATGTATCCGATCCAAAACTTTACAGGTGTTTGTATGGATATAAAATTTCTATACCCGATAAAATTTATACATGATAGAACCCGATCCGGACCTAACCCAACCCAAATATTCGTATGCCTAAACCTATCATAAATTTTTATTTTTATTTTTATTTTTATTTTTATTTATTATATTTACTATTAAAAAAAAAATTTGAAAAAAAAATATCAATGGCGAATATGGAGTCGCCATGTGTCTATGAAATCGTCTCAATGGTATCATTGTCTTGAGACGTTTCATAACATTTGTATCATTAAACTTTTGTTTTATGATACCCATGTGGATATCACCTATAAACATGGTCTTACATTCTCTAAAGAATTTTGTGAACAAGAATTATCCCAAGTATACTCTATCTTGCTCTCTCGTGAGTTTACAGTTATGTGTTTTTATTAATCAGTAGATAAAAGGAGAAAAAATACGAGGAAAGCAATAACAAAATAGAGATAGGAAAATGGAAAAAAAAAAAAAAAAAAGTAAAGAGAAGACACGAGAATTGAACCATTTTCCATCTCTCGGGTCCATGTATTAACTTTCTTGGGTCTCAACATTCTCATGACTACTATTTGTGGTCTTGTGTTTACCGTTACAACTACAATTGCCCTTTTCCTTAGGGCAGGTCATTATAATTCTTCCATTTTTGAGTGTTGAAGACTTGAATGTTAAAGAGTTTGGAGTGTTGAAGACTTGAATGTTAAAGAGTTTGGAGTGTTAAAGACTTGAATGTTAAAGAGTTTGGAGTGTTAAAGACTTGATAAAAAAAAAACAAGAATTGTTAAAGAGTTTTGAGTGTTAGACCATCATTATTAATGAGATTTGATGGATATCATTAGATATAAAATTATTAAAACACACATTCTCTCTTCCTTTTACTCAACTTTATACATTCTCTTTCATCTTTTTATTCAACTTTTATTAATTTTATATTTAAACACACTTCAACTAAAGTTTAAACTCTCTCCGAAAATATCAACTCATTGATACAAAGACACTCTCTCTCCAAAAGTATCAACTCATCTCTTCTTTTTACTCAACTTTTATTAATTTTATATTTCAATACATTCCATTATTTCAACTAAAAACACTCTCTTTCTTCTTTTTACTCAAATTTTAATAATTTTATATCTAATGATACCCACCAAATCTCATGGATAATCATGCTTTTAAAATAGTTAAAAATACTTAAATGAGATTTTCTATTCTTTTACCCACTTTGCTACTTTGGCCTACAACTATTTTAAATTAACGAGTAGACCCCAGAAACTATTGTTTACTTTCTTGTGGTAGCTTCAATTGAAGAAATGAACAGATTTTCACCCTAAGATTAATGAGGCTAATTTGTTTTATTTCTTGCTCAGCTAAGACCAGTCCTGAGTTCAAACGCTACATTACAATCCCTAGTGGTAAGCAATAGAGGACTGAGAAGAATTGGTATTGGGGTGAAAAGTGAACACACACTGAAACGAAACCCTCTAATCAAAGTGAAGATGATAGCTTTTAATCCCCTATCCAGATCTGTAAGTTGCTTTAAGAGAGCAGAACCAAGTACTATAGGAAATGGTGAATCCTCTGTTCTTGGAACAGAGTGACTGGTTAGGTTTCCGATGTTAAATAACCCAAGAAGCAGAAAAAGAATCATGGTTTCGTCAACCCATTAACACTAAGAGAACAAAAAAACCAACAAGCAGTAACCAATAAGACCAAAAAGAAAACCAAGAAAATTTATGAGATTGTGAGAATGAACAGCTTACCGTCTTCGACCGGTGAAGTTTTACCCTCGGAGGCTGCGGTGGCGACGACGGAGAGACTAAGCAGAAGCATTAAAATGAAAACCGATTTGCAACTATTCTTGTTATAAAGCACCATCTCTCTCTCTCTCTCTCTCAGTGGAAAGTGGAGTTGTTTCTGTGTGTTCTTTTTGGGCAGTGAGCAAAAGCAGGGAAGCGTAATGTCCTTTTATCTAAGATCCTCCCCAGCTGTTCTTTTTGTTCCATTATTTTTTTTTTTTTTAACTTTACATTCGGGACTCTACTAATTATCTAATAACTCGAAGAATATGTGTGTAAGAAAAAGTGGAAGAAATGTTGACATTTTGGGACTCTCCTTTTCACAACACAAAACCGCGTGGTGGTCGTAGTCATTGGTCTACACGCCAGTGGCTTACTTAGGTTCCATCTTTATTCATTTATTAAATATCGACCCTATTAAATATGGACCAATAACCATTATGTTTTTGTAAAGTTAACCACTTGCCAAAAAGAAAAATAGTAGATGAAACCAATAGATGTGACCAAAAAAAAAAAAAATAGATGAAACTAAGAGCATCTGTAAAGGTGAAATTTTTTTATGGGTTTCTTACCAATATTTTACTAATATTTTTAATTTAATTAATTATATTAATTAATTAAATAAGTTGAACCAATTAAAATAAAACATGTGGAAGACACTCGTTTCCAAAATGTTAATTTATTGAACCGTTTCTTCTCTTTTTCTTAATTTTTTCTAATTTTTTTATTTTTTAATATTTATGACACCCTAAAACATTTCAGCATTAAAGATGCTCTAATAGCTTTTGTTTGGGATCGTAACCTTATAAACCTTTCGATGGGTATTGTATTCAAAAACACCTCTCTCATTAAACTGATTTTTGTTTTGATTTTTTTTTAATTCAAAAGCTGGTTAAATACTAAATAACCCTTAATGGCCGACAAAAAAAAAACCCTTAATGAATTTGTATAATTACTAACCCAACTAGACATCCAAACCCGAAACCCATCTTTTAACCCGGATTCGAGTAAAAACCGGATCTTATTGTAAAAAGTTGAAATTGAAACCGCGAAGGCATAATTCACATCTCGATTTCACCGTTTTTTCCATTTTCTCCTCTTTGCCTAAAACGAAACCGTCATCTCCGTGTTCTTCATCTCCGCCGTTCACCGTTATTGATGTCGGCGTCGTCGTATCCATCTCCTACTCCATCAACGTCTCACTATCTCTTCAAGTTACATCTCTTAAATTTTAGAAAATGAGTGTTGATTTCGAATGAGTTTTGATTTCGAATTTGTTTTTGGTTGCAAGAAGGGTTTTGATTTCGAAGGAAACGTGTCGAGTTTTGATTTTGATATATGTATCGGGTTTGAAATTTTGAAATTAGGGTTTGAAGAAAAATCAATTTGGGGTTTTGATTTGTAGTAGGATTTTGGTTTCAATTGGATTTCGAATGTGTTTGCGGTTTTGATATGAATTTGGATTTCAAACTTGTTCTTTTTCTTTCTCTGTACTAGGATTTCGAATGTGTTTGCGGTTTTGATATGAATTTGGAATAGATGTGTGCGATCTGAAATTAGGTGTTTTGTGTGTGTTTTGATTTGCTTCTTGTGGATTTTGCAGAAATGGCTCCTAAGACCAGGGGAGGAATGTCGAAGAAAGGGACTTCAAAGGGATCCACTTCAAAGGGAATCACTTCAAAGACTTCTAGTAGATATGCTTTGAGCGATTCAAGTAATGAATCAAAATAGAATCTGGAAATGATCCTAAGCCATCACAGGAGATGGGTCAGAATCTGGAAATGGGTCAGAAGGTATGTAACTGCTTTTGGACAAATGTAGTTCTGCGTAGGACTACTAGTACTACTAGGGAGAACTGTGAGTAGTTAGGATGACTGGTATTACTAAGGAGGACTGTGGTTATTTAGGAGGACTGGTACTATGTATAACTGAGTATTTAGGACGACTGGTACTGCTAGCTTTTAGTACTTAGATAACTGATCAGAATCTGGAAATGGGTCAGAAGGTATGTAATTGCTTTTGGACAAGAGTAGTTCTGCGTAGGACTACTATTACTACTAGGGAGAACTGTGAGTAGTTAAGATGACTGGTATTACTAAGGAGGACTGTGAGTATTTAGGATGACTGGTACTATGTATAACTGAGTATTTAGGATGACTGGTACTGCTAGCTTTTAGTACTTAGGATAACTGATCAGAATCTGGAAATGGGTCAGAAGGTATGTAACTGCTTTTGGACAAGTGTAGTTCTGCGTAGGATTATTAGTACTACTAGGGAGAACTGTGAGTAGTTAGGATGACTGGTATTACTAAGGAGGACTGTGAGTATTAAAGTGCAATGGTTGGATTGTGCTTGGATTTTGTTTGGATTACATGAGAAAGAGGATTCAGAACCCCAACCGTCAGCACAGGAGAAAGAAAATTCAGAACCTCAACCGTCGGCACAGAAGAAAAAGGATTTAGAACCCCAACCGTCGGTACAGGAGATAGAGGATTCAGAACCCCAACCGTTGGCACCTCAGAATTTTTTCTTCGAACCTACGGAATACAAGAAGCAGTGCAAGATACAAACCAGGTGCGATTTGAAAAATTTCTTGGATATCATAAAAGAATTTCCACAAGAGTTGGAATGGTTTGATACACACCCATAGTTCCAACACATATTCCACATGGATGAAGAACGTAATCATATGCTTCGAGGATTGCTCCTTCGAACTGTGAAGGTGGAAAGGAGGAACGCTGTTTGGTTTGTGGTGAATGGTGTGCCTATCCGTTACTCATTGAGAAAGCATGGTCTCCTCTGTGGGTTTGACTGCCATGAATACCCGCCTGGATATAATCCGTGGAAGAAGTTGAAGAACTACGAAAGTGAGTTGAGGAAAAGGGTGTTTGGGACGAAGAAAAAAGTGACTATCAAAGATGTGAAAGACAAGTTGCTGTCAAGGAAGAAGAGTAGTGAGACTCGGCTGAAGTTGGCCATCTTATATTTCTTAAGTGCCGTACTTGCATGTAAGTCGAAGAGTGATGAAAATATAGAGCCATTCTTGTTTAAAATGGCTGAGAATCCAGATTTGTGTTTGTCATTTCCATAGGGGCGGATGACATTTGAAGGTTCTGTCAGAGATGTTTATCGCGCGGTGGAGTTTATGAAAGGTTCTGTTAAAGAGAAAATGACTTTCCGTGGATTCGTAATTCCTTTAGAGGTACACCAAAATATTATTTCAATAATTAAATATTGTTTCTATAATTATGTTTTGAAGTTTAACAAAAATATATATGTAGGTAGATTCTGGCCTTTGAATGTATAACAAATTTGAAGACTCAGTTTAGAGAAAGTGTGGAAGAAGTAAACGAACAGTGTCCTGCAATAAGAGGTTCCAAATTTGTAGTATGAAAGGGTGGACATTGGAAGAGCTTTATCAGTCGCTTGGGGATAGTAAGGTATTAGTTTAACTTAATTTATAATTAGAAATCATTTTGGCTAAGTTAATTAACATGTAATTTGTACTTTTTTATATTTCCAAGATATTCAAAGTGTCTTGGAACCGGAATATGAAAAGAAAGAAGAACTTTTGAGCCGCATCTTAGAAGCTGAAGAAACTTATGCAGGCTACGACGCAATGCAAGATTAGTGGAGTGACTATCTTGCAGTGAAGAAGAAGAAGATATGTTGGCAAGGGTTGTATGACTCAGACATGGCTTCCCGAGTACCAATAGAGGAGGAAAAAGAAGATATTGGATTGGTTACAGAGGCTATTGGATTGGGTACAGAGGCTGGTTCAACTGTTAATCATGCTTTGGTTCAGCTTTTGAAAGAGCTTGAAGATAGACTGATGGAAAGAATGAGGGAAGGGTTTGTAAAGGTGAATGATGCCCATTTGGATTTACAGAAGAAGGTCCAGCGCTTAAAGGAAAAAGTGAAGGCTATTAGAGGTCATGGATACTCTTGGGATGGGTTCGAGAGAGCTGATAATGAGTGTGTAGGGGAGCCATCAGGGACTGCCGATGCTTTTGCAGGGACTGCCGATGCTTTTGCAGGGACTGCCGATGCTTTTGCAGGGACAGAGATGGACATCGATGAAAATAGAGAGCAAGAAGAAGAAACAGAGAAAGAAGAAGAAGAACAGAAAGAAGAAGAAGAACAAAAAGAAGCAGAATCAGAAGAAGAGGAAGAGAAACAAAAGGAAGAGAAAGAAGAAGAAGAAGAAGAAGAAGAAGAGAAAGAAGAAGAAGAACAGAAAGAAGCAGAACCAGAAGAAGAGAAAAAAGAAGAAGAAGAAGAGAAAGAAGAAGAAGAAGACAAGGAAGCAGAAGGAGCTGATGAGAAGAAAAAGGCTGAGAGAGAGAAAAAACCATTAATGTACAAGAAAGAGCCTTATACTTATGATGAGAAAAGAAAGGGATCCAAAAGAATGGGATCCAAAAGAGAGGGAACGAGCAAGAACACATGAGGTGGCACAAAGATTGGGAGAAAGAGGCAAAACGTTGGAGAAGCTACCAAGGCTACGAAGAAACAGAAGAAGAGGTGATCAAGTTTGGCTTGGAAGGTAGGCAGACCTAGAATGTAGTTATGATTAATTTTAGGAATGTTGAACTGATGCTTTTTACATTTTATTAGGGAATGTTGAACTGATGCTTTCTGAATTGTTTTAGGAATGTTGAACTGATGTTTTCAGGTGCTTGTGGAAAATGGTTTTATAACTATAAGGTATAATTCGACAGTATAATTCACTACTGGTATAACTGGTATAACTAACTGGTATAAATGGTATAACTGGTCAATGAACCTCCTAAAGAAAAACGTGTAAAACATGTGTTTGCATCATTAAAAAATTAAGGAAAATACAACATATTTAACATATGAGCCGTTTCTTGAATAAAAAACTATTAAAATTATAGTAGTACTAAGTATTTAAGTAGTGCCTTTTAACACATAGTTATATTTTGATTTTTTTACATTTTATTAGTCATACCTAGGTGAAAGTATAATTCCTTTAGTAGTAATGATCTGATTAATCCATTTCAACTTAAGGTAATATTGTTTCCTATATTAAATCTATGAAAACAAAAGTTTTCTATGTTTGACATAACAATTAGTGCTTCTACTTATACATTATCTTACATTTACATGTGTAAACTATGATTTTAGTAAAAAGTTTGGTTTTCATATATTTTTGAATTTTCACAGTACTAAGTATTAATAAGTAACAATACGTACTTATACCTGACAGAGAGATGTGCGTGTAGTAGTAGTACCAAACAGAGAGTTGTCCCAAAACACATTACACAGTCATACTTAGGTATACTTAGTAGTACCAAACAGAGAGTTGTCCCAAAACACGACACAAAACACATTACACAGTCATACTTAGTTATACCGAGTAGTACCAAACAGAGAGTTTTACAAAAACACTTTACACAGTCATAATTAGTTATACCTAGTAGTACCAGACAGAGAATTTTCCCAAAACACATTACAAAAACATATTACACAGTCATACTTAGTTATACCTAGTAGTACCAAACAAAGATTTCTACCTAAATCGGATTAGACGTACTAGATTCAGCACCTAAGTAGTCATACATATGTCCTCTTCTTCCTCTTCCTCTTCCTCTTCCTCTTCCTTGATGCTCTCCAGTTGACATGTACCGTGTTTGTTGAGCGGATTCTTTGGTTATATCATGGGTCGGAGGCTTGCCGAAGCGGATCGTTTGAAGTTTTTCGTTAGGTATCATCCAAGTTGACATATGGGGTACATGATATATTGTTCTATTATATGCGAGTACCCACTGCTCCACCAGATAAAAGTGAGAGGCAAACTCATAATGACGAACCTCCGTCTCTCCGCTTAATCGGATGATAGTTTGTATCGCATGCACGCATGGGTACTTGTCTATATCAAAGTACTTGCAAGTGCAAGTTTTCTCGCTCAAATTAACCGCACAATTCTTCCTATCACGTCCAATCACAATGTACTCATAGGACAAGCTGTTTATTTCTTCCGACAATAGCTTCTTCCCAATCGGTATGTTGTGCTCTATTATGTCGTTCACATGAGGAACCAACTTCTGTGACTCGGGTAATTCATTCGCTGCCTTCCGATGCTTGTTGAACTATTCAACTATTTTTGCAACAATCATAGGTAACAACGTGTATTTCCTTGCATCTACGAAAATGCCATTGATCGATTCTACACTATTGGTGGTTACTATGTTGTACTTTTCTCCTGGAAAATAACACCTTGCCCATTTTTCCACAACCACACTCTTATCGAGATACACAGCTGCCGCTTGATACTTTCTCCTAAATGCACTCTAAAGTGTTAGGAACATATGCTCTGTATAGACTTCCGCACATTTCATGAAATCCCCCGCAACTGTTTTTTTCAGGCTTGAAGAAATCTTAGTCTTTACATTCTGAGATAAATGGTATATACAATACACATGTTGAGAAAACGGAAACATCACACGTACTGACTTGATCAAGGATACATTTCGATCAGATATAAACATCAGTTTACCATGGTCCGGTATGACTAATTTTAACTTCTTCATAAACCACATCAAACTTGCTTCGTTTTCACCATCAGCTACACCGAAAACAATTGGATAATGGTGATGATTAGAATCTTGAGCCATTGCAACAATTAGAACTCCACCATATGAATGCTTAAGGTGAGTGGCATCCACAATGATGACTTGTCTCATGGCTTTGAACCCTTCAATACACGCTCCTAACGCAAAGAACATATACTTAAACCTACCAACATCGTCCCATTCTACAAATGTTCGTGTACCCGTATTCGTCTTCCTTAGCATATACATATAACAATCCAACAGCCGATAACTCTCCTCTGGACTTCTCCGCACGATATTAACAGCTAGTTTTTTTCCTCTCCATGCAGTAGTGTATGATATGTCAACACTAGCTTTTTCCTTAACCATCTTTATCAGATTTTTTGGTTTTGGAGTCTCGAAATTACCAGGATATTCTTCTTGTAAAATAGAGACAACTACTTATGATGACCCTCTCCTTCTTCTTATCTTTGTACTTTCATCAGCTCGAGAGCATGTATGCATCTTCTCGTAAGTTACAAGTTTCCAATGATCTGAATCCTTTATCGAAGAACCCGTAAATACCACTTGCAATCTTCTTTCCACGCCCAACGTTTTAGCATATATCGTCTTGGACACGTCTTATCTATTTTATACTCAAACCAAATATGATGTGAAGCTATTTGAACTAAGACCCTCACTTAGTTCCTACTTCCAAATTCTTGACCCAAAACGATATCTACACCATCTTCCCATGGAGTGAGAGTGCATACAAGCCCATGTCTATCCACTACATCTTCTCCCTCATTATCTTTATGCATACCAAAGTTCTCCTCATTATGTTCATACATACCAAAGTTATCTTTGTAATCTGTAATAAAAACAATTTCATACAATTAGATTTAGTTATACCAATAAAAGAGAACGCACAAGATGAGACACAAAGTTATTCCAAGAATACCTTGTTGAACCAACGCATAGTCTTCCGGTGGTTCGTCTGTGTAACGAGTCATCATCCCTTCCCCTATATCAACTTCAGTTTCTCTAAACTCTCTTATCACTTGCACTTCTCTGAGATTGATCCACATCTTCGACGACCTCCACGTGCAAAAGATTTCTACGACCATCTCTATTCACTTGCATTAGGTAATTAAAAACCTCATCATCATTAGACACATCAGATGGTAACATAACATTTAGAATCATCGGAAAGAAATTGAGTTTCAACTGTGTCGTAACTGGATCTATCTTCATCTTCTTGCCAATTCCTTCAACCAACGCCGAGTAAGTCACCTCCTCTGCTCCGGTCCGTATCGCTAAGGTGTGAATTCGATCTTCTCCTGAGCTCTATCTTATGAAATCATCTTCCTTTGAATAAGATCCTCCATAATCAAAACATATGATTGTGAAATTCATTCTCCTCTATAAGAGAATAAGAACATAAAAAATATCGTTTATTCACTTTCAGTACTATCAGTTACACAGTCATACTTAGTTATATCAAGTAGTACCAAACAGAGAGTTGTCCCAAAACACATTACACAGTCATACTTAGTTATACCTAGTAATACCAAACAGAGAGTTGTCCCAAAACACATTACACAGTCATACTGAGTTATACCTAGTAGTACCAGACAGAGAGTTGTCGCATAACACATTACAAAAACACATTACACAGTCATACTTAATTATACCTATTAGTAAAAAACAGAGAGTTGTCCCAAAACACCTAATAAAACACATTACAAAGTCATATTTAACGATTTGTTATAAGGTTATAAGGTTACGATCCCCCTAATAACCCTATTTTAACGAAAAAGATAATAAGAACAATGACACACCCTAATAACCCTATTATAACGAAAATCGGAAATCATTCTGTTTTTGTTGGATCCAACGAATTGTTGTGGAACAATGACAACAACGAGAGCTTATGTTTCTATCAAGATGGAGAAGAAAACGCCGGCTTTTGACGAAGATCAAAGTGAGATCATAACGTAATCTCTTCTCCTCTTCACTCTGTTTTTTTTTTCAAAGCAGATGGATCTGTAGAGAGAAGAGATCGAGGAGAGAGGGAGATGCTTCTCCTTTATTGTTGGCCACGTGTCCTTTATTAAATTATTGGTATTAAATTGGTAAATTATTAAATTGGATTGTTGATATATTTAATTAAGGTTATATATAAATAATAATATATTAAAGAGTATTAAAGAGGAGAAAATGACAAGTGAAGGATTATAAGAATTAGGAAGAGTGTTATAAATTGTTTTTAGTTAGTTGGGGTTTATAAGGTTACAGTCCTTCTGTTTCTGTTTGAGGCATTTGGATGGTGATCCAAACGCTTTCAAATTGATTTTCATTTGCGCTGTGTACTCATAGAAGATGGAAGATGGTAACCCTCGAAGTTTCTTATGTAGTGATGCAAACTAAGAAACTTGGGCAGCTTAGACGCTGTACGATTTCACCTTACTATACAATCTAAAGTGTCTACTGCTATTCTCCAATTTTGACTACAGAAACGCCAAAGCCCCTGACTTTATACACATAAAGAAACTTGCTCAGAGTTACCACCTACAACTTCCTCAACATTATAGTCCCATGTACATTGCTCCTCAGGTTTTCATAGTTTACTTAATAATGCACCAGACTACAGTCAATGATCTTATGACTTGGTTTTGACATACTTATACTAACAACAATTGCTAAAACAACTACATAATCCCTAGTGAGATCATAAAAACAAAAATAAGAGCAGCATTCATTTGTGATAAGCAAACCAAGAATTGTGATGGTGTTTAACTTATTCAAAGAGAAATTCCAGAATAATAATCCTGAGTAAGATCATAGCTAAAGAAGCAGCACTTGTGATAAGCAAAACAAGTTTTGTGATGTTTCCAACATCATACAACAGCTACTAGGGTGATTGTATTTACCACAAAAGCTAATAGCCGCAAAAGTTCTTCAATTCCTTGCTGCAATTTCTTCACAATCTTCTTCCCTGAAACAAATGATCATTCATTCATTCATCACCATCATCTAAGTAACATACAGAACAATAAGGAGACATTAAACACCATACATAGACTTACTTGGATCGGTCACACATTGACTTCCTTGAAGCTACCAAGAAGATTTCTGAATGCCCATCAAAGCACCTTTATTAGCTAATCCACGGAAACAGATTCGAGACATACGAAAGAGCTCAGTTACTGAACGAGATCGACCAGTGAACACACATCGGTTTCTTATCCTCGCAAACGCACTGTTTCTTGGCAATTTGGACAGCTTATAACGATTCTTGTCACGTATATCGCTAGGAAGATCTGGATCCTTACAAAACGCTTTGTATAGCTTCCTTCTAAGCTCGAATCTAGCCGCGAGCAATCTACGTCTGTGATCGGCACCATTTCGCTTCACACCTTGCTCCCTACCACTATATGGTGATCTCGGTTTGATAGGTGTTGTCGAGATGAGTCTAGATTGAATGTGACTGAGATTGTTCGGATGGTTAACCACAGATCGCCATAAGAGCCCCGATGAAGAATGCGATTGAGAGAAGGAACGTTGGCAATAGGAAGATACGTTGAGCAGGACTCCTCGGAGATTCGCCATTGGATTCGAGAGATCGGTGAAACGTCTCCGCTGCGGAATTTTTGGTTTAGGGTTTCTCTGGAAGAGAAGAGGAAAACTACTTTCTACAGGCGACAATGGTTATTGGCCTTTTGGGCCTCTTCTGGCCTCATTGGGCTTTTTTTTTTTCTGAGATAAAATTACACATGTTTTTAATTTTACAACCGATTATCAAAGATAAATACATACGTAAGAGTCAATTAGCTAGTTTACAAATACTCTTTTTTTCTTTGAACTCAACAAACTGATTCACTGATAAGAGATTGTTTAATCGTTTGGTCCCGGAAGACACTACATTAGTCACTAGTATATATATTTATGTCGTTTCGTTTTTTTTTGCTAAACTATATTTATGTCGTTTTTCCGATGGTTAATCAAAGTTATGCATAAACTATTTTCTAAATCACTACTTTTTTGTTTGTTAACAAGATTTGAATGTGGACTAAAATGAAATTGTTACATATGTCATTTTTAATTGTTAAAAGGATTGGAATTACTAGGTTGATAGGATTTGAATTTGGACTACATAGAAAACAATACCAGTAAAGTATTTTACCAAATAATTATTTATGTAATTTAAAGTTTTAAAGGGTAATTCTATATTGAAACTATTTTTAGAACTTAGTTACAAAGTATTAATATTTGAATAAGATTTGAATATGGCTATATATTAAAAATACTAGTATAATATTAAATCAAACATTTACTTATGCCATTTACTTTTAAAGGAAATTTTATTTTGAAAGTATTTAATAAACTTTGCTAGAAAACATGACTTTGTTAATAAGATTTGAATGTGGACTCTATAGATGAAAAAATCAACAAAATATTATAAACGTTTATTTATAGCATTTATACATTAAAATATTTAGTCAAAAAATTATGGGACAATTACAAAAATGCCATTTTTTGTGTGCACATTTGCAATAATGCCACTTAGGGGTGTTCATTTGCAAAAATACCACTAATTATAGATTTATAAAGCTTATATCTTAAAATTCTAAACCCTAAAAAATGTTTTGACCCCTAAACCCCCCTAAACCCTCAAAACTAAATCGTAGTAGAACATAGTTAACCCAAACATAAATAATATAAAGAAAAAATAATTTTTAAAAAGTGGTATTTTTGCAAAGATTTAAAAAGTGTGGCATTTTTGTAAGGTGGCATTTGAAAAGTGCATTTTTTGATATTTCTCAAAAATTATTAACGTTATTTTATTTTAAAGATTATAATCTTGAGAAGTTATTTTAAAAACTTTGTTGGAAAATATTACTTTGTAAATAAGATCTATTGTGGAATCTATATAGAAAAAAATGTCAAAAAATAATAAATCAAATTAAGTGTTGCTTATGTCATTGAAACTTTTGAAAGGTAATTTTATTTTTAAGAGAATTTTTTGAAAAATGCCACTTTTAAATTATTATTGTTTTAAAATGCTATTTTTTAAAATATTTGCAAAAATACTACTTTTTCAAAATCATTTATACAATACTAGGTGACTCTCCGCATTATACGCGGATTAATATATTTTTTAAGTCATATAAATTAGAAATTTATCATCTATGGTTAAAAATTTAAGGGGCAATTACCAAAATACTATTTTTGCTGTGTACATATATAAGAATGTCATTTAGGGGTGTCTATTTGCAAAAATGCCACTAGTAATAGATTTTAAAGCCTAAATCTTAAAAATATAAACTCTAAAAAAAGTTTGACTCTTAAAACCCCTAAAACCTTCAAAACTAAACCCTAATACAACATAATTAACCCAAACATAAATGATATAATGAAAAAATAATTTTGAAAAAGTGGTATTTTTGCAAATATTTTGAAAATATGACATTTTTGAAAAGTGGTACCCGAAAAGTGGTATTTCTAAAAAAAATTTAAAATTTAAATAGTGTTCTATTCAGATTTCTTACCGTTTTGATTTTGTAGTTTTTTTTTTTAATTTTAGATTCATGGATAATAATTTTATTTTAAAGATTATAATCTTGAGAAGGTATTTTAAAAACTTCGTTGGAAAATATTACTTTGTAAATAAGATCTATTGTGGAATCTATATAGAAAAAATGTCAAAAAATAATAAATCAAATTAAGTGTTGCTTATGTCATTGAAACTTTTGAAAGATAATCTTATTTTTAAGAGAGTTTTTTTGAGAAATGGCACTTTTGAAAGATAATCTTATTTTTAAGAGAGTTTTTTGAGAAATGACACTTTTGAAATATCAGTTTTCAAAAATACTATTTTTAAAAAATCTTTGCAAAAATACCACTTTTTCAAAATTATTTATTCAATATTAGGTGAGTTCCCGCATTCTACGTGGATTAATATATTTTTTAATCATATAAATTAGAAATTTATCATCTATAGTTGAAAATTTAAAGGGCAATTGCAAAAATGCCATTTGGTGCGTACATTTGTAAGAATGCCACTTAGGGGTGTCCATTTGCAAAAATGCCATTAATTATAGATTTTAAAAAGCTAAATCTTAAAATTATAAACCCTAAAAAATGTTTTGACCCCTAAAACCCTTTAAACTTTCAAAACTAAATCCTAATACAACATAGTTAACCAAACATAAATGATATAATAAAAAAATAATCTTGAAAAAATGGTATTTTTGCAAAAATTTTCAAAATGTGGTATTTTTGAAAAGTGGCAGTTGAAAAATAGTATTTTTTAAAAAATTTCAAAATTTAAATAGTGTTCTATTCAGATTTCTTATCGTTTTGATTTTGTAGGTTTTTTTAATTTTAGATTCATGAATAATAATTTTTAAATTAACAACATATATAAAGACGATAAAGTATAGTTCAATTCGTATTCAAATTTACATCAAATATGCATTTTAGTTTCAAACATATTTAGGTTTATATACATTTTTATGCATTTTAGTTTCAAACATATTTATATTTATATACATTTTTATTTTTTTTTATTAGGTTCAACATCGAGTTTGGTTTTGGGACTAAATATAATTTTTAGTATTAAAAAAATTACAATAATATTGTGATATTTGATCATTTATGTATAATTTTATATATTTTAGAACTAAAATAAGAATTAATATGTAAAAGATAAATCTTCAAAAAAGACAATTGCAATAATGCCACTTTTGGTGTATACATTTGCAAGAATATTACTTAGGAGTGTCCATTTGCAAAAATATAACTAATTATAGATTATTAAAGCCTAAATTTTATAATTATAAACCCTAAAAAATTTTTTGACCCCTAAAACCCTTAAAACTAAACCCTAATACAACATAGTTAACCCAAACATAAATGATATAATAATAATTTTTTTTAAAGTGGCAATTTTGCAAAGATTTTGAAAATGTGGTATTTTTCAAAAGAGGTATTTGAAAAGTGGCACTTGAAAAGTGGCAATTGAAAAGTGGCATTTTTTAAAAATTTTCTTCAAATAACTTATTTAAAGAATACTTATTTAATTTTATGTATGTTCAATTTTATGAATACTTACTCAATTTAAAATACATTGCACATATAAAATTGAATGAATAAAAATATTTCACATGGCAACACTAATTGCTAAAAACAAAAAATGAAGAACATAAAGGACGATAATTTGTTACCTACATGTTTTTGTAACTGATGGACAAAAATGTATGATAAAAGTTTTAATCTCCTTATGTTCAAATGTTCAATATTTTTTGTCTTTATTATAAATTTAAGGAAAAAATATATTTTATATACAATAGTGTTCTAAATTTTTATTGTGAAAAAAATTAATTTCTAAAAATAATTAAAATGCAAAACGAAAATATTATAAAATATTTATAAACAATTTTTAAATAAAAAACAAAATATTGGTTAAAATTCTTTTTGCTTTATTTATGTAAAGAAATATAAATTTAGTTACTAAAAGATTTTGTTATGATTCCAATTTGCTATGTCATTTTTTTTAAGCCATGTCAAAATTTTTTTAGTAAGAGTAATAATAGAATTGAGATGTAAGCAAATTTTAAAAAATCAATTTCCAAATAATATATAAGAGATATCATTTATATTTGGATTGACTATATTTAGGATCTAAGACTTGTTTGGGATTAGAATATTTTTAGAGTTTAAAATTTTTTAATAAGGAATATTTTTGCAAATGACAACTTATAGTAGTATTTTTAAAAAAATGACACTTCAAAAATATTATTTTCGAAATTAACCCTATTTTCAAAGGCAAATGCCACTATCTGTATAAAAAATAATAATCTCATGTGCCATCTAATAATTAGAATGCCACTTCTCAATTTAATAGGATTTAATCCCAGAAAATTTATCCCATGGAGCAGTACTGGAACTAAGGTTGTTAATGAAGAAACACAAGACTCAACCATTACACTAACTCATAATGCCGTTTATTTAATAATAAATATTGATGAATTTTTAAATCATTTCCTAAAATTAAAATATTTAACCGTCAAACCCTAAACCTTAAACTCTAAATCCTAATATTATAATAGTTAAACCCTAAATCCAAACCGTAACCACCAAAATCTATACCTTAATTTTACAATAGTTAACCCAAACCCTAAATCCTAAATCCAAACTCTATCCCAAAATCTATACCCTAATTTTACAATGGTTAACCCTAAACCCTAAACCCAAACCCTATCCCAAAATTTATACCCTAATTTTACAATAGTTAACCCAAATCCCAATTCTTAAATCCAAACCCTACCCCAAAATATATATCCAAATTTTTGGTGGGTCACAATTTAATAAAAACAAAAATCAAAAATAAATTAATTGTTATAATGGTGACATTTGGGATCAATTTTCAAGAGAAAGTGGCATTTGAGCCATTGATCCATTTTTAAATGATATTAACTCTGTTTTTAAATATAAGATCTTTTAGATTTTTTTTTTGTGTTTTATAATATAAGATGTTTTCAGATTTCTATGTAGCTTTTACCTTTTTTGAAAACTGTGTAACCAATAGTATTATGCAGTATTTTACTTAATTGATTGAATTGTTTATATTTTATTTGTTAAATAATTTTATTTGAAAGAATAGTTTTTTCTTAAACTTAGTGTTTTAAACCAAAATATCTTATATTAAAAAACAGAGGGAGTATTAAAAACATTGTTAGAAATATTACTCTGTTAATAAGATTTGAATGTCAATTAATCTTGTTAATATATATAAGTCAAATAGTAAATCAAACAATTACTTATCTCATTTAAACTTAAAGGTAATATATTATTTTGAACAAAAAAACAAAGTTGCAAAATATTCCTCTTTTAACAAGATTCGAATGTAGAATACACTCTTTGATACCAAATCACCAATCCATCGTACTAATACTAGTGAGTAGATTCATGTTTTAAAGAGTTTGACTATGAGTCATATCTTAATCATCGTATTAATGTTGCTATTATTTATCATTATGCATGTCCAACCTTGATAAATTATAGAAAAAGATCAGAAAATATGATTTCAAATAAGTTACTTGCTATTTTTAAATTCAAAAGATCATTTATATTTTTGGAAAATATCTTAAAATTTTAGCTATAAAATGACCATAGAGTAATAGATTATTTATATTGTGACAACAAAGAAAAAAGAGTTTATATTCTATTTTACTCTAAGATGGTATCGTCAAAACTTTGTTTTATTATTTTTCTCCTCATCGCGTCTCTCCTTATTCATGTTCAATCCACTAGTAAGTTTGTTCTTTTCATTATAAACATGTTTTTATGATATATATGTATACAATATAGATATATAATTATCATATGTATTTGATTTATTACTAATAAATTTAAGATAGTAACTTGACAAGTGAAATTTTAAATATTATGATGGATTTAACTGGAACTATGGATGAGTCTTCGGATTGTGTTTTCGAAGGACCATGTCATAAGAAAGAAGATTGCTACGAGAGATGTGGAGTGAATAGACCACCTTTTAATAATGCTATATGTGTACCCAACACATTTGCACGTGAATGTTGTTGTATTTTATCATGATATTATTAGAATTTGTAACAACCCGACCTTTTTTTTATTTAACATTGGATTCGAACTATCATTTTCATAAATGGTAACTCTCAACAATCCAATCAACTAACCAATCAAACCAGCAGGAATAACATAAACCAATCAAATCAGTAAATTAAACCAGGAATTACTATCCGATACCCAAATTCAACAACCACATAAATCAATTTCAATTCACAATCAAACCAGTTCAACAATTCCAGAATTACTAACACCTTAGCAATTCTAACAATCCAACACACGAAACCAAGATCCTAGATCATCCTCTCTTCCCGACATTGATTCCACGATCACATTTTCTCTTTACCTGCATCACATGACAAAAAAAGATGCGTGAGTATTATCACAAATACTCAATGACGCGGTCATCCTATCTACTTGGCTATACACACATGCATAAGGGACAAACCATAACACCAAACAATAACCAATCATCACACAACAATCAATACGTCAAACTGAAGGAATCGATCGACACACGCCTTGTGTCGATCGACGCAACAATTGCTTGTGTCGATCGACACACAACCTTGTATCGATCGACACATGCTGCAAAATCGCAGAATCGAACCTTCTCCTCTCTGGTTCGATTCTCGACTGCACCACGTCGATTTCCTGCAAAACAAACATCAAGAACCACACCAAAACAACACAAAATCATAGAGAAATCATTCTCCAAACAATCAATCATTCTCCAAACAATCAATCATCTCCACACAATCAACGCATTATGATCAATCC
Organism: Arabis hirsuta; assembly: GCA_964056655.1. Taxonomy (NCBI): domain Eukaryota; kingdom Viridiplantae; phylum Streptophyta; class Magnoliopsida; order Brassicales; family Brassicaceae; genus Arabis; species Arabis hirsuta. The sequence goes on along the minus strand of OZ053298.1, from coordinate 40,219,368 downwards.
TTTTACCCAGATAAACCATGGTCATGCACTCACCTTAGATCTGGAAGGAAAAAAGAAGGAACTACGAAGAACACTCCCCAAAGATCCGAAATCCTCTCCTGATTCGCAAGGAACAAGCACCAGCTTCGATCCCAAGAGCCTCACAAACGATTCTCCTTTCGCTCAAACTCTCTAGAAACTCTTTGGAACTTTATGGAAATCTCTAGAACTCTAAAAATTCCTCAAAAACATGGCCACCCTCTTTATATAGGAAAGCCCTAGGGTTTCCCCTCTAACCAGCCCGCAAACCGACAACTTAAATTGAACTGACCGGTTCAATTCCACCTTGCGTCGATCGACGTACACCACCTGCGTCGATCGACGCATGACCAAATCACAATTTAGTTCACGGTCGTTACAACTCTCCCCCACTAACACGGATTCGACCTCGAATCACGCAACATCGTCTCGCTATGGTCAACACACCTGATATCAACCCTCTCATCCAACCCGGCCAGCTATACTGATATCAACACTCCTGGCCCCACCCGACCAACACCACCTGAGATCAACACCCGATCTCTGAAGCTCATCTAGCCTCATACTATAAACACATAACACCGTCTCACTACGGATACCATCCTGACCAAACACGGTCAGCACCACCTGAGATCATCTTCCGATCTCTGAAACTCATCTAGCCTCATACTTACCATCGCATTACACCGTCTCACTACGGCTACGATCCTGACCAAACCCCGGCCAGTACCACCTGAGATCAACTCCCGATCCCTGAAATTCTTCTAGTCTCACACTTACAAATCACATTCCAGACGTTATTGCTCATAACTCATATTTATATACACCCCTCCCACTATCAGGATCGTCACCCTTTGGGCTCTCGATGTATATCATACCTCTCCACCTTCAAGACCGCCATCCATCAGGCTATCGGTATGCTCCATGCCCCTCCCACTCTCGGGACACACAGTCCATCAAGCTATCGGCATGCAGAGGACCTCACTATCCCCTGGAGAGATCCTTGTCCCTCAAAGTATATGCAGGGGAAATCACTATCCCCTGGAGAGAACCTCACTGTCCCCTCGAGTATATGCAGGGAAAATCACTATCCCCTGGAGCAATTAATTCTGTAACGTGCATCATAAGCACCTGTCGACTAAAATCACCTCCCGTGGTCCATCATGATATCCCCTATCCCGGAATATCATCACCACCATGACCAATCATTAGGTCATCCGAAACAACCCAATCACAAGGGTTTTCCCACCAGAGTCCCTGGAAATGACAAGTCCTAACTCACATAAGACTTCTGTTTCCAAACTCTCCTTAGGAAATAGACAGGTTCTAACTCACATAAAACCTTTATTTTCCAGCGTCATCTAGAGAATAGACAAGTCCTAACTCACATAGAACTTCCATTCCTAGATACTCCTCCTAGAACATGGACAAGCTATAACTCATATAGAACTTCCATTTCTAGACATCACATGATTCCACCAGTCATCATAACACATGACTTCACCAGTCATCATAACACATGACCCCACCAGTCATACTATAAGAACTCGCATCTTATAAACACATTAATAAGAAAAACCCATCTTATTAATCTCACAAATGTATAGATCGTTACATCACCAAACGAAAAATACATAAACAACTCATAGCCATATGCTATCACAGACTCTGAGAACCATAAAAAAACAACTCAAGCCTCCATTTGCTTCTCGAACCACTTCGAGAACTTTGCCCTCATCTTCGCTTCTGGTTCCCAAGTCTCCTCCTCGACACCGTCAAAGTCCCATACGACTCTCACCAACGGTATCCTCTTCCGGCGTAGAACCTTGACTTTCTTCTCAAGAATCCTCACAGGTCTCACCTCCAACGTCATGTTGAACTGAAGATCCTCCGGAATCCTAGCCAACACCTCTTCAGACTCATGTAGACACTTTCGTAGCATCGACACATGGAAGACCTTATGAAAAGCCTTCATACTCTGAGGTAACTCCAACCGATAAGCCACTGGTTCGACCCGTTCCACAATCTTGAACGAACCCACAAACCTTGGACTTAGCTTATTCTCAATGGATCTGTTAGGACCCCTCAGCATAGCTGCCTTGAGATACACCAGATCTCCCAGCTCAAACTCTAGCTCTTTCCTCCTCTTATCAGCATAACTCTTCTGTCGATCCAGAGTCTACCTCATGTTCAGCCTCAAGACACAGATCTTCTCCATCGTCTCCTGAACAAAATTTGCACCAAACATGCTCCTCTCCCCCACTTGAGTCCATCATAATGGTGTACGACATGGCCTCCCATACAGAGCCTCATATGGAGCCATCCCAATACTCGCCTCGTAGCTATTGTTATACGCAAACTCTACCAGGTTCAGGTGATCCGCCCAATGACCACCATAATCCAGCACACACATCCTCAGCAAATCCTCAAGGGTCTGAATCTTCTTCTCAGACTGCCCATCCGTCTGAGGATGATAAGCTGTACTCATATGCACCTTAGTGCCCATCTCAGCCTGGAATGCCCTCCAGAACTCTGAGGTAAATCTCGGATCCCTGTCTGACACGATACTCACTGGCACTCCGTGCAGCCTCACTATCTCCCGCACATACTTCTTAGCCAACACCGCAGCTCCATCGGTCTTCTTGATGACAAGAAAATGTGCTGACTTAGTCACACGATCCACAATCACCCAAATAGCATCATACGTCTGTGAAACCGGTAACCCTATCACAAAGTCCATGGTAATCATGTCTCACTTCCACTCTAGAATGAGTAAACTCTGCAACACACCATTCAGAACCTGATGCCTAGCCGTCACTAACTGGCACACGTTATACATTGCAACCCAGTTAGCGACATCCCTCTTCATCCTGACCCAGTGATAATACTGATTCAGATCCCGGTAAATTTTGGTTGCTCCCGGATGAATAGACAACATGCTCGAATGAGCCTCTCTCAGGATCTCTTATCTTAGATCCTCATCCTTGGGTACGCAAACCCGCCCATTCACAAGTATCGTCCCGCTCGCAGAGACTTGATACTCAGAACCTGCAACCTTGGAAACATCAATCAAACCCTGATCCTTCTCCTGAGCTACTCGAATCCTTCTCAGCAAATCTGCCTGGTTAGCTGCCTCTAACCCCAACGGCTCCTGTGAGTTAACACATAACCTCAAAGTGCTAATCTCGCTCACCAAAGCCTCCATATCCCTCTCCTGAGTCAAAGCAACTCTCCTCCGGCTCAACGCATCAGCAACCAGATTAGCCTTACCCGGATGGTACCGAATCTCGAGATCATAATCTGCTACCAACTCCATCCAGCGCTTCTGTCTTTAGTTCAGCTCTGGTTAAGTAAAGAAGTACTTCAGACTCTTATGGCCTGTAAACACCTGAACCTTTCCGCCATAAAGATAAGATCTCCAAATCTTTAGAGCGAAAATCACCACAGCCAACTCCAAGTCATGGGTAGGATAGTTGCACTCGTGCTTCCTCAACTGCCTCTAAGCATGCAATTACCTTCCCCTACTGCATCAGCACACAACCCATACCAACTTTTGAAGCATCCGTATACACCACGTAAGGTTCAACCGGCTCGGGTAACGTCAACATTGGCGTACTAGTCAACATCTCTTTCAACTTCCCGAAACTCTCCTCGGACGATGAAGACCACACAAAAGGGACATTCTTCTCCGTCAACTTCGTCATCGATTACGCCATACTCGCAAAACCCTTGACGAACCTCCTATAGTAACCTGCCAAACCAAGAAAACTCCTAATCACGGTGGCATTCCTCGGTCTAGGCCACCCTTTGATAGCCTCTATCTTAGCCGGATCCACATAAACTCCATCTGCAGAAACCACATGGCCAAGAAAACTCATCTCTCGCTGCCAGAAAATACACTTACTCAACTTTGCGTATAGCTTCTACTCCTGCAGCTTCTCCAGAATCACTCTAAAATGAATCTCGTGCTCCTCATGACTCCTCGAATACACCAGAATATCATCAATGAAGATGATCACAAACTCATCCAAATACTTCTGGAAGACTCCGTTCATCAGCCTCATGAACGCCGCTGGTGCATTTGTCAACCCAAAAGGCATCACCACGAACTCATAATGCCCATACCTCGTCCTGAAAGTAGGCTTCCTAACATCCGCCTCATCGATAGGAATCTGATGGTATCCCAAAGCCAAATCGATTTTGTAGAACCAAGTAGCCCCTCACAAGTGATCCAACAACTCATCAATCCGCGGCAGAGGATACTTGTTCTTCACAGTGAGTCGGTTAAGTCCCCGGTAATCGATGCATAACCGAAAACTCCCATCTTTTTTCTTCACAAACAATACCGGTGCTCTCCACGGTGAACTACTAGACCTAATAAATTCTTTCCTCAAAAGATCATCTAGCTGCTTATTCAGCTATACCATCTCTGCTGGAGCCATACGGTAAGGCACCTTGGATATCGGAGTCGTCCCGGGCTCAAACTCAATCGTGAAAAGATCAGACCGAGACGGCAGTAATCCCTTTAATGAGTGGAAAACATCTTGGAAATCCTGAACAACTTGAATATTCCCAACTACAACCTCTCCAACAGAATTTGGCATCACAATCGTCGCCAAATACGCCTCGCAACCCTTCTCAATCAGCTGCCCGGTCTGAATCACCAAAATCACGAGACTCCCGGAAGTCGGTCTTACCCCCTGATAAACCAACCTCCCCGCCTCTCGCTCAAACACAACTCGACCCCGATGACAATCCAGATGAACTCTGTATCGCTTCAGCCAATCCATACCCAGGATGACATCGTACAGCTCCACCGGACAAATAATCAAATTTGCTGGCATCAACTCTCCCGCCACCAGAATATCCACATCACGAGCCCGCTCGAAAGTAGCCAAAGATTTTCCACCAGCAACCTTAACTACTCCCGACAGCTCACCAGAATCGCTCCAGATACCGCTGATCTTCGCATACTCCAGAGTAATGAAGCAATTCATCGATCTATAATCAAACAATATATGTGACACACACCCGCCCACTGCTAAGGTTCCTGCACAAATCCCATGTACCTAAGAACCCTAACGTCTAGCACAGACTCACAAATTCCAAAAAGACTAAATTCAACAACAACAGAATTTAACAAGTATAATTCTAAAATTACCTGTAATCGGTATGGCGCTAGAACCACCCGCCTTCACCGAATTAAACATCCGCGGTGCCGCTGCAATCTGAGCCACCGGCTGCACTACCGCCACTGCCACCTGCTGCAACCTCGGACACTTGGGCTTGATATACCCCGGTTCTCTGCAGTGAAAACATATTCGCGTATCGCGAGCTTTGTTCATCTTCGGACAGCTCACCACTCGATGATCCGTGCTCCTACACCCGAATCATCCTGAACCACCCTGGCCACCCTGACTCGGTCCGGAAGTGCTCTCCCACTTCCTCTTCTGTCCTTGTGCAGGCTTACCGCCCATGCTCGGATCCACCTGCTGCTGCGACCTCCTCTACTACTGAACCAGTGGACTAACCACCACAGCCTGCTCCCTCAGGTCATCCTCTATCGCAGCAGCTGTCTCAACCAGCTCCGCCCTCGTGGTGAACTTATTCGCTCTACAGCGAGTCCTCAAATCTGGTCGAAATCCCCTCAGGAACATCTTGACCTAGGTCTGCTCGCCCTCCAAATCTCTACCGGCATGAACCAAAAGCCGACCGAACTCCTCATCGAACTCCCGGACTGACCGGTCACCTTGAGCCAACTCCAAGAATAGTAACTCCAAGCGATCCACTGCCTCCTACGGGAAGTACTTAGCATTGAACTCAGCCACAAAGTCCTCCCAGGCCATACCCGCCTGAGCTCTCCTAGCCACCACACCTCGTTACCAGAGATGTGGATCACCATCCAGGTAATGTACTACCAAGTTCACCCGGTATCCCATTGGACACATGAGAGATTGGAAATTACGCTCCAATCTACTCTTCCACAAATCTGCCTCCTTATGCTTGGCACCACCCGAGAAAAACCCAGTGCCAATCCTCTCCATCTGCTCCATCATCCTAAGATAGGATAGGAGCTCCTCCGCAACCACCACACCCCAGCCACATCTGGCTGCACCCCAACCATACCCGGCTGCACACCAGCCACACCCGGCTGAACACCTGCCATGTTTGGCTGAACACCAACCATGCCTGGCTGAACACCAACCATGCCTGGCTGAACTCCTGGAGCCTGACCCTCAACCCCACCTAGCAACCGCTCCAAGATCAACTGTAGCAGACACGCCAGACGATCATCTCGATCCTGGGCTTCACCTGCAGCAGCACCCCCACCTGGGCCTACTGCACCGAGACCTACACCCATCCCACCAATCCTCACACTGGCACTCACAGTGGCCACACCCACGAACCCTTCCTGTTACGCCTGCGAATCAGCCACCTGCTCCTGCGTGGTCTCTTGGACTACACTCATGGTAACAGACTCACTCTCAAGTCTCCGCCCGCACCCACCATGACGACCTTGGTCTCCACGACCTCTGCCTCTAGTACCTCTAGCCATCTCTCTACACTACCCAGCAGAATACTAAGCATACTAAAAACCAAAAAAATCACAAAAACACATACCGTGTAATCTCATTGAAGGCTCGGAGAAGATGATCTAGGACTCCAAACCCACACAACAATCAATCGACTAACTAATATAATCAATCAAATGCGCCCGCCCTAGAACCATAAGGGCACTGATACCAAACTGAAACAACCCGACCCTTTTTTATTTATTTAGCATTGGATTCAAACTAGCATTCCCATAAATGCTAACTCTCAACAATCCAATCAACCAACCAATCAAACCAGTGGAATAACATAAACCAATCAAATCAGTAAATTAAACCAGGAATTACTATCCGATACCCAAATTCATCAACCACATAAACCAATTTCAATTCACAATCAAACCAGTTCAACAATTCCAGAATTACTAAAACCCTAGCAATTCTAACAATCCAACACACGAAACCGAGACCCTAGATCATCCTCTCTTCCCGGCCTTGATTCCATGATCATATTTTCTCTTTACGTGCATCACATGGCAAAAAGAGATGTGTGAGTACTATCACAAATACTCAGTGACGCGGTCATCCCATCTACTTGGCTATACACACATGCATAAGGGACAAACCACAACACCAAATAATAACCAATCATCACACAACAATCAATACGTCAAACTGACGGCATCGATCGACACACGCCTTGTGTCGATCGACGTAACAATTGCTTGTGTCGATCGACACATGCTGCATAATCGCAGAATCGAACCTTCTCCTCTCTGGTTTGATTCTCGACTGCACCACATCGATTTCCTGCAAAACAAACATCAACAACCACACCATAACAACACGAAATCACAGAAGAAACATCTTCCAAACAATCAATTATCTCAATCCACACAATCAACGCATTATGATCAATCTTTTTACCCAGATAAGCCATGGTCATGCACTCACCTTAGATCTGGAAGGAAAAAGGAAGGAACTACGAAGAACACAAAGAACATTCCCCAAAGATCCAAACTCGCCTCCTGATTCGCAAAGAACAAGCACCAGCTTCGATCCCAAGAGCCTCACAAATTATTCTCCTTTCTCTCAAACTCTTTGGAAACTCTCTAGAACGTTCTGGAAATCTCTGGAACTATAAAAATTCTTAAAAAACGCGGCCACCCCTTTTATATAGGGAAGCCCTAGGGTTTCCCCTCTAACCGTCCCGTAAACCGACAACTCAAATTGAACTGATCGGATCAATTCCAGCTTGTGTCAATCGACGCATGACCATAATTACGATTTGGTTCGCAGTCGTAACCGAATTTGTTTACTACTGAAATGAAAATTTCTATCATTGAAAAGAGAAAAATTCTATCATTGAAAAAGATTTTATAAGTTAATTCAAAAAATGTAAGTCACGATGGCCAAACAATAAATTATACTGTTAATATAGAATATGCAAAATTGGGGGAGTATTTATTGGAAATAAGAACATTCTTCATTTCAAGAATAAAAACGTAAAAAACTTTAGAATGTGTTATATGAAATTAAAGAGACACGTTAACGCTTTATGTAAACATCTTTACATTATGTTAAAAACCTTAGCATGCGCGAGTTATTTTGTATAAAATATACTAACTTTCTTTTACATAAATTCGGGTGATTTAGACACTTTCGAGTATTTTGGGGAGTTTGTTTTATATTGGGGTTTCGGTTAATTCGAAGACTTTCAAATATGTTCAGATATCTTGGGTTGTTTGAGTAGGTTTTTTCTAGGTTTTTTTTGTTGTTGTAATTTTAGATATTGGGTAAAACTCAAACTTGAACCAAACTCCAAAAATAAACATGAATAGGATTTATAAACTTGAAACTGAAAACCCGAAAAACCTTAACTGAGTCCTAACGGATACCGAATGCCATTAACATTAAAAAGTTACATCCGTTAAAAGAAAAACATTGTATATTAAAAACAAATACGATATTTCCGAATTACCATCGTAAAAGATGTAATATTTTTTTTATATTTTTTTCTTAAAACATTGTGTTTGATAAAAGAATGGAATTGTACGATGTACACTCGACTAGGGTCAACTCTAGGGATTAATGATTTGTTTTCTTCTTTCTCCGTCTCACATCCTTCATAATTTAAATTCTAAATAATCAATACTGTATTTTAGAACGTAGTGCTACACAAAATATGGATGATGTTAGCTTTGATTTTGTACTATCAATTTGCATTTATAAACTGTTTCAATTAAATTATAGCTGTTGACGAAAAAAAAATGTTCTCAAATTTATGCTATCGTTACAATTACGTTAAAAATAATATAGCCATTTTTCCAACAGTAAGATTCAAACATAAGATATTGAGGCGCATTCTCTTTCGAAAGGACCTAACACACCAATAGATCGATCGAACTACTGAAACTTGATTTGAATTGTTTATTTATTATTATTTTTATTTTTTTGGTATGAAGCAAAATGTATGTTACTAATTCAAAAGTCGTTCGATTAGTAGCTGAGTGAGAAGCAACATCTATCTGGATCATCCATTAGTCTTTCATGGTATTAATTAATATTCATAACCATTTTTCTTTCTACCCATAACATCCATAATCAGTTTGAATATGGTGATAATTTCAAGTAATCGGTATCTTCTTTAAAATTAGTTAACAAACTGATCATGTACCTTTGTGTCTTCCTACCGAGAACTGCATTTTTGATGATCTTTTATGTTAAATATGATATATATATTTGATCAAAGTATCATTGTTCATGTACCAAATCTTTTCATCATTCCTTGAAAAATAACACCATTTTCTTGAAATTATTGAAATCTATCTTCCATATACGTTTTCTCATGTCTACTTCAACTTGTTTAATTAATGTAAAATGTAAGTTTACGGTTTGTTTCTCCTGTTGCTCTCTTCAATTTCTTGCTTGAGAGACTCCATCACTTTCTTGAACTCATCTACTGTGACTTCTTGAATCCATTCTTCTGAGCTTCCAGGCCATTGTAGACCATTTTGAATCTCTTTGAACCTATTGAATGTTTCCTCGACTTGCTTCTCGGGATCTCCTCGAAGATAATGGATTATTGTCTGATAAGACATAAACAACATTGACAATATATAAAATGATAAATGGAATTTAAAATGTTATTAAGGATTACATATTCTATGACTTGCCTGGTAAAGAGGGCGTCTTGCATCTGTTATGACTTCATCCTCTAAACACTTACATTTTGAAGCCTCTTCCAAGTTTCCCTATTCGAAAAAATAACCAAGTAGATCAAACCAAGTTTCATGTAATGTGAGATATGAAATTAGAGAGCAAACCAAGTAGATCAACATTTCCACAAGCAGCATCTCAATCTCATAAGCCTCATGACCTTTGCCCTCTTCTCTTGCTTTCTTCAATGCTTTCTTTAATATCTCAACTCCTTTTGCCTCTTTCCCACTCATTTCCATCTTCACAATGTCTCTCTACAAGAGGGACAGGATTTAGGGTTTTACCGACTGCAATGTGACCCGAAAGAGAAGAAAAAATTACTATATATGAACAACCTGAAGCAACCCGAAATCCGGATTTTCCTTCAAAAGCAAAGATTCGAACTCGGCCTCAGCATTTGCAAGGGAGGAAGTATCAGAGTGATAAGAGTGCAAATCAAGCAATCTCTGCAACGCCAATTTTCCTCCTCGAATTGCCCCCATTGAAACTGATCTTGACATGGTTCTCTCATCTCTTTCTCTTCTTCCTGAAGAACCTTCCTTACCGGTATTTTTAACATTATTATCTCTTTTTGGTTCTACACTGTTTTTACCTATGCTTTTCCTGATATCACGACCATTATTATCGTCTTTCTTCCTCCATAAACTACGATTTATGTAGCTCCAAGCAATATAGGCACCAGCAAGGACAAAAACGGGTGCAACTGCTGCTCCATACTTGGTCTTCATGATGAACTTGTTCTTGGACTGATTCACCATGTACTAATTACATAAATGATCTATTTGCCTGGTGTTTAGTTGTTTTGCAATGTCAAGTGTTAAAACTTTCCCTTCTTGAATGTTGATTTTATAAACAAGGAAAATTTGGATTGTATATGGAAGAGGAAAACATTCAAGTTATGCTATTGTTATCTTGCATCATAGGTAAAGAAATTATTATACTTTAACCGAGGAGACATATACGAATAAAGAATATATCGCCATGGGTATTTTCTAAAATTTTAATTGGAAATGAATAACTTCATTTTTCTTAATTCTAATCAAAACTTTGATGCCTTTCTGTCCAACTGAAGTTACTTCTGTCCGAAGCAACAAGTCGATGCTTTCCTTCACAAATCCTAAAACACTCAAATGTTCTATGCATGTGGAGAAACTAAACACAAACAAAAATTTAAGAACCAATCTCCACAAATCAACCTATGCAATAAAAATTCACTATTACAATTACTATTTTTTGCTTTTTAGGTTTACTCAAAAGAAGAAACAAATGGCTTCTACATTTCTTACAGGTCATACTCAGAAACTCCCCCTTCCTTTCTCTAAACTCACATCCACCCGTAAACCAAATCTTAGATCTCAAAACATTTTTCATGGTTTCCCTTCCAATGGCCGTCAAAGCGGCCGTTTGTTCATCAGATCGCCGATCACGGTAGCCAAATCAAGCAGCAAAAGTGATGATCACAGTGATAAAAAGCTCCCAAGGCCGTTAAAAATGGTGGCAGGAGCATCCTTAGCACTTGCTTGCGCCTTAAGTATCTTCGGCTTCAAGATAAAGAATATGAGCTATACTGCCGCCGCAGCTGTGCATCCAAGCGCCGCCGACATGATCATATCCGGGAAGCCGACCGCAGCCACTACCTCCGGGATGATTTCTCCCTTGCCGGCTAAGTACGCATTGCGGTCTCTCTTTGAAGTGAGCTCAATGCTTGCTTCGGCTAAACCCATTCCTTCTCAAAGACCATTCAATCTTCAAAAGCTCCCTTCTTTGCCTTCAAAGGAAGATATTGATTCCATCAAGGTACAATTCCTCTCAACATATAATTATATATGTTTGCTAGCTTTTGTAGTGTCATACTGACACTTGAGTCCCATGATCCTTCAGACTAGCTAGGAGTGTTGGAACCAAAACAAACGGATTATTCGGTTTTATTTTTCTTATTTCCCAAAAATTATAAATGATATTTAACAAACAAAATTAAAATATTTGAAACTAAGAATGCATCGATGTATATATCTTTTAGAATATATAATTCCTATAATTCAATTAGGTCCTTATACTTTAAACCTAATTTCTACCTAATATAGCAGGACCATTTAAAAGCCAGAAAAAACTCAAAGCATAACCATTTTCGAGTTATTTTCTACCAAATCAGTCTCAGAGCTAGGATGGAATTTTAGCCTGCCTATACCCATAAGATCACATTCAATATATGTTTTTTTTTTTTGGTTTAAAAACTTAATCAACGATTTTGAAATTTGGGGAAATATAGATGGAGGCGGTAAGGAGGATGAAGGAAGGAAAATGCGAGGAGGCGGTGCAGCTCCTTCGCGATGCAAATATGCGATACAAAAATGAGCCTGAGGCTTATTTCAACGTGCAGATGGCTCTTGTGGAGATTTTAATATTGCTGGTGATTATTTTATTATTTTCTTTTTCTATTTTCATATAATTTTTTTTTTATATAAGTATTTTCATATAACGTTATATGCTTGCAACGTCTGTTTTTCTACATATATAGTAACTTGATCTATAAAAATGCAGTGTCATGTTTCGAACATTCTTGCCTTTGATTAACAACTAATGGTTAGTTTATATGGTGGAATTCCAGGAAAGATATCAAGAAGCTGGTGAGTATAGTTGTCTTAATGATGAGAATGCCCAGATTTCTGATGTTCGGATCCCTCTTTATAAGGTTCGTGAACATATATATAGAAATAATAATCTCTATATCCCTCTTTATAACTAATTTATTAACCGAACAGGCAATTATATACACGATGCTAGACAGAGATACGGAAGCTAAGCAGTGTTGGAAAGAATTCAGAAAATCTATTGGTGAAGGATTTGACCCTTTCAGTTTCGAAGACTAATTATCTCATTTTAACTTTCATTGATTGATTAATACTCAGATCGATTAGTAAAGATTGTTTTCATCCTTAGAAACATTTTACCCCTATCGACTTGTGGGGTCAAAAAACAAAAAAATGTCCGAATGTTACAAAAAAAATTAAATTTATTACTACGGATATTCATTGTTGTTATTTTGATCTAGGCGGTCCATTGAAAATAGTGAGTTTTTTTTTTCAATCGTCTGGGATTTTATTAGACTTCAAGTAAAAGGTTCGAAACAGAACATCAAAAATCAAAACAACCAACCAAATATTAATTCACACTTGTCTTAAATCTTTCTTTTTAGCGGTTAGTCATTTATATCAGCCAGTCACGAATTCAAACACATATCACAAATCTTTTATTTATTACTACTAGCTAGTTTTCTTATTGTTATTCATATCAATAAAGGTAAACCTAAAGGAAAGTTGTAATATTGATCGATCGAAGCACCATGCATACACTAATTGATCAATGTTTTTTTTTTTTGCTAAATGGTAAATATTTTATTAAAAATGAAAACTGTTTATGTTTACAAACAAATTATAGACCTATGTAATGATCCCATGGCAAAAAAAAAAACATGGAAACATAAAACATGTAAGATTTTCAATCCGCCTCTTCGACATAAGCCCGAAAGCTAATGGAGAAGGCGAAGTGATGATAATGTTGAATGTTCTTCTAGAATCTGTTGGAGAAATGCAGTTGCGGCAACAAACCGTAAAAGCCGTTGAGACCAAAACCGAAAGCAGAAGAAGCATTTCAAAGGAGGCCCAACAAATGCGTCCTCAACGGTTATATCTTCAAAGACCTCGATCACAAAATCCTCTCGCAAAAGTGAGAGTGACTTGAACACAAATCCATGAGCTAACAACAAGTAGAAACTTCACAACCCAACAAAATGATCGGCGCAAGCTCATCCTATCAAGTTCACCCCGAAATCGGCTAGTGCAGAGCTAGATTAAGAAACTAGAAGTGACACCGATCATCAATGGTTTTACTACTCCTCTTCCGCTCTAAGTTGCGGCAACCAAACCCATACAACTAAGCCAAGCAACGACATCAACACGACAACATCAACAAGGAGACACAAACAACAACTGGGTTAAACATCAACCATCAACACTAGAAATACGGAGATGTAAAAGCCATAGATATAGAAAGAGAGCCTCCACCGGAAGCACGACCATATCCAAAGCTACATCAGCGTAAGACACCAGAGGCAAATCAAGCAAATCCTAAGACAAATCTCACACTCGCGACGCCACAACGACCACACACAAGAGGAAACCTCCTGCTGTCCACAGAGAGAAACCACGAGATAAGTAGTCATTTCATCGAGCCCCAACGTTTAGAGGAGAAGCTTGAAACACCAAAAGAATCTATGTCCTGCAACCCATATAATTGATCAACGTTACAAGTTTCCTTTAATTTTACCTTTATTGCGATAGCTAAACTGTATCATTTGTAGTTTCACATGTTTGCTCCTCTCCCTATATATTATCATCTATCGTCATATCAACTTTCTCTTAACTTGTCTTGATAACATTGTTCTCCTTTAACCTAAAACAGTTTGATTCGTCATCATGGTTGCCTCATAGGTTGACAATAAAATAAAATATCATTGTACTAATAAAAGTATTGGGAGATCGAGAGGTCGGAATCGACCGAGATGAACAATCAAAATAACTGACCGAGATTATGGAAATCTTGAAGATAAAGATCTAGAAGATTGTTGATATTTGTCAATATCTAAGATTAGGAAATATGCATTTATGTAAATATGTTATTTACATTTATATTCAACTTCATTTAGGAAATTAGATTTAATTTATTCTCTACATAAAACAATTTAACTTGTAACTTTATTCTCATGAGAGTCTAATATAATTCTTCCTAAAAACTTTGTGTTATTGTTCTCATCAATTTATCATGGTATCAGAGCCTTGATCTAGTTCCTATGGATTAGGGTTTTTTTGTTTGCTTCCATTATTTAAAAAAAAAATTGCTTTCATTTTCTATCGTTTCATCTTCCTTCTTTCTTTCTTTGGGTATAGGTTTTCTTATCTTCCGCATTTTTTTTTTTGATATTTATTTGATAGATTTCTTCTTTTCTATATCATTGATCTTGTTTTTTTTCGATCTTCTTAATCTATTTCTATCTTCTTCTTAATTAAATTTTGCTTCGTTACCAACAGACCAAAAAAAAAGAAAGAAGAGACGTTGTTGGTTTTGATTCGGTCAATTATTGGCCATGTTGATTTTTATTGGCTAGTAGAATTGCTGGTTGGTTTCATGGAGCACGAGATTTATGAAGAAAACGCTTGTGTTTTGGTGAACTATTTTCACTGATTATCTTTTAACCGTGAGTTCTCCAATGTCGATGCTACTAGTGTGCTCACATGATCTTCTTGACGATGAAGATGGCTAAATTATGAGATGATTTCAACGGATACGATGTTGATCTGGCGATAAAGACGATGGAGATATCCAACTATGATGATTGTAACGCCCGTGAACCAAAAAGTGGATTTTGGTTGGGTGTCGATCGACACAGGGTGTGTGTGTCGATCGACACGTGTGTTTTTGACTTGTGAGAAGTCGTGTTCTGGCGTTGTGTCGATCGACACCAGTGTGGTGTGTCGATCTACACGGGTTAAAAATTGAACCGACATGTTCGGTTTTTGATTGCGCGGTTTGGCGATTGGTTTAGAGAACCCTAGGGTTCTAGTATAAAAGCGTGAACAGTCGCGTTTGTCGCTTTTTGGCCGAAAATCAGAAGAAAACAGAGAGGAAATCAGAATCAGAGAGATTGAGATAATTTTTGGTGATTTTTTAGAAAAATTGATCGTTTGAAGCTAGTTCTTGAGGCTTGTGAGCGAGGAGGATCATTGCTGTGGTGATTTTGGGTCTGTGAGGACGAAATCAGAGGCTGTTCGTGGTTGTTCTTCGTGTTCTTCGTCGTTCTTCCTCTTTTCAATCTTTTTCGAGGTGAGTGCGTGACCGTAGGTTTATCTGGGTAAATGATTAGATAGAATATGATGGATTGTGGTTGTTTGGATTGGTTTTCGTGTGTTTTTATGGTTGGAATCGTGCAGGAGATCGACGGATCGCATTCGGGTTCGAGCCATGAGAGGATAGGCTCGTTCCCTGTGTCTGCGATGTCGTGTCCATCGATACACTTGTTGTGTGTCGATCGACACAAGTGCATCGTGTCGATCGACACCATGGTGGTGTGTCGATCGACACAAGTGCAGTCTATCGATCGACACCTAGAGGTTGTGTCGATCGACACAGTACTCCTGAACTGGTTCATGTTTGATTGTTCGTGTATGCTTGTTGTATGCCCATCTTGATATTGTATCTCTTGCTTATGCCTGTATGTATAACCTATAGACGGGATGACCGCCTCACGGTATTTGTGATAATACTCACACAACTCTTTTTGCCATGTGTTGCAGGTAAAGAGAAAGTGTGATCGTGGAATCATGGCCGGGAAAAAGAGATGATCTAGTGTCTCGATTTCGTGGTCGTTGTGTTAGAATTGCTAGGTCGTTAGTGATTCTGGAACAATTATTGAGTTATTGTTATTGATATTGGATATCGGTTTGACTAGGTTATTGGTTATTGATGTTGATTTATTGAATTGAACTGGTTAGGATTCAGTAGAGTATCAGATCTATTAAATTTGTTTAATTGTTTATTTGATTTTCGCATGTTGAGATTGGACCGGTGAGGATTATCATTTGTGATAATGATAATTCGGGTTTTAAATTGGAAAATTTTAAAATTTTTGGGTCGGGTTGTTTCAATGATGATATATTTTATCTCGATAACCCTATGGTAGGGTATAAATGCCATGAAGATGACCCTATGGCCGGGTATAAACGCCAAGAAGATGACCCTACGATCGGATATAAACGTCGATTTGATCCTACGATAGGATGTTGCAGCCGATATTGAACTCTACGATCGGGTATAAACGTCGTTGATGACTCGACAGCCGAGTATAATGCCGATATTTTGAAGACATGTCCAATCTCAGCCGTGTTACCACATATGAGTTTGCCGGGGGGTATTGGGAGATCGAGAGGTCGAGATCGACTGAGATTGAACAATCAAAATGACTCACCGAGATTATGGAAATCTTGAAGATAAAGATCTAGAAGATTGTTGATATTTGTCAATATCTAAAATTAGGAAATATAAATTTATGTAAATATATTATTTACATTTATATTCAACTTCATTTAGGAAATTAGATCTAATATATTCTCTATATAAAGCAATTTAACTTGTAATTTTATTCTCATGAAAGTCTAATATAATTATTCCTAAACACTCTGTGTTATTGCTCTCATCAATTTATCAAAAAGTTGAAGCTATTTAATACTAAAATATTAAGTTTGTTATATTCAATATTTGCTTTAAGTGTAGGATACTCTCTTTGAAACATTCTAAACCCCCACAAAGATTGCATGTCTCACTAGAAACTAAACATAAGAAACATCATGCATACACTAATTGATCAATGTTACAAATTTTCATTCAATTTTATCTATATTGCGACAACGAAACTATAATATTTGTATTTTAGCACATTTTCTCTTCCACCTATTGTCATCCTTTGCCATATCTACACTTTCTTAACTTGTCTCGATATCATTGTTCCTTCAATTTCAAACCATTTGGCACATCGTCATACTTGCCTACAAGTTAGCAATAAAATAAAATAATCTATATTATACATAAAAGTTTATGGTACTTTGAAGCTAGATGTGTCAACATGAGATTTAAAAACATTTAATAAAAATCATCCACATCCACATCCACATCAACATTTAATGTTAAGTTATTTTTTTATTGAATATTTTAATTTTTAAGTGGATACAGATTTAAATATCATAAACTTTTATATAGTAGTGTAGAATCCTCCTCAGTCCAGTGGTTTGACAGAGGATTCATTAATGTTTCTACACCTACATGTATGAAATTAGAGTATCGGAGAATACAAATTATAATAGAGGCAAAATTTACACGAGACTTTCAGAGTAGTGCAATGAAAATCGTCCGGAGTAGTCTCGCATATCAAGGCCAAAATTTTCCGTTGTATAATCGTCAATATAATTGTTCTCATAATTTGTAATAATTCATAAATCTAGACGATTAAAAAAAAAATTTATAGAGTATATATATGATATTACTATATATAAATGTTTTGGAAAATTGTTAATATATTTTTAAAATCATGTTTTCAATAATGTTCATATAGATCCGTTGTATAAACAGAAAAAAAGTTTATTCTACTTACACCGTCGGAAGATATATTTTCGAGGTACACCGTCGGAAGATATATTTTCGAGGTATAAGTGTCACCGCCGAAAAATAGATTGTAGCATAAATATATATATGTGAACTAAAGTATACGAAAATATTGAGTGATCGATGATCATATGCTTCCCCCAATAATCCGACAGAAATATAATGTCTCCATATATAAAGAGAAAGCATGCTATTAACAAATCACATTCATAAATCGTACGTGGACGCAAAGAAGTAGGTTGTGCACAGAATCAAAGCCACGTGAAGTCTAAAATGTTCAGTTTTCGACGACTCGGTGGTTTTAGTGCACTTCACGGTTCATTTTGTCACACGTGTCCATAAAAGTCGGCAAAAAATAGTGAAAAAACAAATAATCGTCGACCACAATCCCAACTCATCACTTTGATCGCAATTTATATTAAATCCAACATCTTACAAAACTACGTACATATATGTACAAAAGTCGAAAAAAGAAGAAGAAGAACGGACAGATGTAACTAGTAGACATGAATTGAAACGAGCAGTACATGTACATTTACGTACGTACGCATGGGTAAGTTAGGAAACTCCTCGTGATCTTTCTTTCGCTTTAAGTAAATAGTGCATGACTTCTATTTGTCCCAAATATAATACTCGGAAAATATAAGAATTCCTGGGGCGTATGGTTTGTACACGCATGCAAGTATAATAGGTTTAGGCGAGAGGATGCGACGAGAAAGCAGTTATGTCTCTATACTTCAAATCCAAGTAACCAAAAAGATACCAAATTCGTTCAAAAAAAATGGGTGTCTTTAGAACACCCACAATGGTAAAAAACCTATTGAGTATCTAAAATATATTATTTTTTAGGTTTTGTTTAATTTTTAATTATTTATTTAAAAATTAAATTAATAAAAAATATTGAACCAATCAAAAATCTACTAGTGTCAATTGGGTATCTAAAATCTCTCTCTTTCTCTCTCTCTCACCTAAATCTATAGCGACAATTTTAACGGAATAACGGCTTATTAATACATTAACTATCGATCGTGGTTATAATCTAAACCCAAACAAAATATATGCTAATTCATACGTAAGCTTGTGCCTACCTAGCAAAGTTTGAGCCTTAAATCTCCTCTATTATTGTAAAATTTTTAGACCCCAAATTTAAAAATAGCAATTGCAAAAATGTCATTTTTAGTGTGTCATTTTGCAAAAATGCTATATTTGGTTGTTTATTTGTAAAAATATCACAAATTATGGATTTTTAAAACTTAAATTTTAAAATTCTAAACCCTAAAAAATGTTTTGACCCCTAACAAACACTAAACCCTCAAAACTATACTTTATTATAACATAATTAACCCAAACATAAATAATATAATGAATAAATAGTTTTTTAAAAAATGTCATTGAAAATATGACATTTTTAAAAAGTGGTATTTCAAAAGTAGTATTTTTCAAAATTTCTCAATTTAAAAAAGCTAATAAATAATATATATTTTGTATAATAGTTGTAGTTTGATATAGTATTCACCTTTTTTTTTGTTCTTCACTGATTATTTATATCCTTTGTTTCTATTGATCCTTAACGCTTTTTTCTTAATGTAGGTGGATTCTGGAAAAAAACCATATGATATCTTCCTATGCTCATACAGTAACTACAAAACCCAAAATAAAACATTTCTATTATAAAGATTAGGTTCTTACTGTAACTTTTTTTTTAACTAACATTACTATTATATTTATTAAATTTGGCTTTTTTTTGTTTATCTTAGGCCTCCGAAACTCTAAGGCATGACCTTGTTCGTACATTTGCTTGTCAACAACTATTAAGTCAACTGTTGCATCATCAATAATCAGAAGCCATATATCATGAGTCATCAACAATCAACTGGCACATTATCAAAAATTCAAAATATATACTTTTATCAATCTAGAATTTTTAAGAAAAAAATAATTTGTATTGTTATTTTTTTTTTTGATTTTATGTCTAAGTTTGTGCTACTTTACATATTTTAATTATCCAAAAAGTAGTTTTGTTTTCAACAAATATTATATTAGAAATGCTATGAATCATAAAAGTATAAATTATACTAAATTTATTTTATTTTATCTATAATTTCACATGTCATGTCTCATCATCAACTTGCCATGGAGAGACTATACAAATATCTAGAAGTGTAAAAAAAATTCAAAAAACCAAATTCAAAATTTATATATTTATTTACTAAGTAGCACTTAAAAAATAATTTTCTTTCTTTCTATTTATCTTTTTATCAAAATTTTGTATCATTTCGTAGATCGTAATTATTAAAAAAAAATCATACATCTAGGTAATAATATAACTATTCACTTTGCCTTCTCTTTCAACCTTTTCTTGAACTTCATGACCTTACTGATGAAAAATTTCCAAAAAGCATCTCTGATAGTTCGATTAACTCTAGCATAGCAGTTTTCTATTATGGTGCATGTATATATATTCTCGAGAAGACGATGGAAATATAATACTTTTAGGAAAGTAAATTATTATTTAAATCAATAAAAATGATTACATATAAAATAGATTGAGTGTAATTTTTGAATTTTATGATAAAAAATATTTTGATGATTTGTTAGCTGACTATTCATGACTCATGTGATGTTGGATTCCATTACTGATGAATTGGTGACATTGCAACTGACTTAACATTTGACAAATCAATGTATGTTTTAGCCAAATTGTATAAGATGATGTATAAAATTGTATAGTTATATAGTTCATGTTCGAATTATTACTGTGACCTATAGTTGGTATATGAATAAACCATTTTCCATTCAAAATTTGTCATCAAAACCACCATTTTCTATTTTTTTTTCATATATATATATATATATCTAATTTTTCTATGATGCGCACATACACTTAAGACTGATCCAAGAAGAAAAAGAGACTTAAGCTAAAAGTATCAATGTCCAATTTAAATACACTTGGAGATGATTTCGAATCATATTAAGACCGAAGATAGATTAAATCAAAACTACAGAGCGATCACAATAAGAACAAATTAGGTCAAATCAGACGTAGAGTTTTCATCCTTGATCTCTATGGAAGAAGATGAGGATTCCTCAAATTAAGACAAAGAGAGTAATTTGATGGATCTATGACACCTTCAAGTAAAATATTTTTTCGTGAAAGACCCGTAAAATCATCAACAAACACTACAAGAAAACAAGCCTATTTCCGACCGAATTTCCGACGGACAACAATCGGTCGGAAATTACCGACTGAAATTCGACGGATTTTCGACCGGTCCAAAATCGGTTGGAAATTTCCGACGGAAAAATTCCCGTCGCAATACGGTTGCAAGATCGGTCGGAAATCCGTGGGAAAATCAATCGGTAGGAAATCCGTCGGAAAATTCGGTCGGAAAACGGTGGAAAATTCAGGCGGTCGGAAATCGGTAGGAAAAAATTGGAGCTATTTTTGACAGTTTTAAATTTTGAATTTCCGACCGAATTTCGGTGGAAAATCCGTCGGAAATTTCCCAGATTTCTTTTTAAAACAGATCACACCTTCATTCAAGAAAATTGGAAGAACAAAACATAAAAATGGCTCCTTCAAACAGAGATCAATATTTTCGAGCGTGGATGGATAGACCTTCTCATGATCCAGAGACGGGTTTACTTACGGATGAGTTTGTCGATGGAGTTCAACAATTTATGAATCTTGCATTAAACCAACCGCAAACCATAGAAGATCAAGGTAAAATGTCGTGCCCTTGTTCTAAATGTCGGAATTGTAAAAAGAAATTTGGGCGTTTTGTATTACAACACCTTTATAGAGACGGATTTATGCCGGGGTATAAGATATGGTATTTGCATGGTGAAGATGGTTCAATGGGGAATTATGCTAGTACTAGTGCGGATAGGATAGAGGAACCAATACCGGAAGTAGATGAAAATGTAGGTATGGAAGAAATGGTTAACGAAGCCTATCGGGAGAATATACCATCGTTCTTTCAGGATGGATCCGAAGGACCAACTTTAGATGCCCAAAGGTACTTTGATATGGTAGATGCATCAACTGATCCGTTATATGCTGGTTGCAAAGAGGGTCTTTCATCTTTATACTCTGCATACAGAATGATGAGTATAAAGACCGATTGGAATTTGTCAGAGGATTGTATGGATGCGATAGCTGATTATGTGAAAGATATTCTGCCCGAAGATAATCTTCACCCGGGTTCATACTACGAGATACAAAAACTTGTATCCGGGCTTGGTTTGTCGTATGAAATGATAGATGTGTGCATCAACAACTGTATGATATATTGGAGAGAGGATGGCGACAGCTTGAAATGTCGGTTTTGTCGCCAACCGCGGTTTCAAGACACAAGTGGTAGAGGTCGAGTACCGTTTAAGAGGATGTGGTATTTGCCGTTAGCCGAGCGGTTAAAGAGATTATATAAATCAGAGCGCACAGCCGGTCCTATGAGATGGCATGCAGAGCATACCTTTAATGGAGAAATTGCGCATCCCTCAGACGCAGGTGCATGGAAACATTTCCAATCATTGTATCCTAGTTTTGCAGAAGAGCCACGAAATGTATACCTTGGGTTATCTACGGATGGTTTCAATCCTTTTGGGAAACATGGGAGGAAATATTCATTGTGACCAGTCATTGTCACACCTTACAATTTGCCTCCAACTTTGTGCATGAAGCGAGAGTTTCTATTCCTCACTATCCTTGTTCTCGGTCCAGACCATCCGAAGCGTTCGCTTGATGTCTTCTTGCAACCATTGATTCATGAATTACAAGAGTTATGGGACCATGGTGTTCGAACATATGATATTTCATGCCATCAGGACTTCACGATGAAAGTTGTGCTTATGTGGACCATAAGCGATTTCCCAGCATATGGAATGTTATCTGGATGGACAACTCACGGAAAGTTGTCATGCCCGTACTGTCAAGATAACACTAATGCATTCCAATTAAAGCACGGCAAAAAGGCGTGTTGGTTTGATTGTCATAGATGTTTTTTACCAGCTGATCATCCGTACCGGCGGAGCACCACGTTGTTTACAAAAAAAAAAAAAAGTCCTTCACGATCGCCCCCCCCCCCTCCCCCCGAGTTAAATGGTGATTATATTATGACTCAGTTTCGTGATTTTGGTGTTATGACTACGGCTTACTGTGGTGGTAATGGGCATGATCATGTTGACAGTTATGGGCAACAACATAATTGGCATAAGAAGAGTATTTTTTGGGATTTACCATATTGGAAAGATCATCTCTTGCGGCATAATCTTGATGTCATGCACATTGAGAAGAACTTTTTCGATAACATCATCAATACAGTGCTCAATGTGCAAGGGAAAACAAAAGATAATTTGAAATCTAGATTGGATTTGCCCGGTATATGTTCTCGGAAGGAACTACATGTCATGGAGAATGGAAAAGTGACTATCCCGGTCTTCAGGTTGGATGGTTTAGGAAAGAAAGAGTTCTTTGAGTGGATTACGCATCATGTTAAATTCCCAGATG
This sequence comes from Arabis hirsuta, assembly GCA_964056655.1. Lineage (NCBI taxonomy): Eukaryota > Viridiplantae > Streptophyta > Magnoliopsida > Brassicales > Brassicaceae > Arabis > Arabis hirsuta. Next base: position 40,195,860 of record OZ053298.1, on the reverse strand, counting down.
GATATGCGTCTAATCTTCGTAATTGTGTTGATATGGGGGAAGGAAAGTTTTTTGGACTGAAGAGTCATGACTGTCATGTTATCATGCAACGCCTCCTTCCATTTGCCTTTGAAGACCTCCTACCAAAAAACGTCCATCGAACAATTGCAGGTAAATTTTGGGTAATTAATCAATTTACATTATCACATATATATATATATATATATATATCTACTGTATATCAAAAAATTATATTTGATCTATGTAGCGGTAGGTGTTTTTTTCCGAGAATTATGCACGAGATCCGTTACAGTAGACGAGATACGCAATTTGGAGGAGAAGATACCAATGATCCTCTGCAATCTAGAGAAGATATTTCTGCCGTCTTTCTTTGATGTTATGGAACATCTTCCGGTTCATCTTCCTCGAGAAGTAGCTCTTGGTGGCCCTGTTCAATATCGGTGGATGTATCCATTCGAGCGTTATATGTTCCATCTGAAGAAAAAAAGTCAAAAATTTAAGCAAAGTAGAGGGTTCAATTGTTGCTCAAAGCATCAATCAGGAAACATCTAACTTTGCGGTAAACTACTTCCCTTCAAAAGTCCAATCAAAGAGTCGAAAACCAGGGCGTTACGATGACAGAGGAGAAAAACCCATTTATCCAGCTTATGTCCCACATATTTTTGCACAAGTCGGCCGACTAAGTGGGAAAGCAAAATCAAGGAGGCTTTCATCGGAGGAGCAAAAACACTTGCATATGTACATTCTCACAAATTGCAAAGAAGTCATGCCATACGAGAGGTATTTTTAATTAAAAAATAAATAATTCACAACTTTCTTTTTATGATAATAAAAAAATAATGATGATATGCTTTTTTTCAGCATTTACATGGACCAATTACGCCAGGAAAATCCACTTTACACAGAAGATGAATTGAATGTGCTAAAAAGTTCTGAATTTGACCGGTGATTACCATTCTACATAAGTGAAAAAATTGACGTCGACTAATTTATGTAAAATATTTAAATGCCCGTGTACTAATGGAAAACTGTTGTCTCGTGTAGATCTCGCATTGGAAATCTAATGGCCATCAATTTCCAACGTGGTTAGAGGAGCTGTCGTCCTGCCTAACATCGGTTGCTATGTCATATCCGATGTACTGCACCCGCGGATACGCTTTTAAGATCCATAGGGAAATGAACACAAGGTCCACTTCTAATTCTGGAATTTCTTCACATTCCGGTGATCTTGTATACTATGGTGTCTTGCGTGAAATATTGGAGGTTCATTATCCCGGCTTACTCGATTTGAAGTGCGTTGTCTTCTACTGTGATTGGTATGATCTTTTTACCGGTGTTCGACAAGACGAGTTTGGTGTTACATCTGTACATTCGAAGAAGAGACTTCAAAAATACGATCCATTTATCCTTGCCTCACAAGCAAACCAAGTTTCATATATTCCATACCCTCGAGTACGAAACAAACAAGATCCATGGATTACAGTGACATCAATTAACCCAAGAGGAAGGGTAGATGGGGTTGCAGATACCGAACCTTTGCAACAGAGCACCGCCGGATATATTGGCTCGATTGATCATTCGCTTGAGGTTGACCTTGTCGTCGATTTCACAACGGACGCAGAGGATGCTATATTTGAGGATTCAGAGGAAGAGATTGGGGAGTTTGACGAAGAGTCGGACTCAGCACCTTCAGATTATTTATCGGATTCAGACGGACTATAACTATATTTGTGTTTTTAAAAAAAAATTAATTTGTGTTTGTAATATATTTTAATTTAAAATTTCTAAGCTGAATCCTTTGCAACCGACCGAAAATTGTTATTATTGTTATAATTGTTAAAACTGTTATAATTGTTATAATTGGTTAAAAAATTGTTATAATTGTTATAATTGGTTAAAAATTGTTATAATTGTTATAAAATTGGTTAAAAAATTGTGGATTATAAAATTGTTATAATAAAATTGTAATAATAAAAAATTTGTTAAAATAAAATTGTTATAATTGGTTAAAAATTGTTATAATTGTTATAATTGGTTAAAAAATTGTTATAATTGTTTTAATTGGTTAAAAAATTGTTATAATTGTTATAAAATTGGTTAAAAAATTGTGGATTATAAAATTGTTATAATAAAATTGTAATAATAAAAAATTTGTTATAATAAAATTGTTATAATTGTTATAATTGGTTAAAAAAATTGTTATAATTGTTATAATTGGTTAAAAAAATTGTTATAATTGTTATAAAATTGGTTAAAAAATTGTGGATATTAAAATTGTTATAATAAAATTGTAATAATAAAAATTGTTATAATTATTAAAATTGTTATAACCAATTATAACAATTGTGGATTTTAATTTTCAATGTGTGGAATAAAATTTGATTAAAAAAATTGTGTAAAAAATGTGGATTTTAATTTTTGAAAACATTTATTTTCTCCCAAATTTCCGACGGATTTCCGACGGATTTAATTTTTCCGACCGAAATATCCGTCGAAAATCGTTAAATTTCCGACCGCTTTATCCGTCGAAAATTTAACGATTTCCGACGGAATTCCGACGGAAACATTAAGTCCGTCGGAAATCCGTCGGAAAATGTAAATAAATATCTCAGATCTAATTCTTTCCTCTTTCTCTCCGCCGCTCGAGTTTTGGTACATTCCGCCGGTCGAATCGCCTCCACCGCTCGTCCGCCGCATCTCCTCCACCGCCGGTCCTTCTCCTCTCCTCCATCGCCGTCTCTTCTCCTCTCCACCCACCGCCGGCCCCGTTTTTTTCTCCTCTCCACCACCGCTTTCCCCTTCTTCCTCCTCCACGTTCTCCTCTCCTCCACCGCCGGCCCGGATATTTCTCCTCTCCACCACCGCTTTCCCCTTCTTCCTCCTCCACGTTCTCCTCTCCTCCACCGCCGGCCCAGATATTTCTCCTCTCCACCACCGCTTTCCCCTTCTTCCTCCTCCACGTTCTCCTCTCCTCCACCGCCCAAAACATGTAAGTGCTCAATGTTATGATGTAAGATTTGTGCTTAATGGCGTTTGATTATGGACGTATAATCGCTAATTTTGGATTTGGTTGCTTGATTTTACAAAAATAAAATTTGAAGCTTTTTCCAAAATGACGTTTGATTATGGATTTGGTTGCTTGAGATGAATAGTGATTTTGCAGGTTTTTGATACCTAATTAGTGCATCTGGAATATGCGATCTGTGTCAAAGTATTAGTTTTGAGTAAAAGATTAGATTTTTCCAAAATTTATCATCATCTTAGGTTATGGGTTGTATGAAATGTAGGTCTTTGATTCAGTGTTTGCAAAAGTTTGATTATTGGTAGTTTAGGTGACAAGGAATCAACAAAGGGAAAAGAGTAATCGGTATGAGATGTGATAGTATTAACTCTCATGGATCGTGTGTCACGTTTGCAGATGACTATTGTGAAGGTAGATTTTCGTAGATTTTATGAAATTGTGAATTTTTGGAAAAAATTTTGGGTAAATTTGCAGGTCGATGAGAGATTTCCGTAGACTTGTTAACCTCCCGAATCGTGCGATGAGCGACAACACAAACCCCCCAGCCCCAAACCCTCCGAGCCCATCTCATATTCCGGACAGTCAAAGCTCCAACCAACAACAACTTACGATCGAAGAGTTGTTGACTCAACCGGGCTGAGAGAACATTCCTAAGCTCGACCCAATGTGTCGAGGCAACTCGACTTGGTAAGAAAATTTAAATTTTGTAGGAAATGTTAAAATTAATACTAACTTTGGTTTTTTTACTAACACATTGTTTTCATGTTTTTAGGTTCGGTAAGAAAAATAAGATCTCAAAATCATTTTTGAAGATGATACGTGCACTCCTCAAACATCCTTATAAGACGTGGAACGCAATGCCTCAAAGTGAGAAAGAGTTGTGGTTCCGAACTTTTACGGTATGTCTTTAATTAACAAAAAATTTTGTCTTCAAAAGAATTTTATAGTTACTAATAATTTTTGTTATTAAAAATGTAGCAAGATTATGATTGGCATCCTAGTTTGACGGGACAAGTTAGGGATGCGTTCTACAAGATGGCCCAGGATAGTTACTCGGGACACATGAACGAGTGGAAGGACAAATGAGAGAACGGGGATGAGAAACCGCGTAACTTGAACGAGGATGTTTGGTTGGGATTGCAGGCGTATTGGGCTGATCCGGCAACGAAAAAGCTTGCAAAGATTAACTCGGAGAACCGTAAGAAGAATCCTCAAGGTACTCACAACTCTGGGGCTACGAGTTTCTTAGCGTGGGAGGACGAGATGGTAAGTGTATTTGAAATTTCTATAAATATTTTTTGTTATTTTTCACATTAACAATATTTATGAAAACGTTTGTAGATTCAAGAATCTGGCGGTGTGGCTCCGAATTTAGTTGCTTTGATGAAACGGACACACACGAACAAAAAAATCGGGAAGATCGATTATCCGAACATTGCTGAAATCGTCGAGAAGGTGGAGAAGAGAAAGGAAGAGCGGCTTACGCAAATGACTCTCTCTCAAGGTTTGGATGGTTCTTCTTCTTCGAACCAGTGTGAGTTGTCCCGAGACGAAGTCAACGATATGGTCCTCCAGGTATTGTTACGCATTAATTATATGTCGACTTTGTTTTTTTTTTCTTAATTTTTCATATTGACGCATCTCATTTTCCGTAGGAAACCCCATTGCGCAAGGGTCGTCGTGCTGGATTAGGCAATGTAGCTTCTAGGTTCGGGCCTAGCTCTTCTTCCGCGACCAATCCCGTACTCTATGACGAAGTAGCCGGTCTCAAAGAAGCACTTGAGAAGAAAGATGAAGAAGTTGAAGAATTGAAGCTTGAGAACGCCGCAACAAAAGAGAGCCTTGAAGCATTGAAGGCTTTCATGAGGAGCAAATTCCCGGATTTTCATTTTTAGATTTTCACATCGGTTTTAGTTTTTTCTTTTAATTTACGTTTAAAATACTTCTGAATACTTTAAATTACATTTTCAATGTATTTTTATCTTTTTTATAAATTATTTCGTAATTTAAAATAATTTATCGTTTAAAATAATTTAATTTTTTTTTTTAAATAGCAAATCCGTAGGAAAACGGTCGGAAATTTCCGACGGACACGCCGGTGGAAAATTTCCGACGGACACGCCGGTCGGAAATTTTCGACGGTACCGCTGGTCGAAAATTTCCGACGGACATGACGGTCGGAAAATTCCGACGGTATTGGCGGTCGGAATTTTCCGACGGCATTTGCAACGACACTTATCGGTCGGAAATCCGTCGGAAATTTCCGACGGATTTCTGACCGATCTTTCATTTTTGACCACCTATACCCGACGGACAGTATGGTCGGAAATCCGTCGGAAACAGGTGTTTCCGACGGATTACCGACCAAACTGTCCGTCGGAAACAGCTTAGTTTTCTTGTAGTGAAAGACTAAGAAGATGCATTGGCAACCGACAAGTCGTGGGCAAGGAAATCGTGATCATGGAAATCGAATTGGTTGTGGCTAGAAGTCTCTTATAACCAAAGTTTTAAGTCGATCGAAGTGGAAGATTCGATTGTATCTAGTATATCTTTAGTACTCAACGCTTTATCACGCTTTGTAATGCTTTCAAAACACTGCATGATCTCGAATCATGGCATGTAACGGTTTGATTATATAAAATATATTTAAGAAAGAAAAAAAAATTTAGGCCAAACCATATGTGAACCTCCAACTACTTATTTATGTCCTTCTGCGTAATACTCTTCAATTAACCAAAAACTAGTATAATACAAAACTAAGATTGAACCAGATAATGAGACCAAATCAGGCTAAACCATAGGTGACGAGTAGCGGACAGACTAGACTTAGACCATGTTGAAAGCAAAGCAGACTAGCCTGAAAATACTTTCATCCGAATCTTCTAGATATGGTAGTATTATGATATTTTATTCTTTTGGTAAAATGTTTATATATATAGATATATATCTAAGTATATAATAATAAGGTATGTTAAATAAAAAAAATTAAAGTAGAATGAAATAAGGCTATAATGAAAATTATTCAAATTATTTGAATTAATTTTATGAAATGTAATTAGCTATAGTACATATTTTGATATTTTGATGAACAAAAAGATTTTTCCTACTTATACTCTAATAAATACACATCATCACAATATTATTTTGTAGATTCTGCTTTAATATATAGAGGATATATTTATAAAATATTTTTATTAATATAATTAGATAATATCCATTTTATTCTTGGATACTTGAAAATATAAAGTATTGTTGTTTTTAAAAATTGTTTTTCAACCTCTTTTTAATTATTCAGAAGAAAACAGAATGTATATCTTTTTTAATAAAAATCATCTTTAGATTTTATACATTATGAAAATAAAAGTCTCAATTAAAATTAAAAATTAAAAATCCCTACACAGAAGAGACTATATATAAACGTAGGGCAAATCAAACACTCTTTTCACCTTTCTTTTTTCCTTCTCCCGTCTTCTACAACAATCACAGTGTAAACCATGGTGGTTTTATCACAGCCAGTCACTTTTGATAGCCACCTTGTTAACCCAAAATACAAACCGAGTCCGGTTTTAATCCCGGTTATAGACTTAACCGATCCAGATGCGAAAACCCTAATCGTGAAGGCATGCGAGGAGTTTGGGTTATTCAAAGTCGTCAACCATGGTGTCCGAACCGATCTTTTGACCGAGTTGGAACAAGAAGCAACAAAGTTCTTTGCTTTGCCTCAGTCTCTCAAAGACAAAGCGGGTCCACCCGACCCGTTTGGGTACGGTAGTAAACAAATCGGACCTAATGGAGACGTAGGCTGTGTTGAGTATATTCTCCTCAATGCTAATCCTCTCCTTCCCTCTCACAACACCACCGCCATTTTCCGCCAAACCCCTGCAAATTTTAGGTAAACAAAAAACAGAGCGTGGTGATCTTGAATCTTGATTCCAATATTCTCTATGTTTAGTGATTAGAAAACACTCGAAAACTTTGGAAGAATCATTTCCGGAAAGTACATTAAAATCATGATTCAGAGTTACCTTGTTTAACGGAGAGAAACAGGGGATTCTCTGATTCTTTCCTTTTTCTTTTATTTTCCGGAGAAAAAGGCTTAAATCAATCCAGAATCTGATAAATGGTTTTGAAATAGATTTTTATAATCAAAATATTGATCTCGATTCAGAGTTGCTCTGTTCTTCACCAGAAAAAAAAAACAGAGCTTCCATATTTAAAAATGAGATTTTGATTTGAAACAGAGAGGCGGTGGAAGAGTACATGGAGGAGATGAAGGGAATGTCGAGCAAGATTCTAGAGATGGTAGCGGAAGAGCTAAAGATAGAGCCAAAGGAGAAGCTGAGTAAGCTAGTGAAGGTGAAAGAGAGCGATTCGTGTCTGAGGATGAACCATTACCCGGACAAGGAACAAGAGATTGGGTTCGGTGAGCACACGGATCCACAGTTAATATCGGTGCTTAGATCAAACGAAACAGAGAGTTTACAAATCTGTGTGAAAGATGGGAGTTGGGTCACTGTTCCACCTGATCACTCTTCTTTCTTCGTTAATGTCGGAGATACTCTTCAGGTACTCTTTCTATGTCCATACCTTTTTTTTTTAAATGCGAAATATTCTCTTTTATTTTGCTAAATTGGGGGATTTCATATGGAGATTTTTTTTTTCTAAAAAAAAAGAAACTAAACGAGATTTCCGAATTTATACGAATCTTTTCTTTTTGTTATATAACTGAATTCAGTATACGTATATATGTTAGTTCAATTTTTAGTTAGAACAATTAAGAAAAATGCTAAAAAAATTAAATTAAGGAAATAGTTCAGTTCTTTCAGAAAAGAAATACACCATTTCGGGGGAGATTTTGGATTTAGTGTCTAGACTATTTTATTAACTTTTTTAAATATGATGTATTTTGTTATTTTTGTAATTTTTTTTTTAAAGACTCTAGTTACTCAGACAATATTTTTATATTAAAAAGTATCATTTTTTTGTTAAAGTACATTGACCTTTAAAAGTATTATGAGTAAAAAATATGATCAATCAAGATCATGATTATTTTTTTTATTTTTATTTTTGTCTGAGAAAAACAAGATTGGGATTTCGTTTTCAATAGCCATGATTTCGGTTATTTTACTCATTAGACTTTTTTTTGGTTTAAATAATTTTTTTTAAAATTATGACATTTAGGACCAAAATCCATATATATATATATTTGGTCTATATAAAAAACAGTCGTGTAGATTATGTGGTTTCTTCCATTTACATATGGTGTATTTAAAACATATATTTAGACTAGTACTGTCATCCCCTCACGTGAAATTCTATTAGATGAATCATGATGGTTAATAATATTAAATTAATATTAACTTTTGCAACTGACGACACACCATATTGCAGGTAATGACTAACGGGAGATTCAAGAGTGTGAAACACAGAGTGCTCACAGATATAAAGAGGTCAAGATTATCGATGATCTACTTCGCAGGTCCTCCTTTGACAGAGAAGATTGCACCATTATCATGCCTCGTCCCAAACCAAGAGGATTGGCTTTATAAAGAGTTTACTTGGTCTCTATACAAGTCATCTGCTTACAAGACAAAACTCGGTGACTACAGGCTTGGTCTCTTTGAGAGACAACTCCCATTTTCTTTATCCAATGTTTGAGCTAGTATAATCTCTTTTAGTTTATATAAATGCCAATTAGAAAACAAATACGCTTTTCCTATTATTAATTTTTTGTATTTTTTTTTCATATGAGTTGGTGATTAATTATTGTTTTTAGTTATAATAACCTTTCAAAAAGTTTGATATTGTACTTAATTGGTATAAACGGTTTTCCAATATTTGTTGCTTTATTTCAAAATACATGTTTAGTATATCACTAGATTTTAACCCCGCGGAACCACGAGATTAAATAATTAAATAGATTGACTAATCGATTTTAATATATATATATATATATATATATATATAAATTTTTATATGTAAACGTATAAAAATTATATATATTGTGCATAAATATAAAATTTAATATTTTTGATCAAACATATGTTAATTCAATTAGTTTAAATATTTTTATGTGTAAATTAATCAAAACATATGCAAATGTTTAAGTGTAAAATTGATTTTCATTATTCGTGTATGTAACGCTCCGACCGCCGTCGAGATATCGGTATACAGGGGAAATCCTCATCCCCTCGAGAGAAATCTTCATTCCCTCAGGAGAAATCCTCATCTCCCAATGGACCATACGCCCACTCTCGGCCCGTGGGCCTACCCCTGTCCGACGGTCGGTGCGTTAGACCGGGAGGCTGGAAAGACTTGTTTACTAACCCTGCAAATCACCACGTGATCTTTCCCCGTGTTTTGTCCTCACTCACACGGTACTGGAAATGACTTCCCAGTAGGTCACCCATCCTTAAATTGCTCCAGCCCAAGTACACTTAACTCTAGAGTTCTCTCTGGATGTGTGACGGAAAAGATAAGTGCACTTTGGTGATATAGGTAGCCAAATCAATTCTCTTAACCCTCTCCGCATGCACCACATATTTCAGAAATCGGGATGTTACAATCACCCCTACTAACTGATTGCAAGGTCCTCGTTGCGTACCAGGATCGTTACCCCCGACAGTGTGACTCACACACTCGTCAGGATTCTCTCTGATACCACTTGTAACGCCCCGACCGCTGTCGAGCTATCGGTATGCAGGGGAAATCCTCATCCCCTCGAGAGAAATCCTCATCTCTCAATAACATACATGGGAAATCTTCATCCCCTCAGGAGAAATCCTCATCCCCTCAGGAGAAATCCTCATCCCCTCAGGAGAAATCCTCATCTCCTAATGGACCCCACGTCCATTCTCGGCCCGTGGGCCCACCCCTGTCCGACGGTCGGTGCGTTAGTCCGGGAGGCTCGAAAGACTTGTTTACTAACCCTGCAAATCACCAAGTGATCTTTCCCCGTGTTTTTGTCCTCACTCACACGGTACTGGAAATGACTTCCTAGTAGGTCACCCATCCTTAAATTGCTCCAACCCAAGCACGCTTAACTCTGGAGTTCTATCTGGATGTGTGACGGAAAAGATAAGGACACTTTGGTGATATAGGTAGTCAAATCAATTCTTCTAACCCTCTCCACATGCACTACATATTTCAGAAATCGGGATGTTACACTGTAAATTATAAAGAATACGATAAATCTGATAAAGTTTAGATTTATATGAATTTATTCGATATAACAAATAAAAAATAATATATATTTTCTAATAATGAATTTATAGATGTAAGTGTGATTAAATATGTAGTCTATGTGGAGGATAGATTCTTCCCAATTAATATTTAAGTGATGTTTTTAGGGTTTGCAAAGCTATTCGATAAGCCACCAAACGATAAGATCCCAAGAGAGTTTTATTAGCTGTTTAGAAAGCTGTTACAAGAGATGTTTTCTGTAGAATGTTTCGATCCCCTTTTTGGGTGAGTACAATGAGATATATATAGCGAAATATCTAAAATGGGCCAGCTAATAAAATGGGTTTGGCCCATTAGGCAATAAATCTAATTTAAACCCATTATTCCATTAAGCCCATTTTGCTTATGGGCTTAATGTCATTTTGGGCATAGATTCAGACTGGACCTTTGTAAACTTGTTGTGAATTCGTCAGGGCATTGCGGAGTTGACCTCGTCGCTATATCGATCTCACATGGGTGAAATCTGACCCCTACAGTTAGCCTCTTAGCTTGGAAGTATCGAGTTATGATGATGCCAAGGTAAAAGTTTATAGAGTCTGAGATCGATATGTTGGACTGCGAAGTTGCCAGGCGTGGACGTCTTGTCATCGAACTCGGGAAGTTCTTGTTATTCCGCGTCGAGCTGATGTCTGCGTGTTTTCCTGGGCTTGTTTTCTTTTTCATTGTCTTAGGAGATTGAGGAGGTTGATGGTCTTGTTGCGTTAATGGGCTTTGAGCTCTGCTGGAAAATTTCAGGAATTTTTCCAAAAATAAAGTGATTTTAGAAAATTCTCCAGGTATAAATAAGTTTGCTTCCCTGGAGTTATTTTCCACCAATTCACTTTTTCTCTAAACACAAGGTAAAAATCATCTCCTTTCTGCCTCTTTATTTTATTGCTATTATTATTAATTTTTTTGTAGGGTTTTTTTTTTGTTTTCTCGTCGATCTCCGCCGTCGCCTCCTTCCTCCGGTCTCCTCTTCTGCCGTCATCTTTCTCCGGCGTCATCATCTACGCCCGTCGCCGTCGTCATCGTCATCGCCATCACCATCGCCGTCCCAGCTCGACGCGGCAAGGAGAGAGAGAGGTGTGCGGTTCCGTCGAGGGAAGAGAGAAATCGGTGGCAAACAGAGAAAGAGATATGTGCGGCGAGGCGAGATCTGGCTTGCTTCTCGACGAGATCGGCTAGGTTCGTTGATGGAGAGGCGACGGTGAGGTGCGACGAGGCGAGATCGGCGGAGACAAATGGTGGATCGAGATCTGGCGAGTTGACTCGACCAAGTTGACTCACTGAGTTGACTCGGCCGAGTTGACGCACTTAGTTGACTCGGTTTTTTTTTTTTTTTTTAGTGACTCAGTGGTTCAAGGACTTGGTAGCAAGGCTGGCTTTGTGGAGCGAAATTGATTCGGATCGTTGATCTTTGGTGCAGCGGAAAGGTGAATTTAGGAGGATGGTTTCTGATTCCACAGACTCGCAGCTTGACGGTTCGGGCGACTTAGATGATTCCGGAGAGATGGTCGTTGATCCCTTCCTTCTCGGAAGGAGAATGGTTTTTTTGCCAGCATCCGACATTGGTAGTTCATCGAGACCGGTCTACTCTGACGCCCTAGTCGCGGTTGATGAGGTTACCGATGAGATTGCTTTACGTCCGACTGCCAAGAAGCCGAGAGCAAAGCGGAGAGAAAATGATCCGCCTGGATCCACCATGTCAACTCTGAAATCTTTGGATTCCCTCAATGCTTGCTTTGGTTTTTCCGACGGAGTCGAGCTAGTTGTTCCTTGCTCAGATGCACGGGTAGATCATCCTCCACAGGACTACTTCACTCTGTATGAAGCATACTTTTATGCGTACTTTCTGTGGTTCCCGATCCCTGGCGCTATTCTTGACTTTTTATGGAGGACCAACCTTGTTGTTGCTCAGATCACGCTTAGCAGGATGCGCCACTTGGTCGGGATTATGGTACGCAGCTATGAGTGTGGCTACAAAGTCGGAGTTGACCATCTGTTGAGTTTTCTGGAGGATAGAAAAACTAGTTCCAAGGATAAAATCCTTTATTTCCTTAAGGGCAAACTGGACCTCAAAGTCGTCGGGGATTTTCCCAACATAGATCGTTTTTGGTCGGAAAAGTTTTTCTTTGTGAAAATCAATGAAGCATCTGTTGGTTGCGATCATCTAGACATGCTTCAAAAGAGATGGGGGACTCGCGGTAGTAGACCCTGCCGCGCTCTTGTGTTTAGCTTACATTTCCTTGATGGTTTTTAAAGTCACCGTTTCTTTGCTTGCCTACATACGGAGGTTCACGATTCTAACCATTTTCTCTTGTTGTTGTTTTTGCAGTTTTGAGTCACATTGAGAGGTTGCCGAGTGACTTATTCGTTCTTCGCGATATATTTGCTGCTGAGAAGTGTAGCTGGAAGGAAGACTTTTCTTTACGCAGAGTCAGAGAAACTCGTGCTCGTCGCTTCGGAGTTACTTCGCAGATTTCTTTACCAGAGATGTCGGACAACGTAAGGAAACCCTCTGCTCCTGAGAGGAAAGCTGCCGAGGCTAGAAGAGGATATAATGCGAGAGTGTCAGTTCCAAGAGCATCGTCTAGCTGCTGGAACCCATGCACCCAGGTAGCATCGTCTAGCGTTGGAGCGAAATGATCTCGTCATCACTGATCGTCGATCTGAACCTTCGTATAGGTGTCATGATGATGCGCAGGAAAGGGATGATGATGTTGGGGCAAGTCGTAAGCGTTCTCGAGAAGACAAGGGCAGAGATATTGCTGGCGGAGAAGGCCCAAACAGATCAAGGCGCGCATCGACTCCTTGACGTGATCACGTGGCGACGGACTCATCCTTTCCTTCCCGTTCGAAAAAATCTTTTAGCAGTGCCGAGCTGGCGGCGTTGCACCTGTCCAAGATCGTCTTCCCAGGCACTGAGTTTCCCCCTCCAGAACAAATGTCAAAGAAGAGTTCTTACTCAAGCATGGCCCTCGACTGCATGACGGTAAGACTTCTCGGCTACTCTTGTGGGATAACGATTTCTTTTTCCCTTCTTTTTGATTTTCTAACTTGTTTTGCGTGATTCGTTTCTCTGTTTGGCAGTTCTTTTCTTCGCTTTATAAGGTCACGATTGACTACGAGGTGACGGCTCACTCACTGACTCGTCAACTTGCTAACGTTCAGAAGGCTTGTGACGATCACAAGAAGCAAAAAAGGGACGCGGAGGATCGCATTGTTACTCTCGAAGCTGCTATGAAGGAAATCGAGGATAGGCATCGCGAGATGGATTGAACGTTTATAGAGTCTGAATCCGAGAGGAAACGTCTTCAGAAGGAAGTCTCTGATCTTACCACCCACTTAAATATTGCTGCCAAACTTCAAGATGCGGCTGAGCAACGAGCTGTTGACGAAGCGAAGCGCGAATTGGTGGCGAAGTATGAGGCGAGGATCATCTGTGCTACGGAGAAGATTAGAGCGATCAATGGCCAACCAAGGATTGACATAATTGATCTTGCTGAATTTCGGAGTAACATTGAGTTCGTAAAGTTACTTCAGAGTGACAAGACGTCTGATCTTGGCGAAGAGCTCGTTAAGCTTGAGAAGCAAGAGGTAGACCTATCGCTCGCAGACGAGGTGTTTGCTAATCATATGCGCGAACTTGAAGGGATCCTTAAGGATTCGCCGGTTATCGCGACTGATGATCGAGTTGAGGAGTTAGATGCTGATGCCGTTGAAGAGGAGGTTGACTCGGATTCGAGTTCTTCTAATTCGTCAAGCGATGATAATTTGTCAAATTCTAATGCATCGATTCCTTCTGAGCAGGCCATCGAGATTGTTGACGATGTTAACGAGACTACGCCTTAGTTATGTTTTTTTTTGGTTTTAGCGTTTCTCGCATTTTTTTTTACTTTGGATTTTTAATTTGATTCATCTTGGATTTTTATTCTATTTCGAAAGGGATGATATACGAGTATGGTTTTTTGCAGAGTTTTCTTTTCAGAAAAATGCCATTGCCTTAATGTTTCGTAGTTGTTATGAGTTAAACTCTTTCACAGTTTACAACGGTGTATCTTGAGATGATCATTCTGGTTTACAAATAGTTTTCCGTGAAAAAATTTCGCTCCAGCAATGAACACGAGATTTTGACCAGCGAGCCGTGTGCTGGGTTTTTAGATGAACATTATGGTTTACAGATATGTTCCCGTGAACAAGTCCGTTCCAACAATGAACACAGGATTTTGACCAGCGAACCTTGTGCTGGGTTTTTGCGTTGAACATTCTGGTATACGGATATGTTCCCGTGAACAAGTCCGCTTCAGCAATGAACATCGAATTTAGACCAGCGATTTGCTGTGTGCTGGGTTTCTGAGTTGAACATTCTGGTTTACGGATATGTTCCCGTGAACAAGTCCGCTCCAGCAATGAACACCGAATTTATATAGTGCGCTTTATCCGCTGGGGATATAGAGAGTTCGTCACTGTGGCCAACAGCAGCGAGTTAACAAGGAGAAGAAGTCTGTTTCGGAGGAGACTTTGGACGAATATGCAAGTGAAAACTTGGCTTCTAATAATTGATTTTTGATAAGTTTGCAAGTGAACACTTGGCTTTTGATAATTTTGCAAGTACACACTTGGCTTTTGATAAGTTTGCAAGTAAAAACTTGGCCTTTGATAAGTTTGCAAGTAAACACTTGTATACGTACAAAAGCCGTGTACAAAGAGGGGAGTATACGAGTATACGTACCCATTTCCCCCCCTTTTTAAGGAGGGGGGGAGCTGTACCCATCCAAAAATGGGTTGCCTACGCACCCTTTGCAGGGATCAAGCCACCCGTAGTTCAAGTGAAGTAATCTAATGATAGTACTTCTTTAGGTGCATCGCGTTCCACAACCGTGGTATTGGGACGTCGTTCATGCTGGCGAGCCCATATACACCTGGTTTGATGACTTTGATTATTTTGTAAGGTCCTTCCCAGTTTGCTCCGAGCTTTCCGGCGTTCCGTTCGGCTGTGTTTTGGAAGACTTTCCGGAGGACCAAGTTTCCTTCGTGAAACGGCCGCGGCCGAACATTTTGTTGTAGTACCTTACCGCAGCGTTCTGATAGTTCTGGATCGGATCAATGCTTCATCTCTTCGTTCGTCAATCATGTCTTGATTATCAGCCAGCATCAAGTGATTAAGCCTTCTTGTAGAGGAAGGAGTCGGCGGCGAACACCCGGAAAGTGTATTTCTGGTGGAATCACGCACTCCGTTCCATAGATGAGAGCAAATGGGGTTTCTCCCGTGGCTTGCCGCGGGGTTGTTCGGTGAGACCATAGGACTCCTTCCAACGCATCAAGTCGCTTCTTCAATCCGTCAACGATTGACTTGTTGATCGCTTTGGGCTGACCGTTCCCCTGTGGGTACCTTGGTGTAGACTTATTGAGACGAATTTTCCATTTCTCGCACAATCCCTCGAATCTAGCAAAAATGAATTGAAAACCATTATCTGTAACAATCTTGTAGGGAACACCATGGCAGCATATTATATTCCTCCACACAAAACCTTTGACTTGGACATCTTTTATGCTGGCGTACGATCCCGCTTTGACCCATTTTGAAAAGTAGTCCGTCAAGACTAGCAGGAATTTCTTCTGTTTGAAGGGGTGCATCGGTCCAACGATATCCATAGACCATTGCATAAATGGGTATGGCGACGTAATGGATGAAAGTACTTCGGCGGGCTGATGGATTGTTGGAGCATGGCGTTGACATTTTTCGCACTTGGCTGAAATTTTTTCGCAATCTTTGATCATAGTCGACCAATAGTAGCCATGTCGTTTGATCTTTACAGCTAATGCTCTTCCGCCGGAATGATTGCCACACGATCCGCCGTGGACCTCTTCCATTATGCTTCGAGATTCTCTTCCTTCAACACAATTCAACAAGGGGCCCAAAAAACTCCATTTGAAGACGTTTTCGTCGAGTAACACGTAACGAGCAGCTTGGGCTTTCAGTTTGCGAGCCACCCATTTATCTTTAGGAATGATGCCGTCGACGATATACTCTCGGATGCGTCCGAGCCACCCCGCATCGCAGCCGTATTCCGTTGCATGTGTATTTTCTGTGACCGGGTTAGGGAGGCGGTTCCTTCTGCTAAGGATGTTGGGTTTGCCTCTGAAGGCAGGCATAGGGCCCAAAAGCGGTTCGTCATCCAGCGGCTCGTCTTCCTGGATGGGTGCATTGATGGGTAATCGCTCGCTATGTAACATTGATCCATTAGTTCGAGAGGGCTCGCAATCGATATCCATCATCTCCGGTTCGCCCAAAGTTATGTCTTCAGTTGAACTACCTGTTGTGGCACCGCCTTTGTCCGCCGCAGTGGGAATTTGTTCGCAGGTTGCTCCTTCGGCGGGCTGGTCGATGTCTTCCATCTCAATGTCTGAACCCTCGCAGGGCTTTCTTAGCTTGTGAGCGGGTCACGACGTTTGCCATTCTGGGTGGGTTTATGCTTGGGTGTTCGATGTGTTTGACCAGGATGATCCGTTTCAGCTCTGAACTAGATGTTGACGCCAACATTGCCAATGCGTCCGCCGATGTGTTCTCGCTGCTGGGTATTCTCGTCAAGCTGAATTCATTAAATTAGGCTGCCAAATCCGTTACTATTTGTAAATATGCTTCCATTCCCCCGTCTTTCGCGATATACTCTTCGGTGAACTGATTGACGACGAGCTGCGAGTCACAAAACGCGTGGAGGTGGTCGATTTTGAGTCCTTTGGCAAGCTGCATTCTCGCTATCAGAGCTTTATATTCTGCTTCATTGTTGGAAGCTCGAAAGCCCAGTCGAAAATATTGCTCAAGTATTTCTTCAGTGAAAGATGTCAGGCGTATCCCCACTCCAGCTCCATTTTTAGACGATGACCCATCGACATGGAGTTTCCAGACCAAAGCTGGTTCCTCTTTGCCAAGATTATCCTCTGGTAATTCGATCAGAAAATCCGCCAGAACTTAAGACTTGATGCTAGTTCGGACTCTGTATTCGATATCATACTCACTAAGTTCAATTGCCCATTTTGCAATTCGTCCTAACTGACTTGGACTATGTAGAACGGATCAAAGCGGAAACGTGCTGAGGACTACTATCGAGTGGGACTGAAAATACGGACTTAGCTTTCGGGCCGACATTAGAACGGATAAGGCTAACTTTTCTATCTGAGGATATCTCGTCTCGGCGTCGGTGAGGCTTTTGCTGACATAGAAGATAGGCTTTTGCTCGCCTTGCTCTTCTCTGACGAGGACTCCGCTGACCGCTGTTTCGGATACAGCAGTGTATAGGAAAAGCGGCTCTCCCTCCACTGGTTTGGCTAGCACTGGAGGGCTCGACAAGTACTTCTTGAGCTGTTGAAAAGCCTCTTCGCACTTGGCCGTCCACTCAAAAGGCTTCTTTTTCTTTCCAACTTCTTTTTTCCCTCGCAGAGTGTCATAGAATGGTAGACACTTGTCGGTTGATCGTGAGATAAACCTGTTAAGTGCGGCCACTCTTCCAGTGAGTCGTTGCACTTCTCGCTCTGTCCTTGGTGATGCCATGTGGATGAGCGCGTCGATCTGTTTTGGATTTTCTTCAATGCCTCGGCGAGTTACCAGATAGCCCAAAAATTCTCCAGATGTAACGCCAAATCTGCACTTAGCCGGATTTAGTTTCATGTTGTGGAAGTTCAGCCTTTCGAAACACTCCTCCAAGTGGGCTATGTGATCCTTCTGCTCCAACGATTTCACCAGCATGTCGTCGATGTAAACTTCCATTGTCTTGCCGAGTTGATTGGCAAACATCTTGTTTACTAAGCGTTGGTAAGTTGCGCCGGCATTTTTAAGGCCAAAAGGCATTACCTTATAGCAATATATTCCTCTCTCTGTGATGAAAGCCGTCTTGTCACAGTCGTCAGGTTTCATGAAGATTTGGTTGTAGCAGGAGAAAGCATCCATGAATGACAACATCTTATTGCCTGCCGTTGCCTCGACGAGCCGGTCTATATACGGAAGAGGAAATCTACGCATACGCGCCACTTGCCGTTCTTCTTCTTCACTACAACGGGATTTGCCAACCAGTCGGGGTATTTGATTTCTGTTATCGAGCCAACTCGTAGCAACCTTTCGACCTCGTCGTTAACTGCTTTCGCCCTCTCTGGGCCGAGCTTCCTTCTTTTCTGCTTGACTGGTTTAAATGTTGGATCGACATTCAACTCGTGGCTTGCTACGCCGATGTCTATCCCGGGCATGTCCTCCGCCGTCCAGGCAAAAGTATTCACGTTCTTTTTAAAAAAGTCAACGAGTTGCTCTTTGATTCCTTCGCCTAGGTCAGCCCCGATTTCCACACACCTTTCGGGGTGCAGCTCGTCGATGCTGACCATAACAACAAGGTCGCAAGTCGGCCTAACTTCTTTTGCGCGACCCTCCATGATCTGTAGTTGCTATAAGAGTTTGGAGAGCCCCCTCACCGGCTCTCTGTTCATTTCATCTTCTTATGCTCCTCCTTTTTGGTATCCTCAGTAACGGGCTTTCTCATTCTATGCTCCATCAGGAAACACATGCGCGATTCTTTCTGGCTTCCGAAAATGGTTTTTATACCTTTTGGTGTGGGAAATTTCACACAGAGATGATATGTCGAGGCGACTGCTTGCATTAAGTTCAACCATGGCGTTCCCAAAATAGCATTGTAAATCGCTGGATGGTCAGCCACTTCAAATTTGATAGTCTTGGTCATCCCTCCAGCTCGAACAGGCAATCGAATTAGTCCTGCAGTCATAGTTGTTTCTCCAGAGAACCTGGTGAGCGGTTTTGGATATGGCTTGATCTCGGACAAATCAATGTTCATTTTTTTTAGAGTGTCTTTGAAGATAATGTCGACGGTGCTCCCCGTGTCTATCAGGATTCGGGCTACGTCACAGTCGCCGATGACGAGCTCGATCACGAGCGGGTCGTCGTGTGGCCGATCTATCCCCGCAGTCTCAGATTCTTCAAACGGGATCACGTCATTAGGAAATTTTGAAGGGGTCTGAAGGTTAATGCTGACCTCGGCGCACCGATGAAATGCTTTTATAGATGAGACGGTGTCCACACAGTAGTGCGACCCGCCCATTATCATGTTGATGCGCCTTCTGGTTTCAGGGGGTGGACTCTCGCTGCCTTGCCTTTTGCGTTTCGAGAGCTCACCGTTAGCCTTTTCTTTCTGGTCTGCTTCGAAATCCTTAAGAGTAAAATCTCCTTTAAGTTGGCCAGCCGCCAGTTTTGCTGCGAGCATGCGACCGAGATTTCTACAATTGGCAGTGGAATGTCCGTGGATGCGGTGATGATCGCAATATGCTGCCTCGTCGTGGGATCTTTGTCCTCTAAGCCAAGTATTGCTCATCATGCCCCTTCCACGGCCTCTGCCCCTTCCTCTACTGTATCCGGGCGAGTCCACTTGAAAGTTGTGGGCTCCTCGGAATCCTCCTTCATGTTGCACGAATCCACCAGACTGATTATTCTTCTTATTTTTTTGTTGGCTCTGATTCTGGGAAGGAGTGCTAGTTTGTTTTGTCTTTCCGTGTTTTTCTGCCAATAACTTCATTTCTTCTTCGTTCCTTGCGAACTTAGTTGCTCGGTGGAGGGCGTCCTGGATTGTTGCCGGCTCATTCACCATTATTTTCTTGCGGAAATCTAACTCGTACCATAGTGTTTTTCTTAGAGCCTCAAGGGCCGACGAGTCGTCAATGCCTTTTACCCTTGACAGGATGGTCTTGAAACGCTCGATGAAGTTGCGGAAGGACTCCGCAGGCCCCTGTGTCATTGTCCATAGGTCGGCTCCCAGAGTTCTTCTCTTTATGAATATAGCGTATTGTTTGAGGAAGCCCGCGGACAACTGGTTGAAACTATCAATGGAGTTACTCTCAAGCCCAGCAAACCACTAGAGAGCTGGCCCTTTGAGGTATTCTACGAACAGATGGCATTGACCAATATCCCTTTCATCTTCTCTTAAGTTGGCTCGTCCCATCGCTATAGTGAAAGCGGTGATGTGATATGTTGGATCAGAACTCCCTTCATAGGTTAGCACTTTAATCTTTCCAGGGTCGGACAACCTTGCTTTTGAGATGCGAGCCGTGAAAGGTGTACGTTGCGCTTCTTCAAGCACTCGATCAATCTCTGGTGCCGTGCTGGTCGCTCGATGCATTTGTGAGCGCATCGCCTTTAGATCCATATTAGTTCGGTACATAGAGGCACGAAACTCGTCCAATTTGTCCTGCTGCATTCGTGGTGCGACTCTGCAGGTTTCAGTGGCTCGCCGTCTTTCCCAGTGGAGACGTTTTTCCTCTTCGGAGGTTCGCCGTCTTTCCCAGTGGAGACGTTCTTCTTCTTCAGCAAGCTCAAAGGCGTACTGCTAGTCTTCTAGGTAATGGGTTTGTCCTGCAGCCTTCTGTCCTGGGTCGTTGGGCTCGTCGGAGTCATCCTCTTCGGCGTCATTCTCAAGATCGACCACTGACGCAGGCTTGCCTGCTGATGCCGAACCGCCATGTAGTGCTGTTTTGCCGGCCGATGCCGAACTGCTAAGCTGTATGGGGCCTACTACCGATGCCGAGCCGCTAGTTATCGCTTTGCCTTTGTTGATGTCTCGTCCTCCGTTTCTGGGAGTCAGGTCGGCGTTTAGATCGAGCGGATGACGCCGACGAATTCTTTGAGCTTCTGAAGGCGTGGAGAAGTTAAGTGCTGTCGGGGCGATACGGCCCACGACTTGGGGTGTAAACCTTGTCGTTTTTTCATGGCTTGCCGCGGTTAAGGAATCCATCCGGTTTTTCATTGTGTTGTTGAAGTTTTTCAGTTCCCTTGTTTTCCTAAGGATTTCTTCAAACATTCCCTTTATCTGCGTGATCTCCGTAGCGAACTGCGATGGTTTTTCTGCGGGCTTGTCCCCTGCGGTGTTGTTTCCTCTGGGCGCGTTCGCGTTGGTTTCAGGATCAGTGATGACTTTGGGTGCGTTCACGTTTGTTTCAGAGTCCTTGGTTGTGGATCAGTCCATGGCGAACTGTTGAGGGTTGTTTTCGATGTTGTCTCCCTCAAGAATCATCTCTCCTAATCTCGGCGCGGTGGTCTTTTGAGAAGCTTCACAAGTTCCCCACAGTCGGCTCTAAATTGTGGAGGGTAGATTCTCCCCAATTAATATTTAAGTGATGTTTTTAGGGTTTGCAAAGATATGCGATAAGCCACCAAACGATAAGATCCCAAGAGAGTTTTATTAGCTGTTTAGAATGCTGTTACAAGATATGTTTTCTGTATAATGTTTCGATCCTCTTTTTGGGTGAGTACAATGAGTTATATATAGCGAAACATCTAAAATGGGCCAGCTAATAAAATGGGCTTGACCCATTAGGCAATAAATCTAATTTAGGCCCATTATTCCATTAAACTCATTTTGCTTATGGGCTTATTGTTATTTTGGGCTTAGATTCAGACTGGGCCTTTGTAAACTTGTTGTGAATTCGTCAGGGCGTTGCGGAGTTGACCTCGTCGCTATATCGATCTCACATGGGTGAAATCTGACCCCTACAGTCTACATCCTAATAAAGTTATTTGTATAGTGTACTAATCTAAATACATATATACACAATTTCTAATATTGTTTTTTTTTGTCAACCAAACACTAATTAAAATATGCCACCAAAATTGGTAATCCAATGAGGCGAAACAATGTTTGCAATAGATAATATTGTTATAAATATGATAATGAAAACTTGTTAAATTATAAAAAATAAAAATAAAAACAGATGATATGGTAAGTCTAAAATGTTACATTTATGGTAGAATATTGGGAGTAGAATTTAGATAGAGTTGGTTGATTTTAAAAATTTGGAGATTTGTTAAATTTGTAGAGATATTTGTTAAATTTGTATAGAGTTTTGTGTATTCAATAAATCTATCAAAGAATTGTATTTTAAAGATTTCCAGAATCTCATGTATATCCTTAAGATTATGAAAGTTTTGTTTAATGAATAAAGTTGTTAAGAATTCATGTCCCAATAACAGTGGATTTGATTAGAATTGCATAATCATAAAAAAAAAAATCTTTTTCAATAACAAGAGATTTCAACTGGAATTTATAAACCCTCTAACCAATAACAATGAATTTCACTTAAAATTTAAGAATCCATAAACCAATAAGGATAGATTTTCAAAATTTTAAAAATGTATACAAATTCATTCTCCAATAACACCCCCTTAGTTGGATTTATATTGTTTTGGCCTCTTTTTAATATATAGAAGATATCATTTCAGTGATAAACAACCCACACAATTTCTAAAAAGACAGTTGATATGCTCAAATTTGCCCTGAGCTACTCTCTCAAATTAAGAGATCGATGTAGTGCTTGGGGGTCGAATCCACAGGGAATCGAATAACACAACCAATTCGTGAGTTCAAATTTTGCTAAATAAATATGGGTGAATGAATAAAAACAGTAGGCAAACGAATAAATGATTATCAAGGTTTTAGAATTCAATTTAGACAAAGGTTAGGCCTTGGGTAATTCGTAGGGATGAATTGAAATTCGACTGTGTCGATCGACATAAAGGTTCGTGTCGATCGACATGGATCTAATTGAACCGTAGGATTTTATTAAGAACCGTTCTAGAACATAAACACGAATGTAAAATCAATCAACTTTCGTTGCAGAGACTATCTATGATTAGATTCCTAAATCCCAAATTTCTTTGCGAACCTAGAGAATTAAATCAAGCTTTATAGTTCAAGTTTAATTGCTCACAAAATTCCTAAACCAAATTTCTTTGCGAATAAGTAATTTTGCTCATCTAAGATTATTTCAGGTTATCAATAATACTTTCACATCTATTAAACAACCTATGATATCTAATTTTAGTTGATCAATCCTAAAATCAGAGTTATACCAATCTAGATGAAGAACCTAGAGATAAATCCTAACAGGGTTTTAATCCATTCAATTTTTCATCAAACCCTAGAACTACCCTAAACCTAACAAACAGACTACTCAGACATGGATGATGTAAACATAATCAATGAATAAATAGTTTGCATAAAAGAGATAAGATAAAAGATACAGAGAGTTCGAATTGACAGAGTCTGGACGTATGAAATCTCCTAAGCTCCTCAAATCTCCTCTCTTCCGTTCTAAAGTTAAAAACTGGATAAAGATCTTAAAACTCTAAGTACAAACTATAAATATTGTTCGGATTGGGCTTCTTTTGTAAACTTCTGGGCTTCGTGGGCTTGAAAGGAAAATACTTCTCTTCTCGTCACATATGACCATGTCGATTGACATACAGGTCCATGTCGATCGACACAGTCGTATAAAATCGACTTCGACTTCATCATTTCAGCTCTTCTTTCCCCAATGCTCCAAAAGCTTCCATTAAGCTCCATTCATCCATTGTCCTGCAAAGACTCTAAAAAGACTCGAAAATACCAAAAAGACTCTACAAAAAGGACTTATATCATGGTCGAAAACGGGTAAAAACCATGATCTGTGCAACCAAATTCATTCTATCAAGTACCTCTTCAAATACATTAATAAAAGACAAAATTATGTTAATATGTTAGTTCAAAATGATGATGAGAATGACGGCTCCATTCATGAAATTAAGACGTTATTATCAAAAACTTGATTTCACGGAAAAGAAGATTATTTTGTATCCCTAAACTTTGTTGGTTTATTTAGTCATTGTTACTTTTATAAAATAATGTTCTTTGGCTTTACCATATCAATATTCGATCTTATTTTATTTTTGGCAATTTTTAAGTTTAAATCAATTATACCATAAAACAACTAATCAGATTAATATATTTATCTCCAAAAAAATCAGATCAATAAAATATAGAGCAGATTAAAATTAGATTAACAAAATCTTGGGTAACAAAATCTTGTAGTATATTTAGTTTACGTATAACAAAGTCATGATCTGTTACGATCCGTAAAGTTTACAAAATTATACAAAATTTATGAGAGGGGTTTCAAATTTTCATAATATATTATGTATCCCAATATATTAAATTATTATGCATATTAATTTACAACGATTACATACTATAAAATGGTAAAACCAAAATTTTGAAAATTCATATTATCAACAAAAAGAACATTGTTGACAAAACAATTAACAAATAGAAAAATCAACAATGTCAATAATAAAAATCAAAACAAATACATATTTATCACATTTTAAAATGTAAAATTAAAAACAAAATTATAAATAAGTTAATTCGCGTATACGCGGGAGAGTCACCTAGTTAAATAGTAAAAAAGAAGAAGATAGAAACAGAAAATAAGAAGATCGAAGAAGTGAGAAGGAAAAGAGATCAAGAGGGAAGAAGGGATCGTAGAAGAAGGTGAGAAGAGTTTTTTTTTTTTAGAAAGAGATGGCAAGAAGCAGCCAAGGATTGACAAGAGTCAAAAATTTGTATGATTTAGCTAATACTTTGATACCATGATAGATTTTGGAGAAAACTTTAGAAATATAATAGTTTCTCTCAGTTTTATTGATTAGGCAATAAATTTATTTATACAATAAATATAACTTTACATATATGTAATAGGAAATATAACTTATACACAAATATTAACTTTTTTTCCTACTCGATTTCGTAATCTCCGAGATCTCCTAACATATCAAGAAGAACAATTCTAGGAGTGAACCTCTCTTATTCACCTCCTCTTAATTAACCAATAAAAATTTGATTAAATAATTAATAATATATAATTCATCCTCTCTTAATTAACCAATCAAAATATAATCTAATTAAATAATTAATAATATAAATAAAATAATTAGATTAAATTATTAAAAAGAATTAAATTAAAATATGAATTTTATATAAACTACAAATGGTTGTACATACGTCTATTTTTTACATTTTAATCAAAATAAAGAGTGGGTTCATAAAACATTTTAGCATGTTTATTTTATTATTAATTTATTTAAAAATTTAGGAGTATTAAACACTAATATGTGAGCATAAACCCTCACAAACGAACGTAAAATATTGTATGATTTCTAGCACTCGATTTGACTAAACTTATTGATTTGAAGAGATATTAAACCCTAGTATGAGAGCCTAAACTCTCACGAACGAACGTACAATATTGTATGATTTAAAACACTATGTTCGACTAATTTAGTGGATTTAAAAGAATACTAAACCCAAAGATATCAGCCTAAATCCTCACAGATGAACGTAAAATATTGAATAATTTAAAATACTTGATTTGAATAATTAGTAGATTTAAAATACACATTTTAATTTAATTATTTTTAATGATTCAATCTAATTATTTTATTTAGATAGTATTAATTTTCTAATCAGATTACATGGCAAATCTTAATAGGTTAATTAAGAGGGATTGAATAAGAAAGGTTCACCCCTAAGGGTGAACCCAAAATATTTTCGATCAAGAAATGATTGTAAACGTTCTACCATATTAAGTTTAAAAGAAAAAAAACATTCCTCCATATTTGATTTTGTGATATCTACATTATATTAATTACTACAGATTGTCCACGCGTTGCGTGGATTTAAAAACTAACGCGTTGCGTGGATTTAAAAACTAACATGATAAAATATACATTAAATTTAGCTTATTGATTATTTGTGTATTTAATATTACAAAAAGGTGTTGTAATAAATAATAAAAACTTGTATGTATTTGCTAAGAATTTGAAGCAAATTGTTGGACATATACAATGTTATCTGTGAAAAAAAATAGTGAAAAAATAGACTGTTCATTAATAAAAATTTTAGCGCATGTATATGGAAGATATATTCTTTTGCACAAATCTGTAACTTGTATGTATTTATCAATATTCACCACAGTTTGCTAAAAAATGCTTAGTCATCTTTTTTCTTGCATCAAACAAGTTGTAATAGTTGTAAAAAAATCTATTGATCAGACAAGTTATAGTAGTTTTGCTTGTATCGAGACATTTGCATCATCTCAATAGAGATATTCGAATGCATCTTTGTGTTTTATTTCTTTGGAACTTTAAATTGTAAGGAGAGAATAGTTGATGTTTGATTGTATTTTTCTCTCTCTTTTTATCGGTTTACTGTGATTTTTATCTTTTACATCGATTCATTGGTGAAATATTATGTTTTCTGTATTCACAAATTGTGGTGAATTAAGATTTTCTTTCAAGAGTCTTGGTTAAGAGATTATTGACAACTTTAGCATTCTAACAAACTTAAAATTTCTAACATCACTAATTAATTTTTTCACTAATATAACTTAAAATTGATTTATTATACTAAAATTGGTCGCTCTAATTGTTGGATTTAACTTACATTAGACTTAGGTGTTAAATTGTAGGAATTAATTGTTAAAGTTAATAAACACAATTAATTTTTCTTTTATTTTTAATAAAAATATCAAAAAAACAAATGTCAAATAATATATGACACATGGCATCCTCTCATTACTTGGGTTTTAAAACCTTAAAATATTATATAAGACTAGGCCAATATCCGCGCATATGCGCGGGTTTTGTTTGATATATAATTTTTGGTCACATGGATTGAAGGATGACAATTTTTCGGATGGATTAGGGTTTCCATCCCATGAAGATAGATGTTATATACTGATTAAACCTATCGAATGAATAACCATACTTGGGATAATGGTGTTGGGGTGATTTTTTTGTTTGGCAATATTTTTTCACCCTCGTTACAACTTCATGTACTCTTGCAATGTAGACAACAAATTTCATGTTTGGTAAGATTCTCTATACGAACTTAAATATAAAGAAATTAGAAGAAGCTCGTCTTGTGGATAAGCTATCATGAAGAATCTCTTGTAAAATCCACTTGTAACACATTATAGCATCTCATACATCTTTGATTATCCTCTGTTTTGAAAACTACAATAATCTTTTCTTTCGTATTGTGAACTTCATCAGACATGTGTATATGGATGTTTTGTCCAATTTGAGTAGGTAATAATTTTGAATAAACTCAAAATAAGATGGGAGAAGTGTCAAGGGAATGAAGGTGGATGGTAAGAGTTCTTCCGTCATCTTCCCACCATTTCCCTATTCCCACAAACACCACACATCCCATGATATATTTGTAGAAATGTCAATTTCTAGACAGAAACATTAGATCGAGAAAAGTTAAATATAAAATTACAATGGAACCACCAAGAAATGCAATCCAAGAACGAATCAAATGGCTATTTCAGTTGGTAAAGATAATCGGAAACGTGTAAAAGGAATAAACATATATTTAAAATTATGTTTAAACAGCGAGACTAAGCTAGTAATAAAAGTTGCATATAGTAGAAAACTTACACTTGTGTTTTCTTTTGTACAACCTAATTTTAGAGTTTAGATATTGAGAAAACTCAATAGTTAGAGAGAGTAAGAGCTCACTCGCTGAATTTTTGTTGTTGTTGGAGATGTCTTGCTTATCTGCCTAAGCGTGAATCACATTGGGGGTGGTGCATATACAATTCTTCCAACCTGCAAAATATCATGTAAGAGAATAAGATAAGCATTTAAAAAAGATACCACAAACACTGAGAAAAAGTCATAAAAATTATGTTGATAACAAATTAGACTTTTCACTTGGATTCACAAAGTGTCTAGTGACCTTAACCACTATTAAGATTTGGGAAAGTTTCTAAAACTGCATTTAGAACGCTAAACTAATTCAGTCATTCTAAAAAAATTCAAAGTAAACTAAATATGTTATGAATAAGAGAAAGAGAGAAGGAATTGTGTTGTCTTATTCCATGAATAATACAAAGTATATATAGGATTACAGAGACTTGGAGAACAAGTAGAACTTGAAGAGCAAGCAAGTTTAGAACCTTCTAGAATATGGGCCTATAATGGACATCCACCTAACGAGTTTATAACACTCCCCCTTGGATGTCATTATAGTAAAAATAATCCTAATGCGCATAAGATGTTGCTTCATTAAAAACCTTACCAGGAAAACCCAATCGGGACAAAACCATGGCTAAGGGACAAAACTATTTCTCCCCCTGATGAGTGCATAACTTGATATCTTTGTGACGACGTACCCAAATGTTGAACTTGCATCTTGAAAGTTCTAACTGGAAGTGTCTTGGAAAATAGGTCCGCCAAAGCTTCACTTGAACGAATCTGTAGAACATGTACATCGTCTTTCTTCTGCAACTCATGGGATCATTTTTTTTGTGTATCTCGATATCATCAACGTATGGTATATATTTGGGAGATTGATAGACTTTCATATATCATTGTTATGATAACATTTCTCTTTAATTGTATATCATATGCGTGTCTTTTGATGTCTCGTTAAAAACCTTTTCACAGAAAAACCCTATGGGATAAAAACTATGATAAGGGAAAAAGAGTACATCCACGCTCATCATTATATATCTCTCCCTCGGAAAAATCTTCTTCGGGAGATGAATTCCGATCTTTCAAAATTACTATAAACATAGCCTTAAAACTCATATAATTGTCATATGATATCTCAGATGATTGGACTTCTGGTCCATATCATCTTTTTCTTTATCATACAAAATCTCATTGCATTTTATGTATGGTACTTCAGGACCAAACATATACGAGCATTTTCTGTAAAATCCTCTAAGGATTTATTGAGATAACATCTTTGGCGCTAGATGTTCAACTTGAGATATCTGAAGATAAATTTATCTTTCTAAGGTATATTCTCAAATCTTTTCTTCAGATATTAATCTCTTAAGGAGTTATAGTGGTATTCAAATCATCACATACATTGCTACTATAGCAAATCATTTACGAAATCTCCTTACATTGAATTTTTCTGGGACTTTCATAAATACCATTATCCAGTGATCTTTTATCGTCGTACTAATTGTGATAACTCTGCTGGAGTTTTGATGATCTTCAATTAAGAATTACTTTATCAAAATCTTTTGATAAATACATGATGAAACGACCCGACCCAAAAATTTAAAATTTTTCCTTCAGATTATTATCATCACAGATAATAATCCTCAATTGGGTCAACACAACATGCGGAAACATAAAACAATTAAACCAATTCAATCAATTCAATAATCCCAAACTTATTAAATCTAGCCGGTTCAATTCAACAATCCAATAACCAATAAACTACAACTCAGAATTCACTAGCAACCTAGCAATTCTACAACAGTACACAACCATACGAGACCATAGATCATCTCTCCTTCCTGGCCATGATTCCACGATCACATTTTCTCTTTACCTGCAACACATGGCAAAAAGAGTTGCGTGAGTATTATCACAAATACTCAGCGACGCGGTCATCCCGTCTACGGGTTATTTAAGTATAGACATAACAATCAATAAAACACCAGGATGAGCACACAAACAAACAACAAGAACAACCAACACGAACAAGTACAGAGACTCTGTGTCGATCGACACAGCCACTAGGTGTCGATCGACACAGCCACTAGGTGTCGATCGACACAGCCACTAGGTGTCGATCGACATGACTCCGTCCTGTGTCGACACACCACCATAGTGTTGATCGACACGACAACCCAGAAACGAGCCTATCCTCTCGTGGCTCGAATCTGTCGCGATTCGTCGAGTCACCTGCACAATTCCAACCACAAAACACCAAGCAAACGACACGACAACCCAGAAACGAGCTTATCCTCTCGTGGCTCGAATCTGTCGCGATTCGTCGAGTCACCTGCATAATTCCAACCACAAAACACCAAGCAAACGCATTCCATCAATCCCTATGCCCACACAAACCCACGATCACGCACTCACCTCGAAGAATCAAAATGAAAATGGGACCAACGGTTACAAAACAACTCGTACACGACGAACCACTGGTCCAAAACCAAAACGGACGACTGTTCTGGAAACTAGACAGACACAGATACGCGTCGGTATGCGGATCGCCTCCAGAATCCTTCTGGTTCGATCGTAAATCAACCCCGAAGCCGACTGATTGCAGACAACTAATATGCACAGACCCAACGAGTTCAAACAGCCATAACTCGATGAATAATCAACAAAATGATGAACCGTTTTCGCCTATATCAAGAGCAGAGATCGGAGAACTTACCCACCAAGTTACACCTCAATCCGCCTTGAATTGCCCAGCCGTTTTCCCTCTCAAACACTCGAGCAGAAACTGTTCTCACTCACAAACCTCTCAAGAACAAAGCCTCTCTCTCTCTCAAACCTCTTCCAAATCCCAAAACTTCTGATTTTTTATCAACAAAAACGGCCAGAACACTGTTTCTGCCTTTTATATCGAAACCTAGGGTTTTCCTTAACCGGCCCACCAAACCGGACAATTAAACCGAACCTGCCGGTCTAATTTAACCCCGTGTCGATCGACATACACCACCCGTGTCGATCGACATAACGCCCAAAACCCGACTTCTCCTAAGTCCAAAACACACGTGTTGATCGACACACCACACTGTGTCGATCGATACCCACCAAAAATCCACTTTTAGGTTCACGAGCGTTACACATGATTATACCCCATGTTCCATATTTTCTATTCATTCGATTGAATATAGTTCCCGGGAAAATAATTTCGATACCATTAATCCTTCGGGGATTATATCTTTAACATTTTTCAAGGATTGCAATCATAAGTAAGTATCAGTGTTTAATAACATATTGCCAGACTTATAAATATTGCATCCACCACAAGAGAACATATCCCTTCATAAAATATTATGTCTTTGTGACAATTTCACTATTATTTCACACAAAGACTCATTTATCTTCCACTGGTTTTACACTTCACGTGCATAGACTACTAGTCTAATTCTCTGCAAGAGCTTATACGTCTATTTTCTTTCATTCCATTTGGCCAATCATTACTTTGTGTACACTTTTCAATAGACTATCATGATCCTCTTCTTATTCATAAAATCAACTGCTCATAGAATGCAAAATATTACGACGTTGATTTGCTTTTTGGTTCCATCTTATTTCAAACATGACATAGCTAGCTAGCTCTCTTCATTGTCAAGTACTTGAATATTTTCATTCGTCATATTTATGTCTCTTCTAGAGCTCATTTCATTCGAAATCTTTCTTCTTCGATCTGGTCATTCTAATTACTTGCTCCTTTTCTTTTACGAAGATTATTATATTCGGAACCAAATAGGTCTATCACGCTTCATGCGATCTTTAGACTCACTAGCTGTCTGATATTGTCATTTTGGGACATTAATTCTAATTGGAGCATATATAGCTGGTATAGGTGATTATATCACTCTATTTGGGTCAGTAAATGCGTCTGGCAATCAATACACTAAACTTAGAATTATCTTTTGGACTTTTAATTCTTTCCATTTAGTCTAAGGATCATTGATAATTCATAGATACTTATATCTTTTTCCAGCTATTTTACTTTCTCCCCCTAATGTTGGAAATACTGACTCATTAAATTGCAGTCTGCGAGTGGAGCCTTAAATAAATTCTTCTGAGATGGCTTTAGACACTTCATTATCATTGATATCCAACATATATTTTTATCCTCCTTTGAGGTCCCATCTTATAGCACTGTGGTGGACCACTTTTCATACTTAAAGATTCTCATATGGGAACTATTTGGTTTCTGGCCCTAAACCAATAATGATGGGGGGGATATATCATTTATTCATTGGCTTGATGCGAGCTATTGGTATTAAACCATGTTTGTGTATGAACATAAACTTGGGAATGTTCAACACTTATTCCAGTGGACATAGAATAATCATCAAAGACTTGAGATGTGAATTCACCAACTTTATCAAACAACCTTGCAAACTTGAGGTTGTAGTTTGATAACAATGATAAATGTGAATATCTAATCGATGCATCCATCGATTTTATGCGTTAATTGATTCAATGCGTCCACTGAATCGATGCGTCTATTACAGCCATAAGGAATCAAAAATTTAACATGGTGGGTGATCAGCCCATAACCATTTCCTTGTATATATTTCACATTATTGTTAGCTTCCAAAAAAAATTTATCTAGTGAAAGCCACATTATCATATTGTTTTCTCAGCAAGCAACCTATGATAAATCATTAAGAAGAAACTTCTAGTTCTTCATGGAATGTCCACATAAATTTTCTCGCATCATCACTAAATCAGGATGACCAATCCGGTTAAGCCAAATATCTAATCTTAGTAAACTTCTTGTTTAGTTTACATTCGTAGTAAACTTCTGGTTTACTTTGTTTCATTGGTCACTTACTCCCTTCAGGGGATATCATAATCAAAATTACTTCTAGAAAATCCAAAGCTAATGGTGGGAGTTGTCAGAGAACATACTGCTTTATGATTTTCTTTATTAGAGATATTCTATCAACATAACTGAGTTAAATTCACTTACAAACTTCAAGTCATGTAGTCTTAATATCACATTATGGTGATCACACTTTTCCTTTGAGAATTATTCGAAGAACTTAGTGAACATAATTTTCTGGATATGTCACTTATTGTATATGTGAGATTCTCTAATTCTCTCCCTCGAGATGGTGAAACTTCAGGTTCGTCAATCTCAAATTGCCACTATAGAATCAACAATATTTTTAATACTTAACTTTTGAGATTTGGGAAAGTATAACGCATCAATGATTTTAAATTGCGTTCTCATAGGCAAATTTTATATCTGCTCTTCAAGAGTTTTCATTCAGCTTTACACTTCTTAATATTGTATTCACACTAGATCTTTTATCTAGAGAAATCTCTCTTATCTCTTACCATTTTTATCCAGTAGGAAATACTATCTTTGTGCTTTTCTAGAGCATTCATATACATATGTTCTTCTTAAGCATTCAATATGTTTCTTATACTATCTTGTATAGTACCATTTTTATTTTCTCAGTTCTGGTGAAAATATGAGTTCTTGATATTGACCATTCAGGATAATCTTTATAGCCACATTGTATATTGACCATTGTATAGAAACTCTTTTATCTCAATATTGACCATTCAGGATAATCTTTATAGCCACATTCTTTGGCTTAGTGTTATTAGTGTGATCTTATGTATAAGACGTCACATTCACTTCAAAGAATGGACCATAATCAACTTGTTACTATTTTCTTTTCACACTTCTAGTGAGAATTTAATTTCTACCAAGAAACATCTTGGTCTTGACCACTCAAGACAACTTTAATAGCCACTTCTTTGGCTTAGTGTTATTAGTGTGATCCTATCTTTTCTCATATAAGATGTCACATTCACTTCAGGGAATGAACTACCATATGTGATCCATGAATTTTGTTGTAAAAATCCAACAATTTCTACCATTCGTCAATGAGTGTAGATATATAATATAATTATCTCATCACGTGTTATGAATAAGAGAAAGAGAGAAGGGATGAGATGACGTCAAAGATGGGAGTATATGTGGATTAGGGTTTTTGCCTATCTAACATCAAATAATAAAACTATTAAGCAAAGGTCAAAAACAACTCGATTTCTTATTTTAAATCAGATAAATAAAATAATTAAGCATGAGAGGATCAACTTATCTCGATGGAAATGTAGTTAAAGTAGGAGACATCGGACAAACGGAGACGAAACAAACGGCTAGGGTTTTTTTTTTTCATAGACGGCTAGGATTACGTATTCAAACGACTAGGGTTTGTCTTTTTTTACTCAGTGGCTAGAGTTTCGTGTTGATAACGTGTTATGAATAAGAGAAAGAGATAAGGAATTGTGTTGTCTTATTCCATGAATAATACAGAGTATATATAGGATTACAGAGACTTGGAGAACAAGTAGAACTTGGAGAGCAAACAATTTTAGAACCTTGTAGAATATGGGCCTATAATGGACATCCACCTAACGAGTTTATAACAAAATATTGTTTTTATATACAAAAGTTATTTCCAATTGTAAGACTATTGAAAAGAAAAATCAAAAGAAGATGAAGAAATGACTCATACCAGAAGAACATCGACTCTTTTACAGAGGAATCTCTCACTCTAATATGATGCTTTGCTGAGCTGAGTCATTGTCAATTTCAATAGACAGTGAAAGACTTTCAAGAAGACACGAATTATGAATTTCAAAAATGTAAACTAACATCATCTGTGGCAATAGAGAATGTAGAAACCAAATCCATTTTTTTTTTATAAACCATTACAAACATGGAGATAGTCACAATAAGTCATAGTTTTTTTAAAGAAAGAAAGAAAGAAAGAATAAGTCATTGTGGTAAAGTAAAAACAAGGTGGCATAATATGGTTATGACCTTTTGTCACAATACCTCTAACATGAATACATCGTGAAACAATGATTTTACATTTCTCAGTTTTAGCCTAAGGAGTCCAAGTAAAATCAGCGTATTCGGGAAAGAACATTCTAGTTTTGAATTATAATCACAATTAGCAAACGGGGTGGAGAAGACTCAATCCTAAAGCAGAATTCAACACTCACACACATTTCATTACCAAATTATATCATATATAGAGAGTGTATTATTATTGAACAGAAGAACTCTAAACTCCGTAAACCTTTCTTTCATGGTGCACCAATTCATTGTTCTGTCCACACCATCTGAATCATTGATTCCAATTTCAATCTCATTGAGTAAGCTTTTAAAAGAGTTTCATAGAAGTCTTTTAAAATGGAGGCAGAGTACATTAGTCTTACACTATTTTATTCCTTCGTTAAACATTGGTGACATCCATGAAAGAAATCTTACAAAAGTGAAGCTTCTTTCTCTTCCTTTTGCTTACAAAGAAATCATCTTTGGCTCGGGGCGAGCCGGTGGAGGTGATGGTGTGTAAGCCATGCATCCAAGGCAATTTCGGCAAGTAAGAACCCCTTAGATCCTCAGTTGATGCCAAGCCTGAAGCTAACTCACATAATTTGATCGAAACGCAGAAATAGGGAAAATCAGCGAATAAGACTTCTTCTTGAAAACGTTCTTTCAACCGCCCCAAAATGACAGGAGGAAGCCGATCCTTATCTTTTCGAGCGCCTATATTTTAGATTGACAATACGATAAAATTAAATCCTTACAATTAAGTTTCAGAAAAAGAAGGGTAAATGGTTACAATTAGAAAATGCGTTTATTGTTTGACTCTTATTATGTAGACCACTCTAATGTACTTATATAGAGTTTCATAAATAAAAACTTAACTAAGAGCAATAAAGATTCAAACAATGTATGATATTTTCCTAATTTCTTATTAAGTGGTCAAACAGGGTGGATGCACTTAACCCTTTTACACACTCTCTTTTTGCCTTCTCTAGAGACAATAACTTCCCATCTTTATGCGAGAAGCAGAATGTATCTTTAGAAAAAGTTCGAAGAAGCAATCAGAACAACGAATCAAGAAAATGTGAAAAGTTTCTGACATTTCTATTGAAGCCCTGATAAAGTCCTTGTCTTGCATGTTTTCTCTAGTTGATAAACCCCACAACAGCGTTAATCAACTGTAGAAATCCATGAAGTAAGTTAGAATTAGCCTTAATTTCTATAAAGAAATGCTTAAAAAGCAACAAAAGATAAGTACTTGGCCCGACTTTTTCGCAGAACCCAATCAGTATTACTCAGATATATCTTTAATTCTCCTGGAGCAAACATGATGTGCAGAAGTCTGCTACAGACCAGACATTATTTACATCACAATCAAAGCTGATTTGTAAGAAATACATATTCGTCGAAATCCTAAAAAGGTATAAGTTTCTAAAGGTGTGTTCTTTAAGCTTAGAAGGAATAAGATTGAGGTTGTTGTTTCTTGCTCCAAACTATTCACAAATGATTCCTTGTAGCATCAAGTGAATATTCCAAGTTAACTTAAATCCAAAAATTTCTTACCAACTTTGATACAGAATCACAATCCTACTTGCTTAAAGTAAGCATGTAAAGCAGAAAAAGACAATGAACATCAGCCGCTAGTTAGTCTAAATCAACAACTTACAGGTTCATGTAAAGCCTCAATGTCTAATTAGCTGAAAATGAATGGATTTGGAGATATGAAGAAATACCCCATGGACAGCGTCTAGTTGTTGTTCATTATGGATACAGTAAAGACAAATACTTACCCTTTCATCGTTACCTTTATTTCGTGAACCTGGGGCCTTCTCGTCTTCCTCCTCATAGTCCAAAAGCTCCTTGTAGGCTTTGTTGTCTCACATACTTGTCAAATTCTACAAACTGTAGAGAAATTTCTATTAAGATTCTGAATCCAAAATGAAAACCTAAGATTCTGTGAGACCGCATCTCGAATGTATCTCGGATAGTTGTATGTAATTGAGTTCAACTCTTAAGAATGCAAAGTCGATGAATTTACAGCAAGAAAATAAACCTGAGATATAAGCAGAGTTGTTTGGATCTCAAAATTGATTAGGGTTTGGAATATTCTCTTTCCTCGTATACTCGGGAGTCGTGAAGCAAAGCTGCGCATGAGCCATTGACAGCGAATGATTTATCACACAGATTGAAGGCTGACAATTTTTCGGATGAATTAGGGTTTCCATCCCAGTCGAGCCATCCATTATATTGAGATGCTCTTATAGTGAGGTGCGTGGATTTGATGATCTCATAATTATGGAAGACAGAGAATCGGTGAAAAGGTGGGAAATAAAAAGCCAAACAAAACCCAAGGAAGAAGTGGAAGAAAGCGATGAAGCGTTTTTCACATTTTTAAGGCCACGTGTTATTTCCAGAAGTACTAACGTGTCAAGCTGTGTTTGTGCTTTCATATTTATGATTAACCATGTTAAGTGTACTTATAACAAATTGAACCAAAAAAATGTTTAATACGAATCGTTTTAAAAGGCTAGGGAAAATAATTTTGATTTCTCATCATATCCACGTAAAAAAATGGGATAATTGTAAAAGTACTATTTTTGTATTGTCAAGTAAAAATGTCATTTTTAGTGTGTCCACTTTTAAAAAATGCAATATAAGTTGTTTATTTGCAAAAAAAGTCACTAATTAAAGATTTTTAAACACTAAATCTTAAAATTTTAAACCCTAAAAAAAATTTTGACCCCAAACAAGTTTTAAACTCTCAAAACTAAACTCCAATACAACATAGTTAATCCAAACATAAATGATATATTGAATAAATAATTTTGAAAAATGATATTTTTACAAAAAATTTTAAAAAATAACATTTTTAAAAAATAACACTTCAAAAGTGGTATTCCTCGCAAATTCTTTTAAAAAAATTGCTTTGAGTTGCCAATAGCCTACTGCTTTGAAGTTTAAAGACAACAAATTTGTTGTCTCTTGTGGAGTGACATGCAGGAAAAAAATTCACTTCTCTGTTAAAGTAGGTTTATATCTTTTATAATTTATTAGATTACGTCATATGTTTATATGGTATCTTTTCAAGTCTTTTGCGGTTAACAAACAAATCTTAATGCTTTTTACTTTCTGTTGAGGCCCATGTAGGCCTTAATTAGACATATTTTTTGGGAGGTTTCCAAGTACGATTGTGTGTGGAAGATTGGTTTTATATCTAACGTTGCAATTTTGTTTATAATGAAGTAACATTTTTTTCGTGTTGGCACCCAATTTAAAAAGAGGCAACTAGGAAGCACGTCTTAAGTGTGCCCGAGTTCTATGGGTTATGGCGTAACTGAATTTTATTTGCCGCTCGTAATATTAAAAGCAAATCATGTAATCTTTGGCTCTTGTTGTTTGCGCTCGTATGTGTTAACATTACTAGAGTCATTTTTAACTTAATAATCCTTGATATGCTCAAATTTCCCCTGAGCTACTCTCTCAAATTAAGAGATCGTAGTAGTACTTAGGGATCGAATCCACAGGGAATCAAATCACACAACCAATTATGAATTCAAATTTTGCTAAGTAAAAAGTGATGAATGTAAAATAGAAAGCAAACGTAAACAGTGAATGATATAAAGGTTTTAGTAATCAATGAGACAAAAAGTTAGGCATTGGGTAATTCGCAGGAATGACTTGAAATACGGCTGTGTCGATCGACATGGATGTCCGCGTCGATCGACACAAGGATAAAAACAGTTAGGATTTGTTAAGAACGGTTCTAGAACATAAACACGAATGTAAAATCAATCAACTTTTGTTGCAGAGACTATCTATGATTAGATTCCTAAATCCCAAATTTCTTTGCGAACCTAGAGAATAAAATCAAGCATTAACTTCAGGTTTAATTGTTCACAAAATTCCTAAGCCAAATTTCTTTGCGAATAGGTAATTTTGCTCATCTAAGATTATATCAGGTTGTTAATAATACTTTCGCATCTATTAAAGCAACCTAGGATATCCAATTTCAGTTGATCAATCCTAAAATCAGAGTTAAATCAATCTAGATGAAGAACATAAAAATAAATCCTAACAGGGTTTCAATCCTACCAATTTTTCATCAAACCCTAGAATTACCCTAAACCTAACAAGCAAACTACTCAGACATAGATGATGTAAACATTATCAATGAATAAATAATTTGCATTAAAAAGTTAGAGTAAGAGATACAGAGTTTCGAAAGCGATGAAAGTCTGAAGTCTCCCCAAATCTCTCCTCCTCCAAGTCTCAATAGAAAACAAGATATCCCCTAAAAACCTAAATAAAAACTATATATAAGGTCTAAAATTCGGACTGGGCTTTTCTGGAAACTTCTGGGCTTTGTGGGCCGAAAAGGAAACTCATCAATCTTCACGTCAGACGAGCTTGTGTCGATCGACACACAGGACCGTGTCGATCGACACAGACTCGAAAACTCGATTCCAACTTGATCACTTCAACTCGTATTCCCTCGATGCTCCAAAATGCTCCAAAAACTTCCATAAAGCTCCAATCGTCCTTCAACCTGCAAAGACTCTAAAACACTCGAAAAATACCAAAAAGACTCTATGAAAAGGACTTATATGATGGTCGAAAACGGGTAAAAACCATGATATATCAACTCCCCCAGACTTAGCATTTGCTTGCCCTCAAGCAAAACATACACTAAAAATGTGAAAGAGGTTTGAAAACGCAGAAACTTACCTTCCCTTGGAGTAGTGAACCGACCCTTTCAACTAGTAATCCACATAATGCAAAACCAATCCAGATTCAGACCACCATGTACTTCTCCATAGACATTCGCAGTCTTCCAAATTCATCCACGACTACTCAACATAACCCGTTAATTATCATTGCAAGGTCTCGTCCCAGATCTTGACACCAAAAGCCTTCTAGACTCATTCTCATTCCATACCATGACTAGTGAATCCATATAACTTTCAGTACCTTTTCTCCCCCAGACTTATTTAATTCGAAATTTTTTTTTTTTTTTTTGAATGAATGGAATGTTGAAACTCAAAAGCAGTACTTTCACTACTGTTGTTCCTTGTGAGGAGACAGGGTCGTGAGATCGCTCGTCCTCTACATCCGTTCTAAAGGACTCAGACTGCTGTTTTTGAGCTCTGGGGGATCACCTCTTGAGTACTGATTCACTGGAATTGTATTTCCTCATCTGGTACTCAAGAACTATTATATCACCCCATTCTTCATCATTTTTTTTATATAATTTAGGGAGAGGGGTACCAGTAGTTTCAACAGGAATTTGCACTATTCAGGTATGAATGAGGAATCAAGCTTTATGAAAATCAATCACCGAGGAGACCGTATAATTAGCTCTAACCTGGCGGATTATGTTGGAAGTAACAGACGTTTCTAGTTAACTGGTCAGCTTTAGGATTTTCCATTAGTCTGACTCTGAAATCGATCCTGAAAAATGGTCACACAACTGAAAGAACAATCCATTAAACCAAGAGAAAAGTCAAGTTTCCAACTGTTTTGACTCAATAAAAAAAACAAAAATTTGACTCAAAATAAACCAAAACAAAAAGAAACACGTTAGTAGTTTCCCTCCCCCAGACTTAACCAACACTGTCCCCAGTGTGATTGAAGCATGAGTTTGGAAAGAAAAGAAATCAACCAACACACCAAAGAAAAACGAAAGGGAACTTACCTGTGAAGGGTGTGTCGATCGACACAAGTGATATGTGTCGATCGACACACTGCTCTCTGTCTCCTTTTTTTTTTTTTTTTTACACTTAAAAACAAAACCAAAAATTAGTAAACAAAAGAAAAATAAAACGAAAATAAGTAGTCTTACCAGTGGGTTGCCTCCCACTTAGCGCTTGTTTTCAGTCATTAGCTTGACTATGTCAGGACGCAGGTAACAGGTGGATCAGTGAAGGGTTCAACACCGGGAAACAGCTTCATGGTGTTGCTCAGCATCTCGTGAAGTACTACCTCTCCTTTCTCCCTTAGCTCCATGGGAAGGATGATTCTGAACCTGGAGAAAGGTTTGGAAGTCTTCTTGCGCTTCGCTTTGGGTGCAGCTGAGGCTCTATCAGATCTCAAAGGGGGTGGAATCGAAGGTGGTGTACACGGGATCCTCTTCGTGTCAGCTTCAAGGTCTG
This sequence comes from Arabis hirsuta, assembly GCA_964056655.1. Lineage (NCBI taxonomy): Eukaryota > Viridiplantae > Streptophyta > Magnoliopsida > Brassicales > Brassicaceae > Arabis > Arabis hirsuta. The sequence goes on along the minus strand of OZ053298.1, from coordinate 40,155,238 downwards.
AACTCAGCTTTCCTCCATTAGTAACGGTCAGACAAGAATTCTCCATGATATGGACTGAAGGGTAGAAGACATTTTTGTTGATCTTGGAGAAGGAGATCCGTTGATTAGGAAAATCCACAATCGCCCCCACAGTTGCAAGGAATGATGACCCAAAAATCAATGGTCTCTCCCTGTCATTCTTCGTCTCCATAATCTGAAAATCCACCGGAACCAGAAAATCTCCTACTTGAAGCATCAAGTCAGGAATGAATCCTTTCGAAGATGTTGAAGAAAAGTCAGCCATCGCGATAGACATCTTTGAAGGTTGCAGATCCTTAGTCCCCAGTTTCCTTGCAACAGACTCAGACATGACATTCACATTAGCTCCAGTGTCACAAAGAGAATTTTTGAATTTCATACCTTTGACCGAACAGGGAAAAACGAACATCCCTGGATTCGATATCTTCTGCAACTTTCTCAGCTGTGGTTGAGCTTGTCCCCCTTTCTCCTCTGGTGATTTGACGCTGATAGCTCGTGGGAATGGAATCTTGGGCTTGTAGACCCTTTCCTCTGCTTGAACCAAAGGTTTAGAAGCGTTTGGACTCGTCTGGGACCCGTGTCGATCGACACATAGATGTTGTATCGATCAACATGCCTGTGTCGATCTTGTGTTGATCCTGAGAGAAGAATCACCGATTGCGTAAACTTCAGTTCTGCGATTTTTGGCCTGTGTCGATCGACACAAGACTTCCGTGTCGATCGACACGGTGTCCGAAATGCCAATCTCATCTCCTCCAACCTCCTCTTCACTCCCCACAGTGATGGCATTGATGTGTAGTCTTGGGTTTGTTTCCGTCTTGGCTGGGAGAAATCCCTCTTGCCTTCTAATATTCTCCGCGGCTTGAGCAACCTGGATATCTAACTTCTTCACATGGAGATTTAGGGCCTCGATTTTACCATTTAGATCAGAGTACATTGCATCCATCTTCCCATTGAAGCTTACTGTCATCTTCTGTTGACCTTCCAAGATCTGCTCTAGCATAGATTTCATCTCACTATCTGAAGATTGAGCAGGAGGCGTCTGGTAAGAAGACGAACCATAATTCCTTTGGTAGTTGCTCTGGAAAGGCTTTTGATACCCTTGTTGATTACCAAACCTCTGACCCTGATAACCAGCTCCATTGATGTATTTAACATCCTTTTCTTCCTGTGTCGATCGACACACTCCTTTCGTGTCGATCGACACGGGGTCTGGAATGAAGGTCTCCATCTCTTGAGCAAACTGAACTGACTTCTTCCCCACTAGAAGGTTGTGTACCGAATCCAGCGTAGCCTTAACCTCAGCGATCTGGCTTCCATCCATGTTACCACCCAGCTTCTTCCTCTCAAAGTCTGCATTCTTGGTACTGTTGCTGGAAGCCAAGTTATCGATGAGAATGAGTGCATCTTCCGGATACCTGGTGTTGAAGTTCCCATTGCTAAATGAATCGAGGGCCATCTGATACCTCCAGTCAATCCCTCTGAAGAAGATGCCCAGCAACTGAACATCACTAAACCCGTGATGAGGACAATCTCTCTGGTAAGACTTGAATCGCATCCAAGAATCCTTGAATGCTTCAGTCGATCCCTGTTTGAAAGTAGAGATCTTGTTCCTCAAATCCTCAGACCTTGCCTCATCGAAGAAGTTGTTGAGGAAGGCATTCTTGGTGTCTTCCCAAGTAGTCAACGATCCAGGCTCCAGCTGCTTCAACCAGTAGGCTGCTTTTCCACTGAGAGAGTATGGGAATAGCTTGCAGTAGAGGTAGTTGCTAGAGACTCCATTTGCCTTGATGCTGGATGCTAGGTCCTCGAACCTCTCAATGTGGTCCATGGGATGCTCAGATGATAGACCGTGGAAGGGGTGCTGAGCCACAAGAGAGAAATAGGCAGGCTTTAGCTCGAAATCGTCCCTCGGGAAGGCTGGAGGTCGGATTGCTGCTCTGTTGGCATAGAACTCATCGGGCCTATTGTACTCTCCCAGAGTACGCCCACGTTCAACTGGCTCATGGCGCTGTACAACATGCTGCTCCTCCAAAATCACAGCCCCATTTTCATCCAGCCTCTGACCCTGAGCATTGCGTCTGCGACCCTCAGTGTCCTGTAGGAACCCATCTTCACCTCTGATCAATACTAATGGATTCATTCCGGCTGTCCTTGTCGCTGCTCTGTTGGCTCGTTCTAGCTTTCCAATCTCTGGGTTGAGATCAACTAGCTCTTCGTTTCGGTTGTGTCTGGTAACGCGAGGATGCATAAACCTGAAACACACAAAACAAAAAGAAAAAAAATAGTAAGTAAAATAAACAAAAATAAAAACTTAGACAAAATTCTAATATCACAAATCGATTGGTTAAATCGACTCCCCGGCAACGGCGCCAAAATTTGATATGCTCAAATTTGCCCTGAGCTACTCTCTCAAATTAAGAGATCGTAGTAGTACTTAGGGATCGAATCCACAGGGAATCAAATCACACAACCAATTATGAATTCAAATTTTGCTAAGTAAAAAGTGATGAATGTAAAATAGAAAGCAAACGTAAACAGTGAATGATATAAAGGTTTTAGTAATCAATGAGACAAAAAGTTAGGCATTGGGTAATTCGCAGGAATGACTTGAAATACGGCTGTGTCGATCGACATGGATGTCCGCGTCGATCGACACAAGGATAAAAACAATTAAGATTTGTTAAGAACGGTTCTAGAACATAAACACGAATGTAAAATCAATCAACTTTCGTTGCAGAGACTATCTATGATTAGATTCCTAAATCCCAAATTTCTTTGCGAACCTAGAGAATAAAATCAAGCATTAACTTCAGGTTTAATTGTTCACAAAATTCCTAAGCCAAATTTCTTTGCGAATAGGTAATTTTGCTCATCTAAGATTATATCAGGTTGTTAATAATACTTTCGCATCTATTAAAGCAACCTAGGATATCCAATTTCAGTTGATCAATCCTAAAATCAGAGTTAAATCAATCTAGATGAAGAACATAAAAATAAATCCTAACAGGGTTTCAATCCTACCAATTTCTCATCAAACCCTAGAATTACCCTAAACCTAACAAGCAAACTACTCAGACATAGATGATGTAAACATTATCAATGAATAAATAATTTGCATTAAAAAGTTAGAGTAAGAGATACAGAGTTTCGAAAGCGATGAAAGTCTGAAGTCTCCCCAAATCTCTCATCCTCCAAGTCTCAATAGAAAACAAGATATCCCCTAAAAACCTAAATAAAAACTATATATAAGGTCTAAAATTCGGACTGGGCTTTTCTGGAAACTTCTGGGCTTTGTGGGCCGAAAAGGAAACTCATCAATCTTCACGTCAGACGAGCTTGTGTCGATCGACACACAGGACCGTGTCGATCAACACAGACTCGAAAACTCGATTCCAACTTGATCACTTCAGCTCGTATTCCCTCGGTGCTCCAAAATGCTCCAAAAGTTTCCATAAAGCTCCAATCGTCCTTCAACCTGGAAAGACTCTAAAACACTCGAAAAATACCAAAAAGACTCTATGAAAAGGACTTATATCATGATCGAAAACGGGTAAAAACCATGATATATCAATCCTATATATAAAAGATGGGTTTCTCTCCCAAGAGAGTGACATCTAAGCATCTCCCATTTTGACATATTATTTTTTATAACTAAAAATAATTAATAAAAAGAAAAATGTGAACAAGAGTCATCTCTCCAAAATACAAATAAGTCGAAATGAATTCATTACATCATAACAACCACAATTCCAAAGCATATCATCATTTTATTGAAACAATTATAAAAACATTGATGTTTCGACGTCAAGATTATATTTTAACACCTCTGAATCATTAACATTGTAGCAATTCTAAGTTACGATGATTTAGTGGATAATATCTTGGTTTTAAAATGTTTTTTTTTTTTTTGCAGTTCAGTTCTTATAAAATGGTGAAAAGTTATGATCTCAACATTATATTACGATCCCCAATATATCATCCTTCCTATCCAATAAATTTGTCAACATAACAATAAATTATTTAGCAGTTAATTTAGAGAGATCACTATAGATAAGATAAAAAAGGCTAATTTATTATGGAGTACATACAATATATGCATTAGTATAAATTAAAGATTTTTGAGGATAATCGTATAGTGAATGCAAGTATTGAATTATTCTAAACTTGATATTATAGTATTTTTATAATTTTTTTTCATTTCTATCAAGAGAAATTTTGAGAAATACTATTTTTGAAATACTACTTTTGAAATGTCATTTTTCAAAAATATTATCTTTTCAAAATTTTTGCAAAAATGTCATTTTAAAAAAATTATTTTCTCATTATATCATTTATGTTTGGGTTAACTATGTTGTATTAAAGTTTATTTAAGGGTTTTGGGAGTTTTGGGAGTCCAAAAAATTTTCAAACTTTAGAACTTTAAGATTTAGGTTTTAAAAATTTATAATTAGTGATATTTTTGCAAATGTACAACCAATAGTGATATTTTTATAAATAAATAATCCAAGAATAGTATTTTTGTAATTGTCACTTCTATCAATCAAACAATTTAGAATATAAGTGTTTCTTATCGTAATTTTCTAATGGGATGTTCTAAACATATACCGAAAAAAATGGAGTCGCTAATTTATAAAACTAAAAACTTATATTTACAAAATATTCCGTGTGTATACGCAGGTATTCATCTAGTAATAGATAGCATTTTCTTTTGGTTGAAGTGTGAAACAGAGGAAGTGAACTCTCTAGAGTTCGAAGACAGAATAGCAGAAAACTAATCAGACTCCGAACCAACTTGCCAATAACCCGAACTAGCTACGGAGCATAGTGGTTATTGTCTTATTGACTCAATTTTTTTGCACTTTCATATTCCTCAGCTCATATTTATAAAACCGAATCTCGGTCACATTTTTGAATTATGTATCAATTAGATTTTTAACTCATCAAAATTTGTTCATAGAGAACTTTCGCGAACTCTTGAGCGATTTTGTGCTTCGACACTGATCGATCCCCTTTCAGCCAGATCTGGCCTGATTTCTCTCATAAGATCATCCTCTCTACTCAATTTCACTTTTCTCTTTTGCTATCTTCTACTATGGAACCACAAGGAGCGATTTGGGAAGCGTTTCAGGGGCTCCGACTAGGATCTGAAAGAGAACAGTGGGAGGTATATCAAGATGCTGAATCAAGATTCGACTCGGAGCATCAACTCTGTGTTGTTGCGAAAGGGTTGAATTTAGCTCACCAAAACCCGGCTGGGATCAAAAAGGTTATGCAGAAAGCATGGGAATCTAAGGGCTGCATCGATGCTAAGATTAATGATGATGGTACGGTCAATTTCTATTTTGTGAAAGAGTACCAACAAATGGCGATTCTGGAAGGCGATCCCTATGAGTACAGAGGCTGGATGGTCGCTATTGATAGATGGAGCTGTAGGAATAACTCGGACTTTCTTTAACTGATTCCCTTTTGGATTAAGATAGACAAGCTTCCTGAGGATTATCGAAGGGAACATATAGTCCGAAGCATTGGCTCGAAGATGGGTCGGGTTGATGAAGTCAGAATCATTGAGCCCAACCTTCGCTTATCCAGGCCAGCTGAGATCTGGGTAAGGGTTTCTATGTCTGTGGACAGTGAAATCTCCCTGGTCAGAAAGGTTCAGCTTAGGGATTTAGCTGAGTCTGTTGAATTGGAATTTAAATATAAGAAATTACAGAAATTTTGTACTACTTGTGGCAGCTTGCGACATAGTTATGATATTTGTCCCAATGCCTCTACTCTTTCTGCTACTGCTGGAGCCTTGATGGAGATTTGTAATACTCCATTTATCACTGCTCAGGAACGTCAGGCTGCTATAGATGGTCTTAACTCTGGACAAGATCTTGGTGATGGGTCCAGTACTTTGCAGCCTCTATCAGCTATGCTTGAGCCCATCTCTGAATATTTAGGGGAGCATAGACTAAGGCGGTCACCATCTGATGCACCTGTTTCAGATACTGGAGGCATTGTTGATACTGGAGGTGTTATTGATGCTGAAAGTTCGGATCGCACGAAGAAGAGGAAGTTGGAAGAAATAGAAGCATCACAATCCTCTTCAAAGCGCCATTCTAGCAAGGAAAAGCTGAACATTCAGGATGTTGGAACATTATTGCGTCAGAATGTAAGTGAACTCTGTGCTGAGGAAGGTTTGGTGGTTCCCCTTAAACCACCAATCCAACCATGAAGCTTATGCATCTGAATTGTCAAGGATTGGGGAACGACTTGACAATTCAGTATCTTAATGACGTTAGGAAGTCTTCTACACCTGACGTTATGTTCCTCATAGAAACTAAAAACGGTTATAATGTTATTGATAAGTTAGGAAAAGATCTAAATTATGCCCACTCTTTTGTTTTGCCAGCTGATGGGCTTTCGGGGGGAATGGCTATTTTTTGGGATGCACACATCCAGCTAAGCCTTATTTCAACGCCTTCTTTGTATCAAACTGATATGTATATTAATGATGGTGATAAATGTTTTTGTTTATCTTATATCTATGGTCATCCTGTTGCTTCTTATCGTCGCAAGCAATGGAAAGATATGATTGATCAAGTAAATAAGGGTCGGTATGGGAACATGTCTCGATTGGTGTTAGGGGATTTTAATGATATAAAATCTCAAAATGAGAAGGAGGGTGGCGTAAACAGGTCTGAACATTCTTATATCCCTTTTCGAAATTTCCTAGCCCAGTGCGGATTACATGATATAAAAATGATAGGTGGTTTATATACATGGGTAGGTAAAAGATACTCTTACACTGTTAGAACAAGGATAGATAGAGCAGTGGCTACTTGTGATTGGTTGGATCAGTATCCTACCGCTTTGGTTCAATTATTGCCATGGGCTTGTTCAGATCATAGAGCCTTCATTTTACACACTGATACTAAAACTTTGAAGAGTAAGAAATTGTTTAGATATGATCGTAGGTGGCGTTATGATCCTAGCTTTACTCAGAACATTCAGAACATTTGGGATACTAAGTGTAAAAGTATTCCTTGTTCTCATTTCAGTAAGGCGTTGGCTATTTGTAGACAGGGACTTGCGTCTTGGCGAACTCAAAATGTTACAAACACACAAAAGAGAATTAAAGAGCTAAAAAGGATGTTGCAAAACGCTTATGAGGAGCCAATTGTTGATTATCAACTTATAGGGGAGATTAAATCTGCTCTCTCTCATGCCTACAAATTAGAGGAAGAATTTTGGAGAGCTAAGAGTCGGATACTATGGCTAAGGGCTGGAGATAAGAATACTAAATTCTTCCATGCCAAAACTAGACAAAGGAGAGCATTTAATCGTATTTTTTCTTTGTCCAATGCTTCAAGTCATACTGTGTTCTCTCAGGAGGATATTTCTGCACTTGTTGTTGACTATTTTAAAGAAATTTTTACTTCTGATTGTCATCGGTTCAATGCAGATATTCTCCAACGTATACAACCTCGGGTCACTGATGCAATGAATTGTTCATTGACACGTCCTGTATCTGAGGCAGAGATTCACCAAGCTCTTCAAAAAATGGATGCAGATAAGGCTCTTGGACCTGATGGTCTCACAGTGGGATTTTATAAGGACAATTGGGATGTAGTCAAGGAATCAGTGGTGAGTTTTATTCAACATTTCTTTGATTCTATGGAGTTAGATCCACTGATAAATCACACTCATATATGTCTAGTACTCAAGATTGAGAATCCTATTGAGGTAAAGGACTTTAGACCCATTAGTTTGGCAAATGTTGCATATAAGTTGTTGTCTAAAGTTTTGGCAGAACGACTTAAGCCTTTTCTGCAACATTTAATTTTGGAATCTCAATCTGCTTTTATTCCTGGTAGATTAATCACGGATAATGTACTTATTTCCCAGGAGATGTTGCACTCATTGCATACTAGAAAGCTTAAATATTCGTATATGGCTTTAAAATTGGACATTAGCAAAGCTTTTGATAAGGTTGAATGGACATTTATTGATGCAATGATGCATAGATTGGGTTTTTCAGATACTTGGTGTCAATGGATAATGAAATGTATTACTTCTGTGTCTTATGTCGTTTTAATTAATGGTGTTCCATCTGAAACCATTATTCCTACGCGAGGCATAAGGCAAGGGGATCCTCTTTCACCGTATATTTATATTATGTGTACTGAGGCACTTTCTTTTCTTTTGCATGAGGCTAAGGAAAGAGGGCATATTTCGGGGTACCAAGTTTGTAAAGGTGGTCCTATTATTACGCATCTCCTGTTTGCGGATGACTCCCTACTGTTTTGTAAAGCAACAGAGGAGGAATGTACTCATTTATTGCATGTATTAAGGCTCTATAAGGAAGTATCAGGGCAGGAAGTTAATTTCAGAAAATCAGCTGTCACATTTTCCAAAGGTATAAATCCTGCTATTCGTCAGTATATATTGCAAGCTACTAAAATTAGTAAAGTTGGAGGTTTTGGAAAATATCTAGGGCTGCCAGAATTTGTTGATAGAAATAAGGTAGACACGTTCTCATATATTGTACAAAGGATGATCCAGAAGGTAGAGAATTGGTATTCAAAATTACTTTCACCTGCGGGAAAAGTGACACTCATAAAAGCAGTTCTTACAGCTTTGCCTACCTACTGTATGTCATGTTTTATGCTTCCAAAAAAGCTACTTGAGCGCCTAACTATGGTTACACGCAGATTTTTTTGGTCAGCATATCAGGATAAAGCAAAAATATGTTGGATTTCTTGGTGTAAGATTACACAACCTAAGCATCTAGGAGGGCTTGGTATTCGGGATTTTCTTGACTTCAATATTGCACTCCTAGCCAAACAGAGTTGGAGGCTGCTCCAGAATCCAGATTTCCTGTTAGCCAAAGTATACAAAGCAAAATATTACCCAAAAACAACATTGCTGGAGGCCAAGCAAAAATGGTCCTCGAGTTATGCTTGGAAAAGCATTCTCCAAGGCAATAGGTTGTTAAAACAAGGTATCAAATGGAACATTGGCAAGGGTGAAACTGTACAAGTCTGGACTGATCAGTGGCTTCCCACAACACCAGCTGCTCCGCCAGCTCCATTTAAAGCTAATGTTGAAAAGGAACTTAAGGTTTGTGATCTCTTTCATAAAGGCACAACAGTTTGGGACATGGATAAGGTACGATCAATTATAAACCCAATAGATATTCCATTAATCCAAACAGTAAGTACTTCGCTAACAGATGCAAAAGATAGAGCCTCATGGATTTATACAACAAATGGTGCCTATAAGGTAAAATCAGGATACAATCTGATCAGAGCTGGGCGAGGTCAATCATCTGGTATGTCCCTCTCTTTATTTAAGTCGGTTTGGCAGTTGCAGTTGCCTCCAAAAATCAAACAATTTTGGTGGCGAGTCTTGCATCAAGCTATTCCTGTATTAACTGAGCTTAAGCAACGTAAAATTCTTAGAGAAAGCACTTGTGCTGTATGTGGTGATAAGGATGAATTTGTTAATCATTTGCTCTTCCAGTGCAGAGTGAGTAAAGAGATTTGGGAACTTGCACCAATAGAAACGCCTAACGTAGAACGCTTACTTGAGAATGGTCTACAAGACAACTATGAAGCTTTTCTACAATCTAATAGAGAATCCCCTGAACGGATTGCCTTACTGCATTTCCTAGGATGGCGCATATGGAAACAAAGGAATGAGGTAGTCTTTAATCGACGACGAATACCTATTCCTCTGATTATTAACAGAGCACTCTTGGATTATAAACTGTGGAAAGAAGCTATGGAGATATATAGCCAGCAGAATACTTCTTCTAATCTAAGAGAATCTCACAATAACATAAGCGACCCAAGGTCAGTGCCGAAAACATTGTCCCAAGCTCTGGATAGAAGCCAACAAAAATGTTGTTTAATTGATGCCTCATGGATTTCACAAACTGCAAATATTGGAGTTGGTTGGATTTTATATGATCGTAATCAACAGCAGGTGCTACGTGGATCGGGATCTCTCCAACCAGTTCAGACTTCAGAAATGGCAGAGGTAGAAGCTTTGAGAGTAGCAGTTGTGGAGTTGCATAAGCTTGGTTATAGAGACATTACTCTGTGTGGTGATTTGAAAAAACTTTACAGCATGCTACAATGTCAGAAATTAGAGGTAAACTCTCAACAAGTTAAGTACTCCCCATATGGTGTTCATTTGCATGACATTGTTAACATTGCCAAGCTTTGTAATTTTACTTTTCTTTGGATATCTAGGCAGGCTAACGATTATACTGATCGTTTAGCAAAGCAAGCCAGATTAAACTCTCAAAGCTATATTGTACGATGGCCAGTGTAATCTTTATGGTAATGAAATGAAATTATTGACGACAAAAAAAAAAAAAAAAATTTAACTCATCTAAGCACATGATAACTAATGTTACCAGTCAAATTCACACCAGTCATTGTACATTTATACTCTGTTAGTATACACGGAGGGATTAGAGACTTATGCTCTGCTCCTTTGGATATTCTAGTTATCAAAAAAAAAAATTATATATATAATTTTCAAAAAAAAAATTAATTTTCACAAAAAAAAATTATTAACTTAACACTCCACCATTTCTTTTAAACACCCTTCTATTTTGTTAAGGGTATTTTTTTTTTGTTATTGGTTAATTTGTTGCATAACAAAAAAAAATTATATCTAGAAGACTAACCAAAAATCGTAGATTATAATGGTTAGGATTTTGCCACATATGAGACTTTTGATTAGTTTTCTAGATATAATTATTTTTGTTATGCAACAAATTATCCCTTTTTCATTTACATAAAATGTTTTTAAATATTGAATGTTTAGGACCAAACACACAACTACTCAAACCCATGTTTGGAAACTTCAATGCCCACCAAAACTCAAACACTTTCTCTGGCAGGTTTTATCAGGGTGTGTATCGGTGACACATAATTTGCGGGCAAGGGGTATTAATTGTGATACAAGATGCGGTAAATGTGGTTTGGAGGAGACTATTAATCATGTTTTGTTTGAATGCTCCCCAGCGTTACAAGTTTGGGCGATATTACAGATACCGTCAGCTCCAGGTATTTTTCCATTGGGTTCAATTTTGCCAATTTGGATCACCTTTTTTGGCATCTGCCAAGAGATAGCCTTGAGTCCCGTGGATTATATGGTATATTTGGAAAGCAAGGAATGACTAAGTATTCAAAAGTCTGGATCAGGATCTTATCGGGATATTAAGAGTGGCAGAAACTGAGGCCATATTCTAGGCGGCAGCTCAAGCCACTAAAAATATGGCGTATGGGGATGGGATAACATCATCGGTATCTTTGACAACGGTAGTGACTCCCGCATGACCTAGCTGTTTTGTTGATAGTTCTTGGAAGGATATAGGCGACGTTTCAAGAGCAGGTTGGTTTTATCCTTTTTTCGCGAATGCATGTCCATTGATGAGTGTAAAAAATTTCCGACGAAGCCTATCTTCCCTTCATGCCGAAGTAGAAGCCCTCATATGGGCCATGCATTTTATGCTAAGCCATCAGAAAACGACAATGACTTTTTTCACAGATTGTCCCGAAATGATCAAGATGGTGACGACTCCACACGACTGGCCGGCGTTGTTCAGTTGGAAGAGCGATGCAAGGAGGCTTTCACCTTCTTCTCGTTAAGGTTCATTCTTCGCAGTGGAAATGCCAAAGCCGATATGTTAGCGCGTGGTGCGCGATGTTTTTCGATTTATATTTCGTATGTAAACTCTTCTCTTCCGGTTTGGATTTTTAAACCGTTTTAGTATAATTGTTGTTGACAAAAAAAAAATAATAATAATAATTGAATGCCTAGTGTTTTTAAAAAATATATTAAAATCCGGTTCGTTTGTAGAGTTTATGGAAAACACATGATCAAAATTTTCTTTATAAACAGAATAACATAGCAACAAGAAAGATCAAAACACTCCATTTTACCTATGTAATGAAGAAAAAAAATTCCTCTATTATTTGTAATAAAAATAGAATTAAATAGTCCTACGAAGGAAACAATATATTAATGGGGTAATTGCAAAAATGTCATTTTTATTGGGTTCATTTTCAAAATATCACTATAAGTTGTCTATTTACAAAAATGTCAGTAATTAAAGATTTTTTATCCCTAAATCTTAATATTCTAAACTTTAAAAAAAATTTTTGACTATAAACAAGCTTTAAATCCTTAAAACTAAATCATAATACAATATAGTTAACCCAAAAATAAATGATATATTGAGTAAATAATTTTGAAAAAGTGATATTTTTGCAAAATTTTTGAAAAAATAATATTTTTAAAAAATGACATTTTCAAAAATAACATTTCTAAAAAAAATTAATTATTATTTTTACACCTACCATTCAGTGTTTTTAATTCTACCTTTTTCTTCTGTACACCAACCTACCGTTCAAGTGTTTTCTTTTTAACACACAATTCAAACAAAAAAATGAAAGAGGCTTAAAACCAAGGTAAAACTATTTGAATTATCTTTTCTTTTATAAAGAACTACAAAGAGAGATTTAACAAAAAAAAAAACAAAAACAAAAATTCGTAGCAACAAAGATTCTTCTAAATTGGAAATTAATTTTCTACCTTTCGTAAATTATAAAAATAAAATATTACAGATGTTTGGAATTAAAATAACGCTTGTCCAACTGTGCAGCACATGTTTGATGTTCGTGTGGAGAGAGCTTGAGATTCTCTCACCAGTCACCATCGATTCGGATTTCGGAGAAAGAAAGATTTGTTTTTTTTTGTTGTCTGTCTTGAGCTTGAGATCCATCAACCATGGCCACCGACGAACCCTCTCTCACTCGCTGGAGCTTTCTGGTAATCCCCCAACTCCATCAAAATGCAGCCATATCGAAGTCAAACTCTTCAATGTTACTACTACTTAAGATTTTTTAACTGAAAAAAAGAAAAAGATTTTCTTGAATTGAATCGCCGGAGAAACCGAGGAATTCGTTTTAGACTTGAACAACGATGTCTCTAAAATCAAAGCAATGATCTTAGAGAATTGATCGATTTTGTTCAACAGAAAATCTATGTATTTATTAGGAATTTAAAACGTTTTATGATGCCAAGTTTGGGAGGAAGAAGCTGCCTGAGGAATCACACAACGGTCAACAAGAAGATGGATCATGTAGCAACAAAGAAGAACCTTCCCAAGTCACCAATCCAGTTCAGGTCATCATTTTGCTTTCTTTAAGCTTTTTCTTGTTTCCTTAGAGCAGTAATGGTCTGTGTGTGTTCTATGTCCTAAGATGATAAAAGTTTTGGGATTTCTGATTGTTGCAGGAGGGTAATAACACTAACACAGGCTTGCTCAATGGGATTCGCGAGAAGCCGTAAGATCTATTGTTCATAGTGATGTTTTGTTTCTAGTGCTGGATCTGAGGAATGGTTTGCATTGATTAGACAGATTCATGGAGAAAACACTAATTGTGTCTTTCTACAGGAAAAAGTCCATGTTTCCTCCGTTTGAATCTGCAGAAACCCGTGCTCTTGCAGAGAGTTTGAGTAGGTAAGTCATTGTGGGTGATGATGTACTGATACATTTTTCCTCTTTGCAACATGTTCTTGTGTTTTTGTTTTTGGTAAATTGGTGTGGGAATCCTTGTGTCAGGGACATCATCCGCGGGAATCCAAATATCAAGTGGGAAAGCATCAAGGGTTTGGAGAACGCAAAACGGTTGCTCAAAGAAGCTGTCGTGATGCCTATAAAATACCCAACGTATGTCCTACAATGCTATCTAAGCCTTTATGCCAATGTTTATAACTTCCATTTTCTTGTGGTGCTTGAATCTCAACTTTTGATTTTCAGGTACTTTAATGGTCTACTATCTCCATGGAAAGGAATCCTTCTTTTTGGTCCACCTGGTACTGGAAAGGTGCGATGATTCTATCTCGAGTGTGCTATGCCTCCACAAGCTAATTTCTTGATGCATCACCAAAATGATTATCATTTGAAATCAGATTTATAATAGTGATATTTGTCTTTTACAGACAATGCTTGCAAAGGCTGTTGCCACAGAGTGCAATACAACATTCTTCAATATCTCAGCCTCGTCTGTTGTTAGTAAATGGAGAGGTGGAATCTTCTTCATCTCTGAAACAGAAAACATTGCAGTCTTTTTGTGTTGTGAAATCCTGAGCGTTTCGTTCTTGTGTATGATGTTTTTCAGGTGATTCTGAGAAGTTGATAAGAGTGCTGTTTGATCTAGCTAGACATCATGCACCTTCGACGATATTTCTTGATGAAATTGACGCGATCATAAGCCAACGTGGTGGTGAAGGCCGCAGTGAACATGAAGCAAGCAGGCGTCTCAAAACCGAGCTGCTCATTCAGGTAAAATGCTCAGGAACCGATCTTGTCTCACAAAGATCATCATCTTGCCGGTCCATTAGTAAGAAACTGATGGTTTTCGGGTTTAAAATTCTGCAGATGGATGGGCTACAGAAAACGAATGAGCTCGTATTTGTTTTAGCAGCAACAAATCTCCCCTGGGAACTAGATGCAGCTATGCTCCGGCGTCTAGAGAAAAGAGTATCCATTTTTATTTATCTCATCAAACAAGAATGCTTCTTTTATGATCTCCCTTTGTTTTGGACTCAGCTAGTGAAATCTTTAGATACTTGTACCTTTACCGGATCCGGAAGCAAGAAGAGGAATGTTCGAGGAGCTCTTGCCGTCACAACCGGGAGATGAGCCATTACCTCATGATGTGCTGGTTGAGAAATCTGAGGGTTACTCTGGTTCAGACATCCGAATACTTTGTAAGGAAGCTGCGATGCAACCATTGAGACGCACATTGGCTATATTGGAAGACACAGAAGAAGTGGTGCCTGAAGATGGTAAAATCTCCATCATTGGCATAGTTCTTCTGGAAAAGTCTGTACCTTTTTATTGAAAAAAAACTGCAGAATCTTTGACATAATCAGTTGTCTTTATTTTTGTGGTTGTAGAGTTGCCAAAAGTGGGACCAATCCTTCCGGAAGACATTGATCGAGCTTTAAGCAATACTCGACCATCGGCTCATCTGCACGCCCATCTCTACGATAAGTTCAATGATGATTATGGTAGCCAAATTCTCAAGTAGAAAGGATGGAATATATACATCTAGAACTTGATCATTATTTGTATGGAAGCATACAGAATTTGGCCCCATCAAGGACTTATGTTATTATTGGCCTCAAGTTTAAGAATAAAAGCTCCCAGTTGCTTTGAACTCAGTTTCAGGGAAAGAAATATATTATCGTTAATTTCATATTAATTTTTCTAAAGAATATTTGGCGTTTTGGCAACTTGGTCGAGTCTTTTTTTTGTCTTTGGTCGTCTTGCGTTAAATGTTGATAAGGGAGGTGAAAGTGATCCAGGAATGTGACTAAAATTGTCTGATTGGTAACCAAAGTTTTAGTGTGCACTAGAGAAAAAAAGGAAAACAAATTAACAGAAAGAAAGTTCATGGTGGGTCTTTAATACTATATGAAGAAACAACACTTTTCAATCGGTTTTCTCCGGACCAGATTTTCCTTTTTTTGACCGTTTTCTGCTTCTCTTTGGTGTACCTTCTTTCTTTTCCTGTAAACCAAAAACAAACAAATCCAACTGTTAACTTCCCAACATTTTATTACCCCCCACATTCTTTGTATAAGTCTCTTGTCTCACTTTTTCTGCACTAGATTTCGTTTCCGTTTTGGATATGGATCGAGCTTTCTCGGTACTGTTCTCCTTTTTCTTCATACATGAAAGTGGGTTTGGTCCCTGCAGAGTTTTGAGACAACTATGTTACTTTCTCCACTGTTACTTCATCTAAAGATGAGTAATACTATGGATTTTCTAGAACCATCTTATGACGAACTTTTTCCTTTCTAGATGCTAGACGACTGATATAGTTTAGTTAGTGTAAATTACCTTTGCTCTTTTTCGCTTGAATTGAGGTCTATCCTTCACACCGAGTCCATTTCTTGTTGAAACTACTCGAGGCGTTTCCCATTGTTCATATTCACTTGTTCCTGCTTCTTTATTAGAAGCTAAGATCCTTGCAGTCTGTTTCTCCAACATCTTTTTTTCTCTCTCGGTCATATTTAACCGCTTTTTCTCAGAGCTATTGGCAGTCTCACGTTGGAAATCAGAAGGTTGATCAATCAGCAGAATGTTCCTTAATCCAAACACAAGAGGAACGATAGACTCCTGAAAAAAGCAGAGGGATTTACAAACGGTGGATCACTGTATTAAGAAAAACATAAATTCTCAGAGAAAATCTATCCTCTGAAACGGAAGAAAAACTCTGCTCATCGAACTTAACCTGTTGAAGTTTTTTCCTAAACTCGGCGTCCTGAGTACCGAGAAAGAAATGCTCGGAATTCTTGTTCCCAATAACCTCTGACAGACACTCGGTTGCTGTTTTTGCCTCGTCATGCTCACATCTAAGAACTCAAATTAAAGCAAATCAATAGCATAATACTATGGAAACTAAAAAACATGTATACATTAAGCTCAGAATACCAGTTATACCAAGACAATTTCATATACATTATACAAAATCCAGGTCGGACACATGAAAAATTCTCAGCTCATCAAATAAGTCATACAAATCAACTGCATACACACTATCCAAAATCAATGCCTTGCACACAAAACTCATCATCGAAGTTATACAAAACACCAAGTTTCACAATCTCCCAATCAATCAATAACAAATTCAGTGAAGATTAAAAACAAGTAAATGAGAAGAAGGAAGCTTACGTCGCTGTGCTAAGCATCTGGGCAGCCTCTAGAGATTCCGAAAAACCGTTACCCAGTTTCTGCAACTCCGCAAGCACACATCTACTCCGATGAAAGCAACACAAGAATTCAGTAAATTGATTTGATCTCGTGAGAGAGAGAGAGAGAGATGGAACCTGGTGGTGAAGAGCTTGACGGGACCTCCGAGGAGGTCGGAGATAGCAGTGTCGGCGGGAGTGATCTCATTAGTGAGAAGATGGTGGACGAAAGTTCCGTCGCATAGGACTTTGTAAGGCTGTCGGAATCCGAAACAGACCGTGAAGAATCTCACGGTTCTCCTGTTTTTCTTCTGCCTCTTCACTCTCATGATCTCTCTTCTCTCTACACACGAATTTAGGGGTTTTAGGGTTTTTGGGAGAGACACCTTATTATTTGTTTGGTTCGGTTTAGTAAAATCAGGTTTAAATGGCCTCTTCTGTGTTTAATCGGTTTGCTTAAAGTTTGTTTTTTCTTCGTCCATTCATCCAAAATAAAAGAGATAAAGAGGGAATTTATAAAATTGTGGTTGCATGAAATGGTTTATGTGTAATTAATTTACTATAAAGAGGGAAATATCAAAGTTAGAAATATCACTAACACTGTCCACTAGATCAGCCGAGACAAAAACCACATCCATAGGTACATAGCATCCAAAAACTAATAAGTAGTTCACCAAAAGGCAAAAGTTGTAGTAAGCTGAGACAAAAAAAAAAACCAACATCCACAGGTACTAGGATTACTCAGTCAGCCAAAAACTTATCAACTACTTAAAAACCATGACATCATTCCAAGCTAACTCCTAGAGGACTACATAACCAACACCAAAATGCTGCAATGGCTTCTTCATTTTCATCCATCAATCACTGCCTCTACAAGCAGCTTTGCAGAAAACCTAAGCTTCTTCATCTTCAATTTTCTTTCCTCAGCACATAACGCTTTCCACTCATTGCTCAGTTCTTTTCTATTTTCACTGTCAATGTTCATTAGCTTCTCAAGCTGCAACTTCTTTTGATAATCACTTAAACCTTGCGATATCATTGTCTCAAATGCATCGCGTACAGCGCATAACTCATCGTCATCACTCTCTCTCCCAGCAGCTGTGTTCTCTCTTCTTCTGTCAACAACGAGTTCCTGAAGTGAGTTGCCATCGGCGTTGCTTTTCCCTGCCTCATTGTCATGACTCTCTTTCCCAGCAGTCTTGTTCAGTGTTCTTCTGTCAACAACGAGTTCCTGAAGTGAGTTGCCATCAGCGTTGCTTTTCGCTGCCTCATTGTCATGACTCTCTTTCCCAGCAGTCTTGTTCGGTGTTCTTCTGTCAACAACGAGTTCCTGAAGTGAGTTGCCATTGGCGTTGCTTTTCGCTGCCTCATTGTCATGACTCTCTTTCCCAGCAGTCTTGTTTGGTGTTCTTCTGTCAACAACGAGTTCCTGAAGTGAGTTGCCATCAGCATTGCTTTTCTCTGCCTCATTGTCATGACTCTCCTTTCCAAAAGACCTGTTCTCCGTTATTTTGTCAACAAGTTCCTGAAGTGATTTGCCATCAGCATCGGTTTTCACTTCTCCATTGTCATGAGGCTCTTTCCCAGCAGTCTTGTTCTCCGTTATTTTGGCAACGACTAGCTCATCAAGTGAATTGCCATCATAGTTGCTTTTCCCTGCCCCATTTTCATTTAAGTTTTCAGCATTAGCATTTTCCTCTTCGCCCTCCTTTAACATCTCCTCCTGCTTCAAAGAAAAAAAAAACATATCATTGACCAATATCCAAATCATTTCTAACTATTAGACACAAAAATGTAAAACTCTGACTGCAATTCATCAAACAAGCTGATCGAAACAGATATGACCCGTTGTGTTTATCATCATCATGCTTAGAGGCAGAGAAAGATGTAACTACAACATCACAGAACAAATGATAAAATCTGTCACTTACGCAACTCTCGCTCTGTTGTGTATTGTTTATGTCCCCAGTAGCACATTCAGCTTCATTGTTGCCCCAAATCATCATGGAAACACCAAAGGCTTCAGAGTCAGTAGACCTAGTAAAGAGCGGATCTTTCCCTTGGTTGGTTCTCTCCATGTTATTACGGAATTTCCTTTTCAGCTTCCTGATCTTACTCAACAGCTGCTCTTTGGACACTTTTACATGTATGAAGCCTTGGATGAAATCAAAAAACGCATCCCAATCGGTGTTGGGCTCGAATCCTTTCTTAGCTCGGTACTCGACTAATCCCTTTTTTTCCACAGAATAGAAAGTGGTTAAGGAAAAACAAATGCATGCAATCAAAACGTAGTAGATGAAAAAAGGAAGGAGAAGAAGAAGAAGAAGAAGAAAGACCTTTAAGATAGCGAGCTCATCATCCTGGTTCCAGATCCTGTTAATCACCGAAGAAGAAGAAGACGATTTCTTCTTCTTCTTCTGCTTCGGCTCTTCTTCAACTACTGCGTCGGAAGCAGCACGCTTTGAGGCAGAATTCCGCAGAGATTTTCTCCGGGTTAAGGACAAAGGCTCACAGTTATCGTCCGAGTCGTCGTCAACATCACCACCACCACGAGAAGGAGAAGAGAAATCTAGCCGCTTAGGAGTCGTCATTTTGTAATTGCTGCATAAAAACCTCACAAAATCTACATCAACTAGAACATGCAGAGAAAACCCTAATCATGGAAATCAAAAATCGAACAGTGATGAACCAACCTGGTTCACAAATAGCGACTCGTGGAGCGAAGAAAATGCTTGTGGTTTCTTTTCTCAAAACGAGAATTCCGATTCCTTCGAGCTCTCTCTAACCCCTAATCGATCGTCTTTCTTCTCCAAACTGTTGCAACTAAAGATTTTTTCTCTGGATCATCTCCATATAAAGTGTAAATGCCTCAAAATAAGTGCAAAGCAAACCCTCCGAACGCTCCAGAGGTCTTTAGATGCATAAACCGTCTCATAAACAGAAATTCTCGGGCTCGGTATGAATCAGATTAAAACAAATTCGGGCTGAAAGATTGGATTGTTGTGTGCCTCCTCCTTAGAAAGATGGTTATGATTTTGAAGTATTTAGTGAAATTATGATTGCTATTTGAACAACAAATCTTATGACATGCTTGAAACACTAAACTCCTCTAAGTTTCTTGCTCTTGTCTCTGATACTTTTGCGGAGAGTGGCTTGCTATTGGGTTTGTTAAAGATTATATCCATGGTGCTGTTAAAGGAACCCATGTATACTTGAAGAGCTTTCGCCGTAGAGTAATTTGAAAGCCTTCTTTGTCTTATATCATGTATGACATGATCTGCCATATTTGGAACTGATTTGGTTTTTCAGGTATAGCCTTGGTTTTGTGTCAATTAGAGCAGGTTCTTAAAATGTGGACGATGATGATGGTTACAATAGTGACTAGAACTTCAAGCTTCTCTATTTAGCTTATAAAACCAGAATCTAACAACTAATGTAACGTGAATCATGATAATATATAATCATATATGGTTACCTCTTATAAACCTTTTTTCCTGTGTATTTCCCCCAAACATGTTCATATGTTCTCCGATCTCTGCTCTTTGATTTGACCTTCACATGATTTCCTAATACCTTAATTTGTGTTCTTCAGATAGTTGTTCTTCTCATGAAATTCCTTGTACGTTGAGCTAAGCTGAGAAATCCAAAATCGATAAGATATAATCAAAACCTCAGGCTTGTGATTCACATTCAAAGTGTTTTCATACTTACCTCCGTGACTCGGTTTCTCAGATTCTCTACTTGTAACCGGTTCTCTGATCTGAACCTCTCGACATTTTGCATAAACTCATTCATCTCAGAGCATTTTAGCTCGTAATACTTGTCCCTCTCTTCGTCTAACTCTTTCAGCTCTTCAACCTCGCTCTTCAGCAACCTATCCTCCAATAGAATACGATCGATCAACGCATTATCATCATAACTATTTAGAGACCAAGTTCTTGAAGATCAAACCTCAATTGCTGTACAGAGCAATGGTATTTGGAATCGAGATCTTCGATGGTCGATCTTAGAATGGTGATCTTGAGGTTTTGTGCAGCGATTTTTTGGTCGAGCATCAAGCATTTGCGTTCGATGGATTGTATACTTGCGTGCTTGGATGCTAAAATCTGTGATTTGTTCACTTGTAGCTCTTTCTCCACCTATCAAACATACCATCAAGCAGAACCAGAAACGAAAAATGTTGCGTTTGTTTATTGAATCCACAGTCGACGACAATACCGTAAAGTTGATCATCGAGAATCAAAACGAAATCATGTTTGGGTTGAAATTGAAAATACCGCAGGATGTGATCTGATTGATTAACAGAGAAACAAAAGCACCAGACGAAATTCCAAATCAAAATCAAAGAAATAGTTCATCAACTAGAGAGAGATCTCGAGTGCAGCGATTCTCTTATATTCATAAACTCGAAGAATAATCCAAAATCACCAGGCGACACAGAGACTCAGATGATTGAATGGAAGGTTAAGATCGTAATTAAATGGTACCTGAAGAAGATAGAGTCGTTGGTTTCTGGTGAACTCCATTTGATCAAGCCTCTCCTTGAAAGCTGCAGAAAGCGCCATGGCGAGAGGCGAGAGAGAGAGAGAGAGAGAGAGAGAGAGAGAGAGAATTTGAATTTTGAACTAATTTGGAGAGTAAAGATGGAATATACAGAGTCGAGATTTTTTATATAAGGCACACTTATGTAAGGCCCATAACATTTCAGAGTCCAATACAAATAAGCCCATGAAGCCTTATCAACACTTGAAGAAACGATACTGATTTGCAGTGTCTGCACGTCGACAATTAAGTGAACCAATTAATTAATTGAATCGTAATTACATTCAACAATCAATCGAATCAGAGTATCCAAATTCTTCGTCGTCACTCAAATGATTTTCTAGTGTTCCAAATTCTTTGTCGATTAAATCACCACAGCTTCAAAAATTAGATCTCTTTTACAGTGTACATACATTACTATGTTTGGATGAGTAATGATGGATAAACAAAATTCAGGGAATGGTTGATATAGTGAGTAACAAAGTAGGAATTTGTTCGTGGTTGATCAAAGAAGAAAGTCACAAATCTTCCCACAAACAAAAAACCTTAATCGCATGGTTAGATCTTTCAAGAACACAAATCAACTGATTTTTTTTTTGGCAAACTCAAACAAACGAAATCGTCACGATGAGAGGTTTTTTACACAAATTCAGGTAAAATACAGAGAAACAAAAATCAGACTGACTTGATGGCGGTGGAGGGATCAGCGGCGGTTTGATCGGAGAGATCGGGAGGAGGATTGGGGATGAGAGGAGCACGAACATCGGAGGAGGATGTGTTGATGACTTCGTCGTCGGGATCGTAATCGGGATTGAGAGATCTGTCGATGGCTTCACGACCTCTCTCCAGGCAAGGTTTACAAGCCATCTCTATCGTTATCCATCCCAATATCACTCCTGCTATTGCTATCAACGCGCTTGTCAAAGCCGCCATTAGATCTCTCTCTCTCTCTCTCTCTCGGTTCCAACTCACAAAACTTGGGACTGTATCACCATTTGCTTGACTCTCCCATCTAACCTCAATTCAATTTAGGGAGGAGATTATGAAATGTCGTTTATACCCCTTTCTTTGTGTATATATATTCTTTCTACTTCGTCGGCAACAATTACAAATCCAATAATGTAATTTTGTTTGGTTTCACCTAATTACAATGTTTGTTCCCATTAATAGTTTTTTATTCTTATTAACCACCCTAATCCGTTACGTTCGAGAAGGTTTTTGGTTTGGTACGGTACAATGTTGTTATAAAACCGTTCTCCGCAAGGCAAAAAATATAGAGAGTTAAGTGTACATATGTGATTATGGAAGCTGTCAATAGAAAATTTCAATGTGAAAAAACCAAAAAGAGTCGAGAGTTTTTCATTTCACAAGCATTTTCCATTCGAGAGACGAACAAACAAAGAAGAGAACGTAAAAAGAGGTAAACCACAATCACCGTAAAATAAAAATTACTGGCAGAGTTGCTCGACGGCAGTAACAATCTGAGCTGGTTGAACAACAGTCCATTCTTCCAATGTACCGGCGTAAGGAGTTGGAACATCCTGAGATGACAAACACATCACCGGAGCATCCAAGTAATCATGAAAGTTCTCATTTATCGCAGCCGTCAAGCTTGCTCCGATTCCTCCCGTTCTCATACATTCCTCCACTATCAAAACCCTGTGCGTCTTCTTCACGGAGTTTCCAATTGTGAAGAGATCGAATGGCTTCAACGACCTTATGTCGATAACTTCTGGATCATACCCTTTGTTCACCAGCGTCTTTGCAGCCTGCATTACATGGTACCTGATAACACACGTGTAAATTTTTACTTAGGGAACAATTTGATTCATCCAAAGCTAGACAGAGCTTTTGATTTGTTTCTAGTTCAATAACGTAAGAGCTTTTGGTTGTGTGATTTCAGTACCTCATCCGCGAGTACGTCAGGATCGTGATGTGTTCACCGGGTCTGACCATTTCCGCTTCTTCCAGATTGCATATGTATTCTTCGTCTGGGATACTCTCCTTGAGGTTGTAGAGCAGAACGTGCTCAAACAGAATCACGGGATTCTCGCTTCTTATCGCCGCTTTCATCAATCCTTTAGCATTGTAAGGTGTTGAGCATGCCACCATCTGGATCCCAGGGATTGACTGGAAGTAAGATTCGAGCCTTTGGGAATGTTCGGCTCCGAGCTGGCGACCCACACCACCGGGACCACGGATCACAACGGGGATAGTGAACTGACCACCGGATGTGTAGTGAAGCATGCCACAGTTGTTAGAGATTTGGTTGAAGGCTAAGAGTAGAAACCCCATGTTCATACCTTCAATAACGGGTCTTAGTCCTGTCATGGCAGCTCCAATGCCCATACCGGTGAAGGCGTTCTCACAGATTGGAGTATCGAGAACTCTAAGGTCGCCGAATTTATCAGCTAGACCTTTGGTTACTTTATATGAGCCTCCGTAATGGCCAACGTCTTCACCCATGACACATACATGTGGATCTCTGTCCATCTCTTCTTCTAGACCTTCTTGAAGAGCTTCGAAAAGCAATAGCTCATGTCTGCAAAAAATTTAGAGCTAAAACTAGTCACGCTTATGTTACGTATCCATAAGCCTTAATCAATTGCAAGATTTTTCCAAGTTGTCCATAAGCTTCAACCAATTATCTTGTGTTTATGTGGGAATTAGCTAAATGCTCTATAATGTAAAAGCTTCCACCTAATCATCTTAAGATAGATTCTTCCTCTAATCATCTACAATGATAACCACCATTTGTAAAAGATGACTACTCCAAGTATGGCTCTTTTCAAGAGAGATTCTATCCTAATCTAGAATTGGCCCGGATCTGACATCACCAGACTAAAAAACAAAAGGCATTTGCATAAACAAACATGATGAATCTAACCAGAAGCTTGTTCAAGCAGTATCATCATAGTAGAATAAACCTATTTTAAAATCCCCCATGAAACTGAAACAGTTTACTACCACACAAGAGAGAACTAACATTCCCACAATGAACATCCATTAGAATGATGAAGAATCCAATCAATGCATGAAAACCAAACAAACCCCTAAGCATAAAGTATGCAGAACATACCCAGGCTTTGATGAGGTAGAGCTCGTAGCATTTTCCCCCTTGGTCTAAAAGAGCAAAATGGAGATCCGTCAAAGATCCCATTGAAGATTCAAAAGAAAGAGAAGGAGAAACCTTATTTAAAACGCATACCGCAACAGCATTTGCTATCAACGACGGCTCAGAGCGACGAGTTATGAGGCCAGAACCAAAGCTCTTAATCCCATCAGATCCAGCCACAATGGATCTCTTGCTCCTTACTGCATCAAAAACCAAGACAAGAAAACTGACTATAAGATCATCTTATCAAATTCGTCAGATCCAATAGGGGAGAATACAGATCGTCCCCAAAAAAAGAGAGGTAACCTGAAAGAGATGAGCGAGAAGGATGTACGAGTTTGTTGGAATCGATACAATTGAACGGCGAGAGAGCCGTCGTAGCTCCAGCTCCTTGAAGTATTGCAGACATTTTCCGAGAAAATCAAAGAGAGGGAAAATTCCTCCGACAAGAATAACCAAAAAAGTGGTGATATATAGAACAAAAGAGTGAAGAAGAGCGGAGAAATCGAAGAAACAAACAAAAGCAGTGCAAGTGTCAGATTTCTACTTTTCTGGTTTAGTTCAAGTTATTTGGTTTAACTTAATTTTTAATTTCGTTTGGTTTGTATTTAAATATAGTAGTACTAAATCGAAACCGGAATCTTTGGAATGTCTTGGAAATATGGTTCTAAATATTAGCCTCATGGAAGCGTTCGGTTATTGACGGAAGGCTTTTTTTTATTTTTTTAAAACTTGAAAAGATAAATATTAGAAAGTTTATTGACTGTTTTGATATTATAATTTAAAAAGAAAAATCTAAATAAATAGAAATATGAATCGCCAATTTGGAAGAATTATGTTTTTTTTTTAATTAAGTTACTTACTACTTTTATGTTTTCGATTTATATTCCTACCTTCAAACAATGTTTTCAATTGGATTTAATCTTGAATGTTTGGTGTTATTTATATTACACTACATATATGGTTATACGCTTTAAAAACATATCCATTTCCTAACTTTTTCAATAATACCACTTCCACATTTCTGTATGTTTCACTTCATGTTTCCGACTACATGCTACATAGATTGAAATTACAAAAACCGACGGAAAATATGAACGTCTCCAAAAACATAATCCAAATGAAAAAAAACCTAAGTCTAAAAGAGAGAAAACCAAACCCCAAAAAAGGAAAATTGTACAAGATAGAAGCTAAATCAAAAGAACTGATACACCAACCCAAAAATGCCAATAACATCAAGCAAAACAATAGAAAAAATGCGCAGAAAAAAAAAACTGAATTGAAAGCTAGAGAAAGAAAGACACACATTTTTTTCATTCTTTAAGAGGATTAGACGATTTTTTTCTAATTTTTTGGGTTATAGAAAAATTCAATATATATATATATATTGATCCACATAATTAATTAACTCTCATTAAATTTTTCAATTTTTTTAAAAAATTATACATTTACTAAACGAGTTGTACCTAAACAAGTTGTAGTTGATGGCATTTATACAACTAAGAAGCTTGATTTACATATATGTACATAGGGGCGGTTTTGGAGGAGAGCAACATGTGTTCTTGTACAGGGCCCATTTTTTGTTGTTAATTTTTGTAGCAATTTAGAATTCAAAAATTATTAAAATTATACACAATAGGGCCTAAAATTTCAAATTTCTCAAATATATACCAATTTTTTAAAAAAATTAAAATTTTGGTACAAGACCCAATTATTTTTTTGGGTTTTATGAACCGCCTCTGTATGTACAATGAAAAATCTTCGACAATGGTGCAAATATGATCTAGGAGATAGAAAGAGTTAAGATTCCTACAAAAAAAATCAATTCTTTTTTTTTTATATTTTCTCCGTTTTTTTCTAAAAAAGATTGTTCCACAAAGATAAATTTTTTAGTGTTTCCAATGTATTTTTATCATTTAATAATAAGAGACTGTAGATTTCAAAAAAAAATATTAAAACACTATTGGTTAGATTTTCATGAAAATTGTTTATTATGAAAATTAATACAAAATTAATTATTCTTTTTAATATGTGAGAAAAACTCAAAAAATTCATCTTTATGAAATGGAAATAATACATTTTTCTCACATTCTGATCTGATAAACTATAGAGCTTAATTGCTGGAGAAGAACAGCAGATCTAGTGTAGTGTTTCAAATGTCCTCGATGCGTTGTTTAAAAGAAAGAAAAAATTCTATACTTCTACATGTTTGTATGAGTTCTCTAGTGTTTTCGTTGCCTTTCAATTAATAATTTTTATCTTGATAAAGAGTTGCTTATTTTGTTTAAAAATTTGGACTCTAGTATACTAAATCTAATTTGAGCTAAAATAACGAATATATGAAAGCAATTACGATATCGTTTTTATCGGGAACATGTCTTTAATATGATAGTTCATATTGCTTCTAAAAAAAAAAAAAAAAACATGACAGTTCATGTTGGCGTCCTATGTTCCTAAAATGTCTAGCTAATCTAGTAAAAATATCGGTAAGAGCGTTTCCATCTCTTATTTTCATATGTGAAGGGGAAATACATGTGAAGTCATCTAAATAGGATTTAGATGTTACACTATAAAACTCCCAATTTATTTTATAAATTCTGATGGGGCATTCTATTGTCTTATTCTTGGATCGTTCTCGAATCACGAAGCGTTGAGCGTTCTGGTTCTTGCAGATATTAATTCATGTCACGTACGTGTACGACTGTATGTCGTATAGTTACACAACTATAACCATTTACTCACAATGATCACTTATTTAGTCAACAAAGGTTGACAATTTAATTCTGAATTAGATATTACGTACAGATTCCTTAGTCATATGCTACTTCGTGGCTATTGATGGCCATTTGACCAAAGATATTGGTTAGCTAGCCAGGTCTTGGTGACCAAACGACATTTTTTAGCCACATAGGCCTTTAAAAATGGTCAATTCGTGATTGTAGAATATGTGCCTAATTAGTAGCCAAGTGACTGCGTTTTTTTTTTGTTTTTTAAGTGTCTATAAATTCTAGTAATCTAGTTACTTTTGATGAACTCTTATGGCCACCAATCTTTCAGTCATCATTTTCAATATATTAATTAAAGAGATACTAAGTAAAAAATTATATGTATCACTCAATAAAATTTTTTAAAAAAACATCAATTAAATTAACCAATCAAAACATTCTCTATAGTGGAAGCCCCTTTGGCATTGGTTTGGTTAAGGATTTATTAATGCTTGTATACCAGAAAATCTAAAGTTTGAATCCCAGAAAATACGATTTAATAATATTTATATAGATTAATAGAGACAAATTTACAGAAGATCTTCAGCGTGGAGCAAGATATAATCTTTTGGCGTGGATCATGATGGAAGACTTGTTCATTGTAATCGTCGATGTAACCATTCTCATAATTTATAATAGAATAATAACAAATCCAGATGTTTTTTTTCTTTTTTTTGTCACAAATCTAGACGTTTAAAAAAACATCCTCTATATATTAACTGAGGAAACACTAAGTAAAAAATCATATGTGTCACTCAATAAAAATTTAAAGAACACATCAATTAAATTAATCAATCAAAATATTCCAATTAATTATATATGTCATGTTAGAAATCTATACATATTTACATTAATTTTTAACATGAATTCATTATACATATATTACTAATTTAAATCCAACTAAAATATAACATTTTAATAACATAATATTTTAACAATAAATTATTTACCGATGTCAATTACTTGGATACCATATGTAATTGATCATACAATTATTTTTTATATTGTTTAATTGTATCCATATTTTTCTAATTAAAATTACGTTTTTATTAAAAACGTACAACTTTAACAATCAAACATTAATATTTGAATTTTGAAAAAATCATACTAACGCGATAGTATCATTTTTTTTTTGATTTTTTATTTAAGAAAATTTACATACTAACGCGATATTTTGGGGGTTTGGTGATCTCAAATAAGTTTGAGAAAACCTATAATCTCAAACGTATTCGATTTAAATTAAAAACACTTATATTTAATCTAAGTGTCATGTATATTAAATTTTATAAAATAAAATATATTTATCTATATAGGAGATATATCATTTAATCTTTGTTGTTTCTAATTTATTCAATGTATTATAAAATTTCTTCCGGATAGATTTCAATCTAGTTAGTGATTAAAACAAAATTTGGTTATGGGCTTAGCATTTAGATATGAATATTTTTTTTTTTTGTAGTTTTTGTTTGTCAACAATATGCATTATGCATAATTAAACTCGAACAATGACAACAATGGTACTAACACAAATCGTTAGATCGTATGTTCTGATCGCGTAAATAATTATGGTTAAAACCTAATTTTTTGGTACTGGTTGAAAATTTGCCGAGTTTATATTAAATGAATTCCATCATTGCAATATTTTCATTTTAATTAATGTAAACATGTTTTTTGTCTTTTGGTAACAAATGTAAACATGTTAAATGACAAATGTATATGAATATGATCTTACGCGTGTCCCTGAAATTAAACTAGACATATATATTCCAATTAGATCATTTTATTGTTGTGATATATATATATAAGTTCGAGGAGATCGATTAGGATCGGAAAGATGCACGTAAGGATAGTATTCCTACGTATGTTGGAGATATATAGATAAGATATAAGCCACTTTCAGGGGACAAAAATAAAGGAAAGAACAACATGGTAGGATGGTTTATATTAAACTTCTTGGAACTTCTTAATGATGTTTTAGCCACAAATCACGCAAAGACTGAAAGATATTGGATTACTTGACCTTTCAGTCAGAATCTGACTTTTATAGTATGTCACCCATATTATATTATATTAATAGATTCACTATTAGATAACCGATTTAAGATTTGAAGACTATCGTAGAAGGAAACATGTAATACATAATTAGTAGTTAACATGCTAATCGTGAAAGTAGAACCAAAAAAACATGTTGGCTTGGACTTTAGAATGCGTGTAATTTCTACAAGCGGGCGGACTTGCCTTAGTTGAAGGTTGGACAAATGCTATATAGACACTTCATTTTATATCATGCACCAGTATAGTAGATGATAATACTTTTGTGCCATAATTTTTATACACAAGTTTTGATTTTCCGAATAAAATATATTTTTAGATCCGCAATTGTATGCAGAGACAAATTTTAAAATGTTAAATTGATTTAGCGACAGGCATATCATTTAAGGGACTTGATTGTACGATGTAATCTAGATCACAGCCGCCAACGTGAGCCGGTGGACTTATATGAGCTTCGCTATTGCCACGTTGCAGCTTAACCCACAAGCTTGATAGTCAATGGTAACACATATATCGTATTGTAATATTACAATCTGACTAAATTTTCAGTTTCAATTATTCTTCGATGTCTATACAACAATTAATGTCTGACAGAGAATGATAAACTTATGACAAAAAGTCATTTGTCCATAACGCAATAATTCATGGAAAAAAAAAAAAAAAATAGTTCATGGAAAATGACTGCATTTAATAGAGTAAGGTTAAAATCAAAAACTTGTTATATTGGAGTTTCCTTCACTCTAGATAAAGAAACGGATAAACTCAGATAAATTGGTTTCATCGAATCGTCAAGTTTTATTTTATATCTATCAAAAAAAAAAGTTTATTTTATATTTTTAAATTTTGAATCATTTACGTGATGCAACAAAAAAAATTCACTTTTTATAGATACGTGGAAGCAAAGCTATCATATATATGTAGTTTTATTTTACTTTGTTGTGCTGTCAAAGCGTGGGACATTTTTTTTCTTATATCGTACATCGTAAAGGTACCTAATGTAACGTATAAATATAAGAAAAATATAAATTTACGGATTTGTGTTATTGTCACATGATGATGTGTCGACGTTTCTGCAGTACCAAGCCTCTGTACCTTGACCTAGAACGTTTTTCCGATTTGCTTATATCACCCAATATCGACAAACAATAATTTAAAATTTGTATCTATCGTAATACACATATTAAATGTAATATTAATTATTGAATAATACTTGCAGCAGATGATTGGGCACTATTTCCACGTAAATCGAAGTTAATTCACCAAGACACGACAAATCGCGAATCGTGGCAAGATCCACGAGTAAGATATAGTATTTGGAAAGGGTAAAATAGGAAATCCATATAGCTCAATAATTCAGATTCATGATAACAATTCACAATATAAAGAGCTCCGGTCATGACCTTCGAAAATCAAAAACATTACACCCTCAAATTCAATGCCCAACTCATCGCGAGCTCACTCTCAAAATGACAAAAATGCCCTCGTACGTTGTTGAAAACCCTAATTTCGAGCCTTACAAGCCCAGGAAACAATACGAGTTGTACTCTTCGTTGCTCCCGATCCTCGTATTTGTCTTTACCTACATTTTGATCTTCCACGTCCTCGACGTGTCCCCTTCGTCGATCTTCAACGACAAGAAGATCTTGTTCTTTATCTCCAACGCACTTATCATCATCATTGCCGCAAATTACGGTGCGTTCACTGATGAAGAGAACCACGATTGTTACGAAAAATACATGGCTGCGAAGAGAAGCGACGCAAGAGAAAATTCTGACTATGGGGTGAGTATGGGGGAAGAAATCAAGAACCGCGAGAGACAACAACATGCAGTGGGAGTGAAAGATATACCGCAGTATTTGCTTCACAAGGAAGCGGAAGTTCCTGAGAAAACAGTACAAGTCGTGAGCGAGAAGCAACCGAGAAACATAGCTATCGAAAAATACGAGCCAACTACTAAGCAAAACATCCATATAACTGATGTTAAAGGAAAAACTTGCAACGCTAGAGAGCTGGTTAACCCTAAACCGTACGGGAGAAGCAAATCGGATAAGGCACGCTCGGAACGTCGGCATAAAGAGAGCAAACATAGACATAAGAGTTACGACCGAAGCAAATCGGATAGCTCGAAATGGGTGGTTGTTCACAAGGAGAAGAAGGCTGAGGAGGCGGAGGAGAAGTGGGAGAATGTAAGAGAAGAGTCAGAAGAGTTCTCAAAGATGTCGAACGAAGAATTGAACAGACGAGTCGAAGATTTCATCCAACGGTTCAATAGAGATATCAAACGACAAAGTTTTGTTTAGTTTAGTTCCATTCAGTCAACCTTTTTGTGTCATTATCTTTTGATGTCATTGTAGCATCTTGTTTATTATTTTTGCTTTGCGTTTTTATGCATTTTTCATTAGAGTTGGTAATGAGATCATGGAGATAATCGTTCGTTTAAATTCAATGGTTGAACGTAATGAAATTATATGTTATTATAAAAAATAAAAAACTATATATTTTAAAATGAAAATTCTTACCGACTGGTTAGTAATAAAATAGAAAGTTACATATCTTTTAGAGTATTTTCAATGGTAAGAAATTCCCTCACTATCTAATATATATCATTTTCAAAATTTTCAATTAATTTAATTATAGATTCAAAAACTAAATTATTAAAAAAAATACTCAACTAATGAAACATCAACAAATGTGAGTTTCCAAAAACTTTAGAATTGGATCTTGTCGTAGAATCCTTACTAGCTTTCTCTCTCTTATTTTTATAATACTTTTTGTTTTTTAATTGCATAGATACTATAGAAGAAATTTTTATTGGGAGTGCTCTTAGCTTCTTTTGTTTTGCTTTTTTTTTTGTTGAATTACCAGGAGATTCTGGACCGAAACCAGTAATCTCCCAGTTGCCAAAACCACAACTTATAATATTAGTTTCGTTCCAAATGCCACTTTAACAAACGACCTATAGATTTGTTAAAATATACAAGATCAAATTAAATGAAAATACAATTTTTTTTTAGCAAAAAGAAAAGAAAAAAAGATACTGTTTTCTTGAGATGTTAAAGATTTGTTAAAATTTTGACTCAAAAAGTGGTACTAATTGATTCAAGAACTCTCACTGAAATTTTAGGTTTGTTTTCTATATCTAATGTTTGTTATATTTTAAGGTTTTTTAAAAGTTGCTTGTGGTGATTTTTCAGCCATCCAAGATCAGATCCAATCATCCAACGATGTGGATGTCTATTCAAAAAGGCTGCATGCATTGCCATTGAGATGACTGACGAGTGACGAACATGGGTCATATCATATGTATATTTGATAACTGATCTACAATCTGAAAGGAGAAGGAGCACTCTCCAGCTTCTACCACGTCAGCGCATTACAACAATGTTAAACCTAACAATGAATATAATAGAAAGAGGTTTGGAGATTCTTGATATATAAGTCGGAACTCGGCACTTGCTTTGTAGGCAAATAAGAATTTAAGTGGTTTATATTTATAGCTGCATCTTGTGAGAGGTTGCCTACGTACCCTTGAAAAAGGGATCAAGTCATTCGTAGTTCGTTCTCATAGGTTTCACAATATTGATATATCATGGTTTTTACCCGTTTTCGACCATGATATAAGTCCTTTTTATCGAGTCTTTTTGGTATTTTCCTATTGTTTTAGAGTCTTTGCAGGATAATGGATGATTGGAGCTTTATAGAAGCTTTTGGAGCATTTTGGAGCATGGAGGGAATACGAGCTGAAGTGATCAAGTTGGAATCGAGTTTTCAAGCACGTGTCGATCGACACGGTCCTGTGTGTCGATCGACACAAGCTCGTCTGACGAGAAGAGAAGAATTTCCTCTTGGGCCCATGAAGCCCAAAAGTTTCCAGAAAAGCCCAGTCCGAATTTTAGGCCTTATATATAGTTTTTCCTTAGGTTTTCATGTTTTGATCTGGTTTTCTATTGAGACTTAGAGAAGGAGATTTGGGGAGAGCTTCAGACTTTCAGAGATTTCAAAACCCTTTTGTATCTCTAACTCTATCTTTTTAATGCAATTTATTTCATTCATTATGATTTCATCATCCATGTCTGAGTAGTTTGCTTGTTAGGTTTAGGGTAATTCTAGGGTTTGATGGGAAATTGGTAGGATTGAAACCCTGTTAGGATTTATCTTTATGTTCTTCATCTAGATTGATTTAACTCTGATTTTAGGATTGATTAACTGAAATTGGATATCCTAGGTTGCTTTAATAGATGCGAAAGTATTATTAACAACCTGATATAATCTAGATGAGCAAAATTACCTATTCGCAAAGAAATTTGGCTTAGGAATTTTGTGAACAATTAAACCTGAATTTAATGCTTGATTTAATTCTCTAGGTTCGCAAAGGAATTTGGGATTTAGGAATCTAATCATAGATAGTCTCTGCAACGAAAGTTGATTGATTTTACATTCGTGTTTATGTTCTAGAACCGTTCTTAACAAAACCTAACTGTTTTTATCCTCGTGTCGATCGACGCGGACATCCATGTCGATCGACACGACCATATTTCAAGTCATCTCTACGAATTACCCTTGGCCTAACTCTTTGTCTAATTGATTTCAAGAACTTTATCATCCTTCACTGTTTACTTTGCCATATATTTTACATTAATACATTTTTGCTTAGCATATTTTGAACTCACGAATTGGTTGTGTTATTCGATTCCCTGTGGATTCGATCCCTAAGTACTACATCGATCTCTTAATTTGAGAGAGTAGCTCAGGGTAAATTTGAGCATATCAAATATCTGAGAGGGAGTCTGAATAATGAGCTGAGTAAGTAGGGAAGCTGTCGTGACGACGAGCTGAGCAGTTAGGGAAGTTATCTTCATAGTGTGCCGAGTAGCTAAGGAAGCTATCTTGATGACGTGCTAAGTAGCTCGGGAAGTTGTCATGATGATGAGCTGAGTAGCTCGGGAAGCTGTCATGATGACATGTTGAGCAATTAGTGAAGTTATCTTGTCGATAAGCTCGGAAGCTATCTTGGTGACGAGCTCAAAAGTTGTGCATCCAGGGAAATTTTCTCCATGACGAGCTAGGGAAGATGTCCTCATGACAACCAAACAAACTAGGGAACGATGATCTGGCGAGTTCGAGAGGCTGTCTCCATGACGACCTGGCGAGGTAGGGAATGACGACCTGACGAGCTAGGGAGGCTGTCTCCATTACAACATGGCGAGGTAGGGAATGACGACCTAGCGAGTTAGGGAAGCTGTCTCCATTACGACCTGGTGAGTAAGGAATGACGACCTGGCGAGCTAGGAAAGCTGTCTCCATGACGACCTGGCGAGGTGGGGAATGACGACCTGACGAGCTAGAGAGGTTGTCTCCATTATGACATGGCGAGGTAGGGAATGACGACCTGGCGAGCTAGAGAAGCTGTCTTCATGACGACCTAGCGAGGTAGGGATTGACAACCTGATGAACTAGGGATGCTATCTCCATTACGACCTGGCGAGGTAGGGGATGGCGATCTGGCGAGCTAAGTAGTCTTGATGACGGCTTGACGAGGGGAGTTAGCTTGATGAAGACATGACAAGCGAAGTTGGCTTGATGATGACCTGAGCAAGTAGAGATGTTGTATGCTCGATTAGCTGAGCAGGTAAGGAAGCTATCTGATTGACGAGTTGAAAATCTGGGTGACGAATTGAGCATGTTTACGACCTGAGATGAGTGACAACCTGAGGTGAGTTACGAGCTGGGCAGGTAGAGAAGTTGTGTGGTCGACGAGCTGGATCAGTTGCTTTTCAGTTTTTCTACACCTAGTGCATCACGAGGTAGTCCTTCGGTTTCATTTAACAAATTCATTCACAACAATCATCTTCCCTTAAATTGTCTTGCTAAACTTTGCCATTGTTGAAAGAAATCGATTCTCACATATATATTTGTTGTAGTTGGCCTATTTGTGATCCCTTTTCCATTGCAAGTACTGATTCAAACTCAATCAACAGACTCACTCGAAAATATGTTTTTCATGGCGGTTTGATTCCTCTAAAGCCAAGAATGGCTCGTCTTTTCTCTTCCCTTTCTAATTTGAGAATTACGCTTGTATTGTTAAGTTAATTGGTATTTTGATTAAATGGCTATTAGGTTGACTTTTACTTGGTTGATATATCATGGTTTTTACCCGTTTTTGGCCATGCTATAAATCCTTTTTATAGAGTCTTTTTGGTATTTTTTTAGTCTTTTCGAGTCTTTATAGGTTTATGGACGATTGGAGCTTAATGGTAGTTTTTGGAGCATTTTGGAGCATCAAGGATAGAATAGCCGAAGTCATGAAGTTAGTGTCGATATTTCCGACTTTTGTCGATCGACACAACCCATGTGTGTCGATTGACGTACATATCTGACGTGAGAAGAAGTTGAGTTTTGGAGCTTGTGTCGATCGACACAGACCAGCGTCGATCGACACGCACATGTCTGACGAGAAGATTACAAGTTTTGAAAAATTTCCTCTTTTGCCCGAGAAACCCAGAAGTTTACATACAAGACACAATCCGATTTTGATACATTATATATAGTTTTCATTTAGGTTTTAGAGTTTTTACATCTTGTTTTCTATTAAGCAAAAAAGGGAGATTGATTTGGAGAGCTTTTAGGGAGACAAATCTGCACTTGTTCTTTATCAGATTTTGAACCCCTTTGTATCACCTTCTCTATCTTTTTATGCAATTTTATTCATTCATAATGTTTTCATCATCTATGTCTGAGTAGTTTGCTTGTTAGGTTTTTGGGGATTCAAGAGATTGATGAGAAATTGCTAGGATTGAATACTGTAGGGATTTATCTATTTGTTCTTTATCTTTATTGCTTTAACTCTGATTTTAGAATTGATCAACTGAAATTGGAAACCCTAGGTTGATTTAATAGATGCGAAAATATTATTAACAACTTTACCTAATCTTAGATGAGAAAAATAACTATTCGCAAAGAAATTTGGCTTAGTGATTTTGCGAACAATCGAAACCTGAACATTAATGCTTGACTTTATTTATCGACTTTGCAAAGAAATTTGGAATTCAGGGTTTAGTTATAGATAATCTCTGTAACGAAAATTGATTGGTTTTACATTTGTGTTTTGAGTTCTAGAACTACACTTAATAAAATCCGAACAGTCCTTTATTCTTCGATTTCGATTCATACTTGAGAATTATCAGTAGCCTAACCTTTTGTCTAATTGATTACAAGAACATTTACCATCATTCACTTGTTTACTTTTTCCTTTTACTTTAAATTCATACATTGTCACTTAGCTTAATTTGAACTCATAATCGTTTGTGTGATTTGCGATTCCCTGAGGATTCGATCCCAAAGTACTACTACGATCTCTTAATTTGAGAGAGTAGCTCAGGGTAAATTTGAGCATATCAAATTTTGGCGCCGTTGCCGGAGACTCGATATTACCAATCGATTTTATTGATTTTAGAATTTTGTCTACGTTTTTAATTTTTGTTACTTACGCTCTATCTCTTTTTCTTGTGTGTTTCAGGTGTATGCCTAATCGCGCTACCAGGAGCAACCAGTACAAGGAGTTAGTCGATTTCAATCTAGAGATATGAAAGTTAGAGCGTGCGAACCGAGCAGCAAAAAAGCCAATCAAGATGGTTAATCCGCTAGTACTTGTCAAAGGGGAAGATGGTTTTCTGCAAGATCAGCAAGGAAACAGGTGCAATGCTCAAGGGCAGAGACTTGATGATGAAGGTGTTGTGATTGTTGAACAAGTAGTAGTGGCACGCCAAGAGCCAGCTGGGCGTGGACGTACTTTGGGAGAGTACAACAAACCTGACGAGTTCTATGCTAACAGGGCTGTGATTCGTCCCCCAGCTTTCCAGCTGAAGCCTGCATACTATGCTCTAGTGGCTCAGCATCCCTTCCATGGTCTTTTATCTGAGCACCCCATGGACCATATAGAGAGATTCGAGGATTTAGTGTCGAGCATTAAGGCTAATGGAGTATCAAACGATTACCTCTACTGCAAGCTTTTTCCCTTACTCTCTTGGTGGAGAAGCAGCTTACTGGCGAACCAGTTTGAACAAGGTTCACTGACTACTTGGGAGGACACCAAGAATGCCTTCCTCAATAATTTCTTTGATGAGGCAAGGTCTGAGAAATTAAGGATGAAGATCTCTACTTTCAAACAGAGACCGACTGAAGCATTAAAGGCTTCTTGGGTGAGATTCAAGGCTTATCATAGAGATTGTCCTCACCATGGGTTTAGAGATGTTCAACTGCTGGGTATATTCTTCAGAGGAATAGATTGGAAGTACCAGATGGCGCTGGATGCTGCGAGTAATGGGAACTTCAATACAAGATATCCAGAAGATGCTCATGTGCTGATTGAGAACTTGGCTTCTAGTAATAGTACCAAAAATGTAGATTTTGAGAGGAAGAGGCTTGGAGAGAACATGGATGGAGGTCAAATTGCTGAGGTGAAGGAAAAGTTGGATTCTGTACATAACCTTCTAGTGGAGAAGAAGACGGTTCAGTTCGCTCAAGAGGTAGAAACTTTCTATCAAGAGGAAGAGCACGATAAAGAGGATGTCAACTACATCAATGGGAACGGTTTTCAGAGTCAAAAGTTTGGAAATCAGCAAGGGAACAAAGGCTACAATGGAAACAACCAGAGAACCACATTAACGGGAAATCAAGGTTCCCCTAGTTACACTCCTAAGCTGCAGTATCAGAAGACCGAGTATGAGAAGCCTTTCCAGAGCAACTACACAAGGAACTACGGTTCTTCTTCTTATCAAACACCTCCTGCTCAATCATCAAATAGCGACATAAAGTATATGCTAGAGCAGATCTTAGAGGGTCAACAGAAGATAACTGTGAGTTTTAACGGGAAGATGGATGCTACGGACCAAGACTTGAATGGGAAATTCGAAACTTTGAACACCCATATCAAGAAGTTAGATACTCAGTTTGCTCAAACCGTGGAGAATTCAAGGAGGCAAGAAGGATTTCTTCCATCAAGGATGGATACGAATCTGAAACACAGTGTTGTTGCTATCACGACAAGGAGTGGAAGGACGCTTGTGGGACCAATTCGTAAGAAGGATCTTAGTACCGAGCAATTGGACGAACTTATGTAGATTGAAGCAGACGAGATTTATGTTCTAGACCCTGCGTCG
Organism: Arabis hirsuta; assembly: GCA_964056655.1. NCBI lineage: Eukaryota > Viridiplantae > Streptophyta > Magnoliopsida > Brassicales > Brassicaceae > Arabis > Arabis hirsuta. The sequence continues at coordinate 40,116,812 of OZ053298.1, read as the reverse complement.
ATCGATGCAGAGGGTGTACGACGATCGACGCACATTGAAGGAACAGACGCAATCAGACATGCATCGACCGATACGCTCGACATAGGATCGACATAGAAGACTTGTGTCAATCGACGCACGACCCAGATGAACCCAATTTCGTCGAAACCTTCGGCCAATACAGAGGAGCAAGTTTACAAGCCTAAGGTACCCTATCCTAGGAATCAGAGGAAGTCTAAGTAATAGCTGGAGGATACTAGATGCAAAGATAGTTGTTGAGCTACCATTGATTGATGCTATTAGGACTAGTCCGGTAATCCGACATTATGTGAAGAGGATGGTTACCAAGAATATGGGTTTTGAGGAGGAGCTGCAATGATTTTTGAGCAAGTGAGTGCAGTGATTCAAAACATGATTCCAGAGAAACTCACAGATCCATGAAGCTTTGTGTTGGATTGTTTGATCTTTTCAGAGAGGTTTCCAAGGTCTCTTTGTGATTTGGGCTCTAGTGTCAATCTTATGCCATACTTCATTGTTGTTAGCCTTGGGATGACTGATTTACAACCGACTAAGATCTCTCTTATCCTAGCAGACAGATCAGTAAAGATCCCAGAAGGTGTTTTGGAGGATGTTCCAATCAAGGTTGGAGATTTTTTTATCCCTACTAACTTCATGGTGTTGCAATACGGTGAGGAACCCAAAGATTCTCTTATTATGGATAGACCATTCTTAGCAACAGCTGGTACTATGATTGATTGGAAAGGAGGCAGTATTACGTTAAGTGTGGGCGATTTGGAGATGAAGTTTGAGATGGATAAGCTGATGAAAAGACCCACTATAGATGGCCATACATTCTATGTGGATGCGCTTACCGACCTCGCATAAGAAGTCTTTAATGAGATGCATCACATTGATCCTTTGGAGAGGACATTGGTCAACTCTGTGACAGAGACATGACAGCTTAATGATGTTGCTAAGGGGTATGCGAAGATGATGGAGGCGAGTAAGCGGGTTATGCAATTGGTTGCTAATGTGGAGTTGGTTGGGACTACTGTGAAAGCTACAAAAACCAGTGAATGGAGTGAACAGAAAGCTCCAAAGATCATACTCAAACCACTTCTTGTCGGGCTAAAGTACGCTTTTCTAGGGCCTAATTTCACATATCCAGTCATTGTTAATGCTTCCTTAAACAATGCAAAGCTCACTTTACTGCTAAGCAAGCTGAGCAAGTTTCGCAAAGCTTTTGGCTATTCTCTTGATGACATTTCAGGTATCTCTCCGGACTTGTGCATGCATAGGATTCACTTTAAGGATGAGACGAAATCATCAATTGAGCATCAGAGGAGGCTAAACCCGAATTTGCAAGAGGTTGTCAAGAAGAAGATTTTGAAACTATTGGAGGTTGGGATCATCTATCCAATTTCGGACAGCGTTTGGATCAGTCCGGTTCATATGGTACCTAAAAAAGGAGGAGTCACAGCTGTAAAGAATGAGAAGAATGAGCTGATTCCTACAAGGACTGTAACAGGACACAAGATGTGCATTGACTACCGGAAGCTCAATACAGCCACCAGGAAGGACCACTTTCTTTTGCCTTTCATTGATCAGATGTTAGAGAGACTGGCGAATCATCCTTACTACTGCTTCCTTGGTGGGTACTCGGGTTTCTTCCAAATCCCCATTCATCCAGAAGACCAGGAGAAGACAACGTTTATTTGTCCTTATGGCACTTTTGCATACCGTAGAATGCCCTTTGGACTTTGTAACGCTCATGCAACATTCCAGCGGTGTATGATGTCTATCTTCACAGACATGATTGAGGATTACATGGAGGTCTTCATGGATGATTTCTCAGTCTACGGTTCTTCCTTCAAAGACTGCCTTAATAATCTGGAGCAGGTGCTTGCTAGATGTGTGGAGAAACACTTGGTTCTGAATTGGGAGAAATGCCACTTTATGGTGAAAAATGGCATTGTACTTGGCCATAGAGTCTCAGTGGATGGGATCGAGGTGGATCGCGCTAAGATTGAGGTTATGACTAGTCTTCAACCGCCTACTTTTGTCAAAGAGATCTGCAGCTTCTTGGGACATGCTGGATTCTACCGGAGATTTATCAAAGACTTCTCCAAGATTGCCCGCCCACTCACTGTCCTACTCTGTAAGGATGTCAAATTTCTTTTTGATACTGATTGTCTTGCTTCTTTTGAACAGATAAAACATGTTTTAGTGAGTGCTCTAATTGTGCAACCTCCAGACTGGGATTTGCCTTTCGAGGTGATATGTGATGCCACCGACTAAGAAGTTGGGGCTGTGTTGGGTCAAAAGAAGGACAAGAAACTTCATCCTATCTATTATGCCAGTCGGACATTAGACGAGGCACAAAGGAACTATGCTATTACTGAGAAAGAGTTGTTAGATGTGGTGTTTGCTTTTGAGAAGTTTTGTCCATACTTGATTGGAGCTAAGGTGATAGTTCATACGGACCATTCCGCGCTTAAGTATTTGATGCAGAAGAAATATGCAAAGCCGGTTGTTAAGATGGATTCTACTCCTTCAAGAGTTTGATATTGAAGTTAAAGACAAGAAGGGGGTTGAGAATGGCATCGCGGATCATCTTTCTCGGATTCAGATTGAAGATAACGTCCCTATAGACGATTACTTCCTTGTGGAGAGTGTACACTTCATTGAGAGCAGATTGCAAGCAAACCAAGGCGAGAATCTACAAGTTCTACGAGCTATAGACCCTGTGTCGATCGACACAATGGACGTGTGTCGATCAACGCACACTGCAAACATCGATTTTCTGACTTTATAAAATCGTATGTCGATCGATGCAACCGCCTGCGTTGATCGACGCAAGATGGCGAAGACGTTGAGTGAGGCTTTTCATGATCTCGTTTTTGCGGTTTCTATGTTCGATCGACCATGGTATGCTGATATTGGCAACTACCTAGCTGCAGAGGATGTACCTACTGACCTTAATGGCTATGAGAAGAAGAGGTTCATGAGGGAACTTAGAAGGCACTATTGGGATGAGCCTTATCTCTACAAGCATTGTTCAGACGGTATCTACAGGAGATGCATTGTAGAGGCTGAGGTTCGCGATGTGCTATTTTATTTTCAGGATTCTGGTGGCCTACGATGTTTAAAGATGCTCACAATTTTGTCTTGCAGTGTGATACTTGTCAGAGGAGAGGAAAAATTAGCAAGCGACATGAGATGCCACAAAACTTCATCCTTGAGGTTGAAGTTTTCGACTGTTGGGGAATTGATTTCATGGGTCCTTTCCCATCATCTTATGGGAATGAGTACATTCTTGTTGTTATGGATTATGTCTCCAAGTGGGTGGAAGCGATTGCTAGTCCGAAGAACGATGCTGCGATGGTTGTTAAGCTGTTTAAGACCATCATTTTTCCTAAATTTGGAGTTCCCACTGTTGTCATAAGTGATGGTGGAACGCACTTTCTTAACAAAGTCTTTGCTAAGCTTTTGCAGAAGTATGGTGCTCATCATCGCGTGGCTAGTTCTTATCATCCTCATACGAGTGGGCAAGTGGAGGTATCGAACAGATAGATTAAGGAAATCTGTGAGAAGACAGTCAATTCTACAAGGAAGGATTGGTCTACCAAACTCGATGACGCGCTCTGGGCTTATAGGACTGCTTATAAACGCCTTTGGGAACCAATCCATTCCATCTTCTTTACGAGAAAGCATGTCATCTTCCAGTGGAGCTTGAACACAAAGCAGCATAGGCAGTGAAGCTATTCAATTTTGACATCAAACCTGCTGTAGAAAGGCGTTTGATACAGCTGAACGAACTCGATGAAATCAGACATCATGCCTATGACAACTCCAAGTTAAACAAGGAGAGGACTAAGGCATATCATGATATGAGGATCATCTCCAGGAAATTCGAACCCAATGACCAGGTACTACTATATAACTCTCGTTTACAGCTTTTTCCTAGTAAATTACGTTCTCGTTGTTCAGGTCCTTTCACAATCAAAGAGGTCAGACCACATGGAGCTGTTGTCCTTATTAGTAAGGAAGGGAAGGAGTTCACTGTGAATGGACAAAGGGTGAAACATTATTGGGCGAAAGCCGAGATTCCAGCAGGACACATTGTGCCTCTGGATGATGCACCTATTGACTGAGCTCCGACACAGTCAAGCTAACGACTGCAAACAAGCGCTTAATGGGAGGCAACCCACTGGTAAGTGTACATATTTCAAATTTTTCGTTTTTGTTTTACTAACTTTAATTTTAGTTTTAGTGTTTCAGATATTTTATTCATTCAAAAAAAAAAAAGATAGCGGGTGTCGATCGACACACCAGCGAACAACACGAGGTAAGTCTAATTAACCCGATCTATTCTTCTTCCTCCTCACTTCTCCCATCAAAATAAAAAAAAACCTTTAGAATTTTGCATACTCATATCTTTTTCAATTCCTCGCGGATTTGAGTGATTTTTGGTTCTATTCTACTCGGATTTTCACACTCTCTCTGATTATAGCAACGATTTGTTCGATCTGCAAAGATGACTTCTAGAAACAATAGACAACAGGCAGGAGCAGCGGCTGCATCCAGTTCTAACCCGGACACTCAAGTTTCAACGGGAGCTTGTGCTCTTCCATGGCCAAGACTCAAGGAGACTAAGATTAGTATGCGGAGGTCTTGGAACCAACCTCCTTCTGAGATACTTGCTCTTCATGAGGTGATGGACAGAGAAATCACTGAGTATTGGGATGATTATTATTCATTGTTCTATAATGAATGGCTAAAGGTGACATTGGCACCTACACGAGTGGCGAATTCCCATACGATGAAGACTTTGGATATCCAGGACGAGGTAGTTCAGTTGTTGAGAAACACAGGCTTGGGTACCATTGCGACCAAGCATTATCCCATGTATCTCGACTTGGTACGCCAGTTCTTTGCTACAATGAGGATATATTGTCAAGTACAAGATATCAAGGATGCAAATGATGCGGGACGCTCGACTTTGACATTCATGATCCGCGGGGTCAGATATAGGATTTCGTTTCGAGATCTTTGCGGTATCTATGGATTTTTCCTGGAAAACGCTACTACAACGCTTCCGGACAAATTCCTTGACATCTAGTCCTTCTGGTCACGCTTCGGGACTTGGGTTTATAGCTCGAGGAGCTCTATACACATGGATGTTAGAAATCCGGTCCTGCGGTACGTGATCCGTCTTTTCTCGACTACACTTTTGTGTAAGAGCGAGCATGGGAAGATGAGATTGTCTGAGCTCATCCTTCTATACTATGCACTTTGGAAGGACATCGAAGAGGAGCCCGTTATTAACATCAACGCCAACATGGCCTCTGTCTTTGCACGCCACTTGACTATTCTGAAGTCTACACCATTTACTCTGACCAAGAGCAGCAAGGCCTTCACTACTACGTGTGGAGAGCAAGTTTTGCTCCGTGGATCTAGAGTATCTGGGGAGAACTACCTGGGTTAGGCCAAAACATCATTGGGTTTTCCGAGATGCTTTTAACGAGTAGCGTATGGTTCAGCTGCCTCTACTGGATATGACGTACATCTCCAGTAACTCGGCAGTGCTCTCTTTCTAGCCATATCCAACATTGCTTAGACACGTTGGCACCATTTGCAGGCAACAGACTCCTGGTGTTCGTACTTTGGATAGTGGAGCTGGTACTTCTGCTCGGGGCTCATCTACTTCCAAAGCTCCATCTCTACCTCACCATCTTCCGGAAACTCCCCCGATCCCTATGGAGATAGAGGTTTTCCAGACTTGGGTTGCTCAGAGCTTTCAGAGCATTTGGCAAGCCATCGCTACTTTGTCTCGCTGTAGATGTGTTCGTCCATGTTCACCATTATCTCAGTCAGCTCCTTTCCCACCACCAGAAGAAGACTAAATCCTCACCATCTACCATAGTATCCTATTTTTTTTTCTTTTATTCTTTTTTTAGTCGATTTTTCTGTTTCTTTTGAGTCAGTTTGTCATTTGTTTCCATTTGATTATTGAACTTGTGTTCTAATGAAATTATGCTGTGTTTTCCCGTTAATAGTTTTTCTTGAGTGATTTTTGAATTTACAGTGGCTGACTTTGGAAATTTTCTCTAGCATTCGACAAACTGTTCTACAGCCACTGCGTCGATCGACGCACGCAGGAAATGGGTAAGATTTCATTCTTTCATCGGTTCATTTTCTTTTCGGGACCTTTAACCAACTTCAGGCTTGATAACACTGGAGACAGTGTTGGTTAAGTCTGGGGGAGGAAACTACTAATGTGTTTCTCTTTGTTTTGGTTTGTTCTGAGACTAATTGCCATTTTATTGAGTCAAAACAGTTGGAAACTATTACCCTTCTCTTGGTTTAGTGGATTGTCTTTTTCAGATGAGTGACCATTTTTGCAGAATCGATATCAGAATCAGACTAATGAAAAATCCAAAGGCTGACCAGTTAACTGGAGACGTCTGTTATTTTCAGCATAACCCGCCAAGTTCGAGCTAATTAAATGGTCTCATTTGTGATTGATGTTCATAGGGCATGACTCTTCATTCATACCTGACAAGTGCAACTTGTGTAGAAAGTGATGGTACTCCTCTCCCTTCTTTAAGTTAAAAAAAAAGGTGATATGATTCTCTTTGAGTAGAAAACCAACGAGTTATTACTCAAGAGATGATCACCCAGAGCTCAAAAGCAGCAGTCTGAGTCCCATATAACGGATGTAGAGGATGAGCAGTCTCACGACCATGTCTCCTCACAAGGAACAATATTAGTGAAAGCACTGTTTTTGAGCTCATAAAAAAGAGAGTAGAGAATCGAATAAGTCTGAGGGAGGAGAAAGAGTACCAAGAGTTGTATGGTTGATTTGTCATGGTGTAGTATGGGAATGAGTCCAGAAGGTTCTTGGCATTGAGATAATTGATGAGACCCAAAAATGATGACTTGCGGATTATGTTGAGAAGTCGTGGATGAATTTGGGAGGCTGCGAATGTCAGTGGAGAAGTACATGGTGGTTTGATTTTGGGTTGGTTTTGCATTATGTGGATTACGAGTTGATAGGGTCAGTTCAGTGCTCCAAGGGAAGGTAAGTTTCTGTGTTTTCAAACCTCTTTAACATTCTTAGTTTATGTTTTGCTTGAGGGCAAGCAAAGGCTAAGTCTGCAGGAATTGATATATCATGGTTTTTACCCCTTTTTGGCCATGCTATAAGTCCTTTTTATAGAGTCTTTTCGGTATTTTTTTAGTCTTTTCGAGTCTTTATAGGTTGATGGACGATTGGAGCTTAATGGGAGCTTTTGGAGCATCAAGGAAAGAATAGCCGAAGTCATGAAATTGGTGTCGATATTTCCAACTTGCGTCGATCGACACAACCCATGTGTGTCGATCGACGCACATGTCTGACGTGAGAAGAAGTTGAATTTTGGAGCTTGTGTCGATAGACACAAACCAGTTGCATCGATCGACACGCACATGTCTGACGAGAAGATTACAAGATTTGAAGAATTATATGTTTTGCCCGAGAAGCCCAGAAGTTTACATACAAGGCCCAATCCGATTTTGATACATTATATATAGTATTCTTTTAGGTTTTAGAGTTTTTACATCTTGTTTTCTATTGAACAAAAGAGGGAGATTGATTTGGAGAGCTTTTAGGGAGACAAATCTGCACTTGTTCTTCATCAGATTTTGAACCCCTTTGTATCACCTTCTCTATCTTTTTATGCAATTTTATTCATTCATAATGTTTTCATCATCTATGTCTGAGTAGTTTGCTTGTTAGGTTTTTGAGGATTCAAGGGATTGATGAGAAATTGCTAGGACTGAATACTGTAGGGATTTATCTATTTGTTCTTCATCTTAATTTGAGAGAGTAGCTCAGGGTAAATTAGTATCCATCTAAACCGAAGCAAATCACAAATATTAATTTTAAAAATCCGAATATCCGATCTGATCCGTATATTACTTATACATACATATAATATGGTAGATTTATAACGTATATTTACGTTTTTTAACTTTTAAATATATTTGACGAATATATTTATAGTAAAAATAGATAGATACTAACTTTATTTGAAATATATTTCTTAAATAAAATATATATATATATATATATTATTTTTTACAGTTTTAATCTTTTAAATTCAATTTTTTAAATAATTTATCGAATAAAATTAGATCCATTTCATATATTTATTGATTAATTAGTTTAAATCTTATATTAAAACCTTTTAAAAAAATATATTATGGTGTTTTAATTTTTTTTTTTTAAACAGATTTTCGCGAAGATCCTGATATCCGCAAATATCCAGAAAAAAATCTGGATATCTATCATCCCGGATATCCGAAATTTTTTGAATCAAAGCAAATCGGAAAATTAGATATCCGTCAAAAAAACAAGTCGAATCACTAATACTGTATTTTTTTCAGATATCCGATCCGCGCCCAGGCCTAGTTTTGATATATCTAGTAATCAATTTTTTACTCTTTTTCTTCATTTTCAATAGTCTCATCGCTCTTCCGCTATGATTCTCTGATGCAATTAGTTCATTTTAGGATTTGAGATTGGAGGAAATGGAAAAGTGTCAATACCATGTTCCTAACAATGTAAAACCTCCTTTTTGTTGGAAAAAAACACTACCATGTTCCTTCTCGTAAAAATGTATTTTTGATTTGAAGCTTTGTGTTCTGTTCTGGTTCTTAATTCAGAGTTTCAAATTTTTCCAAAAAATTAGTGACTACTCGGTTCCCTATTAGTATATTTACTAGCATTCAAATTTATTGTAGAATGAGTGTCAAATCGAGCAACCCACAAGATCAACATTGAATTAGAGTTTTCTCGGCTGCATGTGTCATGATGGATTTTTTGAATGCTGGAAATATAAAACTTCACAGTCTTACTTCCTAAGTGAATGATTCAACAACTTGATATAAGACTCGAGGATAGCACAAGAAACTTATGAACTTTGATGAACAGATCTTCAAGTAGCAGATTTATAAAGAGATGGAGGTGGATCGAAGGCACCACAAAGGCTATGGAAAGGCCTTTGATACAGCTGAACGAGTCTAGTTCAAGGGAATCCACACAATGAACATAGAACTCATAAATATAGAACACATCTTGAAAGAAAGAGAAAACATCTATGATTTCATTCAACTTCAAATCTGTCTTACAAAGAGTAAATCTAGAGACTTATATAGTCTCAACAATGAGAGGACAACCTAGTGGTCAAAATTATCATAAACGAAAACAATTCAAAATGCTTAAAATAAAAGGAAACAAATCAAAGCTTAACTGACAGAATTAAGGCTGATTTTTTTTTAATTTAAATGACAAAATCTTTAGAATGCATATGTACGTTTTCATGGCTTGAATCGACTGATTTGAAATGTCTTGATGTCCTCTAGAAGACTCTGGTGAAGCTAGAGATTCTCTATAAGTTGGTGAGAATTCAAACAAAGAAATATCCTTGTTTTCTCTGAAATAAGACCTTGCACTTGTGACCTTGATTCCGAAACAAGTTGGGCTTTTCTCCTTGTTATATTTAGTGTTTTGGGCTCCCTGGACAGTGTACTTGATGGTGCAAAAGAGGTTGGATCCATGCGTTCAGATGCAAGGCAAGTGGTGATTTTAGCTTATTCTCGTTTGAGGTCCTCATCATAACTAGACCATGAGAAAGAGTTAGGTAAATGGTTAAAAGATGATGAAGAACACGAAAGTGTGTTGGTTAGAGACATGCCACAAGGTGAAACCCTGAGATCATAATTTTTTTTTTTTTTGAATTAAGAGATCATAAATTTTTACAGTTTAAAAGGTTGCAACTTTGAAGCATGGTGCCACAATTGAAGAAGAATAAGACTAAGAGACCAAAGAACACACAGAAACGAGTGTGGACACGAAAAAGATAAGTAAGAAGAGTTATTTTATCGTTTGTGCCAAAGATTGTATAGTTTCTGCATACAATACAATACAATACAGTTAACTTATGATCCATCAAAGTTCTGCATACTAAGATTTTCTAGAGTAGTCCAGTCATGGAGTTATTTTATCGTTTGTGTCAAAAAAAACTTTATTTAAATGGTTCACAGAAACTATGTTTAAAATAAATGTTTCTAGAAAAATTCTTCATTTCCAAAAAAGTTTGATTATTGAAAAAAATAAAAATGACTTCATAAAAAAAACAAACGAAAGAAAATACTATTAGCAAACAAGAAATACACTCTTTCCAAAAATAAGCCATAAAAAAGTAAAAAGTAAAAAGTACAAAAAAATGATTGGAGAAAAAAACTTAACCAATTGGTTGGTTGTCTGCCGTCGATCACTTGGTTTAAGTAGTTAATTTGGCTTCAGTCTCAAGTGTCAATCAAGAATAAGAATGAGAACATTCTCCAATAAATCATTTTCAACTTCAAAACCTTGTTGAACATGTTATTCAAAGCTTCTTCCTTTTCTTTTTAGCTCTGAAATTAGAAGAACTATAACCATTGAAAAAGATTTTGAGGTTCATTTGCACCGCACCTCATACCCAATCCTTGTCACTAATAAATGTGTGTAATTTAGTGATATGGAGGGTTGATGCAGTGCATCTTTTACTTATCTCGGTAAAATCATATAGGTTTTCTATCACTTTTATATTTAAGTTATTTTTTAGGCTTTAAGTTTCAATTATGTTATTTCTTTTTCACTAAGTTTAGGGTTTTTCTTCTTCTTACGTTTGTATTTAAAGCCAATCTTGTGTTACAGGAACGACAGTTGCATTATTAATAAGAAAACAGAGCTTTCAAGCTTTCTTTATCTCTTGAATTTTGACTATCCATTAAATTAACGATCTTCAAGCTTGTTCTTTGTTAGGTTATTCATACGAATCAACGAGCATTGAACGTTGTTACGATTAGGTTGCGCCAGTTTTGGTATCAGGACGTTCCTGTCTAGCTTGTGATTCTATAAATCATGGCCCCTAAGCGCAACACACAACAAGCCAAAGAGATACACAACGACGATCAACCAAACGAGGGGGCTGAGCTTCGTAAAACTCTTTTGGCTATGCAAGAGAATATCCAAGCGACGATCACTAATTCAATTAATGAATTGGCTGAAACTGTTCTGAACAATCAATACCAACACCAAGAAGTAGACGATGAGGATTCAAAAGAAAGTCAGGATAATCCTTTTGCACACAACCGACATCACCGTAATCGACATAGAGAAGAAGAACGAAAGGATAGGAGGTGGGAATCGGGTTTTAAATGAGAGATACCCAAGTTCCATGGTCGTGCTTGTGGATAAGAATTGTTGGATTGGCTTGTGGCAGTCAATGAGTTATTGAAATTCAAACAGGTGCCCACTGAGAGACAAGTTGAGTTGGTGGTGACAAAATTTCGTGGAGGTGCTGGAACTTGGTGGTTGCAACTAAAAGCAACATGCGCTCGTATGGGTAAAGAGAAGATTATGTCATGGAAAAAATTGCAGAAGTACTTACGTCAATCTTTCCTACCACAGAATTACGATCGCACCATGTATACAAGGCTACAAAACCTGCGTCAAGGCTCTCGTTCGGTCGATGAATATACGAATGAGTTTTATCTTCTTATAACTCTGAATGAGATCTTTGACAACGAGATTCAGTTGGTCTCATGTTTTATTGGTGGTCTACGATTGATATATTCATATCTTTACACTTTTTATGTATATAATTGTATACCATTATCCCTCATTCTGCATCATTCCGCATCATTTAGGACTCTTTTAGCCTTAGTTTAGCTTAGATTTTCATCTTAGGGTTCTAGGTTAGTGTTTGTACATATTCTTCTTCTTATACCCTTTTTCAGGTCGTATCTGAGCTAAAATGGAGTTATCTGGCTATCAAGAGCTTAAAGGATTAAAGGGGAATACTGAGGAGTGGAAGCAGGAGAGAAGTTATCGGTCATCGCATACCAGATATGACCGATATACCAAACCTGGAACGGTGGGAAGATGGAGTCTCATCAAACACACTGAAGTTCATGACTTGGATTGAGAATCAGGATATCGGTTGCCACTAAAAATTAGCACACCGATATCCCAGGTTATCCTTTTATCACGATGAAGCATCAAGACTCTCCAACCGTTGGATCAGGCGAGGCATATCGGCTGAACCTGATAGTAAAGACATCGATATCCCCTAATATGGACACAAGCTGATGAAGAAGATCCATAACCTGCGCCTAACGAGGATGCAATGTTGTGACACGACAGCTGGTTGAAACACTGGAACGACACCGGATATAGGTCATTTCCCCGATATAAGAGTGACCGATCCTCATCATATTTTGTTGATTTTTCTGGGTCGACCGTTGACTTTTGCTGGGTGATCCGATTCGCTTCGGGTCGACTCGAGTACTGTTATGCGGGTTATAGATATGTTCTTAGCCCCTGAAAAACCCAAGTTTTCTTATCTAGCTATATTTGTAGAAGCTTTTTTTTACGTTTTAAGTTGTAATCACCCTTTATAGCATTAATCTCTTGATGTTCTAAGTACTCATCTTTATAAAGTTTTAGTCTTTTCCTTAAAGTTTGAATCTTTGAGCTTGAATCGCTTTCGTTTATGCATTTACGTTTCACGCATCGAACTAGCTCGGTCATGGCTTCTACCATAGCCATTAGCGAGTAGTCTCTTTGTTGAGCTGCGAGTTAGTAGATTTAGAGGTTTTAGAAAGTGGCTAACATCGCCTGGGGTCATCAGTGAAGTAATCTCAAGCTTAGGTTGAGTTTAGAGCTTAGTTCTTGAATCATTTCTCGAATCATGTTGATAGGCGTTCCCCTGCCCGAAAGGTATTTGTGGGAATGCATGAACGACCTTTTGTTTGGCTTAGTAATCTTTGACCACGAAAGTTGTTGTTGAGGCGCTAAGTGAGCTTACTAGACTTGACCGGTCATGCTTGGAGAGTACATAAATCTAGCAGCGAAAGTTAGTTAGATCTAGGTACTCAACAAAGTAATTAGTGCCACGAAAGTGGACTAATTTGATTCCGGTTCCATGCTTGTAAACTAAACCTTCAACTGAAAATTCTCCATGGTTTAGTACTCTAAATCCTAGTCTTTCTTGTGTTCGAACCCTGTACTTGCTACAATTGAATCATGAGTTAGGTTGTTAGCTTGCTAGGTTTTATTTGATAGCTTTGTATGCTAATGTTGAACTTGAAAAACCTCTCATCAACGATCCCAAATTCAAAACGCATTGACACAGTTTGATCCCAATACGATTACTGAAGCACATCGTAGAGCTATTGGCTTTAAGCATCAATTCAAGACTACCCTGTCTTGGAGTTCAGCTAATCACACCAAGGTGTTAGGAGGTTTGGGGACAGACCAAAGTCAACATGTCTCGTCTACGCGAGATGGAGAGGATACGAATTAGACACACACACCAAGCATATGGTCCTCTGGAGAGGTGCAAGCATTGCGTCGTTCATCTCGTCTAAATGCTTTAAGGTGTTTCTCTTGTGGCGAGCTAGGCCACATTCAAACCGCATGTTCGAAACAAAACCGTCGCGATTTTTTTTTAGAGGATACAAAGTGGGATGATGATGGTGTTGAGGATCAAGAGGAGGACGAGGAAGCATTTTCGGTAGATCAAAATAGTGGAGATCGTGGAACCATGTTAGTGGTACGTGTGTGCTTAGCTCTAGTTATGTTGGAAGAACCATGGCTGCCGACCAATATTTTTCAATCTACATGTACGATAAAGGGTAAAGTTTGTCACTTCGTCATTGATTCAGGAAGTTGCAGGATTATGGTGTCAGAGGAAGCGTGTCGCAAGTTGGATTTACGTCGAGAAGATCATCCAACTCCTTATAAATTCACGTGGTCGAAAGAGGGTACAGAAGTACGTATTACACAACCGGCATTGGTGTCATTTTCTATTGATCAACATTATAAGGATAAACTCTTATGTGACGTGGTGCCTATGGATGTGTGACACCTCTTGTTGGGACGTTTGTGGCAGTATGATCGTGATGTTTCTCATCGAGGGAAGACTAACATTTATAGCTTTATCTTTGATAATCGCAAAATTGTCTTGCTTCCTAATTTAGAGCCATCCCTGTTGCAAGATGTTGCTCCTAAGCCTCATGAGCAGGGACCAACGGCGATGAGTACATCTGCTAAGAGTATTCTTTTTTTGTTCTTTAATGATGTTTGAGCATGAATTTCAGGAGACTGGTTTTGCTGTGTTACTGTTAACAGCGACTGCATCAGCTACTACCTCAGCCTTTGTCGAGCCTTGGATTACGAGTTTGTTAGATGAATTTAAGGATATTTTTCATCTGAGCTACCTTAGGGACTACATCCACTCCAAGATATATAACATCAAATTGATTTAGTGCCCGGTTCTGCTCTTCCCAATCGCCTTCTCTTTAGGATAAATCCGTAAGAACATGAAGATTTAAGAAGAAAGTCGAATAGTTAATCACTAAAGGACATATTCGGGAGAGTCTTAAGTCCGTGTGCAGTGCCAGCGCTCCTCATTCCCCAAAAAAATGGATCATGGCGGATGTGTGTCGATAGTCAAGTGATTAATAAGATTACAGTTCGATATCGGTTTCCAATACCGCGTTTGGATGATTTACTTGATCAGATTGGGAAGGCAACCATTTTCTCGAAGTTGGACTTGAAAAGTGGGTATCACCAAATTCATATTAGGCTGGGTGATGATTGGAAAACGGCCTTTAAAACTCGTGAAGACTTATTTGAATGGATGGTGATGTCGTTTGGGTTATTGAATGCTCTGAACACATTTATACGAGTGATGAACCAAGCATTGCGCCCTTATATTGGTAAGTTTGTGGTGGTCTACTTTGATGATACATTGATTTTCAATACGTTTGTGGTAGATCATCAATCACACCTCCGACAAATTCTCCAAGTTTTGAGACTTGAGACCTTGTTTGTGGCTAGACAAAAATATGAGTTGGGAATGGATCGTGTGTTATTTCTTGGGTATGTGGTCTCATCTATGGGCCTATCAATGGATGAAGGTAAGGTGGAAGCACTGAGATCTTGGCCAAAGCCACGTATAATCTCGAACATTTGAAGCTTTCACGGACTGCTTCATTTTATAGGCGTTTTGTGCCTCATTTCAGCTCGATTATGGCTCCATTAACAAATTGCATAGAGGCAGCCCAATTCACGTGGACTACGGAGGCACGTGAAGCTTTTCAAATTAGCAAAGCAAAGCTTACGTCTGCACCCATATTGGTCATACCTGACTTTGAGGTACTATTTGAGTTACATTGTGATGCGTCTAAGTTGGGCATTAAGGCAGTCTTGAGTCAACAGAATCTTCTGGTGGCTTATTATAGCGAGAAATTAGCTGGAGCGCGGAGTCGTTATAGTACGTATGACGTTGAGTTTTATGCCATAGTGCAAGCTATTAAGCATTGGCATCATTACTTAGTACATCGTGACTGTGTTTTGTTCACTGACCACGACGCCCTAAAGCATCTTGATAGTCAGATCAAGGTTTCGGCAAGACATGCCTCATGGATAGCTTATTTACAAGAGTTTACGTTTTCCATCCGTCATAAGTCGGGTAAGCTTAATCGTGTCGCCGATGCATTGAGCAAGAGACACACGTTATTGACTACAATGCATGTTTCTGTTCTGGGGTTTGCATCTTTTTCATCTTTGTATAAATCTGATCCGTTCTTTAGCCCAATACTCACCGCGGTTAAGGATAGTTCTCGTGATGACTTTAAACTTACGGACAGTTTCTTGTTTCGTGGAGTTCAACTTTGTGTTTCAAATTATAGTTTGAGGCTGCGAGTGATTGAAGAACTTCACGCAGAGGGTCATGTTGGTCGTAATCGAACGCTTCAGCTTGTGTCTGCCTCTTATTATTGGTCGACGCTTCGGCACGAGAGATTTGTGGAGCAATGTTGTGCCTGCCAATTAGCTAAAGGTCAGGCTCCTAACGCAGGTTTATATCTTTCATTATCCATTCCAACTCAGTCTTTGACAGATTTGAGTATGGATTTTGTGTTGGGCCTTCCACGAACTCAAAAAGGAAATTATTCAATCTTTGTGGTCGTTGATCATTTTTCAAAGATGGCTCATTATGTTCTTTGTAAACGAACAATGGCTACAGTTAATGTGGCTCAGTTATTTTTCTAGGAAGTGTCCCGTCTTCATGGACTCCTAACCTCTATTATCTCTGATAGAGACACACGATTTTTTAGTCATTTTTGGAGGTCTATATGGAAAATATTAAATACGAGTCTTGATATGAGCACGGCTTACCATCCGCAAATGGATGGCCAGGCGGAGGTAACAAATCGAGCTTTGGAAAATATGTTGCCATGTCTGGTTGGAGAGAATATTCGTTCATGGGAAGCTCAGTTGGGCCAAGCCGAATTTGCACACAATCATGCTACAAATCGGAGCTCTGGTTTTAGCCCTTTTCAAATTGTTTACAGCTTGATTACGCATGGTCCTCTTGACTTAACCATTGTCCAAGACCCGCGTCGTATTCATGGTTGTGTCGTTGAGTTTGTTGAGTCATTACGTGATGTACATCAGAAAGCACATCAGCACCTTGAATTGCCAGCACAAACATACAAAATATGTGCTGATTCAAAGCGACGTGAAATGATTTTTGAACCAGGCGAGATGGTATGGGTCGTGTTGACTAGAGATCGGATGCTTGCTCATGAATATAACAAGCTTCGGTCACAGAAAATTGGACATGTTGAAGTAATAGAGCGCATCAACAACAACGCGCATCGTCTTCGTCTTCCATCTCACATCAAGGCGGCAAACGTTTTTAATGTTAAGTACCTCTTGAAGCTTCATGGTGATAATAGCGTTCCAGATTCAGAGACAAATCTTCTCCTACCCGGGGTGATCTGATGCAGTGCATCTTTACTTATCTTAGTAATATCATATGGGCTTGCTATTAGTTTTATACTCAAGTTTCAATTATGTTATTTTTTTTTTCACTAAGTTTAGGGGTTTCTCTTCTTACATTTGTATTTAAAGCCAACTTTGTGTTAAAGGAAAGACAGTTGCATTATTAATAAAAAAAAACAGAGCTTTGAAGCTTCTTTTATCTCTTGAATTTCTGCTATTCATTGAATCAACGATCTTCGAGCTTATTCTTTGTTCGGCTATTCATACGAATCAAAGAGCATTAAACGTTGTTACGATTAGGCTGCGCCAAGGGTTTTTATTAATAGGAAAAAAAATCAAATGCCTCTAGATAAACTAATAAAAAATTTCAACTTTCATGTGTTTTGTGTGGTTAACAAAGTAAACATTTACATATAAATGTTTGTTTCATAATAAATCCCATATATCTATGGCTATCCTATATAAAAAATAAAGTTTTATTTCAAATAAAAATATGTTGTTTTTTTATGTAATATAAATTTGTGTTTTTTTTACATTTTTTATAAATTTGGTTATGATTTTTTTATTAAATCGATGTCTATACATATTGTATGTCGGTGTTGTCTATACATATTTTAATAAGCTATTATTTTCTTTTATATATCATATTTTCAAAAAAAAACTTCAACTTCTTAATCAATTACAATTTTTGAACAAAAACATCTCCAATTTTTAATCTTTTAAACATACAAATATGCGCACATTCTTGATAAAACCCGATGAGGTTGGATGCCCATAAAAAATGCATTCTCGAAGGGCCCACAATTGGATTTAAAAAATGGATTCTCCTTTTTCCATTCTCCATTAGATTTCGCCTTGATATTTGATGCTACTATAAATTTTCAAAAACATATATGAAATTATTAAAATAATACTTTTAGTAAACATGATAAAATATCTTTCTTCTTATTATCATGATTAAAACATAAATAAACTTACATGAAAAAACAAGAATTATAAGAGTTAATAAGCAAAACAATTTTATTCATATTTCTAGTGGAAATTTAATTATTTTAAATATATGTATATAATTTTTTTCGAATCGTTTTAGTCTTTGTCTTGAAGTTACGAGAGATTGATAGAACCATATTTATATGTGTATTTACATATGTTACAAAATGGTTTAAGTTATATTCAACGTTTTATAATATGAATGAAAGTTACAAAACTATTGTCTTTTAAATTATGGTTTTCTTCTAAAAGTATCATTATTGTTTAGAGAGTTTATTATCAGTGGGTTCAATAGCAAAGAAGAAAGTTTCCTACACATGTAATAGACGTATTGTGGCTTGGAAGCACAATGGTAGCATGTTGTTGGACGGGGCTCCGACGTTCAAGACAACAGAATAGAGTTAAATAAAGAAAGACCACGGATTAAAATATGGAATGACAAAAAATATATTTTGGGATCAGTCTTTAGTAAATTGAGTGTATCTTGATATTTAACCGTCAGATTTTGGCAATCAAATATTCATTTTAAAGCAGAGATCCTCGCCTATCTCTTGATAAATATGATTTGATCCGATGGTGGGAACATGTTTATCTAGAGCAAAATATCTTATGGACAGGATTTGTCTTTCCTGAAAATGTTTGTTTTTCCTAACTAAAAGTAACAAATATATGCCAAAACCAAGTAGTTTCTTTATTAAAAACATATTAAAGATATAGTAAAAACTTGTAAAATATGATGTATATCATTTCACAAGTGGTTGCATGTGGCTGTTGAGATAGTAACCAGGGATCCTTCCATACTGATATGGAAGATCCCATCTAACTCGTTTGATCAGCCCTTTTTCTTACCAGGGGTCTAGCCGAGATGATACTTTTCTATCCAAAGGATGGAGAATATGAGGTACGGGAATCCATCGGAGTGGAATTCATGTAGTACCGTCCCTTGAACACTTTGGCGAAGAGAGAATTCGAGTTATCCATTAATCGCCAAAGTTGTTTTGCGAGCAAAACTGTATTAAAAGCCTTAATAGTCTGAACTCCGAGGCTTCCATCATGCTTATCTCTGAATAATTTTTTCAAAGCAAGCCAATGCATTCCTCGTTGACTTCCATTGGAACTCCACCAAAATTGTGTGACCGCACTAGTCAGCTTAGTAGTTATAATCTTAGGTAAGCTAAAGCTATACACGACATATGTCGGCAGAACGATCGCGACCGATTTTATTAAAACCTCTTTATCCCTTTTTGATAGAAATTTTGAGGTCCAACTATTTATTCTATCTTATAGCCTTTCCCGTACGAACGCAAAAACATGTGTCTTTGCTCCGCCCAAACTTTCAAGAATGCCCAAATATGTTCTCATTCCTCTGAGTGCTTCAATTCCCGAAATTTGATGTATTTTGGTTTTAACCGTCGCATCCACTAAATGCCCGAACTGAATTGATGATTTGGCGTAATTGATGTGTTGGCCTAACGCCTCGCCATATTTAGTTGGTATACTGTAAAGTATGTTCCACTCCTCCTTTGCTGCTTTACAGAAAAATGGACTATCATCGGCAAAAAGTAAGGAGGACACGCTCTTGCTAATTTCAGGACTGTGAGTTTTTTCTCCCGTTCAGCCTTCCGTACATTGGCTATAAGTGCTTTCGTACATAGAATAAATATATATGGGAATAGAGGGTCCCCTTGTCGTAGACCCCGTTTTGGTGTTATGTGGTCTTTTGGTTGTTTGTTAATGAGAACCTTATACTCCATCGAAGATATACACCACATCCAACGTAATCCACTTTTCTACAAACCCCATTTTCCTTAGAGTACCCTCGATGAAGGGCTATTCTACCCGGTCATATGTTTTACTCATGTCAGTCTTAACTGCCATAAACTTGGATTTCCAAGCCTTGTTTGTTCACAAGCTATGGAACATTGTCTGACCAATTAAAATGTTATCTGTGAATAGTCTATCTGCAACAAAAATCGATTGTGTTTTAGATATGATAAATAATCTTATACCCAACATTACAGAGGCTGATAGGCCTCAACTCCGTCATCTTAGTAGGTTTCTCCATTTTTGGGATTGAACAGATATTTGTTCTGTTTAATTTACGGTCAAAGCTTCATGTTCATAATAAATCATTGACCAAATGTAGGACATCTTGTTTGACTATATTCCATGAGCGTTGGAAAAATAATATTGTAATCTCATCTGGTCATGAGATTTTTTTGGGATGCATCATAAACAAAACCTTCCGGATTTCTTCTTCCGTTGTCATACTCGTTAGTGATTCGTTTATTCGTTCTGTAATCGATTTCAATAGAAGATTATTTTGTTGTATTTAGTCACTTATATCTTTTTTTTAAGTTTATCATTAGTTGAATTGTATTATCGATTTTTTTTTTTTGAAATGTTAAATTTATTTATCAACAAAAAAAAAGATTACAAACTGTTTTGGCTCAAAATAGTTGGTACAAAAAAACTTATAAAATCAATTAAAATCTCACACGATCAAGATACCTGCAGCTTTATCTTTGAAACTCTATATAGGTAAATAGGATACTTTATTCCATCGATTTTTTTTTGCCGGCCATATTGTAATTTTTTTAAATTGGTATGCCACAACGGACTCTTCTTCTTAAGGCCCTCTAGCCCTTTAAACCTCTTTGAAGAAGACTCCCAGACTTGAACTCTAGTTTGGTGAGAAAGCAAAGAGATGATTTACCACTGTCCCACATACTCCTCCTCTAATGAATTATTGATTAAAAAAATAAATTTGATCTCTTTAAAATATTAACATAATTAATAAATCTATAAATTAATAAAAATATCATAGTTAAAATCTCAAAATGAGCCAATCCTGTACAAGGAAGACTGCCACGTGTTTGGATGTCCTTTTGGATTATCCAACTACAGAAAAAAACCGAAACATTTTTGCAATCTAATGTCACCAATCACGACATAAACTATTGCCACGTGGCAGTAACCCACCTTACCCTCTTCTTCTTAAGGCCACATCATCTCTTCGCTCTCTA
Source organism: Arabis hirsuta (assembly GCA_964056655.1). NCBI lineage: Eukaryota > Viridiplantae > Streptophyta > Magnoliopsida > Brassicales > Brassicaceae > Arabis > Arabis hirsuta. The sequence continues at coordinate 40,095,932 of OZ053298.1, read as the reverse complement.
CTCACTTCCGCCATGTCTGCAGCACTAAGCTCGTCTCTCTACACTTCCCCAAAGAAACCTTCATGTCCACAACACTCTCAATCCACAGTCTTATCCACGAAACCCACCTCCATCAAAACCACTCTCTTCACTGTCGCCGATCAGACCGTAACCCTCCAGATGAAAGAGAAGATCCTCTGTCTCGAGCTCATGGGAATTGACTCAGGCAAATCCCTCTCTCTCAACCCTTGTATCCGCTCAGCCTCTCTTGACTCAATCGAATCCGTCCTCCATTTCCTTCAATCAAAAGGAATCTACCCAAATGACCTCCCAAGGATCTTGGGGATGTGTCCAAAGATCCTCACTTCCGACATCAGAACAGAACTCAACCCTGTCTTCATGTTCCTGACGAGTGATCTCAATGTCCCTGAGAATGGGTTTAGAAAAGTCATCAAGAAATGCCCAAGGCTCCTGATTAGCAGTGTAGAAGACCAGCTCAAGCCTGCTCTTTTCTACTTGCAGAGACTTGGTTTCAAGGATCTTGATGCTCTTGCTTACCAAGATCCTGTCTTGTTGGTGTCTAGTGTTGAACACACTCTCATCCCAAAGCTTAGGTAAAAACTATCACTCGTTTTTTCTTTAATGTTACTTGAGCAAAGAGAAATGGACTGGTGATTGATTAGATTAGAGAATTTACAATTAGTGTTACTAAGTTACATGTACAATTAAAAAATCTACATCTTTTTCTTTTTGGTCAGATTCTTGGAGAGTATAGGTTTCTCGAGATCGGAAGCGATTGGAATGATCCTTAGATGTCCGGCTCTATTCACATTCAGCATAGAGAACAACTTTAAACCAAAACTCGATTACTTCATGAGTGGGATCAAAGGTAAACTGGAGAATTTAAAGGAGTTTCCGCAGTATTTTGCTTTCAGTCTAGAGAAGAGGATAAAGCCGAGGCACTTGGAATCGATGGAGAGAGGTTTAGAGCTGCCATTGTCATTGATGCTTAAGAGCACTGATGAAGAGTTCGAGCAATTGCTCCTGCTCACAAAGCCATCTTCAGTAGCAAATGTGTAATTATTATTATTATTATTATTTTGTATAATAAGTTGGGGAATGTTACTGTGTTTATTGATTGTGTTCAAAGCTTATATATTAATATTGTTCCATGTATCTCTGAACTGCCAAAGTATAAAGGTTGGTTGATAGGTAATTTGTACCGATGCGGTACAATTTATATCATTTCTATAATAACTAGTCAAAAAGGCGGTACCAAAAGCGTTAACTACATTCAGTTTTTTGTAGCCTTTTTTTTTTACCGTTACTTGTTTAAGCTTTTAACTATTTTTTACGGTTCTAATGGCTAAAAACTCGTCATGTAGGTCACCAATCAGTACAATATTTTACCGTTCTAACCCTAAATTCATTTATTACTGTTATGTGATCCTTTAAATTTTTACCATTTTACGTCACCAGTCGCATTGTATAGCTCAAACTTATAAGATTTTTGATCCAGGTTAGTAGTCTATTGGAGTATGTACCAATGTTGGAAGAAAACAAAAACCAAGATTTTGCAGAGGTATGGTTGGGCTTCAGTGGGCTTCATGCTAGGAATTTATTTGGTTTGATAATTATTATTATTTTCGTATCTAAATAAATTACTATGAAGAAACAAAATAATAGCATTAAACCCTAAAAACTCGTTCGTAGTGAATAAAAAAAAAAAAAGTTATAACATATTCGATTTCATGGCTGAGGATCGTCTTCGTTAGTATTTTATAATTTTCCTAATAAACGAAACAAAGTCAGTCGGCTGCTTTTGGGTTCTTCTTCTACTCATTCATCAGATTCACAATTTGGCAATCGAACAAAGTCTTTTGGTCTTCCTTTTCCTTTGTTTTTGGATCCGTAAAGGAGAAGAATATGTTATTCTCGAGGGGTATTTCTCGGATTTCTTCCAAGTTTCTGAGAAATCGCAGCTTCTATGGCTGCTCTCAATCTCTCGCCTCTCATCGCCTCGCAATCCTTCCCGATCAGGGTCACTCTTGTTGCTCTGACTCTCTACACAAGGTTATTTCAACATCTCTTACTCGATTTGGGATTTGCGAAGAAATTGATTGCTTGGGTTTTATTCTGATTCTTCCAAATTGAGTATTCAGAAGCTACAGTTTTACCATCAACAATCCCAGGTTTATTTCTAAGTAATCATTACCATGGAATAAAGGGCTCGTTTTTATTTTGCCTAATGATTATTCAGCGTCTTTGTTGGAATTTTTGTAAAACCAATTGAAGTTCTTTTTTTTTTTTGTGTCTATGATATATTTGGTTGGAGTTGGAGAATGGCGTAATCATCCAAAGCTAGTGTTCTCTTTCTAGTTAGTTTCTAATAATGTAGCTGAGAGAAATACTTTTTCCATGGAATTTCATGGGTCCTATTTGGATACATCAGGGCTGTTTTTACCTTTGTGTGTATGTGTGTGTGAGAGAGAGAGAGAGAGAGAGGGTTAGGGGAACTTATGATAAGAAACTAATTGAAACGGATTAGTTTATCTAAAAATTTCATGTGTTATATAGAATTGGTGACCTAACCAATGTGGTATTCTTTGTGATGTTTTAGTAGGGTTATGTTTGCAGAGGAACTTATTCATTGAAATCTCCGGTTTTTGGTGGTTTTCGACATCATCTCTATCATCAGAGCAGCTCGTTAGTGGAGGTTTTTTCCGAGCTCCCGTACTTATTGTTTCCATTTGAACCATCCATGATGAGTAAACCATGATCCTCTATTGTTAAACTTTCACAAAGACTTAAAATTTTCGACATCACTTGTATAAGAAAAACCTGTCAAAACCCAACTGTTATTCCCTCATTTTAATCACAAATACTTAAATTTTTGACACCTTCTTTTCCAACTGCTGAAAGAGTAAGATTTTCTTTTCCTAGGAGGAGCTTGACCCGTTTTCTCTTGTTGCTGATGAGCTGTCACTTCTTAGTAATAAGTTGAGAGCGATGGTAGTTGCCGAGGTAAGTAGCCTTTTTTGTCATTCATTTGTACTCATTGTGTTCATAAAAGAGCGGCGAAAGCAAATTTGCTGCTGGATTTGATGTTCTGAAGCAAATATCTTTTAATGTCCTTGTACTCTGCTGTTCAGGTTCCAAAGCTTGCCTCTGCAGCTGAGTACTTCTTCAAAAGGGGTGTGGAAGGAAAACAGTTTCGTCCAACTGTAATGAGCTAAATCTCTTTAAATATCTTGTCATCATGTTCTGGATCATTTCTCTTTTGGTATCATAACCGGTCTGGTTTTTTGTTTATAGATTTTGCTGCTGATGGCAACAGCTCTGAATGCACGCGTACCAGAAGCATTGGCTGCTGAATCAGCAAATATAGTCTCATCAGAGTTGCGCGTAAGGCAACGGGGTATTGCTGAAATCACTGAAATGATACATGTCAGTAACTATAGGTTTACTCAGAATATTCATTACAAAATAAAGATCCAATATCTTCTTTTTTTCAGTTAGTAACGCTTGGTCATTGTAGGTTGCAAGCCTCCTGCACGATGATGTCTTGGATGATGCTGATACAAGGCGTGGTGTTGGTTCCTTAAACTTTGTAATGGGTAACAAGGTATGCACTTGATAGTACCTTTTGTTATCTAAGACACCACTCTTTTTTTTGTCGAATCTGCTGCAATTAGTTATTAATATCACCATTGACTTCACTTTGTAGATATCGGTATTAGCAGGAGACTTCTTGCTCTCTCGGGCTTGTGTGGCTCTGGCTTCTCTAAAGAACACGGAGGTAAAAAAAACTAAGAAACTTACCCCTCCTATTCTGAAAACCTGTTCGAGAAATCACTACATTTTTCAGATATGGCGGTTGATAGGCTATCTTAAACCTGCCGTGATATTGAATTTATAATCAATGACGTCAATCCTAAGAATTTATTATCCCTTATTCCAAGCCATACATCTTCATTGTTTCTCTCTTTTGTAGGTTGTATCATTACTTGCAACTGTTGTAGAACATCTTGTTACCGGTGAAACCATGCAAATGACTAGTACAACTGAGCAGCGTCATAGGTAAAAATCTTCTTCTCGGGTCATATATAGCCCCAAAAAAGACTATTCGAGTCTTCTATGCCAGTGCTGCCAAGCTGTTTGTGAGTCAAAACAAGTGGTCATAACCCGATTATAGCAGTTTCTAGTAAATCGGTATCATATAATAGTGACTGTTCATGCAAACATGATTTTTTTTTTTTCATGGCTGTAGTATGGATTACTACATGCAGAAGACATATTATAAGACAGCATCGCTAATCTCAAATAGCTGCAAAGCTATTGCCTTACTTGCTGGACAAACAGCAGAAGTTGCTGTGTTAGCTTTTGAATACGGGAAGAATCTGGTTCGTTATACCTGAAAATTGTTATCTCCATTGCAACTAAATTTTTTCCAAAATTTCTGATTAGTTTCCATTTTGCAGGGTTTAGCATTCCAGTTAATAGACGACGTTCTTGATTTCACGGGCACAGCTGCCTCTTTGGGAAAGGGATCCTTGTCAGATATCCGCCATGGAATCATAACAGCTCCAATCCTCTTTGCCATGGAGGAGTTTCCTCAACTACGCAAAGTTGTTGATCAACTTGACAATGATCCAACGAATGTTGACATTGTAAGTTACAAAGAAACAAAGCTCCTAAAATCTCGAATGCATTTTCAAAGTCTCTTATGTTATAACCCACAAAAAACAAACAGGCCTTAGAGTATCTTGGGAAGAGCAATGGAATACAAAGGACAAGAGAGTTAGCCATAGAACATGCAAATCTCGCAGCAGCAGCAATTGGGTCTCTACCTGAAACAGACGACGAAGATGTCAAAAGATCGAGGCGGGCACTCATCGACTTGACCCATAGAGTCATCACCAGAAACAAGTGAGGATAAAAAGAAAGTTTCGCACTATACACCAAACATCTTCATAACTTGCTGAGGATGTTTCAATTTCATTCCATTCCATTCCATTTGTAGGATTTTGATTTTGTCCAACTCGTTTCACGAAATAATTTTGTTGGACAAGAAGTGGTTTTCATTTTAACAACATATATGGGAAAAAGTAACAGTGAGACTACTTGTGGAATCATTCTCAATCATTCCTAACAGATTTCACCGTTTTAAACCATCTTCCAAAGCTGAACCAAACCAGAGATTACATTCTGTAAATTCGATCATATGTAAGACATCATCTTTGCTCAAATAACAATTTTGTGTTATTCATCCATAAAATTCCAAAAATCATTGAACAAAAATATGATCTAGGTTATCAATAAAGGACTTTACACTGAACCGGGAAGAAACACAAAAACCGGTTAAGGGTCAGTATCTTCTTCAAAGTCCATGAGGAAATCGGTTAAGTTCTCAGAATCATCCACGGCTTCGTCTAGTGACATCCGACCTTCCTTCTTCGGTTTAGGCTGTTTCAGAAAACCAAAAACAAAATAACATTAATAAAACATACACACATTTCTATGTATATATATAGACGACTAAAACTGACTCTGGCTTTTACTTTGGAGTTGCGAAGCTCAGGGGTACTCTTCAAGACACTCCAGTTCCTCGGCACTTTCTCGTCTTTTTCTACTTCTGCATCGTCTTCCTCGTCCTGTTAAAAAAATCCAGAGATGTTTCAGAGCATGATAACATCAAGAAACATGAAGAAGAAGAAGAAGAGGATCTGATGTAGTCAATGATGCTCACATCGTTTTCACCAATATCAACAGCTTGTGCCATTGCATCATCAATGTCAGGCACCTGCATTCATACAATTAATCAAAACAGAACCCCTGAAATCTCTCAGTGAGAGTTATGTCAAAGAGAATGAAAGATTGGTCATTTTACCTCAACCTGCTCGGTTTTCTCTTTTGCCAGTAGTGCTTCATGCATCTCTCTCGAGATGACTTTTCCATTCTGATCAAATCCAAACAAAGAAAACGAATAAGGCCAAGAAAAAAAAGGAAAAGAATTTTGAGGGAAGCAGACCAACCTCCTTTAGATAAGAGAGCATATTTGGTGTGGGCTCATGAAAATCGGGTCCTCGGAAATCCATAACCGCATCGGGAGCTTGAATGTAATTAATTGTCGGGTAAACTGGATCCCCGCCCCATACTGCAAGAAACCGAGAAAGTTAAATCGAAATATTGAATATCCATGATGAGTTAGTTTAACTGTTAAAGTTTCATACTTTGCTTAATTTCATCCTCCTTCATCCGCATTGCCAAAGGATCTCTCTTGATCCGGATATCAGTACCCATCATTATCCGGTATTCCCGGTCTGTTTGGTGAGAGAACATCTCAATCAGTTGAGTGTTTTCATCTTCACCCGTCTCTTCAAAATGTTTCTGTACAGCTTCCCGTGAAGTGTCTCTTTTCCATGCTTTTACCCATTCAGAATAAAAAGCCATTGGACCTTCTTTCGCTAATCTCTCTCGCTCAGCTTGTAGCCTGAGAATTATCGAGAGAGTCAAAGAAAGTAACAAAACAGGTTTTTCTAACTAGAAAAACAATTAGCTGAGGTACCTCTCTTCCTTGAAAAGATGCCGCCTTGCTCTATAAAGAGAAGTTTCCGTGAGTGTCGGTTCTTCTCCATAGAGCTTCACTTGTCCTGTTTTTGCCATTGCCTTGAGAAAAACCTGCACAAACAAATTAGCATTATGGATCAAGTATTAAAGGATAACGAACATTGTTAAACCCGAAATATCACTGTGATGACTGACCGTTTCAACATCAGGACGTCTTCTTTGCCATCTTGACCATTGTTCCTTCTCTGGTTTTCTCCAGTTCCACCACATTTCATCGCTCGTGAGTGTCTTTTCTATTTGTCTCTTCTTTGTGGGATCGATAAAAGGATGTGGCCGTCCAAGCTTTTTGTCTAATTTAAAACCACTCTCTTCCTCTTCTTCTCTCTCAAACTCATTGTTATAGACAACATACCCGTCGTTTTCCTCTTCGTCAGAGTTATCCTCAGAATCCGATACTTCATCATTCGGTTCAACAGTCACATTTTCTGCAGCTGCTTTCCGATTCTTCTTTCTCCGACTTCCAGGGATTTTTCCATATGAAGGGAAACTCGAAGACTCACCAGCTGGTTTAGGAGCCCTAGCAGCTCTAACCCGACTCGAAGTTCCTTCAGGCCAATAGTCCTCACCTGGAATGCTAGCCCGAGCCCCGGATGCTGGCTCGAGTTTACCAGAAGTTGAATCCATATAACTATAGTAAGGAGGCCTTTCAATAGACACATACTCATATCCTTCTCCATTCCTTTTAGAGCCTTCACTTGCATCATCATCATCACCATCATTTCCCTTGTTGCATTTGATACAATGTCGCAATGACCGATCCGCATAACTAATCCCGACATGTAATGTCCTAATTGGAAATCCGCATTTACCCCGCCTCTACATGTATAAACAACAAGATTCAGAGATCAAAACATTTGATTAGTAAACACATGATGTTGTCTAAGAAGTCAGAACCAACCTGCAAAATACACTTTCCACTCTCTGTGCATACTTTATCTGCCCAAAACAAGAACTCGAAATGAGATTTGAAAATGGTAAAATGGAAAGCGGATCAAAAAAACAGAACTGATGAAACCTCGGTAGAGCCAGGTGATGGTTGATATTGACGCCATTACACACACTCTCTCTACTTCCCACTGTATAATTTACATAAACTAGTCACACATCATGCAAAACATTCGATTCAATCGGTGAGGATCAGTATATGAACAAGTAGCATAAACCCAGATAAGAAAAACCGAATCCGACAAATTACAATATCCGATCTTTAGACATTTCTACATAGCTTCACACTCGAAGTTTGAGAAGAAGAAAAAAAAGACCAACCTTTTCTGTTTTACCAGGAGATTATGTTTCAAGGGTTTTCGATTATCTGGGAGAACAGTCGAGCTTGTCTCATGGAGGTTGATTTTGAAGACGTCAAAAGTTTTTCGCTTTTTGGGGTTTATCCATTTATCTCCTGCGTATAACAAATTTATTCGGCACGGCGAAATCTCGACACACGCGCCGGTGTTAAGATGCGAATTTTGAAACTAAGGCCCAATGTTGATGGATCTTGTGAAATTGAGAGATCAAAGCCTCTTGATTGACTAAACAGACACTTGCAAGAACAAAACGAGATGTTCTTGGTAATCATATCTTCTTACAAAAGGTCGATTATAAATTGTCCCCTCTCAATATTTAGAAAGCTTTTTTATATGATAAATTCTGTAGATATATCGAGATGGATTTCATTATTTTAAATTTTATCCAATAAACTCTTATTAAAATGAAGCCATAAGTTAATACAACCAAAAAAAAGTGCAAGAATGTTTATAGGAAATTCGTATGTGAACATATTAAACGACAATCTTACAAGTTCTTCTAGAAGCGAAGATGAAGCAACGCGACTATATTCGATACCAGAACCTAATCCAATCTCACTAACTAATTTGAATTTTCGAGCACGAAAAGAAAGGTAACACTGTCGGATCCACACCACTAGAAACAAATTATGGAAAACAGTTTTTAAAAAGAAAAATTTTATGTAATTTACGAATTCGATATCTTCTCTTTTGAGAGAAGATCAAAGTTTTCGGCATTCTCAAATTCTGTAATTTACTTCAGGTGAAAGAGTTCATTTCCACTCTCTTCCATCTTTTTGAGACTGGTCGAATCTTTCTCCCTCTCTTGGAGAGCGGTCGAATTCCCGAACTCTATACAGGGATCTTCAAAGTCACACTGGAAAGTGACCAATCTGAGACTCTCCGGCTTTGCCGCAAAGACCCTCTTGACGCATCTGAGGCATGCTTTGGATTCGTCGTCCATCTTTTGCGATGATCTATTTACTCTATGTTTAATTGCTTTTTAATTATGTTGTAGTAATTTTGGAGGATGCTTAATTCTCTCCTTTTGTACTTTGATCATTTAAATGAATAAATTAAGTTTGTTGACAAAAAAAAAAATTCCCTATAATATCACACTTTGATGTTTTGTTTTTAAAAATACCACCATTTTTCAAATGTTCTACAAATACAACTATTTTTGAAATGTTCCTTAAATACCACAAACACAAAATTGATTTTCAAAGCTTTAAAATTTAAAATTTTTTGTTTGGGTTAAATATTGTAGAATTAGGATATAGTTTTACGGGATAAGATTTGGGTTTAAAGTTTAGGGTTTAGTTTTGAATGTTGAAAGTTAATTTTAGTTTTTTAGTATTTGTAAAACATTTGAAAAATAGAGATATTTGTAAAACATTAGAAAAATAGTAGTACTTTTGAAAACAAAACTTCATTTAGAGGTATTTCTAAGAATTGCCCTTTTTAAAAATAACAGTTGTGATTATACTTATAAGCCGAGAAAGCTCAAAATTTGTCTTATCAAAAATATTCCCAAGAAAACAAAAGCAACCTACAGAAAATATTGGTTTTAGTGATCTTGTATTTTGGTGTCTGAATCACAGAAACAAAATCTATACACGTTATAAATATTTAATTGGATCTGATTGATAACCTTAAACGGTACAAGTTTTCGGTTATAAGCTGGAGCGGTAATGCAAAACTGTAAGAAATAGTTGTAAGAATAAAATATACAATTAAAGCTGATTGTAACACTTTTTAGTATCGCTTTTTTGATTGGTACAATATAAAACATTATAAATTATAAAGTGGTTGGAAGCTTTACAGATTGTGTTAACAATATACCTAAGTTTGCAATTAGTTATTGTTAAAAGTAACACTTTTAATATATCAATAATCAAATTACAATGGATTTATGTTTTGTTTTTGTTAAGCACAGATAATCCGAGTCAACATCAAACGGATTGTCCCAGATTTTAAACAAGGTCATGCCTACCATATATTAAAAAGGCATTCGCTTAGGATAAAATTTGTTAAATTTTAGCCCCAAATTTTCTAAAAATTAATTATAGTTTAGTGATAAAAGTTAAAGTAAGAGAATTTTTTGAGATTCTCATTTGAAGTTTAAAACCACTTTCAAAATCATTTTCATGCTAAAATAAAATATATTTTTTTAGTAAGTTTCAATATTTTTTATTGCACTCTAACAATTATTTAGAATTAAATTATAATTATATTTAAAACTTATATGTAAAATCTATTTTTTAAAAATTATAAAATTATAATTATTGTTAAACTTATATGTAAAAAAAATTAAAAAAAAATTGCCTCGAGCCCGAATGTTTGGGCACGGCACTGATTTTAAACATTGCCTAACTACAACCGACGTAAACTATTTTACTAATTTCAGCGAAAAATCGGTCAGTCAAAAAATTGTAACCCATCAGTTTCCAACATGAACTTGTTTGACAAATGACAATGGCCATATTAATATTATGATCACATCATCGCATATAATAGAATAAAATAGCTAAAATGATAACTACGAAAACATTTTGGCTTAAGTCTTAACGTGTTAAAAAGGAAAAAAGAAGAGGTTTAAAAAAGTTTTTAAATAATAACATTAGAATCTGGCTGAATTTTGCTAAATTGCACAATTTAGCTGATTTTTCGTAATTTTTTACATAATCTAACATAATATCTTAAAATATAAATAGTCATATGAATATGGCTGATTCTTTTTTTTTTAAATTAATATTTGTATAAACCTATGAAAATTAGTTAAATAATTTTATTAGTTTAATAAAATAACAAAATATTAAATTTTACATTTATATTTAATAATTTTAAAAAAACATAAAATAACAACATAATTTAAAGAGAAAATTTGCAATTAAAGAAAATAAAGATGAATTTATCTTTACAAATAGAGTAAATTAATCCAAAGTTTTGTTTCAATAAAATTTACGCTAATTGTTGAATTTTCTGTTCAGAAAAAACATTATATTAGTTTTCTTTAAATTATACTAGTACAAACAATTACGAAAATATCGAATCGAACCACACCAAACAAATAAACTTAAAATACATGAAAAAGAAATTTGTTTTAAAAGTAATAAAACTATCTAAATTATCTAAAAGTTCTAAAATTACAATAATTGTTTTAATATTTTCAAACAAAAATATCTGTAAATTATCCAAAATTATTTGTAATTACATAAAATATATAAATATGATAAAGTCTTTACGTGTTTGATAATAATTTTAAATATCCAAAATCATATATATTAGATTCATAATATCCAATTCATTTTAATATATATATATATATATTCGATGTATTTTCTAACTCAAATATTCGCTCTTATCCAATCTATTATCCAAAATAAATATATTTTTACATTATTTGGTGTTGAAAAAAAATATTAAATCTTGTAAAATCTTTTTTGTTGAATTGTTGAATTTAGCTGAATCTAATAGAATTTAGCTGAATCTAACAGAATTTTTTTATATTGCGAATAGTAATTGCGGAATTGCTTAATCTAATTGCGGAATTGCTTAAGTAGCACTCAGCACTCGTGTCACCATTTACCCTCATAATTTACTGTGACTAATTACAATGATATTGTAAAATACGTAAGTATTTGTTATAAAAAAAAAATAACGTAAGTATATGATTTGCACTGAGCGTGTGTCACACACACAAAGAAAAAAAAAATTATTTTGGAGCCAACGTGAGTGGTAATTGGCTAAAGTGCCAATGTCGTCAGTACCAAAATTAAATGGGTCTGACCAGACACATCATAGACATTACGGTATCTAAGACAGGCCTATTCTTTTAACCTAATTCCTCTATTAATTAATACTCCAGTGCTTAATTTAATTTAATTTAATTTAATTTAATTTCCGCAAAACGACGATTGTATTTATTTCTAGGGACCAAATATATAAAAACAACGAAAAAAAGTAGTGTCTGAATTAGTGCAGACGTAGACCACGTAAGACTATATACCACAAAGGCCTGACTGACTAGGCACAAGTTTCGGTGACCCGCACGCGCCTAACGTCACGTTTTCAACTATTCGTGCAACGATTTTTTTCTCTGCGGCTTCGTTTTTATCAATCCCTCTCCTCTCTTTTTTTCTTCTTGAAATTTTTTGAGAAATATTAATTTTGAAATGTCATTTTTTTTAAATGTCAATTTTTCAAAATATATGCAAAAATATCATATTTTCAAAATTAATTTATTCATTATATCATTTATATTTGAATTAATTATATTGTATTATGATTTAGTTTTAAGAGTTTAAGAAATTTTAAGGATCAAAATATTTATAAAGTTTTAGAATATTAAAATTTAGGTTCTAAAAATCTATAATTTTTTTTATTTTTGCAAATGGACAATCTATAATAACATTTTTGTAAATATATACACCAAAAATAATATTTTTGCAATTGTCTTTTTTCTTCTGTCTTTGTTTTTTCAAATTGCCACAAATTATCTATTTTTATTTGTTTTTTAAAAAAATCATAGGCCAATTATTCTATCTATTTGAGATACTTGCATAAAAATAATAATAAAATGTGAAAAAATGAGAAAGAACAAGAGACTAATACTACTATGAAATTCAAATATAACATTTTGAATAAAATCGTATATTCTAAATTTTTATTTTATTATCTCATCGTATATTATAAATTCTTACCTATTATTTCATCTTTAATATAATGGTTCAATATCTTTTTAGTGAAATAATATATTTTTTTCTCTTTAGATCACCAACCTCTTAACAATCGTTTGATACTCAAATTATATTTCTTCTTTGATTCATTGATGTCGTTTATATATATTTTTATATTTTACATATTTCCAATTTTTTATATATAAATATTTATCGTTATCGCTCATAATAAAATATATTTATTGTTGTTATTTTGTATTGACAACAATAAAATATTCAAATAAATTTAAATGTATTATTTTTAGTTATTTATTGACTTATTTTTCGTTTTTATTTAATCAAAAAATTTAGTTGTTATAAGTAACAATAAATATATATAAACATGAATTAAATGAAACTTAAAATTAAAATTAATTGTGAAAAAAAATTTTGTTTATGTAAACAGTTTAGATAGAGAAAAAACTTTGCTAAACCAATAACCAATAGTTTAACTGGTAAAGATCTTAGGCAAAGCCTAGAAATCTCTGGTTTGAATAGCTCTTGAGACGAAACTAATATTACATATTATGATTTCGGATCTAGGAGATTGTGGATTTTGGTTCTGAACCTTCTAATGACCCAAAAAAAAAACTTTGCTCTTAGTTTGGAACGAGATGATACGGAAATCTATTATCGTCCTTAACAACAACGACAAATTCTATGATGGTAAGAGTTCTATAAATATTTAAACACAAAATAAAAATACTACTGTACTATGGAACTTGTTATATTTTTTTTTTTTTTGGTTCTAAAGAAAATGAAGGGAGAAAGTTATTTCAAAGTAGTAAGACCATCCACATTCGAGACATTTTTGTGAATGTCTCTTACTAAACAAATATTAAAAACACACTCTCTCATCCTTTTACTCAACTTTATACTTTCTCTTTCATCATTTTACACACATTTTATTAATTTTATATTAAAACACACTCCAACTTTCATCCATTCTCTCTCCAACTTTGTTTTCCCCGAGACACAACTTTGTCTTCCCACTCCAAAAATACTCACTATTTCTTCTCTTTACTCAAATTTTATTAATTTTATATTTCAATACACCCCATTATTTCAACCAAAAACACTCTCTTTCTTCTTTTTACTCAATTTTTAATAATTTTATATTTAAAGACACATACATTTTGTTTCCAATGCGGATGCTCTAAGTATTTTATCTCCCGAATCTAAGATCCAATTTTAGGGTCAAATCCAGCAAAACCCCTAAAACTATTTTTGTAAATAAACCCTAAAAATTAAATCTTTTAACCAAAGTTATCTTAAAGCACTAAAAAAACTGTAGTTTGATGCTTTTGTGACCGTTAATAAACGAGTGGCTAATCCGAATTCTCGTCAAGCTTTTTTTTGCGACATAATTCCACTTCCACAAGTAATTGGAACAGAATCTCACAAGTGGGGACTTGTTCTCACTTCTCAATAAGTTCTCACCGCCACATGTCACCTTATCATTTTTCTGTGTAGATATATGTGTAATGTTACATGTGTATATGAATGAGCATCTCTATAATTTTTTTTTTTTTTTTTGAAACCTAGCATCTCTATAGTTGCGAGGAGAACGAACAAACACCTCGATGAGTATTTTAGTAAATGTGGACATGTCATAAGCATTTAGCAGAGAGCCATGCACGCATACAACAAACAGCTAACAAATTTCCATTCCAGTAGAACAAGTTTTTTTTTCTTTAGTATTTTTTTTTTTTTCGTTTTTAGCGAGAGATGTAATATTTCTTTGTATTATTAGAGTATTCTTTTTTTTTTTTGAAAAGTAATAGAGTATTCTTTATAGTATTAGAGTATTCGTCGTGTTTATTTATAGGCTAGTGTCTTGCTTGATCGAAAATGTGTGTAAACCTAAGCTGCTTGGAAACAGAAATGAAAACGTGGAAGCGAAACGTTAGAAAACGCGGAAACGATTTTTCTTTAAAAAACAGAAAACGGAAACGTTTTGGAAACGTGTATATATATATATCATGAAACAAAAATTATTAATAGTTTTAAAATATTTGAAACAACACAAATCTAATCCGACTCGAACAAAAAACACTACGTTTTTATATACGACTTCACAATTTCAATAATCAATAACAAATCTACTGTAATTAGAAAAAATACCTTGTTTATCTATTCTATTTTTCTACGTTTTTAGGTTACGGTGACGATTAGAGAAAAATAATGTATTAGTGTTTAATAATTAGGTTTTAAAACTTATTAAAAATAACAAACAAATCCCTATATTTTCAAAATATTTATTAAATTTGCTTCAAAAACCAAAATTCGCGTTTCCAATTTCGGAAACACGTTTCCGTCCGCGTTTCCAAAACGTTTCCAAATCAGAATATTTAGGAAACGCGTTTCCATCGCGTTTCCATAGCGTTTCCGTTTCCAAAACGTTTCGGAAACGGAAACGCACCTTCATCCACGTTTCCATGCAACATAGGTGTAAACTAGTACTATAAAAAAAGATTTTGGAATCTAGAAAAAAATGGATATCATAGTTATTTTTTTTTTTTTTGTGCAACACTTTATTTTCATTAATCATAAAATTTGGGGTTACATCCAAACATAGCATCACAGCATCATACATAAAAACATTAACAAATAAAGTAGAAAAACCAAAATAATTATACGATAACGAATTAAAAAATAATTTTTTGATGCATCAGTATAAAGTTGGCGGTTTTCGGTTTAGTGAGATTGAGTAGTGAATTTGAAAGGTTTTCCGTATCTCCTGGCCCAATAGAAGCTTAAGGCCCAATAAGAAGATAAACTTGAGGCCCATCAAAGGGTGAATCTCGAAGACGAGAAGATGGTTTGTCGGACGGTGAGATGGTTGATCGGAGAAGTTGGTCATTCGTCGATATATCAAGGCCTTGAGGCGGCGAACCAGATTTCGATGGAGACGGGAAGAGACCATGACTTTGGCAATCTCGACGATGGCGGATGCGGTGAAGGAGGTAGTTGAAGCCGTGGTTGATAGGGAACAGAGCTTCCGGCGGTGGAGATGGATCCGGACGGTTCGGCTCCGCCGGAGGGATCAACCACCGTCATGGAAGGAGGCTGGAGGGCAAACATCGATACAACCTCAGGCAACGAGAAGAGCATGATTGATAACATACCCGGAGCAGGCCGAAGGAGGAGATCTCGCCGGCGAGATAGACAAGACGGCGGAAAGTGAGAGATGTTCTTCGGACTAAGCTTCGGTGAGCCGAGAGAGAGGGAGAGCGTCGTCGGCTAGTCGGTGGGAGAAATTCATATTGAACTCGGGAAAAGGGCCTGGGAGAGAACCTTACCTGGATATCATAGTTACTTCACATAAAACATTCTAACTATATATGCACTGTTCAAAAACATTCAACTTTTTGTTCAAAAAATATTCTAACTATGCAAATAAAAATCTCAGAAGCAAACGGCATTAAATCTGCACAAACAACCAAAAAAAGACAAATTTAAACTACATTCGTTTTGAGTTTGAAATTTTTTAAACACATTCTAATCAGTTTTCGATATGAAGTTAAATGATTGAATTTTGCATTCTTAGAAAGCAAAATTCAAAAAACACCTTAGAGCATTTAGCATTGCCATCGTAGTTACGATGTTAATATCGTTGCAATTACATTCTCGTCATCTAAAACCAACTCTTCTGCTGAATATGCATCGAATTTGGTAAATTTGTGTTTAAAATACACTTGTTTCGTCCTCAAATTATTTTTATAACGAGAAAATAAAAAACATGAATAACTTTATTTCCGCTAACATTCACCAAAACAATGACCATTTTATTTCTTAGACAATTCAAATTATTCGCAATTGACCATAATATTCTATGAGATACATATCATACATATTTGTTGAATGTTACATATATATATATCGATCATAGCTTCCTACTTATACAAGATCTTTCCTATCATTACCATTTAATTATTGATGGTATGTTTTGCAACCATTAAGAATCAATTATTCACTAACACATGTTATTTCTACGAAAGATATTTCCTTTGTTTGCTGATTAATGTAGAACATGTTATTGCATTATGTTTAAATTATACACTAACTAAAATTATAGAGTAACATCACTAATGAAGTAAAAATAAACAAGTGGTGGGGCAAATAGAGGACAGGAGCGGGACAGTGGCATAAATCAGACTGGTGAAGCTGTCCCTTGTGCTTGTTTGGGCACATCCCATGTGTTGTCACACTTCGCTTCTTTCTTTTATTTATTCAAATCTAACAAATCATGTTTTTTTTATGTGCTTCTTCAATTATTAATTACAATTATTCTGTACACATCATATCCTCAATATTATGCAAGGCACCAACAACTATTGTTCGCGCGAGCTTAGTCCGATGATTCAAGAAATGGTTATTTATTGTACATATAAACACATACCCGATCACTTACTATGTCTTCCACTGTATTTGTATAGTAATGAGATTACCAAATAAAACACACAAGCTAGTTATCAGTATATAGTAAAAAATGTCGTGTGTTGATAGACAAATATCAAGTTAATTAAAGCTAGACTAATGAACAAAGACTTTTTTTTTTTTTTTTTAACATTTCATTACTTAAACTTCAGGATAACACAAATTCATATTACAATACACGAAAGCAATAAGAACTAAAACATAAGAAATAACATAATTATACGACGACAACGAATCTAGGAAACATTTCAACTGCGTCGATATAAAATTCACGGCTACGCTGGAAAGCGGAAATTTGGTCACTTTGAATAGTGACGTTGAAAGGTTATCCCATACATTCGAGCTTTGTCTTGACGAAGCTAGTTGCATCTTCTGCCCCGTACAGACCACTACACAAGAATACAAGTCGGTTTAAGAATAACTCGATTTTGATTCCGAGAAAGAACTTACTCTCAATGAGAGAAGAAATGGTGGAATAGTTTTCTTCCCGAATGGAAAAAAGTATGGATGAGATCGCTCCCAAAAAAAAGAAATTACAGGGTTTGAGAACCCAAAAAACTTTGTTCTTCTCACGAAAGAGAAGTCAATTTGCTTAAAAGCTTATGGATCGTTGTAGGCCTTCAAAGGCAACATGGCCAGGCCCACCATCAAGGGTTCATCTTTGTCGAAGACTTTAGTTTGTTGAAGACGGTGTAGGTTCTCGGTTGTTCATCGGAGGTGTCGTCATCGCAATTGACGGTGAGAAACACAACAA
This sequence comes from Arabis hirsuta, assembly GCA_964056655.1. Lineage (NCBI taxonomy): Eukaryota > Viridiplantae > Streptophyta > Magnoliopsida > Brassicales > Brassicaceae > Arabis > Arabis hirsuta. The sequence continues at coordinate 40,078,128 of OZ053298.1, read as the reverse complement.
AATAGAGACCAAATCCGGATCAAGTAGAGGATCACCTTCAGAGAGGATCAACCGGAGAGATGCCAGTGAGGGATTGGCGCTGCAACTTCCACGATATCTCATCGAAGGAGGAAGTTGTGCAAACACTGATGGGTTAGATGAGAGCAGCCGAGAATAGGAACCAAAGATTAACCTATGTTAGAAAAAGTGAATCCGGCGGATCCGGAGAATCCGATGGAGAGCTTAGGATTTGACCGTGAAAGAGCTCTTGAAACAACCCGACCTGTTTTTTTAATTAAATAATAATCAAATTAGTAGTTCCATAAATACTAACTCTTAACATCAAGCAACCAACAAAGACCAGCGAAAAATCATAATTCAATAATTCATCAAACACCCAAATAATCAATTCCAACTAAACCAACAAACTCCAATTCAACAATTCCAGAAAAACCAGCAACCTAACCATCAATTCTAAAACAATGACCAAACATAACAAAGTCAAGACCCTAGATCATCCTCCTCTTCATTACCTTGATTCCACGGTCACACTTTGTCTTTACGTACATCACATGGAAAAATAAGATGCGTGAGTATTATCATAAATATCCAGTGAGACGATCATTTCATCTACCGACTATATATACATGCACGATGGAATAGCAAGACACACAATAAATCAATTCATCAAAGCAAACACATAACAAGCCAACGTCTGGTGTCGATCGACACCCGCCTGGTGTCGTTCGACAACCTATGCTAGTGTCGTTCGATACGGGCTGCAGAAACGCCATAATCGAACCTTCTCCTCTTTAGTTCGATTCCAGTCTGCACCATGTCAATTCCTGCAAAAACAACATTAATAAACCACACACAAACAACACGAATACACAAAGGAGAAACCCTCCAAACCAATCAATCATCCAATTCACACAAACAACAATGTATTTTAGCAATCCATCCACCCAGATAAGTCATGGTCACACACTCACCTTGATTTCGTATTGGAAACGACAAGGCCAACGACAAACCACGAGATCAGACCTTCCCAACCGAAGAACCTATGATTTCTTCCTCCTTCTCTCGAAATCACCAACACTCAATTCCTTCCCTTGCTCCTACAGCCTTAATCGAGCCTCCATGAACAATCTCAACCACAAATCTCCTCTTAACTCTCACACACACGAAAATCACCTACCAACCTCTGATTCTCGTGCACAAAAGAGGTTGTTCACGTTTTATAGCAAGCCCTAGGTTTTTCCAACCCAAAATCGCTAATCGAACGATTTAAAATCGAATTGGTCGAACTGGCAAAATGTTAGTGTCGATCGACACCACCAAAAATATCTATTTTTGGTTCATGGGCGTTACACCTCTTGTCACGGATCTGAAGGATACATCGTCGGCGGTTGGGTCACACGACGGAAGGTGAGGACATAGCTTGCAAAGATCTTGCCAGAATCCATGGAAAATGATGGAGAATAACGCATATTACCAACGCATAGGTTGCCCGGAAGTGTCACGGCGGCGACAGGTAGCCGATGGAAGTTACAAGGAGGAGAGAGACGCACGCCGGTAAAATTTCATCTTGTCGAAGCAAAACGGTGCGAGTCCTCAGCTTTCGTGCTAGGGAAAAGTTTCCTAGGGCGAACTCTAAACAAATACTTATTTGTAAATGGATATTTCTCATATTTCTTTATACACAAAATCAAGTGTTAGTCACTGAACAAAATGCTCTTAACTCATTGTACATAAACCAGTTGTTCTACATCAACTATTTACTCTTATTAATATAACACGTTCTTGTAAAACTTAAAATTGAGCTATCTTGAGAGAGATATATAAGATTGTAACTAGCATTCGACTAACTCAAGCAATAATGTACTTTTGTATCGAACGGAGCTCCTCACGCAAGGCCTCGAGGCGCAACGTAAAAACTGATAAATTCGCTTAACTAAACGATTCCATTGAATTCCTTAAAATTTTCTGCTTGTGAGATGAATTTAATCAAAATCAACACAAATAAAGAAAGACGAATCATGTTTATTAAACTTCAAAATTGTCTCAACAACAAAGAAATTATAAAGCTTATATTGGCTAGATTTCTAACGAACCGATGGAAACAATACACCCAAAAAGATAGATTTTGGAAAACTCAGTATAAGTCAATCTAAACATAAATAATTAAAATCTAACACAAAATATCCAAAAATCGTTTTAGTCGTTGCTTTCTTCGTGTTGTTGTATCGCGAAGTGTCTTGACTAGGTGACATGTTGACTCTACTTTGAGTCATCAACCAACGAGGCTCCTTGATGTGATCCAAGGCGGCAGCCGCGAGGTTCAGGACGAGTCAAGCGCGATGGAGTAAATACAAGGACCGGTCACGAGGGCAAAGGCAAGGGAGCTCACGCAAGCCATTCAACGGATGCTCGAGAAGTTACAAGACGGAGGATCGGCCGAGGCCACCTGGATCGTGACACTTATGCAAGCGGAGGAAAAAGATCAAATAAACGTCTAAGTGACAAGTGCCTACTTTGTACTCTTTTTCCCATGTTCGGTTTTGTCACAATGGATTTTTCGAACATGGTTTTTAACGAGGCAAGCTAGGTTATTTACCCCTTTCACTTAGTAATTTTCCTTGGTTTTTACATGGGCCGATTTTCAAGAATTCAAGGCCATTTCATCAAGCCCAACTCGCCAAGCCCAAGCCCATTTAAGCTCATATTTTTGGCGAGTTTGAATAAGTCAAAAACACAATTTCCTATGTGTTTTGCATGCATCTCATTTATTAGTCAAACTTTTTTAATTCTCTTTGTTATTTCCAAGAGAGTGTGCATGTACATTTCTCTTCTAGTATATATATGTGTTCGCCATCCTCATAATAAGATCATTCAAGTTTTTAGAATTATCGAAGTCTCTTTCTTTACTTGCGATCAAAACCTTCAGATTGAAATATCCGAGCATTCTCTCGACGAGAGAATTCTCCTTCCATCTTGGTGCGTAATATCCAAGTGGATCGAGCCTTCAACCCTTCACCGAGTCCTTCATCCTCGTGTGATTGTATTCATAATCCGCATCCATCCCTTATCATCATCCGCATCACTCTACCGCAATCCTTCTCTACCGCAACTTTTACCGCGTTAAGAATCCGACTCCGATCAAAGTTCCGATCTACGATTGGGATCGTATCACTCCTCCCAAAGATCATCAATCACTCCTCCCAAAGATCAGCAGCCTATGTGGCATACGAGTGTTTCCACTCTTTCAAATTAACGAAACCTATAATTTAAGTACCTAACATCCGAACCGAGTAAGGTATTATTTTATAAATCATATCAACACATCATATACAGATATTTCTATCGTCACTCTAGAAATACATGATTTTAGAGAAAGAAACACAAACACTCACATTCTCGTTTACATTCGCCTAATTAAATCCAAATTTAACTCCTTTTCGAATAACCATACGACATTAAAGTCATATAGGAAAGCAAGTCCTTTCTATACTCTACTGCTCCTTATTTTTTTTTTATACTAAATATATCATCAAGTGAATATATTTTTGTGGAGATTATATTTACATACAAAAATGATATTTTGAGAGAAAATTGAATACAATGCTTTGAAAAGTATATTCACATAAAGAGTCGTTGCAATTGTCCATGGTATTTATTACGTTTTATACAAGGTATTAGTACATTGTAGGCTCCGATTGGTAACACACTAAATATTACGGAATGGTGAAAAAAAAAATTGCAGAATAACTTGTTGTAGAATTTGCGTAATATATTTTTCTAACGCGATTGGATAAATTATGCAGAATGGCGGAAAACTAGTTTTTAAAAATAATTTTTTATTAAATATATTTTAAATATTATTTGATATCATAAAAACTAAAATATGGAATGACATAATTTAAAAGACTTAATTTCTTATTCTAATTATTATTTTTAATTTATTCTTCAAAATAAAAAATTATAAAATCTAAAAATGTTGCGAAACTTAAATAATAGACATAATTTCATCATTAAATAATATTTGTAGTACAAAGTGTTTATTTGTATTTATTTAAATAGTAGAATATAATTATTTATATAATTAAATAAAAATAAAATATTGATTACGCAAATAATTTATTTAAAACATATTTTTACGTTTATTGAACATTTTTTGTATTTTTGTAAGCAAAAATGCAATTCCACAGATCTTACGTTTTTACGCTTTTTCACATATTTTTTTATTGGCAAAATTCCGCCCGCAAAATTACCAATAAGAGCCTTTGTGTTTATTTGATATGCGTGTATTTGGAACTTCTCCAAGTATGTAGAAAATATATATATTAATTCAATTTCATTAACAAAAAAAAACTGTTAAGAAAAAAAAGAAAAAGCAAATTCGGTTATCCAATTATTGTTTTCAAAATACAATTATTAATTGCATGGGAAGTTTCTCGGGTCCACGTAAGCGAGTGAGAAAGGAATAATGACAAGTTACAAACCTCGGTTTCTGCAAAAGAAACACCTCTCCCCATGAGAAGACTTTGACTTTTTTTTATTTAATACTTTCATTATAATTTTTAAGATTTTCACTCACAAATTAAAAAATTATTTAATTTTCTATTTTATTAATATAAAATATAATTTATCATCAATTTTAAAATAATTCAATCAATAAAAAATAAAATACAAAATTCAAATAGTTAAAAATTATAAAAAATATAATTAATTTTACATCAAAACTTAAAAACATCATCTAATTTTAAAAAAAAAATTTAAAACATTATCTATTCCATTTTTTAGAGAATGATGTTATAAAATTTATTTTTATTTAAAAAAAAATTGATATCTTAACTCTAAATAATACATTTTTCTTTATTAGATAAATCTCATTTATACTAATATGATTTAATTATCTTCAAAAGTGATAAATTATGATAAAGTTATTCCATTTGTTTCAAAATGTTTGATTGTCTAAAGTTTTCACAAATATTAAAAAAAAATTAATATTTAATTATAAATGCATTGTTGTTTTTTTGTACTAAATATTTTTTCATAATTTTAAGCCAATAACAATTCAATAAAATCAATTATTACATTTTAAAATTTATAGTTCATTATCATAACTTCATAAAAACTAAAAAGAAAATGTAAATATCAATCTTTGTGAAACAAATATTTTTTCTAAAATATCAAATATTTTAAAATAAAGAAAGTATTGAATTACATTTTTTTAATATATATGCAACACTCAAAATATTATTTTTTATAGAATGGAGGGAATAGTTTTTTTTTTTTTTGTTTCAAAACACCAAGAGCAAAATCATGATTATCTAGTTATTTTAAGGTCGTGGTAATTATTGTGACAAAAATTTAATTATAATTAACAACAGCAGAGCTTGACGGTAATCTTTTGTGTGGTCCATGTTTACACATTTTAGGAGAGACAAAACTTCTATGCATTGTCCAAAACAATTTGTATTGAATTGTCTAATCATTGACATTTCAGCTTTATTATTTTTTGTTTATCACTTCCTTTTTTTTTCTCTAGTAACAATTATTAGTCACCACCATTAGACCCCCAATAAAATAAAATTAGTCGCCATTTTCTTGGTGGTGTACTATCTAATTATGAAATCATCATTCCATTTCAGCGTTCTCTTAAGGCTTCTACCAAGCTCTTTTTTTCTCCTTACGATTTTGTGTTATTATTCTCTAGATTAGTAAAATTGATATAAATTTTTTTTTTTGATAAACATAGATTGTTATTTGTATAGTATGAAGATTATTTATGTATCATAGTCCGATTTTCACAAAAAACTGTTGTTATTGTAAAAAAAAAATCTTAACAAACATAGTAGAGGAAAAGAAATGAAATGAAAATAATTGAATTGAGAAGCAAATAAAAATAGAAAAATAAAATAATTGGGTAAAAATATTTTCCCACCTTCCTTTTTAAGTGGCAAAATGTACTCCAAAAGGAGAAGAAAAACATTTATTCCAAAAATTTATTTTATTTTTTACTGGTAAAAACAGAAAAAAATTGGGAATGATAATTTTTTTATCCTTTTTTTTTTTCCTCTACCAATGGTATCCAGTCATATCCAGTATGTTATTGTAGACACAATTAAACTGTTCTTTGGTTGGAAAAATATTACGGCCACTATTAAAACAACAACAACAACAATATTTAACAACAAAAACATCTAAAACTTTTAATTTAGACGGCTAATATTTTTTGTTTCTTCCTAGAAAGTTAGGGCATCAGTATTTATTTATAATTGGGAAATTATCAAAAATAACACAAAAAACTACAATTTAAAAACTAACCATGTTTTACCTTTTTCTCTCTATTTTTTACTATCTCTCTAACCAATTAGTTACTTTTTAAATTGCAGATTTTTTTTTGTTATCCCACGAATTCACCCTTTATAATTTACACTTATTTTTTTAGTATACTACACAGTCTATACTTATTACTCACTATGGCACACTATCCAAAATAAATAAAAAATACTCAGTATATATAAATTTTAGTCATTGCTTAATAGTTATTACCTGTATATATATATGTATAGATATATATAAACTATTAATAAAAGAGGTAGGTAAATCAAGCAATGTTGGTTGGTTGGTTGGTTGGACATCGCTGAACAACGTACTAGCTTCATTAATTCTCGACGTGGTGAATATAATTAGAGCAAGTACCTATATTGTTTTTGTTACTTATAAGATAGACAAAACAACTATCTAAATACAGTAGTATAACTCTATTTTGTTTTGTTTACATACTTTACTCTTAATGAATATGGATCTGCAGACAAATCCTCTTTACGCAATCCAAAGGCCAGAGGCTTTTGTTAGTTTCTAGATTGCCACATTATGCAGCTGATGAACTTGGGAACATGCTTCAAACATGCCCAACTTTCTTAGCTGAATTATTCACCAACTTTCTTAGCTTTACACTATATAAACATGCACATACGCTTTTTATTACTCTATAAATACATATTGTATAGTAGTATAATTTATTTAATAGTTTAATGTTCGATATCTTTGATCCGTCCAAATTTATATATTTTTTTTATGTGAGTCCTCGCTAATTAAACTCTAGTTGGTAATATCATGTTTTAATTGGTCCCAACTTTCTCTACAATACTATTTGAAAAGGACGTGGGATAAAATTTCTCAGTATTCAAATTTATTTTATAAAAAGGACGTTATGATACCAAGTTACATATACTTTATTCTACTCTTATTACAGCATTATAACAGCAAATATATGTTCATGCTTTAGATCAAGAAAACAAGTCGCCTCATTGTTTAAAGTTAATTGCAATATATATATCAGTTTGAAACTGGACAGAGAATCGAAAGCAGAATAGATCATGTAACTGGTCCGATCTAATAAAGCATATTCATACCCTAATGGATAATGTTGTTATTTCTTCCTTTTTTGACATTCAAAAGACCCGTAAGAGGTTAAAAAAAGAGCAAATATGACTTCATAGTGTAACAATTGTCAAAAGAAGATTCTTCTTTTCTTTTCCATACCCGTCAAACTATAAAAGTCTAGGCGTGACGAGTTATAATAAAACTAATTCAATTTCTATTTAATAACAAATTATTGTCACGTCGATAATTTTTGCGGTGAAAAGAAGACCAGTAAGAAAAGTTGACCAAAATAATCAATTTTGATGGTCCTAACTCCCAAGTGCAGAAAAGTTTATAATTAAGAATTAGATTTGTTTTTACTCAGTCTGTTGTACAACTCGCGTGAAGTCACCTAATTAAGTTCTTTCAATACATAATCAACGAAAATTTTAAAAATTAAAGACGGAGAAAAAAGGACAGCTTCGAGGGAATATGTACAGCTAAAACAGCTACCGTCACACGGCAGTCACCAAAAATCCTGGCACCGACCTGACCGACTAACACGTGGCTCTAATCTTGACCGTTCATTTCAAAAGTAATCGAACGCCGCTGGTTTGCTACCACCGAACGTCGCCGATTTCTTCGGCTTTCTGACGTCGGAGGGAATCTCCGGCGGAGTCAACGTACGGATGAGCGCAAAGTTCAGACCTTTGAAAAACGGATGTACTTTGACCTCCGCCGCGCCTCGCCGTGACCCGAGTCGTTTGGTCGGATCTTTGTTGAGCAACCCGGAAATTAAACTCCGCGCGTGTAGCTCGAACATGGTCGCCGGCGAATCGGTCGGGAATGCCAACGGCCTTTTGACTATGTTACGGAGTATGACGTCATTAGTCGGCGCAGCGAACGGAGTCCGACCGTAAATGATCTCGTAGAGAAACACTCCAAAGGCCCACCAGTCAACGGCATTACCATGGGACCCACCCGAGGCGACCTCTGGTGCCACGTATTCATGCGTACCCACGAACGAACCGGACCGGGCGGTGACCGGTTCAGCTACGAAGAGACGGTTCGGTTCGAGCGTTTGAACCTTTTTGGAACGCAAGACTCGGTGGAAAAGCCGAGCGAGACGAGTGAGTCGACGCGGTGACGAACGTGGGAGATTCTCCGGCGAAGATGCGGAGGATTCAACGGCGGCGATAGAGTCGGAGCATAAAGAAAGGTCAAAGTCAGAGAGCATAATGTGACCGTCAGATCTAACCAAGATATTTTCAGGCTTCAAATCTCTGTAGATGATACCAAGCATGTGTAGATATTCCAACGCTACTAGAACTTCGGCTGCGTAAAATCTGTAACAAAATATATTTGGAAAATAAACAAACTAATTATAACATGTATAATTAAGGTGGCTTCTTCATAAATGTGATGGGTCGATAAAGACTCTTCTTAACAATTCAAAGAACTGGAAAAGACCGACATGATTACAACAAGACGGTTCTTGCAGAACAAGATAACAAAAGATGTACAGAGTCAATGCATGATTACTAGTATTTTTTTTTTTTTTAATTTTAAAAAAAATCTGACTTTTGTACGATTTTTAAATTTATAGATAAATTAAAAAATGGTTACCTGGCGGAGGAAAGGGAGAATCTACGGTGAGGCTGTTTATGACGGAGAGAATGCAAATCACCACCGGAGCAATACTCCATGACTATGCAAGAGAAATGTGAAGCTTCAAACTCTGCGTAAAGAGTCGGCAAAAATGGATGGTCAAGCATCTTTAAAATCGTTTTCTCCATCTCAGCTCTATGCATCTTCTTCTTCATAGCAAGTGCTTCTTTATCAACAACTTTCATGGCGAAATACGAGCTCTGTTTATCTTCTTCTCCGGCGAGACGGCAGAGATACACTGTTCCGATGTCTCCGGCGCCGATTCGTCGCATGAGACGGAAATCTCGGAAGGCTAAGCCGTTTTTTCGCCGTCGTCGGATCTCTGAGTAAGCGAAGTCGGAGGAACGGTGAGGCTTGAGAGAGAGGAAGCTTTCTTCCTCAGGGATGGTTGAAGGTGGCGCGTCGAATGATAAACGGCTGAAACTGCTGCAACTCTCTGTTCCGCTACTAATCGGAGAGTTCATCGTCTCTAAACTCATTTCACCGTCTGATTCTCGTAACATCGCCGAAAAATCGAAGCAGAAATGTTAAAAAGTTTCTTAGGAAGAAAAATTGGAGTTTGAAAACAGAATCAACACAGAGATGCTACGGAATCTCTTTGAACGGACATTGATTTTTTGGAAGGTTTTTCGATTTGCAGGGAAGAAAATTAGGGTTTATGATTTCAAGAAGAAGAAGAGGTTGAGAGAGAAGGAAGATAAAGAGTTGGTGAGGGTATTTATGCGTGTGAGCTTAGATTAAAGCCGTAACAGTAAAAAGACGTTACTTACTGGTTTTTTTTATTTTTTAACCGTGGTTAATTAATAACGAACACACGGGGTTTTACTTGATTCCACTTTTCAACGCATGTGAAAGGAGGACTCTCGATGACGTAAGCGACTATGACACGTGTGGGACGTTGTCACGAGCCTCAAGGTGCAGAAATAGCAATAGAGCTGGTAAACGATAACCGTTGAATTTTTGTTGAATTACAGAATTTGCTGAATTTTTAGTAATTTTTTGTAAAATTTGCTGTATAATGTCAAATTTAAATAGTAACTACGAAATTTGTGGAATTTGCTGAATTTTTTTTAAAATAATTAAGGAAATATTTAAAAAAATATCACTTTTTCGAAAATATCATCTTTTCAAAATCTTTGTAAAAATACTATTTTTTCAAAAAAAAATTATTATGGCTTCGAATAGTGACAGTATTTTGGGCAACGCGGAACAAACAGTTTAAGAGGTGCGGTGCGGTTCAAGTGCGGTGCGAAAAAGAACGGTTTAAGAGGTGCGGTTCAAGTGCGGTGCGGAATAATGTTTGAATGGTAAAAAAAATAACATGCGGTACAAAAGTAAAATTTTGAATGGTGAAAAGTGCAAACAGCGGTGCGAGATACATATATGATATTACTATATTATAGTTTGATATTTATCTATGAAAAATAATTTTTTTAATTTAATAACCATACACACAAATTTTATTTAAATGTAAAATTTGTACTTTAAAATTTTTAAAAACTATTTTTGTTGGAAAAATAAAGTAAATTGTTTAATTCCAAAAATTTAAGTACAATACAATGCAGGAAAATAAAATTATTGAAAACTATTAATTTTGCCAATACATATTTGCGATATTCTCTCTTATTTGCGTCATATATTCTCCATCTTCTATTTCTGATGCTTCCATATATCAGCTGAAACAGGTTTCTCATCTGTGTTATTTCTTCCCGTCTCTGCCATTATTTTTGCAAAATCTGCATCTGAGAAATTTGAAATTTTGATAAAATTGTGTAATCTCATTGTTGCCACTACACTCTCTTTTGTACGTTAACATTGTATCTTGAAAAATCAGATAGAATCCGCACTTGCTGTTGTTTTTTTTTTGTCTTTTTGCAATAAATGCAAACTTTATTATGTACATAGAAGTGCGGTGTGGGATAATGTTTGAATGATGATTTTAATAAGTGCGGTACGAATATGATAATTATTAAAGTTTAGTTATTATTTTCAATATTTTAATTTTTTTTTTAAGTATTTTTTGACAAAAATGTGTACATTGCCAAAAAAATAATATTGTAATTTTTTCAAATTTTTTTAATTAAAAAAAAGGTTGAAACGTACCAAACCACATCTTATTGGGTGATTACTCAAATTTGGTCCCACACTTATTAAACTTTTCTTTTCTTTTTTAATTTTTATTCAAAAATAAGAAACTAAAGTTATGTTGAATGGAAACAAATTATTGAACCGCACATGAGACCGCTCCTCCCGCACGAAACATTCATAACCTATATTATTTATATTTTGGTTAATTATGTTGTATTAGGTTTTAATTTTGAAGATTTAAAGAGTTTTAGTGGTCAAAACATTTTTAGGGATTATAATTTTAAGATTTAGGCTTTAAAAATTTATAACTATTGACATTTTTACAAATAAATATCCCTAAGTGGTATTCTTGCAAATGTACACACCAAAAGTGGCATTTTTGCAATTACTCCTTAAATAAATTAATAGATTGATAAAACAAATTTATATACATAATTAATGATATAATATTTTGCTATTGAAATTGAATTATATTTTAGTAAACCTAATTTTTAAAATATTAAAGTATTATTTTAGAATTATCAAGCAAATTTAGCAAAATTTAATCACACTATATATATATTTATGGAACAATTGTAAAAATGCCACTATGGGTTATCCATTTGCAAAAATGCCACTAATTATAAATTTTTAGATTCTAAATCTTAAAATTCTAAACCCTAAAAAATGTTTTGACCCCTAAAAACCCTTAAACCCTCAAAATTAAATCCTAATACAACATAGTTAACACAAACATAAATGATATAATGAGTAAATAATTTTGAAAAAACTGGCATTTTTAAAAAAAATTCTATATTTAATGATATTTTCCACAAATATTTGCTTACAAATTATTACATATTGAATATGTCGGGGCATAAAAACCAAATCCGAATACCTGAACTTGTATTCAACCTGAAAAATCTGAACTTGTACCCAACCCGAAAAACTCGAACCTGTATCCGACCCAAAAATTTATAGGTACATGTATGGATATAAAATTTCTAGATCCGATAGAACCTATATCCAACCCGAATACTCGTATGCCCATGCCTAGTATTAAAGAATGCCAATATTTTTTTCAAAAATCTTCAATATTCTTCACATTCTTCATATTCTTCATTTTCTTCAAATGGTAACAACATTCTTCACATTCTTCATGTTCTTCATTTTCTTCAAATTATGTTATTACCATTTGATGCAGCAGAATTTCTGTTGAATTACTGAATTTGCTGAATTTTTAGTGATTTCTTGCAGAATTTGCTGAATAATGTCAAACTTAAAAGGTAACTACGGAATTTGCGGAATTTGCTGAATGTTGTTACAATTTAAACTCCCTATTTATTTCATTTACCTCTTAACAGTGTGCAAACCTTCAAATATGGATTAAACAATAAATCATAGACTAATGATTCACTATGAGGTGATAATTTGATGACATGTATACATTTCTTCTTTAGAGAAGACTTAACTCCTAATAATAATAGATGGGCAATATTAGTTTGTAATTTTATTATTTTTTGCCAATATATAAACATATATTTTACGGATATGAATATGAATGGTAATGCAACGTTAATCGTTATTAATACAAATTACTCGATGACAAGTGGTGATTAGTTTGTGATTTCTAATGATTCCAGCATGACTAAATAAGTATATATCATATCGACTAAGGGCACACACCTAATAATAATTAAAGACGATCCAAGGGACCCAACTATGTACTAGGATGTTGTTGGCTTTGTGTGGCTTCATATCATGTTACGTTTCAAGTGTTAGGATTTGAATCCAAAACATTTTTCTATATATATATGTTAGGTCCCGGTTTGGTTAGGCCGATTAATACAACTTCGATGCCTCGTCTCACCAATTTTTGTTTGAAACTGCAGTTTGATCCGCCTCCCAAAATGTATATTGTAAACACAAATAAATTGATATTGTAACACTAATAAACCTTTCCAATCTGAGTTCGATTTTTCCTGGAAACACTTTTATATTGATATATGAGTGGGCTATTCGACGGTTACACTTATCTTGGAAGATTAGTCGGATTGTAAAAACTCGGACACCTCTAATTATCAAAAAAAAAAAATTTGTTTGTTATTTGAACTTTCATGATACGAGGAGGAAGTAGCTACTCCCAAATAATTGTGGATTGATCGATGTAACAAATTTTTTGTTCTTTTGTTTTTTTCACAACATACTCATACTAAATTTAACTTACGGTTACAATCCAAGGAAGGTTGTTTGACAAAGATTTTTTATTTTTAAATTTTCTTTTGAAACTAATACATAATTAAAATTAAAATCATGATAAAAGTAGAATAGAAGGTTTCAAAATTGACTGATATAAAGTCGATCTTTAAACCTCGGTCCGATTTGATATCCAAAGATAACTCTAGTTCTCTATCTTTCTAGGCGAAGAAACAAATTTTTGAGTTTTTGGTGTCGTCAAAGCTGAGTTTTTAACAACATTCTCCTTAAAAGAGGAGTTTAGTGATATAGTCTCTCCAAACAGAGGAGGAGGATGAAGTTGACCTCTCCATTTTTGGATTTGATATCTCCAAGAAAGAAGAGTTTTCCTTTAATTTACATTTTTTTCCATAAATATATTTGATACAAATTATATTCCCGGTTCATATGTACTCTAGAAAACGTGTTAGCTTCATCGATTTCTGAAACGCGGTAGAAAGATGAATCACAGCAGTTAAAAGAAGTAGGGATATAACACTGAACGTGTTGAATTTAAACGAATGGAAAATAGAGGGGAAACGTAGCTAAATTTTCATGCACAATATTTAACTTTCTTTGTATTTCTTATTTTCCATAACAAGCCTTGAAAAAAGGACAGACATAAATATGCGCAACGCTTATGATTCATTTGGTGTGTATATATATATATATATATACATTGTCCTCTCCTTAGCTACCCTAAAAACACATTTTAAGAAAACAATAATACAAGAAAAGTACTTGTTTTTATTTGGTTTCAATATTAATAACAAATCTACTTTAACTAGTGTATTCGATAAAATAAGAATCATAGTTCTTTATGATTTTATTGTAGTGCAAACATTTATAAAACTATTAATTTTTATAGATTTCAAACTAAAAAATTAGTATTAAATAGTAGGTTGACGATGTTTGGAAAAACAACATATTTTCCCGTAAACTATGAATCGCCATCCAATCTATACATGATCTATTGAGCCATGCTAAAATCTACATAATCTATCTAAAATTTTAAATTTACCACATGAAGTTTTAAAATACGGTCAATTCCCATAAAATCGTAACGAAGTGAGTTTTCTGTTAATAGTTTAGTATGATTTAAATTAAAAATATTATTTTAAGTAATTTTTTTTAATTTGACTATAACGACATTGGTTTAGTTTGATTTTATTTAATTAGTCTCCATATGAAATCGAACCCTGGTTGGAGATGTAACTACAAGGAGACTCTACCACTTTCGACATATTCGAAATGTTGTTGTAATATTTTTTTCCATTTATAATTAAGAGCATTTACCTCATAAAAAATAAAATTTATGGGAAAAGATATTTCCAAAGCTGGATGGTTCTCTCCTTGATCCGAATTTCTGGATTTCTCGAAGGATCCGTGCTGAAAGAAAACATGATTTCGTCGTTGTTACTCTCTTTGGAAACCAAAGATCTTTTCTTGTTGTTCTCCTCCACCGTAAAACTTAGGGTTTCGTTCGATTTCAACCTGTCACAAAAGCTTCCGTTTTGATTCAACTAGGAACTCGAAAAATTCAAATCTCGCTCGACAATCGATGAATTTGGGGGATTTCGTAGCCAAGGGGTTTTGAATCGAGCTTTCGTTATTCTCACACTTCAAAACTTGATGAGAATCAGACTTAAAATTAGAATTGGAATGAGTTGAGATTGAAAGAGATGAGTTGTAGAGCAGCGATCTTCTCGAGCAAAACCAATTCGAGTACAAATAAATTATACATCATAACAGTAGCTCTAACATGTCCAAAATAGTAGGGTCTCTCCACAGGTAATGCCCCAACATGTGTTCGATCTCTCTCGACACCAATTAGATTAAAATCACAACAAATAATGTATTTTTGGTGTGATCAATTAAAATGTATATATATTATATTAAATTAAACAAAATAGTGTTCAACGTGTCATCCATATCAGCAATCATTAACGAAAAACTCAATCTGTTTACAGATTTATGGGAATTGACTGTATTTTAAAACTCCATGTGGTAAATTCAACTTTTTGATAGATTATGTGGGTTTTGGCATGGTTCAGTAGGTCAGACATAGATTGGATGGCTATTCATAGTTCATAGGGAAATATATTGTTTTCCTGACAATTTTCCATATTTTATTGTAGAAAATAGTAGATTGACAATAATACTCGTACGATAAAAAAAAAAAAAAAGTGGAATCGGAAATGCTAACGAGCTCTCAACAAAAAGTTTTTATGCAGTTCAATTGTTCTTAACGAGTGCTACTAATTATTGGAACTAGGAGAAAATTGAAAAAATGTGGTGAAAATGCTTGATGTGTGTTGGAAAAGGGACAAAGTCGTAACTGAGCCAACTAGAGAGACCAGAGACAAAAACATAAAAACTGATCTCTGGTCTTAAATAAAGCCACAGAGATATTCCTTTCCTCGTTGGTTCCTAAAGACAATAACTTTAACTGTTGCGTTAATAGTTACTACTACTGTAGTACTACTATATTATTCTCAAACTCATTAGCAAAGAGTTTGGTCACTAGTTTAACTATAATCCTGACCCTATACCAACTAGAATGATTTCTATCTTGTACTCTATCTTGTGGGGTCCATCTTTTGTACGGATCCGACTTCTTTTCAGCTAGGAAGCATGGGGACGCCATTTTAGGCCACGTCCCCATACCGGAAACGTTTCAGGGACAGAAACACGCTGGAAACGGCTTGAAGATGCTTCGAGAGTGTTTCATGTTAACCGTGAACGGCAACCAATTTTGAAGACGTTTCGAAAACTTTTTAAGACTAAAATTAGGCGTCTCCAATGTATTTATATGTGTTTAACTCGATTTTTTCAAAAGAAAAATATAATGGAAAGGAAAAAATCTAATAAACTACTTTTTATGTTCATTATACAAAGAAATCTAAGATTTTTTTTGGTTAAAATATTAAACTAGGTTTTTTTTCTTATGTTTTGATTTATATCATACTTAGTTTTTATATGAATATTTTTTTCTTATACTATATTGCCGTATCCGCTTCTTTAAATTTTTGATTTTGCTGTTTCTCATCCCTGTTTTCATCCCCATTTTGTCTTTGTATCCGTTCCCGTGCAATTTAGCTCTTCAGTCTTCACTTCAATTTTACAGTCGATTTTTTATTTATTTAACGTAAACGATATGCTTGTTCTAGAATCGTACTCTAATATTGTATATGTATCTTGTTCATGAAAGCCTTAACTTTGTACTAGTAGTAATTAGAAAAAAATGAGGGTCTTTAATTGCGAATATTACAGAGAAGAACATAGAGATATGAAGAGAGATTAATTAAAACATTGCAATCAATAAAAGCATAGGATGTGAGTAAAGAAACAATTATACTAAGAGACACTTTATTGTGAACATTTAATATTTTGAGACATTTTAACACTTTGAGACATTTTAAGATATTGACACACATTTTAACACTTTGAGACATTTTAAGATATTGACACACTTTTTCATTGGTTGTTTACACTAAACTGACCACGATACTTTGTAAACTAATTCTAACTTTATCCAAACTAACTTGTCTACGATATTGTCCAATCTATACCACGATACCTTTATCTAACATATATATGTATATTTTTAATCTATACCACATGATCTTCATCATATCGGATATCGCTAGAATCCAAATTTGATTTTGTTTCATAACCTTTTTTTTCTTATTTTCTCCTCTAAAATAAAAAGATGAATTAAAAACCCAGATTTGTGGTTTGGTGTGTTGGGTGGGTCTGTTAAGAAATTTGATTAAGTTTTGATACTGAGATTTTTATGAAGCTTAGATCGAGATCGAAGGAATAAAAAAAGAGAAGGGAAGAGAGAAAGAGAGTTAAAATTAGAATTTTTGTCAGAAAAACAAAAAATGAGACATACTAACACAATATTGAGTTGAGGGTATTTTTGTCTATTTATATGCTCAAAACAGCATAAAGTGATTTCGGAAGATAAAGTGTACCTTAGTATAATCAACCCTTGAATAAGACATGCGGCAACATTTAGGAACTGTGGATCCCATACTCCGACGCGACCACTTTTGCTTTTGATAGAAACATATATTTTGGAAACTAATAAATTATTTCTTTGGTTTATAGTTAATGACAAATTGTTTTGTTTTTAATCAGAAAGGACAAACCTTTTTATACTCCACAAATAAAAGTTGTGATGTTTTTTATATTTAATGTGAAGATAAGTTGTTATTGAATATATCATTCATTAAATCTTATACTATAATTATGTACTGCTATCTACATAGTTACATGCATAGATACTTGATTAGATATGTCATATATACACACACATATAATATAATTATATACACAATTGAGTGTGTTATTCTTCTATACGCATATAAACAAAAAGACATGGAAGGTGAGATTGCTTGTGGGTATGTCAAACCTTTGAGAATGAGAATGATTAAGAGAATAATAGACACATACATACACATTACATCTGCATATAGGTGTGTATGTTTTATTTGTTAGTGCAGAACAAAAGAAAGTAGTTAGACTTTTCTTTATAGAAGTGACCCATATCATGAAACTTGTTTGGTATCAACTGGGAAACTAACCAAATAATTTCTTAACCGATATAAAGAAGGTCCACATCATCGGCTAAAATTGTCACATGGCATGTGTGACATTGTTATATATCTGGACTTTGGCAAAAGTTAGACGAGTAGGGTTTTGAATACCATGATAATGATTTAATAATAAATTAAGCACCTCCTGAGAACCGAAACGTAGAATTCATTAGACAGTGACACTCTTTTTGCTTAGTCTACATATTTCTCTTTTGCAAGGTTAAATTAATGATAATTGGTTAATCCAATGGGCAAGGATCGTTTTATCAAAATAATTATGTTTTTTTGTTTTAAGGTTAAAAAGCAGACTGAGTAAAACAAATGGTTCGTAGGATCCTACGATCAAATATAATAATAAATTATATTTTAAAATTTCGATTTCATGATCTTAAAACTTCTTGAAAGAACCATATATACATTTATCTTTGAAAAAATAACAAAATAATAATCAAATGTTCCAATTCGTAAACATGTGGTTGAGAATGATATGTATGTCGTCACATTCTTATTTGAATCTTTTGATGTTACGTGTAATTAGTTTAGACAAATTTTCTAGCATCGTTATTTAGTTTAACTCTTGGTCTCATGTGCCGACTCTAATTATATTTGAATTTGATTTTGTGTTATCCAAATAACTCAAATATGTAGACCACTTGATATTTGGGTTTTTGTCACATTAATTGGTTCGATCATGGTACGCGGTATAAGACTCTCATGTGATATGACGTCCAACAAATAGCAGTTAACGAGATCTCTCCACCCACTTACCCATCCCTAATCAAGATTTAACCACATAAGTCGTCTCTACCTTCAAAGTTCTAAAGTATTCTTAAAAAGATTGGATTCTCATACTTACAAATCTCAAACTTACTTACGAGTAAACTTTTACAACTTTGAAATGAACTTATATCTCTTATTTTACACATGTTATGAAAATATAAGACTAAACCATTTGTTCCATTTCTATTAGAAATGTTAAAAATATAAGCTGAAAGAATTCTGCAAGTTCTGAAGCAGGTTCGAAAGAGGCATCATCGTTCTCACGTATTTGGATATTAGTTTGTTGGTCAACTTTCGCAATATATTAAAAAATAGGTAATATGACTTGAATGTTTTGTAAAATCCGACTCACCCTACTCATACTTTATTTGATATACGTAGCAAATAGTGATAAATTATCTAGTAGATGTTATACAATTGGATAGTGATAATGGAAAACAAATAATCACAAAATTTAGATTTTAGGTTTATTTTTAACAAAAAAAAAACATATATATATATTGCGATAGACTTCGGTTGGGACAAATGTTTTGGAATTTTCCCTCCTAAATTCTCTTGTAGCAGAGCGAAAGAGAAAATTGTTAACATGTTAATTTTATTTTCTTAAGAGAACCATTTATCAGAAATAGTTTGAAAAGTGTAAATTGAAAAATCTTATACGCATACACAAAAGAAAAACAAAAATATCAACACGATACAATGATAAGCACACAACATAACTTATAAAACACAAAAAAAATTAATTAGTACAATAAAGTGAACTCACAAACAATAAAACTCTTAAATCACACATAGAAAATTAAATATCTTTTTAAAAGTGTAATTAGAAGAATTTTGGGTGTTGAAAAAGTTGTTCTTGGGATCAATTTTTTTTATAAAAAATGCTTAAAAACGTAAACAAGAGTATGTTAGGTCAGAAAATATGTTTTTTTGCGTATGTCCAAATCAAATGAAACAAGTTTCAATTTATAGAGAAAAATAACTAATTTTGATATAATTTTTGTTTAAAAAATAATTAATTTATTATTAAGACAATTGGCCACAAATAATTAGGATGAAATGAAAATTTTAAAAATCTAAAAAACAAATTAGAACATAAAACGTGGACCAATAAAATAATTATGCAAATAGGATTACATAACTGGAGAGAATGTGTTCTACACACTTACCGTGATCCAATCAGAATTCGCCATATATCCTTGTGGATCCTCTTTTCATACTTTCTCACCTGTTGTCAACACTCTTATCGAGATCATTCAACCGTTGATAATAATTTATCAACACCCTCATTACTCGTAGTCTAAGATTTGGTTTAGATTTTATGTTGAAAACAAGATTTGTAAAAACTTTAGTCACTAGTAAAATTAATAAAAGTTAAGTAAAGATAAATCTCAACATTTGAGATCGTGTGGACCCACATAGCATTCAATACTAATTTTAAGCACCCTGGATTTGGTCTATGCGAAATCCAGACCAAATAGTGTTGGCATCTATTTCAGAAAAATAAAACTATATCTACTTAGATAAAAGAGAAAAAGAACAACCCTATAATTGACAACATAAATCTTTAAACCATGCTGAAAAAAAGATCGGTTAAATCTAACTGTTTAAGTATTTTGTCTCCAAGCGATCTTTCAAGATTCACGTAAGTGTAAATAAGTAAGCATCTTCCACAAATTATGTGATGTGCTTCTCATCGAATCTTTGGCACTTGTGTAATTTTTAACATTTATTCTATTCTACTAAATTTTTAATGGTTAAAATTGTACCACCTTTGTTGGTTATTTCGTTTACATTATCAGTCAAACAATCTAATTATTATGCTACTTTTTTCTCGGCCACATGCAAAACTTTTTTTGTCCTTTTTCCCTTTAGTTAACATCTCACCGATATAAAGTGATTTTATAATACATAACATTTTAATAAGAATTTTATAAATTATAATGTATTAGATTGCACTAATAAAAAAATTTAAGCGATAAACTTTTTGGCTTCTCAGCCACATGCAAAACTCTTTTTTGTTATTTTTTTCTTTAGTTAACATTTAATAAACATAAACATAAAACGATTTTATAGTTTATAATGTTTTAGGTTTTAGATAATACCAATTACAAAATAATACTAAGATTTTTATTATAAATATTATACTCAGCTTTATTTATATAACTTTTTTTATAATTAGTTTTTACAGTTTTACACTATACTATAACAGCTTACAGCTGAAAAACCTATACTATTTTAAGTTATATTAAATGATATTTTATACAAATTTTTATTTTATGACTATTTCAATTTTTAATATAAAATTAATTTAAAGCTAACAACAATCGTTAGAAAGTAAATAAAATAATCAATGATAATTTAGTTTAAAAAGAAAAAAAGTATGCCAAAATTTAAAAAACCTTATTGGTATGATATGAAGTTATGAACATAATTATTTGTGATTTCCCAATTAAGACTTTATGCAGTTAACTAATTGTTGATCAGTATTAGAGCTTTTAATTTATATATACTTTATTAGATTATGGTTTGCGCGGCGCGAAAATTTTTGTTTCACAATTTAATGAAGTTATTTTACTAATAGAAATCTAATATATATATTTTTTTAGAATATATGTATATGTTTTTATATATGTTTTTAATTAATTTATGCTATTTTATTGTATATCACTAAAAATTTAACTCTTTTACGTTTTAAATATATTAATATATTTGTCTTAGTTAACATATATTATTTTTTTATGTTGATGTAAAATTTATTGTTTATGTTATGTTTTTTTAACTATGTGTGTTTTTAATGTAGATTTTGATCTCTAATTTTCATAATATTAAATAATTATTTAAATTATATTTTCTTAACTTTTAAGATTTAATAAAATAAAAAAGCTTACAAAATGATAAAATTATAAAAGGAATTTGTCATACAATGACTTTTAAATTGCACGTCTTAGTTTATCAAAAAATATATTTTATTCTAAATTAGTTTAAATAGTAGTTTTGTTACATGATATATCGTCTCGCATTTACGTATTAGTATCTAATTTTTCTTTTGTTTATTTATTATAATAAGATTTAATTTTTGTCAGATCTAAAAAACAAACCTATTATAGTTTCATTTAACTATATTAATATAAATTTTTAATTTTTAATTTTCTTTAGAATAAGAAAAATAACTTTTCAAATTCCTCTAATAATTTAATATGTTGATAAAAAAATGTAATTAATGTGTGTATCAAAATTTGAAATTGAAAATTATAAAATTTAAATAAAATATGATATGTCATGCTATGTGGATGCTTAGGTGTTTTCATGAGAAGAGATAAAAACTTATTTTATATATGTACATACTTAAATCATTTTTTAGTATTTATGATATAATGCGTTTTTGGCGCATTCTAACCCTTGTTTTGTAGGTTTTTATCGAGTCTTTCACTCTCTATCGAGTCATTCTAGGTATAAAAGTGGCTGGAAACAAGGATTGGAGCTTGCGGATTGGATTTGGCAAAAAAGGATGAAATATGGATCTTTTTGGAATATTCTGGAGGAAGGGAGCACCCGTCCCAGAAGAGGGAGCACCTGCTCCCAGCAGATCCACTTATGGAAATTTCATTAAACCTAATTTTAAAAACCCTATCTTTGGGCCAGCCGCCGTGGGCCTTTAAATAGGTTTTTCTCTGGATCTTTTGAGAGGATCACGCACACGACACAACAAAGAAGAGAAAACACAAGTGAGAGAGAGATTTGATACTTGTTTTTAGAGTTGTAAGCTTGAGGATTGCCTTCCACGTTTTGGAGAAGATTTCTAAACTCTTATCTTTTCTATTTTCAATGAAGTTTCTTATCTTATTTGCTGATGTTGTTTGCTTGAATATGTGCGAGTAGTCTCCTTAGTTAGGTCAAGGGTTCGATGGGATTAGATATCCATGAACTAAGCATAGATAGGTTTCGAAACATCATTCGATATCTCCATCTAATGTCGACCATATTGCCTAGACTAGATTGATCACCTAGCCTCTGATTTTAGGTTTAATTTACTCATCAAAAGTGTTGTAAATTGCTGGAATTGACATAGATGAGCGAGTTTTCTTTAGCCAACGATAGTTGAAGCTAAAGCAACACGTGAACAAATTGATCCTATACGTTTAATGCTCATCATTCCTTGTAACCTCAAATGACAGTTTAGGGTGTTAGATTGATTGTTGAAATTGTTGATGCCACGACAGTGGATTAGCTTAAATTTATGATTGAGTTCTAGATTGGTTCATAACTTGATAACCTGAATAATTGCTTGGTTCTAGATGTTCTAATCCCTGAGATACTTTCCCTTGACCTAACGCTTTTAATATCATTTGTTTACACCAAATTTACTTTAATTGTTTGATTAATCGTGACAACTTAAACCCACTTGATTGCTTAGCTGAATTTGTATCCCATAAGATTAGAGTGTATTGCTGGTCCCTTGAACGAACCTATACTATTCTACATCGGATTAGTGAATCTAGGTTTCATCTTACAAACCGGGAAAACCCCTTTTATCAAATTGGCGCCGTTGCGACGGGGACCAACTCGATACCTCTAATTTTCATATAAAATTTCAGACTAAGTACTAACTCGTTCTTTGTGTTTTTCTTGCGTGTGTTTCAGGTGCATGAACTCGAGAACAACAAGGAGAAATTGCGAAATTCCCCTTGTGATTTTGAGTAACCCGGAACTCGCAAGACTAGAACGAGAAAACAGGCGAACAAGGCCTAATCTCGTTGACATGGACGAACAAGGCAATGATGGTATAGCGGCTGAGCTGCTACGGTTGCAAGAGCAAATGGTTTAGATGCAGCAGCAACATGCTCGTGAACAACAGCAGCAGCGCGCTCGTGAGCAGCAGCGTGCCATTGGGGATATGGACAACCCCCATGCTTTCTATCGGAACCGAGCTGATATTGTTCCACCTGCTGTTGAGAGGCAAGATTATGAGATAAAGCCTCAGATGATATTGTTGGTCAAGCAGCACTCGTTCCATGGACTGCCTACGGAAATTCCGATGGACCATATAGAAAACTTTGAGGAGATCTGCTCCACGATGAGTTCTAATGGGATGAACCCGGATTTCTTGAAGTGCAAGCTTTTCCCTTTCTCACTCGCGGACAAAGCTTCCCGTTGGCTCAAGTCTCTACCAGCTGGATCCATCACGACTTGGGTACAATGTAGAGCAGCGTTCTTGGACCACTTCTACACCAAATTCAAGACTGCGAGCCTGAGGAACAAGATCTCCTCTTTCCAGCAACATTCAAGAGAGTCTTTTTGTGAGGCATGGAAACGGTTCAAAGAGTACAAGAGAGAGTGTCCACACCATGGATTTACCGATGAGAACTTGCTGGGTATCTTCTATGATGGTGTTGATTGGGATTACAGGAATGCTCTGAATGCTGCGAGTGATGGTAATTTTATGACTAAGACCAGAGAGGGTGCGTATAAGCTCATCAAGAACTTGGCTGTGAGTTCTAGCAACAAGTCGCAGGAGTATGGCATGACCACAAAATCTAGTGGAATGGATTCTCAAAAGATTGATGACCTTACTGCTAAGGTCAACTTGTTGCTCAAAGGGAACCAAAGGACGGTTCACTTTGTAGATGAGAATGGTGAACCATTTTCTGAGGAGATGGGTGAAGAAGGAGTCACCCAGAACTATAGGAATCACCCAAACCAAGGTCAGAATCAGTTTCAAGGGGGAGTTCAACAGAAACCACAATTTTCTAACTTTCAGGCTCCTGCGAGCTCTGGAAGTACTTCTCAGGATGAACTCAAGGTTATGATGCAGTAGCTAATGGCTAATCAACAGAAGTCTGCCACCGAAATCAAAACGCAGGTAGACGCCATGTACTCGGACCTCAATGGTAGACTTGAAGATGTTTGCAACCACGTGAAGAGGCTTGACATTCAGGTAGCTCATATCTCGGCATCAGCTAAGCGACCACCAGGGACTCTTCTAGGATAAGTTGAAACAAATCCCAGAGAACACTGCAACGTGATATTAGTTCAGAGTGAGGTGGAGACTGTCTCAGCATCGCTTACACCAGAGACAGCAGAAAAGGCTGTCGAATCATTACCATACATCCCTAGGATCCCATACCCTCAAAGACTGAAATATGAGATTGGTGAAAAGAAGCTGGCTGAGTTTAATAAGATGGTGAGTGAGCTTCCTCCTGAATTCTCTTTTGAAGAGGCATTTAGAGTTGATCCTGCATATTGCGAGTTTTCCAAGGATACCAAGAAGAGTCTCACGGTAGTCAAGGCTCTCTTTGCTGAAGCAAGGAATACATCATCTCCAATGAAGCAGTTGCCAAAGCTAAGTTTTTTGTTCCATGCTCCATTGCAGGAGTTGAATTTAAAGAATCTCTCTGCGATTCTGGGTCTTCTATCAATCTCATGTCCAAGGCTATTGCAGAAAAGCTTGGGATTACTACGATGAGAGCTGCTAATATATCTCTTAAGTTTGCAGACTCTTCCACCAAGATTCCACAAGGTACTATTCATGATTTACATGTTCAAGTTGGAAATTGTCTTGTTCTTACTGACTTTCAGGTAGTGGAGATGAGCGAAGATCCTGGTATACCTTTGATTCTTGGAAGACCGTTTCTGGCGACAGTGGGTGCAGTTGTAGATTTGCCTAATAGAAGAGTCTCTTTCTCTAATATTGAGAAGCAGGTCTTCTACAAAGCTATACCCACTAATGAAGTAGCCAAACTTGCATCCTGTGTTACCGTTATCAATGGACATAAGCTACAAATGGTGACAAAGAGAGATTTCAATGATAAGAGTGAGGTCAAGGAAGTCCTAGATGGAGACCCTCTTATCAGAACAAAAAAGACTAGTCAAAAGAGCAGGATAAAGGAGAAGGTGACGAGCCAAAGAATCAAGGGTGATTCTCATATGGTTTTAGAACCTTAGAGATGTGTTGGTGACACGATTGAGTACAAGGTGAAGTCCAAAGGGATTTCGAAACCTTTCTCCAAGGTTAGAGCTATTCTCACATCTGAGCTGAAAGAGAAAGGTGAAGAAGCTGTAAAAGCTATGTTGAGCAAGGTTCTGAAGCTGAAGTTTACTGATTGGAGAGCTTGTTTTGGAGAAAGTTCTCATGCCCCGCTTCCTGACTGACACATGAGATCCAAGTCAAGCTAAAGACTTTAAACAATCGCTTAGTGGGAGGCAACCCACCGGTACGTTTTCTAACTTTTTCAATTTGATTTCTTTTATTACTAATTTTGAATTTCAGTTTGAGTTTTCAGACAAAAAAAAAAAAATTGTGATGGAATATGCAAGGAGGATCGATCGATCCTCTCAGCCAGCTCGATCGATCCGGAATGAGGAATTCAACACGCAAACCATCGGTTAATCCTAGGATCGACCTGCACATCGATCCGTTGAAAAGTTCAAAACCCAGAAGAAGCACCTGCTCCCAAACACAGAGCACCTGCTTTTCCGGAAGGCAGATCGATCGATCCCCTCTGGTAGATCGATCGATCCATGATGATGAGATCAAAAGCCATTCCAGCGGTTAACCTCAGGATCGATCTGCACGTCGGTCCAATTCCCAGAAGGAGCACCTGCTCCCCACTACAGAGCACCTCCTCCCCGATACAGAGCACCTGCTCTCCAAGGTAAAAATCACAAACAATTTTATTTTATGCTTTTCCTTATGATTTATTTTCTTTCACTCTCTCTTTTCTTATTCACACACCGAGACGGTGTGAAATAAGTATGGGGGGAGTTGCTACTAATATCGTTTATTTTGGATGTTTTTCTATTTTTTTATGTCCTATTTTGAGTCTTTCTTTTCTTTGGATTTATTGAGTCAAGACTTTGTAGGGAATGAGGACTTTATCTTATGATGATCTTTGAACTATCTATGTTTAACTTTCTCTCTAGTGACAATTTCTTCAGAGCATGGGTACAAGGAACAGCTGGAACACTTCGATACACCATATTTCAGGTTTCATATTGACCGAAAATTCCTCTCGCTATTGGCACTAGAATAGGGAAACTAATCATATTAAGGACTTCTTATTCTTTTTATCACTCTTGTTGTTCCTGAATAGCTAGCTCATTTTTAGTTAGTACCCTCCTTAACCCTAACCTCTTTTCAAGCCCCTTGCATTCTTGTTACTTCATTGTCATATGTGCAGCATATGCGCAAAAGGGCCGGAGAGAATTGGGTCGACACTGCATCTAAATCACTCTTTCTGAAGAACAAGAGCACCTGCTCTGAAAGTGAGAGCACCCACATCACCCGCTCTTAGAAGATGGTTATGCAAAGAGGTGGAACAAAAATCCACAAAGGGGGAATAACATCGATGAGCTCCACTTGGGTATGTACAACAATTATGATATTTTCGTGCTTGGGAGACATTCACTTGTAAGAAAAACCCTCTTCATCATCATTTTTATCTTTAAAAAAAAAAAAAAAAAAAACAGTAAACCGATGATGAAGGGTGGTAAAATTTGTAAATTAGAATATGTCTCTCTGCACAACGAGTGTACCTAAGGTAGACGATAGCAACATGAATTGGTTGAAGAAATTTGGAGAAGAAAGAGTGGTTTAGAGAATGTGGATATCAACGTACCCGTTCTCTCTTGCAATTTTGTGCAATATCCTGCATCCACTACGAAACATCGGGTAATCCTTAAACACTGTAAACACTTTGAACTCCACCTCTAAATGGCTTTAAACCCTTTAGCGTCGTCTACCCTGAATGGTGCCTTTAGCGAGACCCTCACACAACTTTGAATGCTTGAGTTTGTGTTTGGGAAATGGAACTTGGTTGAGAAATGTGTTGAGGAGTTTTGGTAAAGATTTGTTATTTGTAATTTGGATTATGTGGTCTGCAGATTGAGGGTTTTAAACTCGGTTCACTGAGGATAAGAGAGTTCCCGTGTTTTCAAACCTTTCCCTTTCACTTGGTCTCGAATTTGTTTGATGACAAACAAAGATCTAAGTCTGGGGAAATTGATATAATGCGTTTTGGCGCATTCTAACCCTTGTTTTGTAGGTTTTTATCGAGTCTTTCACTCTCTATCGAGTCATTCTAGGTATAAAAGTGGCTGGAAACAAGGATTGGAGCTTGCAGATTAGATTTGGCGAAAAAGATGAAATATGGATCTTTTTGGAATATTCTGGAGGAAAGGAGCACCCGTCCCAGAAGAGGGAGCACCTGCTCCCAGCAGATCCACTTATGGAAATTTCATTAAACCTAATTCTAAAAACCCTATCTTTGGGCCAGCCGCCGTGGGCCTTTAAATAGGTTTTTTCTGGATCCTTTGAGAGGATCACGCACACGACACAACAGAGAAGAGAAAACACAACTGAGAGAGAGATTTGATACTTGTTTTTAGAGTTGTATGTGATGTGCATAAAACTTTCATGTAGGGTTTATGAAATTAGGTCTTTAAATGTATAACCCTATGGAACTGCAAGTGCATAGTTAAGACAATTGTAGTACTTAGGGGTCGATCCACTGAGGACTAAGTGATGAATGCGCTACAAACCTATATGATTCGGATTAAGCTAAGGGAAAATATTAGTTGGTTTTGGGGTTTTATGGAAGCAAATAACAAAGCAATAAAAGTAAAAGGGATAGATATCAATTAAGATTAGAAATCAAACAGTTCATAAAACATATGTAAACACAAGCAATCGATTTAAGGTTTTAGTACTAGTTGTTCTAGAACTCATATCACTAAGGTAAGGTCATCCCACTATCGTGAAGTAACTAACCATCTATGTTTTACACCCTAATAGACTCAACTATCGCAGGTTATTATAAGGTGAAAACATGCATTATTGGTCAAGATTGATTGTTCACTAAACTCCTTAACTAACCTTTCGAATTGTTAAGGTTTCTAGCTCATCGAATACTAGGTCCGGAGATATAACAAGCTTTTGGAAAGTATATCAACCTAAGATCAGTCCTTGGGTAGCTAAGCCAATTCATGCTTTGAGTATAGATAAAGATGAAGAATCAATTCTAGAATAAATCCCTAAACGATTAAATGCGTAAAAACATAGAATTAAGAGAATGAATAGAAATCAAATCAAAGCTATAACTCTAACATGTTTTGCAACACGTACCAGCGAGAGTAAAACACATAGACAGTATAATTCGTTGATCTATCTAAGCGTAAGGAATTAGATCTCATCTCTTTGCAATAGGGCAAAGATCAACCTATCCTTAAAGGCTTCTAGAATCAAATAAACATGAAGAACAAGAGATAAACGAAATACATTGTTTAGGTATTGATTTAGGCTGTTAAGGCCGGCTGCTTAAGTTCCTAGAGAGGCTAAAAGCAAGTATATATAGGGGTTAAGGAAGCTTAAGTCGGTTAGGGCTTCTTCGGGCAATTACGTCTTTTCAGGTTAAAAACTGAGGCAATTTCGGTCAGGATAAGGATCAAGCTTCGTGACCGATATTGGAAGCTTCTAGGGAGCTTCTAGAAGGTCATACAAAGGCTGGATGTCGGCCCATGGCCTGGCCCGGTGCTTGGCTCCATTTTGCACTAACTTCACTTCGAAGGCAGTTTGACATGTCCTCAGTGTTTCGGGTGTATCTTCTAAAGTACAGATCCAATTGATGAAATTACAACTCCATTGGAAAGCTAACTCAAAGGGATATCTCCACACCAAGTTTCATTAAATTCCCAAATGATTTGATCCTCCGTTTGTCAGCAAACTTCTGCATATGCGTTCTGTCCAGTAGGGGAATGTGCATTATCTTCAAGATAAAGTGACTTGGCTTGGTTCCTTTGACTTGGATAAGTAGTTGCATCATAGATGATACTCTTTTTGCTCCTTTTTACATCCTTTTGATGATAAAACCTGTTAAGCCCTTAATACATATACGAGAAAACTACCTCTTTTGGCTCAAAAGCTTTATTAATATATATAAAAACCATACTAAAATAGATAGAAAAAATGGTAAAATATAGGATATATCAGTATGCTTGAGGATTGCCTTCCACGTTTTGGAGAAGATTTCTAAACTCTTATCTTTTCTATTTTCAATAAAGTTTCTTATCTTATTCGCTGCTGTTGTTTGCTTGAATCTGTGCGACTAATCTCCTTTGTTAGGTTGAGGGTTCGATGGGATTAGAGAATCATAACTAAGCATAGATAGGTTTTGAAACATCACTTGATATCTCCGTCTAATGTCGAACGTGTTGCCTAGGCTAATTTGATCACCTAGTCTCTGATTTTAGGTTGAATTCACTCATCAAAAGTGTTGTGAATTGCTGGAATTGATTTAGATGGGCGAGTTGTCTTTAGCCAACGACAGTTGAAGTTAAAGCAACTCGTGAACAAATCAACCCTAATCGTTTAATGCTTTTCATTCTTTGTAACCTCAAACGACAGTTTAGGGTGTTAGATTGTTTGTTGAAGTAGTTGATGCCACGACAGTGGGTCCTCTTGAATCTATGGTTGAGTTCTAGATTGGTCCATAACTTGATAACCTGAATAATTGCTTGGTTTTGATATCCTAATCCCTGAGAATTATCCATTGACCTAACGCCTTTCCACTTATTGTTTTCAACCGAATTTTACTTTTTGTTTGCTTTGATAAATCGTGACACTTATACCATCTTTTGATCGCTTAGCTGAAGTTGTATCCCATAGATATAGAGTGTATTGCTGGTCCCTTAACGAACTTTTACTATTTCTATATCGATTTAGTGAACCTAGGTTTTAATCTTATAAAACCGGAAAAACACTTTCATCAATTTACTACTTTATAGTCTTTGAAGTTTTTGAAAGTTGCTAATAAGCCATATATTTCATACAAACCTTATTTTTTATGACCTATATATTTGTATTTATCAAATAGATTATTAAAATCAAAATACATTATATCCAAATTGTAACGCCCGTGAACCAAAATTCGGAAGAGTGTCGATCAACACTAATGTATTGATTTGGGAGAAGCCGCGATTTTGGTTGTGTGTGTCATCGACACTATGATGTGTATCGATCGACACAAGCCTTTATTAAACTGACGGGTTCGGTTTTGAATTGTTCTGTTTGCGGTTTCGGTTATGGGAACCTAGGGCTTCACTTATAAAAGCGAGCAGGCCGATTGTAGTCACGTTTTAAAGAGTCTCAGAGAGAAAACAGAGAGTTTTAGAGAGGATTGAGATAAGTGAAGGAATCATTGTTGATCTCCTTGTGTTCTTGATCCTGAAAGCGTTTGTTTGTGATTGTGAGGCTCTGGAATTGTGTGTAATCCATGTTCTTCACAAAGGAAGAAGGATTTCGGTTGTGGAGTGTTAGGAATCTCTGATTTCGTGTTCTTCATTGATTCTTAACCCTATTCCTTTCTGAAATCGAAGTGAGTGCGTGACCATGACTTATCTGGGTGGGTGGATTGTTAAGATTCGTTGTGTTTATGTTGATCGGATGAATGATTGGTTTGTGATTGTGTTCGTGTGTGTATACAGTTTTTTTTTGGTGTGTTTGTTGATGTTTTGTCGTAGTAATCGACTTGGTGCAGGCTTCAATCGAACCACAGAGGAGAAGGTTCGATTCTGGCGACACTGCAGCCAGTGTCGATCGATACCGTCGTTTTAACGTATTAAGTATCGTTGTGATGATTGGATTATGGTGTGTCTTAATAATTCATCGTGTCTGTATGTATAGTCGGTTGATGGGATGACCGTCTTACTGAGTATTTGTGATAATACTCACGCATCTCTTATAACCATGTAATGCAGGTAAAAGCAAAGTGTGATCTTGGAATCATGGCTATGAAGAGGAGGATGATCTAGGGACTGGTTGAGTTGTGTTTTGAGGTTGTTAGAATTGCTGGCTAGGTTGCTGGATGTTCTCGGAATTATTGAATTGGAATTGATTGTCGAATTGGTTTGATGAATTGGTTAATTGAATGGTTAATTGAGTGTTATTTTTTGATGGTTATTGAATGTGTTGGTTGCTTGATTATTATTTATAGGAATAATAATCCGAATTAAAAAAAAACATGTCGGGTTATTTCAGTTCGGTATCAAAGCCCTTACGGTTTTAGGGCGGTGAATTGAATTGATTATGTGGATTTAGTCAATTATTGTGTGAGTTTAGAGTCCTAGATCATCTTCTTCGAGCCTTCAATGAGATTCCACGGTATGTATTATGTGATTTTTGTGAAATTTCTAGTATGCTTAGTTTCTGCTGTTGGGAGTGCAGAGAGAGATTGCTAGAGGTACTAGAGAACGTGGCCGTGGTGGTCGTGGAGGCCATGGGAGGGGCGGGGGCAGGGGCGAGGACATGTGAGTGAGTCCGCCGCGAGTATGGCCCAAGATTCCACGTAGAAGTAGGTGGCGGATTCGCATACGTTTCAGGAGGAGTTTGTAGGTGAGGCCAGTGCGAAAGATAGTGTCAGGACTGGTGGGACTGTGTTGGTCCTGGTGTGGTCGGCGGTGCGGCGGGACTAGGAGCGGGTGCTGCCATAGGTGTAGTCTGAGACCGAGATGATCGTCTGGCGGATCTGCTATAGTTGTTGTTGGAGCGGTTACCAAGAGCGGTACTGGCTGAGGCTCCGTTAGTGCCACCAGTGACAGAGGTGCAACCGAGGGTTGCGGTTGCAGAGGAGCTCCCATCTTATCTTAAGATAATGGAGTAGATGCAGAGGATTAGAACGGGGTTCTTCTCGGGAGGTGCCAAGCCTGACGAGTGGAGGATGTGATTGGAGCATAATTTTTGCTCTATCATGTGTCCAGAGGGATACCGGGTGGATCTGGCAGTACATTACCTAGATGGTGATGCACATCTGTGGTGGAGGGGTATTGTGGCCAAGAGAGTTCATGCAAAGATGGCGTGGGAGGACTTTTTGGCTGAGTTCAATGCCAAGTTTTTTTCGCAAGAGGCGATGGATCGATTAGAATCGAAGTTTCTGAAGTTGGCTCAGGGTGACCGGTCAGTTATGATGTGGAGTTAACCGACTCTTAGTTTATGCTGGTCGAGGTATGGGGGACGAACATGTTCAAGTGAAGAGGTTTTTAAGAGGACTTCGACCTGATTTGAGGACTCATTGTCGAGTGAGTAGGTTCGCCTCGAGGGCAGAGTTGGTGGAGATGGCTGCTGCGATAGAGGAGGATCTAACGGATTAGGCTATGGTGGGCAGCCCAACCGTTCAGACGAGGAAGCCGCAGCAGCAGATGGATTCGAGTAAGGACGGCGAGCCTGCGCAAAGACAGAAAAGGAAATGGGATAACACTTCGGGGTCGAGCTAGAGTGATCATGGATGCTTCGGTTGTGGGAGCATAGATCATAGATGGGCGAGCTGTCCTAGGGAGGACGAGGCTCGGGTCACTCGGGTCTGTTATCACTGCAATGAGCCGGGAGACATCAAGCTAAAATGTCCCAAGTTGTAGCAGATGACGGGATAGAGGAGGAGATTTGGGAACCAGAAGCTAAGATGAAGGCAATGTTCAGGGAGTGGTTCGAGGAGCATCTCAAAGACTGAGCTTGTTTTCATGGTTCCTAGTTTTAGAGTTTAGCAGTGTTGCTTTGTGGTTTTGGATTATGTATTTTCGTTTAAGGATATAACGATTATTGCATTTTGAGATTTATAAGATGAGTATTTCCTATAGTTAGAGATTTATAAGATGAGTAGTTTTTATGGTTGACTTGGGTTGTCATGAGTTATGTGTTTTGAGGATTTGGAAATAGAAGTTTTATGAGGATTTAAACTTGTCTATTTCTGAGGGTCTGGGAATAGAAGTTTTATGAGGATTTAGAACTTGTCTATTCTGAAAGACCTTAGTGAGGAATCCTGGGTGATTGGGATGGTTAGAGTTTACATGAAGATTGGTCATAGATGAGATAATATTCCGGGATAGTGGAATGTCATGTTAGAGTCGACCTGATGATTGGTCATGGATGAGATGATATTCCGGGATAGTGGAATATCATGTTAGAGTCGACCTGAGGATTGGTCATGGATGAGATGGTATTCCGGGTTAGTGGAATGACATAATGGGACCACGGGAAGTAGTTCTGGTTAGAGATGTTTATTAACGTTTAAGAATTGATTGCTTTAGGGGATGAGGATTTTCCCGAACAACTCATTGGGAGATAAAAATTTCTCATGAGGGGATTAGTATTTCCCTTGTATGTTATTGAAAGATGAGATTTATCTCGAGGGGATGAGAATTTTCCTTGCATACCGATAGCTCGACGGACTGTGTGTCCTGAGGGTGTGAGTGGTATAGTGCACCGATAGCTCAAAGGACGTGTTCCTGAGAGTATGAAGAGTGTGGTTATGATTTGGGAGCAATGAAAAACGTGGCTATAAGCATAGGACTAGATGTAGACCTCAGAGATCGGGAGTGTTGATCTCGGGTGGTGCTGACCGGGTTGGTCAGGAGTGTGGACCGTGGTGATTCGGTATTTCGAGATTCGAGGTCAAATCTTGGTTAGTGGGGGAGAATTATAACGCCCGTGAACCAAAATTTGGAAGGGTGTCGATCGACACCAGTATGTGTGTTAATTGACACCAGTGTATTGACTTGGGAGAAGTCGTGAATTAGGTTGTGTGTGTCGATCGACACAAGCCTTTATTAAACTGACAGGTTTGGTTTTAAATTGTTCGATTTACAGTTCGGGTTATGGGAACCCTAAGGCTTCGCTTATAAAAGCGAACAGGCCGATTGTAGTCACGTTTTTCAGAGTTTCAGAGAGAAAACAAAGAGTTTTAAAGAGGATTGAGAGAAGTGAAGGAATAATTGTTGATCTCCTAGTGTTCTTGATCCTGAAAGAGTGTGTTTGTGATTGCAAGGCTCTGGAATTGTGTTTAATCCATGTTCTTCGTGAAGGAAGAATGATTTTGGTTGTGGAGTGTTAGGAGTCTCTGATTTCGTGTTCTTCGTTGATTCTTAACCGTATTCCTTTTCGAAATTGAGGTGAGTACGTGACCATGGCTTATTTGGGTGGGTGGATGGTTAAGATTCGTTGTGTTTGTGTGGATTGGATGAATGATTGGTTTGTGATTGTGTTCATGTGTGTATACAGTTTGTTTTGGTGTGTTTGTTGATGTTTTCGTTGCAGGAATCGACTCGGTGCAAGCTTGAATCGAATCAGAGAAGAGAAGGTTCGATTCTGGCGAAACTGTAGTTAGTGTCGATCGACTCCAGGAGGGTGTCGATCGACACTAGCGATTGTGGTGTCGATCGAAACTAGGAGGGTGTCGATCGATACCGTCGTTTTGATGTATTATATATTGTTGTGATGATTGGATTATGGTGTGTCTTAATAATTCATCGTGCCTGTGTGTATAGTCGGTAGATGGGATGATCGTCTCACTGAGTATTTGTGATAATACTCACGCATCTCTTATAACCATGTGATGTAGGTAAATGCATTGTGTGATCGTGGAATTATGGCTATGAAGAGGAGGATGATCTAGGGTTTGGTTAAGTTGTGTTTTGAGGTTGTTAGAATTGCTGGCGGAATTATTGAATTGAAATTGATTATCGAATTGGTTTGATGAATTGGTTAATTGAATGTTATTTTTTGCCGGTTATTGAATGTGTTGGTTGCTTGATATTGAGGGTTATTATTTATGGGAGTAATAATCTGAATTAAAAAAAAAACATGTCGGGTTGTTTACAGTGATCGATTAGAAAATAAATCAATTTTTTATTCGATAGGTGAGGATTACAGTGATTTATTTTAGTTTGTGAGGTTAATAAAAAAAAATTCTTACTCAATTTTTTTTGTTTTATTATTTACAACATAGATATCATCACATCATGACTACTCAATCCGAGAAAAATATTAATTATTTAACATTAGACCAGTTAAATAGAAAATGTGTTTATTATCATGTAGTAATATGTCATATCGAAAAGTGAGAGGCTAAAAATTTTAAGAAAATAATGAGATTATAGGAATAAACTTTTTTACTTGATAAAAATATTAGCGTAATTTTATTTATATCAATAAGAGTCTTAGTATATCACTAATTACTTGATTAATGTCTAATTATAATTTGATTTGATTTTAACGTAGAATATGTTTATCATTCACTTTTTACAAAATTTGGGAGTCAAGTATGTGATGAAAATTTTATTAAATTTTTTTTCCGTATAAGATTCAATTTGTCAAATTTTTTAAAAATAGATATATGAGTAGATATATAAAAACATAAACCTAATTCAATTAGGAATAAAAAAACTAATTATTTAGAAATATGTGACAAAATTAATTAATATAATAAAAAGAATCAAACCACTTTAATAACGATGAGACTTCTCTTTGTTTTGGTTTTTGGTGTTTTTATTTTTTTATGGGTTATAAAATATTTATAAAAAATAGAATAGCGAATTAGTAAAAACTAAATTATTTCAGATATGAATAGAAAAAAACTTATTATTTTGAAAAAACGTGATCAAATTTACTTGAAAATCAAATAAGAAAAAAATCAAGATAAAAAAGTAAGTGATCAATTATTTAGTATCAACGTTGTTGATCTTATTTTGTCTATTTTCATGGATGATTTTTTTTTTACTTCTTCAAATTTGATTTTTTCACGGATTATAAAATATTTTACTATAAATCCGCATATATGAAACAACCCGATCCATTTTTGTTTAAATTCGGATTATTATTCCCATAAATAATAATCCTCAACAACAACCAACAGAAATCAACTCAATTCAACCAACTAATTATCTATTAAACAATTGAACCAACAAACCAATTCAAATGACCAACAAGAATCCAATCCATTAATTCCAGAGTAACCAGCAACCTAGCCAGCAAGTCTAACAATAACATGAAAGCAAGAAAACCGAGACTCTAGATCATCTCCTTTTCACAGCCATGATCTCACGGTCACACATTTTCTTTACCTGCATCACATGGTTAAAAGAGATGCGTGAGTATTATCACAAATACTCAGTGAGATGGTCATTTTATCTACCGGCTATACATACATGCATAAATGAATACCATAATACCAAACAGTTTAATCAACAATGCACAATCACGAAAAAAATCAACTTTCCAGACTCTGGTGTCGATCGACACTCATCGCAGTGTCGAGGAACACGAGCCTCTCCTCTCATGGCTCATTTCCAAGACGCGACGTATCGATTTTCGGCACAAAAATGTCAACACATACACGAAAAACATCCAAAAACACACAATCATCAATCATTCCAATCCTCAAACAAATGCATCATGACACTCCAATTACCCAAATAAGCCATGGTAACGCACTCACCTCAATTTAGAAATGAAATGGAGATAAGAACACGAAGAACACACAAAATCAAAGATTTCTAACACCCTACAGCCGGATTTCCTTATTCCTACACGAAGAACACGCTCTAAAACCCGATTTCAGAGCCTCACAATCACAAAAACAAGCTTTTAGGATCAAGAACACAAGGAGATCAACAATAATTCCTTCACTTCTCTCAATCCTCTCTAAAACTCTCTTGTTTTCACTGAAAATGCGACACAAACATGGCTCGTCGCTTTTATAAGCGAACCCTAGGGTTTCTCTTAATCCGAACCGCAGTTTGACGCTAAAAAATCGAATCCATCGATTCAATTCGAATGGGTGTCGATCAACACCTGAACCAAAATTTCCAATTTGATTCGCGGACGTTACATATAAATACATGTTAGGATCCTTTACCTACTATAATATAATTTATGTACGTTCCTTGTCGTTTCGTGAGTCTCTTTTAGGTTTTTAATAACCATTAGCGTCAAAATATTTGGACGGAAATTATTGCATGAAAAAGTGGATGGATAGGATTAGAGTTAGGCTACTTTTCCACTTTAATCGTCGAGCTAATCACGTTTAAATAATTGTGAAATAAATCAACAATTAGCACAAACAGTGTCACAAATAATTAAACCACTTTCCTAGAAGATCATTATATATACATCACCGTAGGGAAGTTACGCAAGGCTCGGAAGTTATTACTTCTCTTGCTGCTCATCTTCATTTTCGTGATTAGTATTTTTATAATAAGTTAACTAGTACAATATTACAAATAAGGTTAATTAATTGCTAATTCCATTTAAAATAATCGATTAACTTTTTATTTTGGTTAAAGGGTTTGCTTATAATCGATTAACTTAAAAATTGACCAAGAGGGCAAACCGGCCGCCAATATTCCCGCTGCCTTGGTAAGCCGACAAACGGACAAAATGTGTTTAGAAAACAGATCGAATTTTTATGCCATTATTAATCAATAAATATATGGCTAAATTGTTAGATCTATATTATTTGCATCAGCTTATTCACCAAACGAACATAACATGTATTCAAATATTTCAAATTGAATAAGCAAGTACAATAATAACTAACGCAGATGATAGAGGGAGCTAATTAACATTAGTAGTTAAATATAATTTGTTTTCTTATATTTAAAATTGAAACTAACTCGTTATGATAGAAAGTAAATAAATAGGCCCTGCATTAGGATATATATATATGTATAGCCGTTGTAGACTTGTAGCTAAAGGCACCTAAAATTGGAAAATCATTGAGAATCCAACTTTTTCCATCGGAATTCTACAATATGCTTGTGATTTAAGAAAAAAAATATATTTTAGCAGAATTGTAAATTTAGATCAAATGATTTGGTTAATGATTAATTAATATTTCTACACTAAAAGATTTAAAATTCGAACTCCAAAAAATAAAATTTATTAATATTAATGCAAATTAATAACGACAAGTTTGCAAGAGATCTTTAACGTTAGATAAAATATAATCGTTTGACGTGGATTAAAGCGGAAGAGTTAGTTAATAGTTCATTAATAGTTATACATCATTAATGTTTCTATACTATAAGATATGAGGTTCGAATCCCAGAAGATTAAATTTATTAATATTAATACAGATTAATAGAGACATGTTTACATGAGATCTTCAACGTTAGATAATATATAATCATTTGACATAGAATCAAAGCCGAAGACTTGTCCGTTGTAGAATCGTCGATGTAACAATTCTCATCATTTGTAATTAAATAATAACAAATTTAGAAAATTAAAAAAAAAATTGTAAATTTAAAAATATTTTTACTTCCCAAAACTGTTGACATTGTTCCCATGTCTCCTACGATAATTTAATCTTTCTTATTATGATTATAAATTGATTTCACATCAAACCAGTATATTCTGCCACGCCATTTACTCTTTATGTTTTAATATAATAGACGCAGTCAAAAACATAATCAGCCTTGGGTGTGATGTAAAAAATCAAATTAAGGACTAAAATATGAAAGCGATTTGATTCAGGAGACAAAAGTTTGCATATCTGTGTAATGTGTAAGCCATTAAATATGAGAACTTTTGCTGACAAAAACGTACTAAAATTTCTCATCTTTTTTTTTTTTGGTTTTTGTTTGTCAACAACGTAGTAAATCTTTTATTCAATACTAAAACAAAACATATGGTTAACGGTGAATATTTTTGAACGTATAATCAATCAGTTTTGAGTATCAAACTAAATTTAATGTTCGTTGTTTTACGAAAACCTATCGCACTAGTGAAAGAAACTTAAAGAATATCATAGTTTTTTTTTAAGTTTAGTAGTACTTTATTTGTTAGATAGCAGATAGCTCATAGGTCATGACAGTATATTATTGACAAAAAAAATATATTTATTTTGGTTAAAAATGCAAATATTAAAAAATTATTTTTAGTCTAAAAAATATTATTTTATATATATAACAAAAACAAATTAACCAATGAAAAAAGCGATTGCAAAATATTATTGGTCACACAATAATCAATAAAGTTAAAAAGTACATAAAATTATCAAAACAATTTATATTTTAAAACATAAAAAATTTTTCAAAACAAGTTATATTTTAAAACGGAGGGAGTATTCAAGATGTATAGATGATTTTGAACGTTGATAAATTCACAACATTGACATTAACACAAATCATAAAATTACATATTTTACTACTATGCAAACAATAAATATTTAATTTAAATTAAAGTATTAACATGTGAAACGATAAGTAATTCTACTTTTTATTTTATTTTATATAGAGAGTTTTTTTGGTTAACTTTTTTATATAGAGAGTTGTTATGAATTAAAGTATAATAAAATCTTTTGACAGATATATATATATATATATATATATATATATATATATAAACACTTAAATTAAAAAGTTTATATATATTTTTTTTGTAAGTATCAGTGTTATCATATTGAATAAGTACTATTACAAAAACATTATCACGTTGAATATTTGATTTTCTTATCTCTCTTTATTCATCCAATCTATTAAATCAGATTTTAAAATCTTATAAATGACAAGAACAGGTATGAAACCTAGACAGACCAAATAATTTCAAATATGCTAAAATTCAATGATTATAAACTCCAAACCTACTGCAAAACAATTACCTTTCTTGGTCAGTCACCGTTTTAATCTTCGTAAAATCATATTATTGCCTTATTGGTATTAAGACTTGGAAATAAATTTTCGATTTTACAGAGACTGCAAAAACATAGATGATGCTGCGTGAACAATGTTAAAATATTTCGACAAAGACTGCAAGAACGAAATAAAAGAGACTGGTTAAGAAAATATATTGAACATAACAATATAATTTTGCCATAGATCATATAGTGAAAAAATTACATGATTTTGAAGAGTCTCGTGGGATGTTAAAAAATAATGTATGAGATTATCTATTTACAACAATTTTTGATAGTCCATATAAAAGATGAAGTGGATATGATGGAGAAGATAAATCTGAAGATTTATTGTCTGATTTTATAACTTATACTAAATCTTCTGATAAGTAAGATACAAAAGCCCTATAGGGCTTAATGGGCCTTACTCGTTAGTCGCTATTTTATCCAGAGATAGCAACAAAGTAACCAAAGAGAAATCCAAAAAAATATGCTCGCCAATGAACCGCAAGGGAATGGTATAAGAGCATATCCAACCCAAGGGAAGTAAAATTTTAAAATAAAGATTTAAAACTTGATTGCTCGACTATGAATTCTTAAAATTTTTTTTAAAAGTTTATTCATTTGCATTATAATCCTTGACTTTAACAAAAGTTACAAACTGTAAAAATTCTTTATAAATTTACTGTAAAAATGATTTATAAACTGTAAAAAATCCTTATAAAATCAATATAAAATCTTTATAAATTGTAAAAAACCTTTATAAACTGTATAAAATCCTTATAAACTGTATAAAATCCTTATAAAATCCTTAGAAACTGTTAAAAACCCTGATAAACTGTATAAAATACTTATAAAATCTTTATAAACTGTAAAAAACCCTTATTAATTGTATAAAATCCTTATAAAATCTTTATAAATTGTAAAAAAAACTCTTATAAATTGTATAAAATCATTATAAATTCTTATAAACTATAAAAAATCTTTATAAAATCTTTATAAACTGTACAAAATCCTTATAAACTGTATAAAAACCTTATAAAATCTTTATAAACTCTAAAAATCTTTATAAACTGTATAAAATCCTTATAAAATGTAAAAAATTCTTATAAAATTCTTATAAAATCTTTATAAACTATAAAAAATCCTTATAAACTGTATAAAATCCTTATAAATCTTTATAAACTGTAAAAAATCCATATAAATCCTTATAAAAATCCTTATAACTAACTATAAAAAATCTTTATAAACGGTAAAAAATCCTTATAAACTGTAAAAATTCTTTATAAACTAACTGTAAAAAATCTTTATAAACTGTTAAAATTCTTTATAAACTAACTGTAAAAATTCTTTGTGTGAGCTTTATTTAATGTATTTTTCTATTGTGTGAACTTTATTTTAATGTTATGTAATATTTATCCTATTTTATTTTATTTTGGTGTACTTAATTTATTCTAAATTAAGTTTAGTATATTTATTTTTGAAAAGAAATAATTATAAAGACCAAAGAAAAATAAAAGATAGTTTTGAAGATTTAAGGTTGGGTTGGAATGACAAAAACTTCAAAATTTGAGGATGGTCTAAAGTGCGACTTCATTGGTTCATCCATAAATTTGGTATTTGTTTTGTATCTTAATTTAGTGAAAAAAGATAATGGTGCAACGACAAATTTGATGCGATTGGTCGAAATATTCGAGCTAACGTCCTCAACCAGTAAGAAACCGACATTTGGACTAGACTCGAGACGAGAAAATGGGGTATAAATGGGCGATCCAACCGGATTCACCCTCGGAGACACCTTAACTTGTGGCACCGTCGAAACACATCATAGATGTTGAAGTTGTGTTCGGCTTTAAGAGCATCGATGCTATGCAATCTTTGTATCTTTTTTTGTTAATTTTTATGTGTGAATTTTATTTTTATTATCTAGTAAAATATAAATCTAAGAAAAGTTATAAATTTTTTCATAAGTATAATTTTTATTAGATTTCTATAACCTGATGATATGTTTTGATGAACTATAAATAATATATAAAATAATAATATATAACACGTATAAAATTATATTTTAAAGATAATAATATAATTTTTTGTAGTAGAGAGAAAACAAAACTTTTACGTTATAAGAAAAGTCTTTTCTTACGATTAAAAAGGTTATGGAAAAGACAAAAATATGTGTATTTTCAGGTAATCAGAGCACTCATATTTTCTAATAATACGTTGACTTAATCTATTTAATCAACTTGTATAGTAAGTTTTTTAAATAAATTTCAATGAGTCAGTCATTAGTTTTTTCTTTTGGTTTTAGTCATTAACTTATACTATATGAAAAGAATATAAGATAAATGAGAACATGCGAATTAAAGAGAGAAAAACAAGGTTAAGACAATTAATGAAGATTTCAGTCTCAAAAGGACATGAAACAACCCAAATATATTGAAGAGTTAATTAGTAAAATATTATTTTTAGAGAGAAAAATTAGGTAAGTAAAAAATCAAAAATATATATTTAGATAGGTAACAAAAAAAAAAAAAAATAG
The DNA here is from genome assembly GCA_964056655.1 of Arabis hirsuta. Classification (NCBI taxonomy): domain Eukaryota; kingdom Viridiplantae; phylum Streptophyta; class Magnoliopsida; order Brassicales; family Brassicaceae; genus Arabis; species Arabis hirsuta. The sequence continues at coordinate 40,035,445 of OZ053298.1, read as the reverse complement.
AACGAAATTGTCTTTATAACTGTAGTTAAGATAAATATAAAAAATATTCATAAATTTGTTCTCTCTATCTCATCTATCTCTTAACAATTGTATTATGAAAAAAATAGATCTTTGTTTTGGACAACTCATATGGACAAAAAATTGGATCTGAAAATGACAAAAAAAAAACAAATATGTTACAGCAAGTTAACTATTTAATAACATAATTGATTATTTCCGAAACTATCTATTTAATTGATATCAGAACATAGTTTATTAAATCATATTATTTGTAACTATCTAACAACATATGTAGTTAACTATTTTCATAAAATAGTTACAAATTTAAAAGTATAGTTAATTATATTCAGAGCGTAGTTATCTACTCTATTGATTTCATTGACATAGTTGACTGCATGAAAATGTTGTTGTAATAGTTAATTATTTAAATAAACATAATTAACTAATGAAAAAAATAGTAGGAATTGGCTTTTCACATTTTTAAAGTACTGTGGATGAATTAATAAGTTTCCATCAAAATCCCAACAAAACTGGTAGGAATTGACTCTTCACATTTTTTTCCTAGAATTCTATTAAATTCTTTTGAAATCTAACAGAATAAAAGTTGCACAAAAACTGAATAACACATGAAGTTAAAAGAATTAAGATTCTAATTAATTGAATAATACATAAATCTAAAAGAAATAAAAAAATACATAATTAAATAACAGTGGAATTCTCTTAGAAACTTAAATTCCTTCAAAATCAATTAAATTTTTTAATTGAATAACTTTTTTTAAATGAGATGTCCCTCAAGGAAAACAACAAAGAAGAAAAAGACGAATAACTTTTTTTATATAAAAATGAGACGTGTTATATTTTTTTTATATGGTATAATGCTCTTGTATATGTTGATAAATCTCATGATGATGATAGTGGATATTTGGATACTGTTTCTAACGAAACTTTTTTTTCTTTCTTTGGCGTATTTCTAACGAAATTTAGGCTAACCACATCGGTTGCCAAATTCTTTAAAACTCCTTCGTCTATGGGGTTAATTGGTATTCCATAGGCAATTTAGCTCATCGACTCGACTAACAAAAAAATCACAACAATGTATATATAATATTATTGCACATAAGATTTGAAATTACTATACGATACAAATACTGCAATGTTCTTTTTTTTTTTAAATTTTCATCACGGATGGATTATAATAATGAACTAGATTCTCACCCGCACTATATACGAGAACATTCGTTGTATATGATGTAAACTAAACTTGGTTTTCATATTGTATTGGAATATTAATATCAACTTAACAATTTTGAATTAGGGGTTTAGCCAAGGAATGTCAAAATGGGTAACTCGACCCGACCCAAACCCACATGGGTTTGAAATTTAATGGGGGTTTGACCTAGACCCATATGTTATATGAGTTGAATTTACATATCCAAATCTAAGAATATAAAACTCATTGACTTAATGGGTTATATGGGTTACTCACATATAATTTAAAATATAAGAATAAATTAATAGATAAATCAAAACAATCCGTATTATTATAAATCGGACCAACGTTTTCAACTTTTCAACTAACAAATTAAATTAAAATGTGTATGTATCTTAAAATAAAATAAAATAAAAATCATAAACCTACTAAAATCAATAAAGTAATTAAAGCAATAAACCATTGATTAGTTTTAAAAGATACTTTGATCTTAGTTGGATGATGATAAGAAGAAAACATATCTTTTAATTTTTTTAAAAACACTTGATAACCTTTTAAAGTAATTTACATATATATTATTATTTTATTTTTGATAAATTTTGTGATAAATCAATCGGTAATTCATGATCCTAATGAGTTTATCTGCTAAATTCATAAACCTATTAGGGGTAACCCACCGAAGACTCTTTTATTTATATGGGTAAAAAGTATAACCCTAACCCACTTAAATTATGGACGGGTTTGGATAACCAATGAGTATTGACCCATTTTGACACACCTACATGTAGGTTCATATGAGTTTATTTATTTTTGTTTAGACAAAAATTGAGTAGTTTCCAATAAAAATTTATTGTTTTATGTTTCAATGTTTTCTATTATTTCAAATATAGTTTATAAAATAGTTTTGTTGATATAAATAATACTCATATTTATCACAATAAATATATTAAAAATTGACAAATTTATGAATTTAGAAACTATTAGATGTTTGTATAATTTGCAATTATTTTTTTATATGTTCTAATTTTTCGGTTAAATGAAAATAATTTTTTCTATGAATTTTAGTCTATTAAATAAATTTTTTTGGTTCAATGAGAAGCACGGCCACTTTCTCCGTTTTACTTTCTTTGGTTCTCTTTAGCAAAAAATGAAAAGAAATGTATCAACTTTGTTTTCTCTGTTCTTGTTCTACATTTGAGACATTCTCAAGTTATGTAGCAATGTCCTGGATCCGTGGAGAAACCCAATTGGTTTCTATGTTACTTCTTGTTGTAAAAGCGGATTTTTTCGGGATGTTATCGGTTGGTTTATTCATAATGTTTAGTTTAAAAGATGGTATCATCACCAGTCTAGCACTTGTAGCGAACAACCTACTTAAATTTATGCATTTTGTCTACCAGCATATATATAGAGTACACACATCTACATGTATATACGACTTGTAGAATAGTTAGAATTGTAAATATTCACTCATACTTTATAATAAAAGAAAGACACTTGCTCATTAATCAGAACTTCTTCCTCACGTAAGCCGCAATTCCAAGGAAACAACTCAAATATATTTTCTAAGGAAAAAAATCTATGTTTTTTATCATATAAATTATCTATTATTTAATTTGTATATAAAAAATATCATCAAACAAAAATGAATGGGGGATCTAATTCTAAAAATTGATTATATATTGATATAAACGGATATTAAATATTTTTTAAAATTCGATTGGTAATTAAATATTTGTGAATTAATGCTGATTTTACAAAACTTTCCTAAAATAACGAAAATACCATTAATGTGCCACAAAAATAAAAACGAAAAATACAATTAATTCATTACCGGGTCGGTTCGTGCAGGATCCGCGCCTTTTGCAGTCGGATCCAGTTTAAAAAATAGCTGAAATTGTACTCAAAATTACTGAAATTGCCATTGCATTAGTTCAAAATTACTCTTTTCAATTTAATAAAAAAAAAAAAATTTCTAGAAAAAATAATTTTAAAGGGTCATATAATAGACATACGTCACCAATCCAATCAAGTCTACAAACAAAAAGAAAACTCAATCACTACATAACCAAAATCTTATGAAAACTATTTAGAAACCATTAAATATAAAGAAAAAGAAAACTTCATGATAAGTTAATGTATGTGATAACACAGGTTTTAACCCTATATAACTACTGCAAGTGCACAGCAAATGGTTGTAGTAATGCAGAGATCGAATCCACAAGGACCAAGTATCACACTACGAATTTATGAGAATGAAACTAAGCTAAGACAAAAATATGATTGTGAATTGCAATATGTAAATGAAAATAGAAAGTATAATATGTAAACTTATGAATAACAAGCATTGGGCATTAGGAAATTCGCAGGGATTCAGGGATTCAGAAATAGATAAATTGTCAGGGAAAGCAGTAGTAATCGTTCTAAAACTCAAATCACAAAATCAAATTGATCTACTGTCGTAGCATCAATTACTATGCCTAACAATCTAAGATCCTAAACTGTCGTTTGAATTCAAGAGGTTAAACATGCATTATGGTCAAGTTTGATATGTTCACAAAACACCCTAACATCAGCTTTCGTTGGCTAGGGATGCTTTGCTCAAATAAGTTATTTCAGGCTTTTAAACAAACACTTTTGATGCGTTAAACAACCTAAGATCAGAAACAAGATAGCTAATCAAGTTCCAGCAATACGAACAACCTAGATGAAGAAACCAAGTTATCAATCCCTAAATCAACATCAATCAAACCCTGAAATCCCTTTGAAACCCTAAAACCCAATTAGAAAACTACTCAGACATGATAGAAATCAAATCATAAGAAGAATTCATGAAAGACATAAGAAAATCAATAGATAAACAAGTGGGTTTAGAAATCTTCTCCGAATTGTCAATATGGTTAGAGATCTTCTCCCCCAAAAGCTTAGAAACAAAAAGTCTGATAGAAAATAAAGCGTAGCCTAAAACAATGGCTAAAAATTAGAATAAATAGGCTAAATCACGTTTTTGGTTCAAACCGAGTCAAAATAGGTTAATTTCCAGCAAACCGGTCGGTTAAGGCAGACTGACATGTCTTCACTAAAACTCCCATAACTTTCGATCCCACCGTTGGAATAACTTCATATTACTTCCAAATGAAAGCTAACGCGACTCTCTGTCTTGTGTTCAAATTTCAGCTCGATCCAATGGCGGAAAGTCACTCAACGAATGCCAAATTTCTGACCATTTTCTGCTCCTTTTCTTCTTATCTTTGCTATTTTGCCTTAGACTCCATCCAAACGTGTTTAAACCTGAAAAGATTCTAAAGACATAGAAAAGACTCGAAAAACCATTGAAAACATTGGTTAGAATACGTCAAAAACGCAATACATCAACTCCCCCAGACTTAGCTTTTTGCTTGTCCTCAAGCAAAACAGAAGACTAAACTTGTGAAAGAGGTTTGAAAACGTGGAAACTCAGCTTCTCTTTTGGAGCATTTATTGACAACTAAATTCGTAATCCACGTGCTGCAAAGATGAATCAAATCGAACCACCATGTACTTCTCCGCAGACATTTCCAACCCCCCAAATTCATCCCAAGATTTCGCAACACTGTCCACTATCCATCATCGCTAGCCTCATTGATAATCTCAGTGCCAAGAACCTTGTAGATTCGTTCCCGTACAATACCATGACAGATCACCAATACAACATTTTGGTACTCTTCCTCTCCCCAGACTTATTTTTTTAATAACTCAAAAACAGTTTCTCACTTTTATGTTCCTTGTGAGGAAACATGGTCGTGAGGATGCTTCCGTTACAGCTTTAGAATAGCGCTCACTACTACTGTTCCTTGTGAGGAGACAGGCTCGTGAGGACTCATTACTGTTGTTCCTTGTGAGGAGACAGGGTCGTCAGGATCTTTGCACTATTCTCAACCTTATACCATTTATAACTTAGAAAAAGGGAGAGGAGTACCATCACTTTTTCACACAAGGTGCATCTGTCTAGTACGAACGAAGAATCAAGCTCTATAGACACCATTCATTCCAATGAGGGTGCAATTAGCTCAAGCTTAGTGGACTTTGCTGGAAACAAGAGACGTCTCTAGTTAACTAGTTAGCCTTTGGATTTTTCGTTAGTCAGATATGAATTCATTCTACAGCAATGGTCACTTAAATGAAATAGTCAATAAACAAAGAGAAATGTTACATCATAGTTTCCTAAATATAATACTCTTGACTCAATAAAACAACTTGGACTGACTCATGAAAAACATAAAAATGACCCAAAATAAACAAAACAAATAAAAAAAAGGCGTTAGTAAACGATGAATACCTTCCCCCAGACTTATTTCACACCGTCTCGGTGTGAAAATAAATTAAGAGAAAGGCAAAAGAGACTCAAAAAAAGTAAAATAAAATGAATTTTTTTTTTTTTGCACGTACTTTGCACGGGTCGATTTTTGGCCGGATCGGTCGATCTGCTGCTGGAACGATTGATCCTCTCTCCTCTGGTCGATCCTCAGGTCATCCGATGGTGTCCCAGTTTTGCACGAAATTTTTTTTTTTTTTTTTTTGCACGTACTTTGTAAGGGTTGATTTTTGGTCGGATCGATCGATCTGCTGCTGGACCGATCGATCCTATGTCCTCTGGTCGATCCTGGGGTCATCCGATGGTTCCCATGTTTTGCACGAAATTTTTTTTTTTTTTTTTTTTTTTGCACGAATTTTTTTTTTTTTTCTGAAACAATGAAAACCAAAACTAAAAGTTAGAAAGTGGGTGCCTTCCACCAAGCGCTTGTTTTAAGTCTTTAGCTTGACTTATGAACACATAGGTTAATCATGAGAATCAAAAGGTTGGGCCAATGCACCTTTTGTCCTTCTCCTATTAGTAAAAAGAACAAAATATGCAAGAGAACACATCCTTGGTAAAGTGATAAAACTCTCATCAATGAACTTTACTACCAATGTAGCATATATCTTTGAATTTTTCCTAGTTAGATGCTCATGAAAATCAAATGCATTAAATGGAAAGACAAAATCAACTTCATGTGTAAACGAGTTCATCACAAAATAGTCAACTTTATTCCCATCAATCATGTAGAACACAACATTCTCATCCCTAGAATCCACCTCAACCTCAGGGTTCTCAATCTCATTCAAGATATTATCTATATTAAGCACATCTCCTAGACAAGAACTTTCAAGAAGAGAACTAGATTCTTCTAGCATTGAAACCTTAAACTTGAGATCATGAACACTTAAAGCACATAGATGATTGATATCAAAGCATACTTCATGATAATACCTAGAAAGCTTTTCTACTCTTAGATTATCTAGTCTTTGAGTCTCACATATTAAATCATAATATTCTTGAATGAGCATGGGAGTCTGGAAACTAGAAGCTACATCTTCACTACAAGGCATGAGACTATCCTTATTATCATGAAAATCAAAGGGTGAGTCGCATGTACCTTCTAGTTGGCTTGGTGGAACCCAATAAATTACCTCTTCAAGTGCATGAGCTACGGTAATCTCAGAAAATGTGAGCTCCCTTCCTTCAAGTGAAGCCCGGTGTGAGATGAGATTCACCCGGATCATAGCCGCCAAGTCTCTCCTTGTCAAGGTTGGATTTTCCTTGTAAAGCTCATCCAACTCCACTTTTTGCTCTATTGTAAGTACATTCTCATCAAATGGAGGCTCCACATAAGTCTCATCTTCGAATGTGTCTTCATTCTCTTGTGACCACTCATTGTAATCCATGGCCATCACTATAAGAACCTATACAAAAGAAAAAGAAAAAAAAAGTTAGTATCTTAGACTAAATTTCAATCCTAAATTCGAAGGCAATGTAATTGGTCCCCGGCAACGGCGCCAAAAACTTGATAACACAGGTTTTAACCCTATATAACTACTGCAAGTGCACAGCAAATGGTTGAAGTAATGCAGAGATCGAATCCACAAGGACCAAGTATCACACTACGAATTTATGAGAATGAAACTAAGCTAAGACAAAAATATGATTGTGAATTGCAATATGTAAATGAAAATAGAAAGTATAATATGTAAACTTATGAATAACAAGCATTGGGCATTAGGAAATTCGCAGGGATTCAGGGATTCAGAAATAGATAAATTGTCAGAGAAAGCAGTAGTAATCGTTCTAGAACTCAAATCACAAAATCAAATTGATCTACTGTCGTAGCATCAATTACTATGCCTAACAATCTAAGATCCTAAACTGTCGTTTGAATTCAAGAGGTTAAACATGCATTATGGTCAAGTTTGATATGTTCACAAAACACCCTAACATCAGCTTTCGTTGGCTAGGGATGCTTTGCTCAAATAAGTTATTTCGGGCTTTTAAACAAACACTTTTGATGCGTTAAACAACCTAAGATCAGAAACAAGATAGCTAATCAAGTTCCAGCAATACGAACAACCTAGATGAAGAAACCAAGTTATCAATCCCTAAATCAACATCAATCAAACCCTGAAATCCCTTTGAAACCCTAAAACCCAATTAGAAAACTACTCAGACATGATAGAAATCAAATCATAAGAAGAATTCATGAAAGACATAAGAAAATCAATAGATAAACAAGTGGGTTTAGAAATCTTCTCCGAATTGTCAATAGGGTTAGAGATCTTCTCCCCCAAAAGCTTAGAAACAAAAAGTCTGATAGAAAATAAAGCGTAGCCTAAAACAATGGCTAAAAATTAGAATAAATAGGCTAAATCACGTTTTTGGTTCAAACCGAGTCAAAATAGGTTAATTTCCAGCAAACCGGTCGGTTAAGGCAGACTGACATGTCTTCACTAAAACTCCCATAACTTTCGATCCCACCGTTGGAATAACTTCATATTACTTCCAAATGAAAGCTAACGCGACTCTCTGTCTTGTGTTCAAATTTCAGCTCGATCCAATGGCGGAAAGTCACTCAACGAATGCCAAACTTCTGACCATTTTCTGCTCCTTTTCTTCTTATCTTTGCTATTTTGCCTTAGACTCCATCCAAACGTGTTTAAACCTGAAAAGATTCTAAAGACATAGAAAAGACTCGAAAAACCATTGAAAACATTGGTTAGAATACGTCAAAAACGCAATACATCAGTATGTTTGACATCCAATTCCACTTTCAAAATCTTATGTTTTCTACACGTAGAAATCCTAAAATATAATATGCAATTGTTATTAAAATAAGCATAGAAATCTATGTAATGCGATTTTGGAAACGAATTTGGAGGATTCACTCAAATGAATCCTAGACCATCTCCTCTTCCTCTCCTCGATCCCACGATCACACCTTGTCTTTACCTGCATCACATGGTTATACGAGATGCGTGAGTATTATCACAAATACTTAGTGAGACGGTCATCCCATCTACTAGGCTATACACACATGCATAAGAGAAATGATACAATACCAGGGTGAACACGCAACAAGGCAAGCAAGAATAAACAACACATGTTCGCCAAAACTGGCCATGTGTCGATCGACACAAGCTCAGTGTGTCGATCGACACACCCCGTGTTGACCCGTGTCAATTGACACAAGCCCTGTGTGTCGATCGACACATCGACACAAATGCTGAAAAATCGAGCTTATCCTCTCATGGCTCGATTTCAAGCAAATCACCTGCACAAATCCACTCAATACAACACGAAAATACACCACGTAACAACAAACAAACGCATCCTATCATCCCCTTTACCTAGATAAGCCATGGTCACGCACTCACCTTGGATCTGAAGGGAGAAAGGAGGAAAATGGATGAAAACTGCAAGGAACTACTCCTCAACACCGAGATCTACACTCCACACACGAGAAATCACTCCAAGAACGATCTCCCAAGCCTCCCAACGAATCTCCTCTCACAATTCTCTTTGGAAACTCTTTGGAACTCTTTTGGAAACTTTCTAGAACTCTGAAAATCCCAAAAATGTGGCCAACCCTCTATTTATAGGGAAACCCTAGGGTTTCACCCTAAACCGGTCGCAAACCGACACTTAAATCGAACTGACCCGGTTCGATTTTAGCATGTGTCGATCGACACAACGTCCAGAACACGACTTCTCACAAGTCTAAAACACGTGTGTCGATTGACACACTCACCCTGTGTCGATCGACACACCTACCAAAAATCTACTTTTTGGTTCACGGACGTTACAAATTTATTTAGTTATAAGACAATGGCAATTTGAGTAATATTTGAATCAATTTTGGACATTTTTCTAAATGTACTTCTGTTTTAATATTATAGAGATAATAGTGTTGCGCTTAGGATTTGAAGTTTCTACCTATCCCCACTGCCTATGGGAATTCTACATCAGCAGTGTCGACACTAGCAACCCATTAATTTTAGTTGTACTTCTTTTCTTACCGTCTCGTTCATACATATGACGTCAGTGTATCCAGCCTTAGATGCTTTGCAAATCAAATCGCATGCTCTGGTACCATTAGGTTTTTTACAAGCTTCGGGTAAATTGTAAGATTCTTCTAGTTGGTAAGTACAATATTTAGGGTTTCCTCTTGATATTCTTGATGCATTAGTGATCAAAATATCTAAGAAACATTCAAATCATATGGTTAAGAAAAAATGCAAATACTGTGAGATGATCATCTTATTACATTACATTTTTTTATTTCTTCAACAAAACTTTAGATCTTTGAAAAAAAAAATTAAAGCATTTTTTTGTTTTTCAAATTAGGTTTTTAATATGTAAACGCTAACACAAACTCTAAACGAAAATAAAATTTCTTATTTTTCTTTTCCTTCTATATTAGCTAATAAATTTTGTTAAAGGTATGATTTTATTTGAAAAGAATACACAATAATCATAAAATCAAACCCAATCACATATAAGACTTCAAAGAGATTTATAGATCGTAATGCATATCACCTATTAAAATCAACAAAAAAAACATAGGAGTGATCAAACGAACAATGTTTACACCTTTACACTTTTTTTGCTTTTAAGTTTTTGTTTCTTTTCTTTTTGATGGAATGCTTATGACACAATCATCTAATTCATATATATACTTATTTTTCTTCTAAATATATAAGAAAAATATCATCCATAAAATTTCCTATAAAAAAGTTAGAAATGAAAAAAAATAGCAAACATTGAACCACATATTTCTCATCATTTTTTTCTATCTTTATTTTTAGTTCATTTTAATACTTACTAGAGGTTAGTCTGCATTATGCCAAACCTTTTTTATAATTCAGTTGTACTAGGTGAATACCTTCACTACGCGAATGTGTTTTTTTCATTTATATTTTTATCCTAAGTGATAATAGTATGGTACATGTATTATCAAAGCATGTATGTCTATTTGACTTTCGTTTGCTTTTGTGTTATTGTTGGTTTTGATTTTATTAGATTTATATTTCCTCTAATTGAGGTATTAATTTTACAAGTAGTTGAATAGCGAACGAGGCCTATATTGTTTTACTCGTTTATTGTTTTATCTTAACACGAAGTAATTGTTCTGATCAGCATCTATAGTTGATTAGAATGTATATAAACTTTAAAAAATTTACAAGACTTGTACACCTGACATTAATCAAATGATACATTGTCTATGTTTTGTTTTTGAATATTTATCGCCTTCTCATTTTGGCATCCATATATTTTACGTATATGTAGATCGATAAAGATGAGACAAATAAAAGTTTTAACTGATTATTAAACTCAAATCCCAACATGAACTAAATGCATCAGAGAATTATAGGGGACGATCGACGTGGACTATATATTGAAAACCAAGAAAAATACGTAAAAATTGATTACCAGGCATGTCAAATTATAGGTTGACGTGATTCCTTCGGCCTTTTAGCATTATTATTTTCTTTCTCTGGTTACTTTTTTCTCAAACTGGAGTGTTGAAGTAAACTCACCATCGTAACTATTCATGGTCCAAAAACAATGATATTTCTCCAGGCTCCAGCGTTTGTCCCTCAAATGAGTGTTATTTTTTTTTTTTTTTTGGGTATTTTGCCGATTACTTCAAGTCCGACCTGTATAATGATAAAGAACAAGCATTTGGATATTGATCACCATATGAATATGGCAAAAGCAATCATACAAGACTCCACAAGGCAAAGCCATAAACGTTCTAGCTTCATATCTAATGTCTCAGCAAACAACAAAATTTTGAAAATAACAGCCATTGTATGAGAATCTAATCAGATGTATAGGGAAAATTTAGAGAAAATTGAAAACGAAGGAACGAAGAAACTTACCTTAGAAACGTTGCCTCTCTTTGGCCAACTAATCCCTATTTTGTTGCTATTATTAGTTCAGAAGAAATCATTAATCCCTATATTGATGCTTTACATTGTTGTGAACAAATGTAAAACCTTATCTATCACCTACTTGATCTAAATCCACTAAAATGTCTTTAAGAAGCTGTACAGAATCCCATCTTAAACCCAAAAATCGTATGACTCTTTCCCGCACCTGTAGTTACGTACAACATATGAGTGTATACATATTTCTAGTTCGTCCAAAAAAATTCTAAATCTGGATTTCTCGTGTCACAAAAATTATAACAAGAAAATGAGTTTACAACGATTGATCTCAATTTGTTGGAACAACTACAACATTTTTGTATGGTTTTTTATATCTCATGAGGATATGTTCAAATCTCAGGATCCGAAGAGGCAAGATAGCTTCTAAAATCCCAAGCTAGTAAGGAAAAAAAGATGAAATTACCTCAATGTTCTTGTAAGCATTTTTGTTCTCATACGTCACCAGCTCTTTCTAAGATACTTCGTGTACTTTCAAAAAGTCAACATAACAGCCATTTAATAAAAATAATACCAAAGTAACTTAACAAGAAGGCATAACTCTCTTATTAGATAGAATGAAAAGAAAAAAGATGAGTAACTTTAGGTTTTCTATTAATTGTTACATTGACAAGCCACTCCTGGCTTTGAAGGAATCACACCGGCCTGAAAAGCATATTTTTGACTGAGTCTCACTACACGAAAAAGGGGTAAATTCTGATAGAAATTTCGTCGGATTCAAATCCACAAAATAAATTTCTTTCCTCATCAACTAAAGAGTTCGTAATGGTTTTCATAAAGAAATAAAAGTAGATTTAAATTAAATTTGAATAGAGAAGATATGACACAACTGAGAACAACGCTTATAATAAGGGAAAAGAATAAGAAAATCTCCCAAAACCATGAATATGAGAAAGAGAATAAGCAGAATGAAGATTATAGTTAAGAAAAATGCTCATAAGGGGTGTAGGTCTATAGGCACATGCAGTGACGAACCAAAGAATATATTTTAGTGGGGTCAAAATGAAAAGACCAAACCCGTAAAAATTTAAAAAATTTCAGATTCAGATTATTATTATCATAAATAATAATCTTGAACGGTCAACATCACAAGCTGCGGAAACAGTACAATCAATAACTAATAACACCATTCAATAAATCTCATACTTTACTGAATCACTAAACAATTCCAGTACGAAACAACAACCAACAATCCAATAACAATAAACAGCTCATCCAAGAATGTTAACACCCTAGCAATTCTAACAACAATAACCACTCAAACGAGACACTAGATCATCTCTTCTTCCAGGCCACGATTCCACGATCACACCTTGTCTTTACCTGCATCACATGGTTATATGAGATGCGTGAGTATTATCACAAATACTTAGTAAGACGGTCATCCCATCTACTAGGCTATACACACAGGCATAAGAAAATGATACAATACCAGGGTGAACAATCAACAAAAGAATCGCACAACTGCACATGCGTCGATTGACACAAGCACACTGTGTCGATCGACACAGAGCCATTGCGTCGATCGACGCAACGTCACAGATCTTAGAATCGAATCTATCCTCTCATGGTTTGATTCTAGATCGCATCACAATCGATTCTCTGCACAAATCCACTAAAAACCACATGAAATACATCCAATAACAATAATCAAACGCATCCTATCAATCCCTTTACCCAGATAAGCCATGGTCACGCACTCACCTTAGATCTGGAAGAAAAAGGATGAGAAAACATGAAGAACACCACACCTAGATCTCCAAATCTCCAAATCTCCTTCTTCCTTCACAAAGAACACAGATCTATCCACTCCAGAGCCTCACAAACCCCACACACGAGTTTTTTAGGATCAAGAACAGGAAGAAATCAATAATGATTCTCTTTTTCTCTCAAATCCTCTCTAAAAAACTCTCTAGAACTCTCAGGAAACACTAAATGTCCCAAAATGCGGCCACACCCCTATTTATAGGGAAGCCCTAGGGTTTCACCCTTAACCGGCCCGTAAACTGACAACTTAAATTAAACCAACCGGTTCGATTTAACCTTGCATCGATCAACGCACACCACCTGCGTCGATCGACGTACGACCAAAAATCACAATTTTTGGTTCGCGGTCGTTACAACTTTCCCCCACTAACACGGATTCGACCTCGAATCACGTAACACCGTCCAACCATGGTCAACGCACCTGATATCAACATTCTCTGATCCACTCCGGCCAGCTCTACTGATATCAATACTACTGGCCCACCCGGCCAGCACCACGTGAGATCAACACCCGATCCCAGAAACTCAACTAGTCTCATACTAGTCACATTGCACCGTCTCACCACGACTACAATCCTGATCAAATCCGGTCAGCACCACTTGAGATAATCTCCCGATCTCAGTCAAATAACACCGTCTCACTACGGCTACCATCCTGACCAAACCCGGTCATCACCACCTGAGATCCACTCCCAATCCCTGAAGTTCCTCTAGTCTCATACTAACAATCACATTCAGGCGTTATTGCTCATACTCATATCTATATACACCCCTCCCACTCTCAGGGTCGTCATCCTTTGAGCTCTCAATGTATATCATACCCCTCCCACCTTTAGGACCGTCATCCATCAGGCTCTCGGTATGCTCTATGCCCCTCCCACCCTCGGGACACACAGTCCGTCAGGCTATCGGGGAGATCCTCTGGAGAGAGCACATCCTCTGGAGAGATCCCTGTCCCTCAAAGTATATGCAGGGAACCCTGATATGCTCAAATTTACCCTGAGCTACTCTCTCAAATTAAGAGATCGATGTAGTACTTAGGGATCGAATCCACAGGGAAAAGAATCACACAATCAACTAAAGAGTTCGAATTAGGCTAAGCAAATATGTATGAATGAAATAAAATAGCAAACAAGTAAATGGAGATAAATGATCTAGGAAATCAATGAGACAAAAGCTAGGTGATGGGTAATTCTTCAGGTATGATTCGAAATTTAGTCGTGTCGATCGACACATGTATCCCTGTCGATCGACACAGAGATAAAAAAAAACGCTAGGGTTTGTTAAACACCGTTCTAGAACATAAACACTAATGTAAAGCCAATCAACTGTCGTTGCAGAGACTATCTATGATTAGATTCCTAAATCCCAAATTTCTTTGCGAACCTAGAGAATTAAATCAAGCTTTATAGTTCAAGTTTAATTGCTCACAGAATTCCTAAACCAAATTTCTTTGCGAAGAGGCAATTCTGCTCATCTAAGACTAGTTCAAGTTATTAATAACACTTTCGTGTCTATTAAACAACCTAAGATCTAGATTCTAGGTGTACAGGCTAGATCTAGCATTGGAAACAATCTAGATGAAGAACCAGAAGATAAACCCTAACAGGTTTTCAGTCCTAACAATTTCTCATCAAAACCCTAGAATTCCCCACAACCTAACAAGCAAACTACTCAGACATAGATGCAGTAAACATTATGAATGATATAAATTGCATAAAAGATAGAGTTAGAGATACAGAGGGTTTTATGCTGAAGATCTGAGAAACTCTGAAATCTCTCTGGAAAACTCTCCCTCTCTCCAGTCTCGATCAAAATCCAAGATAATAACATAAAAACCTAAGTAAAACTATATATACAAGTAGGCAAAATCGGACTGGGCCTTTCTGAAAACTTCTGGAAACTTCAGGTCCGAGAAGGAAAAGGCTGATTTTCTTCATAAAAGGCTCATGTCGATCGACACACAGGTCCGTGTCGATCAACACGGTCGTATAAAATCGACTTCGACTTCATCTTTTCAGCACTTTCTTCCTCGATGCTCCAAAATGCTCTAAAAGCTCCCATTAAGCTCCAATCGATCATTAACCTGCAAAGACACTAACAAGACTCGAAAATACCAAAAAGACTCTATAAAAAGGACTTATATCATGGTTGAAAATGGGTAAAAACCATGATATATCAACTCCCCCAGACTTAGCCTTTGCTTGCCCTCAAGCAAAACTAAAACCAAGAATGTGAAAGAGGTTTGAAAACACAGAACTTACCTTCCCTTGATGCATTGAATTGACCCTTCCAACTAGTGAACCACATAATCCAGAACCAACCAGAATCAGACCACCATGTACTTCTCTGCAGACTTTCGCAGCCTTCCAAATTCATCCACAACTTCACAGCATAATCCGTTAGTCTTCATAGCTTGGTCTCAATGTTCTCAATGCCAAGAACCTTCTAGACTCATTCCCAGACTATACCATGACAAATCAACCTATACAACACTTGGTATTCCTCCTCTCCCCCAGACTTATTTTGTTCTCTATTCGTATTGTTTCATGATTGCTGAACTCAAAGCAGTGCATATTTCACTAATGTTGTTCCTTGTTAGGAGACAGGGTCGTGACTCACTACTATTGTTCCTTGTGAGGAGACAGGCTCATGAGATTGCTCGTCTTCTTCATCCATTTTACGGGACTCAGACTGCTGCTTTTGAGCTGTGTGATCACCTCTTGAGTACAGACTCATCGGATTTTATTCCTCGTCTTATACTCAGGAGCTATCATTTCACCCCAATCCTAACACAATTGAATATATTTTTTAGATGAATTAGAGGGAGAGGAGTACCATTACTTTCAAAAAGAGATTGCGTTTGTCAGGTACGAATGAGGAGTCAAGCTCAATGGACATCGATCCCAAAGAGATCCGTGCAGTAGCTCTGACTTGTCGGATTATACTGGAAATAGCAGACGTCTCTAGTCAACCGGTCAATCCTAGGATTTCCCATTAGTCTAACTTTGAAACTAATTCTGGAGGAATGGTCACACGCTGAAAAAGACACTCCACTAAACCAAAAGAAGGGTTGTTCCTAACTAGTTTTGACTCAATAAAAACAAAAATTTGACTCAAAATAAACCAAAACAAAAAGAAACACGTTAGTAGTTTCCTCCCCCAGACTTAACCAACACTGTCCCCAGTGTTGTTAAGCTGAGTTTGGCAAAAAGAATCAAAAGGATAATTGAACTTGATTGAAGTGAACGAGATTTACCAAAGTGGGGACCCTGTCGATCGACACGCGAAAGTCACGTCGATCGACACGAGGTCTGAGGGATCGGATCATTGTGATGTCGAGAATTTTGAAAATTGAAGGTCATGTCGATCGACACACAGGTCCGTGTCGATCGACAGATACCTCACTGTCGCAGACTGCAAGTTTTCTGCATCACTCAACAAACACGATCAAAGAAGAAGACACACAATGCAAATCCTTAAGATGATCAAGTTCAAGCTCCTAAAAAATCCAAAGACTAACTGACTCAAAATAAAATAAGATATAAAATAGAAAAACTTACAAGTGGGTTGCCTCCCACTAAGCGCTTGTTTTCAGTCATTAGCTTGACTGTGTCAGGACTCAGGCTTTTGGTGGATCTTTGAGGGGTCTTTTGTCTCCCTCATCCTTTAATAGCCTTGCATTTGATCGCTCTCCAGCTCCAGGCATCCAAGGAACAATACCAGGAAAAAGCTTCATGGTGGTGTTCAACATCTCTTGAAGCACTGCCTCTCCTTTCTCCCTCAGCTCGAAGGGGATGATGATTCGGAACTTGGAGAAAGGTGTGGATCGTTTCTTTCGCTTCACTTTGGGTTCAGCCAAGTCTCCATTAGAGCTCAAAGAGGGTGGAGAAGTCAAGGGTGGTGCACAGAGGATCGTCTTCGTGTCATCTCCAAGGTCTGAACTCGACTCTTCTTCATTTGTGACAGTCAGACAAGAGTTCTTCTCAAACCGAGCTGAGGGGTAGAAGACATCCTTGTTGATCTTGGAGAAAGAGATTCTCTGATTGGGAAAATCCACAATCGCACCCACTGTGGCAAGGAATGATGACCCCAGGATCAACGGTCTTTCCCTATCATCCTTCGTCTCCATAAGGTGAAAATCCACCGGAACTAGACAATCTCCTACTTGAAGCATCAAGTCAGGAATGAACCCTTTCGAACGTGGTGAGGAAGAATCTGGCAGTGTGATAGAGATCTTCGAAGGTTGCAGATCCTTAATCCCTAGCTTCCTTGCCACTGACTCAGACATAACATTTACGTTAGCCCCAGTGTCACAAAGAGAATTTTTAAATTTCATACCTTTGATTGAGCAAGGAACCATGAACATCCCTGTATGTGTTATCTTTTGCAAACTCCTTAGCTGTGGTTGAGCATGTCTCCCCTTTTCCTCTGGTGATCTGATGCTAACAGCTCGTGGATACGGAAGCTTGGGCTTGTAGACCCTTTCCTCTGCCTTGACTGATGGTTTTGAAAAAGGTGGGCTGTTCTGGGCAGCGTGTCGATCGACATAAGATGTGTGTCGATCGACAGGAGACTTCCTGTCAGATGTGTCACCCAGTGCGTAACATTCTGTCGATCGACACATACCGGTCCTGTCGATCGACAGGATCTCATCTGTCCCCAAAATCGTGTTTTCATCAAGCTCCACGACTTCTACCTCCTCTGGATCCTTTCCACAAGCTTCAAACACCTCTTTCCTATCCCCCACAGTGATGGCATTGACATGGAGCCTTGGGTTTACCTCAGTCTTAGCCAGTAGGAATCCTTCTTGCTTTTTTACCGACTCCGCCGTTTGGGCTACCTGAGTGTCCAGCTTCTTTATGTGTAGATTGATGGCCTCAATTTTCCCATTCAGATCCTGGTACATGGCATCCATCTTCCCATTAAAGCTCACGGTCATCTTCTGTTGACCCTCTAGGATCTGCTCTAGCATGGATTTCATCTCACTATCTGTAGCCTGAGCAGGAGGTGTCTGGTAAGACGAAGAACCATAGTTCCTCTGGTAGTTGCTCTGAAACGGCTTCTGAAACCCTTGCTGATTCCCAAACCTTTGACCCTGATAGCCAGCCCCACCAATGTAGTTGACATCCTTCTCTACTAGCAGATTGTGTACAGAATCCAGCTTAGCCCTAACCTCAGCGATTTGGCTACCATCCACGTCTCCCCCCAGCTTTTTCCTCTCGAAGTCTGCATTCTTTGCACTGTTGCTAGACGCCAAGTTATCAATGAGAATCAGTGCATCTTCCGGATACCTGGTGTTGAAATTCCCATTGCTAGCTGAATCGAGGGCCACCTGATACCTCCAGTCAATCCCTCTGAAGAAAATGCCCAACAGCTGAACATTACTAAACCCGTGATGAGGACAATCTCTCTGGTAAGCCTTGAATCGCACCCAAGAATCCTTGAATGCCTCAGTATGACCCTGCTTGAAAGTAGAGATCTTGGTCCTCAGATCCTCTGATCTCGCCTCATCGAAGAAGTTGTTGAGGAAAGCGTTCTTGGTGTCCTCCCAAGTGGTTAGCGATCCAGGCTCCAACTGCTTCAGCCAGTAGGATGCTTCTCCACTAAGGGAGTATGGGAACAACTTGCAAAAAAGGTAGTCGCTTGAAACTCTATTAGCCTTGATGCTGGATGCTAGGTCCTCGAACCTCTCAATGTGATCCATGGGGTGCTCAGAAGATAGGCCATGGAATGGGTGCTGAGCAACTAGTGAGAAGTAGGCTGGCTTTAGCTCAAAATCACTCCTCTGGAACGCAGGAGGGCGAATCGCAGCCCTGTTGGCATAGAACTCATCAGGCCTGTTGTACTCTCCCAGAGTACGCCCACGCGCAGCAGCTGCTGGCTCTTGTCTCTGCACGACCTGCTGGTCCTCTTGGATCACAGCCCCATTCTCATCCAGTCGCTGACCCTGAGCGTTACGCCTGCGACCCTCAGTGTCCTGATAGAACCCATCATCACCTCTGATAAGCACTAACGGATGAACCATCCTGAAACACTCAAAACAAAACAAAGAAAAGAAAAAGTAAGTAAAATAAAGAAAAATAAAAACTTAGACAAAATTCTACTAACACAAATCGATTGGTAATATCGAGTCCCCGGCAACGGCGCCAAAATTTGATATGCTCAAATTTACCCTGAGCTACTCTCTCAAATTAAGAGATCGATGTAGTACTTAGGGATCGAATCCACAGGGAAAAGAATCACACAATCAACTAAAGAGTTCGAATTAGGCTAAGCAAATATGTATGAATGAAATAAAATAGCAAACAAGTAAATGGAGATAAATGATCTAGGAAATCAATGAGACAAAAGCTAGGTGATGGGTAATTCTTCAGGTATGATTCGAAATTTAGTCGTGTCGATCGACACATGTATCCCTGTCGATCGACACAGAGATAAAAAAAAACGCTAGGGTTTGTTAAACACCGTTCTAGAACATAAACACTAATGTAAAGCCAATCAACTGTCGTTGCAGAGACTATCTATGATTAGATTCCTAAATCCCAAATTTCTTTGCGAACCTAGAGAATTAAATCAAGCTTTATAGTTCAAGTTTAATTGCTCACAGAATTCCTAAACCAAATTTCTTTGCGAAGAGGCAATTCTGCTCATCTAAGACTAGTTCAAGTTATTAATAACACTTTCGTGTCTATTAAACAACCTAAGATCTAGATTCTAGGTGTACAGGCTAGATCTAGCATTGGAAACAATCTAGATGAAGAACCAGAAGATAAACCCTAACAGGTTTTCAGTCCTAACAATTTCTCATCAAAACCCTAGAATTCCCCACAACCTAACAAGCAAACTACTCAGACATAGATGCAGTAAACATTATGAATGATATAAATTGCATAAAAGATAGAGTTAGAGATACAGAGGGTTTTATGCTGAAGATCTGAGAAACTCTGAAATCTCTCTGGAAAACTCTCCCTCTCTCCAGTCTCGATCAAAATCCAAGATAATAACATAAAAACCTAAGTAAAACTATATATACAAGTAGGCAAAATCGGACTGGGCCTTTCTGAAAACTTCTGGAAACTTCAGGTCCGAGAAGGAAAAGGCTGATTTTCTTCATAAAAGGCTCATGTCGATCGACACACAGGTCCGTGTCGATCGACACGGTCGTATAAAATCGACTTCGACTTCATCTTTTCAGCACTTTCTTCCTCGATGCTCCAAAATGCTCTAAAAGCTCCCATTAAGCTCCAATCGATCATTAACCTGCAAAGACACTAACAAGACTCGAAAATACCAAAAAGACTCTATAAAAAGGACTTATATCATGGTTGAAAATGGGTAAAAACCATGATATATCAAACCCACTATCCCCTGGAGAGAACCTCACTGTCCCCTCAAGTATATGCAAGGAAAATCACTATCCCCTGGAGCAATCAACTCTGTACGTGCATCATAAGCACCTGTCGACTAGAATCACTTTCCGTGGTTCCATCATGACATTCTCTATCTCGGAATATCATTACATCCATGACCAATCACTAGGCCATCCGAAACAACCCAATCACTAGGGTGTTTCCACCGGAGTCCGTGGAAAAGACAAGACCTAACTCACATAAGACCTCTGTTTCCAGACTCCCCCTAGGAAATAGACAGTATCTAACTCACATAAAACTTCTATTTCCCAGCGCCATCTAGAGAATAGACAAGTCCTAACTCACATAGAACTTCCATTCCTAGATACTCCTCCCTGGCAAATGGATAAGCTCTAACTCATATAGAACTTCCATTTCCAGCCATCTAGCCGGTCATCATAACACATGACCCCACCAGTCATCCTAACACATGACCCCATCAGTCATCATAACACATGACCCACCAGTCATACCATCAGAACTCAAGTCTTATAAATACATTAATAAGAAAAACCCATCTTATTAATCTAAAAAATGTATAATCGTTACATCACCAAACAAAAAATACATAAATAACTCATAGCCACATGCTATCACAGACAATGAAAACCAGAAAACAACAACTCAAGCCTCCACTTGCTTCTCGAACTACTTCGAGAACTTTGCCTTCATCCTCGTTTCTAGTTCCCAAGTCTACTCCTCAATACCATCACAGTCCTACACGACTCTCACCAACGGTATCCTCTTCTGGCGTAGAACCTTGACTCTCTTCTCGAGAATTCTCACAGGCCTTGCCTCCAACGTCATGTTTGGCTGAAGATCCTCCGGAATTCTAGCCAACACCTCCTCAGACTCATGTAGACACTTCCGTAGCATCGAAACATGGAAGACCTTATGAAAAACCTTCATACTCTGAGGTAACTCCAACCGATAAACTACTGGTCCAATCCGTTCCACAACCTTGAACAGACCCATAAACCTCAGACTTAGCTTATTCTCTGAAATGGATATGTTAGGACCCCTCAACATCGCTGCCTTGAGATACACCACATCTCCCAGCTCAAACTCTAGCTTTTTCCTCCTCTTATCGGCATAACTCTTCTGCCGATCCTGAGCCTCTCTCATGTTCAGCCTCAAGATACGGATCTTCTCCGTCGTCTCCTGGACAAAATCCGCACCAAACATGCTCATATCCTCCACTTGAGTCCAGCATAATGGTGTAAGACATGGCCTCCCACACAAAGCCTCATATGGAGCCATCCCAATACTCGCCTGGTAGGTATTCTTATACGCAAACTCTACCAGGTTCAGGTGATCCACCCAATGACCACCGTAATCCAGCACACACACCCTCAGCAAATCCTCAATGGTCTGAATCGTCCTCTTAGACTGCCCATCCGTCTGAGGATGATAAGCTATGCTCATATGCACCTTAATGCCCATCTCAGCCTGGAATACCCTTCAGAACTCTGAAGTAAACCTCGGATCTCTGTCTGACACTATACTCACTTGCATCCCGTGCAGCATCACTATCTCCCGCACATACTTTTTGGTCAACACCGCCACTCCATCGATCTTTTTGATGGCAAGAAAATGTGCTGATTTAGTCAGACGATCCACAATCACCCAAATAACATCATATGTTTGTGAAACCGATAGGCTTGTCACAAAGTCCATGGTAATCATGTCCCACTTCCACTCTGGAATGGGTAAATTATGCAACAATCCGTTCGGAACCTGATACTCAGCCTTCACTAACTGGCACACGTTGCACGCTGCAACCTAGTTAGCGACATCCTTCTTCATCCCGACCCAGTGATAATACCGCTTCAGATCATGATACATTTTGATCACCCCCGGATGAATAGACAAAATGCTCGAATAAGCCTCTCTCAGGATTTTCTGCCTCAGATCCTCATCCTTGGGTACACAAACCCGCCCGTTCATAAGTATTGTCCCATTCGAAGAGACCAGATACTATGAACATGCAACCTTAGAAGCATCAATCAAGCCCTGATCCTTTTCTTGAGCTACTCGAATCATACTCACCAAATCTGCCTAGTTAGCTGCCTCTAACCCCAACGGCTCCTGTGAGATAACGCACAACCTCAAAGTGCCAATCTCACTCACCAAAACCTCCATATCCTGCTCCTGAGCAGAAGCAACCCTCTTCCTACTCAACACATCTACAACCAGATTAGCCTTACCCAGAGGGTATCCAATCTCTAGATCATAATCTGCTACCAACTCCATCCAGCGCCTCTGTTTCTAGTTCAGCTCTATTTGAGTAAATAAATATTTCAAACTCTTATGGTTTATGAACACCTGCACCTTTCCGCCATAAAGATAAGATCTCCAAATCTTAAAAGCGAAAACCACCGCAGCCAACTCCAGATCGTGAGTAGGGTAGTTGCACTCATGTTTCCTTAACTGCCTCGAAGTATATGCAATTACCTTCCCCTGCTGCACCAGCACACAACCCAGACCAACTCCTGAAGCATCCATATACACCACATAAGGCTCACTTGGCTCGGGTAACGCCAACCCCCGATGTACTAATCAGCATCTTCTTCAGCCTTCCGAAACTCTCCTCGCAAGCTAAAAACCACACAAAAAGGACATCTTTCTCTGTCAGCTTCGTCATCGACTACGCCATACTCACAAATCCCTTGGCGAACCTCCTATAGTAACCTGCCAACCCGAGAAAACTCCGGATCTAGGTGGCATTCCTCGGTCTAGGCCACCCTCTAATAGCTTCTATCTTCGATGGATCCACAGAAACTCCCTATGTCGACCCAAATGGCAAAAAAAACTCATCTCTTGCTGCCAGAACATCCACACCACGAGCCCACCCGAAAGTAACCAAAGACTTACCACCAGCAACTTTAACTACTCCCAGGAGCTCATCGGAATCACTCCGGATTCTGCTGCCCTCCGCACACTCTGGAGTAATGAAGCAATTCGTCACTCCAGAATCAAATAAAACATGGGACTCACACCCGTCCACTACTAGGTCCCGACTCAAATCCCATGTGCCTAAGAACCCTAACCTTCTAGCACAGACTCACAACTTCCAGAACAGACTAAATTCAACCATATTAGAATTTAACAAGTCAAGTTCTGAAATTACCTGTGATCGGTCTGGCGCTAGAACCACCCGCCTCCACCGAAGTGAACACCCGCGGTGCCGCTGCAATCTCAGCCACCGGTTGTACTGTCGCCACCGTCATATGCTGCAGCTTGGGACACCTGGGCTTGATATGTCCCGGCTCCCTGCAGAGAAAGCACGCCCACGCACCCCAAGACTCACTCCTCTTCAGGCAACACACCACCCGGTGATCCGTGCTCCCACAACCGAAGCATCCCAAACCACCCTGACCACCCTGACTGGGCCCTGAAGTGCTCTCCTACTTCCTTTTCTGTCCTTGCACATGCTTGCCGCCCTTGCTTGGACCTACCTGCTGCGGTGACCTCCTCTGCTGATGAACCGGTGGACTAACCACCACAACCTGCTCTCTTAGGTCATCCTCTATCGCAGCAGTTGTCTCAACCAGCTCCGCCCTCATGGCGAACCTACTCGCTTTACAGCGAGTCCTTAAATTTGGTCGAAGTCCCCTTAACAACCACTTCACCTGGGCCCGCTCGCCCACCAGATCTCTGCCGGCATGAACCAGAAGCCAACCGAACTCCTCGTCGAACTCTCGGAACGACAAGTCACCTTGAGTTAACTCCAAGAAATCCACCACCTCCTGCAAAAAATACTTGGCGTTGAACTCAGCCACAAAGTCCTCCCAAGCCATACCCACCTGAGCTCTCCTAGCCACCACACCTTGCCACCAGAGATGTGCATCACCATCGAGGTAATGTACTGCCAGATCCACCCGGTGTCCCACTGGACAACTGAGAGATTGGAAATTACGCTCCAATCTACTCCTCCACAAATCTGCCTCCTCAGGCTTGGCACCACCCGAGAAAAACTTGGTGTCAATCCTCTGGATCTGCTCCATCATCCTAAGATAGGATGGGAGCTCTTTCACAACCGTAACACCCGGCTGCACCCCAGCCATACCCGGCTGCACCCCAGCCATACCCGGCTGCACCCCAGCCACACCCGGCTGCACCCCAACCACACCCGGCTCCACACCAGCCACGCCTCGCTGCACACCAGCCACATCCGGCTGCACACCAGCCACATCCGGCTGCACACCAGCCACGCCTGGCTGCACACCAGCCACACCTGGCTGCATCCCAGCCATACTCGGCTAAACCCCAGCCACACCTGGCTGCATCCCAGCCATACCCGGCTGCACTTCCGAAGCCTGACCCGGAGTTGGCACCCCACCTGGTAACCGCTCCAGAATCATCTGTAGCAGACCCGCCAAATGATCATCTCGATCCTGGGCTCCACCTACAGCAGCACCCCTACCTGGGCCCGCTGCACCGGGACCTACACCCATCCCACCAGTCTTCACACTAGCACTCACAGTGGCCACACCCATGGACCCTTCTTGATATGCCTGCGAATCAGTCACCTGCTCCCGCGTGGTCTCATGGGCCACACTCGAGGCATCAGACTCACTCACAAGTTCCTGCCCGCATCCACGCCCACCACGACCACCTCGGCCTCCACGGCCCCCACGCATCTGCCTCTAGTATATCTAGCCATCTCACTCTGCACTACCCAGCTGAATACTAAAAATACTAGAAAAACAGAAAAGTCAAACAACACTTACCGTAGAATCTCATTGAAGGCTCGGAGAAGATGATCTAGGACTCTAAACCCACACAACAATCAATCGACTAACTCACATAATCAATCAATTGCACCCACCCTAGAACCATAATGGCTATGATACCTAAATGAAACGACCCAACCCGTAAAAATTTAAAATTTTTCCAGATTCGAATTATTATTATCATAAATAATAATCCTCAACTGTCAACATCACAAACTGCGGAAACAATACAATCAATAATCAATAACACCATTCAATAAACCTCACACTTTAATGAATCACTAAACAATTCCAGTACGAAACAACAACCAACAATCCAATAACAATAAACAGCTAATCCAGGATTGCTAACACCCTAGCAATTCTAACAACAATAACCACTCAAATGAGACACTAGATCATCTCCTCTTCCCGGCCACGATTCCACGATCACACCTTGTCTTTACCTGCATCACATGGTTATACGAGATGCGTGAGTATTATCACAAATACTCAGTGAGACGGTCATCCCATCTACTAGGCTATACACACAGGCATACGAAAATGATATAATACCAGAGTGAACAATCAACAAGGCAAAGCACGAACAATCAACACAAGAATCGCACAACTGCACATGCATCGATCGACACAAGCACCCTGTATCGATCAATGCACACTGTGTCGATCGACATAGAGCCACTGCGTCGATCGACGCAACGTTACAGATTGTAGAATCGAACCTATCCTCTCATGGTTCGATTCTAGATTGCATCACAATCGATTCCGTGCACAAATCCACTCAAAACCACACGAAATACACCCAATAACAACAATCAAACGCATCCTATCAATCTCTTTACCCAGATAAGGCATGGTCACGCACTCACCTTAGATTTGGAAGAAAAAGGATGAGAAAACATGAAGAACACCACACCTAAATCTCCTTCTTCCTTCGCGAAGAACACAAATCTATCCACTCAAGAGCCTCACAAACCCACACACGAGCTTTTAGGATCAAGAACAAGAAGAAATCAACAATGATTCTCCTTTTGTCTCAAATCCTCTCTCAAAAACTCTCTGGAACTCTCTGGAAACTTTCTGGAAACACTAAATGTCCCAAAATGCGGTCACACCCCTATTTATAGGGAAGCCGTATGGTTTTCACCCTTAACCAGTCCGCAAACCGACAACTTAAATCGAACCAACCGGTTCGATTTAACCTTGCGTCGATCGATGCACAACCAAAAATCATAATTTTTGGTTCGCGGTCGTTACACAAAACGCTAATATATAATTTTTGTATTGTATAAGTACAATACTAGATATATATTTACCAACATTATACATATAAACTCAAAAAGATATTTTGATATTACATTTTCTTCTCAAAATATTTGTTCTAGTTTGATTAATTTTATTTTCCTAAGAGTGTGAAAAAAAGATATTCAAAATTTGTAAGAATAAATAAGTGATTAGTTCACTAAAAACAAACAATTTCTTTCAAATAAAAAAAAAAGAGAAAAATAAGCAACAAAATCATTATAAAAACATATACAAATGAATGATTGTTGACAATAGAATATACGTATACAAGTAACTGAGTAGGTTTCCAAAAAGAAAACAAGAATTAAAAAGGATATAAGGGGGTCACCGAATCTCTCATGTGGAATTTAAGTGGGTTCATTGCAAGGCAACAAACTAATTTCAGATATTTAACAAGGAATAATACATGAATTTTCTAAATCTTACGGTGCACTTGACCCCGGGTTGTTAGTCATAGGTTCGCCCCTGGGCATATGGATATGCCGAATTCATATCCATGCTCATATGTTTAGAAAATCATGGTGTTGGTCTTTTTTTCCCTTGCCTCCTACAATTCCAAAGATATTTTTAGATGCGACACATATTGTTTAAAGGTTGGAGAAGATATCCAACCTATAAATGCCGAATGTGCATGTGAGCATGGATATGAATTCTAAATTGCATGTGCATGTGCATGTGCATGTGCATGTGCATGTGATGTGAATACTAATTATAAATGCCGAATGTGGGAATGAAAAGCAGGACAATAGATCTACATGTACATTTGCAACAATGATCCAAGTAAGCCAAGGAAACGATGAAATAGGAATTTTGATCCAAGTAAGCCAAGGAAACGATGAAATAGGAATTTTACTCAAACGAAAATGAGTGTCAGCTTACTCAAGAAGACCTTAACCTCAATTTCTTCATAGAGGAATCTTATTTTGCTGAAATGAGTCACTAATAGATATTCAGGAAGACAGTAAACATGGGTTTCAAGACTGTAATCTAACGTCATCTATTGTAGTAGACCAACTGAAAGGAAACCAAATTTGTCTTTATTTATAGAAAATTCTGGAAACATGGGCTGGTGCTAACATGTAAAAGGTATAATAAGGAAAATTCCTAGTGTTAAAAGCAAAAACAAATTTACATAAGATGGTTATGAGTTTATGACCTTTTGTCAATTCCTTTAACACATATCACTTGTGAAGCCAATGTTTTGACCTTCCCCACTTTTAGATGAAGAGTCCAGGTACATTCATCGTATCGCGAAAGTGCATTCCGCAATAATATTCAAATAACCAAAAACATATGTTTTGACCTTCCCCACTTTTAGATGAAGAGTCCAGGTGCATTCATCGTATTGCGAAAGTGCGTTCTGCAATAATATTCAAATAACCAAAAACATACAGATTGGAGAGGACTCAATCTAAAACTTGAAGAAGACACCTAAGAATAAAAATGCACACCAGCCAAAAGGTTTCATCAGTCACATGCATTTACATTCCTAAAATAAAATCAGACAATAACCTTGAATCCCTGAGCCTTTCTGCCAAAGTGAGAAAAAAAAAATCATTTGTAATACACCATCTGAATATTTGATTCTAATTAGAATCTCATTGGCTACGATTTGAAGGAAATTCCTATGCCATTTAAAATGTAAAGATAAATAAAGTACTTGTGAAGCTTATGCCTTCTGGTATTGCGTCATGCCTCTAAGCTCAAGACAAACATACGAAGATTGGTCTTGGATTCAATTTGTAACACCCAAACTATAATCAAAATAATCTAGTTAAAAAATAAAACTCTTCTAAATTCCACTAAAGAGAATATTGTATAGTTCATCTTCAGTGAAGTTCAAGTCAAAGGAACCATTAATACGAAAGAACAAGAAGACGAACGGAGAGAGAGCCAAAAACACTAATTTTCAATTACCTAACGAACATGGGCCTTAAACACACAAAATCATTGATATGGATGGAAGAAGCGCCAGTAAGATCAAGAGACTACTCATAGTAAACGATATTGTTGTTGATTCTTTTGTTGTTAATTTTTTTGTCAATAATATCATTTTTATTAATAATATGAATTTCAGAAATTTAGTTTTACCATTTAATTATTTTATATATGTAAATGTGCCAAATCAAAATGTAATACATTAGAGTTAAAAAAAACATTTTAAATTTGGATTGTCTGAATATTTTAAGTAGCATTTAGAATACAAATAAATTATTTAATATTTTAAAACATTAAAATATATAATCATAAATTTTATAAATAAAATGCTGATAAAAAAATTGTTGCTTTTGAATAAAAAAATACTTTATTACTTTCAAATTTTCTTGAGTAAAAAAAATTTCAAAAGAATAACTACTTTTTTTTTATAAATTTGGAAATTTTTTTTCACACTCATATCAAAGTCTCTTTTAAAAATTTGGTAAGTCTTTATTATTATTTTCAAAAGAATATATATTCTATAAAAATGTTCTATAATTTTATTTTTACAATAATCAATTTCTAAACGATTTTTTAAATGAGAAACCAAATTTGTATATAAATTTAGAATAAAAACAAAATTCTGATGATATATTGATTAAAAAATCTTTCATTTATTTATGGTAACAAATATAAATTTAGTTGTACAAGATTTTGTTATTGATTCAAAATTGTCACGTCACAATTTTGCTAGCCATGTCATAATTGTTTTGGTGAGAATGATTGTAGAGATGACACATAAACATCTTCTCACAAATCACGTTTGTGGGTATAAATAATTGAAATTGTTAACATTATCTCTACAAAATATACGATGTATTTTAATACATTTCCATATAAATATTTTCGAGATTTTACTACCTTAACGATTTTGTGGAGACACTCTTAACGATTTCTCTAATTTTCCAACTATAAATAATGGTACTAAAATTACGGATGTTGTTAATGTCAATCAATTAATCAGAATATGGTAATTTTTATTTAATTAGAATATTTTCACAAGATTGTTTTTGTGTAGATTTTACTAAAGATTTTCATATTTTTAAATTTGGAGTTGATGATACATAAATTTCGGACCATAATAAGCTCATTATTAATTAAATATAAAAAAAATGTTGATTTTTTTATTGAAATCTTTCAATATTTCCAATTATCAAAGACTTTCATATTTGAAAATTAGAATTGATGATACATAAATTTCACAGCAGCCAAATTCTACACTTTTAAATTTATAGTTGCTCATACATTTTATTTCTGAGATATTTTTAAATTTTGGATAGGTAAATTTGTGGATATAATTATTTCTATAATCTTGTAAATGTCAGATTCATCTTGTATAGATTTTACTAAAGGTTATCATACTTTTAACTTTAGAGCTGATGGTGATACATAAATTTACATTTCGACCGAAACGAAATGTAATCAATTTATTTAATTGATCTTTTTGGAAATAAAGTAACATCCATTAAAATCCAAAAAGAAATTATTTTTAAAAGTAATAATAACTAAAATCTCTAATAAAATAATCAAAAAAGCATGTAAGAATAATGTTCTATTCCGTGAGATTATTTTTGGATAATTACTTCTTAACTTCATCAATAGAGCCATCATTCTCATTCTCTTTTTGAACTTGAGCTAATTTAATTATTGATTTTAGGCTAATTTTAATTAGGAATTAATGTGCTAAATTAGAGAGAATGCAATATCATATTTTAAATGATGTCATGTCACATTAAAATTGGATGAATGATTTTGGTAAAAATACCTAAGTTTTTTTCGAAAAATTATTCTCTAATTAATATATAAAGGATGTTTGATTTTTCTCAATTTCAACAAGTCGTAATAAGATCAAACGGTTCAAACTAGTTTTTGACTAAACTCAGTGACTTTGAGTCTTTGACCTAGACGTACGTACAATAGAGAAATCAGTCATCAAAACGTATCCTTTCAAGAAAAAGTGATAGTTAGGAATGATCAAAATGACTTGACGAAATATAGATGTACTTTTGTTATCTAGATGATATACCTTTTTTTTTTCCGGCCAAATTGTTATATTAATCAGAGAAATAACTTAAGTAGGATCTCACAGGAGAAAATATAAAACCCATTATAGGGTAGAGAACATCTTCCGCAGGAGGAAGAGAAAACAAATTGATTCTGCAAAACAGAATCATAAACGAACAGGGACTTATCCCGTAAGACGGGACTACGAAATCTGGTGTCGTCCCAACATCCAGATTCGGAGAAACCCACTACATCCACTTTGCTCGGTTAAGACTGAATACGGATGTTACCATGGGAGGTAACTCCTAGCGGGAAATCTCCTAATAACATAACAATCAAGACCGACCTAAGATATACAATACATATTTTACAAACTATTAAGATAACAACATTATAATTAAACAAAATATTATTAACAAACAAAAGGATAAGATTGCCACGTGGCCATGAGACAACCACATCCTGCTTCTTCAAAAGATGGAGATGATTGCCGATGCTGGAGCTTCTCCTTCCTTGGATCACCGCCAAAGCCGCACCCAAACTTACTCCTCTGACAATCGATGGAGGAATCTTCATCATCCCACCAACCGAATCTGCCTCCCAAAGTCAAGCAAACGATAATCAAAGATCTATTATGCGACAACAATCTCTTCAAGTCCAGTGACTTGGAGATCACCGATTCAAAGAGGATTGATGTCGAAGGCCACGTCTGAAGGAGATATCAGAGAAGAAGAAACAGGAAGAGAGAGCCTAGCTTATTAGCTATACACCGTGAAAGCACAGCGTCGGTGACTATGCAACACCGGACACTGGCAACAAAATGATCGGATTTAAGCTAGGTTTGTACCAGAGGCAAGAGAATTTTACTGAGATCGTTACCAATTTTCTTAAAAAAACCGATTCGATGATATAGCTTTGATTCATGTATTTTAATGTTGTGGAAAAGGTGTTACTATGATGTGATTGGTTCCAAACCCAAATTATCTTTGACTTTGACATAGGTGGTTGGGAAAGCATCTAGAGGAACGGTGGCTGTATGTGAAATGGTATCATTAGCTATTTTCTCCTTCTCCTGCTCAATCAAATAATCTTCCTTGCGTTTTTTTTTGGTTGAGAAAGTGATAATCTTCCTTACGTGGTGCGTAATTGACTGACAAACTTAAATATGTTTAAACGACAACAACGACAACAACGACAACAACGACAGTTGAAAAAGGAGCTGAAAAATTAGAAGCCAAGTTTCCATCGAAACTCTTTTTTAGAAATGATTAATTTTGTGGTCAAATCAATTTTGAAATTGAAGTTTTAGGTTTGGGTTGAAGTAAGTCTTGGTTTAGATCATTTTTTTTTCTGTGGATCGGATCTATTTGTGTCTAAATGTAATATCAAAATCGGATTTGAGATTTTCGGAGACCCATACAAAAAAGAAATTACTAACATTTAGTATAAAATTCCACTATCAACATTCTTTTCTTTATAAAAAAAAAACATTTAGTATAAATATTTTTTTTTAAAGTGATTTTAACAACAATAAATTCATTTTTCTTATGTGAAATAAAATTATGAAAAAATAATTAAAATCTTTACCTTTTGATCATACTAAAAAAAAAGGATCATATTTTTATTGTGATTTTTATTTCACTAAATCTTTATTTTTATTTATCAAATAACATATTTTAAACAAACTAATATATATATATATATATATATATATTTATTTATTTTTAAATAAGTGGAGCTCTTTTAAAGTGGAAGCCTATTCAAATGTTTCAAAAATGATTCGGCTCTGTGTATGCAACATATTTTTATTTTGTTCTTCTTATTAGGATAGTGATGCAGCATATATATAGTTTAGTTTGGGATGTATATTGATGTTGTATTGATTTTTTTTTTTTTGAATATCATTTTTACTCATCATATAAAGACCAAAATACCCCTGGCTACTCACCCACCACAATTTGAAAAGCGCCAACAAACGTACATGTCCAACCCCCGGTGGAGATGACAAACGAGAGATTTGGAACTTTGTAGTTTTCAAAATAAATTCATAGGAATTGAAAATTGCATGCAAAATCAAACTCTTATGGGGAAAGTTGTTCAGTCTTTGTTCCAACACCAACCACACTAATAAAGTCTTTAGTGTCAAAATAGAAATATTTAAGAATTTAATTTCATTCATGATGTTGTCTAATAAATTTATAAAAAAGTAAAAAAGTCAAAATTCTTCGTGTATTAAAATATGAGTAAGAGAAAGGGTGTTACAATAGAGCGGTAAAAGTGAGTTATAGCAGGTTGGACGAGCCCGACGTGCTATAGAATAAATAGGTCGTAAAACGGTTTATACTTCCGACAACGGAAGTTGTCCAGATATTTTTATTTTTTGTCTGCTGGTCTAAAGAAATATTCTGTGTCCTTTCAAAGGAATTGGGGACCCCTATTTATAGTAAAATCCTAGGAAATAACCCTGATTAAATCCTGACCATGGTTAAGTTTAGATATCTGTTCTGAGTTAGACCTCTGAATGTTGGTGGGCCGATTTGTCGTAAGTGGCCCATAGGACCATGTCCAACAGTAGCCCCTCCAAGTTAGCGAATCGAGGTGGGCCGAGTTCGTGTTCAGGCTTTGCAGGCCCAACTCGTGCTTCTCATGGGCTGATGAGGTGTTGCATTCTGAATGGTTCGGTCGGGGAGTTGTGAGGGTTCCCGAGGCGCGACTCTTCGTCTTTCCTCCCCTTCTATAAAACCCAAGCCCCTGCTCTCATTCTCGACACTTCTGCTGAAGAGAAAACAGGTACTTTCTCTCTCTAACTTCTCTCTTTGTTGTTTTTACTGCGTTTTCTGTTCCATTTTGCGATTTACAACGTATCCACCCGGTGCTATTATGTTTTCGATTTCTGTTTCATCATCTTCCTCAAAACGCCGTGCTCCTGAAGTGAGCTCGTCAATGTCGTCATACACTCGGACATTAGAACGTCGACTTCTGGAATCTGGACGGGCTAGGCTTGACTTAGCCGATGATGCGACTTCGTCTGCCGCGCCTCGTAAGGCGGCAAATGAAGTCAGAAGGTCCTGCCGCTCCACGAGAGCGCGAAGCTCCTGGGGGGGGGGGGTGTTTAGGTCGGGATTGCCTGGATGATGATGATTCGAACGACCTCCAATCGTTGAAAAACGAGGCCGCGTCATTTGACCTTTTGGTATTTGATACTGGTGCTAAGTCCCCTGGCCCCGGTTTAGGTTGCTATATCGAGTTAGAGCGTAATGACGACAAAGCTTCCAAGTCTTCCATAAATTCTTTGAAGAAAATGCAACGACCGCATTTTGTTGCTGACCGGTGGTTTCGTCCGGGTCCGATTTGTCGTAAGTGGGCCGTTGGCGCATGTCCAACACATGAGAAATTGTGAACGACACCGACGTATTCCCAAGAGAAAATGAAAACGTATTTTCATTGCACGTGAACCGCATAATTTCTGTTTTCCTAATTAAAATACAAAACTTTTTTCAGAAATCACGTGTCATGGTGTTTTAGAAGGGGGATTTTTACATTTGAAATTCCCATTTTTAATTAGCCCAATGACCATAATAAAACTTGGCTATAATATTCTGAGAGTAATATGTATTTTAATTATGTACTAATCTATCTGAAGTGAAATGATTAATCATTTGAGTGTTTTTGAAAATTAGCGAAGTATAGGTTTTTTAAAAAAAATTGAAAGTAATTTTGATAAAGATCTATAACCAGTCTTCATTTTTAAAATGTTTATCTTACAGAATACTACAGTTGTATATGCATTATTATTTTACACTGAATATAGAAATTGATGAAAATTTTGCCATATACAACCGTAGTGTCAATAGTCAATACCATTTTTGAATCTAATAAATATAGAACTGTTTTGGTGAAATAAACAACATAAAAGTTTTAAGAAAAAATTAGAGTCGTACTATACATTAAACAGATTTTAATTTAATTTGTGGGAAAACCATTCTTCCCTTTTCGTCCATATATTTGTATCTTGGCTTCGTAAGCGGTGACGTATCACTCTCTCAAATATTCTTCAATCTCTCTGGGAATCACTTTTTGTGAATGAGTACATAAGATCCCTTTTCGTCTTCCTGATTTCCCAAATCTCCAGGTTTTAAGCCTCTCTCTTCTTCTTCTTCTTCTTCTTCTTCTTCTTCTTCTTCTTCTCCGTTGCAGCTTTTTCCCAGAACGTTGGATTTACAAAAACTGTAGATACTTTTGAGTTTTCTCGATTTCGTAAGCGATCTCGTCGTCTTTATGCATATTAGCTTTCTCTGATGATTTTTGTTTTTGTTTTTATGATTCTGATTAAATGACGCAGAAGAAATGGGGTTTGAGCCTTTGGAATGGTATTGTAAGCCTGTGCCTAATGGTGTTTGGACAAAGCAAGTTGATAATGCATTTGGTGCATACACGCCTTGTGCTACTGACTCTTTCGTTCTCGGCATATCTCATCTCGTTCTCTTGGTTCTGTGTCTGTATCGTATATGGCTCACCATGAAGGATCACAAGGTGGAGAGGTTCTGCTTGAGGTCTAAATTCTACAGCTATCTCCTGGCTCTCTTGGCTGCTTATGGTACTGGTGAGCCTTTGTTTAGATTGATCATGGGGATTTCAGTTTTGGATTTGGATGGAGCTGGCCTTCCTCCTTACGAGGTGCTTTCTTTTGCTTTTTAGACATATGCTTATCTTTTGGTTTGTGATGTATGTTTACTGTTGTTTTGTGTCGTTTCTTTGGCAGGCGTTCGGATTGGGTATCGAAGCTTTAGCTTGGGGATCTGCAACGGTCATGATTTTTATGGAAACTAAGATTTACATCCGTGAACTCCGTTGGTATGTCAGGTTTGCTGTCATATATGCTCTTGTGGGGGATACCGTCTTGCTAAATCTTGTTCTCTCAGTCAAGGAGTTCTATAGCAGGTTGGTAGATTTTGGAGTTATAAGGTTTTATGCAAGTCTCTTATGGCCTGGTTAAGCAGGCTGAACTCATGCTTCTTTTCCATTGCAGTTATGTACTGTATCTCTACATAAGCGAGGTGGCACTTCAGGTTAGCTCACTGACACTCCTTTCTAGAGTCCAAAAATCCTAGAAGCATATCAGCCTTATAGATCTTTCTTGTCTAAATCAGTCTCAGATACACATCTTTTTCTCGTTATAACAACTTAAGAGGGTGGTGGGTTTTGGTTTTATTTCAGGTTTTGTTTGGAATTCTCTTGTTTGTGCATGTTCCCAATTTGGATCCTTACCCTGGCTACATGCCATTGGGGAGTGAAACTGTGGATGAATATGAGTATGAAGAGCTTTCCGAGGGACAACAAATATGCCCAGAGAGGCATGCAAACATATTTGACGGTATGTCAGTCAACATTATTTTCATTTCTGGCATGTTGGTCGCTTTACTGAAACTGGTTAGTTGGTAATCAGAATTTGCAGACACCATCTCTGGCCTCTTTCCTGCATTCTTACTGGTTTACTTAAGTTTGTATTTGTTCTAAACGTAACACAACTTCCCTGGATTTGAGAATTTCTTATTAAGCTTGGCTACTTGTCTACCATTTCTTCAATTTTCTTACTTAGTCTTCAGTTCTGTAAAAATTGGATTGTGACTGTAAGACATAGTGTAGTCTATGCTTATTGATTCGCCTTGTTACCATATTGCAGCGTTTTGCACACTCCATTCTTAAACAGTTGTTAAAAATTTCACCTAAGTCTCTTCTTCCGGTTTCCTTGTTTGGCCACAGGAATCTTTTTCTCATGGATTAATCCCTTGATGACTCTGGGATCTAAAAGGCCTCTCACAGAG
Source organism: Arabis hirsuta (assembly GCA_964056655.1). Classification (NCBI taxonomy): domain Eukaryota; kingdom Viridiplantae; phylum Streptophyta; class Magnoliopsida; order Brassicales; family Brassicaceae; genus Arabis; species Arabis hirsuta. Next base: position 39,998,910 of record OZ053298.1, on the reverse strand, counting down.
AAGGATGTGTGGCATCTGGACACTTGGGATCAGACCGAAACTCTGTTCATGAGGTACTTCTAACACTGATTATATCTAGTAAAATGTATGCGAGTGACATGGTTTTTGATATTTTTTGTATCCTTTTTAGCTTCCAGCAGTCCTGGGATAAGGAACTACAAAAGCCACAACCGTGGCTGTTGAGAGCATTGAACAATAGTCTGGGAGGAAGGTAAAGAGACATTCTCACCTTACTTTGTTCTCATCTCTTTTGACTGTGGTTAGATAGTGCTGGCTTTCACTGTGATGCATAAGTTTATAGTATGAGTAGGAAGCATGATTACACTGAGAGTTCAAGTCTTTTTTTCTATCTATGATATGTGGGATAATAGTTTGGATGTATGCCAGAATATTGCTACTAATTTCATGTTAGTTGTTCACTTCGGCAATTTAATACATTTCCAACGTATTGTAGCTCTTTGTGTGTTTTGCTGAGGAATCATGCTTTGAGAGGAATAATTGAATCATCTTGGAAGTTTCCTTATTCTGATTGATCCAAGGCATAGCGATTAAAAATTTACTGTAGATTGGTTAGATAGGTTGTTTTCCTGCTTCATAAATCATAAATAGCCTTAGCACTATTTCGTTTGTGAAGATGTCTAATGGGAATCTATATTTTTGGATTTTGTAGGTTTTGGTGGGGAGGATTTTGGAAGGTACTTTCTTCTACCTCTTTCGTTTTCTCTTTGGTTCGCACTTCCAGAGTCTTTCATCTCTTTTAATCTAATGACATGTTTAAAGTACAATGGTCACTGATGCCGCATCATGTTGGATAATCTTGATGTCTTAGGATGTCCTAGAATATTCACATGACAAACATTAGGAAGTAGTGCGTCCTAAAATTTTCATTGTAGTTTAACATATATGTTTATATTCATATGCACAGATCGGGAATGATTGCTCACAGTTTGTGGGGCCTCTTATACTGAATCAGCTCTTGAAGGTTTGTACTTTTACCCTTTTTTTTGTACTAGTATGTGAACTAGCTGAACCTAGTTGAAATAATACATTGTCATTTTCATTTTACATGGATCACAATCGATCTCCTATCTATCAGATTATCTTGGCAGATGCAGACTCCTATTATTGTTTCAGTTTCTTATCTGACAATATGTCTCGTTTTGTTTGTCAAACTATATGCAGTCAATGCAACAAGATGAGCCAGCTTGGATGGGTTACATCTATGCGTTCTCAATCTTTGTTGGAGTGGTATGAAATGAAGTTCCTCTCTCTCTCTCTATATGGGGACTTTGCTTTTTCTTGGTCCATTAGTAAGATGCCTCAGCTTGTGATACTGACACCTGTTCTACTTCTGTATGCTGGGTCTACTCTTCCTTTAAATTGATTATAATAGCAACAGGGGATGTCGCTTGATGCTACTTTGGGAGTTTGTTGCTCTTGAGTTCTCAAATTTTGTGTGTTAAAGGGGTTCTGACTTTGTGTAGTTTTGGGCGAGTATTTTAAGCTACAAATTCATTTGTTGATCGATGTTGGTGACGCAATTTCCAGGTATTGGGGGTGCTATGTGAAGCTCAATATTTCCAGAATGTCATGCGTGTTGGTTACCGACTGAGATCTGCTCTGGTAAATTTTAAGTTTCACTTTACTTTCAATTTGCTACCCTGGCGTTCTTTCGTTGCCATATGTGTTTTAGGTGCAAATACCTGTGTAAATATGTTTGCTGAAATCCATGAAATCTGGTATCATGGTTAGGAATAAATAGGTTATGAACATAGTTTTCTCTCTAGATATGACGCAGAAATTAGCCTTGTGCCAAAAGCACTTCGCTAGTAAAAATATTGTTATGTAGTTGCGACTGTAGTGGAATGAAACTAGCAAGTACGAAATGGAAGATATTTGAATGCAGATGATTTTTAATTGTTCTTACAGTTGATGACGTCTTCCTTTTTAGATTGCTGCTGTGTTTCGCAAGTCGTTGAGGTTAACTAATGAAGGTCGTAGAAAGTTTCAAACGGGAAAGATAACCAACTTAATGACGACTGATGCCGAATCACTTCAGGTGCGTATCCCCGTCATATTTTTGATTGAACAGTTGTACTTTATACTAATATTTTCCCTCTCTGTGGCAGCAAATTTGCCAATCACTTCATACAATGTGGTCGGCTCCATTTCGTATAATTGTAGCACTGGTTCTCCTTTATCAGCAATTGGGTGTTGCCTCGCTAATTGGTGCATTGTTGTTGGTCCTTATGTTCCCTTTACAGGTCCATGTACCTTTATATCTCTTCATTTTTTTTCCTTTGTGTGTTAAATTGCTCTCTACTGTTCACTCCTAAACTGCACCGCGTCTCTGTCTCCCTCTCCTGAACTAGTTCTCTGTTTTCTTGAAACAGACTGTTATTATAAGCAAAATGCAGACGCTGACAAAAGAAGGTCTGCAGCGCACTGATAAGAGGATTGGCCTGCTGAATGAGGTTTTAGCTGCAATGGATACTGTAAAGTAAGAAACTCTAGAACCAATTATTTTTGTGATAGATAGTTACTATTTGCGGGCAATTCGTACTAAACCAAAATGCTACAGGTGTTACGCATGGGAAAATAGTTTCCAGTCCAAGGTCCAAACTGTACGTGATGATGAATTATCTTGGTTCAGGAAATCCCAGCTCCTGGGAGCGGTATGACTACAGCATACTTCCACTTTTTTTTTTTATGTCTATACGCATGATTATGTGCATGATCGGCTTGCTAATTTTTCTAGTCAATTTCCTTACATTATGTTTATATGCAAGGAAAAATCCAAGTAAATGATTAATGACTGTTGTGCATTCTTCAAGCTCTTCGAACATTGGATTTTTGAACATTGGATTTTTGGCTATATGTTGCAATGTTTGTGCACGAATTTGCTTAAATATATTGCATTGAATCATTTGGATTTTCTTCTTATTACTGTTAATTTCTGACTTGTGCTTGATCTTGCCTTTGCTTTGCAGTTGAATATGTTCATACTGAACAGCATTCCTGTTCTCGTGACTATTGTTTCATTTGGTGTGTTCACATTGCTTGGAGGAGACCTCACCCCTGCAAGAGCGTTTACGTCCCTCTCTCTCTTTGCTGTGCTTCGTTTCCCTCTGTTCATGCTTCCCAACATTATAACTCAGGTGATCTTAAATATTTTGTTGCAGCCATATTTTCATTTCTAGTATTGACGAACAGTGGAGTCTTTTGCATTGCATGTGTTTTGAGTAGACCTGCGCTTGTAGTAACTTTTGTGGGGTATCCTTGCTGATGCCTGAAACAGAAACAGAAGTGACACTAGATGAAATCATGTTTCAAGGGAATTGCATGCTCCAATTGCTCTACATAGAACTTCTTTACAGATGCTAATTCTGACTATATTTACTTGTAGGTGGTGAATGCTAATGTATCCCTAAAACGTCTAGAGGAGGTGTTGGCAACAGAAGAAAGAATTCTCTTACCTAATCCTCCCATTGAACCTGGACAGCCTGCCATTTCAATAAGAAATGGATTTTTCTCTTGGGATTCTAAGGTGTCGCTTCTTTATTCTATACCGTTCTCCTTTCGCTTTCTATCAAAACCTATACCCATCAAAAGTACAAAAATCGAGTTAACCATATGTATCTGCAGGAGGATAGGCCGACGTTGTCAAATATCAACTTGGATATACCTCTTGGCAGCCTAGTTGCTGTAGTTGGTAGTACAGGAGAAGGAAAAACCTCCCTGATATCTGCTATCCTTGGGGAACTTCCTGCAACATCTGATGCAATGGTTACTCTTAGAGGATCAGTTGCTTATGTTCCACAAGTTTCATGGATCTTTAATGCAACAGTATGCTCTTCTATTCTTTTATTTTTCTATTTGTTTGCTAGACAATAATGTTAAGGTGTTTTTTATTGTCTTTTATAGTAGAACCGTATGTGTTCTAAAATGCGTGAGTTACTCATACACGTCGTGGATAATTTCTTAAGTATTTGATTTTAAGCTGTTCTGATGACTGATATCTGTTTTCTTTAAAAAATTATAGGTACGCGACAATATACTGTTCGGTTCACCTATGGACCCTGAAAATTATGAAAGGGTAATTGATGTGACTGCACTCAAGCATGACTTAGAGTTATTGCCTGTAAGTTTTGAGGAGAACTTGGTGTACTTGATAACAAGGGGATTTGTCTTGCCTAGTTCTCGTGTTTTTAATTTTGTTTCCACCTCTTTGTCTTTTGCTAGGGCGGTGATCTTACAGAGATTGGAGAAAGAGGTGTTAACATCAGTGGGGGACAGAAGCAGAGGATTTCAATGGCTAGGGCCGTTTACTCAAATTCAGATGTGTACATCTTTGATGACCCATTAAGTGCTCTCGATGCTCATGTTGGTCAACAGGTAACAACCCGTTGGTTCTTTTTTATTAGACTGGCCTTCTTCATTTTCTATTTATTGTGTTCTATAACATTTTTCTTGCTGGTCATTTCTGAAATACCGTTAATCTGATGATGTCTAAACTAAATTTTTTCAGGTTTTTGAAAAATGCATAAAGAGAGAATTGGGGCAGAAAACGAGAGTTCTTGTTACAAACCAGCTCCACTTTCTATCGCAAGTAGATAGAATTATACTTGTCCATGAAGGCACAGTTAAAGAGGAAGGAACATATGAAGAGCTATCCAATAATGGCCCTTTATTCCAGAGGTTAATGGAAAATGCAGGGAAGGTGGAAGAATATTCAGAAGAAACTGGAGAAGCCGAGGCAGATCAAACGGCCGTACAACCAGTTGCGAATGGGAACACAAATGGTCTTCAGATGAATGGAAGTGAAGATAATAAATCCAAGGAAGAAAATAAAAAAGGAGGAAAATCTGTCCTCATCAAGCAAGAAGAACGTGAAACCGGAGTTGTGAGTTGGAGAGTCCTGAAGAGGTAACTTGAACTATTGGTTTTTGCGCTCTTATTATTTCTTTGCAATTTTCCCCATAGTAGAAATATTTTAAGGTAATTCTTCTTGGTCAACAGCGTGTCCGTCCATACATTTGCGGTGTTTTACAACAAATTAAGCATGTTCTTCATGTTTATTAGCTGAAATGCACCTTTTTGAGATATCAAAATGACTTGTGCGGTATTACCATACCATATTCTCAGGTACCAGGATGCACTTGGAGGGGCATGGGTAGTGATGATTCTCCTTTTATGCTACGTCTTGACAGAAGTGTTTCGGGTTACCAGCAGTACGTGGTTGAGTGAGTGGACTGATGCAGGAACTCCAAAGACTCATGGACCCCTTTTCTACAATCTCATATATGCACTTCTCTCGTTTGGACAGGTATGAATTATTTTTGGTTGATGCATGAGTGAGGATATGATATACCCTTGACCGCATAATATTAACAATATAACATATATAGCCGAAACCTGACCAGCTAAGAAAGGTCTTACATTTTTTTTGCTTTTGTGACTTTACTTTGAGAAAACAAAGGTGGAGGTAGAATATGTAGTAATGGCATAGTAGTTGTGCTGAGACTCTTTTTCTTCTTGCTTTCAGGTTTTGGTGACATTGACCAATTCATATTGGTTGATTATGTCCAGTCTTTATGCAGCTAAGAGGTTACATGACAATATGCTTCACTCCATACTAAGGGCCCCAATGTCCTTCTTCCATACCAATCCGTTAGGACGGATAATCAATCGATTCGCAAAAGATCTGGGTGATATTGATCGAACTGTGGCAGTCTTTGTCAACATGTTTATGGGTCAAGTCTCACAGCTTCTTTCAACTGTTGTCTTGATTGGCATTGTGAGCACTTTGTCCTTGTGGGCCATCATGCCCCTCCTGGTCTTGTTTTATGGAGCTTATCTCTATTACCAGGTAAATTACCTTCTCACCGCAGCATTTAAATAATTAGGATCAAGTAATCGAAGAGAAAAAAAGGACACAGATGATTGATGTGACACATTCTGTTTTAGCTTCTTATTGCAGAACATGCACATGAGTTAATAAATTTTCTTATTGCAGAACACAGCCCGTGAGGTTAAGCGTATGGATTCAATTACAAGATCGCCTGTTTATGCACAATTTGGAGAGGCATTGAATGGCTTATCAACTATCCGTGCTTACAAAGCATATGATCGGATGGCTGAAATCAACGGAAGATCAATGGATAATAACATCAGATTCACTCTTGTCAACATGAGTGCCAATCGATGGCTGGGAATCCGTTTAGAAACTCTGGGTGGTCTTATGATTTGGCTGACAGCATCGTTCGCTGTCATGCAGAATGGAAAAGCAGAGAATCAGCAGGCATTTGCATCTACAATGGGTTTGCTACTCAGTTATGCCTTAAATATTACTAGCTTGTTAACAGGTGTTCTGAGACTTGCAAGTTTGGCTGAGAATAGTCTAAACGCGGTCGAGCGTGTTGGCAATTATATAGAGATACCGTCAGAGGCTCCACCTGTCATTGAGAACAACCGTCCACCTCCTGGATGGCCATCTTCTGGATCCATAAAGTTTGAGGATGTTGTTCTCCGTTACCGCCCTCAGTTACCCCCTGTGCTTCATGGGGTTTCTTTCTTTATTCATCCAACGGATAAAGTGGGGATTGTTGGAAGGACTGGTGCTGGGAAGTCAAGCCTGTTGAATGCGTTATTTAGAATTGTGGAGCTGGAGAAAGGAAGAATCTTTATTGATGAATGTGACATTGGCAAGTTTGGACTGATGGACCTACGTAAAGTGCTTGGAATCATTCCACAGTCACCAGTTCTTTTCTCAGGAACTGTGAGATTCAATCTTGATCCATTTAGTGAACACAATGATGCTGATCTTTGGGAATCTCTGGAGAGGGCACACCTGAAGGATACCATCCGTAGAAATCCTCTTGGTCTTGATGCTGAGGTACTCAGCAGCTACCACTTGTATCTTGAGATTCGGTTGTTATCATATCAATTTGAAGTTTTTCCTTTTTAAGTGGTAATAACTGATCTTCATCTTTGTTGTTGCATTCCAATTCAGGTCTCCGAGGCAGGAGAGAATTTCAGTGTGGGACAGAGGCAGTTGTTGAGTCTTTCACGTGCACTGTTGCGGAGATCTAAGATACTCGTCCTTGATGAAGCAACTGCTGCTGTTGATGTTAGAACTGATGCCCTCATTCAGAAGACTATCCGAGAGGAATTCAAGTCATGCACGATGCTCATCATCGCTCACCGTCTCAATACCATCATTGACTGTGACAAAATCCTCGTGCTTGATTCTGGAAGAGTATGCATTTAATTTTCAAACGCTTTCTTTCAATCTCATACCCTGCTTGTTTGTCAGCTAACCTGTTCTACTCCTATTTTTCAACCCAGGTTCAAGAATTCAGTACACCGGAGAACCTTCTGTCAAATGAACGAAGCTCTTTCTCCAAGATGGTTCAAAGCACGGGAGCTGCAAATGCTGAGTACTTGCGTAGTTTAGTACTCGATAACAAGCGTGACAGAGATGACTCGCAACCCTTACAAGGTCAAAGGAAATGGCTAGCGTCTTCTCGCTGGGCTGCAGCTGCTCAGTTTGCTCTGGGTGTGAGTCTTACTTCATCGCACAACGATCTTCAAAGCCTTGAAATTGAAGATGATAGCAGCATTTTGAAGAGAACAAACGATGCGGTTGTGACTCTTCGCAGTGTCCTCGAGGGAAAACATGATAAAGAGATTGCAGAGTCGCTTGAGGAACATAATATCTCTAGAGACGGGTGGTTGTCATCACTCTATAGAATGGTAGAAGGTAAATAAATATATCCTATGAATCTCCATAGATGCTTACCTTAAACCTATGATTCTAATGCAAAATCGTAATCACGACACTAAAAACATCAAAGTCAATTCTTGCTCTTATATTGAATGCTTGCTTTCGGTTGTCTACATTTTCAGGGCTTGCGGTGATGAGCAGATTGGCGAGGAACCGAATGCAACACCCAGACTACAATTTCGAGGGAAAATCATTTGACTGGGACAATGTCGAGATGTAGATAAGTTCAGGTTAAGCTAGGAGACATCATTCTTCCTGGAGAAATATTTTCTTACCTTAACCAAATTTGTTAGTTTTGGATGCCTTAAATTCCATTTTCATAAACCTAATTTTGTTTACAAAGAAAATCAAACTTTGTTGTGTTCTTCTTGATAGAGTAGTTACTCAAGCATCCTTCGACTTGTATATGGGGTTCTTGAAAACATTAATACCCTTTTCAGATTTGATGATACAGAGGATCTTTTAAGGAAACATGAGTTTCTCTACAGCTTGTTCATATACAAAAACCTCATCATTGTAGCACCAAAAAAAGAAACAAACATCAAGAAGGGAATGGTGTCTTTTCTTACGGTTGAGATTCATCAGTATCTTGAGATGTGTCGGAAACATCTGTAGCGGTTTCGCCATGAATGGATTCAAACCCATTGGCAAAGACTTTAGCGAGAGCAGTCAACACTTGAAAGACATTGGGAAGGTTTGATTTGAGGTGGTCCAGTGTCATTCTCTTGCTAACCTCGACCGAGTTTAAGTACTTAGCTTTCTCAATGTCCACTTGTTTTTTCAAGGCTTCGATCTTGGCTTGTTTGATTGACAATGGATTCTTAGAGCCCATTGATGCCTCCTCCTCCATTGCTGAAATACCCTCGTGCCTTCTTTCGGTCTCAGCCAGTGAAATTAGCTCTCTCTCTAGCCTCTTCTCAAGTTTATTACATTTCCTCCGCAGGTTGTATTCTTCAGCTTGTTGCTGAATAACGGATTTGATTGCCATCAGAAAACTTTTTATGGCCTCTGAAGTTACCTATGCCACCGAAATACAGTTGCATTTGCACATATTAAAATCGGTTTTCATGGAGCCAAGAACCAGAAAAATACATTTAAGTTGCAAGTGATAGAAGAACCTTATCAGGGAGCTTTTCAAACACAAGCTGCCATTCTTTGCAGAGCTTACAAGCAGCAACGGGCAAGCTGCTTCTTTGGTTGTCTTCGTTAGAGAGGCGATCAGTAAGTTGGATCCACATACAGAGTGTTTTCACATATTCTTGCTGAGAATTTACTAACTTGCAAAAGCTATTGTACCAGCAAGTAACCTCGGTCTCTAGTTGATTAACCGCCTGGCGTTTGTATTCCGAACTGAGATCTATACTCGGGTAAGCTGGAAGATGGTTCAGTTGCTGGGATATATGAATTTGAACTTGATGGCACTTGAGCATTGTTTTCCACATATGCGCTTGCCTGCGCGTATTAAGACCAAATGAATCTTGAGAAGCAAAGTATGCAAATCGCATAAAAAGGAATGGTTACAACTGAGATGGCCAGCAAATGAGTGGTTGTGAAATTTACCCAGAAGTTAAAGCAACTAGCTGCGGATACAGCTCGTCATTGATTAAATTCAGCACACATGAGCATGTCGTAGTTATGGAATCTTCTAGACGCTGTATCTCGGCTTCCAAACTCTCCAAAGACAAGCGTGTCTTCTCCACCTTGCTCAAATCAGTTTCCCCATCTTGCGTTTGCAGTAAAGCCAACTTCCTCTCATGTTCTACTTTGGCAATTTCTTTGTTCTGATCAGAGAATAAAATAAATTAGCATTTCATTATTGAATCTGACAATTTAATACCAAAAGAGTTGTATCATCTAGCTCTTACTCTGACTAGCTGGTAAAGTTTCTTCTCAGCCTTATATAGCTTCTCAAGTGTGCTGCAGTGAGCTCCAGGCTTGCAGGGTTCAACTGCACCGCTTGTTGTAGCATCTTTGCCTAACTGAAGACTCTTTGAAGACCAGCTCCATGACAATGCACTGAATACCTTAGCAGAGCTGCTTCTCTTCCCTGCGAGTCACATAAATATTACATGTCAGAACAAATGATTCGTAAAATCGGCATCTTGGATGATCCAACACCCAAAAAGATTAAAAGAAAAAGGTTTAGATGACAGTCACTTACTTCTTGTTTCCTGATACCTGAAAGGATCAATAGTATCCCTACTGTTGATGTCTACTATCACCGCTATCTCCTTCTCACAACCCGATGCTTTTAGAAAGTAATCATCCAATTCTCTGATGATCCCTTCTAAGGTCCTCCTGATCCTACAATCAGTCACACCAGTGTTCTCCATATCTTTACCATACCAGCTTGTCATCGATGAGTTATTGTCCATAACTTCTCCCAGCTTAAACTTGAGACGCCGTGGCTTCTTCATGTCAGAGCCACCAACAGCCTCTATTTGCTGAGCACTTAAATCAAGGCAATTACCACTCCCTGCTTCTTGTTGCTCATCTTCTTCCTCAAACTCAGACTTAGTCTCTGCCCAATTTTCCTCTTCAGCTTGCTCAATCTTTTGTTTCTTCTTCAGGTCAATTTGTGTAACTACATTGTTACCATTTGGATGACTATGCAGCTCGAGTGACTCAAAAGGGTTCCAAAGGTTCCAAGAACTCGGCAAAGGAGGGGGAGGAGTTGCACCACTTCCTTCATCATTACCATCATCAGTCTCTGCAATCTCTTGCTCCTCATTAACCAATTCATTGCTACGACCAGTCTCAGGCTTCCTCAAATCCGGACTAAATGGAGGAGGCGGTGGAGGTGAAGGAGGCAATGTTGGAGGCGGCGAAGGAGGCAAAGGCAAACTTAAACCATAACTAGTGTTTTCAAGCTCCAATGTCTCAGACTCAGTGAATTGCCTAAGAGTGACTCCAGTGTTCCTCAAAGCTCTAAGATAAGCCAACTGTGCATCTGCAAATTCTCCCCTGAAACCCAATAGCTTTTTCATTAGCCTCTTTCTCTGCCTACACACTAAAACCTTCTCTTCATTATCAATGCTTGAAGCTGCACAACCCATTTCTTTCCAATTCTACCGTCTTTCTTTAAACTCCTATCACACTTAAGAATCTGAAAATCGAGAAAGGCTAAAAAATTAACTCTTTGCTTGGAAATGCACAAAGGATTCGACCAAAGGTCTAAGCTTTTTTCAACCTAAAGATTCATCAGTGGACTCATAAAAAAGGGCGTTTTTCTAACTTGGAGAAAACCCCAAAAGTGCTCTCTTTTTCTCTTTTCTTTTGCAGAAAAGTGTTCAAGGGAATGAATGGGAGATTACAGCTAATTAATCTCTAAATGTACTTTCTGAGAACATACCAACGAAGCTCGCTCGCGAATGATCTTATCTCCTTAAAGGAATCGCCTTTCTTTCATCTAACTTTTAACTCTTTAGTGACATTTTTTTTCTGGAAAAGCAAGTTGGAGGAGCAAATCTTTAGAGAGAAAAGAAGAGACTTTGATCTTCGGAAACAGCAAGTTCGACAAAGGTCAAAGCTTTGGTCCAAAGCTCAAACACAGCAAGAAAAATGATGCACATAAGAAAGAAACAAAATTCCAAGAGTGAGAAAGAAATTTGGGGTTTAGAAAACAATTGCATGAATCTTTAATTGCTTTTTTATACGAAGAAAAAGACATGGCTATATCTCCGGTTTTTTGCTTTTTTTTTTTATTCATTTTCTTTTGTGAATTCTACAACTCAATTTTCCCCGTTACTAGAATTCCGTCCTCTGTTACTGTTGTGCGGAAATCAGGCCTGGCCCTAATGTCAAACAGACGAAATTTGGATTTACGGTCTAAATTGTATTATATAATTTAACGGCTCCAAATTAGATAGTATAGTGGTAAAATTCTTAAATTTGGAACAAATAGATGGCAAGTTTTGACCCTTGTTTAATATATATAAAATATGTTTTATCAAAATATCGATGCAGAAAAGACCGTTCATTTTTTATATATTGGTACTTTTTAATGTTGCAATCTATTCTAATTCAATAATTCAGATGACACATTGCTAATGCATACGAAGAACCATATAACAACATTTACCTTAGAAAAAAATGCTAGTCTAGGTATATATTAGGAACTGAACTAAACTAAACCGAAGTTTGGTCGATTTTGTTTTCTAGATAAAAAATATCTAAAAAACCGAATCGATAATTTTGTATACTCACTTTGTTTCTCAGTTTGGTTTAACTATGTCATACCGATCGTTTTAGTTTTAGTTTAAAACAAATTCTAACTAAACCAAAAATATCTAGAATTTTATTCAACATACCAAGTTTTTCAACTAACCGAATTTAACCCAAAAAAAATTGTTTATAATTCGTCATAAATAATATCTTATGGAACCAGACCGAAATATACCTCATCCGAATTGAACCAATCCTTGGACATTTTTATAAGAACAAAATTGGAGAAATTGACCATTTTTCTAAATTTTACCAATTATGTTAAATAAATATTCATGGAATTAAGAATTCCTTTAAAATTTCACCATTTGGATTAAATGTGTGGAAAAATTATTCAATTCATTCCACTAATTTTTTTTGAAAAATGAACAAATTTAGGAGGAAAACATTTATTTATTAGTTCGCAGTAGAATAGAAAAATGAATTGAAGAACTTTTGTTTTAGTGTAATTAATCACATTTTTCTCATATTTATTCCACTAAATCCACTAAAACAAACTATTTGGATCCAAAATATTTAATTTAAATCAACGAAATATTTTCCAAGCCGAAGAACTAACAAACCAAAACAAAGGAACCGAATAGCCTGATGGTACCGCTAACAAGAAGCCCTAGCCATTCGAGCGGCGCTTGCACACGCACGAGAAATGGGATACACAAAACTATGCATCAAGTCTGACGCTCAGGATCTCGTCCGAGCTATAAACTCCAGGAAACCGATCAAGGAGCTCTACGAACTTCTTTTTGACATCAATTCCCTCGCAACTTCATTTGTTGCCTTATCTTTTGTTTACATATCGCGAGCAGCCAATGTTTCGGCTGACTGTCTAGCCAAGAGTTCACAAGTAACTCATCTTCTCTGTAACCGACTTTATTATCTTACTGATATGGCCGTTCAAAAAAAAAAAAAAGAATGATGGTACCGATTGTATATTTTTTTTTACCATTTAGCATAATTATTAACCACCATGTATCTAGTTAATCGTTTTGAATTTCTGTGATGAATGATAATTAATTTTCTGTTAAATAGATGTATAAATAAAAAAACAATAATAGTTATTTATCCGACCAAAATCATAAAAAAGAAAGAAAGCATATCATTTAAAGCGACCAAACATGATCAAAGACAAAGATTAAGTTGATGTCTAGGTGAGCATGAACAGCGATTTAACTTACACAAGAAGGAACTGTTTTGAGCCTAAGAAGAGTACCTAATTAATACTTTTTAACTCTTGGTCTTTAAGTCTATTTTACACATTTGTTTTCGTCTAACAGCCATCTTTTGCAGGTAAATGACGTTTCTACAAGAACATGTGAGTTTATATGAATAACATATAACAATCTTAAACATTATCATCCAGGACTGGGCAAAAAAATTGTCACATCCGCTTCTATTCAATATCCGTAAAGTTTCAAAGTAAAACAAATACTAAATGAGATATCCGTAAGAACCAAAGCAAATCGCAAATATCATTTTAGAAAACTGATAATCCGCTCTGATCCATATGTTTATAAATACATGTCATATATTATAGATATATTAGATCCAATATTTATGATTAATTATAATTATAATTTGTTTTTATAGATCTACTTGGAATGTATATTGATATTTTGTGTTAAAATGTTAGCTTGGTTTTAACGTCTCATTTTGAAGGGATCAGTGACATAGGTGGATTTAGTTATTTAATAGTTTATTTTGAAGGCATATTGTCAAACAATAATTTATTTTAAGTCAAATATATAAATTTTTTAGTGTTTATGTAACATTGTATATTTTTTGATGGAACGGATATCTAAAAAAAATTGAATATCCGAAAATTTCCGGATCGAAGTAAATCGTAAAATCAAAAATCTGGATTACACGGAGCGAATCAGAAATACCGAATTTTTTCAAGATATCGTTCCACGCCCAGGCCTAATCCAATCTTCCTAATCTAACGTATGATCCAGTTAGAGAACTACTCACTCAACCAGTCACTGTACTGCGGGTTGTAAAGATTCTCAATTGTTTCTCACTAGTCATGATCTTTGTCATTTTTTGCGGTTTTAATCTCATTTCTATATTTTTGTTCAAACGCATCTAAGAGGAATCAGTGACCAAAAACATAGGAAACCACACTGAAAGAGTAAAAAACACAATAATTAATCCAAACCCTACCTCCAATAAGAAAGAAAACAAAGTGGAAAAAATGTAATTTGTGAACTTTAAACCCTACCTCCAAAAACTAAAGCTTAAACCCTAAACTTAAACACTATCTCCAAACTATATTCTAATTTTACAATAATTAACCCAAACCCAAAAATTTAAATTACAAACCCTTGAAAATTAATTTTTGTATTTGTGTTATTTTTTTTGAAAATAATGGTATTTTTTAAAACAACACTTCAAAATGTGGTATTTTAGAAAATTCTTTTATATTATATTTTGAAAGAACAATTTTTGGTTTACCCCTAGGAGTGAACCTCTCTTATTCACCTCTTTTTAGTTAACCAATAAAAATTTACCATGTAATCTAATTAAATAATTAATATTATATAAATAATTCATTAAAAATAATTAAATTAAAATGTGTATCTTATATAAATTACTAATGGTTGTACATATGTCTACTTTTTAAAATGTGTTTTTTTGATCCATAATCTCTTCAGTGTCTGAATATACTACATTTAAGACGTAAATCACTTTTCTTAAGTGGAGTTGAACTAGTGATTTTGAATACTTATTCTCAAGTCTTAAAACCACTAGGTCACCGACCAATTGGTTTAATCATGTATTTGTTTATAAGATATCATAATGTAAAACAGTAACTAAGAAATTAAATTTTCATCTTTGTAGCATTTTATGCATTCTGATTGTTTTATAGTCGTTCTTCTAAATTTTTCTCTGGTTCTCATAAATTTGTGAAAAAGAATTTGTGTATAGAATCAGTCACATACACAAAGTGCTGGAATGCAAGAGAATTATGATCGAGGAAACGATGATATTTAATTTTCTTCTTTGTCTCATACATAATTTGGTTACTGATATTTTCTGCTGTATCGCTAAGAGTTCTTATGTATATTAAGAACAAAAAAGAAAGGAAAAGAGAGGAAAAGAAAGGAGAATAAACTTTTGTAATCCTAAAAGGTTTAGAGTTGTAACTATTTTACAAGGAAAAGTAGAGAAAAAGGGACAAAGGTGACAAGATTACACGAGGGAGAGAGAGAGACCGCATCCTAGAAGAGTGACGCGCATGTTAACCATTGCATTTATCCACTTATTTTCTCGACAATTTTATCCTTTTATATAATTCGAATCTTTTACCATCCAACTAATTTTTAATATAAGTATAACCGTCGATTAACTCACTCAATGAAATTTTTAATAGTTCTAAAATATAACACTATTTCGACTAATTAAGTATAAATAGTTAGATGTTACCATTGGATAATCTGGTATCGCTGGAAAGCACGTAACGATAAAGTGTTTAGGAACCTTGATCGGTCACCTCCAGATATCCTAGACCTTGCTAGAAAGGAGGTTGCGGCCTGGTTCTTAGCAAATGAGAAGGCAACATATGCGGATAGTGGAGCACGGATACCTACTGCTCCGGTGCTGCCACTGGCCATCGTTACATGCTTTATTGATGGATCCTGGAAGGAGGGAGACCACATAAGTGGGCTTGGCTCGACACTTCAACTGCAAAATGGGGAGATTGATCTTCTAGGACTACGAGGAGTGAACAGGAGGATCTCCCCCTTGCACACAGAGCTGCACAGTCTATTGTGGGCCCTTCAGAGTCTGCACCAGAAAAGACGGTTTCGTACGTTGTTCGCCACAGATTCCCAAGAGTTAGCTACAATGGTACTGGAACCGGACAACTGGCTGCGTTTCAGAACCGAGTTGGAAGAATACAAGACACTCCGAGCGTGGTTCCCTGACTTTACTTTACAGTATTGCCCCAGAAAACGGAATGAGAAGGCTAACATACTAGTCCGGACCGCTCGACATTGAAACTTAGTTTTCTCTTATGTTAGTACGTCTACTCCACATAAAGTGTTTCGTGACCCAAAAAAAAAAAAAGTATAAATAGTTAGATAATTTCACGATTAAAACAGTAATCAATCTCTAGCCTAAATCAACATGAAGTTCTCTTTTAAGTAGAACTTAAAAGTGAAAATCATTAGTCTACTACCACTTAGTTTTTTCGACAAATCTTATACTATATAAAAGAGCCAATGGACGTGACCCGTTTATTTTTTAAAGAGCCAGTGGTTTATTTTTATTCTAACTAGGGTCTAGGGCAGATCTTGGGACAAACTCATATGGTCCCATGTATCATTTTCTTTTATATAGATATCATTGAAATCGAAGAATTAATTAAAAAAAAAAAAGCATATGTACAAAAAATTCAGTTTGAGTCAAAGGTTTGGGGATATCAGAGTTCAATAAACCTAATTTTGAATTGACTATAAAATGACTAGACATCCAAACCGTATAATATAGTATTGGATATCGAAAAGCATTATTTCTTGGTCACAAAGTTGCTGTTTTGCATCTGGTTTATGATCAAATTGAAGTTTATCTTAGTTATTAAGCATTTTTTGCTAATTAATTAACATATAAATAATGCGACGAAAATAGGATTAGTTATAAAGTGATTGTTTCAGTTTCACTGATATTGATCCGATATAATAATGTTGTACAAATGAAAAGAAAATTGAAGTAAGCCTTTACAGTAACTAATTATAGTTGATTTCGTATCTAGTGATAAGCATAAAAATGGATTAGATGGTCAGTTGGTTAGGCCTAGGCACGGAGCGGATATTCGGAAAAAATCTGATATCCGCGATCTGCTCCGTCTTTTATGGATAGTTGTTTTTTCAATCCAATCCGATCCGGTAAATTTCATATATCCGACTTTTTTTTAGAATATCTGCGAAAATCCGATCCGATCCATTATAAATTGAATATCCAAAATTTTTTTAGATATTCACGGATATCCAATCCGTTCCGTTAAAATTTTAATTATTATTTATTTATTTTACTATTTAATCATACTAAAAATCAAATATTTAACAAAATGAATGAATCAAATAGAATTTTTCATGCTCGTACATCTAAAAACTATAACTAATCATATACACTAGATATATACTTTATATTATAATATATTTAACGGATCAAATCAGATATTCGGTAAATATTCGGGTTTTTTTAAATGATATTTGCAATTTGCTTTGTTTTTTACGGATACTTAAATTTGGTATTTGCTTTGCTTTTAAATTTTACGGATATCCAGATTCATCGGATCGGATCATAACGAATAGCGAATCGGAGTAGATCTAACCGATTTTTTGCCCAACCAGTTGGTGGGATTTTACTTCGTAATGAATTCTCTAACCAGAACCACTAAAAAAATAGCTATGAAATTCAATTTAAGTTCGGTTCGTAATATTTCAAAACCCCATTTTTGCTATAACAAGGCCAAACCAATTACAGTTTACTTCACCACAACATTGGAATGATGAAAAAGCACCAAAAGAAACAGAGAGAGTTCTCGCACCAAAGCCTATGAGATTTTGAATGGCACACAGAAAGAAACCTGCAACATACGCAATCACTCTTTAAGAATTCATGTATCGATCTTCAGTAGCGAATTGAGTGACGTGCTGTTGAACCGCTGAGCAAAGCCGCGGATGACAAGCACTATAACATCGCGGAGATGGCGTGAATGCACCACCATGTCTACTTCATTCTCACTATCCACAACAACCCTTAGCCTTCTCTGGTCATTACGAGATGTCTCTACCTGGTGTGATGCAAAATATAAACTTTTTAAATAGACAATTCAAAGATATAAGAGTCTAGTGATTGTAATTGCAGAAGCACTTACATGGAAAGGAGGAGCATAGCTTCCACGAACTTCAGTAGTTGGGAAAGACGTCTTTGAACCTGGTTTCACAACCTTTATCCTCTTCCTGTTCATTTCTAGCATTCGTCTCTCGAGATTTCCCTCTCCCACAACCTACATCGTTAGCACTTTAACCCTTTAAAAATCCCCCCAATTCGATGAACATCAATTGCAATACCAGAAAATTATGAAGGACATACCTTTTTTGGATAAGGGTCCTTGTCACACAGCACCTAATTCCAAGAGGTCAAAAGAAAGAACATGAAGGATTGCTCTCTAATAGGAAAACTAGGGAAGCTAAGAAAACAAAGCACAAAGTTAATCTTACCTCAAACTTCACTAAACCAGTTTCTAGTTTCTGCTTCACTTCCTTATAAAGATCAGGTTCTGCAAATTAAACATCAGCATGATTCCCATTGCTTTTAGGAAAGAAAAGTAGTCGTGGAAGAGGAAAAACAGATTCCTCTAAAAGAAAGCTGGTAAAGAATAACTGTATGCAAATTTGAGGCCTTATCTGAGAGAGCTGATGACTATAGGTATTAGTTGATTATATAGTACATAAACATATAACAATACTAATCTTCACAACGATGATGTTCAGAACTTACCAACAGCAACAGGTTCTGTTGATGCAGAAACTGGGTGGCCTTCAACACCATCATCACGTATGGGTGTATATACAACGACAAGTCTGTATCTGACATCATCTACATTAGCTTCATACATCCTTCCTGTCTCACCTATAAAATTAACCAAACTGAATCAGATCTCTAAATTAAAATGGTTGAAAATGGATACAACAGAACCGGGAATTAATAAGACACATGAAATGCTAAGGCTAAGCTCTACTACTTGACATGAAGGAAATAACATTGTGACGTAAATTTGTATACCTGGAATTGAAATGAGATCAGGGCTTCCAACCATTGACCTAAGCCATTGGATTTTACTCTTTCCCTCTTTACCACCAAAATAATTGCCTCGAACAGCATATAAATTGGTGTGAAAGCCTCGTCCTTCAATCTCCAGCTTCTCTATTCTAGGAAAACCTGAAATAGATATAAAGTTGGTCATATATTCAATTCTTAAGAGATATTGGTAAACAAGATGGAATGGTAACTGGAATGCATAGAAACCTGGTAATATTGGACCAGTCTCAGCATAAGCTGGTTCACTAGACCTTCCAAACACATCACGTACAACACATTCACATTTGAGATATTTACCAATGTCCTCAAACCGCACCTTATATGAACATGAATTTTCTGTAGAGAGAGCCTCATATGATATCGTATCCCCCGATTCCAGTGAGTGGAACCTGTCACAACCATTATTATGTAAGATCGAATACATAAAACACTTTCTGAGAATTTCTTTGTGACACCATGCATAAAAAAGCTAGTACAAGTGAAAAGCAAGTAGCCATACATAAAGTAGATTCGCAAAAGATATCACATACTAAGTTCAACACATGAGAAAAAAAAACATTTTCCGTATACAGTCCTATTAGGAATCCAGCCAAAACGAAACATGTTCATCTTATAGCACCTCTGAAAAATTCTTAGTCCCAGTAACTTCTCGTGCAAATATTTAGCCAGAGATAAGATGCAATATACCATTGATATTGAATAGCTTCTTTGTACTTGCTCCAGACAAGTTGTTGGATTTCAGTCTTTGGGATCACTTGAACGGCTGTGAGAATATCACCCTGCACAGCCTTTCCGGTGAAAGCAAGCATGTCTACTTTTGGAACCTCTGTATTGTGATAAAATCTGTTAATATTGTGTTGCAAAGAGAAACCCAAAAAAAAAGGAAAACATAACACAAGAATAAAAATCAATGACATATTGATATCAAGCTTTTGCTAGTGAGCAAGAATGAAAACCTGGGAGGATAATATCAGTTGGCTCAGACATTTTTTGCTCTCCCACAACAGAATCTGAACGAACTGGTGTGTACCTGCGAAATAAGTTGAACACGTTCTAAGATTCAAATGCGCTTACAAAAGGTGAAACACATTAAGGAGCGAGGGATCACTATCAGTACTTCGAAAACAAGAAACATTAATCTATGAATTGATACAACCACAGCCAGTAATTCTGAGAAACGTAAAGGACTCAGACCAGTTAAAACATGCATAAGAGTTTTTTTTTCCACGAATGAGAGACCAAAACCAAAACATTCAGAAGTTTACAACTAAAACAGCCAAAGTTACATGCATGCTAAAGAATATATCAGAGCAATGGGTGCTTGTCAAAAGCTGCAAGGAGAAATGGCTGTGGAAACATACCCAAACAATATCCGGCAATTGTAATCTGACTCAGTCACCTCATACGTTTTGGAGTTAGCCCCAGCAATAAGATCAATGGTTCCATCATTATCTCTGTACCAACTGAAGAGACTTGCACCTTCATGGCCGCCAAAGTACTCTCCTTCTCCAGAGTAAGCATCCGAAAAAAGTTTTTTCACATGAACATTAAATACTTCTGGATCAGCTGCAAGATTTTTCACTTTATCCCATCAGAAACATAGAGTTTACAAATCAGATGAACCTATGGCCCTTAACAAATTGGATAAAAGTTGAACCTTGAAGGTTAAGGAAAAGCTTCAATCAAAGGCGATATCATGAAAGTGACAATTAGCATAACAAACTAGATTGATGTGGACATTCAGTAACTAATAACTAAAATGCTCCATCTTATTAATACAATAACTAGCAAGATAATAGAAAGCGTGGCAATGTCTGCACCTGGGGAAACAGGAGAGTTTGTTATCGAAACAACTGGCTTCCCACTTCTCCCATCTACCCGAGTAGGAATCCAGTATAAGACTAGGTAAGCCCCTACATCTTCGAGAGACGGAGTATATTTTCTGCAAGAGAATCGGATCCTTCACATTTATCCAAAAGAACAAAATTAAAAGAGAAATTTAAACTCAGTTTTGGAAATCTGTGGCTCTTACAATGTTCTACAACAAGCAACAACCTCTTCACCAGCATAGGATATTTCCGTTAGTGCAGATCCATGCAACTTGTCCTTAGTTCTATACCAGATGTACTCTCCAACAGCTTCATGACCCCCAAAATAAGTTTTACGAGGCACAACCTCTTGTTTCTCGCAGCAGTCAGGGACTAAAAGCTCCAACCCCATAGGATTTGCTGTTTGCAAAGGAAAAATAGGAGCCGCGATAAGTAAATGTAGAAAACAGTGTACAAATTCAGTATACAGAGTATACCCTTAGCTTAAATGGACATTCTACAAAAACTAAAGTACAGAATTGAAATGACATTCTCTCAACTTTTGAAAGACAGCTCACCTGGAGCAATGGCATCAGACCTGATACTCCTAGGACTCCCTACTATTCCATCTTTGCGAACAGGAGTGTAAATAAGTTCAATGCTTTCTCCGACATCGTCCAGTGATAAATCCAAAAACTCTGTTCAAGGATCATATTGATTAATCTGAAGCTGGTTTTTAAGGGGATAGCAAGGAACATGAACCGAAAGGGATAAAATGGATCAAAACTTACCATCATTACTCAATGCTTCCTTAACACCATTACGTTTAACCCTAAACCATTCAAGATAGCAATTTCCCTTTATCCTGCATTACAAAATGATAATTTAGTTGTGGACTTTTCCATCTAAAAATCACATAAATTTCAAGCAACAGTATAGAGTCTACCCTCCAGTATATGAAGCAACAAAGCTTAAGCGTTGTCCTTCAATCATTGATCCAAGAAACTCCAAGGACTGACAATTTGGATGGCCTGCGGAGAAAAATTAATAGATAATTCATCAAGCTTACACCACTCATCTGCTTGTTTCATGGATATTAGTACCCCTTTAGATAATGCAAAGCTTGATAACAAATAGGAATAGTATTATACCAGCTACAACTGGTCCAGATAGTTCAGAAATTATAGTGGGTCCACGAGCCCAGTCATTTCTCACGGGTTCATAAGAAACCGAAATGAAGAAACCTATATCATCTACTGACAGCAGATGTGACGAAGTAGTAGCACCCTTTATTTCGCATGGAGTACCATCTGAACTAGTCTGCAAGAAAATTCATAGGTTTAAAAACAACTTCCAATTCCATGCAAGATTTATCAACAATAAAAGGAAGAAATGTGTTGCTTTTGTGTTCTCAAATATTCAAACACTACCAAGTATGTGATGCATTAAGAAATCCGCCCAAAACGAAAGCAACAGACTTCTCAATATCATAATTTTTAAAATTTGGTAAATTAATATTCAATACCCGGAACCACCGGTAAACAGAAGCTCCTTCTAGACCACCCCAATATTCTTTTTCTGCAGATAACATTGTTCCTTCAACAGCAGCTCCAGCAACTTGAAGAGATACCGCTCGAGGGTTTCCTGATGATCAACAAAAATACATATAATAAGCAAATTGTTATGGCAAAAATCACTGTATAATAAACAGTGAAAACAATTGTAGGAAGAAAATGAATGGAAAGGAGGCCCTGTTCATCTTGGTTGCATGCCCTATTCTACTTCAAATCATCTGTGTTATTCTCAGCCTTTAGTTATATATAGCATTTGCAAAGTTTGCTAAACTAGATCAAACTCACATTGCATCAGAAAATTCCATGATCATCTTGCAGCATGGAAACAACAAGACAATGCATTACCTGGACGAACACGTTCCTGGCACATGCAAGTTTTTGCCTCACCCACGATCCCATCATCCCTCACAGGTATACATTGAAATGAAATGAATTTGCCAATAGCTTCTTTAGTAATTCTATACTGAAGAAGCCCAGAGGCTTCAGGTATCAATGTACCAGGGTGATCACTTTCAGCCTGCGCTCGAGGAAGTAGAGAGCAATCAGATGCAACCAAGTTTCCCACAGGCGAAACTCAAAAAGTTTTGTCAACTAATTGTTTACTGCATATATAGGTTTTTTTCATTTCTGAAATATATTTTCACAGGGATAAACTGAATTCATCCCACAAACTAGACTGTGGCTGGAGTTGAACATAGAAACTAAAGTTATGACTAAATCTCAGAGGGAAGTAATCTGAAGAGCTTGAAGGATATACCTTATGAGAATGCCACTCGTATATGCTTTTACCTTCATGCCCTCCTATGTATCCATACGATGCTGTCAATATTCCACCCTCGATATTGTCTCCAGTAATTGACAAGAAATTCAAGCTGGGAGGAAGGGCTGCCAGTTGTTAAAATCAAAATAATTAGCACTGAATGAGTATTGAGCATAACTAGTACATATTTTTTGCGTTTAGAATATTTGCCACATTACAGAAGGAAATACTTTTCATTCACACGATACGCCACATTACAGAAAGAAGATACAAGAGTAAATATATTTATATAAACAAATTAACTTACTCTCAACTGCTCTTTCAGATATTACATATACTGGTTCACCGCATTCACCATCAGGTGTCATTGGAGTATACTTTGCCACTACGTAATAGCCCACTGCCCCCAAGGGTATACGGAATGACTGGAAAAAACGTTGAAGTGCAAAAATTATGAAATATAGGTCTTACCAAACTTTTTGTGATGAGCATTATGCATTAGCCTACCTTTGCCACTTTTGATGTGCTCAGTTCATCAAGATTGGCTCCTTTCAGGCTAGAAGAAGTTGATTTGTACCATTGCACTTTGCTTGAACCTTCGGTTCCTCCAGTAACAGTACCTGTTACAGTGACCTTACTATTCTCCCTCAGGTCGCCAATAATCTTAACATCTGTTACTTTTGGGGGTGCTGCAGTTTCAATAAATACAAGAAATAACCAAAATGAGCCAAAAATGAAGGAAAACTCCAGCAAATCCAAATGAGCAGTTCTGATGAATAAATTATGTGATATTAAAAGCTTTGAGCTAACAATAGGCGCTAGTTCACAAGAGTCAATTGTTAAAGCAAGATGAATCAGTATCCTTGGAAAACATCTTTGTCCACAAAAGAAGAAATTTGCCTTCTACAAAATTTTAGCATACCTGGCTTGACTACACTGGATAAAGTTGACACTGGTTCTCCCTCTAGTCCTGCAATTTTCTAGGATATGTCAGAATTGTCTACGGCCTAACTCTTTATGATTTGAGGCTTTTGTATAAGTAAAAACCTAAGGGAAAAGAAACAGAAAGAAAACCAACCCTCAAAATTTGCCGGTATGTACACAAAAGTGACATGTGCGCCAACATCTTCCTGGGTCAATGTATACTCAGGTGTTCCAGCCGATATCAACAAGAGTTTGCTGTAATAAACATTTCTTAGCAAGAGAAGTACAATTTGGAAACTGGCAGAGGAACTTGTAGAATGTTTTAAGCAAAAAATGATTAAAAAGCCATGAAAAAGAAAGTAGAGATACTGCAGTGGCGCTAGATTCAGACACTCATAAAGGTTCAGATGGTAACTTCCTTATCTACCAAGCATAAAACAAATGGGAAAAAATAATATCTGCAAATATAGTTACCCAGTTTCCTTATTCTTCCGTAACCATTCGAACTTGCTAGGACCTTCCTTGCCTCCAAAATAATCTCCAATCCCCTTAAGGACGCAGCCTTCAACAGCATCTCCAGTAATTCCAACATTACTTACAGATGGAGGAGCTGCCACCAAAATTCATAGTTAGTTCCCCTAGATCCAAGAAGTTTAACACACAAGCAGGCGCTTAATCTTTTTAAAAATGATGAAACGAAAAACAATAAATAGACAAATACCACAGGGCTCACATGAATCAGTTTGTCTTTATGTAAAAATGATGAAACGAAAAACAATAAACAGACAAATAATCATCACATGAATCAGTTTTAGCATGTAAGTAATTCAATATGAAAATAGTTTACTGGACTATAGATTAATCCACAGATTAGATAAGATAAATAAGTTTATTGTAAGCAGATACAGCTACGATGAGGAATTCAACAACCATGCAAAACAAGTAACCACAGACCTCCAACCATTAATCAACAATGAAAGAGCTGAAAGCAAAGGTAACGACAAAATTATGCGGATGTTGGGACAAAGAAAAGGCCACTATCTATGTAGAAGCTTTTTTCATCCACCTGCTTTTACAAACTCTGTGTACTTATACTGAGGCTCTCCTCTTGCACCTCCTTCTGTGACGGGTGTGTACATAAAGACCATACTTGACCCCACATCATCTAAAGATAACCTATATTCCTCATCCTCAGCTCCATCAATCACCACAGGGCTCCCATTCCACTTTCTCCTCAACCAACTGGTTCAAACAAAAAGTAACCATACCTCTTCTGATTACTAATCATAATTATACCAAGAAACTGGAATAGATAAAATTATTAGAAGCTGCATATAACAAAAGGAGAAAGCAGAAAACATGACCCACCTGGTAATACACTTTCCAGGCGTCCCGCCACACCATGCAACCACTGCTTGACCCTTGAGAATATTTCCCTCCACTAGTTCCCCTTGAAGTTCAAGGCTCACAACTTTTGGTATTCCCTTTCCTGCACACCACTTCATTGTGAGATTCTAGAGGACACCGGTAGATAGATACAAGCAAGGTACATAAGAAAGGAAAACTTCAATATGGCCTATTGTATTACTGAAGAAGCATACCTCGAAGAACTGGTGAAGATATGGCAAATATGGGTGGATATTCAGTCTCTCCCATAGCAGGAGTACATTCAATCTTTAGAATTTTACCAATGTCTTCATGTTTTGGCCAATAGACCTATTGTAAATTAGAAAAAGAATAAGAAAACAAACTCTTTTAACAAAAATACAAATGAAAATATGGAAAGGAAACTTTACCTCTTTGGTTGCATCAAGAATAGGAACAAAATTAGAAAGAGATCTGTCTGCCACAGACCATTGATATCTCAGGGATAATTCCGGATCTGTAGCAAGAGTACTTTCTACAACAAGACCAAAGTGACATTGACAGGGAGCTTCTTCAGAAGGTCGGTCAACAGATGCTTCTTTGATAAGACAACCAGAAGGCAACGTATCCTTCCATCTCTCAACTAAGAAGCGAAATGTCGATTCTGTTTACACAAAGTTTCATGGTATGAATATTAAAAGTTATTAGATGCAATTATGGAACTTAGGAATTGAATGCATGCATGAGATTTATATATTCACATAAAAGCTCAACTAGCAATTACACAAATAGAAACAAACACCTTATGTGACAAAACATTGAGAACATCAGTATGGAAGAGATAATACTGATTTGAGAAACTTTTCAGAAAAAAATATTGATCTGAGATTGCCAATTTGGTAAAACAGTCACCCTTCCAGTTGTGAACATTGACAACAACAAAAAAACCACAATGATGTACCATCAAACCACAATGAAAGATTATATATACATGTCTGAGAAGTGATTTCATACCTGCTGCAAGGTCAGACTTGCAGAGCTCCCAACCATCTCTGAGGCAGAGGGCTGTTATTGGAGGATAACGCTTTGCAATTGCCACTTCCTCACGAGAGAGATCTAAAGAAAAATTCAAGGTTAACATGGACCACAGTGACCTAGATAAAATCCAAGGTGCATCCCAAAGAAAAATCTTCTGAATATTTTCTACTGTATCAGTAGAAAACTTCATCCCTAGATAAGACTTTATATATAATCAATGCGGTTATTATTGTCCAGGTACAGCTAGTATGTACCTTGTTAAACAAACAAGATTAAAAAGGAACAAGTAGTGTTCCTACAATTATAAGAAATCTAACGCTCAGAAGTAACTTCCATTGATCAACTAACATCACAACAGCTCCTACCTCTCCTCACTTGCTATTGCTTAAATTTTTCCGCCAGAAAAATAACTACTTGAAGTCATGCCAGTCGTCTTTCTCATGAAATGATCAGTCTTAAGCAAACTAAGGCACTTAGTTCTACAAGTTCTACAAAGGAGTACCTCTGTCATTGAATTTCTTCAAGGTAGGACCTACAAGTAGTATGGTTGCGGCTTCCAAATGAGAAATCTTCAGTAAAGGATTTTCCTCAACCCGGAGATGCTGTAATAGAGACAACAAAATTAAAAACTACATATTTGGAGACATAGATATGTAACATGAAAATCTGTTATTCCAGGGACAAACGCCATTACCACAAAGTTAAGTACACAAATTGAATCATTGGTTCAGAGGACAAATGTCCTATCTATGATGGTTTTTCAATCTTTTATACTAGGTAATCTAGTATCTCATAGATTGTTCATAAAAGCAGCGCATGCGACCAAGTACCAACTGATCCGCCAAATAAGAAATGGGTGAAAAAGTTATATTTTGGGACATAGAGAATGAAACCTCAAGCACTGGTAGATATGGAAAGTCCTTCAGAGTTGTTATCCTGTTCTTACTTGCTGCTAGTACCTGAGAACAAATCTTCATGAGGTCTAAAAAACTATGACTTGTAACAATGTACTGTAAACAACCTCGATTTTGAAACAGAAGATGTACCTGAAGCCGGGGCTGGCTTGCCATTGCAAGTGATTTTAATTTATTTTGAGCAACAGAGAGAAACTAGCATGGGAACAAGAAAGATACCAGTCGGAAAAAGTCAGGGGTAATCCACAGGAAGAGCAACAAGTATGAAAACTTGATAGCATCAATTTGGCACATACTGGAACAAAATGCTTTGTCAATTTCTAATGCTCACCTCTAAGTTTGGAAGTTGAGGCAAACTAGCAAGTGAAGTTATCTGATTTCCAGCAAGATAAAGTTGCTGCCCAAGTAATATAAGAATTAAAATACTCATCAGATATTGCTAATGAAGGAAAAACCAAGGACAGAATGGGAGAGATAGAAACCTGCAGCATTTTGCAATTCTCAAGTGGTTCAAATCCAGGCCCTTTGAAATCATTAAAACTCAAATCCAGAACCTGAGATTAAAGGAAGACACAGGATCACAGCTAGTATGAGAATATATTTGCGGAAAACCAAGAACCCACGGGAAATGAATTTACTGACCTTGACTCGATTCAATATCTCAATACCTTCCAGAGAAGATAGGAGATTGTCTCTAAGATAAACAAACTGGTAAGGAGTAGAAGTAGAGGAATTTAAAATAAGTTAGAATGGTTGAGGTAGAAACTTCACATCAATGAGCATATTTAGAGTGCAAAAGCTAGTATTCTTCTGGGATTTCTAAGCTAATATCAGGAACTCTCTACAAAATTCAGAGTTCTCCCTCGTGGGATATAAATAACTAACCCTCCCTACTTCTTATTTTAAATCTAAGATTGGTATATGTACATAAACATGGCTGTCACAACGCTTGCACTAGAACACTGTGAAGTCATCATGGAAATATAAGTTTACCTCTAAGTTTGGTGACAAGTGTAGCCCACCGGAGGTTAGACTGCGAATCCTGTGGCCTCTGAGATCCAATCTCTTAAGCAATTACAGATATCCATTAATCAATAACCACACAAGGGAAGGAAGGAAACAAGTGTCATAAAAAGTCATATCAAGAACTGAACTTGTTGTATGAAAATCTAGAAGTACAACGAGGAAAGTGAGTTCTTACCATATCATCACCAGCTTTAACCTCCACCTTTGGAAGAATAATGAGTCGCGAATCGCGGCTTTCTGGGGTAGTTGTAGCTGTTTTCTTCCGTCCAGAGAAGTTGGAACTCCGGTCAAGAGGTGTCGAGAATGACTTTGATCTTATACCGCTAGAAACAGAAGGTGATGATCCAGCAGAGGGAGAAGAAACCGTCCTCCCACTTGTGAGAGTAGAATGCGCTCTTCCACCGCTGGTCCTGCTGCCACTACTGTCAACTGATGAAGATGGAGCTCGTTTTGATGGCACGGAGACACTCATGGCTGGTCTAGCAGGAGACTCTGGCTTACTTAAACCAGACCCAGTTAACCTTGTTGAACTCCGCCCACCTGGTGATACCGTGATAGGCTTTTTACTCTCAGGAAGGCTTGTTTTAGACACAGTCTTACCAGACAGAGAAGACACTGAGCTCCTCTTCAGTTCTGGAAGTGACCGTCTTACGGGGTCAGTAGGTGAGGCAGTACTCATTCGTTTTGGCAAAACCTTAGTGGCACCAATCGACTTCTCTGCTACTACTCCTCCAGTGCTGTTTCTCCTGATTGTCACAGGCGTAGAACCTGAGACCCGTGAAGAGAAAGACGCAGTTGGCTTTATTAAATTCGAACTAATGACTGCTTTCTTTTTAGTAGTAGCAATTCGACTTGACACAATAGGCACTGCAGAACCACTCTCTGGACTCTTGTTCACATCATCAATAGTTACATTCTCTTCTTTCGTTGCCTCTACGGTAGTTTCCAGAGCTTCTTCCTCAGCCTTAGCTGCTACTTCCTCCATTTTAAAACCAATCCAAACTTATTGCAGTGGTAGAAGAAAATCCTGGACCATCAAAAGACACGAATCATCAATTGTTTCTGCTGAATGGTGAAACCAACTTATAGAAACATAAAACAATCAAAATGAAAACTTTTCTTCTCTTCATATCAATTGTCGGTTACTTCTACACTTTGTGAACAATTAATCCACAAAAAGCAATTTTCTTTAAAAAAAAAAAACATTAAGAGATTTTTTATGAGTGAAACAGCACAAGAAATTCCAGAAAGTAAGAGTAGAAGTTTCCTCATTCAAGCAAAATAAATTTTCACAAAAAATTCAAATTAATTAAAAAAAAATCGAATTCGAGGGAAAGAAAATACTTACTTTGCTAGTAACCCAGTAAAATCAAAAACCCATCTTCACCGTCCAACGGAAAAAAACCACCGGCGAGAATCCCGGCGACGATTCCGGCGGTTGGAAACGTATGAAACAGAGCAATCGAGGGAGTAAATGGATGAAATGTAGATCTGGAAAAAGCAAATAGACGAAACGCTTCGTCACTGATTCGAGTGGAATCAAATTAAAGTGAAGAAGACGATTAAATTTTTTGAGGGAAAAGCGTGGCAGAGAGAAAACAGCTGGAGAGAGAAATATTTGTTCAACAAAAGAAAAGCAGAGAGAACTGTCACAGTGTAGCAGAAAAAGACTCTGTGTGTGTACATGTTTAACAAAACTCCAAATGTACACCCCTATATTTTACTTGTTTCATGTATTCACCCCGTTATTTAGTAAAGTTTCATCCAAGTACTCTACATTTCTTAATTTATTTCAAAATTATCATATGAGACCGAACCGTGTGCTTTTTCCCCCCCGGATCGAAAACAGGTTTCGATTTTGTGGATTCACTCTTTCGTTATTTACTCGTTAAATTGTTAATGATGTGTAACAAGATAAAGCGTATATACAATTTTGGATAACAACAATAGTATAGGGGCTGTTATGAGAAGTATCATATGTTTTTCTAGAAGAAAAAGAAGGAAATATTTTTTTATTTTTTATTTTAAAAAGAGAGAAAAGTTTGAAATTAATAGAATTAAAATTGGCGGAAACCGTAAAAGCGTAGTAAATGGCAAGTGGGAGTTTTTCGAAAAACTGATGAATTGTTTTTCACCAACGACACTCCCTACTTAACACCATGGTAGCATATGATATCAAAGTCGAGTTACACTAGACGTTATAATTTAATATAATTTACATTAAAAAAATATATGATAGAAATTGCAGATATATATAGCAAGTTTGGTGTAGAAATACGAATTAGCACTTTAATCAATATAACTGATTAGTAATTTTTATGATGTATAAGTTGCAGTATATATTATTAAACACAAATTAAATTTTAAATAATTATAAATAACTAACATTTGTTACAAATTTATAAACAGAAGATTAATTAAAATGATACTAACTTAAATATAAACCCAAACTATTTTGTAACATTAATATATAATATTAAAAAACAAATAATACTCACTTAAACATAAACTAAAACACAAATTGTATAACATTAAATAAAAAACTAACAACATACTTGTTTAAAGTTTTTCTAACGAAAATATAAAATAAAATCAATAAGTAAAACAATAGAAACAAAATGTTTGAATCAAAAATCTTTAACCAAATTGATAGAACCTTGTTAATTAAAAACTAAATACAATATCTTGTTGGAATTATTATTTTGTGTACAATAATAAAATACTTAAAATTAGAATTAGCACAAAAAAAGAGAGGTAATGTTAAATACAAAAAAAGCAAAAAAACACTTAACTCAACATCTAATTCATCCATTTTTTTCATATGTTGGATTAACTTTTGAGTTAGCACTTTAACAAAGAACATAACTCAAAATGATGAATCAACCATAATTCATGATAACTCAAACTCAAATTCTTAACTTTTAGTTTGATTCATGATTGGTAACATTTTTGAATTATCAATAAATTAGACATTTAACTCAAACTAAATCAATATCAGTTCATGCTACCAATGAAAGCAAATGTTTGGTTCTATCTAAAAGTCAAGCAGCACAAATAAATACTATATTAATTAATTTTGTAGTTATTCTTATCCGAAATTATTACTCCAAATATTCGTCAATTTAATTTTAAATTAAGCTCCACCTAATGATCAATTAATGTCACTATCTTGATACTGTTTTATAAAAAGTGTTCGAAATAATTGCATCCGCCTGCCCAATAATCAAATATATAACCATTTATTATAGTCTTCTACCCATAATTTTGGTACTTTTTGTATACATTCATGCCTATAATTTTGTCAATTTTATGGCAACATTGGTGATTCCAAAACCGAAATGAGATGTGAGTCGAAAATTCTTTTGGACCATCAAATCGATATGCTCTAAAAGTCTCTAACCGCAAGTTTCTCAAAGTTTGTTTTTTTTAAGTTATTAATTTAATTTATATTATGGTAAAGAAAATTTATATGTGATACTAGGATTTAACCCGTGGTACACCACGGATCAATGTTTTTTTCGAAATTATTATATCTATTTTATTTTAATATTGTTAAAATATCATAGTGGTTACTTTATTTTAACGTTTGTATTGTTTGTATTTTATCTTTGTTTTAATTGGTTTGAATCTATGACTTTACCATAGATTACGATTTATTTTTGACGACTTTGTTACAAAGTATGAAGTCACAAATAGTGTTACGGATTTGTAACCAAATTTTAATAACTACATTATACCATTTTGTGATATTATAATGTCTCAATTATTAAAATGATATAAAATCAAATTTAGAAATTCTGTAATTAAACTAATTTTTATATCAATTTGAAGTGATATTATAATGTATCAATTATAAAAAGTGAACCAATATGTGATAAACCCAATATGTGATATTATAATATATTAATATATCAAAAATGTTTCAGACCCAGCAAAGAAGTCATCGATCATATCGACTCATTTCAAATCGATTTCAACTTTCTTCTTTTCTTTTTAAAAAAAAAAAAAACTTTCCTCTTTTCTTCTTTTGTTTCAGATCGATTTCAACTTAACTCTTTTCTTCTTTTGCCTTTGATTTCTTTCAATTCGATTTTGTTGATTTTCCTTCAATTTGTGGTAGGATGACTCTATGCGAGATATTGCCTTTGGAGTTGCAATGCTTTGCGATTGAAGGAACTTCTGTATGGGAAAATTCTTTGCGTAGGTGAAGATTTGTGGGACTACCAGATAAGTATTCTCATTCATTCAAATTTCATTACTTTATTTGCTACAAAGAACCCTTATGAAATTTGGAGAAAGAAAAATACTTGTTGTAAATGAAATATCTTTTCGATTTTGGGTATATTAGATGATGGATTGGGTAGTCTTAAGGATGCTTAACCGGATATTGTTTAGGCTATAATTTCATTGTGACGTTTTGGAATTGGTATCAATTTTGTAACAATAAAACTTTTGTGACGAAAAATTCATATATTGTGACAAAAAAAATCGTAACAATATCACTATTTTTTTGTAGTGTATTAATCTGACAACAGGTACGATTCTCCCATTATCAAGATTATAATGTATAGAAACAGACAAACCTAGTTAGTTTTTCAGGTTGAACCTTCTCCATTGATACTTTGCCTTCCACTGTATGACCCTCTGGAAAAAAATGAAACTTGGTTAGTTAAGTATTAATGTAAAAGTAATCTACAAAGGAAAAATATAGTTCAAAAATGACCAAAAATTGATCTTACTTTTCAGCATTCTAAGATAGAGTTGTCCTTATCCAAATTCTGAAAAACCTCTTTGAAAACCACATTCATAGTTTTCTTCTGCATTTTCCCTTCTGTGTCTACTATAAGAACTCGTAGACCTTTCTTTGACGTAACCCTTGATAAGGCTACATATAGCTGACCATGTGAAAAAACATTTCGTGGCAAATAAAGTCCCACTTCAGACAACGACTGACCTTGGCTTTTGTTAATGGTCATAGCAAAAGCCAGGGTTAAAGGAAACTGTCTCCGACGCATTTTGAAAGGGAGTCTAGTGTCCGATGGTGATAAGATAATCTTTGGAATCAAAACTAAGTCACCAATCTTGTCTCTTGTGATAACCATTGCCTGTATCACGTTGTTTTTCATTTGTGTGATCTGAAGTCTAGTTCCATTGCACAAACCTTCCTTTGGATCAATATTCCTTAGTAACATAACAGGAGCACCTATCTTCAAATGTAGACATGGTTTGGCAAACCAGAGACTGTGATGGAGTTAAGAAATCCGGGGTGAAAACAGGATTTGTTTGGGACTCTATATCAGTAGGATCTATAGTGTCTGCACTTAGATACACCATTTCTTCACCTGTCAACAAATAGGTATGCTTGATCAATTTTACATGTAAAAGAAATGTTCAATATAAATGTATCAAATCTGAATTTAAAAGTGGCAACTCACCTTTTAACTTTTGAAGCATCATGAGGTTTAGTTTATTAACATCCTCATTGGTTGGAGCCAAAATTGCTCTCTGCTGAAAGAATGTCAGATCCTTTTGCTCATGCAACAGATTCGAATCACCATAAATTTCTCTACTGATGGCTTCAAGAGGATCATATGATTCTGCAATAAGTAGCTCATCAGGAATATCAATTAGGGCCTCTCCATCGTTAGGTTCTGCAATCTTTCCATCACCTACAGCTAAAATCCATTCTGAGAACTCTTGTATCTCCTTTGCCTCATCAACACTTAATTTGTTGTTGAAAAGCCGCATATTCTTAGTTAGATTTAGGACTTTGCAATGATCCCAAAGATAAGAAGAATTTAAGGCTGCCATCACAATTTCCACTCTTCCTGCACCATTGATAACAGGGAGTACTTGTCTAAAATCACCCCCAAAAACTACAACCTTTCCCCCAAAAGGCTTAGTCTCTGTGGTTTTGAGTATATCACATAAACTCCTATCCAAAGACTCAAAACAATACTTGCTCATCATTGGTGCTTCATCCCATATGGAATGAATTGAGGTTAGGTGCTAATCGTGAGTAGGGATGGAATCTATATATAAGGTATATATCATAGGGTTTTCGTAAGCCAAAATAGAGGATCGATTTTATTGAATGCAATATTGTTTAGAAAGGATTTGAATTAGAATAAGGAATCGTAATATTCTTAAAAACTGAAAGTATGATTTGTAGATTAAAGTTTGTTTCCATAGAATACGATTATACAATATTCTCGATTTAAGAAGAGACAATATCCTAGATTTTATTGAATGCAATATTGTTTAGAAATGATTGAAACGATTTTCCTTGATTGATCTCTAAGATACAGATTTTCCTTGATTCTCTCGATTTTCTGTTAACACCAAAAGGATTGTAATCTTTGTAATCTATAATGAGTGTTTGGTTTTTGGATTGACAATATCCTAGATTAGGAGTGTTTGGAAACAAAGTTAAAAAACTACATTAAAAGTGTTTGGAAACCAATTTAAAACACTGCAAAAATAATATATAGATATAATAATCATAACATCACATAAAGAATATACTATCAAATTTTAAAACAGTGTGATTTTTGGCAATATCCAAAACTTTCTTTGTGATTGTCGATGTCGATTCAAAGTTTCCAACACCGGTTTGGAGCCTCTATTGGCGGTTTTGGGCTTTGTCTCTTTTCCTTTATTTCTCTTTGGTTTTTATCCTCTCAAGATATTCTCTCTAACTATAGAGAAGACCACCTCTATCTATGATATCATTTGTTAATTCATTGATTTATTGATATCATGTTCGTGGTCATGGTTAGTGACGAAAGATGTGGAGGTTTTCCAACATTGTTTTCCATACAATTTATCGTAGGTGGTCGAAGAGGTGTCGATTTCTTTGGCAAATGAAATTGGTCGTCTTCCTTGTCGGTTCAGTTTCAGCGTGTTGTTTCTTTTAGTAGTGAGTTTGATTTCAAAGATTTCCTCTTTATGCAGATGGTATATCTGATTATCAACCGTTGATTATTCTTCTAACCTATGGTGTGGAAATGTCAATTGGGGTTTTACCATTGGTTTAATCACTATACTCCAAGAAATAAGGTTATCCTAGAATCAAGTAAAGAGACAAACAAAGTCAAAATCTTTCAAAGCGACTATAATTTGGAATTAGAATGTCGTCAATTCATAACAATTGCTAGAAGCATCAAATTCTGTTATACGGTGTGCAATTTGAAGGTTTAGTTAAAATATGTTATCCATACCCACAAATCACATCAGAGCAAAGATCGAATACGGAAAAGAAAAATAACAGATATAATGATCTGTTAGTGAGCAAGGTTTGTTTATAGAAAACATCGTCAAATTAACCTTTTTATGTATATTTCTTGCTTTATAGATTTTTTTATAAAAAAATGAATATTAACTTTGTAACCTCAATTCGAATTGTTAGCCGTAAAAGAAACGATAAACCGATTTTAACTGGAATAGAGAGCGGTATCAATATCGGAATAGTTAGAAAAAATAAGAGATAACGGTACAGAAAAAGGTAAGAAAATTATTTTCGGTACCACTAATAGTTATCGCGTTAAACACTAATAGTGAAACAACCCAACCTGTAAAATTTAAATTTTTTTCCTTTTGGATTATTATTATCACAAATAATAATCTTCAACGGGTCAACACAAACAATGCGGAACAAGTCAACAATTACTAACAACTTCATTCAATAATCCTATACTTATTGAAACACTAGAAAACAATACCAAGTCAATCCAATTCAAATCACCATAAACAACATTCCAGAATTGCTAACACCCTAGCAATTCTAACAATATCAGCCACGAAAACGAGACACTATATCATCTCCTCCTCCCGGCCACGATTCTACGATCACACCTTATCTTTACCTACATCATATGGTTATACGAGATGTGTAAGTATTGTCACAAATACTCAGTGAGACGGTCATCCCATCTACTAGGCTATACACACATGCATAAGAAATTAACACAATACTAGGGTGAACAATCAACAATGCAAGGCACAAACAATCAACACAAGTTCACTTAAAACAAGCATGCGTCGATCGACATAACCACCATGTGTCGATCGATGCACCCACCAGTGTGTCGATCGACACACAACCCTGGTGTCGATTGATGCACTCCCTCGTGTGTCGATTGACGTAACATCACAGATCTCAGGATCGAGCCTATCCTCTCATGGTTTATCCTGGATCGAATCACATCGATCCCTACACACAAATCCACACAAAACCACACGAAATCCACCAAATAACAATAATCAAATGCATCCTATCAATCCATTTACCCAGATAAGC
The DNA here is from genome assembly GCA_964056655.1 of Arabis hirsuta. Taxonomy (NCBI): domain Eukaryota; kingdom Viridiplantae; phylum Streptophyta; class Magnoliopsida; order Brassicales; family Brassicaceae; genus Arabis; species Arabis hirsuta. The sequence continues at coordinate 39,962,367 of OZ053298.1, read as the reverse complement.
CATGGTCACGCACTCACCTGAGATTTGGAGAGAAAAAGATGAGAAAAACCACAAAGAACGCGAAGAACACGGATCTCCAATCCGAAATCCTCCTCCAATGCACTCAACAAGCACTCCAGAAACGATCCCAGAACCTCCCAAATGAATCTCCTCTCACAAATCTCTCTAGAAACTCTCTGGAACTATTCTGGAAACTCTCAAGTCCCAAAAACGCGGCCAACCTTTATTTTATAGGGAAACCCTAGGGTTTCACCCTAAACCGGCTCGTAAACCGACACTTAAATCGAACCGATCTAGTTCGATTTAACTTTGCGTCGAATGATGCACTCCACTTGCGTCGATCAACGCACGACCAAAATCCATAGAAATTGGTTCGCGATCGTTACAATTTTCCCCCACTAACACGAATTCGACCTCGAATTACGCAACACCAACATCCTACGATCAACACACCTAATATCAGCCCTCTGGCCCGACCCGGCCAGCTCTACTGATATCATCACCCCTGGGCCCACCCGCCGAGTACCACCTGAGATCAACATCCTATCCTAGAACTCAACTAGTCTCATACTAGTCACATTGCACCATCTCACTACAATCTTGACCAAATCCGGTTATCACCACCTGAGATCATCTCCCGATCTAAATCACATAACACCGTCTCACTACGACTACCATCTTGACCAAACCCGGTCAGCACCACCTGAGATCATCTCCCGATCTCAATCACATAACACCGTCTCACTACGGCTACCATCCTGACCAAACCCGGTCAGCACCACCTGAGATCCACTCCCGATCTTTGAAGCTCATCTAGTCTCATACTTACAATCACACTACAGACACTATTGCTCATACTCATATCTATATACACTAATCACATTCTCAAGGTCATCACCCTTTGAGCTCTCGATGTATATCATACCTCTCCCACCTTTAGGACCGCCGTCCATCCAGCTCTCGGTATGCTCCAGCCCCTCCCACTCTAGGGACACACAGTCCATCAAGCTATCGGCTGCAGAGGAATCACACATCCTCTGGAGAGATCCTTGTCCCTTAAAGTATATGCATAGAAACCATTATCCCCCGGAGAAAACCTCACTATCCCCTCAAGTATATCTAGGAAAACCACTATCCCCTGGAGCAATCAACTCTGTAACGTGCATCATAAGCACCCGTCGACCAAAATCACCTCTCGTGGTTCCATCATGACATTCCCTATCTCGGAATATCACCTCATAACCAATCACTAGGCTATCTGAAACAATCCAATCACCAGGGTGTTTCCATCAGAGTCATTGGAAAAAACAAGTCCTAACTCACACAAGACCTCTGTTTCCAGACTCCCCTAGGAAATAAACAGGTTCTAACTCACATAAAACCTCTATTTCCCAGCGCCAATGACCAATCACTAGGCCATCCGAAACACCCTGGAACAACCCAATTACCAGGATGTTTCCATCAGAGTCCCTAAAAAGACAAGTCCTAACTCACATAAGACCTCTGTTTCCAAACTCTCCCTAGGAAATAGATAGGTTCTAACTCACATAAAAACCTCTATTTCCCAGCGCCATCTAGAGAATAGATAAGTCCTAACTCACATAGAAATTCTATTTCTAGATACTCCTCCCTGGCAAATGGACAAGCTCTAACTCACATAAAACTTTCCATTTCCAATCATCTAGCTGATAGACAAGTTCTAACTCACATAGAACTTCTATCTCTAGACATCCTCTTAGAACATGGACAAGCTCTAACTCACATAGAACTTTCATTTCTAGCCATCACATGACCCCACCAGTCATCATAACACATTACCTCACCAGTCATCATAACACAAGACTCCACCAGTCGTCATAACACATGACCCCACCAGTCGTCATAACACACGACCCCACCTGTCGTCATAACACACGACCCCACCTGTCGTCAAAACACATGACCTTATCAGTCATCATAAGAACACACGTCTTATAAATATATTTAATAAGAAAATCCATCTTATTAAATCTCAACAATGTATAATCATTACTACACAAAATGAAAAATACATCCGAACTCATAGCATCATGCTATAACAGACACTGAAAACCAAAAAAAGATAACTCAAGCCTCCACTTGCTTCTCAAACCACTTCGAGAACTTTGACTTCATCTTCGCTTCTCGTTCCCAAGTCCCCTCCTTAATACCGTCATAGTCCCACATGACTCTCACTAACGGTATCCTCTTCCGGAGCAACACCTTGACTCTCCTCTCAAGAATCCTCAGAGGTCTCACCTCTAACGTCATGTTGGGCTGAAGATCCTCCGGAATTCTAGCCAACACCTCCTCAGACTCATGGAGACACTTCCGTAGCATCAACACATGAAAGGCCTTATGAAAAGCCTTCATACTTTGAGGTAACTCCAACTGATAAGCTATTGGCCCGACCCGTTCCACAACCTTAAACGGATCCAAAAACCTTGGACTTAGCTTATTCTCTGAAATAGATCTGTTAGGATCCCTCAACATCGCTGCCTTGAGATACACCAGATCTTCCAGCTCAAACTCCAGCTCTTTCCTCCTCTTATCGGCATAACTCTTCTGCCGATCCTGAGTCTCTCTCATGTTCAGCCTCAAGACATGGATCTTCTCCACCGTCTCCTGAACAAAATCCGCACCAAACATGCTCATTTCCCCCACTTGAGTCCAGCATAATGGTGTACGACATGATCTCCCATATAGAGCCTCATATGGAGCCATCCCAATACTCACCTGGTAGCTATTATTGTACGCAAACTCTACCAGGTTCAGGTGATCCGCCCAATGACCACCATAATCTAACACACACATCTTCCGTAAGTCGTCCAATATCTGAATCGTCCTCTCAGACTGCCCATTCGTCTAAGGATGATACGCTGTGCTCATATGCACTTTAGTGCCCATCTTAGCCTGGAATGCCCTCCAAAACTCTAAGGTAAACCTCAGATCCCTGTCTGACACGATACTCGCTGGCACCCCGTGTAGCTTCACTATCTCCCACCCATACTTCTTAGCCAACACCGCCGCTTCGTCGGTCTTTTTGATGGCAAGAAAATGTTCTGACTTTGTCAGACGGTCCACAATCACTCATATTGTATCATACATCCGAGAAACCAGCAACCCTGTCACAAAGTTCATGGTGATCATGTTCCACTTCCACTCTGGAATGGGTAAACTCTGCAATAACCCGCTCGGTACCTGATGTTCAGCCTTCACTAACTGGCACACGTTGCACACTGCAACCCAGTTAGCGATATCCCTCTTCATCCCGACCCAGTGATAATACCGTTTCAGGTCACGATACATCTTGGTCGCTCCCGGATGAATCGACAACATGCTCGCATGAGCCTCTCTCAAGATCTCCTATCTCAGATCTTCATTATTGGGTACACAAACCTGCCCGTTCACGAGTATTATCATATTCACCGAGACGAGATACTCTGAACCTGCAACCTTAGATGCATCCGTATACACCACATAAGGCTCACCCGGCTCGGGTAACGCCAACACTGGTGTACTAGTTAACATCTCCTTCAGCTTCCCGAAACTCTCCTTGCAAGTTAAAGACTTTACAAAAGAGACATCTTTCCTCATTAGCTTCGTCATCGACTGCGCCATACTCGCAAATCCCTTGACGAACCTCTTGTAATAACCTGCCAGCCTGAGAAAACTCCGGATCTCGGTGGCATTCCTCGGTCTAGGCCATCCCATGATAGCTTCAATCTTAGCCGGATCCACAGAAACTCCCTCTGCAGACACCACATGGCCAAGAAAACTCATCTCTTGCTGCTAAAAACTGCACTTGCTCAACTTCGCGTGCAGCTTCCGCTCCCCCAGCTTCCCGAAAACTGCTCTCAATTGACCCTTATGCTCCTCAGGACTCTTCGAATACACCAGAATATTATCAGTGAATATGATCACAAACACATCCAGATACTCCTGGAATACTCCGTTCATCAACCTCATGAACGCCGTTGGTGCATTCGTCAACCCGAAAGGCATCACCACAAACTCATAATCCCCGTACCTCGTCTTCGATGATATTCCAGGTGGACTCTGTACCGATCCAACCGAGGATGACATCGTACAGCTCCACCAAACTAATAATCAGATCACCTGGCATAGACTCACCCGCCACCTGAATATCCACACCTCGAGCCCACCCAAAAGTAGCTAAAGACTTACCACCCGTAATCTTAACTACTCCCGGCTGCTCATCAGAATCACTCCGGATTCCGCTGCCCTCCGCACACTCCAGAGTAAAGAAGCAATTCGTCGCTCCAGAATCAACAAAACATGGAACTCACAACTGCCCACTACTAAGGTCCCTGCACAACTCTCATGTGCCTAGAGAACCCTAACATTCTAGCATAGACTCTCAAATTCCAAAATAGACTAAATTCAATCACATTAGAATTTAAAAAGTCAAGTTTTGAAATTATCTGTGATCGGTCTGGCGTTAGAACCACATGCCTCCACCAAAGTGAACACCCGCGGTGCCACCAATAGTCTCCCAATAAAAATGATAGAAGTCCGCAGAGAATCCATCGGGGCCGGGGGTTTTGTCAGGGTGAATTGAGAGCATAGCTTCTTTAATTTCATCCATAGATGGAGTAGTGGTGAGGGAGTCATTCATTGCTGGTGTTATTCGAGATTGCAATGCTTCTTCTACTAAACGAAAGTCCTCACAAGAGTTAGTTGTAAAGATGTTTTGAAAGTAGCTCGAGACTTTTTCTGAAATTTGAGCGTCTTCAAAGACGTCTTGATCTTAATCATTTTCCAACACAGAGAGAGAAAGTTGATGACCCTCCGGCCCCTGGTTATTGTGTGAAAGTAATTAGAGTTACGTATGTATCCATTGCACTCGACTACGCTGCCTCCAAAAAAGCTCTTCTTGAAGATAAGCTTTTTCCAGTTCAGTGGAGATGAGCGTGATGAACGAATGATCTGGAATTGCGGCTGAGAGGGTTGTCTCCAGGGTATCCCACTTTTTTAAAATAAGTTTGGAGCTATTTAGATTATGTTCCTTAGTCCATTGGATGATTCTACGGCAGCAGCAGACCAGTTTGGTTAAAACAGACATTCCAAATTTCTCCTATAAGAGATTTAATTTCTTTTATCTCTCTCAACCTTCTGTCGAATCTAAAGGAGTTTTTCTTCTTTTTGGTTGCTTCGTTGAAATACGTGAGAAGAGGACGATGATCCGAACCCTCAAACCTGAGATACTTGCATCGAGCTACCGGAAAGGCTTATGTCCAAGCACAGTTGGAAAGAGCTCTATCAAGCCGTGAGCGAATAAAATGAGTGTATCTAGTCCCTCTCCACGAGAGAGAATTTTCGATATGTTTAACGTCTCATCATCCATTTTGCGAGACAAATGAAAGGAAGGAGAGAAAAAAACCTTCCCATCGAGGAGGGCCTCCAACCTTCTCCGAATTATCAAATATATCATTGAAGTCCCCGGTGATGAGCCAAGAAGAGTCTCTATTTGTTCCGAAATCAGTGAGGTTTTGTCAAAATTCAGAACGATTCACCATTGTAACAATCACAAACCAATTTTTGAGAATTTTGGTCGTGCGTCGATTAACGCAAGGTTGAATTGAACCGACAGATTTGGTTTTAATTGTTCGGTTTGGCTGGTTTGGGTTAAGGTAACCCTAGGGCTCGTGTTTAAAAGGGAGCAGCCTCCATTTTGTGCAGAGATATTGTGAAAACGGCTGAGAAATTAAAAGAGAAGAGAAGAGATGAACCGTCGTGTCTAAGAAGGAGATAAAGACAGTTCTGGACCATTTTAGAAGAGTAGAGAAACAGACAGTCTAATCAGGTTGGATTGGAGTGAAACTTCTAGGGTAAGTTCTCCACTCTCATATCTAGGTTTGGGCGAAATGGTTTTATCAATTGGATTAGTATTCTGAGTGTTATAGTTGTTTTCCCGGGAGAGGTTCGTGCAGAATTGGATCAGCAACCAGTCCACTTCGTGAGTGTTTTCTCGTCGTACCAAAAGAAGTTAGGAGGCGATCTACATAGCGTTGGAAAGGTCTCATTCTCAAGATTCCAGATCATGTTTTTGATTATGATTCTGAGGTATGTTCCGTGCTCAGTGTGCTTTCGAAGTTGGCGTGTTGTTTCTGTTTTCAGAAACCCTAATCCGGTTTAGGGGAAACCCCAATTGGTTTGGTTAACCAGTTTGGATCGGTTCAGTTTAGTTAATCAGATTGGTTTGGTTGGTTTGGGTTAACTGACTGGTTTGGGTTAACCGACTGATTTGGTTTGCAGTGTTCATCAGGCAAAGGTTGAGGTCAGAGGAGAGTTGCCAGAGGTTGAGGGCAGAGCCAACTGATAGGCTAAGGTGAGTGTATGACCACGGCTTATCTGAGTAAAAAGAATGTTATAATGTGATTGATTGATGATGGATTGATGTGGTGATGATTGATTGTGAGTTATGGATGTTATTTGCGTGTTTGTTGAAGCACGTTTCTCGTGCTGTTTATTGTGTTGTGCATTGTTATATGCTCGTTTGATATTGTATCATTTTCTTATGCATGTGTGTATAGCCAAGTAGATGGAACGATCGTCTCACTGAGTATTTGTGATAATACTCATGCATCTCTTTTAACCATGTGATGCAGGTAAAGACAAAGTGTGATCGTGGAATCATGGCCGGAAAGAGGAGATGATCTAGAGTCTCGGTTGTGTGGCTTTATGTTATTGTTGAAATTGCTAAGTTGCTGGTTGTGAACTTAGAATTGATAAATTGATTCATGTTGGAATCTGGTTATGCGCTTTATTGCAATTGATATTGGAATTGGTTAAATTGTTGGTTATTGGATTTGATTGAATTATTCGTTGAGTTGATTTCCGCTGGTTGTTGATTGTTGTCTTGATTTGATATTGAGAATTAGTATTTATGGAAATACTAATTCGAGTCCAATGTTAATAAAAAAAACGGGCTGGGTTGTTTCATTTATTCTTGTGTTTAACGCGAGCATCTATAAAATTCGGAGAAGATGCAAGGATTTCTAGAGAAAGCTTTTCCTTCCAAATGAGTGTTATGCCGCCACTGAGACCTATCGGAGGCATTGTATAACAATTAACATAAGCCAACCGATCAATTTTTTATTAATGAAATCATCCTTGTTTTTGGTTTCCATGAGAAACAAGATGTCCGGGAAAATACGTCAAAGTATTTCCTTTAGACGATGAACTGTAAGGGTGCTTCCCATCCCTTGACAGTTCCAAGACAGTAAGACTAAGGAAGAGGGAGACGTGGGGATTGAAAATCCACCACTCTCTTTCGAACGGCTGGAACTATTGTGATAAGGGGGACAACACTTGTGCCCGGAAGATCCTCAATACAAGGTAAGTTAGCAGTTTGATTCGTTTTATCCAAAAAGAGACATTTACGAGGAGGATTTTGTGATCTAGTAGCATTGATCTTCTTAAGACTGACACCTTGCACTGGGTTGTGACCTTCTCTTTTGTTGACTTGAGCTTTGGGATTTTTTGCTTTAGCTTTTGGTTTTGGTGTGGGCTTCATAGGGACTGAGCTAATGTCCGATTTCTTCCTTCCCTTTCGTGTAGAACCAGAGGGAGCTGAAGGACCAGCTGAAGGTCCAAGCCAGAGCGAGGTGTGAATCCTAACCTCCTCTGTTTGGCTTGCATTAAATGGGAAGAGTTGATGAATATGATCATCATTGTCTGCTAAGTCAATTTCAATGTTCTGGAGTTGATTTGAATCCAAGCTAGCACCTCCCATGGGATTAGGAGAGCCTAAGTTGAAGGGTAGAGAGAGTCTCTCCAAGGCTGGACGTCTTTCCCTGGAATTGCTGTTAGACTCGGTCACTGCAAGAACCTCATGAGTCTAGATTGGTTCCCTTGCAGGTCTTGGATAGGGAGTGTGGGATGACCGTGATCTATGGGAGCCAATATGAGCATCATGAAGAGGTTCTCTGAGTTACTGATTCACTTGGAGAGTAGCAGAATGAGGAGTCCTAGAGGCAGAGATGAGATGGTTAATTGAAGAAGTTACTTCTCTATGTGGTCTTTGAACTCCTTGTTGATAGTGAGCTGAAGAACGTGAAAGACTCAATGGTCGATGTTGGGTCCTCTTATCATAAGCCATCATCACTGAGTTGATTCGTATTTGGCGAGGTATCCACTCTGTATTCTGGTAACGAGATGGAGGAGCTCGTTTTTCATTCAAGGAATTTCTAAGATCTCGATTCATGATTGTTGAATGCCTATAGGAAGGTCTAATGTCATCAGCTCGCGACGTTTTCTTCTCGTCTTGCCTTCGCTTATTGGCTTCCAAACGATTAAGAATCTTCTACTGGTTAATGCTGAGAGTTTTATCGATTCCTTGAGAAGCAGAGACTAGCAGAGGACAATGAGATTCTTCATGGGATAGAGAAAAGCAAGAGAAGCAATGATTTTCCAACTTTTCGTATTCGATTTCAACAGGGATAACTTCACCAGATGGAAGTTGGATGTCTCTAGACATTTCTAACGGTTGCAGCCCATTTATTTCGAGGCGAGCTCTGACTTGATGTGCGTCACAGCCTTTAAAAACCCCAATCTGTTTAGCTATGGGGTGCGGGCCAGTCATCTAGTCTATAATATTTGGGAAGGATAAAATAAAATTATAAAAAATAAAGGATAAAAATTCCTAAGATTGGATAAAACTACAAAATTTTAGTCGTTTTAAAATATAAGTAATGGGTAGACTGCCAAAAAAAAAAAAATATATATATATATAGATATTTTTTATTTTTTACTATGGTAAGAATGAATATATTCTTATCATCAAAAGAACAAAGGGTCTAAAGGCTAGCGATGAATTTCTAATAGTCTTTCAATATAAGTTGTTAAAACATTCACCTCATTGTAGTTCAAAAGTCATAGATCAATAAAGAGTATATTTTTTCTATCATTATATAGAAGTGTCAATATACAGATCAGTTAAAAATTTCCAAACATAAATAAATCAATATCGAAAACATAAAATCCAAAATAATAATATTTTTGGTTGAATTTCAAACGTTATAATCAAAATAAAGATTTTTTCGTCTATTATATCACCAACATAATTATTTGATCTTATCTTATTACAAATGATGATTAATTAATCGAATCTAATTACATGCATCACATACCAATATACAATAATAAGAATAGTTCTCCACGACAAAACTTTCACACAATATACGAATCCACAACTTGTTTACATATGAACTCTTAATAAAGAAATCATATGCAATACACAAATCTTACAATATACACGTTATACTTGCATCTATGATTATAGCTTTTCCCGCAATGTATAAAACCACGACAAAGGACATCCAAAATATTAAACTTACGATAAATTTTACATTAATAATCCAAATAAAAAAATATATTATTTAGAAATCGAATCTCATTTTAATGTGAGAACATGTTGGGGTTGGATTCGTCATAACATATATTCATTCGCGATATGATTTCACTTCAACGTTGCAATATCCAGCGTATATATCGCGGATGAATATACGCTATGATGAAATCGAATATTTTAATGTGAGAACATGTTGGGGATGAATATACGTTGAAGTGAAATCATAGTGTATATTCATCCGCGATATATACGCTGGATATACGAAAAGATAATGACGAATGACCGTCCATCAAGTATTATTACTTCATACTTAATGGGCTAGGGGGCAACTGTTGGGGTTGGATTCGTCACCGAATCCGGCCCGCTAAAAGCTCAAGTCAAAGCCTTTCATCTATTTCGCTTTGACCAGATTAAATAGGCATGCGGCCCAGCCTCAGAAAAAAGACAGAATTCGGTCAAATGCCTAAGTCAGCTCTGAAAGCGCTGGGTCAACAGACGCAGAGTTGACAAGTTAGGAACGAGTCAATAGGTCGGTTAGCACAGTCGTAGGAGCGAGAATTGCGGAGAATATGCCAATAACGTGTCCGAGATACGCAGAACCGCCTTAGATACGTGGAGCTGGATCGAAGAGCTGAATTGAGCTATAAATACATGAAGTCCGAGCAGATTGCGCCAACTTTTGGACTTACGCGAATACTAAACACTATATTTTCAGCTTGTAACACATCTCACTCGAGATATTATTGTTTATTCGATTCATATCAATATAAATCCAGTTCCGCTCTACTTTTCTTTTAATCGTTGAGTTTATAGATATTTCTTAAGACCAAAATTTCTTCTTCAAATTCACATATAAATAATCAGTGCGGAATTCAGCTTCCACAAAACATAATTTTTTTTTTTTCACGAAACAAAGAGTTAAAAAAAAAAATCCGAGAAAAGTCTAATTAGTTTTTGCAATCAATCCAAATTGGATTACGGTTAGTGGTCAGACCGGCCGGGTCAGTCGCAATAATTAAAACTTCCACGTAGCATTAATCACTAACCGGGATGTTTAATTATCCAGGATAAGGATAGTCGATAAACTTAAATGCCAAACGTCAATGACACATATTGATCAGCGAATAATCTCTCCTTTTTGAGTCGTCACGAAGGCAAAAGTAGATTCCGCGGCAAATCAGATACCAATCGAAAAAGTAATCAATCAGAGAGAGAGAGAGAGAAGCAGAGATCTTCCATGGCGGATTCCGACGCAGGGAAACCGCTGAGAAAAATCTCAACCGCTTTCAAGGAACTTGCAGCCACCGTCAATTCACCGACTCCGGAAGTCCCTCTCGCACAGTTCTCTCACGCTTGCTCTCTCGTTTCGCCTCTCTTTGGTTGCCTTGGAATCGCCTTCAAGTTCGCCGAGATGGATTATGTTGCCAAGGTATTCCGATTAAGTTATCCACACTTTAGAGAGACCCGAGATTATAGATTTCGTTTCGATTTGTGTGTGTGTGTAGAATGGTTAGTATCTTCAATAGTAGTTGTGTTTCCTGCAAGAAGGAATCGTCAGTTTATCTGGAGGGGTGAAATGTTTGGGAAAATGAAACGTTTAACTACTGGAATTGACTACAGGTTGATGATCTTGCGAGGGCTTCGAGTTCGATATCGACATTACTGGTAATGGTGGACAAAGATATTGAGGCAAACTGTGTAAGGAAAGCTGGTAGTCATACTAGAAACCTTTTGAGGGTTAAGCGTGGTCTTGACATGGTCAAGGTTCTCTTTGAACAGATTATTGCTTCCGAGTAAGTGTATCTTCTTGGCGACTCTCTTATCCGAACGTTAGGTCGCTCTATGTTATATACCAAGTCAATTTGTAGGCTGGTGATTTGATAAAGGACATTGAACTAAAAGAGAATTGGAGTACTGTTGTAGTTTTTTATTTGTCAAGATCAGAAGATTAAAATGTGTTTCGATATGATTTGCAGAGGTAATAACTCTTTAAAGGATCCAGCATCGAAGTCTTATGCTCAAGTGTTTGCTCCACACCATGGATGGGCTATACGGAAAGCTGTTTCCGTAGGGATGTACGCTCTTCCCACAAGGGCTCACCTACTTAAGATGCTCAATGAGGATGGTGAGTGCTTGAACGCGTGCGTGTATTCTGTGTCAGATAAATTGCTAATTAAAGAGTAATAAAATTCCAATTGCAGTGTGAAAATTCTAATATTGGTTTTCAAAAATGAGAATCACACTACAATACTTGTCTTGTCATGTATTACTTCGTAAGAGAAAATCTTTTTGAGTCTGATCTTGGTTCTGCAGTAGACTCATTACGGTTCATTTTGTTATTTTCATCCATGCTACCTCGGTTTGAGATTTCATTTTGTTGTTGTTGTTAAGGGAGTTTCTTCTTCAATATTGCTATGATAACTTTCTCATGTATTTATGAATCTTTACAGAGGCGGAGGCGAAGATACAGATGCAAAGCTATGTAAATGCTTCGGCACCAGTAATTACGTATCTTGATAATCTATTCCTCTCCAAGCAACTTGGTATCGATTGGTAAAGATCCTGAACACTTGCTATTAGTATTATCGCTCTTTAACACACTTTGTCACACAAAATAGCCTTATGGTTCGATAAACCCATGTAATGACATAAGAGCAACCAACCAGACCTGTTGAAAATTTAGCATTTTGAATAAATTCATGCTATTTCTTTTTTTTTTGAAAATAAATTCATGCTATTTCGAGTTTATTATGTGGGGTTCTTTTTATCTTGTCTTGTGGCAAGAACACACTTTTAAGTTCCAGACGTTAATGTAATGGGAACGTGTTGAGAGTCTCTAGCGCCGAACCAATAAATCGGAGATTACTCAGGGAATTAATTAGGGATTAGTTTTAAGATTTTTATTTGAACATATTAATATATACTACATATTGTAAAGAAATGTTCAAAATGATGCCTTAGTCTAGTTATTCGGACACCGTAAATAGGTATGTGGTGCTGAGTTCGAATGCCCATGGCCGAAATTTTGGTCATTTTTTAGTTTCTTTTAAATGAAGGGTAAATTAGTCAATTTCTTTTCATCTTCTTCGCAAAGAGTTCGCATTCTGCAACCCTAAAAACGGCAACTGTGCATTTTTTCCATCTTATTCATCCATTTTCTTTCATTTTAATGTAAGTTTGCATGACAAAATTGTAGATTCTAGTAAAGATTAATCGATCTACAAGTTAAAACGATTGAAAAAGTGAGTTTTTACACCATAAATGAGTTTTTGGCCGAATACCCTGAGCCGCTGAGCTCTTACTATCCGCCTGAGAGGCCGCGGCGGCTCGAACATGGGTTGAGACTGTATAAATGTTTATTTTTGAATCGTTATACATATATTTCTATATTCATCGGTTTAAATGCTATCATAATATTTTTAGCAGTACATACGAAAAAGATACACAATAATGACAAAAAGAAATATTTGGAAGAAAGGAAATAATGAAATACATGAAAGCAAGAGAAACTAAATATCACAATTCAGAGTATTTTGGAAACATTCTTAATGCTACACGTGATGAACAAAGAAAACACGCCCTAAAATGTAAAAGTTTCCAATTTCCCCTAATTAATGTTCCTTAATGACAAAATCAAACATTTCCAAATCTTCCTGATTTATTCACAAAATGTAAACTTAGTATCGGCAATACATGTATATATATATATGTAGAAGTATAATTTCTATGAGGAGAAGAAAAACTTAGAGCGATTAACACTACAAGAAAAACGTCGAAATTCCGACGGACCTGATTTCCGTCGGAAATTTCCGACGGAATACGATAAAAATGATTCCGTCGGAAACCCGTCAGTTTATTGCGACGGATTTCCGACGGCCAAAATAATCGTCGGGATTCCGTCGGAAATCCGTCGGGAATGTCCGACGGATTTCCGACGGATTTCAGCTGTCGTCATTTTCCGACGACTTTCCGACGGAATACCGACGGTTTCCGATGTCGGCAAGTTTGAGTGGTTATAAATTATTAAGCGGTGCCCGATGGGATTGGTGGGGTGTTTTGTCAGAGGTTTTGACGGAAATCCGACGGAAATCCGTTCTATAAGTTTCGGCATTTCCTCGTAAGTAGATATTAACACATTTGTTAGCGATGAGTTCATATTTTCGGTCTTGGATGGACGACCCAATGATGGATATTGGCTCGAACTTATTAACGTCCGCATACGCCGAAGGTATATGCGAGTTCATGAATTTACCCAGAAATCAAGATGTAGCCAAAAAAGGTCAAGATATCAAATGTCCATGTTCTAATTGTTGTAAAAGAATCAGTGTTGCGGTTCATACTGTTTGGAACCACTTATATAGATATGGATTTAGGCCGGGATATAAGGTTTGGTTTTTACATGGAGAAAGCAATTTTGAATATGGTAGTACTAGTAGTAATGCACCTTATTTTCCGGATAGCGTAGGAGAACGTACAACGGAAGTAGATGTTGGGGTAAGTACGGTTGCGATGGTTAACGATGCGTTTAGAGAGAATTTGCAGTCGGGTGGTTATGAGGGTGATAGGGTTGAAGAACCTAATTTAGAATCTCGAAGGTTTTTTGATATGTTAGACGCATCAAAGCAACCACTATACAGTGGTTGTAGGGAAGGTCATTCACCGTTATCTTCTGCTAGTAGAATTATGAACATCAAGACTGATTACAATTTGTCCGAAGAATGTGTTGATGCATTCGCCGAATTTGTAAAAGATGTTTTGCCAGAGGATAATCTTAGTCCAGCATCATACTACGAGGTCCAGAAACTTGTTGCCGGTCTTGGTTTGCCCTACCAGATAATAGATTTGTGCATCGACAACTGTATGCTATACTGGAGAGAAGATGAGAACAGAAACAAATGTAAATTTTGCCGTAAACGACGGTTCCAGGACGAAGGTGGCAGAGCGAAGATTCCATTCAAACGGATGTGGTATTTACCATTGACAGAGAGGTTGAAGAGGCTGTATCAATCAGAACGCACATCTAAGGGTATGAGATGGCATGCAGAGCATAGTCAAGATGGAGATATTACGCATCCTTCTGACGCAGAAGCGTGGAAACACTTTCAATCCGTATATCCAGATTTTGCATATGAACGACGGAATGTATACCTCGGCTTATCCACTGATGGTTTCAACCCATTTGGAAAGCACGGAAGAAAATATTCATTGTGGCCGGTCATCGTAACACCTTACAATTTGCCTCCTTCTATGTGCATGCAGCGAGAGTTCCTGTTTCTCTCAATTCTAGTTCCCGGGCCAGATCATCCAAGACGGTCACTCGATATATTCCTCCAACCATTGATCTATGAGTTGTAGATGTTGTGGGAGCATGGTGTTGAGGCATTTGATGTTTCAATCCAGCAGAATTTCAACATGCGTGCGGTTCTTATGTGGACCATAAGCGATTTTCCGGCATACGGTATGTTATCTGGATGGACAACGCATGGAAGATTGGCATGTCCTTATTGTCAAGACAATACTTCAGCATTCCAATTGCAGCACGGAAGGAAGACTTCATGGTTTGATTGCCATAGGTGTTTTTTACCAGCAAATCATCCATATCGTCGGTCTAGAAGACATTTCAGGAAGAATATTCCTGTGTTACATGGTCCACCTCCTGAGATAGATGGTCGCAGCATATTGGAACAGTTACGAGATTTTGGTGCAGAGCGAACTCCTGATTGTGGGGGTAATGGCCATCACCCCGTCGACGGTTGTGGGGAATATCACAATTGGCACAAGAAAAGTATATTCTGGGATTTGCCTTATTGGAAAGACCATCTATTGCGGCATAATCTAGATGTCATGCATGTTGAAAAGAATTTCTTTGACAACATCATGAACACCATTTTAAATGTACCAGGAAAGACAAAAGACAACTGGAAATCTAGATTAGACTTGCCATTGATTTGTTCAAGGGCATCTCTACATGTTTTGCCTAATGGTAGATTGCCTATGCCTGCGTACCGGTTAGACGCGGGTAAGAAAGAAATTTTTTTTGAATGGATAAAAAAGAGTGTTAAATTTCCTGACGGCTACGCATCTAATCTGCGTAATTGCGTGGATTCAACGGAAGGGAGGTTTATTGGAATGAAGAGTCATGATTGTCATGTTGTGATGCAGCGTCTTGTTCCATTTGCATTTGCTTATCTTCTTCCAAAAGACATCCATCAGGCCATTGGAGGTATATTTCGTACTCCCGTGAGTTTCTTACTAATATAATGTTACTATATATGTACTAACTTGTTTCCTTTTCGTTTGTAGGAGTTGGGGCTTTCTTTCGAGATTTATGTTCACGGACACTAACAGTGGACGGGATCCGTAATTTAGAGGCCAACATCCCGGTACTCCTTTGTAATCTTGAAAAGATATTTCCACCGTCATTTTTTGATGTTATGGAACATCTTCCTATTCACCTCCCACGAGAAGCAGCATTAGGAGGCCCTGTTCAATACCGATGGATGTATCCGTTCGAGCGTTACATGTTTCACCTGAAGAAAAAGATAAAAAATTTGAGCAAGGTTGAGGGATCTATTGTTGCACAAAGTCTAAATGAAGAAGTATCACACTTTGCCGAGTATTACTTTCCTTCGGATGTTCGGACTAAGGGGAGACGGCCGGCGCGACATGATGATAGAGGTGAGAAAGCAGTGTATCCCGTGGTCGTACCCGAGTTGTTTGCCCAAGTTGGTCGCGTTAGTGGAAAAGGGAAGACTCGCAGACTATCAACACAAGAGGTCACACATTTGCATACATATATCCTAAGAAATTGTGACGAACTTCTGGAGTATGAGAGGTACACCATTTGAGGTACTAAATTTGTGGCATTATTTGTCTTCGGGTAATAACAATTGTTATGTTACAGGATTTACATGTCCCTAGTACAAACTTACCATGCTGATAAGACAGATTCCGAACTTGCTGTCTTAAAAGATGAAGAATTCCCGGAGTGGTTGAAATTTTATGTAAGTTTAATATAATTCCTTACGCTTACTTTTTTAGGTTTTCACTTTCATATGTTACTGATTTCTTTCGGTAATTGTTTTTAGGTTTCCGAAGGTTTAGAAAGTGGTCAAAACCTCCCGACCTGGTTAGTGGAGTTTGCTCATGGTTCACGCAGCACCGCGACTTCATATCCCAGATTTTGCACGAGGGGATATTCGTTCAGGATTCGTGAGGAAAGACGTCAAAGGCCAACTTCGGACTATGGTATTTCGACACAATCAGGTGATACCATGTACTATGGCATTTTAAAAGAAATCTTGGAAGTCCACTATCCAGGAATGTTGGACTTGAGGTGCATTGTGTTTATGTGCGATTGGTATGATCCATCCAATGGTCGTGGGGTTCGAATTGACCCTCTTGGTGTTATTTCGATAAATTCAAGCCGGAAACTACAGCATTACGATCCATTTATCCTTGCGTCTCAAGCAAACCAGGTATCAATACAATAATAGGTTTTCCTACATCCGCATACGTCAGGTTTTGTTATGAATGTATATTAACAATATCCACTATCTTCATTAATAGGTGTGCTACATAAAATATCCAAGAATTTCCTCAATGAGAGATCCTTGGATCACTGTAACTCCAATTAATCCGAGAGGGAAAATATATGGAGTTCCAGAACATGATTCTCTACAAGTATCGAGAAGTATGCAAATGTCACATGTTGAGGAGATGGATAACATTGACCTTGTCATTGATGTAACACATATCGGCGATGATCTAGTTCATTCGGACGATGAGGAAACACGTGAAGAATTTGACGACGATTCAGACTCCATCCCTAGTGAAGGCTCATCCGGAGAGTCAGATTAATAATTTATGAATAAATGTTTGTTTATCAATGTTGTACTCTAACATCTATGCGTTCCTTCTAATATAATGTACTTCATGGTAGACGAATATTTGCAATATTTTAATAATAATTAACAAATCCAATTGTGGAAGACAATCTTAGAATTTTAATTAACGGAGGCTCGGTTTTGCATATAATACTAGTTAATACTAGTTGGATGTGACAACTCGTTTTAATGGTTCATATATTGTTTAAAATTATCTACGGCCCAGATCGATTCGACAAAACAACTTATGTGGACTACAAAGTTTTGTAAAAGATATCCATTATTTGTGGCCATGGTTTTTGTTACGTTTAACATGTAACTTCTGCTATAAATACATAGCACGGAAGTGTATATCTTCTACACCAACCCAAAGCAAATAATGTCTTCTAGCCCTCCAAATGAAGACTATAAATCTAAAATCGTGGCAAACCCCCTACAAATACCGAAATACTCGTGGGAAACCGAAACTCAATGCGACGAATTCACGCAAGAGTTACCCACTTACTCGTGGGAATTTGATAAGTGCTCATCAAGCCATATTGAAGATTCTTCAGCAACAATAGCGCCGGACAGCCAGTTCTTGCCGACCAACCAACACATTCCAAAATACTCGTGGGAAACCGAAACTCAATGCGATGAATTCACGCAAGAGTTACCCACTTACTCGTGGGAATTTGATAAGTGCTCATCAAGCCATATTGAAGATTCTTCAGCAACAATAGCGCCGGACAGCCAGTTCTTGCCGACCAACCAACACATTCCAAAATACTCGTGGGAAACCGAAACTCAATGCGACGAATTCACTCAAGAGATACCCACATACTCGTGGGAAGCTGATTCGAGCTTTAAACCCAATGTTTTGAGTCCCAAATATGATAAGCAGGCACAATGTCCTGACCAGAAGCGTGTTCTCGAGGACGTACAACCATCTCAATTGATTGAGGTCACAGATACTTACGGTGAAAGTACTTCAAAAGAATGTAAGGATCACTACTATGATTATGAATTTGCCCAAAGACCAGAAAGCCCCAACTTAAATGTAGATGTTGATGCAATCAAAAGGGAATTATGCGACGGGTATTTAGATTCTCCACCAAAGAAACAAAAGGGAAAGAAAAAATTCTGGTTCTAATCGAGTGTAAGTTGTATGTTTTTAAAAATAGGAGTGTATTTAAGGCTCTAATGTAATCGGAATTTAATAAGTTTTAAGATTTTAATTTTATGTTTTCACATATTTTCAAAAAACTTTATAAATAGATTTTTCCGACGGATTTTCCGACGGTAACGCGTTTTTAAATTCAAACAATTTCCGCAGAATATAAAAAAAAAAAACAAATCCGTCGGAAATCCGTCGGTAAATTCCGACGGATTTCCGACGGAAGTTAAAATATCTTTTAATACAAAACACACAAAATTAGAAAAATTTTAATTACAATCCGTCGGAAATCCGTCAGAAATACCGACGGAAACCCTAATTTTTGCCGCCTGAACTTCGATATCATCGAAAACCGCGAAAAATCCATCGGAAATCCGTCAGAAATACCGACGGATTTCCGACGGAAACCCTAATTTCTGCCGCCTGAACTTCGATATCATCGAAAACCGCGAAAAATCCGTCGGAAATCCGTCGCCGGTCCGTCGGTTCTGTCGTGAATATAATCAGATCTTCTTCTTCACCAAATCGAACAGAAACATCTTCTCTCTACACCATAAATCGCGACCGGTCCTTTCTCCCTCCGGCGACCCTCCCTCCGGCGACGTCTCCCTCCGGCGACCCTCCCTCCGCCGACCCTCCCTCCGGCTTTCTCCTTCCGGCGTCACCAATCCTTCTCCTCCATTCTTCTCAAATTTTTTGGCATGTAAGTTTTTTTTTTCATTACTATAAAGATTTAATTTGAATTTTATGATATAGATTAGTAAAAATTATTGTTTAGATTAGTAATAATATTTTTCGAATAGATAAGTAATTGATTTAGAGTAGATTAGATTGGATTAGGATTATTGGTGTGATTTATTGGGGAATTTTTAAGAATTTAGGAATTTAAAAATTTAGTAATTTTAGAAGTATTGAATTTAGAGAATCACAATTTTTTTTAATTTTAGGAATTTTGTTATTTAGTGACTTTTCGGGTTTATGAAATTATTTTTCATTTTAATAAGTATTTGTGGTTATAAATTTACATAATTGTTGATATGTAAAAATAATAAATTGTTCATAGGAATATTTTCCATATAAAGATTTATAATATGAATAAATTATGTTTGGGGTTATAAAATTATTTTCCAGATAATAGATATATAATATGAATAAATTATGATCGTTTTATAAAATTATTTTCCATATACAAATTTATAATACAAATTAATGATTGATATGTAAAAATTTTGGCAATCTTAGGGACTATAGGCGATTTTAATTTTCGCAAAACGGGATTACGAGTTCTATCAACACAATGATCAATTGCTTGATAAAAGAACCGTATCCCACATACAGTTCGATGCCAGAGGCAGACCGTGAAATATGGTTTCGGCAATTTGCGGTATGAATTTTTTTTTTCTAAATTAAGAATGTTGATTTTAATTTAAAATTAAAATTGTCAATACTAATTTGCTTATGTGGTTTTTTTTTTCAGCAAGATTTTACTTGGGACCCGCAGCTGACTGGTCAGGTCCGACGGCAATTCTACAAAAAAGCCGGTCGAAAGTACTCGTTGAAGATGAACGAGTGGAAGGACTTGTGGTTCAAAGAAGAAAAGGTGCCCCGGTTTTTTAAAGATAAGCCAACATTATGGGCTGGTCTACTTGCCCATTGGGAACGGGAGGAAACTCAATCGGCCTCAGGAAAAAACTCCACTAACCGGAAGAGCGACCGGAAGGGGAAGGGACCGGCGACCCATAACCTCGGAGCGACGAGCAAAGCGACACGTGCTGAAAAAATGGTAATCATTTAAATTTTTCAAACAAATTTTTTATAACCCCTTTCATAATTCCTTTTGTATCTATGCCAACAGTTTCAGAAGACCGGTGTGCGTCCGTCGCATCTTGATTTGATCAAAGATGCGCACACCAACAGAAGGACTAATGAACTTCAAGACGCAGTTGCTCGTGAAATCGTGGAAAACGTGGAGAGGCTCGGTGAGGAGTACCTCCAATCCCAACCGATCGTCGAAGGAACTCCGCCGGCCACCGAAGTTCCACTCGAGAAGATCAACGAGTTCACTTATGAGGTTAGTAACAGTTGCAAATGTAAAAAAATTAAAAATAATTTTTAATACTAATAACTTATAACATTGATTAAGTATATATTTTTTTTTTAGGTTACGCCTAAGCACAAAGGTCGTGTCTTTGGCCTCCCGGAAGAGAGTTCCTCTGCATCGGTTAATTCATACCGCTATCACGCAGATGATAGTTTGAGGGCACAAAACGCCGACCTTCTCGAGCGCGTAACCGCGATGGAGGCCCAACGCGCAGAAGATGCAGAAAGAATTCGGGCAATGGAAGAAAAGATGAACGCGTTCTTCCGTAACCAGTCCCAGTAGACTTTTGTTTATGTAATAATTAAACGTTTAAATTACTTTGATAAATATTTAAATGTTTAAATTAATTTTAAAAATATTTAAATTTAATTTTTTTTATTTAATATATTTATTTAGGAATTAATATATTTATTTAGGAATTACTATATTTTTTTAATTTAAATTTTTTTTAAAAAAATTAATTAATCCGTCGGAAATCCGTCGGTATTAGTCGCCGTCGGAAATCCGTCGGTTTTCTTGGCCGTCGGAATTCCGTCGGTGTGCGGTCCGTTGGAATTCCGTCGGTGTGATAACCGTCGGAATTCCGTCGGAATTTCGTCGGGCAGATGAATTCCGACGGGATTCCGACGGAATCCGATTATTCAGTATTCCGTCGGAAATCCGTCGGAATTTTCAACGGATTTCCGACGGATCGGAAATTCTGACGACATAGATCCGACGTACAAGAACCGTCGGAAATCCGTCGGAATAACACCGTTTCCGACGGATTTCCGACGGTTTTGGCCGTCGGAAATCAGACCATTTTCTTGTAGTGTAAAGATTGTGGTGAGGAAGAAGAAGAGAAAATGAATTTCGGTCCTTATATCCCATGGATCGTCGTTGCAGTGGTCATCCTCTTCTTTGCTTTGCTGGCACATTTTATTTGCTCCAAACGACTTCTTAAACGGTTTTGGAAAGATCCGTCGGAGTCTTCTGCGTAGCTATAAGCATGTAGCCATCAATTGTTGCTTTTATGTTTTCTTAACTAAATTATTCCATTAGTTATTCATGTAGCAATCAATTGTTGCTTTATTAATCAATTGTCGCAATATTTACCTTTGTTTTTTTCTTTAATGATATTGTAATGCTATTCTACATTATTTTATATGTTATTTCTATCATTCTCTTATCTACCGCAGTGTTGCTACATGTATACATCATATCAGCATCATCCTAACTTTATATTCTTTTTGAAATTTTAAATACTCCAATTTTTGTTGTAAAAAAAAAAAAAAAAAAAAGCTCTTGGCTTCCCAAGTTAAAAGAATTGTGACACAATTTAACGCCAGTTTGTATGATAGGAACATCGCTGAACACGACTAGGTTTTTTGAAGCATAGCACCGGTGGTTCCACTGTTGAGCTGTGACGTGACGTTGCATGTCATGGTTGCAGCCGTGGATCTTGAATTTAGATTTTTCATACCAAATTATTCCATAGGAAACATTATTGATATACTAGGTTTTATACCCACGCTATGCGTGTGTTTGTTTTATCGATGAGTTTAATATAAATTTGTACTTGTTAATTTTTTAGATTACCAGATGTTTTCATATACGGATGCAAAAGTAAAATAGTAAGAAAATAAAGCAATTGTAGAAAATTAAATAATTAATTTACCATAAATACTAATTTGCATCGTCAATTTTCTGTGTATGTGGAGAATTATATATAATGTTTACCATAAATAATGTTTAGATCTTGTCGTGGCACATCCTTGAACAAAGTATTCATAAATCTACATTTCAAAGCAACGATAATATAAAAACGGTTGATGTTGCATGTAAATCACTCGTGATGGATGCGTTTTTTTTCTGTGGTTGATGTCAGCTATGTCAGCCATGTCACCATCTTCACCATCTTCTGTGTAACTGTCTTCATACACTATAGTTGATCTAGATGTTTTGCTATGTTTCTTCGATCAATGTCATGGGCTCCACCATTGACTTCTTCTTGAAGAGCTTTGCCACCACCATTGACGAATTCTTGGAGAGTTTCTTCACCAACATTGATTTCTTTAATTCGTGTCACTGTGATAGTTTGGCGAGCATCATTGAAGTTATAGGGTGTATGTGTCATCTAAAATTTAAAAGTGCGACTTATAACATCTAACAAACATTGCGGTCTTGAACTTTAATTATTATATCAGTTAGTTTTTGTGCATCATGGTCAAAGATTATGAAAATTGTGACGTTGTCTTTGTTACAAACTGATACCTCAACTTGATACCTAATTATATATCTTTTAAAATTCTCTTTCTTATTTTTTCTTTTTATTTATTTTTGTTTCTGGTTGTTTAGTATTTTTTCGTTTTCAAATATGTTTTAGCATTCTTTCCAAAAAAAATTATACAATTGTTTATTTACGATGTTTTTTTTTGTTGACATAAAGTGATAAGAAACATTTTTCTATAGGATATTGAACTCCTTTTTTCTTTTGTTCGAGCTAGGGTTTTTTAAACACTCCTAAAAATCTTTAACTAACTTTTAACCACAACTATCCACATACTCTTTTCACATCATTAACGATAATCTTTACTACATTATCATATTTTAAAGTCAATACATTTTTTCACTCCTAAGAGTATATCTTCAATTTTTTTTTAGATATGTATTATTCTAAACAACACTTAGCTTGATTGTATGGCAATGAAATATGCTCTAAGTATTATTCTTAGAGCATGTACATCGTTAAGGTATTTTTCTAAGTATTTCATCATTTATTATATTAATAATTTTAGTTATATAATTAAATTTAAGTTACAAAATAGTTTAACCAAGTTAGTAATGGCATTTGTTAGAAGAGTCTCTTAACAATTTATCAAAGTTTCTCAAATGAGAGACTCTCATGGTTCTCTCTCTTACTACTTCTTACTTTTATTATTTTTTTAACTTGAGCAACCTCCAATAGAGGTGCTCTTAGCTTTGTTCCTATTTTTAACCACACACATCTCGTTTTCATATTTTTGTGTCACTTTAATTCTTAAATAGCATTTACATAAATATTATACACAATGTCATCTCAACAATTTTTTATTCTTTCCAACCACATCAAAGTGCATTCAATTATTCAAGATATTTATATATTATTTGTAAAGATATTCATAACAATTAAGAACAAATACGTTAGTAAATTTTATAAGTCAAATCTAAAACAAAAATTTGATCACATGTATACAATTTCACCATTGGTTTTTGTTTCATATTTGACTAATCATTTTATAGTTTAAATCTCTGGTTATCATGTGATTTTTAGTTTCTTACAATTTCATTACTTTTCTATGAATTAGAGGCAATAATATTCAATAAAATGGAATACTAACAAATTTGGTGACATTGTAATAATCATTTATTTTCTATACATTTAGCAAAAAAAATAATTATTATTTTATGTACTCCAATAATAAAAGTATTCTATAAGTCTGTCTTATCTAACACCGATGCAAATATAATGCCAAAGAACATAACAGATTTTGGTAGACACCAATAAGTTTAAACTTTCAACGCTAGAAGATATTTCAATCCACATACCATAATTTGTCGAGATAACAATAGGGATGATCAAAATTTTGTGAAAAACAAAAAAAATAAAATTTTAAAACAGATTAAAGGAAAACAAAAGAAGAGACGTTAAAAAAAACTTTAAAAGGCAAGAGAATAACAAATTATGGTGTCAAAGAGGTTTAATCTGTAAGAAAAAGGGTTAAGCATAAACATAAATTTAAAACAATAACATACATCATTAGAAAACTACTAAATCAGTAAAGAATTACAAACTACATGAATTATTTTGAAATAACTAAAACGTCACAAACTACTAAGTTACAAATAATCCCAGAATCCGAAGAAGATAGCAGAGATATATTGTTGATTAGGGAAAACCTAAAGAACCACAAAGAGTATGATTATGTAAAAAACTACTTTCAACGAAAACGTATAGAGGTAATATGATTAGAGAATTACTTTATAGAAATAACCAAATTCTGGATTTTAAAAAATAAAAATAAGGAAAAATCGTTATAATGGCAAGAAGAAGAATAGTAATAGTAAATCAAAGACCTTATTTGAACAACTAAAAAAAAAAAGGAGAACAAATACATTAGCATGATCCGGAAAAGAAAATAATTACCTTGAAGAAGAAATATGCGATCAAACTTCAATTACATGAGAGCAAGACCTAAAGTTCCAAACATCTATGGCAATCAAACCAATATCTACAAAACATCTCATGAAAAGTCCCCCCAACACACATAAAAAAAAAAATATATGCATTCATAAAAACTTGAAAATAAAAACACACACGTACTCAAAAACATACACACATATACATATTTATATAGTTAATTATTTCCTAAAAACCAATTTTATCTACATTTTTTTCTTTGTTTACTCTATTATATAATTTTCCATTTTCTTGATGTGGAAAAATAATTTTCCATTTTCCTTATTATATTTACTCAATTAGATTTTTTAGATGGAAAGTTTATAAAAAATATAAAACAAATTTTAAGGAAAGAGAAAACTTCTTATTAACAACAAAAATTTAAATTAACATAATTCTACCCACGCGTGTTCTTGATGACTTCTTGAAAACTTCTTGTGTTACCAATATACGCGTTTAATATATATATATTTAGACTTGCTAATTTTTAAATTAGGTAGACGTAGACATTTACGAATACAAAAATGTTATGGTAAAAAGTGAAACAATAGTAGATAATTAATTTACCATAAAAATTAAAAGAAATTTTTAAAAATGCCACTTTTCAAGTGCCATTTTTTAAAAATGCCACATTTTCAAAATATTTGCAAAAATGCCATTTTTTTTAAACTATCATTATATTATTTGTGTTTATGTTAATTATGTTGTATTAGAGTTTAGTTTTGATGGTACAGGGGTGAAAACAATTTTAGGGTTTAGAGTTTTAAGATTTAATCTTTTTTGTTTTTTTGGTCGACATATTCCTCATTAATGTTCTAAGCTTCATTCTTGAAAAACCATCCTAAGTCCCCTTGTGCACTTTTTTCTCTAAGCGGCATCAGTAAAGGAGACCGTACCGTTCCCTAGCATATTCCCATTGTAGTTTGAAAGCACATAGACACTTCTCTTTGGCAGCTCATCTTGAGCAGCTTTCCACTCTTTTACAATCTGCAATTTGCTGGAAATTCAGCAGTTTGTTTTTAAATAATCATGGGCTAAATGTTTATCCAAACGCTCTCTCAGTTCCTCTTCATCACCAATTTTTTTTATACTTGTAAAAAGTTGATGACAGTTAAGAATCTTCTTCTTTCAAGCTTGCAAAGTCATCGTCTTTCAAGAGATTTTTTTCCGAAATTCTCATTTTTGTACAAACATGTACCTTCAATTTCCATGTTCAAATGGCTACACAAAAGTATAGTTAACTACCATTCATACTTAGTAGTAGAAAAAATCGTTTAAAACAAAATCTAAATAGACATAACACAATGTTGTTCCAAAATGACTTCCTTAAAATGTAGTTTTTGAGATAGACTGTGGTGGGAGAAAAATAGATTTGCTCTTTGTAAAATCCAAAGAAAAAAAAAAGAAAAAAACAACACGAACTTCAAAATTGCATTTATTCAGAAACCAAAGTCAAAAAGGTTTATATTCCTCTCATTCAAACATCGATGCTTTCTTTGAATGAACTTGCATATGCTTCTTTATGCGGATCTAGCTTTAGTACACAAATCAATTTCAGTACAAAAGAAATTGAGTATCATAGAAAAAAAGATATATATATATATATATATTATGTATTCTATTAAATTTCATACATCCCTTGTGTAAAACCTTGTTTCTAAGGTCTCATTTTCCTGCGATCTAAGGATATGTTATTGTCTTAAAGAACAAAATATAGCATGAAGAAAGATTTGATGAATAATTTGATAGCTAACTAATTAAGGAATTTGAAGATCATGTAAATAACATCATATGCTTAGACAAACCTCGCCCCAAATAATTAAAAGTACATGTGACCCTATTAATCGCAAAATCCATCAAACGAAACAAATAAATCATCGCGCGGTGAAACAAATAATTTACTTGATATATGTAGCAATAAACTTGTGTCGATATATCATAAGATAGAACAATACCATATAAAAAAAGCATGAGTCGTAAAGCATGAGAAGAGACTAATTAATGAAGCAAAAATTAACATATTATAAACATGCAAAAACAGATCAAACAAAAGTTAATCTACCTTAGATCTATAGTATACACCATGAATCAATATGCTATATTGAATATTGAAGCATAAGTAAAGCACCGTAAATTTTTCATGACTTTATTT
The DNA here is from genome assembly GCA_964056655.1 of Arabis hirsuta. Classification (NCBI taxonomy): domain Eukaryota; kingdom Viridiplantae; phylum Streptophyta; class Magnoliopsida; order Brassicales; family Brassicaceae; genus Arabis; species Arabis hirsuta. The sequence continues at coordinate 39,935,480 of OZ053298.1, read as the reverse complement.
AGCACAAATCAGTTAATTATAAATCATGAGATTACTTACCTCGATCAAAAACGGAAACGGACGTTAGAGAAGGAGCGGAGATAAGAGATGGAGTCCATTGGAAAACGGAGATGGTGGAGGCGTAGGCTTATTACTTCTAGCCTAGCACTCAGATCAACACCGTCTTTTGAATTTCGATTCCCATTAGTAGAAGCTGGTTAATGAGCGTTTGGTGGTTTCTGCATCCCGGTCTTCGATTTCCTCTTATGATCATAAGCACATTCTCTTAGCCTTATCAGGCAACAAACACCATAATTCTAAATTCAACCACTTTTTTCTTTTTTGATAATACTCTAAAACCAATTTTTTTTTGTTCTTGTCCGAATGAAGTAAAATAGTTAAATTTTTGTATTTTTTTCATTGTTTCATCATCAGTTAAAGGATCAACACCGAGAACTCAATACCAATTAGCTTCTCCTTTTTCGTTCTTTGATGCAGAGATATAAACATTGATCATTATCAATAATTGTTTGAACCATCAAGCTTGGGATACTAATTCTTAGTCTTGTTAACGATTTTTTTGGCTCCAACGTAATCATTCTATATCACTATAAAAATTATTCTCTGCAATATCAATTGCCCTTCTAGCTTCATCTTTATTACATTCCATCTTTTTCAGTTTCTTGTAAAATTTTCTAATCTCTATTGTAATTATATTATTTTTTGTGGATCGTTGAGAATTTTTTCTAATCTCTTTTGTAGTTAATTGAGAATGAATGTAATATCCTATTATATTGGGATAATAATTGATTAGAATGTGATATTAATTTTGCCTTTATAACAGAATATCTATACTTTTCCTAAATTTTTCGTAAACTTGAAATAATAACGTTTTTTAAATATTTAAGACTTTTAAATTAAAGAAATTTCCTAATCTAAAGTTGAAATAGAAAATTAAATCCACAAAATTTGGAAATTACTTGGAATTATGAGCTAATGATATAAGGAAATCATGTTTTATTTTCAATTATTATCAACAAAACAAAATTAGCATAATTCTAAATATTTGACGTGGCATGTCACTATTGGTTGATTTAAATCCTATGTGGACGGCCTCAAAAGTTAATAGCTTCAACTTTTATATAGTATAGATTGTTGTAATTATGATTGTTATTTTAATCCAAAACTGAACCGGATCATGTCTTACTACGAAGAAGACTACAAGGGAGTAAAATGTTCAACATTTTTTCTTTTACGGATTTTAAGAGAATGCAAGATTATCATACGACGAAGAAAGAAGCAACAAAATACGGAGTTCTAAGACTCACTTTAAACAAGTTGTATCAACGACATTATTAAGGAATCCAGAAAGAACTAATAAAGATGAAGAACAAAAGTCTATAGAAATGCTCTCATGAGCTCACTCATGCCTTCATACAGCTACATGATCAATGATAATCCGACATCCTCGACAACGTTTTGTCAGTTTATTAAGCTCCTCGTAGATATCTGAATCAGTAATGCAACACTACAAGAAAACATGCCTATTTCCGACCGAATTTCCAACGGACAACAATCGGTCGGAAATTACCGACCGAATTCCGACGGATTTCCGACCGATTTTCGACCAAAAAATTTCTTCACATTCCGGTGATCTTGTATACTATGGTGTCTTGCGTGAAAAATTGGAGGTTCATTATCCCGTCTTACTCGATTTGAGGTGCGTTGTCTTCTACTGTGATTGGTATGATCCTTTTACCGGTGTTCGACAAGACGAGTTTGGTGTTACATCTGTACATTCGAGGAAGAGACTTCAAAAATACGATCCATTCATCCTTGCTTCACAAGCAAACCAAGTTTCATATATTCCATACCCTCGAGTACGAAACAAACAAGATCCATGGATTACAGTGACATCAATTAACCCAAGAGGAAGGGTAGATGGGGTAGCAGATACCGAACCTTTGCAACAGAGCACCGCCGGATATATTGGCTCGATTGATCATTCGCTTGAGGTTGACCTTGTCGTCGATTTCACAACGGACGCAGATGATGCTATATTTGAGGATTCAGAGGAAGAGATTGGGGAGTTTGACGAAGAGTCGGACTCAGCACCTTCAGATTATTTATCGGATTCAGACGAACTATAACTATATTTGTGTTTTAAGAAAAAAATTAATTTGTGTTTGTAATATATTTTAATTTAAAATTTCTAAGGTGAATTTTAAATTTTTTAAATAAAATATTTAATTTTGTGGATTTTAATTTTCAATGTGTGGAATAAAATTTTCTTAAAAAAATTGTGTAAAAAATGTGGATTTTCATTTTTGAAAACATTTATTTTCTCCCGAATTTCCAACGGATTTCCGACGGTAATATTTCCGACCGAAATATCCGTCGGAAAAGTTATAAGATCGATCGGTCGATCTCCACCGGGATCGGTCGATCCCCATAAACAAAAACCAACGTAAACAATTAGATCGATCCACAAAAGAGGGACCAATCGATCTGCTGAAGATTGATCGATCTTAAAATTCCGACCGCTCTATCCGTCGGAAATTTATACGATTTCCGACGGAAACATTAAATCCGTCGGAAAAAGTAAATAAATATCTTAGATCCTTTTTCTTTCCTCTTTCTCTCCGCCGCTCGAGTTTTGCTTCCTTCTCCCAATCCGGTCGCCGCATCTCCTCCACCGCTCGTCCGCCGCATCTCCTCCACCGCCGGTCCTTCTCTCTCCTCCATCGCCGTCTCTTCTTCCTCCTCCACCCACCGCCGGCCCCTTTTTTCTCCTCCCACCGCGACGTTGGTTCTCCTCCACCGCCCATTCAGCTTTTCCGACCATCTCCACCGCCGGTCTTCACCTCTACAACAAAACATGTATGTGTTTGCAATGATTTTTGTTAGATTTTGGTAGATTTTATGAAATTGTGAATTTTTGGAAAATTTAACAAGTTGATGAATGAGGAAATTGAACAAGTGAATTTTTGTTAGATTTTGGTAGATTAGGAGCAATAGATTTTGGTAAATTGAACAAATGAGGAAATCTTTGTCTTTTTGGAGCATGCTTGTAAATTATGAAATTGTGAATTGTGTGTAAATTGTTTGTAAATTGAAGAATTTGACGGTTCTCGATTAGATTTCATAATGTTCGTGGGTTTTGCAACGAGTGATGAGTATGAAATTTTTAGAGTTTATGAAAGTTGGTAAAGTTTGATTCATTAACCCGCTTGGCCATTTTGTAAACCTCTCGGCCATTGCAAAATGTTTGGAGTGAAGTTTTTTGGGTCAATTTGCAGGTCGATGAGAGATTTCCGTAGAATTGTTAACCTCCCGAATCGTGCGATGAGCGACAACACAAACCCCACAGCCCCAAACCCCCCGAGCCCATCTCATATTCCGGACAGTCAAAGCTCCAACCAACAACAACTTACGATCGAAGAGTTGTTGACTCAACCGGGCCGAGAGAAGATTCCAAAGCTCGACCCAATGTGTCGAGGCGACTCGACTTGGTAAATTATTAAAATTTTGTAGGGAATGTTAAAATTAATACTAACTTTGATTTTTTTACTAACACATTGTTTTCATGTTTCTAGGTTCGGTAAAAAAAATAAGATCTCAAAATCATTTTTGAAGATGATACGTCCACTCCTCAAACATCCTTATAAGACGTGGAACGCAATGCCTTAAAGTGAGAAAGAGTTGTGGTTCCGAACTTTTACAGTATGTCTTTAATTAACAAAAAAATTTGTCTTGAAAAGAATTTTATAGTTACTAATAATTTTTGTTATTAATAATGTAGCAAGATTATGATTGGTATCCTAATTTGACGGGACAAGTTAGGGATGCGTTCTACAAGATGGCCCATGATAGTTACTTGGGACACATGAACGAGTGGAAGGAAAAATGGGAGAACGAGGATGAGAAACTGCGTAACTTGCACGAGGATGTTTGGTTGGGATTGCAGCCGTATTGGGCTGATCCGGCAACGAAAAAGCTTGCAAAGATTAATTCGGTGAACCGTAAGAAGAATCCTCGAGGTACTCACAACTCTGGGACTACGAGTTTCTTAGCGCGGGAGGACGAGATGGTAAGTGTATTTGAAATTTCTATAAATAGTTTTTGTTATCTTTTACATTAACAATATTTATGAAAACGTTTGTAGATTCAAGAATCTGGCGGTGTGGCTCCGGATTTAGTTGCTTTGATGAAACGGACACACACGAACAAAAAAACCGGGAAGATCGATTATCCGAACATTGCTGAAATCGTCGAGAAGGTGGAGAAGAGAAAGGAAGAGCGGCTTTCGCAAATGACTCTCTCTCAAGGTTTGGATGGTTCTTCTTCTTCTTCGAACCAGTGTGAGTTGTCCCGAGACGAAGTCAACGATATGGTCCTCCAGGTATTGTTACGTTTTAATTATATGTCGACTTTGTTTTTTTTTCTTAATTTTCCATATTGACGCATCTCATTTTCCGTAGGAAACCCCATTGCACAAGGGTCGTTGTCCTGGATTAGGCAATGTAGCTTCTAGGTTCGGGCCTAGTTCTTCTTCCGCGACCAATCCCGTACTCTATGACGAAGTAGCCGGTCTCAAAGAAGCACTTGAGAAGAAAGACGAAGAAGTTGAAGAATTGAAGCTTGAGAACGCCGCAACAAAAGAGAGCCTTGAAGCATTGAAGACTTTCATGAGGAGCAAATTCCCGGATTGTCAGTTTTAGATGTTTACGACGGTTTTAGTTTTTTATTTTAATTTACATTTTATTATGTTTAAAATACTTTTAAATACTTTTAAATACTTTAAATTACATTTTCAATTTATTTTTATCTTCTTTTATAAATTATTTCGTAATTTAAATAATTAATAGATTAAATAATAAATAATTTAATTTTTTTTTTTAAAAAAGCAAATCCGTAGGAAAACGGTCGGAAATTTCCGACGGTCTTGACGGTCGGAAAATTCCAACGGACATGACGGTCGGAAAATTCCGACGATATTTGCAACGACCCATATCGGTCGGAAATCCGTCGGAAATTTCCGACGGTTTCCGATCGATCTTTCATTTCCGACCACCTAAAATTCCGACGGATTTCTGACCAAACTGTCCGTCGGAAACAGTCCTGTTTTCTTGTAGTGCAACCTTGTCGAGGAAAAGTAAGATGTGCAAATCTCAGAATGAGTTTCTTGAGGACTGATGAGTTTTCAAGAAAGTAACTCGCTATTTTCAACTCCACTTCCTTCCAATCAAAAAACCCATCTACCTCTACACACTCGAGAGTCGATATGAGACACCGAGGCACATTTATGGCTTGGAATGCTTCACTCTCCTCTAGAAACACAATCTTCTGCAAAGACACAAAAAGCAAAGGCTGAGTTTTCAATCATACACATCCACAAAACCCACAATGTTGTTAAGCTACAACCACAACAGGTTTACCAAGATTAGGTGTTTCAGATTCGGGCAACTCTCAAGAAGGGCAGGCAGAAACAGTAATGAGGAGCACGGGAAACCGGCTTGTAAGCGAGATAAGTTGTTGAATTTGGGAATCGGCCCTACTTTTGAGTAGAGATCAAGGACCTGCAACATGGAGAAATGAAAAAGGATACTACTGAGGGGTTTCCAATTAACAAAAGTCCATGATCTGATCATGTATAGAAAAATCACGGATTTCGTTTCTCTTTCGTAAGTCTGCTGGTTCGAAATCCATGCCAGGCTCGAAAACAAATTTGATATCAAGGTCAACCGTGAACAAAGAAGTAAGGTTCTTTACCACAATTCTATCGAAATGATTTTCTCTGAGACTCATAAACTCCGATCCTGGAGCATCAATCTCAAGTACGTATTCCGGTCGTCTCATTCCATGAGAAAAAGTAGGCTTATGCGGAACATAAAAGCTCTTGAGGCTGGGAGACGTCACACGCCTAACCACAGATACCGCATTATAATCCTCAAACTGAGGATGAAGATCCCTTAACAAAGTCAATTCTTCAAGAATAGGACATCCTGAGAGAAGCTTTTCAAGAGTCATAAGAGCAACCCATCGAATTTTCCGAAGATGCATGAGTTTGAGACAAGGCAAAGACACAAGAAAACCAGGAGAGCTTCAAAGAAACCAATCTGTTGCAGGTATAGAGACTGATAGGCATGATATCAGTAAAGGACCCTCTTCCTCCTCTAGATAGTAAGTACTGCTCTTCACATTTAGATGTCGAATGAATTCCGCGGTTAATCGATCCGATCCTTGAGCCCATCAATGTCCACACTGCTGGACTTGAGTTTGAGCTCAGGGTTAAAGTCGAGAACTTTGTCGAGGAAGATTGAATCATGGTCTCGAAAAGGGAAGTCATTCTACTTTAGTTCCAGTACAGGAACGTGAAGGCAGTGATTGGTCCATCTAGTATTTGAGTAATCAGAGATTCCGGCAATTCGCTGATTCTATCCATCACCCCTAAGAGCATAAACAAACAACAAGAACAGTATTGATCCTTAAGATCTCAGATTCTCAAAATCGAAAGAGGAATTAGGGTTCTGAAAAACTCACCGTGGATATGATTCGCCGCCGGATTAATCTCCCGGAGAGAGAGGCTTAGCTTTAAGAAATACGGACTAGTATTATTTATTTATTTATAGGTTCCAATTCTCATTTCAGAGAGCGTTTCAAAAAAACTGCCATTGTTATTATATCATTAACTTTGGCTGATTCGGTGTTGTTAAATGCTTAATTACCAACGGTTGAAATATCAATCATGTACAATTTTCTAACAAATATATTGATTTTAGATATGGTCGATTTGTTACACATTCTTCCTCTTGAACAAAGTCAGAATCATAACTCATAAAGAATGATAACCCTAGCACATTTTGAGTTATCTTAAATAGGGTTGGGCACATATACCCGTTACCCGTCCTTTACCCGTTACCCGGTTTGTACTCGTCTCGAAATAATTTATATTGATTTTAGATATGGTCGATTTGTTACACATTCTTCCTCTTGAACGTAGTCATGACATATATTAAGATATAGGGTCTAAATGGTAGCAGAGGAATTTTGCAGAATTTTTGATGATTTTTTGCAGAATCCAACAAAATTAATTTGAATGTAAATGGTAACAGCTGAATTTTGCTGAATGCAGAGAAATTTTTGAAAAGAAATAAATTATTAATTAATTAAAATTTTTTGTCAAAATAAAATATTTTCGTTTATAAATGTATTAAATTATACAAAATAACAATCTTTTATTGATTTAATCTTCTAAATCCAACTTATTACAATAATAGTTTTATTTCAAGTAGCAATATTTATAAATATCTTTTTTTGACTATTACCTACTAAAATGAGTAAGAACTTTATAAATTTATTCATTTATAATATTAGTAATCTTTTAACAAAGAAAACAAACACTAAACATTTAAACTCAAAACATTACAAATTTAAATTACATTGTTCTTAAATATATATTAAAAAGCACTAATGACAATCATCCCATAATTGTCGTTTGATTCCCTCTCGTATTGTATGCATATAGGCTCCATTAGTTGTTCCTTCTTGTTCTTGCAAAATATTTGTTTCTGTATATTCTCCATCTTCTCCGTTAGTACGAAATGATTCTGCTGGAATTGTGTTACCATGCAAAGCATTGTCAAAATCAAAATCAGAAATTTTTTTAGAAAGTCGAATGAAGTTATGCAATCCAGCTGTGCTAATGATTATTTTGTTTTGTGTCTCGACGTCGTATCTTGGAAATTCTGATAAAATTCTCCATTTTTTTTTTCAAACTGTGCTATAATAAATATCTGATTTTTTCTTATGCTGGGCACACAACTAAAAAAAAACTGTACATAAAATCTGCAAACTTTTTCGATCAAAAAATAAAAGATTTTTTTTTTGCAAACTTCCACAAATATAACCGGTGTAAATACACAAAAAAATTCCCACTTTCCACAACTTTTACTACACCATTTAAGCCCATAATCCATGGCAATTTATAACACTTAAGAGAGCCAAATGAGTTCCAAAGTTAGAGAAATGGTAATATGTCAGTGTTATGACTTGTAAACGAAAACGATTGATCAAGCTTTATTTATGAAAACAAAGAGGAAATACATAGAGAGCAATCCCTCAGGATTCTCCTTCTCTCACAATCTTGATCAAACAACTTGATAAAAACAATCTAACCGAAACCACAATCTTAAATAGCCACCAATTCTTCTCTGCACATGGGATGTCTCCCCTCACTCTTTCTCTCACTATGCCGTTATTCCCCCTCATGACCTGTCCTCCTTCTAGAAGAACCTTATCCACAGACACGTCACAATCTCAAGAGCCGTTATTGATCCATTTGGACCTCTCTGATCTGGGCCTCTTCCTCTTATATTGGTAAACAATTGGAGGCCTTCCCATTTCCGCTCTAACATTACCTCCCTCTTTGAAAAGGACCTTGTCCGCAAGGTCAAAGACTGGAAATTGTTCTTGGACTACCCCCACCCATTCCCAGATACAGTTGTGATCGGGCAATCCCTTCCATTTGATTAAGACTTCTTCCTGCCCTGTCCTGGCATTGATGTGGAACCCTTTAAGGGCCTCTGGTTCCGACTCCAGCACTCCATCCCCAGTGAGTTGTGGTGGTAAGGCAGTTTGCATCTGCTGGCAGCTTCAACTTGTAAGCTACTGTGCCCACTCTAGCCTCTATCTCAAAGAGCCATAGACGCGAGCAGATAACTTCTCATTGACACGCCTGGCTAGGGACAGTTGCCTATAGGGTCTGAGTTTCAAGAACACCTTATCTCCCACGGCAAATTCCACATGCCTTCTATGCCCGTCAGCTTGCTTCTTCATCAACTGTTGTGCCTTGAGTATATGTTGGCGGATCAGGTCTATCATTGCATCCCTCTCCCTCATTCTCCTCTCCAAATCTGCCATGGTTGTAGATCCATTCTCAAACTTGAGCAGGGTTAGAGGGTCCCTCCCATACACTGCTCTAAATGGAGACATTTAAATGGCAGTATGGTGAGAAGAATTGTAGCACAACTCGGCCCAAGGCAGGAACTTCACCCAGCTCTTTAACTTTGCACTGGCATAGCACCTGAGAATCTCAAAGATGAAAAGGAGAGAGAATTTAGGGTTTTTTCAAATCCTCCCTATTAAAGAAAGCTTATGTCAACAATCTCCAAATAATTTTTAGCTATGAACACAAATTAGCTACAAAACAGAATCCCTTCAACATTTAGTTTTGCTTCTTCGGTTACTTCGATAACCTTATGGTCTAATAAAAGAAGCAGAAAAGATTGATTGGTGTCTATCAACAATGATAAAAGGGAGTTTGAGTTAGAATGTTTCAATCAATCCTTTATATATTAATTAGAGAGTGATTTTTCAAAAAAAGCTTAGGTGTCTTCACCAAAATCACTCTTCCAATTTTAATGTGACATGAAATCCCTTAAAATATGACATGACATTATCTCTAATTTAGTCCATTAATCCCTAATTAAAATTAGTCCAAGTTCAAAAGGAGGATGAGAATGATGTCTCCATTGATGAAGTTAAGAAGTGATTATCCAAAAATAATCTCACGGAATAGAAGATTATTTTATATGCTTTTTTCGATTATTTGATTAGGCATTTTAGTTATTGTTACTTTTAAAAATAATTTCTTTTTGGATTTTAATGGATCTTAGTTTATTTCCAAAAAAGTTTGTTCAACCAAAAAGATCAATTAAATAAATCAATTATATTTCGTTTCGGTCCAAATGTAAATTTATGTCCGTTTACAAGATTAATATGACGTTTACAAGATTATGAAAATCGTTATCTCCACAAATTTGCCTATCCGAAATTTAAGAATATCTCAGAAATAAAATATATTAGCAACTAGAAATTTAGAAGTGTAGAATTTGACTGCTCTGAATTTATGAATCATCAATTCTAATTTTCAAATATGAAAGTCTTTGATAATTGGTAATATGGAAAGCTTTCGATAAAAAATTAACATATTTTGATATTTAATTAATAATGGACTTATTATGGTCCGCAATTTATTTATGTATCACCAACTCAAAATTTAAAAATATGAAAATATTTAGTAAAATCTACACAAAAACAATCTTGTGGAAATATTCTAATTAAACAAGATGATTTCGTGAAGGTCTCAAAGGATTGTAGCGTTGTTCTTCATAACAAGATGCCGAGGAAATTGGGAGATCCAGGGAGATTTGTTCTGTCTGTGCAGATTGGGTCAATGACTTTTGCTTGTTCTTTGTGTGATCTAGGCTCAAGCGTCAATCTGATGCCATACTCAGTGGCCAAGCATCTTGGATTCACCAAGTTCAAACCCACTAGGATCTCCTTGGTATTTGCTGATCGTTATGTGAAGTTGCCGGTAGGAGTTCTAGAGGATCTACATGTGAGGATTGGCAATGCGTTGATTCCTGTAGATTTTGTAGTCCTCGAGCTAGATGAAGAGCCAAAGGATCCTCTCATTTTGGGTAGGCCCTTCTTATGCACTCCTGGAGCTATGATAGATGTGAAGAATGGGCGAATAGATCTCCACCTGGGGGATATTATCATGAAGTTTGAAATGGATAAGTTGCTGAAGAAGCCTATGCTGGATGGGCAGACATTCTTGGTTGATGATTCACTAGAAATCTCTGACGATGCTGCTGAAGAGATTCTAGTTGATGATCCCTTGGAGATTGCTTTGACGAGGTCTACAAGTGAGAATGGATTTTTGAGTGAGGATGCGACTGGGTATGCTAAGATGATGGACTCAAGCCAGTCAATGGGTAGGATGATTGCTTATACGAGTTTGGATAGAGCTGTAGAGAGACCTCCTGCAACATCTCTTCCTGCGCCATTTGCTAGTTCATGGAGCGAGCTGAAAGCTCCTAAGATTGAGTTCAAACCACTTCCATCCGGGCTAAGGTACGCATTTCTAGGTCCTAAATCTACTTATCCTGTGATCATCAATGCTGAACTGAACAATGCTGAAACTGCTTTACTTTTGTGTGAACTTAGAAAGTATCGCAGGGCCTTAGGTTATTCTCTGATGATATCACAGGCATTTCACCTGATCTTTGCATGCACATGATCTATCTAGAAGATGAGTCAATCAATTCTATTGAACATCAAAGACGGTTAAACTCGAATCTTAAAGATGTTGTAAAGAAGGAGATTATGAAACTTCTAGAGGCTGGTATTATATATGTTATCTTTGATAGCAAGTGGGTGAGCCCGGTCCATGTTGTGCCAAAGAAGGGTGGAGTGACTGTGGTTAAGAATGATAAAAATGAGTTAATTCCAACTAGAACTGTCACTGGTCATAGGATGTGTATAGATTATAGGAAATTGAACTCTGCTACTCGTAATGATCATTTTCCTTTGCCTTTTATTGATCAGATGCTTGAGAGATTGGCTAACCACGCTTACTACTATTTTCTAGATGGTTATTCTGTTTTTTTTCAGATTCCCATTCATCCAGATGATCAGGAGAAGACCACATTCACTTGTCCTTATGGCACTTATGCTTATCGGAGAATGCCGTTTGGCTTGTGTAATGCACCAGCCACGTTCCAGAGATGCATGATGTCGATTTTTACTGACATGATTGAGGACATAATGGAAGTTTTTATGGATGATTTTTCTGTCGATAGATCTTCTTTTTCTGTTTGTCTTTCTAATCTGTGCAGGGTTTTACAACGCTGCGAGGAGAAACATCTTGTGCTGAACTGAGAGAAATGTCATTTTATGGTCAGAGATGGGATTGTTTTGGGACACAAGATTTCAGAGAGCGGTATCGAGGTAGACAAGGCAAAAATCAAAGTGATGACAAGCCTGCAGCCACCTGACTCTGTCAAAGGGGTTAGGAGCTTTGTGGGACATGCTGGGTTCTATAGGAGGTTTATCAAGGATTTCTCCAAGATTGTTAGACTTTTAACTCAGCTTTTGTGCAAGGATGTGAAGTTTAACTTCGACAGCGATTGTCTTGAGGCCTTCCACACAATCAAGGGAGCACTTGTCAGCGCACCAATTGTCCAACCGCCAGACTGGGAATTGCCTTTCGAGGTGATGACTGATGCTAGTGATTATGAAGTTGGAGCTATTTTGGGGCAGAGGAAGGAAAAGAAGCTCCATGTCATTTACTATGCCAGTAGGACTCTTGATGATGCGCAGTGTAAGTATGCTAATACTGAGAAAGAGCTTCTGGCTATCATGTTTGCTTTTGAGAAGTTCAAGTCTTATCTGGTTGGGTCTAAGGTTATTGTTCACACTGATCATACTGCCTTGAGATACCTTCTGACTAAGAAGGATGCCAAACCTAGACTGCTGCGATGGATACTCCTGTTGAAAGAGTTTGATCTGGAGATCAAAGATAAGAAAGGGATTGAGAACGGTGTTGCAGATCATCTGTCTAGACTGCGTATAGAGGAAGACGTCCCTTTGGATGACAACCTACTTGAGGAACACGTATATGCCATTGGCATTGGCAACATTGAGCAATCCGCACCACCTCGAGCAACCAAGCTTCTTGAGATACCTTGGTTTGGTGAATTCGCGAACTATTTGGCTGCAGACAGGGAACCTGATGATTTTGTTGGGTACAGGAAGAAGAAGTTCTTGAGAGACATAAGACATTACTTCTGGGACGAGCCATATTTGTACAAGCACTGTTCTGATGGGGTTTTTAGAAGATGCGTATCAGAGGAAGAGGTTCTGGGTATTCTGTTTCATTGCCATGGTTCAACTTATGTAGGACACTTTGCTATATTTAAGACAGTGTCTAAGGCTCTACAAGTTGGCTTCTGATGGCCAACTATGTTTAGAGATGCTCATGCTTTCGTCTCTAAGTGTGATTCATGTCAGAGGCAAGGCAATATCAGCAATTTTATCTTGGAGGTTGAGGTGTTTGATGTCTCGGGTATTGATTTCATGGGTCCTTTCCCATCTTCTTATGGAAATCAATACATTCTCGTTGTAGTAGACTATGTGTCTAAGTGGGTTGAAGCGCTGGCTAGCCCGACCAATGATGCAAGGGTTGTTGTGAAGATGTTCAAATCTGTGATCTTCCTGAGGTTTGGTGTGCCTCGAGTGGTAATCAGTGATGGTGGTTCTCACTTCATCAACAAGGTCTTTGATGGTCTTTTGAAGAAGCATGGTGTCAAGCACAAGGTCGCCACTCCTTACCATCTTCAAACGAGTGGACAGGTCGAGATTTCCAACAGGGAGATCAAGAGCATTTTGCAGAAGGTTGTAGGCACTACGAGGAAAGATTGGGCTATAAAGCTTGATGACGCTCTTTGGGCGTATAGGACTGCTTACAAGACACTTTTAGGCACGACACCGTTTCATCTTGTCTATGGGAAATCATGTCATCTTCTAGTGGAGCTAGAGTACAAAGCAGCCTGGGTTGTTAAGTTGCTGAACTTTGACATCAAGTCTGCTTCGGAAAAGAGGTTAGTGCAATTGAATGAGCTGGATGAGATTCGTCATATGGCCTATGAAAATTCAAGGATCTACAAGGAAAAGACAAAGGTTTATCATGACAAGAAGATCATCTCTAGGAACTTCGCTGCAAATGATCAGGTGTTGCTTTTCAATTCTCGCCTGAAACTCTTTCCTAGGAAGTTGAGATCGCGATGATATGGTCCTTTCACCATCAAAGAGGTGCGACCATATGGAGCTGTAGTGTTGTTGGACGCTGCAGGAGGTGAGTTCGTGGTTAATGGTCAGCGCCTAAAGCCATATCTCGCTGACACTGAAATCGCTGAAGGAGACACTGTTCCTCTCATTGTTTTATATATTTGTTTGGCCAAAATGAAAAAAGTGTCAGTGCCTAAAAAAAACGAAAGAGGCATTGTCGACCTTAGAAAATCTTCATTTCGAAAGTCATCGGAGTTTTTGTTCTCATTTATGATTTATTCCATTTCTTTGGACTAAAATTTTGCTACCTATCTTTTTATTTTACTCTTATAATAATTATTATGTGATATTAAAATTGTTTGTAAGTGTTTCTTTCCTCATTTTTATGTTGTATATAATTTTATCTACACATATATGTATTTTATTAATTAAAATTAGAAGATCTTTTCAAACCCGGTTTTACCGGTTAGACCGGCTCGACCAACTATCTAATGACGATGTCAAGTCGATGTTCGGTCCGATTTTCAGAACATTGTTTTTTGGGAACAATAAAAAAAATATAACTACATGCATAATTTGGTCGACTAAACCCTAATAAGATTAAAAAAATTCCTATTTTCTAGTAAATTTCCTTTCTTCATGTTCATATTTTTGTTTTTCGTAGGCGGTCTCTAGGTCGATTGAACATCATTGGCTTGGGTCGAGCTTGTCTTTCAGGCCGAATTCGTCTTCATGGGCCTAGTTTGTCTGTCTTCTTAGCGGGTCAGTTTGGATATGAGTCGAATTTTTTAAGTGGATGCAAAACCTGGTATTATAAGCAGTATCATCAAAATCTATACTATATAAAAGTTGAAGCTACTAGCTTTTGAGGCCGTCCACCTAGGATTTAAATCAACCTATAGTGACATGACACGTCAAATATTTAGAATTATGTTAATTTTGTTTTTGTTGATAATAATTGAAAAATAAGACATGATTTCCTTATATCATTAGCTCATAATTCCAAGTAATTTCCAAATTTTTGTGGATTTAATTTCCTATTTCAACTTTAGATTAGGAAATTTCTTTAATTTAAAAGTCTTAAATATTTAAAAAAACGTTATTATTTCAAGTTTACGAAAAATTTAGGAAAAGTATAGATATCCTATTATAAAGGAAAAATTAATATCACATTCTAATAAATTATTATCCCAATAGAATAGGATATTACATTCATTCTCAATTAACTACAAAAGAGATTAGGAAAAATTCCCAACGATCCACAAAAAATAATATAATACAATAGAGATTAGGAAATTTTACAAGAAACTGAAAAAGATGGAAATGTTATAAAGATGAAGCTAGAAGGGCAATTGATATTGTAGAGAAGAACTTTATAGTGATATAGAATGATTACGTTGGAGCAAAAACAATCGTTAACAAGACTAAGAAGTAGTATCCTAAGCTTGATGGTTCAAACAATTATTGATAATGATCAATGTTTATATCTCTGCATCAAAAAACAAAAAAGGAGAAGCTAATTGGTATGGAGTTCTTGGTGTTGATCCTTTAACTGATGATGAAAAAATGAAAAAATACAAAAATTTAACTCTTTTCCTTCATACAGACAAGAACAAGTGTAAAAGTGCAGAAGATGCATTTAAGTTAATTTTAGAGCATTATCAAAAAAAAAAAAGTGGTTGAATTTAGAATTATGGTGTTTGTTGCCTGATAAGGCTAAGAGAATGTGCGTGCTTATGATCATAAGAGGCTATAAGATCTTAAAGGCGTCTACATATGATTTAAATCAACCTATAGTGACATGCCACGTCAAATATTTAGAATTCTGTTAATTTTGTTTTTGTTGATAATAATTGAAAAATAAGACATGATTTCCTTATATCATTAGCTCATAATTCCAAGTATTTTCTAAATTTTTGTGGATTTAATTTCCTATTTTAACTTTAGATTAGGAAATTTTCTTAATTTAGAAATTTCTTAAATATTTAAAAACCGTTATTATTTCAAGTTTACGAAAAATTTAGGAAAAGTATAGATATTTTGTTATAAAGGCAAAATTAATATCACATTCTAATCAACTATTATCCCAATAGAATAGGATATTACATTCATTCTCAATTAACTACAAAAGAGATTAGGAAAAATTCCCAACGATCCACAAAAAATAATATAATTACAATAGAGATTAGGAAATTTTACAAGAAACTGAAAAAGATGGAATGTAATATATTCGAGTCATGCTTTTTGTTATATGGTATTGTTCTATCTTATGATATATCGACACAAGTTTATTGCTTTATTACATGTATCAAGTAAAGTATTTGTTTCACCGCGCGATGATTTATTTGTTTCGTTTGATGGATTTTGCGATTAATAGGGTCACGTGTACTTCTAATTATTTGAGGCGAGGTTTGTCTAAGCATGTGATGTTATTTACATGATCTTCAAGTTCCTTAATTAGTTAGCCATCAAATTATTCATCAAATCTTTCTTCATGTTATATTTTGTTCTTTAAAACAATAACATATCCTTATATCGCAGGAAAATGAGACCTTAGAAACAAGGTTTTACACAAGGGATGTATGAAATTTAATAGAATACATAATATATAGATATCCTTTTTCTATGATACTCAATTTCTTTTGTACTGAAATTGATTTGTGTACTAAAGCAAGATCCGCGTAAAGAAGCATATGCAAGTTCATTCAAAGAAAGCATGGATGCTTGAATGAGAGGAATATAAACCTTTTTGACTTTGGTTTTTGAATATATGCAATTTTGAAGTTCGTGTTGTTTTTTTCTTTTTTTTCTTTGGATTTTACAAGAAGCAAATCCATTTTTCTCCCACCACAGTCTATCTCGAAACTACATTTTAAGGAAGTCATTTTGGAACAACATTGTGTTATGTCTATTTAGATTTTGTTTTAAACGATTTTTTCTACTACTAAGTATGAATGGTAGTTAACTATACTTTTGTGTAGCCATTTGAACATGAAAATTGAAGGTACATGTTTGTACAAAAATGAGAACTTTGGAAAAAATTCTCTTGAAAGACGATGACTTTGCAAACTTGAAAGAAAAAGATTCTTAACTATCATCAACTTTTTACAAGTATAAAAAAAATTGGTGATGAAGAGGAACTCAAAGAGTGTTTGGATAAATATTTAGCCTATGATTATTTAAAAACAAACTGCTAAATTTCCAGCAAATTGCAGATTCTAAAAGAGTGGCAAGCTGCTCAAGATGAGCTACCAAAGAGAAGTGTCTCCGTGCTTTCAAACAACAATGAGAATATGCTAGGGAACGGTACGGTCTCCTTTACTGATGCTGCTTAGAGAAAGAAAGTGCAGACTTAGGATGGTTTTTCAAGAATGAAGCTTAGAAAATTAATGAGGAATATGTCGACTCCATTTCAAATGTTCCATCGGTCTTCGCAGCCGAATCATGGGCTGTGATCAATGCACTACAGAAGGCTCGAGAAAAAGGTTTTGAGACCTTACACGTATGCTCCGATTCTCAGGTTTTGTTTAACCCTCTTCGAAAGAAGAAATCACATATGGAGATACATAACCTTCTTTTCGAGATTATTATGTAAGCTACCCATTTTAGGAAACTTTTGTTTCTTTTTGTTCCACGAAAAACCAATATGGCAGACGGATTCGTTATCTAAAAGAGCGTTATCAGCTCTTGATTGTCGACAGGTTTGATGTAATAATAAAATATCATCTTCTTAACCAACCAAAAAAAAAAAGAGGGGTGACAAACAAAACTTGGCAATAAAAAGAAAAATTGAAGTTGGTTTCAGTGAAACACATACATCTCTTTCTCTATCACGAGGCCTCTCTAATAAACCATTTTTAAAACCGTTATATTTAACGAGGTTTTCGAGTCTATTTGGTTGCATTTTGGTAAAATCATTACTTTTTCAACATTTTTGTTCTCTCATTGATTGATGTATTTTGTCATTGATGCTAACGTAGCAACAACATCGTTTTGTGACAGGTTGTATGGTGTCTGTAAATAGAATCCTATGGCTGCAATAATTGGAAGATTAGTACTACCTTTTTATTATACTACCTAGCGGTGAAAATTCAGTTTTATATGACCACAATCATGAGAGGTGAACCCTTACGTAAAAATATCACTTTTGGTGTGTACATTTGTAAAAATACCATTTTGGGTTGTCCATTTGCAAAAATGCCACTAATTATGGATTTTAAAAGATTAAATCTTCCGACCGAAAAAACAAAAAAGATTAAATCTTAAAATTTTAAACCCTAAAAATGTTTTTACCCCTATACCATCAAAACTAAACTCTAATACAACATAATTAACCTAAACACAAATAATATAATGAATATATAGTTTTAAAAAATGGCATTTTTGCAAATATTTTGAAAATGTGGCATTTTTTAAAAGTGGCACTTGAAAAGTGACATTTCATAAAATTTCTTTTAATGTTTATGATAAATTAATTAATTATTTATTTACGATTGTTTCACTTTTTACCATAACACTTTTGTATTCGTAAATGTCTACGTCTACCTAATTTAAAAATTAGCAAGTCCAAATATATATATATATATATATATTAAACGCGTATATTGGTAACACAAACCCACGCGTAGCGTGGGTACAAAACCTAGTCTATACTATAAGAGCATCTCCAACCCACCCTCAAATCCTCAAATTTTGAGGTTTTTGTCATTCCAACCCACCCTCAAATCCTCAAATTTTGAGGTTT
Source organism: Arabis hirsuta (assembly GCA_964056655.1). Taxonomy (NCBI): domain Eukaryota; kingdom Viridiplantae; phylum Streptophyta; class Magnoliopsida; order Brassicales; family Brassicaceae; genus Arabis; species Arabis hirsuta. The sequence goes on along the minus strand of OZ053298.1, from coordinate 39,917,122 downwards.
TTGTCATTCCAACCCAACCTCAAATCCTCAAAACTATATATTTTTTTTTTTGGTCCTTATAATAATTTATTTTCACAAATACATATACTAAATTTAATTTAGAATAACTTAAGTACACCAAAATAAAATAAAATAGGATAAATATTACATAACATTAAAATAAAGTTCACACAATAGAAGATACATTAAATAAAGTTCACACAAAATAAAAATACATTAAACAAACTTAGCACAAATTAAAGCAAATTACATAGACACTTAAATATTACATATCTTACAAGTGGTATCAAAATACCAGAATTCATCGGTTAACCGGTCCCTGAACCTCCAAGATAATCGAAATATGGTTGATAAATATTTGGATCAAATGAAGGTTGTTGCTGCTCTTGAGTTCTTTTTTGCATGATTCTCGCTTTTTCCAATCGCACATACTCACGTGTATCATCACCGAGAGAGTCTAAATTTGTTAGTAATATCTTATCATCTTGTTCTCGTTCTTTTAAGGCTATTCTTTTAGCCTGATTTTGGAGAGGTAATTGCTGCAACTCGTAATTTTTACTCCTAGTTGATGCACTTTCTTTTAAGAAATTAAGGATTTGATCGTTTGATGAAATCATAGAGTCAGCAGATGAATTATTACCTTCAACCATTTTTCTCTTCAATTTTGCTTTCTTTGATCCAATGGGGCGTTGTGTTGAATTTGATCCACCATCTTCACTGCTTAAGTTGATTGAAAATGAAGACAATCCAGGAGATTGTGAAGTTGGAGATCCGGCTGTATCGCTTCCAGCAGTGGGAGTTTCTGGAATATTGATGTGGACATTGTCGGTAAACTTCAGAATATCCTTCATCAAGACCCACACGTGATCAAATTTAAAACCTTTTTTAAGTTTTGGATCTTGTATCAATAATTGCTTTGCTCTATCCATCTGCATTGATTTTTTTACTTAAAATTATGTTTAGTAAATATTCAAATATCATATATATAAAATAACACACTTGTTGAATATTAACTTACTATGTCTTGTTCGGATGCTCCACTTGGATGCATATCCTCCACTTGGTGGACACAACTCTTCAAATTCCTAACAGCATAGAGAATAACACTCATCCTACCTTGTAAAGATCTACTGCTTCTACTCTCCCAACTCTCAATTTTTTTTTCATTGTAAATTTTTTCTATGTTTCCCCATAATTTTTTCATAGCTTGGTTATTGCTAACTATTGGATCTTGCAAAATTTTTAAATACACTCGACATAACAGCTCATCTTCTTGGTGACTGAATGAAGAGCCTCTAGTTTTTTCCATATATTTTTCTAGAAAAGAAAGAATTGTTTGAAGTGTGAGTTTTTTTTTAGGGGAAGTCTATTATTTATACACAATAAAGGATGGATAAGAATGCAAATACATGGACACAAATATGTTTCACAGATTTCCTTATCTACAATGTTGGATATCTTGGATACATTGATGATAGGGCTTTAGTCTAGGGAGAATTACAAAAATACCACAAATGGGCCGACAGCATTTATAAGGATGTTTTACAGTTTATAAAGATTTTTTATAGTTTATAAATCATTTTTTACAGTTAGTTATAAGGATTTTTTACAATTTATAAGAATTTTATAAGGATTTTTTACAGTTTATAAGGATTTTATAAAGATTATATAAGGATTTTTTACAGTTTATAAATCATTTTTAGTGTTAGTTTATAAATAATTTTTACAGTTTATAAATATTTTTTACCGTTTATAAAGTTTTTTTACAGTTAGTTATAAGGATTTTTTACAGTTTATAAGAATTTTATAAAGATTTTTACAGTTTATAAGATTTTTTTAAGGATTTTATAAGTATTTTATAAGGATTTTATAAGGATTTTTTACAGTTTATAAATCATTTTTAATGTTAGTTTATAAAGAATCTTTACTGTTTATAAAGATTTTTTTACCGTTTATAAAGTTTTTTTACAGTTAGTTATAAGGATTTTTTACAGTTTATAAGGATTTTATAAGGATTTTTACAGTTTATAAGGATTTTTTAAGGATTTTATAAGGATTTCTTACAGTTTATAAGGATTTTATAATGATTTTTTACAGTTTATAAATCATTTTTAGTGTTACTTTATAAAGAATCTTTACAGTTTATAAAGATTTTTTACCGTTTATAAAGTTTTTTTACAGTTAGTTATAAGGATTTTTTACAGTTTATAAAGATTTTATAAGGATTTTTACAGTTTATAAGGATTTTATAAGGATTTTTTTAGATTTTATAAGGATTTTATAAGGATTGTTTACAGTTTATACGAATCAGAGAATTCTCTATGTGTCAGAGGGTAATATTGGATATCTTCAATCTAAGGGTGGATAACAAAAGAGATATGATGAATGGCATAGATGAGATTCACAGATTTTTCCTTATCTTAAATATTGGATATCTTGGATAGGATGATGATAGGATTTCAATCTAACGGTGTATAGCAAGTGAGATGTGATGAATGGTATAGATGAAATTCATAGATTTCATTATCTTATTTAATAGTAACATTTTATCTATAAAACACACATATAGCTGTTAGCCAAACATCACAACTTGTTCCCTTACAAAAAAAATGAATTTTAATATTGGAGGTCCATCTTTTTCTCAAAACTCTTCTTCTTCAGACTCCTCTGAGTTTGATGATTTTTTTATGAATGACATTGAAGCAATTGATAAAGAAGAAAATATTGCTATCAATTTGTTTCTCAACAACAACCGCCTTCTTCATCAAATCACTCAAGCAAACAATCAAGTAAATTTTCGAGGCTCTATTCCTGGTCACGCGGTTGTACACCGTGACAGAGAAAAAACCCAACAAAATTTATTCAATGATTACTTCTCGGACAATCCTGTGTATGGTGAAAGAGAGTTCCATCGGCGATTTCGAATGTCGAGAAGGCTTTTTCTTCATATTGTTGATGCTGTTAAAGAACATGACAACTACTTCACTCAACGACGTGATGGTTTAGGAAGATTGGGCTTATCAACCTTGCAAAAAGTAACAGCTGCCATTCGGATCTTGGCGTATGGAATGCTTGCTGATGCCACAGACGAATACATCAAAATAGGAGAGTCTACGGCAATTGAATGCATGAAGCGCTTTAGTCGAGCAATTGTCGAATTTTTCTCGGAGTGGTATCTCAGGTCACCAACAGCAGAGGACGTTGCTAGGCTTCTCCACATCGGCCAACAACGTGGATTTCCCAGAATGTTGGGTAGTCTTGATTGTCTGCATTGGAAGTGGAAAAATTGTCCAACTGCTTGGGCCGGACAATTTGCAGGTCGCAGCGGAGCACCTACAATCATTCTTGAAGCAGTTGCAGATTATGATATGTGGATATGGCATGCCTACTTTGGCATGCCAGGAAGCAACAACGACATTAACATTTTGAAGTCATCACATTTATTTTCAAAGCTTGCTGAAGGTACCGCTCCTCTTGCCAATTACATTATTCAGGGAAATGAGTATAATATGGGTTATTATTTAGCCAATGGTATTTATCCAAAATGGTCAACTATTGTTCAAACTATAAGAGATCCCCAAGGTCCGAAGAAAAAATTGTTTGCAGCAAAACAAGAAGCATGTCAAAAAGATGTCGAACGTGCCTTTGGAGTTCTACAATCTAAGTTTGCTATCATAGTAGGATCTGCACGTTACTGGAAGAAAGAAGACTTGCATGATATAATGACAGCGTGTATCATAATGCATAACATGATAATCGAGGATGAACGTGATATCAACGCACCAATTAGAGATGCAAGATCAGCGCCTGAGGTAACTGTTGAAATAGCAGTAAATGAACATACCCGATTTCAACAATTTCTAGCTCGTAATCTACAAATTAAAAATAAGGAGGCTCATTTATCACTTCGGAATGCGTTGATTGAGCACATATGGGAGCATTACGGAAATAATGCTTGAGTAATTTGGTATTTTATATGTAACTTTCTAAAATTTGTGTGTATGTGTATTGTTTTATTATATATGTAATTTATATTATCTTTTATTATATAATATTGTAATATTGTGTGTTGTATAATATATTAAATGTATGTTTTATATGTATTTGTGAAGTTTTATCATTATTTGTAATTTTTTGTTAATGTCAATGACTATAATGCAAATGAAGAAACTTTTAAGGATTTTTGTGAGGATTCATGGTTGGAACAATCAACCCTCAAATCCTCATTTGAGGTTTTGCTCCCCTCAAAATGAGGTTTCGGGTTGGAGATGCTCTAATAAGAGGCCAACATTCTCAATATGAAACCACATGGCGGGCTATATTACTTAGATGTGTGCAGTAAAAAAATAAAAGCGATTCTGAGAAAAAAATTGTGAAGAGATGGAAGGAGAAGCGTTCGATATTCTTTCATCGACGATGAGTTCGAAGCTGGTTTTCAGGGTTTATGATTCGTTTATTGATGATGATGATGATGATGATTTCGATTTGTTAAAATCCTAAACTGTTTTCCTTCAATCCGATTATTGGTTCTGCTATGAGATTCAATCGAAGATCTTCCCTTCTTTCGCTCAACCCCAACATCAGCGGTTTCACTCAATCCTCACATCTCTTTGCGTCTTTGTTTGTTCTTCGCATTCGCTTCTCTCAATCCAAACTCGATCGCCTCTCTCCTCCTCTTCCTCACTCCCAAAACTCTAATCTTCTGCGATTCAGGTAGACTAGAGGAAGACCGTGTTGTTGCTCTTGGACTTATTGCTGCGATTCAGGTAAACCAATCTCTAACAACTAGTATTTTTTTATGCAATTATGGATGAGAAGTTGTGAATTTCAATTCATGTTGGAAATTGCAAACATCTTAGACGCATTTAGCTTCGATGATGTTTAATTAATTTTCAGATTGGAGCTATTGGAAATCTTGTCCACTCACCTTCTTGGTCGTTTGGCTCAGGTAGTTATGTTTTCGAATCAGCATATCATTGTTTTTGTTGCTTTTGGAATATGGCTCTGTATATATTATCGTGTTAAATCAGACATGTTAGAGCATCATCAACGCAGGCATCTTAAGGTGTTGCTTAGTCAAATTTTGTATTTAATTAAATAAATATAAGCTGATTTACCCAACATCGATGCTTAATTAGAGGCTTTAAGCATCGATTCTTGTAGGACACGTGTCGCTTGGAGAAGAAATTTTTTTTATCTGCACCTGCCTTTCACTTCTCTCTCTCTCTTTCTGGAATCGATCTCCGATTTGCGATTTCCATGCGATTTCCATGCGATTAATCGAATTGATTCGATCGATTTACAAAAACCCGCAATCGAGAGAGAGTAAAGAGTATTTTATCAGAATCGATTTGATGAAGGCAAACGCAGAGGCCCGAAAGGAGTATGGAGAGAAAGACTCCGGTGAGGAAACCTCACACATCCACCGCAGATCAATTTATATTGGTCGGAGGTTCCACCGCCGGATTCTTCTTCCTCTGCTTCTCGCTCCGCCGTTCGTTCTCATCAGGTACACGAATTTCGGACAATTTGGTTTGAGCGATTTACTGCCTTAGCACTTTTTCGATATGGTTGAGATTTGATAGATTGTAATCCCTGTCTTTATTACCATCTGTTTGGGTTTTGGAATATGGTTGAGATTGTGATAAATGTTTTGGATGCTAGTTAGATACATGTCTATGTCGCAAATCTTTTCACCATTTAATCCCTTTTTTGTTGCTTCTTCTTCTTCTTCTTCTTCTTCTTCTCTTATTATTCTTCTGCTCATCTATTTCTCTGTTTCTTATTATCAGCTTCTCTGTCTCCTAAATCCTCAATCCGATTTTTTAAGAGCTTCTCTGTTGCTTCTTCTTCTTCTTCTCTTATTATTCTTCTGCTCATATGTTTCTCTGTTTCTGATCAGCATGATCAACGTCTCCTAAATCCTCAATCCGATTTTTTTGCTTCTCTGTTTCTTATCCTGTTTCTTCTTATCCTCTTTTCCTCTTTCTCTGTCGCTGTTCTGTTTATGTTCCTTTTGGAAAGTTTCTTCTTACTCTTTCTGATCAGCTTCGTTGTTGTGTTTCTTATCCTCTTTGTTTCGGAAACATTGTATCTTGTACTCTTCCTGATCAGCTTCTCTGTCTCTTATCCTCATTTGTTGTTTCTTCTTATCCTGTTTTCCTCTTTCTATGTGGTTGTTCTGTTTCTTATATAAATTTTAAAGAGTCTTCTTATCCTTTTTGCTTCGGAAACAGAACATATGTTTTCCTACAATCTTATCAGCTTCTTTGTTTCTTATCATCTGTGTTGTTCCTTCTTGTCCTCTTCGTTTCAGAAATAGTTTCTTATCCTCTTTTTACACCATTTCCTTATGAATCCATTTAGTCATTCCCCCAATTTTGTTGACCTCTTGTCCAGTCAACAAGATCCCGAAACCTACTCTACTGTAAACCCTACTATACAACTTGGATCATCCCAAGTCCCTATGTTTAGTAGTCAATGCACTGAAGAGTCAAGCTTCGGTGAAGAAACGCCTGGAGAGCGTAAAGAAAGGAACAAATGGAATCCACCGGATGATCTACTGCTCATTAGTGCATGGCTGAACACGAGCAAGGATCCCGTGGTATGCAACGAGCAAAAGTCAGAGGCTTTCTGGAAAAGAGTTGCAGACTATTTTGCATCTTGTGGTAAGGTTGGTGGACATGTAATCAGAGAGTCAAGTCACTGCAAGAACCGGTGGCAGAAGATTAATGACATTGTTTGCAAGTTTTGTGGATGCTACGAGGCTGCAACAAGGGAGAGAGCAAGTGGTCAAAACATGGATGACGTTCTGAATCGGGCTTACAAAATCTTCTTTAACAATCACAAGAAGAAATTCAACCTTGAGCATGCTTGGAGAGAGCTTCGTTATGACCAGAAATGGTGTGAGCTTTCTACGAGTAAAACTGATGGAAGCAGTAAGAGAAGAAAGGTTGATGATGGTGCACAATCATCAACCTCTCTTGCTGATGAAGCAAGCAAACGTCCTCCTGGTGTTAAAGCGGCTAAAAGCAGAGGAAAGAAGAGTGTGGATGAAGGCAAAGATATTCCGGAGTTTCGAACCATTTGGGAGATTAAGGAAAAAGACTTGGCGATGAAAAATACACTGGCGAATAAAAGTATACTCGATAGTCTCATTGCGAAAAAAGAACCATTATCTGAGAGTGAACAAGCTCTAAAAGAGAAGCTTATTTCGAACATGTTGGCTAATTAGTGGTATAAGCTTAGCTTTTACTTTTGTGAGAACATAGAGTTGCAAGTACTATTTTACTAATTTCTTCAGGTTGTATTTGCAGGTTCTGAAGGCGACTTAAGTGAGAAAAGAAGCAATGGAGCTGTGAAGGCGAGTTTTTACTAATTTCTTGTGTTATGTAACAAAACGTCTGTTGTATATGTATGACCTTGTTGTATTTGTGTTTTTACTAGTTAGTATGATATTGTGTTTCTCTGTTTCACGTATCAAAAAGCTTTTGACTCTTCTTTGACATAGCTTTTTGTTACTTGTGAATTGTATGAAAACTTATATGTTTTTAGTTTAATATGCATTGATTATGTTGCAGTCATCGGATTTTTACCATTGATTATATTAGGATATTTCGTAGATGGAAAGTGGCAGTCATCGGATTTTATAACAACAACACTATCGGATTTTAGCTTATTTTTTGGGATTTCGAGTAAGCATTTACGTAATTCAAATAGTCATGACGTCTTGACCGCAATAACCACACAAATAACTACAAAAGCCAATGTAATTAGAGTTTTTAGAATTTTCGAAAATAAGGAGTAGGAGTAGGACAAAACAGAGGATTGACATCTTAAGAGGTTTACTTGAACTTTGCCTAGATAGTTATTGTAGATCTTTGAACTTGGATCTAAATAAGACAAATTTTGATTTTACTGTTAGGAATTATTATAGTTGGATCGATAGTTAAAACATGATAGCAGAAGAGTGAACAAACCAAATAAAATGTTTGTTGATTGGAGAGAACAAACCAAAAGCCAAATAAAATGTTTTTGTCTTCTAGGAGACTTAATGTGTCGGCAAAAGAAGTCACAAGACTTTGGAAGCTAGTGTTGGGATTTTTGACAAGCTACCACACGACTTTGGAAGCTTTTGTTGGCTCTCATCTTATTCTCACACAAACTACATCTTACTCTCTCATCTTATTCTCACACAAGATTTTGTATTGGCAAACACAGCATCATCCAACAAATTTCTCTTCTCTCTTTGTTTTCTTCTTCTTCCATAACAAGTTTATGGCTTCTTCTTCCGATAATATTGTTAACGAGTCACTTGATGAATTTTTTGATCAAATATTCGAGCAAAGGTTCGAGAATTTACTCATCCGTAATGATGATCATCAAGAGGCAAGGGAGTCCAGAAAAAAAGAGCTTTTATTGAAAGAAATTGCGAAGAAGGCGACTTGCGTTTATGGAACGATTATTTCAGTGATGCTGCAACATACCCCGCTAATTTATTCAGACGACGTTTTAGAATGAACAAACCATTGTTCTTGCGTATTGTTAATCGACTGTCCAATGAAGTTCCATTCTTTAGACAAAAGAAAGATGCTCTCGGAAGACCTGGTCTTTCTTCACTTCAAAAGTGTACAGCATCAATTCGTCTCTTGGCATATGGTACTGCGGCTGATGCGGTTGACGAGTACCTCCGGATCGGTGCAAGTACTGCTCGTTCTTGTTTGGAAAATTTCGTCGAAGGAGTAATAAATATTTTCGGCGATGAGTACCTAAGAAGGCCCACCCCGGAGGACCTTCAACGATTACTTTATATTGGAGAGCTACGTGGATTTCCCGGGATGATAGGAAGCATCGACTGTATGCATTGGGAGTGGAAAAATTGTCCCACCGCTTGGAAAGGGCAATATTCACGTGGTTCTGGAAAACCCACAATCGTTTTAGAGGCTGTAGCTTCATATGATCTCTGGATATGGCACGCATTTTTTGGACCTCCAGGTACGTTAAACGATCTCAATGTGCTTGATCGATCACCCGTATTTGACGATATAATAAAAGGTCAAGCTCCACTAGTGAATTTTTCTGTAAATGGAAGTCAGTATCAATTAGCATACTATCTCACAGATGGTATTTATCCGAAATGGGCAACTTTTATCCAATCTATTCAACTTCCACAAGGCCCAAAAGCATCTTTATTTGCTGAAGGTCAAGAAGCTACCCGAAAAGATGTCGAGCGTGCATTTGGAGTCTTGCAAGCTCGCTTTGCCATTATTAAAAACCCGGCCCTTTTTTTGGATAAAGCAAAAATTGGAAAGATCATGAGAGCATGTATCATCATCCACAATATGATAGTCGAAGACGAACGAGATGGAAACACTCAATTTGATGTATCAGAATTCCAACAAGGAGAAGGAAGCGGAAGTTCAAATGTGGATATGACGTATTCTAGTGATATGCCTACAAATCTCGCCAATATGATGGGTGTTCGAACAAGAATTTGTGATAAACAAAGACATCAACAATTGAAAGATGATTTGGTTGAGCATATATGGGAAAAATTTGGACATACGCAAGATGCCGACTGAGAGTTCATTTCTGTTTATGATTTCTCAAAATATGTTTAAAATGTTTTAATGCTAAGTATGTTTCAAATTTTATTTATTCCAATGTATTTTATGTTTTATTTATAAATAAATTTTAAACTTACAATAAAATAATTTTTTTCTTTTTCTTAAGCACCCCTAATAGAATTCTTCTATTGGAGCAGCGAAAACTATAAGTTCTTAACAAAGGTGCTTAAAACAGATTTAATAATTAAATATACACTAAGCACCCTCATAAGCATCCATGCATTGATCATGCTCTTATGTGATAATGTCCTCGACGCCATACAAATGTTTTGAATGTTGCAGGACATAAAACATAAAGGAGGCATAGTGTCACTTCTAAATCTTCTTGATGTTAAAATAGGGTATGTGCACAATGCTGCCTTTGCTTTGTATGGCCTTCTCGATAACGAGGTAAACCAAACTCACAAATTAACAATGAATAATTTTCAATACAATTACACTCTTTGCACACCATGAGTACTTAATTAATATTTCTGTAAAACAGGAAAACGTAGTAGATTTCATGGAGGCTGGAGGTATTCAAAAGCTTCAAGACAATAACTTCACCGTTCAAGTATGCATTCACCTGCCTACGTTTTCTACACCAATCTATTGTATTCTCATTTGCAGCCGACTAAGGATTGTGTGGTGAGGACATTAAAGAGGCTAGAGAAGAAGAAGATTCATGGACGATCTGTGCATACCTATTTCTGTTTGATGTTTTGATTCGTACTTATGTATGGGCTTGGCTTTAGTCTCCTGATGTCAAATTGTTATCTCAGGTACTAAACCAATTACTATATCAGAACAACCGAGAAGACTATATAAATTCGAATTGCTTTGACTCTTGCACATCTTTGTGACCCTAAAGATGGAAAATTAATTTTCACTGATAACAATGGTAATCATCTCATTTCATAATTTTATAAAGAAACTTATTTTGTTGGTTTACTGTTCCTGATCAATAGACTTATTACTAATGCAGGGGTAGAGTTTTTATTGGAGCTTCTATATTTCTCAAGCATCAAGCAGAAAGCGTTTTATTCGAATTAGATAAAAAAGTTACATCCTTTGCACCAAAGGGTTCAGTTCCTTCCTCGCCCACCCAATGGGTAAAAATATCTTCATTTCTTAATTCAAGTATCAAAATGAATTCTGCTTTGAGGTCTTCACATGTTATTGATTGTAATACTGCAGGTATGTTTGGGTGAGGAATTCGTGAACAAGCAGCAGAGATATGGATGATATAACATTTAACCCCATTTATGTTTTGATTAAATCTACCAGTGACAACACGGTTTTTCACTAAGTAATTCCATTACATACATTAGGTAAACAATTCTAGGCTCCCAAGATTTGCTTGGTAGCTTCCTCGGATATATTTCGTGCTACGTTTGATGGTCTATACAAGGTAAGCTTCTGAATTAACGATTGTGATATCCATCTCATCATAATATCACTCAGACTAATGTGAGAATTGGTTTTAGGAACGCAACGCCAAAATGTGGAGATAGGAACCAAAGAAGAAAAATTTACGCAATGAGGAAGGTTTTTTGTTATATTTTCTCTTTGGTTTTCACCATACACTGCTATGGATTTGATATTTTTATGTTAAGAACTTAGGTTTTTTCGAGAGAATTTAAAATAATTAGAAGGAGAAGTATTCGACTGTTATCTCCTTGTTTGGATTTGGAAGTCTTATATATTATGGAATTTGATCACTAGACACATGATGTGTGAGACATCCCAAAAACATGTTGTGTTTATATAGTATTTTACTATGCCAACATATACCTAACTAATAATGGCCTTGAGCAAACCGTAGCATAGGAAAACATATAAAAACTAAAAAGTTGTTCTTCATGGCTTTTTATTACATGATCTAGGATATTGACATCTATAATGTGTTTGTATGCTCAAAACAAAACCTAAACAATGGAAAAGCACTACTGTTGTAGTCCGAAAGCGGAACAATGAAATTATAGTAGATAGGAGGTCGGAGAATGTCGTATATTGAGAAATGAGTTCGCGGATTATAAGTGTTACAGAATAGTTCGGAATCGATAGACCGGACAACCCCGGGCTATCAGATCGCTATAAACTAGGTGGAATATCTTAGACCGGACAGGTCCCGGGCTATTAGATCGCTACGAGCTGTTGAGAAGGTTATCCTTTCCCGGTGCTTTCCGGTCAGCGGTAGCTTTCCGAAAGTGTCCTCAGAGTCCTGAAAGAATATTTCTGGTCCCTTGTACTTTCTTCAAAGGAATAATGGATGAATTATCACATCACCTTTCCCCTATTTATAGTAAAATGTTGAAGGTACATACTAGGTTTAATTTACCATGGTTTTCAAATCTGACATTTGTTTGACCACACCATGGTTAGAACATGAGTTGGGCTTCAAAGGCTTATCGGGCTTCCAGATCGCTTGGACCGCAGGTCCTGGCCCAACAGTAGCCCCCCCCAGTCAACGAAATGAGATGGGCCGAGCTTCGTTGTTAATGGATTTGCGATCTGGATCCTGGGCGAATTGATCTTGCCACGTGTCGACGTTTGACTGGTCTGTCATGCGGAGTTCGGAGTTTTCGAGGTGCAACGTTTCGGTTTCCGCTCTGGATCTATAAAATGGGGTCTCCGCTCTTCTTTCTTTCATTTCATTCTGCCTGCTTCTCTCTCTAAGGTATTTTCTTCTCCTCTCTCTCTCTCTCTAACCTCTCTGGTTCTTGCTTTTGATAGATTTTGTTGCCGTCCCATCATCTGTTCCTTAAGTTTTCCGATCCATCTTTAAAGAAACCGCCGTGTTCATCTGATCCATGGCTTCGCCAACCCAGACCGATTCCCAGAATGATTTCTCCTCCGAACAAGCTTTCGGTAGTTCTTCTTCAGTATCTACCTCGACTAATCGTACTGCATCGGGGCAGGAGGTTGAGGCTGAGTCTGAGCCCGTCGAAATCCCTCAGAGGGGGCTGGACCACGAGGAGGCCGGGACCTCCGAGCCCGCTACCCCCAAACCTCGCAAGGCGGGGCGTCGACATCCCACTCGCGATTAGCTGGTGGAGGTCAGTCCCGAGGTGCAGAGAATCCCGACTACTTTGATTTGTCAGATTTCCCTCAGGAAGGAATGGATTCTCCGGGGCCAGGTCTAGGTCGCGATATCGTGCTAAAGCGTTGTGACGATTTCGAGACGTTATCCGATGAGACGTCGCTGACGATTATGCGATCTTCCCGGGATTTGTCGGACAGCGTGGATTTCCTAGTCCCGGGTGATCGCGACCGTCCCTGGTCACCTCAAGAAGGATTCATGTGTCTATACGAATCCTTCTTTATGGACAGCGGGCTGTTTTTTCCATTACCGCGACTGTTGATCGAGTACTGCGCTCGACGCGGCATAGCTATGTCTCAGCTCACCCACGCGTCAATTCGTAACTTCGTGGTATGTATGACGCTGGCCAATGAGCACGGGTTGGAATGCGACTGCGATTCTTTTGAGGCGATGACTTACTTCAAATGGGGGAGGCCTATAGGTCGCTTTTACTTATCAGCCCGTCCAAAATTCAAATTGGTTGACCCGGACTCCCATAGTGCAAGTACGAGGACTGGGAGCGATACTACTTCTTTGTAAAGATAGATGCAGCGTCGGTGGCGAATCCGGGATGGCCTATTCGGGCTGGCTGGAATATTAGATACAGTATGTTTAATCTCCGATGTGTTTTTACTCTTCTTGTCTGAGCTGACATCTAATCTTTTCCTTTGCATGCAGATTCTATTGTTCCTAGGATTCTTCTACCGGTGAAGCCCGGAGAAGATTTGTTGACCGACGTTCTGAGAAGCGTGATGCCTCAGCTTTGGCCAGAATTTATCGAATAGCGGATTCAAAGGTGCATAGGTCGGATCCTCACAGGTCAGTATTTTACTTCCTTGCTTCGTTCCGATTTGACCGAACTATTTATTGAAATACTCTCTTGCTCCCTGTAAGTTGTTTTGACTTGGAACTCGCTCCGCTTCATCCTTACACTTTTCCTCCAATCAAACCAAAGAAAGTCCGTCAAAAGAAAGAGGCGAAGATGGTTACGAAGAAGGCTACGTTCAAAAAGGTGAACTACACTCAAGAGGTCGGACCATCTGGTTCCAGAGGAACAGCGGGTTCAAAGGAGTTTGCTGCTACTAAAAAGGGCGGTCTTCAATCTAGCGAGCAGGTTGGGGCCCTTACTACAAAAAAAGTCGGGGCCTCGCTTGAGAACATCCGAAGAGACTTCTGGCTGGCAGAAGAAAAAAGCTCGTGTTAAGGAGGCGCGAGAAACAGAGGTCGAGGCCGATCCTTCCACTGAAGACATGGAGGCCTATAATCTGACCTTCAACTACAGTGGGCGGGAGCACATTGGTGATAATTTGCGAGCATCCGCCGATCTGCTTTCCAGGATCCCCTGCCATACGGACTATGATTTCCCCGATCCGGAGTCTTTGGTGGAGAAGGATGCCTACAAAGTGTTTGCGAGGAGCACGATGGAGGTGAGTTCGCTTTCGCCTCCTACCTTGTAATCTTTTACTCCTTTTCACACTGACCTTGCTTACTGAGCTTCTCGTCGTTTTGTTTTGACAGACGATTACCCACGTGAACATGCTTACCCTAAGGTATGAACGTCGCGTTCGGAGACTCGCCGATAAGCTCAAGGGTTTTCCTGATATAAAGGCGGAGGCCGACAAGGTAGCCGGTCTAAAAGAGCAGATCGCTAAGCAGAATCTTGCGATGAATGATCTTTCCTCGAAAGCCGAGGAGCGAGTCAGAGGGCGAGGTTTGCTGAAAAGGAGCTTGAGAAAGTGAGGGCGGAGAAGGAGTCTCTTAAGACCATCCATGACAGCGAGGTGACTCGCTTGCGAGCTTCCCGGGAGTACGAGGTCAACCAGATCGTTGCGAAGTGCAACGAGAAGTTGGGTAGGATCAAGAAATCGATCTCGGACACCGAGGAAGTAAACCGGCTTTCGGCCTTCATGAATCAAGCGATGACGATTAAGGACTACCTGGCCGTTTTGTCGGGAGAAGGAATCGCCATTCCTGACGACAAGCCGAAAGGTCTCGAAGAGAATTTTAAGAAGTTTGAGGATCAATTCGAGGCGTTAGACGTAGAGGAGGTCACGGAGGCGGACTTCGTGATATCTCCTCCCCATTTTCTGCTCGCGATCCCTCCTCGAACTGACCATGAAGCTCCTTTTGATGAATATGGGACTCAAATGACTGCCGCGGATAGGGAGGATATCGAGCCGGGCCGCGAAGATCCTGATGCAGCTCCTAGAGACTCGGCCACGGGTGAAGTTCTCGCTCCTCTTGACGGAATCCCGGTTATTCCGGATGTCTAGGCGCTCTCTCTTTTTTCTTTGTTGTTGTTGTTTGTTTGTTTCTTTTTTTTTTCCAGGCCTCTTGTGGCCTTAGTACTATGGTTTGTAAGGACATAACACTTTTTTTTTCTGCGCGAGAAGGCTTCAAATGAGATTTATCTTTTTGCCGTATTAACGCTTTCATCTTTTGGTAACTTTGTGAGTTCGTAGACCGTCGTTCGACTAAGCTTGCGGGGTCTGGCCGGTTTACATACTTACGTGTATCTAGGTCTTACTTAGGGTACTTAGGATTTTCTAAGTGTGCCCGTTTTACCTGCGACTCTGAGGTCGGCTTGTGACAATACCAGTTACGTAACTAAGTATGCGAGGAGGACTCGTCTTAGGGTACTTAGACGTTGCAGGACAGTTTGTGGGTCTGGCCCCGGCTTACAGGTCGCTAGGGGAAGTTCTTAAGCTTCGGTCCTAGCGACGTGGCTGATCAAACCACTTTTGTTCATGTGGAACAAAATTTGGTCGAATGCTTGGCCGAAGCATTGACGCGAAATAAGCTCGGAGCTTTCTAGACTGGGCGTACTAGCACGCGAAATAAGTTTGATGATTAAATCGTAGGCATAAGTAAATAGACGAGGAGTTGACGAACTGAATATATATATTTTTTATTAATAGCTGTGCCTTTTTATGGGTTGCCTACGTACCCATTGTGATAGGGATCAAGCCAATCGTAGTTCATTTACAAAAGTGACAAAGTGAGATCGCAGAGCGTTTTTTTTTTTTTTTTGAGGGAGACGCGGGGTAGGTGACCGGTTGTCCGCGGTCTGTAGCGGCGGGCTCGATCGGTTTTCAGGCTTTGTTCGTATTGAGGAGCTTGGTGTCGTAGTAGTATCTTTTGAGGCTCATGGCGTTCCAAGATCGCGGGATCATTTCGCCGTTTAGAGTCAACAGTCGGTAGACGCCAGGTCGGACGATTTCGGTGACTTGGTAGGGTCCTTCCCAGTTAGCTCCGAGTTTCCCAGCCTTGTAATATGCCGTGTTTTCATAAACCTTGCGAAGGACGAGGTCGCCAACATTGAAACTCCGGTTGCTGACTCGTTTGTTGTAATATCGCATTGCGAGCTGCTGATAGTTTTGAATCCGAGCTAGAGCTGCTTCTCGTTCCTCTTCGATGTGGTCGAGGTTGTCAACAAGCATATCGCCATTGGGGGCGTGTTTCTCAGTCATCGTTATGCGGCGTAAGCTATTGACGTTTACTTTGGCGGGTGCCATTGCTTCCAGACCGTAGGCAAGGGAGAGCGGTGTACGGTTGGTTGACTGACGGGGAGTAGTTCGGAATGACCAGAGTACGCCATCGAGTTCGTCTGCCCAGAGACCTTTCTTGTCCTCAAGTCGCTTTCGTAGACCGTTGACGATTATCTTGTTTGATGCCTCCGCCTGCCCGTTGCCTTGGGTGTTGATTTGCTTAATCGTATCTTCCACTTCGCACAGAAGTCTTCGAAGGTCGCCGAGATGAATTGAGAGCCATTATCTGTGACGATCTCATAAGGGAGCCCGTGACGACATATGACAAATTTCCAAACAAAATTCTACATCGTCGTGAAGTAGTCCGTGACCACGATGATGTACCGCTTCTGCCTTGACTTGGGGAAGGGACCCGTAATGTCCATTGCCCAACGCATGAAGGGGTAGGGCGCGGTTGCTGTAGAGAGCGGTTCAGTCGGGGAGTTAATCATCGACCCGTGGCGTTGGCACTATTCGCAGCAATGGGCGTGCTCGGCACAGTCTTTTAGCATTGTTGGCCAAAGGAAACTGAGGCGTTTAATTTTGATCGCTAATGCCCGACTTTCGGAGTGGTTGACGGCAGCCCCGTCGTGCGTTTCGGCCATGACCCCGTATGTCTCGTCGCCAGCCAAGCTTTGGAGTAATACGTCAGTGGCGTTCCATCTGTAGAGCTCGTCTTTAATGATGATGTAGTGCGCACTGTGGGTATTCAGCCTTTGTGCTGCCCACTTGTCCTTCGGGAGTTCGCCAGACACGATGTATGCGATGATCTCCTGTCGCCAGTCTGTCGTCGGGGTGCGGACGATCTGTTGTGGAGATGTTTCTGCGGTGTCGGGTAAATCGTTGGGTACGGTGTTTATGCTGAAGATGCCTTTAGGAAAAGTAATGCTTGGTTTGGTGATTGACTCGATCGGAATTACTCGGCGTAGATCGAAATCTGAGCTGGAAACTAAGGAGGCGAGTGCATCAGCTTGAGCGTTGTCTGCCCGTGGAATCTTTGTGACTTTGAAAGTGTCGAAGCCTTTGGTCAACTCGCGGGCAAGTTTTAGGTACGCCTCCATCCTTTCGTCATTGGTGTCGTATTCTCCGTTGAATTGGTTAGCTACGAGCTGGGAGTCGCAATATGCGTGGATTTACGAGGCGCCGACCTCTTTTGCCATTCGCAGCCCGACAAGTAGAGCTTCATACTCGGCTTCATTGTTTGATGCCTTGAATTCCAACCGGAACGACTGTTCCAAAATCTCCCTAGTTGGCAATTCGAGACGAATGCTGATGCCCGCTCCGTGCCGCGAGGAAGATCCGTCGACATGAAGAGTCCATTCATGATTGGTTGAGCAGATCTCTGGGGAGACCGGTGGTAGTTCGACTAAGAAATCGGCCAGGACCTGGGACTTGGCGCTGGTACGATTGCGAAACTCGATATCGTATTCGCTAAGCTCTATCGCCCACTTCGCCATCCTGCCGGATACGCTCGGACTGTGGAGGATCGTTCTCAACGGCTGTGTGGACATTACTACGATCGAGTGAGACTGGAAGTACGGTCGTAGTTTGCGGGCTGCGATGATGATCGCCTGTGCGAGTTTCTCGAGGAGATGGTAGAGTGATTCTGCCCCGTCTAAAGATTTGCTGACATAAAAGACTGGTTTCTGGTCACCCCGGTCTTCGCGCACTAATACCCCACTGACCGCCGCGTTGGTTACGGAAACATAGAGATACAGCGTTTCGTCTGGTTCGGGCTTGGCTAGCACGGGTGGTGTAGACAAGTAGGACTTGAGTTCCCCAAACGCGGCCTCACATCGATCGTCCCAGAGGAACCCCTTTTCTTTGGGAGTTCGCAGCAATTGATAGAACGGTAAGCTTTGGTCTGTGGATCGGGAGATGAATCTATTCAGGGCAGCGATACGGCCTTTAAGACGTTGGACCTCTCTTTTATTTTTAGGTGAAGGTAGGTTGATGATTGCGGTTATCTACTTCGGGTTGGCCTCAATCCCGCGCTGTATGACGATGTAGCCTAGAAATTCGTCCGAGGTGACCCCGAAGGTGCATTTGGTTGGGTTGAGTTTCATTCCGAATTTGTTCAAGATCGCAAAGCAGTCTCGGAGGTGGGTAATGTGATCGCCGGCCTTCTGGGATTTGACAAGCATGTCGTCGATGTAAACCTCCATTGTATCGCCGATCTGGTTGGCGAACATCCTGTTTACCAATCGTTGATAGGTCGCTCTGGCATTCTTGAGGACGAAAGGCATCACTCGGTAACATTATGTTCCGTGGTCTGTGATGAAAGCTGTTTTCTCACGATCGTCGGATGCATCATAATCTGGTTATATCCCGAGAAGGCGTCCATAAAGGAGAGAAGTTTGTTACCAGTCGTCGCCTCGATGACCTGATCTATGCGAGGGAGAGGGAAGCTATCTTTAGGACACGCCTTATTAAGGTCGGTGAAGTCGATGCAAACTCGCCACTTGCCATTCTCTTTCTTGACAACGACCGGATTGCAAGCCACTCCGGGTAGTGTACTTCCGCGATTGAGCCTGCTTCGAGTAGTTTGGCGACCTCCTCGTTCACGGCCTGGGCCCGTTCTGGGCCGAGCATCCGCCTTTTCTGTTTGATCGGTCTGTACACTGGGTCGACGTTTAGCACATGCGTCATTATGACTGGGTCGATTACCTTCATGTCTTGCATTGACCACGTGAAAGTCGTAACATTGGTGCTTAGAAACTGGATCAACTGTTGTCGCAGTGGTTCTTCGGGCTCGGCGCCAATCCCGACCTTCCGCTCGGGGTATCGCTCATCAATGTTGACTAGGATGACAGCCTCCTGCTGCGGGCTGTGGTTCGCCGGTTCACTAGGTTGGTTGATGTTGCAGGTGCCCCTACGCATTTGTTGCTCTGTGATGAAACACGATCTGGCGACTTTTTGACTTCCACGAATTGTGAAAACTCCCGTGGAGGTCAGAAATTTGACGCATTGGTGGTAGGTAGAGGACACCGCTCGAAGAGAGAAAAGCCAGGGCGTTCCCATTATGACGTTATACAACTTTGGTTTATCGACCACGATGAAATTGATGATCTTAGTGATGCCTCATGCGTAGACCGCCATTTTGATAGTGCCCACCGTCATTGTCGTTACTCCGTTGAAACCGGTCAGGGGCTTTGCATTAGGCTTTATTTTTTCGTCGCCTATGTCTATCTTCCGTAGCGTCTCGAGAAAAATGAGGTCGACCGAACTTCCTGTATCAACCAACACCCGAGTGACGTCGCAGTCTTCGATTTTCAGCTCGATGACCAGTGGGTCGTTATGCAGCATTGATTCGTTCTTGGTATCGGCCTCGCTAAAAATGACCGGCATATCGACCTCGGCCTGCAAGTGGTAATCTTGTTTCAAGGATACTTCCTTTTCGTGCTTCTTGAGGGAACGGACTGAGTTGGAAGTAGTTCTGAACCCGCCCATTATCATATAAATTTTACGCTTTAATGCGGGCTGACCTTGGCCAGAGCCCTTGTCATCACCAGATCGTTTCAGAGGGAGGGGGAGATCGACGTTGTTATCCGGGCTCTGTTCGTGCCGCCTATCGTGTTCCTCGGCTTGCCGTTTATCGGACTGGTTTAGAGATAGATCAACTTGTACCTTTTCCGCTGCTAAACTTGGCCATAAACTTATCCTTCAATTGCCGACATTGGTAGGTCGGTGGACCATAAATTTGGTGATAATCGTAGAATGACCTGGTGTCTGCCTCTTTTTCTTCTTCGCGAACGAACTTGAATGGCCACTTCTTGTTTTAGTTCTGAGCCGGGCTTGGCGTCTGACTTTGCTTATTCCCGACTAGGTTGGTCGTGAACTTTTTCTTGGTGTCCTTAAATTCCTGGTCGAGGTGTTGCCGAGGCTCAACGTAGTCATCTTCCACGGGCTCCTTTACTTTGGCTTTTTGGGCTGGCGATTTAGCGGGAGAATACTTTTTCGAGTTAGCGGTGCGGTCTTCTTCCAATGCGATGTAACGCGTTGCTCGGTGCATCGCGTCTTCGAGAGTGAGGGGCTTTTTCAGGACCAAGTCGGTTCGGAAGGGTGATTCGTGCCACAGAATATTTTGTAGAGTGCCGATGGCAGAAGTTTTGTGGACGTCCAACTCTGCTAACACCGCCTTGAAACGAGCCATATAATCGCGAAGGGACTCCTTAGGCCCTTGGGCCAATGCCCACAGGTCGGCGTCCGTCGCGCCGTCTTGAATATACATCAAGTAGTGTTTAAAGAAAGCCGTAGAGAGTTGATTGAAATTGTTAATGGAGGCCGGTTCGAGCCAGGAGAACCAGTCAAGCGCGGATCCCGTTAGGTGTTCAACGAAATACTGACAGTAGACCGCATCTCTTTCTTCTGGTGACAGCTGAACTCGTCCTATTGCGATGGTGAAGGCGGTCATGAAGTGCTTCGTGTTGGAGTAACCGGCGTAGGTTTGCAGGCGAAGCTTTGACATATATCTGAGCGGGGTGGAGGTGATCCGCTCTGTGAAAGGCGTTCGGTGGGTTTCCTCCAGCACGCGATCGATCTCGGGGGCTGACCTAAGAGTCCTGTGAACTTGGGAGTTCATATCTCGAAGTTTAGCTTTCAGGGCTTCGATCTCGGATCCCTGGAACGAATCGTGGTCGGGTGGGGCAGCTAGTCGACCAAGCTGAGCGCTGATCGGAGTTTGCGACGGGGTATTTAGGTTGATTATCCGATGGTGAGTCAGAGGTCGTCTGTGTCGTTCTGCTGCGTATGAGTGCGTTCGGATTTGCTGCGTTGGTTGAGGAGAATCCAACTGTTTTTGAATAACATTCTGGGCGTTTGATAGTTCGTCCAGGCGGACATTCGTTTGTCTAAACAGATCGTCCTGCTGATCGAAACGTCGCATGAGAGAGTTCAACATTGTGGCAAAGTTGACCTGCTCATTTGTGACAGCTGCGGGTTCGCTTCTTCTGGGCTCGATCACGGCGGGAGCAGTTTCTTTGTTAGCTGATGTTTGGTTGGTGACCGCACCTTCTGTCATTGTAACTGGATAGATTGTGTGGATTATTTCAGCGGTCTCTTGAGTTGTCGCGTTGTCAACTAGCCGACTGGTCGATGCTTCCGGACTCATAATTCCTTGCGTTAGAAAATCTCCAGCCCCCTACCTGGCGCACCAATTGTTGTAACCCGAAAGCGGAACAATGAATTTATAGTAGATAGGAGGTCGGAGAATGTCGTATATTGAGAAATGAGTTCGCGGATTATGAGTGTTACAGAATAGTTCGGAATCGATAGACTGGACAGACCCCGGGCTATCAGATCGCTATAAACTAGGTGGAATATCTTAGACCGGACAGATCCCGGGCTATTAGATCTCTACGAGCTGTTGAGAAGGTTATCCTTTTCTGGTGCTTTCCGGTCAGCGGTAGCTTTCCGAAAGTGTCCTTTTGAGAGAGTCAGAGTCCTGAAAGAATATTTCTGGTCCCTTGTACTCTCTTCTAAGGAATAATGGATGAATTGTCACATCACCTTTCCCCTATTTATAGTAAAATGTTGAAGGTACGTCCTAAGTTTAATTTACCATGGTTTTCAAATCTGATCTTTGTTTGACCACACCATGGTTAGAACATGAGTTGGGCTTTAAAGGCTTATCGGGATTCCAGATCGCTTGGGCCGCAGGTCCTAGCCCAACAACTACGAGGCCAAAGTCTTCGTGAGTGCGTTTCCTTAACGCTATTCTCATGAAACAATTCACAAATTATATAGTGTGTTATCCATACATTCTCACTTTAGAGAAGAAGATTGGTCGTATTGCCACTGAATTTTATAGATAGCATACCGTTTTTGATTTTTTTGTTCAGTGTATGATTGACCAGTAGACAACAACAAGAATAAGACGTGAGAAAATGAGAATCGAAGTGAAACAAAAGAAACCAAATAGGTTACAGCTGAAAAAAGCGAACGATTCATCGAGTGAGGGGGAATAGGCAACAATTGTGTGTGTTCTCCTCACATTTTTTGTATGATTTGCCTATAATGCAAGTCGCCAATGCTCAAGATTAGATAGAGCTGTCCAGATTCATCGATAATGTAATTGTAAATCCCGGTTCCAAGAAATATGTGGTGCATGTGGAGAGGTTTAAGAGAATTGATTTGGTTACCTATATCACCAAAGTGCACTTATCTTTTCCCTCACACATTCAAAGAGAACTCCAGAGTTAAGCGTGCTTGGGCTGGAGCAATTTAAGGATGGGTGACCTACTGAGAAGTCATTTCACTGCGTGGTCATTACTACGGGGAGCCGGGGCACATCAGGCCGAAATGTCCCAAGCTGCAGCAGAGGACAGGGTAGAGGAGGAGACTTGGGAACCAGAGGCTAAGATGAAGGCAAAGTTTTAGAAGTGGTTCGAGAAGCAAGTCGAGGTTTGAGTTTGTCTTTTTGGTTTCAGTCTCAAAGTTAGCATTTTTTTTGCTGTGTTTTTGGATTATGTATTTTCGTTCGGGGATGTAACGATTATTACATTTTTGAGATTAACAAGATGAGTATTTCTTATGGTTGAGATTTATAAGATGAGTATTTCTTATGGTATGACTTGGGTGGTCTTAAGTTATGTGTTTTGGAGATCAAAAAATAGAGGTTTAATGAGGATTTAAAACTTGTCTATTTTAGGGGATTCGAGAAATAGAAGTTCTATGAAGATTTAGAGTTTGTCTATTTCTGTGAGACTCTAGTGAAATACCCTAAGCGATTGGGTTGTTTAGAGTTGACCTGAGGATTGGTCATGATTGAAATGATATTCCGGGTTAGAGGAATGTCATATTAGGACCACGAGAGGTAGTTCTGGTCAGAGATGCTTATTGAAGTTTAATAAATTGATTGCTCTAGGGGTGCTGATCGGGTTGGTCAGGAGTGTGGACCATAGTGATTCGGTGTTACGTGATTCGAGGTCGAATCCGTGTTAGTGGGGAAGAATTATAACGCCCGCGAACCAAATTTTGGGAATTTTGGTGGTGCGTCGAACGACATAAGGGTCGAATTGACCCGGTTGATTCAATTTTTATCTGTTCGGTTTGCGGTTTGGTTAAGGAAACCCTATGGTTTGCCTATAAAAAGTGGGCAGCCGCAATGAAGTCGTTTTTCAGAGTTTCCAAAGAGTTTTCAGAGAGGATTAAGAGGAGGGAAGAATCATTGTTGATTTTTTCGTGTTCTTGATCCTAAAGCTTGTGAGTGTGATTGTGAGGCTCTGGAATTGAGTTTTGATTCGTGTTCCTGGCGAGGGAAGAAAGAAATCCGGATTTAAGAAGTTGGATCTCTGATTTTCGTGTGCTCTTCGTAATTCTTATTCCTTTTCATTCCGAAATCGAGGTGAGTGCGTGACCATGGCTTATCTGGGTGATTGGAATATCATGATGCGTTTTGCTTGAGGTTTGGAATGGATTGATGATTGATTACTGGTTGTTGATGTGTTTTCGTGTTGTTGGATGTTCATGTTGATGTTTTTCGTGCAGGTGATCGACACGTCGCGTCCTGGAAACGAGCCATAATAAGAGAGGCTCGTGTTCCATGGACACTGCGACGTGCGTCGATCGACACAAGTGATGTGCGTTGATCGACGCAAGTGATGTGTGTCGATCGACGCAAGGTCTGAAATCGTGAATTATTCGCAATTATTCATTGTTGATTGAGTTGCTTGGTATTATGGTATTTTTTTATGCCTGTGTGTATAGCCGGTAGATGAAATGATCGTCTCACTGAGTATTTGTGATAATACTCACGCATCTCGTTTTGTGTTTTTATGCGATTGTTAGAATTGCTAGGTTGCTGGATTGTTGAATTGGATTTATGAATTGGTTTCTTTTGGTTATTCGAATTGCTTATTGAAGTAATTGAATGATTCATTGTTTGAATTGAGTTTGATTTTCGCTGGTTGTTTGATATGTTCGAACCTGATGTGGAAGAATATTATTTATGGGAATAATAATCTGAATTAAAAAAATCCTAGTACGCACTGTCGGGGGTAACAATCCTAGTTCGTAACGAAGACGTTGCGATCAATTAGTGGGGGTGATTGTAACATCTCAGTTTCAGGAAATATGTGGCGCATGCGGAGAGGTTTAAGAGAATTGATTTGGCTACCTATATCACCAAAATGCACTTATCTTTTCCGTCACACATCCAGAGAGAACTCCAGAGTTAAGCGTGCTTGGGCTGGAGCAATTTAAGGATGGGTGATCTACTAGGAAGTAATTTCCAGTACCGTGTGAGTGAGGACAAAACACGAAGAAAGATCACGAGGTGATTTGCAGGGTTAGTAAACAAGTCTTTCGAGCCTCCCGGACTAACGCACCAACCGTCGGACTAGGGTGGGCCCACGGGCCGAGAGTGGGCATGAGACCCATTAGGAGATGAGGGTTTTCCCTGTATGTTTTTGAGAGATGAGGATTTTTCTCGAGGGGATAAGGATTTCTCCTGCATACCGATAGCTCGACGGCGGTCGGGACGTTAATGGCATTGAAATAGATTTTGCAGATGATGATCTGAAAGGATTGACTATTGCACATGTCTAGATTCTCTTGAAGGTTACTCAAATAATCTTCTTGTTTTATCTCTAAGACTATTCTCTATATGTTGTTTTCTATGTTAATTTTTTTTCCTTATGTTTAGGTGTATGAAAATAAGAAGCTCACACTGTCATCTCGCCATGGTATGTTCATTTTAATTTGATGTTATTTTTTGGTTCGTTGGGTGTAATTTCTGATAATGAAACTGAACTTCGTACAGTGGTTGGGGATATGATGAGCAGTAAAAGAAGTTACTTGTTGGATATCCCTGATGGCGATTTATATATTTGTAGACCTTTTTGTGACCAGGAAGTACTCAATCAAAACGCCATCTTTAGAAATTTAGGAGATAACTTCCTCATGCGACATTCAGGATGGTGTGAGGGGTCAAATGGAAATGACTCGCATAATGTTTGTGGTCGCCTTTTCACAACATAGAGAGCAAGAGCCAGACCACTACTCGAGGTAGCTACCTTCTTTTCGGTTGACGAGTTATTGATATGAAACTGCTTGGTATTAGAATCAATAGAGGATATTGTATAAATATTACCACAAGAAAAGAGTCAGAATGACCACACAAACAAGGCTTCATTCAAATTATAAAAATATGTCCAAAGGTGGAAATTCGTTACCCGAGTTTGGAAATTACAAGTAATAACCAACAGTTGATATCAACATGATACTCTTGCTCTCTCTGTTCTCGACATCATCAAGAGATTGTAACATAGCCTTTGACATAGTAGAGACAAGAAAATCTTACACAAAGGAGTATTTTCCTTAGCCTTTTTTCGAGATACTGACATGTCAAGTGATTCTAATATAATCTTGCCATTAGATCTGAAACCCATCTTTTAACATAATGTTTTAATAGTTTTTGAGTTTGTATTCTATAGAACATTAAAATCACTTATGAGAATGCAATATAACTCGAATTAGTCTCTAGGAATGGTCTCAGATCTCCATCTAAGAATATATTCCTTTCACAAACAGAAACTTAGAAAGCCCGCGCGTACGTGCGGGCATCGACCTAGTTTAAATAAAAAACGCTAGATTAATGGTACTTTTCTCAAGTTGTTTTTATTCTCTTTAACTTTTGCTAAAGTTTTTCATCATTTTTCGGGTCGACGACCTAATTCCCCACCAAATGTTTGATATCTGCCTATATACGGCCCAAAAGATGACCTCTACCTACATGTCCATGGATTGAAAGTTAAATTTCTATATACCCACCAAATGAAAGTTAAATTTCTATATACCCATAAATCTTATTTAGATCGGTTTTATTAAAAACCCAAGACCAAACCGACAGAACCTGACTTTAAACCGAACTTTTAATCGAACCAGAATCCGATTCGTAAATCCAATTTTTTATAACCCGACCCGACCCGACCCAATTCTTGAAATCTCAGAGAAAGATGAATCCGTGAGTATGAATGAGTCCTCTGTTTTTTTTTTTCTTACTTCTCTCCTAAATTCCCATCCTTTTCAGATCTAACACTAACCCAGGTTAACAACAAAAACGGAAATTCAGAGAGAGAATGGGAGTGATATTGGACTCGTGGTGCTTTTGTAAAGGAGTAGGCAAAAGTGAGAAGATGAAAGCTTCCATTTTTTTCCGGTAAAGCTCCGGCGATGGCTCGAATCTCTTGTCAAGGTTCATCATGAAATTCATGAAATCGGGTTTTTGAGTTCAAAATCGGGTCATAATCCGGTTAAGTATTATATCAAATGGTTAATAAATTATTTCGAAATACCAAACCATCGCTAACCAATTATTGTGGGTTCTGAGATTTAAAACTTTCATTTGGTGGGTATATACAAATTTAACTTTCATTTGGTGGGTATATAGAAATTTAACTTTCAATCCATGGACATGTAGGTAGAGGTCATCTTTTGGGCCGTATATAGGCAGATATCAAACATTTGGTGGGGAAATAGGTCGTCGACCCTCATTTTTCATCTTCATCACTTTCTTGTTTATTTGTGATTCAAGATTATTTTTTTTCGTTGCACGACATACCTTAATTTTTTTAATCAATAAGTTCTCCTTCATCATTTTATATATTTATAAACACATTTAAAATATTTTTGTTTATCTCTATTGATTTTTTTTAATAAGTATAAAAATGTTTCTAATAAAAATAATAAAATCAATAGTAAAGAGAGTTTCCTCTTCTGTTAAAATGTCAAAATCAATTCGTTGTATAAGTGTATGAAACTGAAAAATTGTAAGGAATAACAAATATATATATTGACACAACCCAATAGATTGAGTAAGCAATTATGCAACACTATTAGAAAAACAATAATAATGACGCAATCCGTTAGAGCATGTACAATGGAAATTCATGATGCATATACAGAAATTCGTTTAAACAATAATAATAACTAATGGAATTTCTGTTTTAACTTGTACAGAAATTCATGATGTTCCTTCATCAATGGAAACCAAGAGTGGGTTGGTTGTGGAAATTGAATCAAGAAGACAATGGAGATTACTCTTTGATTCCATGAAAGGCTCACATAAATTGGTATATATTTATAAGAAAACCCACAATGTCTAGTCAATTCAATTTTTAATCTTGTTTACATGTTACTGAATTGGTTTTTGTTAAAACAATCTGGTGGTTTTGAAAGGTAGTGATTGAACCTAGAGTTAAGGAGATAGTTTCAAAGTATCCAGAAGCTGTGTTTGCTACGGTTGATGTGGATAGACTAATGGTATTTATTCTCCATTCTTTTACTTTGAAGAATAATCATTTACGGTTTTATTGCAACAGAAACCATGACTTATTTAAGTCACAAGACTAAGCTATTTAGTATTGTATTGCAGGATGTGGCAGGAGAAGAGATTGATAGGGTTGTTGGAGCTATTGAGCTCGTGAACAAGACTAAGCTATGACTTTTTGTTTCTTTCTTAGGCCAACAAGATTGACCCCACTTTGTTTTGTAAATTTGTCAGCTTACTTTCATCATTTTCATCATTTTCTGCACAAGTATCTTTCTTTAATTTGTAGCTTTAATTGGTAGCCAATACTTTTGTTCATGTCTGCTTTATACACAAAAGTTTTGGTTGTATCTTACTTTCATTTGTAGCCAATGAAATCAGTTTGAGTTTTGTATATATGTCTACTTTAAGTTTTGTTATTTAACCGAATCATTCAACAATTTTCTCATCTGATATTATACAAACATTTCTCTCTTTTGATATTATTCTCGTTCACCTCTTCTCTTTCTTTAAATTAGATATCAATTCTCTTTATATTGCAATTCAAATTTCTTTCTACTCCAAATCAAATATCTTTCTCATTCTACTTATTTACAAATCTGTTTCACAAATCAAAGGAACTTATTTAACAAAATATTTATCAAATATGGTATCTTCTTCCCATAATCCTTTTGGAGGCTCAAAAAGTTTACAACAAGAATTCGACAATATTTTCCAAGAAGAATTCGACAATACGTTCTAAGAAGAATTCGACAGTGAAGAAACAACCAATTAAAAAAAAACGAAGATGGATCAACAGAGATCGTGAAGAAGGGCACGTTGAGTCAGTGGCGGAGGCAGACAACAATTTTATGGGGGGGGGCAAACACTATATAATAGGGGTATAATATCAATTTTATGGGGGGCAAACACTATATAATAGGGGTATAATACAAAGAATTTTTTAATTTCATGGTGGGCACTTGCCCCACCCTTACCTCACGTAGCTCCGCCCCTGCGTGCAGTTATGGAACGATTATTTTAGTGACCAACCAACTTATCCGCATTCTTTATTCCGCCGCCGTTTTAGAATGAACAAGCCCTTCTTCATTCATATCGTTGACCGACTCTCAAATGAATTTCGATTCTTTCAACAAAAGACAGATGCTATTGGAAGGCTTGGTCTCTCTCCATATCAAAAATGTACAGCGGCAATTCGTCTCCTCGCATATCGTGCTACGGCTGATCAAGTCGACAAATACCTCCGGCTCGGTGCAAGTACTGCTCTTTCATGCTTGAGAAATTTCGTGGACGGAATAATAACATTGTTCGGAGATGAGTACCTAAGAAGACCCACAACAGAGGATCTTCAACGATTACTTTATGTTGGAAAGGAACGAAGATTTCCCGGTATGATAGGAAGCATCGATTGTATGCATTGGGAGTGGAAGAATTGCCCTACCGCTTGGAAAGGACAGTACGCACATGGATCAGGAAAACCAATAATCGTGTTAGAGGCTGTAGCTTCATATGATCTCTGGATATGGCACGCTTTTTTTGGCGGTCCAGATACCTTAAACGATCTCAATATTCTTAACCGTTCGCCAGTTTTTGATGATATCATTGAAGGTAAAGCTCTGCAAGTGCATTTCTCTGTCAATGGAAGGGATTATAATTTGGCTTACTATCTCACATATGGTATTTATCCGAAATGGGCCACTTTTATCCAATCTATTTCACTTCCACAAGGTCCAAAAGCATCTTTATTTGCTCAACGTCAAGAAGCTGTTCAAAAAGATGTCGAGCGTGTTTTTGGCGTCTTGCAAGCTCGGTTTACCATTGTTAAAAACTCTGCTCTTTTTTGGGATAAAGAACAAATAGGAAAGATTATGAGAGCGTGTATCATCCTCCATAATATGATAGTCGAAGCCGAACGAGCTTCTTACACTCAGTATGATGTATCAGAGTTCCAACAAGGAGAAGGAAGTTCACATGTCGATTTCTCGTTTTCTACAGATATGCCGAAAAATGTACCTACTATGCTAGGCGCTCGAACTCGACTACGTGATAAAAAGATGCATCAACAATTGAAAAATGATTTGGTTGAGCATGTATGACAACATTGTCAACGTCAAGATTAGAATTCACCGTTCCTTTTCGTTAATGATTTGAAAATCTATGGTTTAAATGTTTTCATGTAATCTATGTTTCTATCTAAAATATAAAATTTATTTCAAAATTTTTAATTTTTTAATTTTATTAAGAACACAAAATATGGTTCCACCATTGAAACTTAAGAACACAAAATTGGTTCTTAACCAATCATAATCCTAAAATAATAATAAAATATGTCTTAAGAACACAAAACATGTATTTTGCATTGCACATGCTCTTAGATTGAGTAAACGGAAGACTAAAAGAGACCCACACAAACCAAGTCGTCGCTACCTTCCACTCTGTCTCACTCATCATTATTATGATGTCGTCGTAGTCTATTGACTCTTCTAGGGCTGTAAATCCAGTTTGTTAGAACTAAAATGAAAACATTCGATTCGGCTCGGTTCAAAAATCGGTTAGTTCAATTCGATTTTGAAAATATTTAATTTAGTTCTTAGATTCTTTTTAATCAGAAAATACAGTATATTTTGTTTAAAATTTGGTATACTTGCTTATATTGTAATTTTGGAGTTTTGGTTAGTTCAACTATCAGGTTATTTTGAAAATAATCGGTTTGGATGTTAAAATTTTCCGCTTTGGGTATAAAAACCAAAGACCTATTGAGTCAGAGATGTTGAACCGATAACAAAAATGGCAAAATCAAAGCCACCGAACAATTGGTAGTTGGAAACGGAATGATAATCGAATACCAAAAACTAGCTGAATGTTCCATTTCATTGGATTGTGAGTTTGTGACCATGCAGCTGAATGCCCAACACTAGTCTCTTCCATAATTTTCTTTTTTCTTATGCTTTTCAAATTTTTGTATGTTGTCGGATTGGAACACCACAATATGATTCTTCTGCGTACGTATACTATTTTACGTTATCACTCTAACATATAGTTTAGAGTAAACAAAATTACCAATTGGAGGATTGAGACACAATATTTATCTTGTTTAGTATTTACTTTTGTTGAAACAAAAACGATGTGTAATACTGTGCATCTGGTGCAGAAGAAACGATGACTAGTACACGCGAATAAATTTAGAAGGCAATCGTCATGGGCCCTACTTTATTATCTAAATTTTAGGACCCTAATTTTTTAGATTTTTATTAGGTAAATACTCTATTTCATTAAACATTTTTAAGAAAGTTACAAGAGTTAATTTGATTCTTTGTACTTTTTGGTGGGTTTGTCATGCATATTACTTAAAGTTCCAACTTTTTCTGCTTTATTTAAAATTCTCTTTGTATCATTATAGTTAATGTTTACGGTTTTTACACACAAATTAAGAAAACATTAAATTTTTTACTTTTTCTATATCAAAACATCATTTATTTTCCAACTAAATATAATTTAACCAATATTAAATCAAACGGCAGAATACAAGTAATTATATCAAATAAAAGTACATTTAGTTTTGTATTAAAAACTAGAAAAAATTATCTAATTTGAAATTAAAAAAAAAAGTTCTAGAAAATCAATTAAAATGATACAAAAGAGTTATAATTTATATAAAAGAAAATATATAGAACATATTTTTGAATTTAAATTAAGTCATATTATCGAATATCGCCTTAAACCCCGAGAAAATTGGGCACGACACCGAGAGAGCAGCTCGATTTAATAAAAACAATCCTAACTTTGCAAATTTGAAATGAACGGTCTTATGTCTTCTTTGTTATGTTAACAAGTAAACAACCCACACCCATAGACCTCGACGCTAGTAATAAATCATTAAATCAATTTAGTACAATAAACCTCTATAAACTAATAATGTTAGGATTTTAAATTTTATTAATTTATAAAGTTATTAATTAATCGATAAACTAATAACTTGTTAACTTATAGAGATTTCTCTAATCCATATTTTTGTTATAAAAGAGCATTAGTTTACTTTGAAATTCATACAAATTCTTCTAAAACTTTTTTTTATTGAAAATTCTTTATACTTTTATTTTTTATATATTTATCTTACTTCACATCATGTTAATAATTTCAATTATCGTAATAGAATTGGTGTCAAGAATGTACTTAACTATCCGGATAAAAATGGTACATACTACAAAATTTAAGTTTAGAAGAAATTAATTAATAGTGATTATAAAGTTTAAGATGAGATAACAATAAAGAAATATTCAACGCTTCTAAAACTCTTACAATTTTGTGAAATTTTAAGAAATGCCACTTTTGAAATGTCACTTTTCAAAAATGCCATATTTTCAAAATCTTTGCAAAAATGACACTTTTTCAAAATTAATTTTTCGTTATATCATTTATGTTTGGGTTAACTATGTTGTATTAGGGTTTAGTTTTGAGGGTTTAGGGGTTTTTAGAAGTCAAAACATTTTTTAGACTTTGGAATTTTAAGAATTAGGTTTTAAAAATCTATTATTAATGACATTTTTGTAAATGGACAACCCCTAATGACAATTTTGCAAATTGACAACCCAAAAATAGCATTTTTGCAATTGTCGGATGTAAATAAAGATGATAACACCAAAAGTTTTTGATGTAATAAAAACTTTAAAAAACCAAAAATTAATTCTAACAAGAATTCAGTTTTTAAAAAGAAACAAACAAGAGGGATTATTTACTAAAAGGTCTAAACATATATGCATAAATTTTTTACTTGTCAATTTATACTATTATTTGATCCATATTTACACGAGAGTTTCAAACAAACTATTATCTTATTATTTTCTCGAATTTCGTTGATTTTAACATTAGCCCGATTCGAAAACGAAAAAAATTATTAAATTATAATGATTATTAATTTATAGAGTATGAATTTATAAAAGTATTATTGTATTTTGTTATTAAACTAATTCAAGACGATATTTTTACAAAATAATATTTGAAAAGTGACATTTTTAAAATTCCGTCTACAAATAACTCAGTCAGTAACAAAATGCACATGCACTTAACTTGACGCAGTAAACTAACATGGCGACCGAAGACTTTTCGCCATAGACTTCAGATCCCAATAGACAACTATATTTTTGTTTTTCTTCTTTGGTTTATTCATTACCACATATATCTTCAAACTTTTTTTTTTGTTGATAAAATTTTTCTCTTATTTCCACCTCCCTATTCTATATAAATGCAGAAACATAAGTAACACTGATAAGCAGAAACATGAGTCACACTATAATGTCTTCCATGGCCCTCTTTCTCCTTCTTCTTCTTGTGTTTCCTCATATGGATAAAGCCCTTACCACACAGATGGAGGTTAACAAACTTAGTGAGTCTTTTTCATTGTCTTTAAATATTTGTTAGTCATTACGTTTTTACTCATTGGGGTATTTATTCCTGATTTTAGTTCGGATTAATCGAATTTTGAGTTTACAATTTATCAAAAGAAATAATAAACGTAATATATATATATATATATATATATATATATATATATATATATTACATATGTATATAGTTTTTTCGCCTTTTATAGATGTAAACAAAATAAAAAAATTAATCGTTGTACCACAATCCAATTTGGTTTTACGTTCGAAATAAAAATAGACAAAAATATTATTAAAATTATCAAACTTTGACACTGTGATATAAATGTAAACTGAGTTTAGGTGGTGAAGGTGCAGAAGAGACAAACCATCCTGATCAGTTTGGTGGAATCATTCGAAGAGGAGCAGATCATATTCTCAAACATCTTCCACATATTATTCCACATTTTCATGCTCCTCCTCCGTCCACCTTAAGCTCTTCCAAAGGCACGCAGAAACCTGGTCACTGATCTCACTGTGGTTTCAAATGCGTCTATTATATATATGCACGTTGTTTTACATTGTGGTTTGGTTTGCGTTTTTTGTGGTTTTTCATCTATAAGCGTTGTTTGTCACATGTTACAGTTTTATCGAATATGTACTTTCTGTTAAACATCATGTAACGCTGTATCCGTGGATCGTGCATGGCCGAAATAAAAAAAACACTATATAGTTTTTATTTAAACATTTTATGGTAAGCCTAATACAAGAGAATAAAACCTAAACAATAAGTTTTCACTGTAAACAATAAAATGGTAACAAAAAAATAAAGAAACTTGTAGTTTTTTTCATTATGCTGCAATCATAGACAAGTTTTAAAACTGTCATAAATGTATTCGTTTATATATATATTCATAGTGTAAAAATAAAAACATAAATACAAACATAAATACAAACAAAAATAAGAATAGGCAATGGACAAATACGGTGTTTTTCTGCTAAAAAACGTAAATACAACAAAGAAAAGAATATAAAGAAGTATTAGTTAAAATATATAAGAAAAACTTGGATGTGGCCACGGAAACCCTTTGAAAGGTTGGTGGAAATTTGAACTTGGAACATAAGCTTAACCGGTGAACATCATCACAACAGACCACATTTAATATTTATGAAAATGCTCCTCTAAATTTTTTATAATGGTGCTGACTCGGATATAATATGTACTGTCTGTTATATAATTATTACAAAAATTAAAACATATCACTTTTCAAAAATGCTATATTTTCAAAAAATTTGCAAAAATGCCACTTTAAAAAAAAAAATTCATTATATCAAAAATGTTTGGGTTAACTATGTTGTATATAAGGGGTTTTAGGGGTCAAAATATATTTTAAGGTTTATAATTTTAAGATTTAGGCTTTAAAAATCCATAATTAGTGGCAGTTTTACAAATAAACACTTTTAAGTGGTATTCTTGCAAATGTACACACCAAAAATGACATTTTTGCAATTGTCTTATAATTATTAGGTGAATATCCGTATATATATGCGGGTTTTGTTTTTGTTTTTCAACCAAACTTTAATTAAAATATTCCACCGTGATTGGTAATCTGGCAAAAACATGTTTACTAAAGAAAAAACTATAAATTTAGAACGTGCAGAACGGGCCAAATAGTCCGTCTTTGAACTAAAATTGTTCGAATAACCATTTCTGTGTATTAATGGATCGAAAATGTAAAGAGAATTTGTCTATTCATTTGAAGATACAATTTGGTAGTGGGTTTAGAATGAGTTCGAGAACCGTTTTAAGTACAATAAAAAAGGGGATCCGTCCACTATGAGTGAAGCCGAATTGGTTCTCTTGTATCGGTACTATCAGCAACAAAACTACCTCCTTGTTCACATATCCAGCCAATGCTTCGGCATTGCGTGGACCATCATACCTGTCATAAGAAACCATCATTCACTATCCAATAAAGAAAACTTTATCCAATAATAGATTTGCTTCGGTTAAATGCTTTGTTGAAGCTTTCCCCAAGCTTTTCTTACCCTGGAGCAAGTTTCTTGCAATAGCCACACCTATAATGAGACATATAAACAATCTTAAAACTTTCAAAAGCAGAAAAAGGTAAAACAATTCCTCCTCAAGTTTCGAATTCTGAAATTCACCAGCACATCAGTGACCCTAGTTGCTCAATATAACATATAAATCGATTAGAAATCATGCCTATCACTCCAGAAGACCGCAATCACAAATCAAAAGCATTTAGAAACAAATCAAACATAAGATTTACAGATCGCATCGGAATCCTTGAACCTATAGCTACTTAGATTTAAAAGATTCAAAACAAATTGAAATAATCGATCCATACCAAGGAGCGTAAAACTCGACAAGAGCTCCTTTTATCTTTGGCGCCCTCCTTCTCGAAGCTATTGTCTGTCAAAACAACAACATCGTCTGTTGTGGCTGAAACCTAAAGCAACGCGAGTAAGACAACAAACCAGATCTGAGATTTTGTCAAAATTTTCTTCTTCCTTTCCTTCACTTGGAGCTTCGATCTTAGAAATGCTCTGTTATCAAAACGTTTTTCATAATCAGAGGATCTTTTGAAGGGCGTTCTAGAAATCGGAGTTCAAACCGTCAGCTTGGAATCGACAAAGAACAACGAATCTTGTGATTACCTTGTGTCCAAACAATTCTCGGATGTTGTCGATACCGTATTGTATCTTTGTTGGTCTGGTTTATTGAACCAAAAGTCAAGAAATATTCAGCAATGATGTTGAGGGAAATTTAAAAAATCATACCTTTAGAGAAAAAGACCCAAAGACATCATTAGGAAGACCCACAAGTAGAAGCATTTCGGGTCTGAACATTCCAGAGTTTCCAATCTCCACCTACTTCCTTAAACCTTCATGATACCTGAAATCCATCAACAACCAAAGTTTTACCTTTTGTCTCCGTTTTATGCATTTTAGGAGAATTTTTTGTTTTTTGTTTTTGTTAGTTACCTGCAAGTCTCCATGCGTGGCTCTGTGTAAGGGTTCTAAGCTGGCTTAAAGTGCAGTTTCGACATCCCTGAAAAGCATGATCGTGTAACCAAATTTAAGATTCAATGACAAACTTAAGGAAAAGTTTGAGAAAAAGTCATTTAATACACCAATCATGTCTCCCAATGTCAGGCCCCGATCGCATATCAAATCATGGGATCATTTTACCAATTGAAAATGAGATAACAAAGTTCTAAAGAACATGATGCTAACATTGAAATAGTTCCCAGCTGACCCATCAGTAGAAGCATTTGACAATTAGTAGTATTATACCTTCAATTTGATGGAACTCTGCCAGTAGGCTTATTTCTGAAGACACAGTCAATCGAGAAGTGCCTCTCGGGCACAAAAGGTTGCTGCAGCAAGATAGAAATTTTTTTATACTACTGAAATTTGGAAAAAAAATGTTCTAGTGAAACATAAGTCAACTATGGATCGAGGATTGAAACGATAAGGGCAAGTGTGGTCATACATGTGCTAATGCATAAATTTAAGCATCGTAGAAGAGAAAGTCATTGTGTGAGTATGGAGAATATTCTTGTTTGATTTTTCTCTCTTCCAATTATAATTATACCTGCAACG
Organism: Arabis hirsuta; assembly: GCA_964056655.1. NCBI lineage: Eukaryota > Viridiplantae > Streptophyta > Magnoliopsida > Brassicales > Brassicaceae > Arabis > Arabis hirsuta. The sequence continues at coordinate 39,880,649 of OZ053298.1, read as the reverse complement.
CAAAAGTTAAGATTCAATGACAAATTAATGATAACTAATATGTGGTAGTAAGCATAGATACAAGACATTTACCCTCTTGATCCATAATCTTCCGGCAGTGTTCTTGTAGCAGAAGGAGTTACATTCAAATAATTAAACCTTAGAATTAAGAGAGATATTCATTAAGATGTTATGGAGCAACCGAGGAAAGACTGTTTCAAACAGCAAAATTAGTGACTAAGCATTGAAGATTTGAACCTTTTAGAAAAAGGTGTCATGAGAAGCACGAGCAGGGTGCTGGAACAAAGCTTCAAATTCTAGAAGCTCCATCCGTGTCCACTGGTAGAAAGAATCACTTACTTGACTGGAAGAAGCAAGAGATGAACGATTATAGGTCACAGAGAAAATGCAATTGCCCTCTTGCATTTTCTATTCGCTGGAAACTCTCATCGCTCAATGTTTGATAGATGCTTGAGGTGGGCCTCGTATCCGCTCCTGGGTGAGCTTTTTAACATGGACCACATTTTGATTTATTGGTCTGTTCGTGCTATTAAAAGAGGTAAACATGTAGCGCCTTTGAACCATAAAGTGTAACGCCCGTGAACCAAAAAGTGAATATTTTTTGTGGTGTCGATTGACACTAACATTTTGTCGGTTCAACCGGTTCAATTTTAAATCGTTCGGTTAACGATTTTTGGGTTGAGAAACCCTAGGGTTCGTTATAAAAACATGAGCAACCTCTTTCTCTACACGAGATCAGAGTCTGGAAAGGTGATTTCTTTTGTGTTTGAGAGAGATAAGAGGAGATCTTGGCTGAGATTGTCCCTGGAGGCTTGTAAAGGCTCGATTAAGGCTATAGGAGCGAAAAAGGATCGAGTGTTGGTAATCCGAGAGAAAGAGAAGGAAATCAAAGGTTCTTAGGTTGTGAAGGTTCTGATTTCGTGGTTGTCGCTGTCCTTTTCTAATTTCCAATTAGAAATCAAGGTGAGTGCGTGACCATGGCTTATATTAGAAATCAAGGTGAGTGCGTGACCATGGCTTATCTGGGTGGATGGATTGCTAAGATACGTTGTTGTTTGTGTGAACTGGATGATTGATTGGTTTGGAGGGTTTCTCCTTTGTGTATTCGTGCTGTTTGTGTGTGTTTTGTTGATGTTGTCTTTGCAGGAATCAACATGGTGCAGACTGGATTCAAACCAGAGCGGAGAATGTTCGATTCTAGCATTTCTGCAGCCCGTGTCGATCGACACCAAACGTTGGCTTGTTATGTGTTTGCTTTGATGAATTGATTTATTGTGTGGTTTTGGTATTCCATCGTGCCTGTGTGTATAGTCGGTAGATGGAATGATCGTCTCACTGGGTATTTATGATAATACTCACGCATCTTGTTTTTTTCATGTGATGCAGTTAAAGAAAAAGTGTGACCGTGGAAGCATGACAATGAGGAGGAGGATGATCTAGGGTCTTGATTTTGTTGTGTTTGGTCATTGTTTTAGAATTGCTGGTTATTCTCGAATTGTTGAATTGAAATTTTGTTGGTTTAGTTGGAATTGATTATTTGGGTGTTTGATGAATTATTGAGTTATTATTTTCCTCTGGTCTTTGTTGGTTTGCTTGATATTGAAAGTTAATATTTATGGGAATACTAATTCGATTATTATTTAATTAAAAAAAACGGGTCGGGTTGTTTCATTTAAGATTTAGGGTTTAGAGTTTAGTATTTGGGGTTTAGGGCTTAGGGTATTAGGATTTAATGATTTAATCTAATTCTTTTATTTAGATAATATTAATTGTTTTAATTTGTTTAATTATATTACAAGACAAATTCTGATTGGTTAATTAAGTGGGGTGAATCCAAGAATTGTTCTTATTATAGTATAGATATAGATAGATATGCCCACATTTTTCTCAAGATCTCTTTTTTTTTTTTGTCAACAACATAATAAACCTATCTTACCACTAGTTGGTGACCCAAACAGGTGGAGACGAACTTACAAAAAAACATTATAAATAACACTTTATGCAGAATTCGCTAGCCGATCAGCCCTGGAATCTCAAGATTTCTTTATAATCTCTCGTTTGTTTATTCTTAAAAACTGTTCTCATCTTTAATTATAATGAAAATCAGTATTTAATTATGCAATGTCAAAATTTTACCTGCTCCACTAAAACAAGATTCGATAAAGTAATTCTACTATGCAAACGATCAAGTTCATCAATAAAGTAAATCACTAATCTTTGTAAAATCCCAACCGTCAATCGCTCATATTCTGAAAATGGTGTTCTCAAATTCTATAATTTTAACTAATAAAGTCATTGATTTACAAATTTTTTATCAGAGAAATATTCTCAAGACATCACAATTCAAATCGATCATTAGTTTCTTAAAGATACACACAATGTTAACTACAACTAGTCTTTTCTTAAAAAAAATTCAAGCTTGAACGTCTCGTTATTCTCCATCCATGTTTTAAATTATGTTAGAAGTTATTAGTTTATTTATCTTCTCCTTCTCTGATGATGATCTCTCTTTGCATGTTTCATCATGTTATAATGAAAATAGACATTTGTCTAAAATTGGTCAAAAAGTGATTAAAATAATTTCTGACCACAAAAAAATTTGTCAAAATTTGATATGTTATTTTGTAGTGGATACACATTAAATTATGTACAAAGTTGAGATTAGTCCCTTATTGCACAAGGTACCGCTTGTAGGTTGATGTACATGCAGGAGTACCGTCCTAGAAAGTATGTTCATGGCAACCTAAACCCAACTGAAATCTTGCTTGATGACTACGGCCTCGCATCTCAAGCTTCGATCTCACACGTCTTGTCTCTGGATACTCAAAGCTCACATGTTTGCTATTTGCCAAAACGCAAAGCTTAGACCAAACCTTTTTAACCTCTGCTACAACGGTGAGAAGAATCGCTGCTTCTTTGGTTGCTTACCTTGCACCCGAGGCACGAGCTACTTCTGGTCGCAAATTATCTTCCTTCGATGTATACCTTCAGTTCCTTGGCAGGTTTGTTGCTGTATCCATAAGATCATAACTGCATTTCTGTAACTCCTCTAGTGTCATGAGAATGATCATATAGTTGTCTTATGGGAGAAACCTATAACTAATCATAATTAAACAAGTGAGAAGACACGTTAGTTTCTCTACGTATCTCTATATTGGAACTCCTAACGACACACAAATAAAAAAATTTGTAGACTAAAGGGATCAATAAGATATGTGTTTTTGGAAGAAGGATCTATGTATCAATGGTCATCCGATTGCACGAAAATGTGGAAGAGTGATAGCAAAACAGATCACATGGAAAAGACTTTTATCTAATTATTTCATATACATAGCTTCATATTTGAATGGGTTCATACGGTACGGATTAATAATCTGAATGGTCCTCTACCAGCTTGCTATTTCCACCTAACCCAAACCTTATGCTGATGGAGAGGTCTACAAATCCAATGTTCAGATTCACCGCCCGAAACTAACCCTCCCATCTCGGGCCTTTTATTTGGATTTGAACCCTTTAGGTTTTGAGCGTCAGTGAAGCCTAAGGGATAGACGAAGCATGTATATTACAGAGAACTCTCCAAATTTAAGCAGTATGAAGATTGATTTGGGAAAGTATATACCGGTGTCTCTGATATATCATGGTTTTTACCCGTTTTTGACCATGATATAAGTCTTTTTTATAGAGTCCTTTTGGTATTTTTCGAGTCTTTTAGAGTTTTTGTAGGTTAATGAGTGATTGGAGCTTAATAGGAGCTTTTGGAGCATTTTGGAGCATCGAGGAAAGAACAGCCGAAGTGATCAAGTCGGAATCGATTTTACTACTCTGTGTCGATCGACACGGTCCAGTGTGTCGATCGACATGATCGGGTTTGACGAGAAGATTGAGGAAATTCCAGTTTTGCCCAAAAAGCCCAGAAGTTATACACAAAGCCCGATCCGAATTTGACAGATTATATATAGTTTTTTCCTTAGCCTTTTATGTTTTTTATCTAGTTTTTAATTGAGACTTGGAGAGAGAGAGAGATTTGGAGAGCTTTTGGGAGAGATTTCTAGGCTTCAGACCTTCATCGATTTCGAACTCTTTTGTATCTCTATCTCTATCTTTTTATGCAATTTATTTCATTCATGATATTTGTTTCAATCACCATGTCTGAGTAGTTTGCTTGTTAGGTTTAGGGTAATTCAAGGGTTTGATGAGAAATTGATAGGATTGAAAATCTGTTAGGATCTATCTTTATGTTCTTCATCTAGATTTATTTAACTCTGATTTTAGGATTGATCAACTGAAATTGGATATCGTAGGTTGCTTTAATAGATGCGAAAGTATTATTAACAACCTGACATAATCTTAGATGAGCAAAATTATCTGTTCGCAAAGAATTTTGGCTTAGTAATTTTGTGAACTAATCGAACCTGAACTTAATGCTTGTCTTTATTCACTGAATTTGCAAAGAAATTTAGAATTTAGGGATTTAGTCATAGATAATCTTTGCAACGAAAGTTGATTGGTTTTATATTCGTGTTTGGGTTCTAGAACCGTTCTTAATAAAATCCTAACCGTTTTTTATCTCTGTGTCGATCGACACGGTTCTCTGTGTTGATCGACACGACCGTATTTCGAGTCAAACCTGCGAATTACCCATAGCCTAACCTTTTGTCCAATTGAATTCTTAGAATCTTTATAATCATTCGCTGTTTACTTTGCTATATTTTATTACATTCATACACTTTTACTTAGCAATATTTGAATTCTTTAGTCGATTGTGTGTTTAGATTCCCTGTGGATTCGACCCCTAAGTATTACATCGATCTCTTAATTTGAGAGAGTAGCTCAGGGCAAATTTGAGCGTATCAGTCTCCTTTCCATAAAAGCTCCATGAGTTAATCGTAATGAACTTGAGATTTAGAATAATGAATAGTCGATGAGTAGTACTAATCGGAAAATGTCTCTTATAGAAAACGTCGATGACATGTACCTATATAAAGGGAAAAATGAAATATTACAATAATATTTTTATTTAGTTTGCTATGTTCTAAAATCAGTGGAGTAAATAATTATCATATGAATATAGTTAACTATGTTTTTTAAATATTTAGCTATATTTTGAAAATAGGCAAATATGTTTAGATAGTTACATCAACATTGCGATGTACTTAACTCTGCTCTAATTCATTAAAATATGTAACTATATTTCAAAAATAGTTAATGTAGGGGTAATTTCGTCAAACATTTTTTTCTTTTTGTTAGTTACCTAAATAGTTTTTTTCATATATTCACAAATGTGTTATTCTACTAACTAAAGAAGATACATCTCGAGATCGGACTCACGCGTCCATGAACCAGATGTTCCTTCCTTCTGCCGCTTCAACATCTCCTGAACAGTCGGCTTCGTATCCCCAACCAACTCAAACATGCAGGAACTCCGTACTCATTTCTCCTAGCTATCACTCATCTACAAGACTACAACATATAAAAATTTAAAAGATTAAGACAAAAAATACAAAAGCAAAAGCCATACATAAAATCTAAATATTAGAAATGTTCATGTGGGTCTGTTTTGACACCTCTATTTGCAAACAATAAAAAAATAAGTTTCTAGGATTTTACAGATGCAAAGAAAAGATGTTTAAAACGTGCGTATTGATGTCTTAAACTAGACCGCCAAAACTCGTTCAAAAATAAGGTTTAAAAAAACAACAACAAAATAAATTATATAAAACCGGGTAATAGTAGAAACCCTTTTGGTTTAGTGGTTTGAGGTTCGAATTTCATAAGATGCGATTTATTAATATTGATGCATATTAATAGATACAAACTTACATGAGATCTTTAAAATGGAGTAAGATAAAATCGTTTAGCATGTATTAAGACGGAAGACTTGTCCGTTGTAGAATCGTCGATGTAAAAATTCTCATAATTTGTAATTAAATAATAATAAATCCAGACGATTAAAAAAAAACCCCGATAATAAAACCAAAATCCCGGGACAATAACTAAAATTGGTTGCGACATTTTGATGGAACGCCTCCCCAATACCCAATTATGCCATCTTATATGTTTATATGTTTCTTTCTTTGTTTGTTTTTTCTTGTTTACTGCGTTCTCATTTGAAATTTATGTGTGTGGACATTTTAATATCGTTAGTGACTTAGTGTGCGTGTTTGATCTCATAACTTTGTACTTTGTACTATTTATGGGGTTGATATTTTATATTTTATGCTTCATCAAATTAATAGTGGTGCACTATTTTGTGGGTTGGTTACATTTCATGCTTCATTAAATTATCTTTATCTGTATATATATATATATATAGCTGTTCATTTTATTTTATTTTTGGTTTTAGGTTAATATAAGCTATAAAAAGGGGGGTTTTCTTTACTGAAGAATTAGTTTAAAACTGTTAAAGCTTACCAACATAAAGAGAGTAACTTTTCAAGAAGATGGCATAATTGGTCGAGTCTTCAACGAGTGCAGGCTGGCTCAAACGCGAAGGGACCAACAGAGAAAAGAACGTAGTCGTGTTCAGCTTTGTTGATTGATCTAGAAGGTTTAAGAATAGCACCGGTGGTTCCATTGTTGAGCTGTGACGGGACCGTGCATGTCACGGTTGCAGCCGCGGGCCCGGGATTCATGGGCCAAACCCGGCACGTGTGGAAAGCGTAGCTGGTGAGTTTATTCGGAGCTAACATGAAGAAGTATCCATTTTTATCTGTTTCTGTCTCCACTGTCACACCTCTCTTTGTGTTGTTGCATGCAAGCCTTACGGTCGCTCCTATAATTGAAAATATTTCATGGATTTCGATTAATACATACATAAGATATTCAATAATTTATGAAAATTTCATTTGAAAATATATTTTCCAAAAAATAAAAGAAAATATTTAACTTTAAAAAAAAATACATGTATATAATTAAAGAGAAAAAAGGACGAAAAGACAATTTCATGCATGAAAGCCAAGTGGCGTGAGAGACTCAACGAATGTGAAATGCATGAAATGCAGAAGTACATGATACATTTTTAATCTGTGTTTTTTTTTTTTTTTTTGAGAGTGGAATTCTGAATGCAACTTTTCTTAATGTTTTATTTGAAAAGAAAGACCGGAACGATACAAAACTGTAAAGGTATATTATTAGTCACATTAATTTTGTTGGATTAAAATCATTAATTCTCAAGTTTTTTCATACAAAAATCAGTCTAAGATTCATGCATCGTTAGGTAACCGAGTCTTTGACCCAGCTAAATTTTGACTAATCTTTATTTGGACAGACACTAACTAATTAATCTCAGATTTTGTAGCCATCAAGTGGATAAAATATATTCTTCTTCTTTTTTTGAGCAGATAAAAAATATTCTTTGCGAGAACGTAATGCATGCATATTTTGTTTAAACATGTATTCAAGAATCAGAAATTTTTAACTCACTACATGAATTATTGTGAAGATTATATATCATGGAATGGAAGTAATCTCCTAAACATACAACATTAAAAACCAAAAAAAAAAGAAGAAGAAGGCAATGTTCCAAAGTTCATGCTGAAAATTTAATGCTGAAAATTTAATGATGTTATAGATCTACGAGACTACAAAATAATTGAAAAGGTGAAAAGCGATCAGAAGTTATAATGTAACGACTAACGACCTTGAAGAGGAGATGCTTCTAAGAGAGTATCGATGCCGGAATACTTGCAATAAACCATGCCTTCAACCGCTACAAGTATCCGGTTCATCTTTACCGGCGACGACGTCGTCACAGGAGAAGCAGAGGAAACTTCATTAGTGTAGAAGAAGGTCAAGGAGATGTGGAGGAGTAGAAGACATTTGAGAGGTTTTATTACCAAACCCATTTTGTGTTCTTTGTTAGTGAGAGTGAAATTTGGTTCAATGGAAGTTTCATTGGTTCGATGGTTGACCAAATGTTAATTAATGTTTAACCACTTTTTTTACAAATATCCATTAATTTGTATTATTATTAAAAATCGTATTAAAACTTTTCATTAAAATACACAACTGCAGAGAAAAAAATACGTTTATAGGTTTCTGCCTATAATCAAGAGAGTGGGCGACATCATCATCATTTAGTAGTTTTCTTATGATAGATACGATTTCAATTTAATATTTAAGTGTTAATGATATAAATTCATTTAATGTCAAGATTCATGCAAATCCAATCTTTGAATAATTTGGCAGTGCTATGAAACGGCTTCTTCCACAGCTAGAACCTATATTCAAACTGGACCACCCTGCATTATGCAGAATAACAATACACAAATCTAACATAATACCTCATCAATAATTCAAAAAAATATATACTCTAAAAATACACAATCTATCTTCCTCACTAAATAAATCACAAGAAAAATAATTTTTTTTAATGAATGTAAAATTATGATTCAACCCAAAAAAACGTTTTTACAATAAATGTGACTTTAAGTGGGGGTTATTGGTTTGTTTATTTTAATGAATTTGGAAATCCAGACAAAATCTAGTATTATTGGTTCTATGATTTTAAAATCCATCTTCAAATCCAGTGTTATTGGTTCTATGATTTTAAAATACTAATTCAAATTACTTGTTATTCAATCTACGGATTTATTTTTGGATTTGATTTTAAAGTGGACTTGAATGGATTTGGAAGAATTTTCAAGTCAAAAATACAAAGAACCAAATCCGAGGGTAAACCCTCATATTTCTAAATATTTTCAATTCCTATGAGATTTACAAATCCATTCAAAATATACAAACCAATAACCCCTTGTAAGTTAAACGAAACAAAGAGATGAGAGTGTCATTATGACTCGTGAGGCCATACTATGGTTGAGTTGCGAACCACTGGATCATTGCATCTTGGTATGCAATGTCTCCTGTGATACGTATCGAGCTTATTCGATTTCGAACAGTCTTGTCTATCAACTTAACGAGGCGAGTCGAAGACAAAAGCACATCACCATGATGTCGTTGGTTTCGTTCTCTCCATATATGGTACACCGTTGCTTGAAAGGTATAGCACAAAAGAAAGAGCTTCATTTTGTCATAGGTTGAATCAGAGAGAAGTTTGAGAACTTGTTCCCATTCCAAAGAAAAATCCACCAGTACGAACTTTGTCATTAGCGTTCTCGAGACTTGAGAGGAGAAAAGACATAGGAAGAAAAGGTGATTGCAAGACTCAACCTAAGCACCACAGAGTCCTCAATCCGTCTTCGCATTTCCATTCCAACTTGAGATTCAGTCGCCCGTAGAGAGTTTATTTTGACACGCAATTTAAGAGAATAATGCGTATTTCGGTGTTGCATAAGGAAACCATACACTTTGATGCCATTCCATCTAGTCTTGACTAGTTCGAATCATATTCCACGTTCTCTTCGTACTAAACTTCTGCGACTAGTTATTGTTTGCTGATTTCTAGAGAATACGGTCTTCTCCACCTTGATTTTTCCAGAATTTTTGATATCTCAACTTCAATACTTTTTAGCACTTCTACTATGTGATGTCGAGGCCGATGAGATCTCAACACCGAAGCCAGGGTAGCATGGGCTGGAATTCCCAAGCCAATTAATCCCCGAGGTCCTGTGATATCAAAGATACATCCCAGCGACGATCAAACATCATACCAAAAAGACGTACTCCTTCCATTTCTAGCATCCACTCGTACCAAAGACTTAGCCATCTCACGATACTTTAAAAAAATTTTCCACATCCACGATCCATTTGTGGACCGCGCCTTACCCGTCAAGAATGACTCACGATGGAGATAAGTGCATCGAATCCACTTGACCCAGAGAGTTGGCTGGATAGAAACAATACGCCACACCAACTTCAAACAACTAACCTGATTCACTTCTCTAATTGATCGAATTCCCAATCCACCTTCTCTTTTCAGTTTGCAAACGTCTCTCCATGCAACTTTTGCTTTCTTTGCATTTAAGTCCGGGCCTGACCAAAAGAAAGCAGAGCACAATCTGTCGAGTTCATTAATACTGCCACTCGGCAAGCGATAAGCCGTTGTCCAAAAGTTGATAATACTCGCAATAACCGATGTCAACAACTGAAGTCGCCCTGCGTATGATAAAAACCTCGCAGCCCATGAGCTAAGTTTCAGCCTATTCCTCTCCACTAGAGGCTTATAATCAACCATAGATATTTGTTTTGTAAGAAGCGGTAAACCCAAATAGCGCACCGGAAGCTTTCCCGCCTCAAAAAGAAATCTTGAGGTGATTGCAGCTCGATCGTGATCTGAGATGCCTGCCATATACAAGGTCGATTTTTCAATGCTTAATTTCAAGCTTGATCTATCGCAAACTCGTCAAATATGGTGATTATCCCTTCAATGGAATTTCGTTTCCCATCAACAAACACCATTAAATCTTTCGCAAAACAGAAATGCGTGAGTTGAATCCGTTTATATTTCAGATGATACCCTATTTTCCTCTCAACATCAGCTTTGTCAATCATCATAGACAAAACATTCATGCAAATCACGAACAAATATCGTGAAAGTGAACACCCTTGGCGAAGATCTCTTTCACTCCGAAAAAAACCCGCCAACTCTCCGTTTATTTGAACCGAAAACGAGGCAGTAGAAATGCATAAACAAATCCAATGTATAAAAGACGGTGGAAGATCCATGGCCAATAGTGTATTCAATAAGAACTTCCATTGCACAGAATCGAAAGCTTTCGATATATCAATTTTCATTGCACCTCGTGGCGAAACTGACTCTTTATGATAATCCTTAACCAATTTTGTTGCAAGAAGAAAATTCTCCATCAATAATCGTTCTTTAATGAATGCTGATTGGTTGTGTGAAATCATTCCCGGTAAAATGCTTTTAAGGCGAGTTGCTAGAATTTTCGATATCACCTTATAAAGAACATTACAAAGAGAGATAGGATGATAGTCTTTCATCTCTACTGCTGCCTCCTTTGGTATTAATGCAAGAATGGTAGAATTTATTCCCATAGGAAGAAAACCCTTCACAAAAAAGACTGAACAACGGCAATAAAATCCATCCCAATAATCGACCAAGCAGATTTGAAAAACTCGCTAGTGTACCCGTCAGGCCCTGGTGATTTGTTATTTGGCATTGCAAAAAGGATTTTTTGAATCTCGTCAGCTGTCACCTCTTTGACCAAATTAGCTTTCTCGCTCTCAGAGCAACGAAATACTAATAAGTCTTGTAGCTTAGCAATCTCCATACCATGGAAATCACTCGGCTTTCTCGTTAGAAACTCACGAAAAAATTGCTCTGCCTCTGCCTTTATATCTCCACTTCCTGTTAAAATCTCACCCGAACCCTTCTTAATTTCCTTTATCTTGTTTCGCATCTTACGAGTATGAATAGATTTATGAAAATAAAAAGTATTAAGATCTCCTACATTTAACCAATGAAGGTTGGGCCGCTGTTTCAAAAATCCCTCCTCCAAATCGGCAAGCCTTTGCCAATTTTCAAATGCCTCCCTCTCCTCTGTCGATTCTTACCGTGATGGATTTGTAAGTGTCTCAGCCTGTTTCACACACAATCTTTCATATGCCTTGAAACAATCCGATCTGTTTTTTTTTTAAAACAATTAATCGAATTAGTATTCCCATAAATACTAATTCTCAACACTTAGCAAATACCAATCAAACATCCAACGGAAATCAACTCAATTCAATTCAACGAATTATCCATTAAACAATTGCACTAACAAAACCAATTCAATCCAACAATTAAACCAGTTTCATAAAACTAGCAATCTAGCGGTTCTAAACAATCACATAAAAGCAACACAACGAGACTCTAGATCATCTCCTCTTCCTAGCCATGAGTCCACGATCACACATTTTCTTTACCTGCATCACATGGCAAAACGAGATGCGTGAGTATTATCACAAATACTCAGTGAGACGGTCATTTCATCTACCGGCTATACACACATAATACTAAACAACTCAATCAACAATGAACAATTGCGAACAATTCACGATTACAGACCTTGCGTCGATCAACACACATCACTCGTGTCGATCGACGCACGTCGTAGTGTTCGTGGAACACGAGCCTCTCCTCTCATGGCTCGTTTCTAGGATACGACATGTCGATCACCTGCACGAAAAACATCAACACGAACATCCAACAACACGAAAACACATCAACAACCAGTAATCAATCATCAATCCATTCCAAACCTCAAGCAAAACGCATCATGATATTCCAATTACCCAGATAAGCCATGGTCACGCACTCACCTTGATTTCGGAATGAAAAAGGGATAAGAACATGAAGAACACACAAAAATCAGAGATCCAACTTCCTATATCTGGATTTCCTTCTTCCTTCATGAAGAACATGGATCAAAATTCAATTCCAGAGCCTCACGATCACAATCACAAGCTTTTAGGATCAAGAATACGAAGAAATCAACAATGATTCTACCCTTCTCTTAATTCTCTCTAAAAACTCTCTGAAAACTCTTTGGAACTCTCCCATCGCGACACAATTCGGCTGCACTCTTTTTTATAGGCAAACCCTAGGGTTTCCTTAACTAATCCGCAAACCGAACAGATCAAAAATCGAACCAATCGGTTCAATTCGACCTTGCGTCGATCGACGCACCCATCTGGTGTCGATCAACGCACACCCAAAATTCCCAAATTTTGGTTCGCAGGCGTTACATGCATCCTTTGTACGACGAGAAAGATCACCTAAATGCTCTTTCCCCAACTTTCGTAACTCTAGTTTTAGTCCTTTAAGCTTTTTTGAGAATCTAAACGAAGACGACGTTGATACAAACAGCGGTGTCATTTCTTGCCACTTTTTCTCCACCATCGGCATACATTGCAAAATTTTAGTAAGCACATTCGAAAACTTAAAAGGCTTCTTCCCCTTGCTTACATTCGAAAACATAACACGACCACACACATGATCTGAACAACCACTTGCTTTGAACACACTATAAGCCTGCGGAAATTTATCAAGCCATTCCATGTTTACAAGTACATGATCATGTTTTTTCTTGCATATCAAGCCTTCATTTTGCTTAATACGCTAAGTATAGAGTGGACCTTGATGTCCGAGATCTTGAAAAGAACAAAACCTCACAAGGTCTTGGAAATCTTTCATACGAGGAGAAGATGACATTCCATTCGAATGTTCATTCCCAACTAGTATCTCATTAAAATCACCACAAATCATATATGGTTTCTTTCTAAACAAAAGAGATTCCTTATGGCTTTTCATATCATCCCACAACTCTCTTCTTTCTTCTACAAAATTTGATGCATACACAAATGAACAAAAGAAATCCTCCTCTACTCCTTCCAACGAGACAGAACACATGATAAGTTGGCCACTCGTAATGACTGGAGTAAACCTCATATCATCCTTCCAAAAAAGCCAAATACGACCCAACCATACTCATAATTTGACATCACCCACCAGCCTTGAAAAACCAAAGAAATAATCCGTTGAGCTTTATTCTCCTTCACGCTTGTCTCCAACAAGCAACCAAACTTCATTGAATTAATCCAATTTCGAATGATGGAATGTTTAATGGATTTATTTAAGTCTCAAATATTCCAAAAGAAACTTGACATTAATGGGATTTTCTTGGCATTTTTTTACCGTCACGCCAAGGAACTTTTCCTTTGTGTTTTGGTTACTTGATATATTCATATCTTTACACTTTCTATGTACATATTTGCATACCTTTATCCTGCATTCAGCATCATTCTACATCATTTATGACTCCTTTAACTTTAGTTTAGCTTAGATTTGCATCTTAGGGTTCTAGATTAGTGTTTGTACATATTCTTATTTTTTTACCCTTTTTTGAGGTGGTATTAATATATTCGTATCATTTCACTTTCTATGTACATAATTGCATATCATTATCCCTCATTCAGCATCATTTAGGAGCCCTTTAGCTATAGTTTAGCTTAAGTTTGCATCTTAGGGTCTTAGGTTAGTATTTGTACATATTTCTCTTCTTTTACCCTTTTTCAGGTGGTATTTGTGCTAAATGGGAGTTATATGGCTTATCAGAGCCTGGAGAATTAGAGTGGGTTGCTGAGAAGTGGAAGCAAGGAGCAGTTGCAAGCAACTGAAGTTAACAAAGGAAGCAGGGGAGCAGAAATCGGTCATTCAATCATCAGGGCTCACCGATAGGAAGCACTTGGAACAGCGGAAAGAGAGAGTCTCAACAAATCTACTGAAGTTCGTAACTTGGGTCGAGAATCAAGAGGTCAATGCCCCTAAACCAGTGCACAGATATCCCAGGTTATCCCCTTGTTACGATGGAGCATCAAGACTCTCCGACCGTTGGATCAGATGCGTCATATCGGCTGAAGAATAAGTTGAAAAAATCGATATCCCTTGATATCGACACAAACCGTTGAAGAAGACCGATAAACTGCGCCTAACAAGGATGCAGTGTCAATAAACTGCGCTTAACGAGGATGCAGTGTCACGACACGACTGCTTGATGAATCGTTGGATTGGCACCGGATATCGGTCACTTCTCCGATATGAAGTGATCGTTCTTTACTATATTTTGTTAACTTTTTCGGGTCGACCGTTGACTATTCTTGGGTGATCCGTTTTCTTTTCAAGTTGACTCGGGTATTATTATAAGGGGCTATAAATATGTTCTTAGCCTCTGAAAAAAACCTAAGTCTTGTTTTTCTTTCCTTTATCGCTTTCAAGCTTTCTTTTTACGTTGTAGTTGTAATCTCATCTTAGAGCATTGATACTTTGATGTTCTAAGTTTTTTTCTTTATAAAGTTTCAGTCTTTAGCATAAAGTTTCAGTCTTTGTTTGAGAATCGCTTTCATTTCTGCATTTCACCGTACACACACCACTCAAGCTTAGTCATGGCTTGTTCCGTAGCCATGAGTAAGTAGTCTCTTTGTTGAGCTGCGGGTTGGTAGATTTAGGGGCTTTAGAAAGTGACTAACATCGTTTTGGGTCATAAATGAAGTGTTCCCAAGTTTTGGTTGAGCTTAAAGCTCGGTTTTTGAATCATTTCTCGAATCGTGATGATAGGCGTTCCCCTGCCCGAAAGGTGTTTGTGGGAATGCCTGAACGACCTTTTGTTTGGCTTAGTGACCCTTGACCACGAAAAATGTTGTTGAGGTTCTAAGTGAGCTTATTGGAGCTTGACCGTTATGCTTGGAGAGTACTTGTATCTAGCAGCAAAAGTTAGTTAGATCCTTGTACTCAACGAAGTGATTAGTGCCACAAAAGTGGACTAGTTTGATTTCGTGCTCCATGCTTGTAAACTAAACCTTCATCTCAAAGCTCTTAACTTTAATAGCCACGATTTACTGCCCCTTCATCAGTTGTCATCCCGTTGCTCAATACCTTCACCATCTTTGCATTTACATCTAGTTTTCACTGTGATCATTTTACATTTTATTGCAATCTCTGTTTAGTTTAGTCAACTCAACCAATCCTTTATCTATGCTTTAGCTTAACGAAATTCTCTATGGTTTAGTACTCTGAATCCTAGTCTTCCTTGTGTTCGAACCCTATGCTTGCTACAATTGAATCATGAGCTAGGTTGTTAGCTTGCTAGGTTTTATTTGATAGGTTTGCATGCTAATGTTGAACTGCTAGAAAACCACTCATCAGGTATCCGTGCTTAAATGGAGTTATCTGGCTATCAAGAGCCTTGAGGATTGAACAAGAGTGCTGAGGAATGGAAGTAGGGACAAAAATGGGTTTAAAAGCTTGCAAATGGAAGCAGAGGAGCAGATATCGGTCATCGCATACCGGATATGACCGATATACCACACCTGGAAGAGCGGGAAGACGGAGTCTCATCAGACACACTGAAGTTCGTGACTTGGGTCGAGAATCAGGTTATCGGTTGCCACTGAAAACTAGTGATATATCATGGTTTTTACCCGTTTTTACCCTTTTCCTAGAGTTTTTTTGGTATTTTTCGAGTTTTTTTGGTATTTTTCGAGTCTTTTTGAGTCTTTATAGGTTGACGGACGATTGGAGCTTAATGGGAGCTTTTGGAGCATCGAGGAAAGAAGAGCCAAAGTGATCAATTCAGAGTCAAAGTTTACGAGCTGTGTCGATCGACACGGTCCTCTGTGTCGATCGACACACACGTGTTTGGCGTGAAGACTTCAAATTTCGAAGAAATTCCGGTTTTGCCAAAAAGCCCAGAAGTTTACAGAAAGCCCAATCCGAATTTTAGACTATATATATAGTTTTTCCTTAGGCTTTTAGGTTTTTATACAGTTTTTAATTGAGACTTGAGAGAGAAGAGATTAGGAGAGCTTTTAGGAGATTTCAGACTTCCAGACTTCATCATTTTCGAATCTCTGTGTCACTTACTCTATCTCTTTTATGTAATTTATTTCATTCATAATGTATACTGCATTTATGTCTGAGTAGTTTGCTTGTTAGGTTTAGGGTAATTCTATGGTTTGATGAGAAATCGTTAGGATTGTAACCCTGTTAGGATTTATCTTTATGTTCTTCATCTAGATTGATTTAACTCTGATTTTAGGACTGATCAACTGAAATTGGATATCCTAGGTTGCTTCAATAGATGCGAAAGTATAATTAACAACCAGACATAATCTTAGATGAGCAAAATTGTCTATTCGCAAAGAGATTTGGCTTAGCAATTTTGTGAACAATTGAACCTGAATTTAATGCTTGATTTTATTCACTAAGTTTGCAAAGAAATTTGGAATTTAGGGATTTAGTCATAGATAATCTCTGCAACGAAAGTTGATTGGTTTTATATTCGTGTTTGAGTTCTAGAACCGCGCTTAACAAATCCTAACCGTTTTTATCCTCGTATCGATCGATACAGACATCTGTGTCGATCGACACAGCCGTATTTCGATTCTTTCCTCCGAATTACCCATAACCTAACCTTTTGTCCAATTGATTACTAAAACCTCTAGCATCACTTACTTGTTTATGTTTGCTGTTTATTTTACATTCATCACTATTTACTTAGCATAATTTGAACTCTTTAGTCGATTGTGTGTTTTGATTCCCTATGGATTCGACCCCTAAGTATTACAACGATCTCTTAATTTGAGAGAGTAACTCAGGGAAAATTTGAGCATATCAAATTTTGGCGCCGTTGCCGGGGAGTCAAAATCACCATTCGATTTTTGATTTTAGAGTTTTGTCTAAGTTTTAATTTTCTGTTTATTTACTTCCGTTTTCTTTTGTTTTTGTGTGTTTCAGGTGCATGCCTAATCGCAAGACCACAAGCAACCATAATCAAGAGTTAGTAGATTTTGTTTCCAAGTTAGGAGCTTTAGAAAGAGCCAACAGAAAAGCTACACGAGAAGCAGCAATGGAGCGTCTTCCATTAGTACTGATTCGCGATACAGCTGGATTGTTGGTTGATAATGAAGGGAACAGGCGCAATGATCGTGGTCAGAGGTTGGATGATGAGGGATATGTGATCCCTGAACCACGCGCTGAGGATAGACGTTTGGCTCAGGAGGTGCTTGCTCGTGGGCAAAATCTGGGAGAGTATAACAGGCCAGATGAGTTATATGCTAACAGGGCTGCAATTCGTCCTCCTGCGTTCCAAAGGAGCGATTTTGAGCTGAAGCCTGCTTTCTTCTCACTTATGGCTCAGCACCCGTTCCATGGTCTATCTTCTGATTACCCCATGGACCACATTGAGAGGTTTGAGGACTTAGCATCTAGCATTAAGGCTAATGGAGTCTCTAGCGACTACCTCTACTGCAAGTTTTTTCCCTACTCTCTTAGTAGAGAAGCAGCTTACTGTCTGAAGCAGCTGGAGCCGGGCACGCTGACTACTTGGGAGGACACCAAGAATGCTTTCCTCAACAACTTCTTTGATGAGGCTAGATCCGAGGACTTAAGGACTAAGATCTCTACTTTCAAGCAGGGACCGACTGAGGCATTTAAGGCTTCTTGGGTGAGATTCAAGGCATATCAGAGAGACTGTCCTCATCACGGTTTCAGCGATGTTCAGTTACTGGGTATTTTCTTCAGAGGGATTGATTGGAGGTACCAGATAGCTCTATACTGCGAGCAACGGAAACTTCAACACTAGATATCTCGAGGATGCACTTGTGCTTATAGAGAACTTGGCTTCTAGTAACAGTACCAAGAACGCAGACTTTGAGAGGAAGAAGCTTGGCGGTAACATGGATGGAAGCCAAATTGCTGAGGTTAAAGCTAAGCTAGACTCTGTGCATAATCTTCTAGTGGGGAAGAAGTCAGTTCAGTTTGCTGCAGAAGTAGAGACTTTTGAGCTAGAAGAAAAGGATGTCTGCTACATCAATGGAGCCGGTTTTTAGGGTCAGAGGTTCGGGAATCAACAAGGATATCAGAAGAATGATTTCCAAAAGCCTTTCCAGAGTAACTACACAAGGAACTACGGTTCTTCTTCTTACCAGACGCCTCCTGCTCAATCTTCAGATAGTGAGATGAAGTCTATGCTGGACCAGATTCTAGAGGGTCAACAGAAGATGATTGTGAGCTTCAATGGGAAGATGGATGCCATGTACACTGATCTGAATAGGAAAATTGAGACCCTCAATCTCCATGTGAAGAAGCTAGACACCCAAGTTGCTCAAACTGCGGAGAATGTTAGAAGGCAAGAGGGATTTCTCCCAGCCAAGACAGAAACAAACCCGAGACTACACGTCAATGCTATCACTTTGGGGAGTGAAGAGGAGGTTAAAGAAGATGAGTTTTGCGTTCCAGACCCCGTGTCGATTGACACGAAAAGCTTGTGTCAATCGACACTGGTCAAAAATTGCAACACTGGAGTTTACGCAATTGGTGATTTTTCCACTCAGAAATCGCATGTCGATCGACACAAGGATAATATCGATCGACACGGGTCCCAGGCGAGTCCAAACACTTCGAAACCTTCGGTTCAAGCAGAGGAAAGGGTCTACAAGCCCAAGATTTCATACCCACGGGCTATTAGTGTGAAAACACCAGAGGAGAAAGGGAGACATGCTCAACCACAGCTGAGGAAGTTGCAAAAGATATCGAATCCAGGGATGTTCATTGTTCCTTGCTCAATCAAAGGTATGGAATTCAAGAATTCTCTTTGTGACACTAGAGCTAATGTAAATGTCATGTCTCAGTCTGTTGCAAGGAAGCTGGGGATTAAGGATCTGCAACCTTCGAAGATGTCTCTCGAGCTGGCTGACTTTTCTTCAACATTTTCGAAAGGGTTCATTCCTGACTTGATGTTTCAAGAAGGGGATTGTCTGGTTCCAGTGGATTTTTACGTGATGGAAACGAAGAAGGACAGCGAGAAATCATTGATTCTTGGGTCATCATTCCTTGCTACTGTAGGTGCGATTGTGGATTTTTTCAATCAGAGAATCTTCTTCTCTAAGATCAACAAGGATGTCTTCTACCCCGCAGTTCGTGTCAAGGAGAATTCTTGTATGATCGTTACAAATGGAGGAAAGCGGAGTTCAGACATTGGAGATAACACGAAGAAGATCCCATGTGCCCCACTTTTGACTTCATCCTCTATGAGATCTGATGGAGACTTGACTGCCTGCAAGGTGAAGCGCAAAAAGACTTCCAAACCGTTCTCCAGGTTCAGGATCGTCATCCCCTTAGAGTTAAGGGAGAAAGGAGAGGTAGTTATCCAAGAGATGGTAGGAAACACTATGAAGCTCTTTCCCGGTGTTGTTCCTTTCACCAATCCACCGACGACCAGAGTCCTGACACAGTCAAGCTAACGACTGAAAACAAGCGCTTAGTGGGAGGCAACCCACTGGTAAGTGTACATTAGTTGAATTTTTCGTTTTTGTTTTACTAACTTTAATTTTAGTTTAAGTGTTTCAGTATTCATTTGGAAAAAAAAAAAAATTATACGACGAGACGAGGTAACAACAGTGTGTCAATCGTCACACCTGCTTGTGTCAATCGACACACCCTGCAACAGGTAAGTTCTCGTTCTTTTCAATTGGTTTTTTCTTTTTCTTTTCTGTTCTTTCACCAATTGGTGTGCTAGTTAGTCACTAACATTGTGTTCGGTTTGGACTGACTCTCAAAAACGACACAATGTTAGCGACCAACTAGCACACCGATATTCCAAGTTATCTCCTTGTCACGATGGAGCATTAAGACTCTCCGACCGTTGGATCAGGCGCAGTATATCGGCTGAACCTGATATTGAAGACATCGATATCCCCTGATATCGACACAAACCAATGAAAAAGACCGATAGCCAGCGCCTAACGAGGAACAAGACCGCGACACGACCGCGACACTACCGCTGGATGAACCAATGGAACGACACTGGATATCGGTGACTTCTCTGATGTAGGAGTAATTGATCCTTCTCGTATTTTGTTGACTTTTTTGGATCGACTGTTGACTTCCGTCGGATGATCCAGTTCGAGCCAAGTTGACCCGGGTACTGTTATAAGGGGCTATAAATATGTTCTTAGCCCCTGAAAAAACTAAGTCTTCACTCGCAACAATTTTAGAAGCTTTCTTTTTACGTTTTAGTTGTAATCACTCCCTAGAGCATTAATCTCTTGATGTTCTAAGTACTTAGCTTTATAAAGTTTCAATCTTTCCTTTAAAGTTTCAATCTTTACTCTTAAATCATCGTTGTTCATGGATTCACATTTCACGCATCACCCTAGCTCGGTCATGGCTTGTTCCATAGCCATGAGCGAGTAGTCTCTTTATTGAGCTATGGGTTAGTAGATTTAGGGGCTTTAAAAAATGGCTAATATCGCTTCGGCTTATCCATGAAGTGTTCTCAAGCTTAGGTTGAGCTTAAAGCTAGGTTTTTGACTCGCTTCTTGAACCTTGTTGATAAGCGTTCCCCTGCCCGAAAGGTGTTTGTGGGAATGCATGAACGATCTTGTGCTTGGCTTAGTAATCCTTGGCCACAAAAGTTGATGTCAAGGCGCTAAGTGAGCTTATTGGACTTGATCGTTCATGCTTGGAGAGTACCTAAATCTAACAGCGAAAGTTAGTTAGATCTAAGTACTCAACAAAGTATTTAGTGCCACGAAAGTGGACTAATTTGATTTCGTGTTCCATGTTTATAAACTGAGCCTTCAACTCAAAGTCCGTAGCTTTAATAGCCGCGATTTATCGCCCCTTATCAGTTGCTAACCTATTGCTCAATACTCTCCATATCATTACATATAAACCCAGTTTTTTCTTACTTGTTTCATTATTACATTTTGATTCATCTTAGCACACACAATCCAACGTCTACTTATGCTTTAGCTTAACATAAATACTCCATGGTTTGGTACTCTAAATCCTAGTCTTCCTTGTATTCGAATCCTATGCTTGCTATAATTGAATCATGAGTTAGGTTGCTTAGCTTGCTAGGATTTTATTTGATAGGTTTGCATGCTAAAGAAACTCTCATCATTACTTGAGGTCGATAATATCTTATGAGATGAATTCGATGCTCTAGGAAGAGATGGTGTGGATCCTTGTGTCCCCTGGTTTTCAACTTCCCTCTGATTCAAGTTTCCTTGTGGTTTTGAAATAATTTCTCCCTCTTCTGAATCTCAATCTTCTTTCTCCTCGTTGTTCCTTCTATTTCCTCTGTTTCTGCCAAAACAAAGAATCTAGAAAGAGACACAAGATTATTTTTATTCCCCATCTCTGGCCAATCCACATGTCGACTTCTCTTTCTCGGAGAAACCGAATTCCAGTTTCCTTAGTCCTCTTTCGATGCCACTCCTTTTCCTTCCTCCAGAATGAATCTGGTCACATCTTTCTCTACTTCAGAAGCTTGTGCCTCTTATACAGTGGGCTCACTGTCCATTTCAATCAATTTCTTATTCTCCCCTATATTCAAAGACAAATCAACTACATTCTGGTCTAACTTAAATCAGTGTCGAATCGTTTCAGAATTGTCTTATCCATGTGAATAACACATGCCTTTTCCATATGACCCCATTGTGAACATGTTTTACATCTTGGTGGCAACCAAGGATAAGAAAACTCAACAACAACGTCCTCCTTTTTCAATTTGAATTGATGTGTTTTTTGCAGCTCTTTGGATAGGTTCACCTCAACTTATAACTTAGCTTCTTCGAAATTATTGCATAGTTCAGTCTCTGGGTGAACTATATATATATATTCCCCATTTTATATATATTTATTTATTTTTCTTTTTCTTGGTTTAAAAAATGGTCAATTAGCATAATAACCATAATGAGTTTCATATCAAAGAATATAGCCATCTAAATATTTTATTAAAGCAAGTAACTATGGATTCAGTTTTTAGACGAAATTGTCCCTGTTGCAAAAGTAAAAAAAAAAAAGAGGTGAAGTTTCGTTGGTGAGAGAGTAACATTTCCATAACTCCATCTCTCTTTACATTTTTATAACTTTTGTTTTTTTGTCAACAATCACAATTGTATTAAATCAAGTTGTTAACGATTGGAAGGTTTCCCTGACGGCCCATTCCAAAACGGAAATGTCTGACTTACATGGGAAAATACATAACCTCGCGCTCGAGCTCCCTTTGCAAGGAAGTCGGCCCGGGCATTACTAATACGTGGGATATGAACTAAATTAAAATATACAAAAGATTGTCTAAGCATAGTGAACCAGTCAAGCTCCGCACTGAAAGATGGCTAATCAAGTGGATGCGTGGTCATAGAAATCAGGCTTGCACAGTCCGTCTCAATCCTCACTGAGTATAGTCTCCTCTCGCTTAGACACTCCATAGCCCAAAGCAACCCGTCGAACTCAGCATGAAGTGTCGAGATGCTTCATCTACATCCTCTCATGCCTAACGTAAGGAGGCCCGTATAGTCTTTTCGTCTACATTTTTATAATTTAAATGGCAAAAAAAAAGATTAGATCGATGGAAAACAAATTATAAAGAGAAAAAGTTATTTTTGTCAAAAAAAGAAAAATGAGTTGCAGAGAAAGATTTTCTTCTCTTTCGATCGTGTGTAGTGAGTAGTGAGGACAAAATTGTCATTAATACAATTAATATGCACAATATCATAGCATCTTTTTATTTTGGTTATCTAATGAATTATAATTTTTTGATAGTTATTTGACCAAATTTCCCTTTAAAAAATGGAGTATAATGAAATTATAACGAGCACGAACCAATTTCTGTAGATTTTGATCGTGCGTCGATCGATGTAAGTGGTGTGTGTCGATCGACGCAAGGTTAAATCAAACCGGATCGGTTCAAGACTTCCAAGATATTTTCCAGTCGTTGCAGGGATTACTGCCGTCTCGGTATGATCCTTTTACGATTGAGTTAGAGCCTGAGACGACTCCCATATCCAAGGCGTCTTACCGTATGGCTCCAGTAGAGATGGCAGAGCTGAAGAAACAGCTGAATGATCTTTTGGGGAAAGGTTTTATCCGGCCTAGTGTTTCACCGTGGGGAGCGCCGGTGTTGTTTGTGAAGAAGAAGGATGGGAGTTTCTGGTTATGCATTGATTACCGGGGATTCAACCGAGTCACTGTGAAAAACAGGTATCCTTTGCCGCGGATTGATGAGTTGTTGGATCAGTTGCGGGGGGCTACCTGGTTCTCCAAGATCGATTTGGCTTCGGGTTACCATCAGATTCCTATTGAAGAGGCGGATGTGAGGAAGACTGCTTTCAGGACAAGATATGGGCATTATGGTTATGCCTTTCGGGTTGACGAATGCGCCAGCAGCGTTCATGAGGTTGATTAATGGGGTGTTCCAAAAGTATCTGGATGTGTTTGTGATCATCTTCATTGATGATATTCTGGTGAATTCGAGGAGTCCTGAAGAGCATGAAGTGCATTTGAGGGTGGTCTTGGAGAAGCTGCGGGAGTAGAAGTTGTACGCGAAGTTGAGCAATCAGTTTCTGGCAGCGAGAGATCAGTTTTCTTGGCCATGTGGTGTCTGCAGAGGGATTTTCTGTGGATCCGGCTAAGATAGAGGCTATCAAAGGGTGGCGAGACCGAGGAATGCCACCGAGATCCGGAGTTTTCTCGGGTTAGCAGGTTATTATAGGAGGTTCGTCAAGGGATTTGCGAGTAAGGCGCAGTCGATGACGAAGCTGACGGGGAAGGACGTCCCTTTTGTGTGGTCTTCAGCTTGCGAGGAGAGTTTTGGGAAGCTGAAAGAGATGCTGACTAGTACACCGGTGTTGGTGTTACCCGAGTCGGGTGAGCCTTACATGGTGTACACAGATGCTTTGGTAGTTGGTATGGGTTGTGTACTGATGCAGTAAAGGAAGGTTATTGCATATGCTTCGAGGCAGTTGAGGAAGCACGAGTGTAACTACTCTACCCATGATTTAGAGTTGGCTGCGGTGATTTTCGCTTTAAAGATTTGGAGGTCTTATCTTTATAGCGGAAAGGTGCAGGTGTTCATAAACCATAAGAGTATGAAGTACTTCTTTACTCAGCCAGAGTTGAACCAGAGACAGAGACGTTGGATGGAGTTGGTAGCAGATTATGATTTTGAGATTGGGTACCATCCGGGTAAGACTAATCTGGTTGCAGATGCGTTGAGTCAGAAGAGGGTTGCTTCGGCTCAGGAGCGGGATATGGAGGCTCTGGTGAGCGAGATTGGTACGTTGAGATTGTGCGTTATCTCACAGGAGCCGTTGGGGTTAGAGGCAGCTAACCAGGCAGATTTGCTGAGCAAGATTTGAGTAGCTCAGGAGAAGGATCAGGGTTTGATTGATGCTTCTAAGGTGGCAGGTTCAGAGTATGTGGTCTCGGCGAATGGGATAATACTTGTGAACGGGCGGGTTTGTGTACCCAAGGATGAGGATCTGAAGCAGGAGATCATGCGAGCATGTTATCGATTCATCCGGGAGTGACTAAGATGTATCGTGATCTGAAGCGGTATTATCACTGGGTCGGGATGAAGAGAGATGTCGCTAACTGGGTTGCAGCGTGCAATGTATGCCAGTTAGTGAAGGATGAGCATCAGGTTCTGAGTGGTATGTTACAGATTTTGCTTATTCCGGAGTGGAAGTGGGACATGATTACCATGGACTTTGTGACAGGGTTGCCAGTGTCGTGGACCTACGATGCGATTTAGGTGATTATCGATTCATCCGGGAGTGACTAAGATGTATCGTGATCTGAAGCGGTATTATCACTGGGTCGGGATGAAGAGAGATATCGCTAACTGGGTTGCAGCGTGCAATGTGTGCCAGTTAGTGAAGGCTGAGCATCAGGTTCTGAGTGGTATGTTGCAGAGTTTGCCTATTCCGGAGTGGAAGTGGGACATGATTACCATGGACTTTGTGACAGGGTTGCCAGTATCGTGGACCTACGATGCGATTTAGGTGATTATGGATCGTCTGACCAAGTCAGCACATTTTCTTGCCATAAAAAAAACCGACGGAGCGGCGGTGTTGGCTAAGAAGTATGTGCGGGAGATAGTGAGGCTGCATGGGGTGCGAGCGAGTATCGTGTCAAACAGGGATCCGAGGTTTACTTCAGAGTTCTGGAGGGCATTCCAGGCTGAGATGGGCACTAAGGTGCATATGAGCATAGCTTATCATCCTTAGACGGATGGGCAGTCTGAGAGGACGATTCAGACATTGGAGGATTTGCTGAGGATGTGTGTGCTGGATTATGGTGGTCATTGGGCGGATCATCTGAACTTGGTGGAGTTTGCGTATAACAATAGCCACTAGGCGAGTATTGGGATGGCTCCATATGAGGCTCTGTATGGGAGGCCATGTCGTATACCATTATGCTGGACTCAAGTGGGGGAGAGGAGCATGTTTGGTGCGGATTATGTTCAGGAGACGACGGAGAAGATCCGTGTCTTGAGGCTGAACATGAGAGAGGCTCAGGATCGGCAGAAGAGTTATGCTGATAAGAGGAGGAAAGAGCTAGAGTTTGAGCTGGAAGATCTGGTGTATCTCAAGGCAGCATTGTTGAGGGGTCCTAACAGATCCATTTCAGAGAATAAGCTAAGTCTGAAGTTTATGGGTCCGTTCAAGATTGTGGAGCGGGCCGGGCCAATAGCTTATTGGTTAGAGTTACCTCAGAGTATGAAGGCCTTTCATAAGGTCTTCCCTGTGTCGATGCTACGAAAGTGTCTACATGAGTCTGAGGAGGTGTTGGCTAGGATTCCGGAGGATCTTCAGCCCAACATGACGTTGGCGGTGAGGCTTGTCAGGATTCTCGAGAGGAGAGTCAAGATGCTGCGCCGAAAGAGGATACCATTGGTGAGAGTCGTGTAGGACTGTGACGGTAATGAGGAGGAGACTTGGGAACCAGAAGCGAGGATGAAGACAAAGTTCTCGAAGTGGTTCGAGAAGCAAGTGGAGGCTTGAGTTGTCTCTTTCCGGTTTTTAGTGTCTGTAATAGCATGTTGCTATGAGTTTGGATGTATTTTTCGTGTGTGTTGTAACGAATATACATTGTTGAGATTTAATAAGATGGGTTTTTCTTATTAAATGTGTTTATAAGACGTGTGTTCTTATGGTATGACTGGTAGGTCATGTGTTTTGATGACTAGTGGGGTCATGTGGAGGTCTAGTGATAGAAGTTTTATGTGAGTTAGAGCTGGTCTATCGGCTAGGGAGCTAGAAATAGAAGTTCTAAGTGAGTAGGACTGTCTATCTTCTAGTGAGGCTAGAAATGGAAGTTTTATGTGAGTTAGAGCTTGTCCATGTTCTAGGAGGAGTATCTGGGGATGGAGGTTATATGTGAGTTAGGACTTATATATTCCCTAGATGGCGCTGGGAAATAGAGGTTTTATGTGAATTAGAACATGTTTATTTCCTAGGGGGAGTCTGGAAACAGAAGTCTTATGTGAGTTAGGACTATCTTTTCTAGGGACTCTGATGGGGACACCGGGTGATTGGGTTGTTCCGGATGGCCTAGTGATTGGCCATGAGGTGATATTCCGGGATAGAGAATGTCATGATGGACCACGAGAGATGAATTTGGTCGACAGGTGTTTATGATGCACGTTACAGAGTTGATTGCTCCAGGGGATAGTGGTTTCCCTGGATATACTTGAGGGGACAGTGAGGTTCTCTCCGGGGGATAGTGGTTTCCGTGCATATACTTTGAGGGACAGGGATCTCTCCAGAGGATGTGTGATTCCTCTGCAGCCGATAGCTTGACGGACTGTGTGTCCCGAGAGTGGGAGGGGCTGGAGCATACCTTGAGCTGGATGGACGGCGGTCCTGAAGGTGGGAGGGGTATGATATACATCGAGAGCTCAAAGGGTGACGACCCTGAGAGTGTGAGTGGTGTATATAGATATGAGTATGAGCAATAGTGTAGTGTGATTGTAAGTATGAGACTAGATGAGCTTCAGGGATCGGGAGTGGATCTCAGAAGGTGCTGACCGGGTTTGGTTAGGATGGTAACCGTAGTGAGACGATGTTATGTGAGTGAGATCGGGAGATGATCTCAGGTGGTGCTGACCCGGTTTGGTCAGTATTGTAGCCGTGGTGAGATGGTGCAATGTAACTAGTATGAGACTAGTGAGTTCAGGGATCGGGTGTTGATCTCAGGTAGTGCTGGCCGGGTGGGGCCAGGGGTGATGATATCAGTAGAGCTGGTCGAGTTAGGCTAGAGGGA
Source organism: Arabis hirsuta (assembly GCA_964056655.1). NCBI lineage: Eukaryota > Viridiplantae > Streptophyta > Magnoliopsida > Brassicales > Brassicaceae > Arabis > Arabis hirsuta. The sequence goes on along the minus strand of OZ053298.1, from coordinate 39,853,132 downwards.
TGATATCAGGTGTGTTGACCGTAGGGTGACGGTGTCGCGTGATTCGAGGTCAAATCCGTGTTAGTGGGGGAGAATTGTAACGATCGCGAATCAATTTCTGTAGATTTTGGTCGTGCGTCGATCAATGCAAGTGGTGTGCGTCGATCGACGCAAGGTTAAATCAAACCGGATTGGTTTGATTTAAGTGTTGGTTTACGGGCCGGTTTAGGGTGAAACCCTAGGGTTCCCTATAAAAGGGTTGTTGCCGCGACTTTTGGGACTTTTAGTTTTCAGAAAGTTTCCAGAAAAGTTCCAGAGAGTTTCCAGAGAGATTTGTTTGGGAGGTTCCGGGATCGTTGTTGGTGCCTTTTCCTTGCGAATCAAAAGAGGATTTCGGATTGGGGATCCGTGTTCTTCGCGTTCATCCTTGTTTTCTCATTCTTCTCTTTCCAGATCTCAGGTGAGTGCGTAACCGTGGGCTTATCTGGGTAAATGATTGATAGGATGCGATTGTTGTGTTGTTTTGTGTGGATTCGTGTTGGTTTTTGTGTGGATTGTGTGCAGGGATCAATGTGATTCGATCCAGAATCGAACCATGAGAGGATAGGTTCGATCCTGGGTTCTGTGATGTTGCGTCGATCGACGCGGTTGTTCTGCGTCGATCGACACACGTAACAGTGCATTGATCGACACCGGGGTTGTGTGTCGATCGACACACTGTAGATGCATCGATCGACACATGTTGGTTGTGTCGATCGACGCATGCTTGTTCGAGGCGAACTGGTGTTGATTGTTCGTGCTTGCGTTGTTGTTTGTTCACCCTGGTATTGTGTCATTTCTTATGCATGTGTGTATAGCATAGTAGATGGGATGACCGTCTTAGTGAGTATTTGTGATAATACTCACACATCTCTTTTTGCCATGTGATGCAGGTAAAGACTAGGTGTGATCGTGGAATCATGGCCAGGAAGAGGAGATGATCTAGTGTCTCGTTTTCGTGGCCGTTGTGTTAGAATTGCTAGAGTGTAGTAATTCTGGAACTATTGTTGATGTGGTTAGTTGGACTGTTGTTGAGTTAATTCGTTGAATTGGAATTGATAGATTAATAAAGTATGAGATTTATTGATTGAAACTGTTGTTTATTTGTTTTAATTGTTCCGCATTGTTTATGTTGATACGTTGAGAATTATTATTTGTGATAATAAAAATCTGAAAGAAATTTTTTTAAAATTTTACGAATTGGATTGTTTCAATGGCCATGCAGGTTCTCTATTTTCTAATATTTACTACTTTCTATAACTAAAGAAAATATTATTCTACAAAATTGAAGAGATATTCCAAAACTTTATATGTCGAATTACACATTTACAGAATCTTACCTTTTGGCTTTTTCTATCTTGGAACATACATGATACAACAATACAAGTACAACAACTACAAGTCAAAACACATATAGTAGACAGAGACCTCAAATTTACCTTATAAAGAGTTGTTGATAGATGAAAAATGATCATATAAAATTATAAATAATAACCTTGAGAAAGCAAATCAGCACAACAAAAAAGAGTTGATAACATTATCATAATTATATCCTGCTATAACATAGGAAAGAAGAACAATCCATGAAGGAATACTTTTTAGTCCTCCAGCTTACATAAAGTTGGAATGATCATAATACATATTAGTCCTCCAGCTTCAAAATACTTTTTGAGCATAATAAGACCCTAAACTTTAATATCTTACACAAATAACCCTCCTCTCATGGGAAATGGAGTGATCTTATTATCTTCAAACGAAGGACCAATTCGAGAACATAAAAGCTAAGCAGTGGTTTGATTCATCGTCTTCTAGAACTTTCCACACTGTTGCCTGCTCGTAAGACACCAATCTTCCCATGCTCGACGCGCATACTCCTCCCGGAAGATGAGCATAGCCCTAAGAAAAAGAAACCAAGATTCTAAGTCAGAAAATGATTTTCCATGAAAATGGCAAAGTTTCCTACGAAAATTAACCTGTTGCATGATCTTGGGGAACTCGGAGCAAAGAGCTTTATAACCAGATTCGTCGAGGGTCTTGTCTAGCATTATGTCTTGAAGGGCTAGGAGAGTAGTCTCCAGCATGTCTAAACCGGTTTGGTTTGCGAATGTGAAAATCGGTGAACCCTGCAATAGAGTTATTGTCACACTCATCTCAATAAACACAAAAAATTGGATAGCAACTATGCTTCTAAACATATATCATACAATGCCAACCCTAGCCACTTACATTTGTTTTCAGGGAGCAGCACAAGATTGCATCAGTGTGATTCCAGAGTTGACGCAGCAATGTGTCACCGCTAGTTTGAGAATCAGATCCAAAGAGATCTGCACCCGTGTGAACGCTGCAAAAAGAAAAGACAGTTTCAGATAATTAGACACTAGACTTGAACAAGTAAACAAATAACCCTAGATCGCTAGTAGTACGTACCTGTAACTCCGGGAGATCCAACGGACGAGAGTGAGAGCTTCAGGGGAAGTGGGAACAGAGATTGAAGAGATATTCGAACCAGGACGAGGAGCAATGGCTAGAGCAACCCTCTGAATCGATCCCACTATGCTTCTCACATACTGACGTGCCATTGAAGCAACATTGTCTCTTGAATGATTATCAAATGTGAACTGGAACGCTATGGTAAGCACCGACCTAAAGTTACAACCATTTGGATCAGCTTCACCTGCTTGACGTGTGGATCCTTCTAACGCCGAGGCTAAATCCAGTGTACGGTTCGCAGATGCACCGTTCTATATGACAGTGAAACATTAGATTATTGCATCAAGAATATATGTAATTTGGACACTATAAATGGCTTTTGATGAATTACCGGGGTTGATTTATGTTCAAGAGGTATGACGCGGAAACCAGAAGGAAGCAAAGGTGCATCATCCGCAAATGATTCGTCGATAGGAGCAAAGACAAGCTGTGCACAACCTCCAACCACATTTTCATCAGCACCGCTACAAAGCTGGACAAGAATCAAGAATCAAGAATCAAAGATCAAAAATTGTCAACAAGAGAACAGAGAAACTTGGGAGGTGAAACTATGAATTGAAACCTACCTGTAGTAAATACATATCCCGTGCTAAACCCATGTCTTCAGGTGAGTAAGCATGACCATCAAGTCTTACAACCTCAGGAAACTGAAATTCGTAAACCAGAATGACATCAGGACTATAATAAGCATTAAGAGAGAAAAAAAAAATGAGAATCTATTTTATTCTTTAGTACCTCTTCATGTTCGACTCTCTGCGCGAGGGGGATAATGACTTGGTTAGTCGGGAACCCACCAGCTCTAGCGCAAGGAACAGCAAAAGGACTTGCTCTGAGGGATGCAGCAGCATAAGCATCCACACCATAATCAGCCCATTCAGAGCGGTGTTCTCTAAGGAACCGAATCAGCACAACGGGTGGTACGTTCTTAAGGCAAGAAATAGATGCAAGTCAGTTAGAAAATAGCTGAAACGGAAGATAAGATTTTTCTATTATCCAATCCTTAAGACATGTACCTGCAACAGCATAGACGCCTTGGCACAAAGCACGCCACTGCCAAAGCTTGGAAGGAAGGAATTACCATACTGAGACCCACCAAACTTCCCAGGGGACAAGTTTATCATAACGGTAATATCATCTGCACCATCGCTACCCATTGGCGACCATCCATCATCCACAAAACTATTAACAGCATCATTGAAACCCCTGAAGTTCATCCATTTGAACAATTAGAAACAAAAATAAAGAAACAAAAAGAAACTCTTGGTGATAACGTTATTCGAATTAAGGAGATGTTTACCGACAGAGTCTTTGACTGAAGGTTCTTAACACCGCAGGCTGGCGTCCTCCACCATACTGACCTTCTCCACTTGTCTCTTGTGCAATTTGTCTTACATGTCTCAGAGCCTGAAATAAGAAATCAATCAGCATTATCTCAAGTTGTTCGTGTCATTTACACTAGGGAACAAGGTTATTTAAACTTACAGCAAGAGTCGTTTTCTGAGCAAGAATCTTTGAAGATTCATATAGAGGTCTCATGACTTCAGGGACACTCCAGGCCTAGCAAAACCGGAAAACACAGTCAGGCTTCATAACTTGAAATGATGTGTTTTAAAGATTGAGTTATGGCTTACATCCAAATCAACATGATCGACAATGTGAAGAATGGAACCACCACCATCACAAGGACGGATAAGAAACCCGCTTGGTCGCATTTCAGCTCTCACAAAGCTTGAAGAAGGTGGGCCAGTTGGGCCACCAGTTGCAGAAGTAAGCGACCTCTCACAAACCTGAAGACAGTGAGTAAAGGCAACATAAAGCATATTTTTAGGAGAAAAAAAAACATAATGGTAGATCCAAAAACTCACGACGTAGCTTCCATCTTCAAGACATGTGCTATATCTCAGTGTCCAGAAATCACGAGCTGGTGCTAATGTTGTTGGAGCATACATCTGGATAAATCGGAATGACCAAAACACAGTTTAGGAAATCTTGCATGGAATAGCAGCTAGGAGACTACAAGAATTGTGACAGACCTGTGTGTATATAAGCTCAATAGTCCCACCGTTTCCAGCAGGTATCACACTCAGAGTATCCACACTTCGACAATCACGGAGCCAAGATGGACGATCTTTGAGGATTTCAGCAACCTACATTTTTTTTCCAAATCAAGATTTGACATAAATTCTCTTCATTTCTCCTGATTACAAACATAAGCAACCGGAAAAAAAATCACACTTTTACTTACCTTCATGGGTTCTAAACTCACGAGGCCACAGGCACGTGCTGCAATTCCGCTGCAGTTGCGCGAAATAGCGACGATGCCAATAGAATCCGGACCAGGCTACACACCAACACAGAATGTTTCATCAAACAACCAAAGAAACAAATTCATTTTCACATACAATATAAGAACAGAAACCAGATTTGTACACAAGTTGAGGAGTTTTATTACCTTCATCCCAATCATCTGAACCCAGTCAACAGCAGTTCCTGTAGCCTTGGAAAGGAACTCTGCTAGGGCTTCCTCTGCTATCGAAAGGAGACTAACCAAACATAAAACATTTTAATTTGTCACAAATTGTATAACATTCACCAGAGTGGCAAATAAAAGTCATCAAGTTAAGACAAGAAGAGCTTACCCAGCTGGGTTGTTAGCATCACGTTGCAGATGCTGAGGATTTGGGTTTTGCTGTTGATGTTGCTGACCACTTACGACCACAGACTCACAACTGTTGTCTGTGGTCGTCCCAGAAGCCTGCAAGAACACAAAAGGTAACAACTTTAAGCAAAAAAACTAAACAAAATCATACCATATCAGTGTGTTGTGAGGGAAATGATAAGAGTTTTACAGTGTGAATTTTGTGTTTCATGTGGCCATTCTCATAGACCAAGTGTGAAACTTGCTTCTGCAAACGATCATTCTCTTCCATCAAGAGCTTGTTCATTGCATTCAGTTTTCTGTTCACTGTTTGAAGACGAGCAGCTTCTTTCCTCTGCTTCTCTCGACATCTACATTCAACAAAGTCAAAGGAACATTCACTTAGACAAATCAATGCAATACTGTAAATCTCACCAAAAATTTAAAGAAATTGAATTTAATTATAAGATGTGTATAAAAATGTTAGTGGATGAACAGACACACCATTTGACTTCATATATAAAAGAATATATTGTAAAATTATCCATTCTATTATATGTAAGCATTTTGAGAAATAAATGTTACATTCCATTCAAAGACAATTTGATTACATGTCACTTTCTTGAAATCGAAATTTTCAACTGTTTGTCAAAGCCTAAGCATAATAAAGTTTCCTGCTTTGAAAGATTTTGCTGAAATGTGGATCTAATGATCACTGAGATCCAAAAAGATTGTCAGATAAGAACAACATAGAATTTTAAAAGAAAAATGCTAAGCAGAGGAAAAAAAATGCAAATACAAACAAAAAGATGATCTTTTATGTAAATCAAGAACAGAAGAAGATGAAAATTTGACCTGCGGTTCTGAAACCAAACTTTGATCTGTTTAGGCTCGATGTTGGAGAGAATAGGACATTCTCTAATAAGTTGTTGTCTTCTCAAAGAAGTGGGTTTAGGACACTCAGTGTAAACTCTCTCAAGGGCTTCAACTTGCTCCGGTGTGTACCTCACATACTTACCGGAATCCAGCCCTTTATCCGGTGACTCTCTGTTCATCATCGTGTGGACCATCATCGTTACTCCAGTTGCAGAAAAGGATAAAAATCGATTCTTTTAAAGAGATTTGAGTTTTAAAAGAGCTTGAAACTTCGAAAAATCCTTTATTGTAGTTGATGGGTTCTTATCAAGGGTAGGCTCTCTGTGTAGAGAGAGCCTCCACTCACGTTCATGAGATAATGGTGAGAAGAAAAAGAAAAAAAGAGTTTTGGGAGGAAAAGAAGAAAATATAAGTTTTTGTTTGTTTATTGTTTTACTATATTTTTGATGTTTTCTTGGGTTATTTGTGCTTTGGACAGAGAGAAAACGCCACAACAATGGCGAGAGAGGAAGGAGGAGGGAGGAAAGATAAGAGGAGCAAAGTTGAGGTCTTTATCAAAGACGCCAATCTCGAGATCCTTTTAAGACATGTCCGGCAATAAAAATAAAAACTGTAAAAGAAATTACTTTTTTCTTTGTGTGGCGCGAGACAGAGAGAGAGAGAGAAGACTTGCAAGAACAATAACAGTAGCATAAAGGAATAGAGAAAAAAAAAAAAAAAATGAATCGCCAGGTGGGTTGAATTTCATAAAAGCTTTAACTTTTTTAGGGCTTAATTGAATTTTCGTAGTGCAAAGTCTCATAAAAAATTGTTTCATGTTTTACCAAGAAACCTTAAAATGAATTTTCATAGGGCAAACTCTTATAAAAATTTGTTTCATGTTTATTATATCAAAAATTATACTATTATGTTTATGATAGTTAAGAATCGCCAAAATTCTCGTAATTTTGAGATTCGTACTGACAAAATTGAAATTATTTTCAAACAAAACTCGAATATCTTTGAAATTCGTACTAACAAAATTCAAATTAAAAGTTACAATTTTTAAAGGCCAAGTATATGTATGTCACTAGTCTAAAACTTATTTGGTTTAGTTATGTTAGTTACAAAATCTAAGTACTAATTGTTTTGTATATAGGTTTTTTGCCATGTCTTAAAAGTTACTCCCTCCGTCCCAAATTATAAGATATTTCAGCTAAAAGCTCAGTTATTAAGAATAACTTTTTACACACAACAGCATTAAATAAATGAACTAAAAGATAAAGAAAATAATTAAAGAAAATTAGAAAATGAATACTGGAAACTAAACAGTCACACCCTCATCAAAACAAAAAACTGGTATAAATTAATCTTTTTTGTTAGACTAAAATTTAGTTGGAGCCAATATTTTGATACAAGTTTTAAACTAAAAAAAATCAAATTTCAAAATGGAGCCAAAACTCATTTGTTTATCTATATATAATCTCTTCACTAAAAAATGGTTCACAAAAATATTCATGGATTTTAATATTGATTTGAATATTCCAATTCTAAATTCTGATAGTGAAACTTTGTTCGATCTAAACGAAATTCCACCAACTGAAGAACATCCAAGTAATGGCCATGAAGCTTTTTCGATTGATCATAATCCAGGTTAGAACTTTTTTCTTATACTTTTATTATATTCTGTTTTATTGTACTCTGTTTCCATATAATATTGCCGTTCAGAAAGAATTCGATGTCTTCTGGTTTTTCTCAATAAAATATTGTAGTATTGATGATGATGATTCACAGTAAAATAATGGTTTATATCAATCTTATTTAATTGTGCATATGGTGAACGAGTGTTTTTATTAATCTGGTTTTCATTATAATTATAACAGATACATCTCAAGAAGAGATAGTATGCATGAAAGAGAAAGAACTCGTTGGGGTTATATAATGAATTTGAAAGCTAAGTAAATGACCACTTAAATTATGTTTTATTTCTGAAACTCTTTTACGATATGGAGTGCACATTTTTTCAGGCTGAAGAAATAAATGACCTTGACCAAATTAAATCTTTTAACTAATTTCTAAAATAAAATAAATCAAAATGCTACATAGATATCTGAGAACATCTAAAAAATGGAACAAAGAAAAAAACCTTAAAAATCTTATAATTTGGGACAGAGGGAGTAATTATTTCTTTGTTTTGTATCAATTTAAAAATAGTAGGAGTTCATTAAATAAGGTGTAGGATAAAATGGGAAAAGACAATAAAGGAGAAAAGCCAACACACGCAAAACAGTCTCTGCAAAACCCATCTGTTTTTTTACTCTACCAACAACAGTAATCATAAAATAAATATACAAATAACTAACTAAATAAAGAGGCAGAGAGACAGGCCAATCTTTGTTTTTTTTTACTTTTCCATATTTTAAATTACTCTCGAAACAAAAAAAAATGAAAAATGAAAATGAAATTGGTGTCAGAAGAAACGGATAGTTGACGAAATGGGTATTTTGCTAAAGAAAAGCTCTTGTCTTTAGCTATGTGAGAAGGACATAACATAAGATTGTTTCTCTCTCCTCTTTCTCTCTCTCTCTCTCTCTCTCATGATCATCATGATGGTGATGCTGATGTATGTGCATGTACAATATATCATCATGTGCGTATTGTATGTACATTCTTGTATGCATGCGGATGATGCTCCCATCTACGTAGTTGATGAGGAAAATTGTGTGGAATGTCACTGTGCGCGTGAGAAGCGTGAAGGACCTTTATTTATTTTATTTTTTAAAACTTTCTTTATTTAAAAATAAGTGATTTGAGTCGGTCAATTTTTTATATTTTTTTCAGAAAAGTTATGGAATAGGTTTAATTTTCAAGAAGAGAAAGGAGAAAGACAAGTTTGGCATTGGACAGTACAATCTGTGTTTGGTTCTGTAACGATTTATATGGTTATATCGATTTATACAAAATCAATGTCCGGACAAACGGCTAACTTCTTATACCTAGAGTCTACGTATATAAATACTGTAGGACCAAAATTAAATATACGTAATTTTGAATAGAAATACATGTAATTAATACAGAGAAAGAAAGAGAAAGGTGAAAAATAAATGAAGGTGGTCATGTGAGGTCTCATCATGAGTCCAACTTTGTGCATGCGCTTCGATTTTCTACATGGCAGATATACCCACGTATCCCCCTATACTCGACTCCTTTTCTTTCTCCTATTGCTATTAAACCATTATACAACTCCTAAAATACTAGCTTTTCTCTATCGAATACACCCACAATAAATTCTTTCTAAGTTCGATTCTTTTCATAAATTCCCACTTCTAACTTATTATTTATTTAACTACACAAATATTACGAGGTTTCTTCTCGCGCCACTCAAAACATTTTTCTTTTCAGTTTTGAGTTTATATTCATCACGAGACATTTTAAAATCGGAAAAATTATTTAAAGAACGTGGAAATACTTTATCATTCAATATGTTTTGTGCGACAATTTTTTTTTTTTTTTTTGAAACTTTGTGTGACAAAACTTACCAACCGGAATCTAGAAAATACGTAACACAATACTATAATAGCACATTGCACTAATGCATTTACATTAATAGTGTTTTTCATATTCCATCTTATTTATATCAACTCAGTTTGTTTTATCTGAAAATGGGCGTATCGAAATTTCATGGGGGAGGATGTTCAACCATAATTAATCTACCACTAATGTGTTCATAAAACACCACATTTGGTAAAAACCTAAAAAAGCACCAAATTAAATTTATGAGTCTTTAAAGGCGTTGAGGTCAAGATTTCTCCTTAAACTTAGTTCATCTGGAGGTTTCAGATTTTTTGGAGTGTTCTTTTTGGTGTGTTTGTTTAGCTATATTCCTTCTCTTTCCTGCGATTTTCTTCTAATAGTGTTGTTGCCGGTTGAGCTTGCTTTAGGTCCATCGATAGGTACTCCGGGTTGTGGGTGTGCCTATTCTCTTTGGTCAGATTTGAAACTTATGGTTGTTGACACAACTTCTACATCTTTTGGTTTTTGGAGAAGTCTTGAGAGGTTATTGGTTCAGAGTGTAGGTATTAGTGTCGAAGATCTTGTTGAAGGTATTCTAACTCATGTTTTTATGCTTATATGTTTTTTTTTGTAGTGGTTTTTTTTACTTTCGTGAATATAGTTTTTCGAGGTTTAGTCTTTTGAACTTCCAACTTAGTATTCCAAAAAACGTATTTCACATTTGTATTTGAATGACATCCGGGTGGCAAAAAAAAAAAAAAATTAGTTGGTCATTGTTCTCTGTTTCCTCGGCTCTAATCTTCGGAAAGGGAGAGAATGTTTATTACATAACACAAATTATGCAGTGCTATTTTGTATAAGGGTTTGGATGCTTTCATAATAAGGGAAAAGAAAAATCATAAATAGAGTGAATAGTTTGGTTGCTGGAGAGAAAAGAATGTCAAACCTTTTAATTTGACAATATCTAAATCTTTACAAAATAATAATTGGCTTTATCATTTTTATTTGGTGGTGTCAACTTTTTATTTTTAGCAAGAGGCATGGAGCAGAAGAGTACCCCACTGGCCCAAGTCCACTTACTCTTGTTCCCAAGTCACACACTACAATACATTGCTTGATTTCCCCTAATTTAGTTCAGATCGGTAACCTTGTTTACAAACGAGCTTAGTTCAATCGGTCGTTTGTTACCAATCAAACAATCGTTTGAAATCGGCGGTTGAAATTGACGGTTGGAAAACGAAGTTACAAACGGACGATTGATAAAAAGGTCGTTTGTTACCTAATTATATTATTTAACTGCTACAATGCTACCAATCAAGCTTGTATATGAATTTTTCTCTATTATCTAACCGCTTTTTTTAACTATTGTTTCTAACTGCCTTGTTTCAAACGATCTTCTGTTTAACCACTCAAAAACTTTCAATCGCTCGGTTCAAACGGATCAACAATCGGATTCTAATGTTTTTTGCTTTTCTTTTTCTGTTGGTGTTACTTTCCACCATTGCTTGGTATACTTCTTTTTCGAGCTCCATATATACAAATGTTCGTATAGAATGGACGAATAGATATATGTACGCTTCAATCTCGTTTAACTAGTGTGGACTATAGTGTCTAGTTTTGATTTAAACTAATTCATGTTTATTATGATCAATTGGATTGAAACTTATTTCACAACTATACACTTATTATACTTGTGGACTGGGAAAACTTTCATCTAAATGTATATAGTTATCAAATAACATGAAAGTTAAGGTGGCCGTACCATTGTCAATTCTTATAATTCTACATATACGTAAAACCAATCTCATTGATCTTATTAAGTAAGTTGCAAAGTATATAATGGTTGATCAGAGTTAGATCAAAATCAGATATCAAATTTCTTTGAACACGTCTTTAATTTTCCAAATCACTACAAATTTCATACATGGATTTGCAAATTCCAAAATTTGGTTTAAAAAACGATTGGCATGTTAACAAATTAGAACGTATTAACTTATTTATTCGGTTAAAAATATTTTTATGTCGTCTATAAAACTAAAATACAGCAATAAAGCACCCATAATAGCTAATCAAACTATTATTATATAATTACTCAGGATTTGCTTTTCTTCCATACACACAATACAAAAAAAAAAAACATGAGTTTACTCCATAAATGGGAAATCGATGGAGCAATGATATTGAAATCGCATACTCAATGGAAAGGAAAAGCGAAAATGTATCTTTTTATACCACTCTTTGGAAGTTATCAAACAAAAAGTCAAATGAAAAGCCCTATTTTTGTCACAAGTCACAATTGTGTTCTTCTTGCTTTGCTTCAATCTCACATCTCTCTCTCTTCTATTCCCGTCAAGGAGAGATAGATTGAGAGAGAGAGAGAGAGGGACCCATGCATGGGCATGATAGAGGTGTAAAGTCAGGCATGGATAGAAAGGAAGGCTCCAAGTTTCATAGGCTGCTCATGCATATATTCTATTGATATCATATAATATTCATTCATATAAATATATAATAATTATGAGTGGGATTAAAGTTTGTGGATATCAGTCGCCATAAGGTTAACAATCGATCGAGCTTATAAAAAAATACCTCAAATATATTTTTCCATTACGTCATATGACAACATCGGATTGGGTTTGAATCATATGAATCCATGGATCCGTTAGTCCAATTATTTTAATACTCAAATACATCATCAGATAAATCTTTATATCTCAACAAATTAGATAAACTATGATCTCAGTTGTGTATAATCTATCAACAAGAGATAGTCGCGAGTTGATTATAGTTTTAAGAAAAATTTGTTTCTCTTGTCAATGTCTCTATCTCTATACAATGTCTACAACGCACATTATAGAAAAAATCACATTAGAAAAGAGTTACTATCACCAAAATATTATTAACACAATCTATCACTACAAGAAATATCCACGTTAATAGCACTGGAGCATAGCTCATTTTTTCAAACTGCTATGAAAGATAAGTAGTAAATTAAGTTAAAATATAACAGCTTCTACTTAATGCTATGATAGAAAAATCGATAAGCGGGAAATAAAAACATAGAGTCCGCCAACACTTATGCAATTTTTAACAAAATTTTTCATTAAACCGCCCACCCCGTTCTCTCTATCTCTTCTCTCGCCAAAAAAAAATTCAGAACCTTTTTCACCTTTCAACTTCATTCGCACCTAAAGGAAATCTTCCAAGCTCTCTAAACTTGTCGCCGCCACCACTGCAGCTCTCTACAACGACTGGAAATCAAAATTTGCAACAACCCAGAAACTTGTCGCCGCCACCACTTCAGATCTTAAGGCATGTCTTTCGATCAACAATTCTTCTTTCTTCTTCAATCTCGTTTCTTTACCTCGAACTTTGCTTAAATTCAAACAATTTCCCTTCAATTGCTATTTTAATAGTTTCGAATTTAGGGTTTTCAATTTCAGGGTTGTTGATATTGAATTTAGGGGCTTCTGGGTTGTTGATAGTCCCTTCGAATTTAGGATTTTCAATTTCAGGATAGTTTCGAATTTCGATATTGTTGTTTCCATATGTATCCAGAAATTTTGATATGATATTTAAAAGCTTTTCTCCTTTGTTCTTAGCGAATTTAGAAGATTGTTCGATTAGGGTATATGGTTTTCAATGAAATTAGGTTATTGTTCGATTATTCGATTGTTCTTAGCGAATTTAATGGATTTAAAGGTTTAATTTTTTAGGTTACCATAAAATCAGTAGTAAAATTGGTACAAACTCGGCCCCTTACTATATTCCACCTCAAAATGTAGTGCTTAGTAGTCTGTTTTAATTTGGAATGGAGTCTGTTTTTTCCTTATATAATTGCAGTGCTTAGTAGTTTTAATTTGGATCTGATCCATCCATCATGATTTTGATGGATGTTTAGAGTCTGTATTTACTGATTTTAAGTAGAGTTGTAATTCGATTTCAAACTTGGATACATAAAGTACTGAAACTTATTCTCATTACGGTTCTTTTTTTTTTAATTTGCAAGTGATGGTGTTTCCAAATCAGAGAACTGAAGCTTATATGTTTTTCTAATCACGCCACATGTTAGTCCTATCCACCTTAGTATGTAGTTTTCTAATTTGTTAACTTAGTACATTCTGTGTTGGTGCTTCTAATACTTAGTTTTATAGTTACGAATAATGTCACTCTTTTTCCATTTTCTTATTGTTTTTAGTTATTCTTTTATCTGGGTAGTGTTACATTAATTTTGATGTCTTATGTTTCAATTATTGTTATAAAGGTTTAATTTAAGGTTATAACATATAATGCTGGACAAGTCTTGGGTGCATCTCTGCAGGTAAATAAATAATTATATATATTAGGTTTGAATTGGGTTTTGAATAGTTTAGGGAGTTTATTTTCCTCCTTTACTTCTGAAATGAAGAGTTGATCCTGCGTATGAGAGAGGTGCTCGAACATTTGTTCATGATGTTTCTGCTGCGTTAGGAGACATTGATATGATCATATGTCCTTGCATCGACTGTCGAAATGTAGAACGTCACTTGGGAAGTGATGTTGTTGATCATCTTGTAAGAAGGGGAATGGATGTGGCTTACAAGCTACGGACTGATTGGTATCATCATGGAGAAGTGAATTCAGGGGCTGTAGGTGACAACAAAGAAAGTCAGTGGAATGATGAGATTTTAGGGTTATACAAAGCAGCTGAATTTTTGGATGAAGAGTTTGTACGTAGTGGTGACCTATCTGAGATTGCAGAGGGTGAAGACAAGCAAGAAGATGAGTTCCTTGCAAAACTCATAGATGCTGAGACACCATTATACCCAAGCTGTGTAAATCATAGCAAGTTGTCGGCAATTGTTTCATTGTTCAGACTAAAGACGCAGAATGGGTGGTCTGACAAGAGTTTCAATGAGCTGCTTCAAACATTGCTAGACATGTTACCCGAGAATAATGTCCTTCACACATCATTATACGATGTCAAAAAATTTCTGAAGAGCTTTGATATGGGATATGAAAAAATACATGCGTGTGTAAATGACTGCTGCCTTTTCAGAAAGAAGAACAAGAAGCTCGACAATTGTCCAACATGCAATGCTTCACGGTGGAAGCTTAACATGCATACTGGTGAATTGAAGAAAGGTGTCCCACAGAAAGTGTTGCGGTATTTCCCAATAATCCCACGACTCAAGAGAATGTTCAGATCTGAAGTAATGGCCAAGGACTTAAGATGGCATGTTAGTAACAAGAGCAGTGATGGCAAACTTCGACATCATGTAGATTCTGTTACATGGGATCAAATGAATGACAAGTTTCCTTCGTTTGCAGCTGAAGAAAGGAACATCAGGCTTGGACTTTCCACAGATGGTTTTAATCCGTTCAATATGAAGAATACTAGGTATAGTTGTTGGCCTGTTCTGTTAGTGAACTATAATATGCCTCCTCACCTATGTATGAAGAAAGAGAACATCATGCTTACATTGCTGATTCCTGGTCCACAACAACCTGGTAACAACATAAATGTCTATTTAGAACCACTAATAGAGGATTTAAATCATCTATGGAAGAAGGGAGAGTTAACGTATGATGCTTTTACCAAAACTACATTTACTCTTATGTTCTCTGGGTAAATGAATTCAATGCAGGCAAGATTTGAACTTGATGAAGACTATCAAAAGAATGCAGTGTTGAGGCAGATGGGATGCTTGTGGAGGTCACACAAATCATTGGTTGTGAAGGACATTCTGAATGCTACAAATAATCAACAGAGGATGAATCTGCGGCCTAAGCATATAAGTCCGATTGAATGGCGTAAGTTTGTGAAAGTCAAAACTAGCCCAGCATTTAAGGTATTGACTGAACTCTTGATAACAAAATTAGTTAGTGAATTGTCAATTATTTACTTGTTTAATTATCAGATTGTGAGTGATAAATATAAAGAAAGGAGGAGCAAACAAATTCCTCATACCACTAGCCGGAAAGGCATGGTCAGGCTAACAGAAGAAATGGTGAGTATATCGCCATATTTGTTGTTTATTCTGATAATTTATATAGCCTATTTACGTATATTATTTGAGTATTTTTCTTTTTTAATAGAAAGTTGAAAGTGGGGATCCATCTGAAGTGACAAGACTGAAGGTATGGATCAAGTCACGTACAAAAAAAGATGGTACGACAGTGAATACGAATGCCGCGGAGAAGATTGTAAGTTTCAAATAAAATTACTTGAATGATTTTGCTATTCATTTCCTAAATGTTTTATTTTAAATGTAAGAAGTTGTTATGTTTTTTCAGAGAAAGGCAGCTGAGCTGGTTGGTAATGATGCTCCAACAGATACAACTAATCCAGAAGAAGATCAACTCGCCCAGATTTTAGGTCCTGACAATCCTGGTCGTTTGAGGGCAATGGGTAGAGGCATGAGCAAGACCAAATTAGCTTGTTTCCA
Source organism: Arabis hirsuta (assembly GCA_964056655.1). NCBI lineage: Eukaryota > Viridiplantae > Streptophyta > Magnoliopsida > Brassicales > Brassicaceae > Arabis > Arabis hirsuta. Next base: position 39,837,190 of record OZ053298.1, on the reverse strand, counting down.
ACTGAAGAATAAGTGTATGGTTGACATGCAAGAGAAACAAGTTCAATTAGTAAAAAGGGTCCATGAGTTGCAAGATGAAATTGTGAAGATTAAAAATCAGGTTAGATACTTGTATACTTTTGAAATTATGACAGTAAGAAGTTGTATATGATAGACATACTTAATTTCACAATTTTTTTCTTACAGAGACAAGACACTGAAATCGGTGAAAACTCAGCTGCAAGGGTAAGTTTGATTATTCTGTGAGATTGTTAATTAGTTGGTATTTTAAATATTAACAATTTGTATTTAAAATAATCTGTAGAGTGTAAACAAAAGAAGATACACTAAATGTGTGTTGGTTGATTGGTCTGATACTGATGATAAAGTTGCTGAAGCGCATGTTATTTCTTCTGATCCGGAAGACATTGTCAACGATAGTCGCCTTGGGCCTACAGATCTGAAGGTCTTGGTTGAAGCTGCTATCATACCAGATGCATTCCTCTGGAGACCTGCAACTAAAATGTTTACTGTTGTCCAAGCTGTGGGGCAGATGATTGCGTGGCCTGCATCGAAATGTGTTCTTGTAGACAAGACTATCCAAATGGAAGATATTGTGCCTACGGTAAATACTTTTTCCCAGAATTTTATTCTTTGATTACTATATGGTAGATATAATCATCAACATTTGACTATTTATATGATTTTATGAATCTGGTTGACAGGACTTAAATGCTTTAAACAAATGCAAACTATTGGATTTATCTTCAGGCGATGTGATTATTGGTGAAGGTCGTTGGCAGACACAAGACCGAGATGCATTAGTTAATGGACTTCCTCTTGGACCAAAGGCAGTTAAAATTTTTGTGGATGCAGTACTTGTACCAGATGCATTTATATGGAGGCCTAATAAGGACATGACATACCTTGATGAATGTTTGATGGCGTATGTATCATGGCCTGTCAATAAAGTTGTATTTGAGAATCCTACAGATGCAACAAGCCATAAATCTACTACTGAGAATTGTGCAGCAACTAAGCCAGCCTCAAGTTCTAAATCTGGTACAGAAACTAAGTCAGCAGCTTTAGGATCTGGATCTCCAATAAAAAAACCTCCACCTACATGTGCAAGCTCCCCAATTATGAAATCTGTACCAGTTGCACAGTCTCCTCTACGGAGATCTCAGGTAATATTCGGGATTGCTAGCATGTTACTTTTAGTTCGTTTTTTACTCAGACTATTAACTTGTGTTTATCTTAAATCATGACAGCGTAACAATGTAGTTGTTTCCAAGGAGAATAAGAAGTGCAGGCTGATGGATATTACTGGAAAGAAGAGGGTTGTTGCTGAAGGACGTTGGGCTTCAAACAACCCAGATCAAAATGTGCACTTTGTTCGTTTGGGAAATAATGCTGTTAAAGTTTGGATAGATGTTGTGAAGGTGAGTGATGCAGCAGTGTGGAGGCCATCTACTGAAATCGAGTGTATGGAAGATGCTATTGGTACAACAATTGCATGGCCAGAGGACAAAGTTATCATGTGCTAATATGGTCATGAGGTTAATAAGTTTTTTAAACTTTGTTATGGATTTAAATGTTCAAATTTGAATTCTTATAAGATTGAGACTTGTCTTATGTTTTAATGTATGTTGGATTGAAAACTTTGATGTATGTTGGCTTCTGATTTCATGAATGCAACAAAGGATTCAAATATTTTTATATATTCAATGATAGTAAAACAGTGTCATTGAACCAAATATAATAGCATCTACGAGCCAACTAACATAGCTTTAATAAAAACTATAATAGTGTTTTCCAAAATAAACAAACGCTATCACATGATGATAAATCAGGAAAAAACACTGCTACAAAATAAAATTATTTAGCATTCTAATGGCGCTATGGTTGAATATCTTACCATAACACACGAATTGAGTTAATACTAAAAAATTTAAATAAAAAAAAAACACAGTAAATTAGCGCTTTATTGGTGCTATTGTAGAAGACATTTCTATAGCATATCAAAACAATGCTATCGTATCTGGCTCACCTACCATAGCTGGGGCAAATATAGCGTTCTTAAAAGAGCTATGGAAGATGTAAGATAACGTTTCCTGGGTGCTATAGATGTCGATATTTCTTGTAGTGTATGGCAAGAAAATGAATTTAGCTATAAACATAATTTTGAAAATATAATGGGAGACAGCCAAAATGTGATATACTGCTGATGCTCTATCTAACAAAATATGGCATCATACATATATTACATATATATATATCAAATTTGTTCATTTGTCAATATCTGAGTTCATTTGTTCAAATTAAGCGCTGGAAAAACGTCTTTTTTGGTCAATATATATAACATAAAATCGATATACAAATAGTGGGTAATGGTGGTGGCTTTATGAAGAAGGGAAGTGGCCTATAGTTAAAGGAATATAGTAGACCTTTCATATCAATATTATTGATCCCACACCACACAAACCCATGAGGGGAAAAAATGGATTATGCAGTGCTCTCTTTTCCAATAAAACTTTGTTGCAATCATTCCCTATGATTTGAGTTATACATATTCACTCACCACACATGAACCATGCATTTCTATATATATACACGATGCCACTCAATGCATGAGGATGTGACCTAACCCATCATGCACAGAACTTTTGATGCAGTCGACATTTGGAAATATTCCAATAATATCTTGTTATATGTTATCTATTATTATATCACATAATATACTTTTTCACGGAATTTTTTTATTTATTTAAATTATGATTTTCTTTAAAGTTGTAAGATTTTATATCATTTTAAAATTTGTGACAACATTTACAAAGAAAGTATAAATACCAAAATCTACTAAACATATACAAAACTATAACAGAAAAAGAAACGGACAAAAATCGAACAAACTAGACACATGTATAAAAACTGAGAAGATCATCGACGAAGAAACACCGATTCCGAGTACCTAAACTCGGACATTTGTGTTGTTGTCGCAATTCCTAAGAACTCAAATCTTCGTCCTAGTTGCCACGAGCCAATCCACCCGAAACCAATCCTCAAAACCTCATAGTGGTATCACCTACAGCTTCCTTGAGAACTAACATAAAAACGGAACCGTTTTGAATGATCTTTCCACAACACGCGGCGCGAGAGCTTCTTTGGGCAGCCAGAGAAACTGCCTCTGGCTGCCATTCTCGAGCTTGCATATGCTACAAGAACCATCTCCCACGAAATAAGAATAGTCACCGAACCAGAACCACCGCCTCTACTCGACACCGAATCACCACTAGACTTTAATACATGATCATCCCCTATTATAATTTGAGTCATTCCAAAAATTGTTGTAAGATGCCGGAAACAAAATAAAACAAACCACAATGATAATGAAGAAGACCCACGTCAAATATGTGTTAGATATGGTCATCGAAATATCTCGATCTCACTAGCAGCTGGTTACTAAGACCAAGACAAAATAATTGAGAAGCTCGATGACCAAGTGCAGCTCCGAACCAACTACCATGCAGAGAGTTTCTCTGTTCATTTTTTGGAAGTCAAATTCGAATCTAGGAAGATATATCTTCAAGAAATAGAATCGCACCGGCACCCTTGATTACAACACCAAATATCCCAACAAATTATTACATATTTATGTCATATTTTGAAATGTTACACACAAGAAAGCGTCCCATGATATGACTTTATGTGAATCTTATATATATACTTATGAGAACTTCGTATAGTAATTATGTTATAGCATACAATGTGTCATGTATGATGCTGATGTGGGATGTGGTTAAAAAAATAAGACCTGGCCCATTTCAGTTACTATTACTTTACTTAAACAAAACTTGATGAAGATTTAGGAAACATATAGCCTGTTTTCGGTTTGACATGAATTCTAGTTTGATACATCTCCGCTTATGTCTTTGCTGCTGAGTACCGAGAGTGAGAACAATATGTACCAATCCATTTGTGACAAAAAATTGTATAATTTTAGCGTTACAAAATAATATGTACTACAATCATTAATAGTATGAAATAGTGATAATGAATAACAATACAACAAGCATAGCGGTGCTATCTCTCGTACTACACTATTTTTGGTTTTTTATTAAATAGTTATAGTAGAAGTGATAAACGTTGTACCATACATAACTCTCTTTCAGTTTAGTTTTATGACATGCTTACAAAGGAACAATTGTTTCTTTCATATAGAGATTAGAGAAGGAAGCACATGTCATTAACTCGTTATACATACATTGTATTGTTTTTATTTTGTTTACACGTACTTCGTTTTTTAAAAGAAAACTGAGAAAATCTCACAAGCTAAAGTGCAATAAGCCAACAACCCAAACTTCAGGCAGAAGCTGTCTGAAAGCCAAAGCAATGCTTTTAAGGAACCTTATTAAATCAAAATTTATAAATATAAAATACAAAAGGCGCAAGAGAACAAAACATGACTTCAGGAATATAAATTGTCTGGAAATGAAATGATTATGCTTAGTGCTTAATAAAGTGACAAATTAAGAATATTCAACCTTCTTCCCGATATGAACGAATTTGGTCGAAGAAATGATTCAAATTAAGGATGAATACTAAACCTAACATAGACTAAACTTAAACCTAACAATTCTAAATTTCTAATCAATTAAATGGAATGGTGAAATGGTACCCTAAATCCAAACAACGTTTAATTGAACTAAATCAAACCAATTGTTAAAAAAATATTAAACTCCAAAAGATATAAGTAAATTTGTTATTTGAAAAGTTAATTAGCTACAAAACCATAAAAAAATTGTATAATTAGTGATGTATTGCATTTTTGACGCATTCTAACAAATGTTTTCAATGGGTTTTTCAGTCTTTTCTATGTTTTTAGAGTCTTTTTAGATTAAAACATGTTTGGATAGAGTCTAAGACAAAAGAAGAAAAAATGAAAGCAAATGAGCAGAAAATGTTATAAATTTGGCATTCTTTGAATGATATTTCACCGATGGATCGATCTGTAATTTTGAGATAAGATAGAGCATTGAGTTAGCTTTTATTTGGCGGTGGTTTGAAATCAATCGGATAAGTGGAGCAAAAGTTATACTATTTCTGATGAAGACATATTTTGCTAGAAACTAACATCGGGCGCTCCTATCGATCCCATCAAGCATACACCTCGATGGAAGAAACCAGAATCCAACTCCGAGAATTCTCATGCGTCGAAATCTGTATGAAACTGCCATCGGGCGCTCTCATCAGGCATTCACCGCGATGGCAGAAACCAGAACTTTTATTTCCCCTGCAGTTTTTCAGATCCGACCCAACTTTGCCTGGATCAGCCCAACTTCACTTGGATAAACCCATATCCGATTTTTAGAGAGATAAAACCCTATATTCGTTTTTTTTGTTAAAGACACCTTTATTTTCATTCAGACTTTTAGTTTTTTGAGTTTTAGGGAGACGAATCTCTAACCCTGCATCTCTAGAGAAGATTTCTGAACCCTAATTTTTATTCTCTAATCTAATTATGCAATTCGTTAATCTAATTATGCAATTCTTTTAATCTGATTAGGTTTTAGGGTTTCAAGGGATTGCATAAATCGTTGAATCAGACATACATAGGGATTTGTATTTGTCTTTATCTATCGTTGTTCTTATTGCTTGAATTGGATTGATCACCTAGTTCCTGATGTTAGGATGTTTAATGTACCAAAAGTGTTTCGATTAAATGCCTGAAAGAACATAGATGAGCAAATTTTTCTTAGCCAACAAAACATGATGCTAAGGCGATTTGTGAACCTATCAAACCTATTCATTAATGCTTGTCTTTAATTCTAAGTTCAAACCACAGTTTAAAATCTTAGGTTGTTAGATAGAGACTCTGATGCCACGACAGTGGATTAGCTATACATTTGTGTTTGAGTTCAAGATTGTTCTTAAATGTTCTCTAAATAATTGTCTGATTCATGGTCTTTGATTTCCTGCGAAAATTCCTAAAGCCTAACGTTTTAATTCCATAGTTTACATCGTTACATTTTACGTCTTTTTTACACATTGCAATTACAACCATTATTCTTTCTTAGCTTAACTTCATTATAACGAATTCGTAGTGTGAAACTTGGTTCTTGTGGATTCGATCCATAAAATACTATAACATTTGTTCTGCACTTGCAGTGATATTTCTAGGGTTAAAACTTTGTCTATCAATTAGGAAACTAGCTGTGAAATTTTCGAAGCTCAAAACCTCTGTAACATGGTTTGTAATCTTAAATATATAATAAGTCCATCAGAAATTGTGTATGGGTCTAAAATGGTATAAGAGGAATCTGGCAGAATTGCGGAGTTTGACAGAATTTTTGATGATTTTTTGCAGAATCTGAAAAAATAATTTTGAATTTAAATGGTAATAACTGAATTTGGCAATATGTGGCGGAATTTTTGAAAATAAATAATAAAAAATTTATAATACTATTGATTAAAAATTTACCAAATTTAAATATTTATATTTATAAATGTATTACATTTTACAACAAACTAATATTCGAAATTAAATATTTATGTTTATAAATGAATTTTGAGTATAGTCATCCAATTTTATATATCAGAATTACTCATATCTTAAACATTTTTTGCATTTGTTGATCCTATTTTTAAGACTACATTTCAAATCTAATTTTTGATACCTCAAATATTTTTATCCGATTAGCATTTTTCTTATTATTTTTGCATTTTTCTGAAATAAACGTATCCTGCTATCATATTTCCAATACTTGATACTTGAAATAGTCTCCAATATAACTAATCACATGTAAATAACTTTAAAATATACATTCAAACATAATATTTAAAAATAATCTTTCATATCCAGTTTATTCAACATAAAACTATGAAAGCAACAAGTAAAATTTATAATAAAAGAAAACAAAAAAAAACAAAAATTAAAGTCATATGTAGTGTGGATTCCACACATTCCTCATATTCCATCAAGTGTAACTAGTGTACTATCTAAAAAATTCTACACAATTCCTCAAAAATCTGCTGATTTCAAGTTACCAGTTAGGCCATATGTGTATATGTTGGGAAATTAAAAATCTCGTAGGAATATGTGAAATATTATGTACGTTACTGTTGAATTAATAGCTTAATTGTGGCTTTCGGCGAACCATACAATTCTCTGTCACGGTGGTGAGCAATTAATGCTCAGATACAGATTTTCTGATAGCAAGTATAACATTTTTTATCCTTTACAAATGATAGTATCTGATGAGGTAAAGGTTTCACCATCTGACAAACATTTTTGTGAAAAAAAAAAATTAAGTGAATTCAGATTTCTCGATTAATTTATGTTTTCAACCAAATAGTTTTCCTGCCTATAGAGCTGATAATCGAAAGGACTATAGTCGGAGTTCATAATGTATTGGAGGAGATTTTCAACGAATAAGAGATGCTTGTAATGCACATGATGCATCTAAAAACGATTTATTCAAACCCTGTTAACCATTAGTAGAGAATATGGCTCCAGATTTGGTGTGCAACGAGTCTCTGACGAGAAATGAGATCAGACGGTGTGAAGATACAATTACGGGTTCTATTGGAGTTTATGATGCCGGCGAAAAACCTAACACAAGCGATCTCTCTTCTGATCAGTTGTGTGAATAGCTATCAGTATATTAATGTTATGGCGCAATCAAAATTTAGCCGTTATTGTGTGTGTGTTTTCTCGTATAACGTACCATTTGCTTCAAAATTATATTTCCCAATTAAAATACTTTGCTAACGATACAAAGTGGTCTGACCAAGAACGGGTGGTGAGGACCTAGCTGACATACTCCTTACACAATGCGGCTTCACCTCATGATTTGGTATGGAACTACTTGACACCTATATGCACCATACCAACGTCAAGTACGTATATTCTGTAGCTTTTCTTTAATTTTCATTCATTGTTTAATTATGTTGCATCCTATATATATATATACTAGATTCTCATCCGCACTATGTGCGGGAACATTCGTTGTATATGTTGTAAACTATACTTAGTTTTTGTAGTATATCGTATATAATATTTTCTAAGTTTAGATATTGTATGTTTTTAGCTTGTAGGGAGAATCAATTAGTTTAAAATAATATAATGGTTTTTGTTTTTAACTTGTTGGGTAGAAGTCGAGTAGTTTAAAGTATTGTATTTTATACTGAATAGTCATAAGTGGATATATAAATAGTTGACTATGTTGTATTAAACTGTATAAACAAAAATTGAGTAGTTTTAAATAAGTTTATTATTTTTTATTTTGCATTCCGATTAGTAAATTAATAAATTAGGCTATATTTAAGGGGTTTTAGTTTTGAATGTTGAAACTTAACTTTAATTTTTTGGTATTTGTGAAACATTTGAAAAATGGTGGTAATGGTGGTAATTAGAATAAAATGTTATATTCTAATTATATGAATAATTAATTTTTAAATACGAAAATTTCAATATGGAAGATCTCATTATTGTTTTCGAAAGCACAAATCTCGTGATTATTAATAAAAAATATTTTAGTTGCTAAAATTCTGAAAACATTTATTCTAATATGAGTTTATAGAAATATTCCAAACGTATAATGCCATATATAGTCACAAATAAATTAGATTTTGTTCATTATTTTTTTATATAAATGATTAAATGTGAAAATATAAATGTTTAAAATTAAATATATCATTATTTTAACATATACTGCAATCAATGATCCTCGGAGCTGGCGCTGCGACTATCTCCTAGTGCTCTCCGACGTCTACTTAGGCGTACATCTCAAGTCTCATCACCCTCATCGGAAGTCCTGTGTCCAGCAACACTAGGACCAGCTCTAGTGGCATCGTCTCTTCCTCGAGTCTCTCTGGTGCTAGCGCGAAAACAAGAAGGTGGGCGCGGGCAACTGAGCTTGGAAAGCGCGTTCCACATCGTTTCCAACATCGAATGTTGAGCCCGCTGAGAAGTCTCCATCCACTGCCAACGTGCTATCGGGTCCATCTTGAGGAAAAGAGGGAAGATCATACCGACCATCATAAGCCGGGAGGAGTGGCTCAAATGAAGCAGGTGCTTGTGGAGTAAAATCGTCTTGTACTCTCGCCTCCTCGAACTGACGCCTATTAGATGGCTGATCTGCAAGGAAAAACTGAGGATCCAAAAAGAACTCCAGGTTGTCCCTAGATGTGGGAGGTGTAAAGTCAGGGAGAGAAAACTGGCAGCGTCGGAGAACCAGCGAGCGATCATAGAACCTATACTTAAACCCTGCATCACAAATGTTGTTGTTGCTGAGGAACCTCTCATCGTAGAATTCAAGCTTGCTCACACATTGAGGAGAAGTGAGGTCAATCTCATGGTATTGGAAAATGGGTGTCAAGAGACTGCCAACACCCTTTAACTTTGCCTTTTGCAAAGTGTTAAGACCTCGAGACTTCTTGGTAACTAACATGGCAGCAAATACCGCTCCCAAATTTGTGGTAAGCTCTGCAGGAACCTCTCTACCATAGATGTCATCTAGAGAAGGAAGCCCATAGTGTATCATCATCAGCTCAGTTACACTTAGAAAACTTGTCTCCTCCTTCGCATTGAAGGAATGCCCAAGGATCTTGGCGAGTACCCAAATCACATGATTCCTGATCAAACTCAGCTTCGCCTTTCGAGAATTGGCACTGCAAAAAAGTCATGAACCAATCAAGCCCCATAACTCATCGGCCAAGGGAAAAGTGGGAAATCTGCAGCTCAGTATGGTCCTGTCAAATCCATAGAGATCACACAAATCTGGTATGAGAATCTCATATAGCATCCCACTAGATAGGTAGGAGAGGGTTCCCTCATCTGCTTGGTGCATAGCGATATCCTCGAACCGAAGCTCCACGGAGGCCAGAATTGTCGAATCAAATCTGGATACAGGGGATAGGTCTTATACGCCAAAGTCCCAAGTCCCATCCTTCTCAACATGGATCGAACATCCTCTGCAATACTCATTTTATGCATTGTCCTTGGACATATAAACCGGGTAGGAACCATAGAGACTTGCCGCAAACCATTGTAGAATAAACTGTTAAACTCATCCCATATATGACCAGGCTTTCGTAAATAGTACCCCGGCAACTTCTGCACTACACTCAAAGTAGTATGAGGAATCTTCTCAACAGTCCTACACGGAGGGAAAACTGTACCCTCAATGCGAGGCCAAGGAGCGCTAGTATGGTGGCCTTCTTGATCATGCTCCATCTCATCATGTGTAGGAATCAAAGATGATGCGACTCCTTTTCTTTTTTCCCTTGAGCCCTTTTTTGATTGTTGTCGTGAACTCCGTGAAGTTGGCCAGTGAGGGCCAATCGGTTCATTCGACTTACCCATATTCTGCAAAACCAAAACAAAACCATGTTTATCAAAATTTCTCTAGCATAGAAAATAAGGAATTTTGCACAACATAAACATGAGAACATGAATTTCTAGCAATAACATGCATCAATTAAGTACAATGGTCTCCAATCATGTCTAAGTTGTAATAAAACATGGTAAATACGTTTTTTTTTTTAGAATCGACCATAATTTTTTTTTTCAAGTTCTAAATTCTAACGATCAAATCAATGATTTCAAGGTATGGGTTTAGTCGGAAATTACTCTAGGAATGTATATCAAGCCACGAAATCACCTATTTCTTCAAGAACTTCGAAGTGAAAAAGTGGGTTTAGGGGCACCTACCTTTGCAGATCGAGTGAGACGTTGCTAGAATCAGAAAGAGGAGGAAAATCCAAGTGGAAAGCACCCAAAAATCGCTTAAATCCGTGAAGTATTGAAAAAGTTTGGAGTTTAGGAAATTTATGCTCAATTTTTTTTTTTCCAGGTTGCCGATGAAGAAGAAGAAGAAACCGATTGATCTTTTAAAAGTAGTATACATTGCGATTTAAAACTGTTGAAATCCGGTTTGATTTTAGGACCGAGTAAACCAAATCAGAAAACTTACCTAGGTGGCGGATCGATCGATCTGATTGGAGGATCGATCGAGCAGAGTGGACAGGTCGATCCTGAGATCACCCGATGAATTGGCTATTGATCGCAGTGTTTGGATCGATCGATCTGTCTCTCGGTTTTTTTTTTTTTTTTGAAAAACCTGAAACACTTAAGTATATTTAGGAGAATTTCCAAAATTAATCTGAATATTACTAAAATTGTCATTGCCTTATAACTTAATAGATTCAATTGACAAAAGGTAATTTCGGACATATGCAATGACATTTTTGTCATCAACTCCAAAAAAATTCAACTAATTAAAAGGAATTAGCATAATTTAACTGTCAAAAACAACAAACAAACAAATTAGTTTTATATAGAAAATTGAAAATATCATATAACATGAAACAGAAATTTTTTTCTAAAACATCTATTAAGATACTCTAAAGAAAAGGATACTATACAAATATATTAAACGAAAAAAACAATTACGGTTTGACTAATTTTTTTCATGGTATAAATTATTTTGAAAAATATAAAAGGCTTTGTCATGAATCATATAAAAACTATAATCTCTTTGGAAACTATGATTTATTACGGTTTTTGTTAAAACTATTAAAATATTAAAAATAAGGAAGAACAATTAAAATGGGAAAAAATTAAAAATTTACAGCATTGAAATGAGAGAGACATTTACATGATTTTGCATTTGCTATATTTAGAAGATTTGTTATGGTGTTTTGAAGAGGCAGATGCTGAAGTTGATGATGGCGTGACAAACAAAAATAATTGCTAGACAAAAAAAATAGAGGAAACATAGGAAAGGAAATACGTCGATTAGCAAATATATCTTGTCAAGAACCTAGGAATGGTTATCCTTGGAGCTGACGCTGCGACTATCTCTGGCTCTGGTCCTCGGACTGATCAAAATCTTTAATCAGGTTCAAAAACTAATCTGTTAAAAAAAAAAATCAAAATATTATAAAAATGACCAACTTATTTTAAGAGACGAATTTGAAAGAAGTTAAATAGATGAATCTTCATACCTTCAGCATACAACAATTGCGAGTCAATCTTTTGGAAAACTTCTTTGAAAACAACGTTCATAGTCTTCTTTTAAGTCTTACCATCGCTATCTACAATAAGAACTTTCAAACCTTTCTTGGAAGTCACTCTAGAAATAGCCAAATATAGTTGACCATGCGAAAATACTGGCCGAGGCAAATACAATCCAACTTCTCTATTAGATTGCCCTTGAATTTTGTTGATGGTTATCGCAAAGGCAACATATAAAGATAGCTGTCTACGACGCATTTTGAAAGGTAATCTTGTGTTGGAAGAAGTAATCAATAACCTAGGAATCAAAACTTTTTCACCAATTTTGTCTCCTGTAATAACACTTGCTTCAATCATAAAATCGTACATTTGTGCCACTTGAAGTCTAGTACCATTCATCAAGCCTTCTTTCGGATTGTAATTCCTAAGTAACATGACCGGACAACCAACCTTTAGTCATAAAGCATGATTTGGTAACCCAGGAACCTTAATGCTATTAAGAAAATCTAGAGTGAAACCATGATCCTTTAATGATATTTCATCAGAAGGATCGATACTATCAGATTTTAGGTACACCTTCTCTTCACCTTTTTTCCAAATAATGCAAAAATACATATTAAAAATGTTATTAATAAATTTAGATAAACCAATGAATATTTAGTAAATTGTACAGAAAATTCTAATGTAGACTAACCTTGCAATTGAGAAAGCATATATTCATTTATCTGATTCACATCATCATTTGTAGGACACAAAATTGCTCTCTCTTGCCAGAATTCCGGTTCCTTATCTTCTTCCAAAGCTTGCAAATCTCCATAAGCTGTTTTGGTGATAGTTTCAATTGAGTCATTTGAATATGTAATAAGAAACTCATCTGGAATATCAATAAGTGCTTCCCCATCATTAGAATCACCAATCTTACCATCACCAACATCTAAAATCCACTCTAAAAATTTCTTAAGATCTTTTGCTTCATCAAATGTCAAATTATTTGAAAGCAGACGCATGTTCTTCGTAAGTTTCAAAACTTTACAATGCTTCCAAATATAAGATGCATTTAAAGCAGCCAATACGATCTCTGCTCGACTACCACCATTAATAACAGGAAGCTCTTGCCAGAAATCTCCTCCAAAAACAACAACTTTGCCACCAAAAGGCTTATTAAAAACTGGAGAGACCGATCGATCGATCTTAATAAGAGATCGATCGATCCGAAACACTGCGATCAACTACCAATTCATCGGATCACCTCAGGATCGATATGTTCATTCTGCTGCATCGGATCGATCGATCCATCAAGCAGATCGATCGATCCACCACCAGATAAGTTTTACGGAAATGCCATTAATGAAAAACGGGTCATGAACTGGGTCGCATAGGATCCGCGCCCCCCAGTCGGATCCAGTCCGAAAAATGTCCGAAATTGATCTCAAAATTACTGAAATTGCCATTGCATTAGTCCAAAATTACCCTTTTCAATCGAATCTATTTAGTTATAAGGCAATGGCAATTTGAGTAATATTGATATACATTTTGGACATTCTCCTAAATGTACTCCTCTTTTAACATTATAGAGATATATCTAAACATTTATTTAGCAAAAACATATTATATATTTGAACATTTTAAAACACATATTTTTCTACATATTTCATTAATATGTATATCCATAATATCCAATATATTTTATATATATACATTTGTATTTATTTGATAATATGTTGATATCTATTTTTTAATATCAATTTTATTTATTAATTAAGTTTACATCTAATAAAAGTTTGGTTTAGATCTGTCGATCAGCGGCCGGAGTCGTCCAACCAAAGACGTCACAACCACTCTCAAGGATGTTCGAAACCAAGTCGTCAGAGAATAAATCTGACTATCCGAGTCCAACTATCCAAGAGTGATTTACCCATCTAAAACGATTTTAAGGCTTGCCAACCCGGATCAAGTTAGATTGTTAGTTCATTCAGACTAGACTAGTACTAATTGAAACTTAAATAATACGAAATTACTTCCATACATAAATATTTAGGTTCAAAATTACATTTCTGATATCTTACAAGCCGGCCAAAAGTCTAACCGCTTAAAACAAGTTTTATCCGAAATAAAGTCATCATTTTACAAGAGACAAAAACAAACTACTGCTAGTTTTTTTCTAAATTTTTAGAGTTTTTTCCCGAAACCGTACCCATTAGGTTTACCTACAAAACAAATAGAGTCACTAGATAATCTAACTTTTCCAAACATTGCCGGTTTTGCTTATTCTTAAAATGGGCATGATTGACTCATTTAAAAACACCACTGAATTGAAGGCTCAAATTTAAAAAAAAACAAAAGATCTTTCTGATGTTTAGTGCAGAACTTTTTGAGTCTCTTCCTTAACTTTGTTTGATTCTTAGTAACTCTAAATTGCGCTGCTTTTCTTCTTCTACAAATCACAACAATTCTTGAATTCTCTAACAGATATGTCGGCTCATTCAAAATTTTATCATAGGAAGAGGATGGTCACTTTAAAAATGTCATATTGACCACATTTTATATAGGAGGTCGAAATGCATTTCATATATTTCCAAGCTTTGGAAGAATTATATAGATAAGAACAGCAATACGTTCAATACTTGAGTAATAATTTTAGTAGCAAACAAAGCGAATAAGAACATTAGTCAAGTTTCCAAAACATCATCAATACATAGGCAAAGAAGACCATTTTGGTACAACAATACTTTCAAACACACTTTTCATTTCTTTGCTCAGTTTTATTTCTAATCACTAAAACAAAGTCACCCTAACTGCTCCACGCAATAACCTATACACAGTCTACAAAGAGTATCCAAAAACACTAAAAAACGATGATGCTCTGAGACAAACATCCACCCAAAAATAGAAAAACTGAACTTTTGGTTGTGCAAGAACCTTAACTCAAGATCTTCCATTTGGAGCCATGGCTGATTTCTCTGACCTGAGGCTAGAACTTGCTTCTGAAGTGTTCTCATCAGAGGTTGCCTCCTCCTCCTCCTCCTCCTCATCCTTGTGCTCTCCATTCTTCTTCTTGGCATTGAGAAACCGGCCGCCACATCCTCTTGGCCGTCTTATCGCATGTAAATGCCGAGATTCATGCAGGTATGGCTGAAAACAAAACAAGAAATGAGAACATATATAGGGTAGGAATCAACCAAATTACAGGCTTCGCATGCCTGCCGGGATTTTCACCTTCTTTGACTTGATGGCTCTGTTCTGTAACTCAAGTTTTGCTCGGGATTGCCTGCGCCTGAGTATACCATGGTATTGCTTTGCGTTAACAAAAACAGGTTCCTCGACTGCATCACATTGTAATGGAACCCCTTGGTGCTGTATTCCCATTAACTGCAATTGGACCTGAAAAAAAACCTTTAAAAATAAAACAAAAGCTTTTTCAATATTCAGAATCCGAGACACTGAGGCTGAGTAATAATACATACCCCAGGATAAGGATGTGGAAGATACGCTTGATGTGCAAAGACGCTTCTGTAGTAAGGATCAGGATACGGATAGAGCCCATGCGTCTTCGATACCAACACACGCAAAAACAAAAACCATATCATCTCAATTCTCAACTAGAAAAGGATCAAAAGTTTAGCATTTTCTGGGAATCAATACTATTACATTTACACTGCATCTCACGCCTGTTTTTAAAGCAATCAAAGTTTACAATCACACTTTGATGTGTAGAATCAGTCTTAACATTGAAGAAAGATGATAATTACAAGGCGAAAAAGGTCAATACCTTCCTGCTTGAATTAGCTCAAACTAAAGTCCAGAAAATTTTGGCATTGTAAGTATCAAAAGAAAAGCTTGTAGCAATCTATAAAGAGAGCTGTTATAAACACTTCGATTACGAAAGATAGGACAATCACACGAAACTAAACCAAACATGTTCTAACCAAAAGCATGATCACACGAAACTAAACCAAGCATCTTATAACCGAAAGCAAGATCACATGAAACTAAACCAAACATCTAGTAACTGAAATCAAGATCACTCTCCACATTTAGTCCTGCGCAAATACTTGAATTATTCGTTCAGAAAAAAGTACCATCGGGTCCGAGTAGACAGAGTTTGTATCAATAGATTCCGAACTTCGTCCTGAAGTAACCGGTGGCCGGGTTTGGGAATCTGGACGTTCTTGTTTCCCATCTGTTCAATCAACATACCATCAAGAATCAGCGTAAAATCGGTCAGGAAGATAAACATTAAAGGAGAGCATAAGAACATGGGATGATAGTAAGAACAAGAGACAAAACCAGAGAGCTCATGGACTGAAGAAGTCATGATTCATGAGACTGTCCTTAGTTAGAAATCTGAAAGCTCCCAAAGAACAATCTGTAACAACAACAACAACAACAACAACAAAAAAGCACAAAAGTCAGTCAGTATACACGATTCGCTCCTAAGCTAAAGGGTTTGAGAATCAGAGAATCCAACTACCAAAACTCCCCCCAAAATCATCAAAACGAAAATCCATCACAACCTTACAATCTAAAGCCAAAACCCAGAACAGAAGAACCAAAAAGGAAATCAATTTTAGCCTCTAAATTCACATCTCGACATACAAAGCAAAGCATTTTCATCACAGAAGCTAGAATTTTCAAAATCTGGTGGGAAAAAAAACCAAAAGAATTACCTGGATTTTATTAAAAAAAAAAATTAAAGCTGATTCAATCTCTGGATCTATACCCTCCGAAAAAAATCGTTAAAGGTCTCTGCTTTTTTTTTTTTTTGTTGTTCGTAGGAAGAAGAGACTAAATGACAAACAGACAAAAGGGGACACAGCGTGTCGTTTTTCAGGTCATTTCTTCTACATTTCAGAGCGTCCTCCTCCATCATTTACAAACATCTTGCCGTTTTTATGATTTATCAGTTCCATTCACATTGATAAGTCAACACAAAACCATGAGTGGAAAACGACATGATGTGTGATAGTAAGTAGGAGGCTAATAACAATAGGACAAGTGGCGAGTGGACATCGAGATTTGTAGGTAAAGAAGGGCAGATCTGAATAGCTGCCCGAATATATTCACAATTGTTCAACTCCACTAGTTTTTCTGGGCCCCACTTCTGCCCGTTGCCCTCACATACATCGTTAGTCACCATCATTTGGAAGCGTCCTCCGGTATCGAAAGCGAAGATTCCGTTTGGTTTAGGTTTCGGTTCGAATCTGAGAGACATTAAACCAGGTGTGGTATTCAGTTTTTGGTTCGATTGAATCCAGAAATTTGGTTTGACTTCGTTTCAGGGACAAGATAAAAATCCTAATATTTTTTTTCGATATATTGTAATTTATTAACGGAAATTTCTGCTAATTGGATGATTGAGGTTGATCTAGCGCTTAAATATAATAAATAAACAAAAATTTCAAAAAATGCCATTTTTCAAATGCGATTTTACAAAAATGCCACATTTTTCAAATGCGATTTTACAAAAATGCCACATTTTTAAAATCTTTGCAAAAATGCCACTTTTTGAAAATTATTTTTTTTATATTATTTATGTTTGGGTTAACTATATTCTATTAGAGTTTAGTTTTGAGAGTTTAGGGGGTTTTAGGGATCAAAACATTTTTTAGGGTTTAGAATTTTAAAATATAAGCTTTATAAATCTATAATTAGTGGCATTTTTGCAAATAAACTAAGTGGTATTATTGAAAATGTGCACACAAAAGTGGCATTTTTGTAATTGTCTCTAAATATAAATTAGAGATTAATTGAATATTAATTTTTAGATTTTTAATATGTTTTAACTCTCTGAATCCTTTTATAAAAAAAAAAAACTCTCTAATCCATCATTAATTTATAATTTTGATCTATATATTTTTGTTTAAGTTTCATAAAACATACATATAAATGAACTTTAAATTTTTATTGTGTGATATTCCCTCCGTTTTATATTAAGTATCGTTTTAGAACTTCATTTATGTTTTATTATAAGTATTGTTTGAATTTCTAATGTAGATTTTTAATCAAATTTTAGTTTTGTATGTATTTCTTTTATCTTATTAAATAACACATTATACAATCTATTAATAAGGGATAAAACAAAAAAAAATAATTTTTTCTGAATTTGTATGAAAAAATTTTAAACGATATATAATATAAAACATATAAAACGGAGAGAGTAGTAGACAATTAGTTAATTTCAATTCAAAATATAAAATCGAATTTTCAATCACATGATACACAATAACGAGAAATATGAAGTTGAAGATATTTTTGTATCACATAACTAAAAATATTTAATAGAGGTCAAGGTCAACCTTCTTTTTGTTAAAATATATTTTTTGAAAATTCTTTTTTCACATTAATTTTTTTTTAATATGTATGCTAGTTCCTTTCTTAATGAAACTCCTTAAAAGATGAAAATCATATGCTAAATATTTGTACACCAATGTGCGAGTTTCATTTTATCAAATCACCAAGCCAAGATCCGTGATAGAGAATTAAAGACCAAACCAAAAGCATTGAGATGGGTCATTCTTACAACAACAAACCTAGGTTTCAAAAGGTAATATATGAATCTGACTCTAAAAAGTTGGTTAAGGTGTGTAAGGGAGATAAGGAATGGCCAATGGTTTGACCGATAATAGAGGACATCCGAAGATTGTTTCTAAGATGAACAAATTCAAGGTGGCATACTTTCCAAGAGGCAGCAATAGAACGGTGGATAGAATTGCAAAATAGTTTTTTTTCGTTTTTGAACTATGTTCCTAAGTTGTATTCCATTACGCAAATGTGGTGAAAACAAGCTATTGAAACTGATAAGCCAAATATGTAAGAATGCTTGGTTAATGAATGAGTAATGTTGAGCTAAAAAAAAAAGCGAGAATCTCATATAAATGTTTCATGAGGATGCGTCGGTTTTGGTAGTTTTGGTTGGTTTGAGCTTTGAGATTTTTTCATATCACTACATGAAACTAACTAAGGTTCCGCAATTTTCTTTTCTTTTTCAACAAATGATTCCATGAAGTAGAAAATGCTTTGTACATCATCTTCATGTAAAAGAATGAACATAATTATGAAAAAACATAGCAAGAAGTCAAGAACACAAAGTCAAAGACAGCTTTGAAAGGATATCCGCTGGTTTATTCAATTCATTTGATGCACGAGAAAATAATGAAATACATTCTCATCATAACTTCCATTTGTTTTTCTCTTCTTTTCTTATGCGAGGATTCGTAATTATGTTAACATTTTATCAACACCTTTAGACTTACGAAACATATTATGTAATCTCATTTAATTTTTAGGCATATCCTCCCAGATTCAGTCAGTAATGGCTTCTATGATATCAATCTTGGAGACCTCGAACCCTATTAAAACCAATATAGAACTTGATAACACTACAATAGTCTTAGTTTATAAATATTAGGATTAAACATCTTTAGTCTTTTAACAAAAACAAAAAAAACATCTTTATAGTTTTTGTTTTAGCTTGTTTCATCCATGACAGTTTTCATGTATGGTTTTTCTTAGTGAATTAACACACAAATATTATAGCGGACACATTTGTATACTTGCATGATTATTTAGAAACAACTAATAAATTTTATTACCTGAAATTTGGTTTTTAGTTATGTCACATATGATCTAGACGACCACTTACAAAGACGAAAAATATATTCGTCGAGCATGATGGTTAGAATGGGTCTTCAAGATCGCTCGTGACAATAGATCCTTAAAAATGCGGAAAATATTGATAATAAAATTCCATTACTGCGTAGTTAACTATAAAAGAGCGATGAAATCTACTATAGTATATTTCCAAGAAAATCAAATGTTTAAGTTATTATGAGTTCACATGGCTATAGATGAAGTTAATATATTAGATTCAAATCAGGTTGATATATTGTTTTGTGAGCTAAAATAGAAAATATGATTGAAAACATATTTTTCTGGTAACCGGATCCGCCGATATTTGAAAAAGTTTTGTCTTTATCTTTTTGCGGCCTACGACTCTTCACCTGTGACAAAGGCTTTTTCCGACGAGTTTGTGGCCGCATGTTCCTTTCCCCGTTGGTGCTGCATGGTGCCTGAGAGGTCTCTCCAGTTGATTTTGTGGCGTTTTCGATTGGTTCTTTGTCGATTCTTTAAGGATGGGGCCTGGCTTATTCTCCTTTGTGTTGTCGTTATGATTTCTGCTTGGTTTAGAGCTCTTCTAGTGGTTTGGCTCTGATGGTTTGAAGAGAAAGTGGATCTGAAGCCTCGCATTGGTCTAGTGATGAGTGACTCTTGGTGCAGGTTCATCGGATGTCTCTCCTATACAACGGTTTTGCTTAGGGATGACAGAACTTGCCGTATAGCCGAGTTTTCCAAACGATTTCTGTCTCTAGACGGCCTTTTCTTTCTCTTCTGTTGGTTTGCTTGTGAGTCCTAGGTAAAGCTTCCTTCTCGTCGATTAGTTCCAAGTCTTATGTTCTCTATTTTACGGTGTGTGGATCAAGGTTGTGGTGGTGGCTCTTGATGCTACTGATATATTCATATATTTACACTTTCTATGTATATAATTGCCTGCCATTATCCCTCATTAAGCATCATTCAGCATCATATAGGAGCCATTTAGCTCTAGTTTAGCTTAAGTTTGCATCTTAGGGTATTCGATTAGTGTTTGTACATATTTCTCTTCTTTTAGTCTTTTTTAGGTGGTATCTGTGCTGAATTGGAGCTATCTGGCTCATCAGAGACTGGAGGATTGAAGTAGGTTGCTGAGGAGTGGAAGCAAAGGCAATTACAAGGTTCTGGAGTTAACAGAGGAAGCAGAGGAGCAGAAATCGATCATCAATCATCAAGGCTCACCGATAGAATGCACCTGGAACAGCCGAAAGATGGAGTCTCAACAAATACACTAAATTTGGACTTGGGTCAAGAATCAGGATGTCACTGCCCCCAAACCAGTGCACAGATATCCTAGGTTATCCCCTTGTCACGATGGAGCATCAAGACTCTCCGACCGTTGGATCAGGTGTGCCATATCGGCTGAAGACATCGATATCCCCTGATATCGACACAAACCGATAAAAAAGATCGATAACCTGCACCTAACGAGGATGCAATGTCGCGACACGACTGCTGGATGAATCACTGGAACGGCACTGGATATCGGTCACTGCCCCGATATGGAGTGACCGATCTTTATCGCATTTTGTTGACTTTTCCGGTTCGGCCATTGACTATTGCTGGATGATCCGTTTTCTTTCTGGGTTGACCCGGGTACTGTTATGAGGGGTTATAAATATGTTCTTAGCCCCTGAAAACCCTAAGTTTTTGTTTTTTTCTTTCCTTTAATGCTTTCAAAGCTTTTCTTTTACGTTGTAGTTGTAGTCGATTCTTAGAGGATTAATACTTTGATGTTCTAAGTTCTTTGCTTTATAAAGTTTCAGTCTTCAGCTTAAAGTTTCAATCTTTGTGTAAAAATTGTTTTCATTTCTGCATTTTACCGTACACACACCACTCGAGCTTAGTCATGGCTTGTTCCGTAGCCATGGGTGAGTAGTCTCTTTGTTGAACTACTAGTAGATTTAGGGGTTTTAGAAAATGGCTAACATTGTTTTGAGTCATCCATGAAGTGTTCTCAAGCTTAGGTTGAGCTTAAACCTCGGTTTTTGAATCGTGATGATAGGCGTTTCCCTGCTCGCAAGGTGTTTGTGGGAATGCCTGAACGACCTTTTGCTTGGCTTAGTGACCCTTGACCACGAAAGTTGTTGTTGAGGCCCTAAGTGAGCTTATTGGAGCTTGACCGTTTATGCTTGGAGAGTACTTATATCTACCAGCGAAAGTTAGTTAGATCTTTGTACTCAACAAAGTGATTAGTACCACGAAAGTGGACTAGATTGATTTCGTGCTCCATGCTTGTAAACTGAACCTTCATCTCGAGATTCTTAACTTTATTAGCCATGATTTACTGCTCTTTTATCAATTGCCACCCCGTTGCTCAATACCTTCACTATCATTGCATTTACATTTAGTTCTCGCTCCGTTCATTTTACGTATTACTACAATCTTTGTTTAGCTTAGTTTACACAACCAATCTTTTATTTATGCTTTAGCTTAACGAAAATACTCCATGGTTTAGTACTCTAAATTCTAGTCTTCCTTGTGTTTGAACCCTATACTTGTTAAAATTGAATCATCAGTTGGGTTGTTAGCTTTCTAGGTTTTATTTGGTAGAAAACCTTCTCATCAGCTACCGATGTAGTTCTCAAGGCCTTTTCAGATTTCTTTCCTTCTTTTCATTAGCTTTGGCACTAAGTGTTGGTGGACATCTCCCATGTTGTGTGTGGAATGTTCGGTTCTTCTTTGATCGTTTGACTGCTTCACCATCCGATATGTTCCTCGGCATGGACTGTACCAATTTGGTTTGGCAAGTACGGTTTCAAATATATTGATCTTATGCCGTCATTTATGGCTAGGGGTGGTCTTTTCCTTTTTACCATCAATGCTAGTGTCTTTTGTGGCTCCGGAGTGCGGCGGCAATTCTATTTTTCTGGAGTTTTACATTTTGAGCTTTTGTTTGGTTGCGTACTTGGCTCATTTATTCTAAAAAATGGATTTCTAACCATACCCTTCAAAGAATTGTTGGCTAGATTGCTATACAATAGTGTAAATGTAAAACTCCAACAAATAAGAAAGATTAGATAATGCAAAATTTTAAAAAGAAAAAAAACTTGTAAACAATTAATTTTTCAAGAACGACATTTTCGACACAAAAAATCATAAAAGTACGAAAATTAATAGACAAAAATATTTGAACTCCAAAAGTGTTTATCAACCGCTGGATTGGTTCAACTTAAGCTTTTTATTAGTTCTAATTATTTATTAAAAAAATGACCATATTTATTTAATAATTTATTTAGGTGGATTGGACTACCATTATTTTGAATTAGGTAGACCATAATGATTATAAAATCGACTCATGAGTCATGAGTTAATCAAAGTTCTTTCATTTAACAAAGTTCTTTCTGTTTTTCTTTTCTTCTTTTTGTGTTAGAATCTCATGGTCGAATCTTTATCACATCATCAATTTGAAGATAAATCACTTCACCAATCTAATGTTTGGGAGAATTTCAAAATTGTCACTTTCGAAATACCATTTTGCAAAAATGCCACAATAAATTTTCATTTTTAGAAATATCACAAATTAAAAATGTTTTAAGCCTTAAACTTTAAAATTCTAATTTTTTTTTTTGGATCCTAACTAACCCTAGACCCCAAAAACTAAATCCTAACATAATATAGTTAACCCAAACATAAATGATGTTTTGAGTAAATGATATCATATTAGTGATATTCTTGATTTTTTTTGAAAATGATGGCATTTTTGAAAAGTGACATCTCAAAAGTGGTATTTCTAAAAAATTATTTCGATGTTTAGTTAACCCTTTTTCCTTTTATTATTATTTTATTATAAATTATGAGAATTATTGCATCAACGATTCTACAATTTCGCGTTGATCTATGCCAGACGATTCTACCTTACCATACGCCGAAGATTTCTTGTAAATTTATCTCTAATTAATTTGCATAAATGATAACAAATCTCACCTTGTGGGATTTGAACCCCATACCTCTTATTATCAAACTATTAAGAGACAATTGCAAAAATACCACTTTTGGTGTGTATATTTGCAAAAATGTCACATGGATTGTCTATTTGCAAAAATGCCACTAATTATGAATTTTTAGAGCCTAAATTTTTAAAATCTAATCCCTAAAAATGTTTTGACCCCTAAAACCCCCTAAACTCTTAAAACTAAACCCTAATACAATGATGTGTGTCGAGTTTTACCTCTCAACTAACTACCTGCAAGTGCACAGCAATCACGGTTAGTATAGATAAGGGATCGTATCCACAATGACTTCTTAACCACACTTCAAATTGTAATGAATAAAACTAAGTTAGAACAAGATATTTTTGTCATTTTTGTGATTGAAAAAGAAAGTAAGCAACGGGTATAAATTGTAATGAAAATCAATAAGAGAAAAGCGTTAGGACTTAGGTATTTCGCAGAGAATCATGCAACAATAAAGATTGATTGATTTTAGGGACTTAGGAATTATGAACCGTCTAGAACACAAAGCACTGATGTAAGGTCATCCCACTTTCGTGACGTAGCTAACTATCTACATTTTAGCACCCTAATAGACTCAACTGTCGCAAGTTATTACAAGGTGAAAACATGCATTAAAGTTCAAGTTTGATAAAGTTCACCGCACTCCTTAACTAACATTTCGAATTGTTAAGGCTTTTGGCTCATCAAATACTAGTTCAGGCAATATAACAAGCTTTTGGAGAGTATATAAACCTAAGATCAGATCACTAGATGCGCGGTAAAGCAATCATGCATTGAGTATAAGTAAAGATGAAGACTCTAATGTATTCCCTAAATAATCATCGATCAATTATCAAATTATGAAACTCATTGAAAACCTAAAACCTAACAAGTGAATTACTCGGACATGATGCACGAAAAACCATAGATAGATGATGAATTCATGATAAATAAACTTGAATTAAAGAGTAAGGGTAAGAGAATTCTTCTCTATATCGAGGTACAAAGCGAGATCATCCACCGGATTGCTCTAAAATCCAAATCTAATGAAGAACACCAAGAGAACTCGTGGTGGCTGCTTCTATATGATAAAACTACTCTTAATATTTCGGCATATCCCTAACAAAAGGCTAAAAACAAGTATATATAGGCTTTAGGACAAATCGGTCTTTTTACGTCAAAACTTCTCCGAAAGTCAGTTGGGAATGTAGGCCAAGGAACACGACCGGTATTGGGTTCAAAATGACTTGATTTGTGCTGGCATCGGCCCATAATATCGGTCCACGAGGCGGTCCAGTGTTTGGGTCGATTCTGCACTTGCTTCGTTTCTGAGGCAGCTTGACGTATCCTTGGTAAATCCAGTGTATCTTCCTGCTCACAGCTCCAATTGAGATGATTCAAACTTCATTGTAAAGCTGACTCAAAGATCTATCTTCACACCAAGTTTCATCCAATTCCAAATCGATTTGATCTTCCGTTCACTGCTGAACTTCTGGCGTATACGTTCTGTCCAATTTGGCTTGATTTACACCTATTTTGGCTCTTTTTGCTCATTTTACTTGATTTTCCTGTTAAAACTCTAAAACTAAAAATATGAGAAAAACTACCTTTAAAGGTATAAAACCTTTAAACATAAATATGAGACATGTCATACAACATAGATAGTAATATTGGTAAAATATGAGACATGTCATACAACATAGTTAATCCAAACGTAAATATAGTAAAATAGATAGTAATATAGGTAAAATATGAGACATTTCATACAACATAGTTAATCCAAACATAAATAATATAATGAATATTTTTTTTGAAAAAATGACATTTTTACAAAGATTTTGAAAAAGTGACATTTTTGAAAGGTGGCACTTAAAAAATGATATTTCTCAAAATTTATCAATTATTAACCTTTGTTCAACCATTGGTCCAAGAGTTTCCACAACTCTAAAATTCTTAGTAATTCATCCTTAACCTAATAATAGGAAACCCAAAGCCTAATCAAAACCTTAAATCCATGTGTAAACTCTATGTGTCTCACCACTTTTATATATATATATATATATATATATATATTCATTAAATAATTCTCCACATTATACGTGGTTAAATATATTTTAGAAATCATATATATTAAAAAATATTATTTTATGGTTAAAAATGGCTAGTGATATTCAATTTAGATTTAAGTTCAATTTTCTTTATATAAAATAATCTTATTTTTTTGCATTAATTCTAGGCATTACTGCAAAAAAACCCGCAAAGTGGTCAAAGTTTGCGTTTATACCTTCCAAGTGATTTAAATGCAAGTCAACCCACCAAGTTCCGGTCAACCCGCTATACAACCCTCATCTGTATCGATGACGTGGCAAGGTTTAACGGCGTTGGTAATAGTTGACGGAACTTAAAACGAACCGTTTTTGTAACATAAAAACAACAAGGTGTTTTAAAATTGTATGTAGTTTTTTGCCCTAAAAACGACAAATCAAAAAAAAAAAACAAAAACAAAATAAAAAATCGATTTGGGGAAATTGGCTTTCCACAAATCCAGTTCGATTTTTGGGAAATCCAAAAACAAATCCAGTTCGATTTTGTTCTCGGTTCTAATCAATTCTTCCAAGCATCTTCCCCCAAAAGATCTTTTAACCTACGCGAGTTTCGCATCCTTAACCGGATGTTTTCCTCCTCGTAGCTTACCTCTATCCTCAGAAAATCTTCCTCTTGTGATGATGTTGATGGTGATAAATGTGTGGCCTGAGTTTCTTTGAAAGATCTTGAGAGATTCATTGACTCTTCTCTAGTCTTATGCATAGGATTTTCCTTAGAGTTATTGTTAACTTGTGTTTCACTGGAACAGCTCGAGCTATGACTACACGAAGAAGCAGGGGATTTTTCAGGTTGTGTATGTGAGGAAGAGAAGATCGTAGTCTGCTTGGATTGTTGTTGTAGTGATGATGCTTCTAGTAAAGAAACTAGATTTGGGAAGTTCACGTAGAAGGATCCTAGGAAGATGATGACCCTTCTCCGATGTTCCTCCATCGAATACTAATCCAACATTTTGAGGATTACTGTTACTCTGACGCAACCCGACCCAACAATACTATTTGACCCAACCCGACCTAATAATACTATTTGACCCGACCCGACCTAATTTTATATAAACAGCAAGGTTTTCACGTTTTAGAATGATTCAAAATGCAGTGTTTTATATTTTATCATCAATATAACGGTGAGGGTTGTATAGCGGGTTGACCGGAACTTGGTGGATTGACTTGCATTTAAATCACTTGGAGGGTATAAACGCAAACTTTGACCACTTTGAGTTTTTTTTTGCAGTAATCCCTTAATTCTAATTTCATTAATAACATTGACAATAAGTTCATTTACAAAATTCTCTTTTAATTACCAAGTAAGACTTTGTCTTTTCTAAACAATTCTCCCATTTTATTGATGTTGTAGTATCAACCTTACCGTTAACACATTACACCAAACTACTACTATTGTGTGTGTAAATTCGTTTATAGCTTGAAAAATTGACTAAAGATGACATATCGTGATCAATTGTGTTCAATATCTATTTGGTTAAACCGTGTGAATTATTTTATTTTTGAATAAAAATATCTAAAATGAAAAAATCTACTATAGATAATATTATATAATTTAATTTTGGTTTATATTTGCATTTTAATCAAAATATCCTTTACTCGAATAAGTTTTAGATCAGTATTTTTTTTGTTAGATTCAATATTGAATTTGAACATTTAGATTAAACATTATTATTTTTAATTTTACGTAAATCGTAAAAATATTCACACTAATATTTTATTATTTTCTTATAACTTTATATATAAAATATGAAATTTACTATATAAATAAAAATTATTCAAAACAATAGTTTAAAGACTATTTATTTGTCAAATAAAAATGTACAACTCATATTTATTTAAATTTTATCATAAGTATAAATTATGTTAAATTTGGCCTGAATATCTTAAGTTGAATTTAGTATATAAATAAATTATTTAATATTTTAAAATATTAAAATATATAATCATAAATTTTGGTAAAAGAAACACATATTAAAAATGATTTTAGTTACTTTCGAATTAAATAATATTTTTGTTACTTTCAAATTTTGTTATGTTAAAAAACATTTCAAAAGAATAATTATGTTTGTTGTTATAAATTTGGGAAGTTGTTTTCATAAAACATATTAAACCCCCTTTTAAAAATTTGGTAAGTATTTAATATTAATTTCGAAAAGAATATATATTCTAGAAAAATATTCTAAAACTTTATTATTACACAAAACAATTTCTAAACTATGTTTAAATGAGAAAAAATATATATATAATTTTAGAATGAAAAACAAAAATCTTATAAAATACTGATTAAAAACTGTTTTGATTTATTTATGAAATAAATATAAATTTATTTGTTAAATATTTTGTTATTAATTCAAAAATGCCATGACACATTATTTTCAAGGGCAATAGCAAAAATGGATTTTTTGGTGTGTACATTTGCAAGAATGCCACATAGAGATGTCCATTTGCAAAAATACCACTAATTATAGATTTTTAAAGCCTAAATCTTACAATTATAAATCCTAAAAAATGTTTTGACCTTTAAAACTCTTTAAACTTTCAAAACTAAACCCTAATACAATATAGTTAACCCAAACATAAATGATATAATGAATATTTTTTTTGAAAAATGATATTTTGTAAAGATTTTGAAAATGTGGTATTTTTTAAAAAAATTTCTATTTTTTATGTCACGTCACAATTATTTTGGTGAGAATGATTGTGGAGATGATACATAAAAATCTTCCCACAAATCACTTCTCAAATAATATATAAGAAACTTTTGTCAAAAATATATATATTGTTTGTTTGTTTGTTTTATTTGTAATGGTAAGATTTAGTATTACTAATTTTAAATAATTGTTTTAGATAAATTTTGGGAAAATTGCAAAAATACCATTTTTTATGTGTACATTTGTAAAAATGCCACTTAGGGGTGTTCATTTGCAAAAATGCCACTAATTATAGATTTTTAAACCCTATATCTTAAAATTCTAAACACTAAAAAATATTTTGACCCCTAAACCCCCCTAAACCCTCATAACTAAACCCTAATAGAACATAATTAACCCAAATAAAATAATTTTTAAAAAATGGCATTTTTGTAAAGATTTTAAAAGTGTGGCATTTTTGTAAAGTGACACTTAAAAAGTAGTATTTTTTGAAATTTCTCATAAATTTTTGAATATTCTAATATGTTTGGCAATAAGATTAAAGTATTTCAAATAAATTAAAAATAAATATGTTTGAAAATAAGTATAACCTAATTAAATAAAAAAATTAAAAAAATTGTGATTGTGACACATCATAAAAAATGGTATAATTACAAAAATGCCATTTTTATTGTTTTTATTTTCAAAAATATCACTAATTAAAATTTTAAAATTCAAAATCTCAAAATTTTTTTGACCCCTAACAAGCCCTAAGCCTTCAAAGTTAAATCCTAATACAAATAAATTAACTCACACATAAATGTTATATTGAGTAAATAATTTTGAAAAATGGTATTTTTGCAAAGATTTTTAAAAAATGACATTTTTGGAAAGCGGCATTAAAAATTGCCTTCAATTTTTTTTTCATTAGTATATTACTTGATGTTTAAAAGAATTGTTTTTGAATTAAATTAGTCGATGTTTTTATTTTTTTAAAGTAAAAATTAAATAATTTTTTTTTATGACCATTTGAATTCTACAGATTTTTTAGTGATTGATTAAACTAGCTTTATTTAAATAATAAATGATTGTTTATTGAAAATTTACAAAAATATAATAATATTATTGTAATTTCTTAATTTATGTATAACATCTTTAAACATTTTAATATGTTACAGAAAGAGTAGAAGATATGAACATAATTTCTTCGATTAAGTTGATCCCTTTGAAAAGGCTAAATGTGGCATGAATTATTATTATTTTTTTTGACAGAATCTTGTACAAAAATATGTCATATGGTAAGAATTAAGAAGTTATAATGTTTTACTACTTTTTTGTTTTGTTTTGTGTGTGTTATGACGTCGATAATGTTTTAGGTAGAAAGTGCCAAATACAAATTATTATACATATATCAAAGGTGAGAGAAAGACAAAATTCAGAGGGGTATTTTGGTAAATTTAAGAAGGGAGCTGCTAAAAGCTTTCTTCTCGAGTCTCCCGCTCCGCTCAGGTGTGTACCCTCCTCCTCTTTCATTTTCTTCGGAAACCCTAAAACTGTCGAAGAAGACGAAGAACAGTCTCCGTTGAAGCAGCACTTTATCCGAACAAATTTCAGCTAGGTGACTTGTTGCTTCCTTTATTTGGTTGGATTTTGAGGTTTAAAAGTTTATTCATCTTTCTAGGATTTGTAATCTCAATTCAATAGATGGATTCGCTTTAATCAAAGTAGAGAAGATACGTTTGATTCGGAATTGATTGTTTTTGGTTTTGGGATTTGTAGTACAGTGAAATGAAATTTGTGGGTTCTTGTGTATATTTCAATTAAGTAAAGAATTTTTGTTAATTGAATGTTTTATCTTTGTTGAATTTATGGGAATCATACTAAAGGAAACTGTTACTTCCTCCCTCAGGGCTATGGAGGAGGAAGTTGTGATGGCTGAAAATGATAGTTTAGAGTTTGGTGATGATGATGAATTATCAGTCCAGATTAATAATGGTGTTCTTAAAGAGAATGAGAACCCAGATGTTGGTTTTCTTGAGGATTTGGATTCTTATTGGGAGGATATAAATGATCGGTTGACTATCTCTCGAGTTGTGAGTGATTCGATTATAAGGGGAATGGTAACTGCGATTCAGTCGGAGGCTGCTGAGAAGATAGCTCACAAAGACCTTGAATTGTCAAAGATTAGGGAGACGTTGCTTCTGTACCATGTGGGTTCTGAAGGAAATGATTCCCGTTTGGTGCATGATAAGGCGTGTTTGGACCCTCCAGGTGGGTTTAGTCAAGGTTCTTTAGGTAGTCTTAAAACTGAAGCAAAGAAACAGTTGCAGATGCTCGTTCAAGAACTCACCGATTTGAGAAGCTATATTCATAACAATGGAGCAGGCGCCATGGTGGATGATACATTCGGTTTAGGCAGCAGTCTGCATGAGACTGGTACCAAAACTGTCGATAAAATGTTGGATTCCTTGAAGAGCACTCTAGAGACTGTGTTGAAGCGAAAGAATGACGTGGAACTCCCCTCATCGTGGCAGCAGGAGCATGATTTTCAAAAAGAAATTGAGTCTGTGGTGGTGACTACTTTTCTTCGGAGTCTCAGGGATGAGTATCAGCAGAGATTGTTGGAGAAAGAAGCTGAATTTGGTGGTAATAGAAGTTTGTTACGAGGAAGTGTCAAAGAGATTACTTGTCTGCGCCAGGAATTAGAGGTGATTCGTAAATCGCTTTCAGATCACGAAAGTGGGGACATCGAGGCGGGGGAGGAAGGGGACAGGAAAAGAGTGGAGCAACTGCACCGCAAGATGTCGGGAGGCCTTAATCCAGCTTCTTCAGTTAAGGATACAAATGGTAAGCATGAAGAGAGTTCTGTTGCCTCAGTGCCAGAGAGTTGTGAGGCTTTAAAACACTTATCACATGATGAGTTGATCAGTCACTTTAAGTCCGAGATGAATAAAATGAAAAGAGACCATGAATCTGAAATACAAGACATGACAGAACAATGTTTTACCTTTAAGCGAAAGTACTTGAATTTAAAGGAAAGGGGTTCCTTTTCTTTTGTGGGCAAGGATAAGGAGCTAGAGGCCCTGAAGAAGAAGATCCCATTTGTCATCTCGAAATTGGATAAGATTTTATTGGAAGATGAAAAGTTAATGACTGAAGGAAAGAGCAATGCTGAAATTAAGAGCCGACTGGATTCTCTCCTTCTGGAATATCGTCAACTGAAAGATTCACTTTCGGAAGCTGCTGAAAAAATGTCGCAGCATTCTCAGGCTGAGGCAGATTATCAAAAGTTGATTTGGAAGCTCGAATCAGATGTTGATGATTCTCATGTTCAAGCTTCTATATCTGAAGATGTTTATGGGTGTTTTGTGAAGGAGTTTGTGAGCCAGATTAAATGTGCAAACCAGGAGACAGATTTGGAGCATAGCATGATGAGAGAAGCTTATGATTTGATATTGAAAGATCTTGCGAGTAAAGATGCCCAAGAAAGCAAGGATGATTTTGAAGACTCTTGTGTCGAGTCTTTCATAATGGAAGAGTGTCGTGCGGTAATATACAAAGAAGCCTTGAAGGAAGCTGATAAGAAAATCGTAGAGTTGAACATGCATGTAACAGAAAAAGAAGCTGCTCTCAGATCAGAGATGATTGACAAGGAAAGACTGAAAGAGGAGAATCACTGGCGGGAATGTCTTGTCAAGGAGAAGGAGGATTTAGTCCAAACAGCTGAGAATAACTTGAATACAGAGAGAAAGAAATTTGAGGTAGTCTCTCAACAGATCAACGATCTACAATCCCAGGTAGATCAGCTAAGAACAAAAATTCATTATAAAAACGAAGAACTAAGAGTAGTTTCTACACGCGAGGTAGAGAAAATAGAAGGTTATGAGACAAAGATATCCAATTTGAGAGAAGAGCTTGAACTAGCAAGAGAGAGTCTGCAGAAAACCAAAGATGAGAAAAGGAAAACCGAGGAGAAGTTATCAGCCACAAAAGCAGAGGAAGAAACACTTAAAAATAAACTTCTGTTTCTGGACTTGGTTCCTCCTCAATTGATCAACAGTTTCAACATTCTAGAGAATTTGGTAGCAGAAAAGACGCGAAAAACGAATTCTAGGTATTCTTATCTCTGTTGGCTTTGTTACCTTTAGACATAGATAGGAAAGTACTCCACTGATTTCTTTTTCAACAGCATGAAGATAATAACAGTATGAGAATTTTCTTTGCTTTTAGGTTGAAAAACATGCACAGTCAATTGAGTGATTTTTCACATCAGATCAATGAACTTAAGGCGAAAGAATCGATGCATAAACAACGGCTGGAGAAGAAGTGTTGTGACCTCCAAAAGGCCGAGGCTGAGGTGAGTCATGATTGCTCCTATAACAACGATTCAGATCATGTGTATCCATCGAATGCTTCTTTTGTTCTCTATAAGCATATTACCTTAACATGCAGTAGAGTGTCTGAGAATTGCGTTCATACCCTTTTACTAGAAGAAGAAACTGTTGTTGGATTAAAAAATGATGTTTATATGGTTGTTGAATCATAGGTTGATCTTCTTGGAGATGAGGTCGAATTACTCTTGGACCTTCTTGAGAAAATATATATAGCTCTCGATCATTACTCTCCAATACTAAAGCATTACCCTGGCGTAAGCACTCACTATCGCTACACATGTCTTCTCTTTTTCCATTTAAGCTTTGATATTTTTGTCATCAGAGTATATATTTACTATACCGATGACTTTGCAGATCATTGAGATCTTGAAGCTTGTCCGGAGAGAACTAAGCGGAGAATCAAAGAGACCATCAGATTGATAAGTCCGACCGATCTCTTTCACCCTAGTTTATTTATGTTCTTTGCTGTACAGATCTGTCAGGCGTTAAATTAATGCTGTTGATGTTTAGTTTCTACGAGCCGTTTTGTTCAGTAGATATGGTTTTGGTAATGTAGTCTTATCATCTGAAAAATTTGATGTTCGATCACTGGATCTTTCAGTCTTAGAATACAATTGGGTTACACACCTTACGAAACATGGCGTAATATAGCAAGAACTGGAAAGGCTAATTCTTCAGACTCGTGTATTTAATGCACGAAGCAAACATTTTGTCTGATGATTCGAGCCATGAAGAAGTATCAGTCCCATCGGCAAACCTGAGATTCGAGACCACGTTGTTAATGGTCCTTAACTGAAAAATGATCAGTAAACTACGGATTAAGAACTATATGATCTGATTTCCTGATTAGACCAAAGTATCACATCAAACCAAGGAGTTTGAAAAATACTTGGGACACTTGACTCGTGGAACATCGCTTAAGTTGTTTACATATATAGATCTCTAATCTTGAAACAGTGAATGAACTGTGGATAGTACTCACTAATTCCTTTCTTAGTCTTATGGATGATTTACACACACAAGCGAACACCAACACCAACATCAGGTGATTACTGTCTGTTTCTGTTTCTGTAAACCAAAGATGAGCCGTGGTACTGGTTATCTTGTGTTCGGGTTGGTCTTGTTCGGTTTGGTTTGGTTTGGTTTGGTTAGGTTAGATAAACCGAACTTCCTGGCCCAAAGTCTCCTTGACAGAACACACAAAAACAGAGGTTGCGGCTGCAGACATGTTGGCATAATGAAGACATGACTTGTGGAGCTGACGTGTCGAACTCACCATCGTAACACCGCTCCAACAAGCTTGTAAATGTAATAATTTAACTACTTAAGACTTGAACGTTTCAGAGCAGAGCAAAACTCATACGTATCCAGCAATGGAGGAGACCACCAAGGTGCTTTCTTGTGCCTTTTTTATTTTGTTTCAATTCTTCATTCAAAGTGACCTTTTCTTGTCATTCAAGCAAAACTTAGGTCATGCGATTAATTAGTAATCCATAGTTCTTCTTGGTACCTAACACAGAACTCAACTTACCCTCCAGAGGAACTACTTTTGCATGCAGTCAAGGTATACATAGAATCATTATTTTGGAACGACAAATCAAATTATTTTAAGTTGTTGATAGTTCTCTTCTTTACACAGAAGAGAAGATCAGCTAGTGGAGATCTCAAGAATGCTGTGAAGATACATGTAACACACTACATTTATTTGTTTGTTATCAAGCTATGATCTTTGACTTGATGGAAGTTTCCTACTTGATAGAACAAGGAAGAAGAAGAAGAAGATCGCTTTCATGTAGAAGAAGAAACATCTCATGATGATGATGAAGGATGTTGTGGACGTAGGTTTGGTCATGGTTACCATCTAGTGAAAGGAAAAATGGGTCATGACATGGAAGACTATATAGTGGCTGATACAAAAACAGTTGAAGGACACAATCTTGGGTTATACGCAATATTCGACGGTCACTCAGGCCGAGATGTTGCGGATTACTTGCAGAACCATCTCTTTGATAACATCTTGAGTCAGGTTTCAAAACAAGAATCAATCAGTTAATTCTCCACATTTGAATTTCTCACAAAATTGTTAGCTACACTCTTCACTCTTGTTGTTTTGTTTGTAGCCTGATTTTTGGAGAAACCCTAAGAAAGCAATAAAGAGAGCGTATAAATCTACGGACGAATACATTCTCCAAAACGTGGTTGGTCCACGAGGTGGTTCCACGGCTGTGACCGCTATAGTCGTTGACGGGAAGAAACTTGTGGTTGCAAACGTTGGAGATTCAAGAGCAATCTTGTCTAGTACTAAAAGTGATCATGTGAAACAAATCACGGTTGATCATGAACCCGACAAGGAGAAAGATCTTGTCGAGAGCAAAGGCGGTTTCGTCTCCAAAAAACTAGGTCCGTTTTCAACATTTTGATGAATACTATTTTATCAAACAAGAGAAAGGAAAAAAAAAACAAACAATGTATCCTAAATTGTTATGATTAGGTAATGTTCCGAGAGTGGATGGACAACTAGCGATGACGCGTGCGTTTGGAGATGGGAGGCTTAAAGAGCATATTACTGTGAGACCGGACATAGAGATTGTCGAGATCAACGATGACACAAATTTATTGATCTTGGCTAGCGATGGACTCTGGAAGGTTTATGATAATAAGTGGTCTCTAGTTTTTTTTTATTGAATGGATCTGAACACAAAGGATTAGACTAGATCTTGGATGGGTTTGTGTGTTTTCAGGTGGTGTCGAACGAAGAGGCTTGGGATCGAATCGAAGAGATTGGGAATGCAAAGGAAGCTGCGAAAGCGCTAATCGACGAAGCTTTAGCTAGAGGAAGTAAAGATGATATCTCTTGTGTTGTTGTTTCCTTCAATTAATACAAAAAATCTCTCCCAATGACTAAATCTCATATGAAGAATTTGTTGAAAATTGCAGAAAACAGAAACATCCACACAGATTAGTTTCTTTCATGATTTACACCCAAAACAATACCTTAAAACAACAGACAAAAAGGCAATCAAAGCCAGCGAAATACGAGAATTTATATTTTCTTTTGGTAAACAAACACTCAATTAAAGATCTAAGCATGGAGTTCTTCATCTTCCTCTTCCTCTTCATACTCCTCCTCGTCGGCTGTGGCATCCTGGTACTGTTGATACTCGGCCACAAGATCATTCATGTTGCTCTCTGCTTCAGTAAACTCCATCTCATCCTTTCCTTCTCCTGTGTACCAATGCAAGAAAGCTTTTCTCCTGAACATGGCCGTGAACTGTTCGCTCACCCTTCTAAACATCTCTTGAATCGAAGTCGAGTTACCAACAAAAGTGGATGCCATCGAGAGACCCTTTGGAGGAATGTCACAGACACTAGACTTGACATTGTTTGGGATCCATTCAACAAAGTATGAAGAGTTTTTGTTCTGGATATTGATCATCTGTTCGTCCACTTCTTTAGTGCTCATTTTGCCACGGAACATTGCTGATGCGGTTAAGTAACGTCCGTGTCTTGGGTCAGCAGCACACATCATGTTCTTCGCGTCCCACATTTGCTGGGTCAGTTCGGGTACTGACAAGGAGCGGTATTGCTGTGAGCAGGGCCGGCCTAGAGGGGAAGCCAACCAAGCCAAGGATTGGGGCATATTTAAAATTTTTTTTTTATTAGTATTGATAAATAAATAAAATTTGTAGGTTCTTTTGTTAAAATATTACTTATTAAGCATTTTTAGTTAGAATAAGATTTGTTGGATTTTTCAGTAATATTTATAAATTTGTTAAAATTAAATATATTAGTAAACTTCTATTTTTCATGATAGTTAAAACCCTGATTAAAAATTAGAAACAAAACAGTTTTTCTTTTTGTTTAAATTTGTTCCGTCGTCTTGCAGGCTTGCAGCACTTTTATTTTCTTTTGTCCTCTTGCTCTTGATTACATAACTTAGTTCTGTTGCTTCAGTTATTTCAATTCATCCTTTACGTAGTAAGAAAATACGTTTCTTAGTTCGTCGTTTTTAATTGTGATAAAAACTTGATGCCTTGAGTCCTTGACTTTGTTACGACAATCCCTTATTTTTATGCTTACTTTTTATTTTTATTTGATAACAAGATGACACCGTCTGGGACAAGCAAACCATGTGGAATAAAAAAAATCAACCATCCGGAGCTCAAAACAGAAATAAGAAAAAGAAACAAGAAACACTCATAAAGTCACTACAAGGTTCTTAATATCGTTGTTTTTTTTAGTAGACTATGGAATTTGATTTTTTTTTAATGAAAATTTAAGTTGTTTTTTATACTGTTTTGTGATCTTGATAAATTATGTACACGGGCATAATTTTAAATTTTGATTGGGGTAGTATAAAAGGTTAGTCCGGCACTGACTGTGAGCCACGAGATGTGAGAGGGGCGAAACCAACCATGAAGAAATGGAGACGCAGGAAAGGGATAAAGTTGACCGTGAGCTTGCGGAGGTCAGAGTTAAGCTGACCAGGTGATGAAAGAGCTTTTACCGGTTTCAAAGATGTAAAACCTAAGTTCACTAATCCGATTGTAGAATAGTATAGGTTCGTTCAAGAGACCAGCAATACACTCTAATCTTATGGGATACAAATTCAGCTAAGTAATTAAGTGGGTTTAAGTTGTCACGATTAATCAAACAATTAAAGTAAATTCGGTGTAAACAAATGATATTAAAAGCGTTAGGTCAAGAGAAAGTATCTCAGGGATTAGAACATCTAGAACCAAGCAATTATTCAGGTTATCAAGTTATGAACCAATCTAGAACTCAATCATAAATTTAAGCTAATCCACTGCCGTGGCATCAACAACTTCAACAATCAATCTAACACCCTAAACTATCGTTTGAGGTTACAAGGAATGATGAACATTAAACGTATAGGATCAACTTGTTCACATGTTGCTTTAGCTTCAACTATCGTTGGCTAAAGACAACTCGCCCATCTAAGTCAATTCCAGCAATTTACAACACTTTTGATGAGTAAATTCAACCTAAAATCAGAGGCTAGGTGATCAATCTAGTCTAGGCAATATGATCGACATTAGATAGAGATATCGAATGATGTTTCAAAACCTATCTATGCTTAGTTCATGGATATCTAATCCCATCGAACCCTCAACCTAACAAAGGGGATTACTCGCACATATTCAAGCAAACAACAGCAGCAAATAAGATAAGAAACTTCATTGAAAATAGAAAAGATAAGAGTTTAGAAATCTTCTCCAAAACGTGGAAGGCAATCCTCAAGCTTACAACTCTAAAAACAAGTATCAAATCTCTCTCTCACTTGTGTTTTCTCTTCTCTGCTGTGTCGTGTCTCTCTCTGGCTCAAAAGGGTCGAAAAACTCCATTTTCATAGGCCCACGGCGGCTGGGAAAAATAGGGTTGTAAAAATTAGGTTTAATGAATATTCCCAAAACTGGATCTCCTGGGAGCAGGTGTTCCCTCTTCTGGGGCAGGTGCTCTCTTTCTTCAGAATATTCCAAAGAAAATCCAGATTCCTTCCTTTTTTACCAAATCCAATTGCAAGTTCCAATCCTTTGTTCCAGCCGTATTTTAGACCTAAAATGACTCAAAGTAGAGTGAAAGACTCGATAAAAACCTACAAAACAAAGGTTAGAATGCGCCAAAAATGCATTATATCACCAGGGAAACGAAGACAGCATGTGACACCGCTCATCGTGGCAGAGATTAGGTGGTTTAGATCTCCAACTGAAAATAACCAAAAGCAAAAACAAGTTGCTTGTCACATGTAAGATAAGATTGGTGGTTTGAAAATCAAATCACTTTCTGGAAATTGGTAAATGACTTACAAGTTGGAGTGGCTAGCTTGAGGGTACGGAAGCAGATATCGTAGACAGCTTCATTGTCCAAAACCATGCATTCGTCAGCGTTTTCGACAAGCTGGTGAACGGAGAGAGTAGCATTGTATGGCTCTACGACTATATCAGAGACTTTAGGAGATGGGAAAACCGAAAACGTGAGCATCATACGATCTGGATACTCTTCCCTTATCTTTGAGATAAGAAGTGTTCCCATGCCAGACCCAGTTCCTCCACCCAAAGAGTGACAACCTTGAAACCCGATTTAATAAACAAAATCACAGCTACATCTTCAAAAATCATGGAACTAAAAGGCAATAGATCTGTATGTTTGATAGCCTTTGACTATCATAATCGGAAAATGGCAACAGCCTGTGACTGCTGCGAAGACTCAGTATTGATTTTGTAATTTCTTTTCATAAATGAACCCTAGAAATGGGGTAAAGCATAAGTACAGTGTTTGTTCCACAACGATATCGTTTACACACACTTATTACTACGACATCATTTAGACTTATTAAAGAATACCAACACTTGTATTTTCCTTTTGCCAGCCTCTGCGAACCTTCTTCCTCACTCAACTCTGCTCTTGTTCCTCTTCTCATACTTCCTCACTATCCTGCCCGATCTCTTACCCTTCTTCACCAAAGCTAATGGCATGTAAAGCCTATCAATACCTCACGGTAAACGACTGACCTTGTCTTCAAGGTCAAAGGAAGGAAATTATGTGGCTAGGCGGTTGAGGGGTTCCCATGTATCCTCAAAGTCTGGAAGCCCTTTCCAATGGACCAATACCTCTGCACCTTGACCATTAGCAGCTCTACGAATGTTTAAGATGAATTCCGGCTCAGTTTCCCATTCTAACTCACTGGACAATACCTCTGGAATCTCTTGAACAGGCTGATCATTCGGTATGGCTTTCTTCAGTAGGGAGACGTGGAAAACTGGATGGACACGGCTGTGAGCAGGCATTTAAAGCTTGTAGGCGACCTTCCCTACTCGCTTGATGATCTCATAGGGACCAAAATAGTGTGGTCCTAGCTTCTCATTCCTTCTTTTGGCCATAAACACTTGTCTATAGGGGCCTCAACTTTAGATAAACCCGGTCTCCCACATCATACTCCACTTCCCTTCTGTGTTTATTGGCTGCGGCCACCATTCTCTTCTGTGCAGCCTCCATATTTCCTCGCAATTCAGTCAACAATCCGTCCCTCTGTTTGACCAGTTCCTCTACCTGAGCGTTTGCTGATGGTACATCTCCAAACCTCAGCATTCTTGGCACTTCCCTACCGTATACTGCTTGGAAGTACGAATGGTACGAAGTGTTGTACCAATACTCTGCCCAAGGTAATAGTTGAGACCATGAAGAAGGTTTTCCCATCACAAAACAGCGGAGGTATGCCTCCAAGAAACGGTTCATGACCTCCGTTTGGCCATCGGATTGAGGGTGATAAGCTGAGCTCTTGTGCAGGGCTGTTCCTTGTGAGGCAAATAACTCTGACCAGAAGTTGCTTATGAATACCCTGTCCCTATCAGATACCATCGTCTCTGGAAAACCATGCAACTTAACCACTTCTCTAATAAAAACGTCAGCCACCGATTTAGCAGAGAAATGATGCTTAAGTGGAATAAAATGGCCGTACTTACTTAGCCTATCCACTACCACTAATATTACCTCAAACCCTTGTGACAGGGGCAACTTTTCAATGAAATCCATGCTGATATCTGTCCAGATTTTCTTGGGAATGGGCAAAGGAGAGAGCAACCCTGCATGAGAGAGAGTAGAGTATTTGTTGGTTTGACATACCTGACATTTCGTGATGTACTCCACATCCTTCTTCATGCCCTTCCAATACACCTCTCTGGCCATCCTCTTGTAAGTCTTCAAGGCTCCCCCATGCCCTCCAACCCGACTGTCATGGAACTGGTGCAGCAAGTGGGCAATTAGCTGTGATTCCCTGGGTATTACCAGCCGATCATCCTTATAGATGAGACCTCCCTTGAGCATATATCCAGCCTTGTTGCAGCTGCCTTCCTTCAACTGAGCCAACAAGGATACGCATTCTGCATCAGCATGGAGCTGTTTAGAGAGCTCCCCCACATCCAGAGAGTTTGGGGCAGTGATCATTAGCTCCATGGCACCCTCAACTGGTCTCCTTGACAGTGCATCAACTACCTTATTCTCTACACCCGGCTTGTACTCAATGGTATAGTCCAGACCCAGTAGCTTTAAAGCCCACCTTAATATCTCCTGTCACTGTTTTCTGGTCTAGTAAATATTTGAGACTCTTCTGGTCCGTTTTGATGATGAACTTTCTCCCTGTCAGATAGTGTTTCCACTTGGACACTGCAAAGACTATAGCAATGAGCTCCCTCTCATAAACAGACTTACTCCTCCCTTTTTCTGAAAACCCTTGACTGATGTAGGCCACTGGCCTTCCTTCCTGAGATAGAACCGCTCCCATACCAGCCCCTGAAGCATCTGTCTCAATGACAAATGATTTGCTGAAATCTGGAAGCCTTAAAACCGGCATACAAGTGACTGCCTTTTTCAGCTGTTCAAATGCTCTGGTCGCCTTCTCAGACCACTCAAACCCTTTTTTTTTCAGCAGCTCTGTTAATGGTCTTGCCACCTTTCCATAACCTTTCACAAACCTCCTGTAGTAACCAGTTAGCCCCAAGAAACCTCTGAGCTCAGTTACATTTTTGGGCTCTGGCCACTCAAGCATCGCCTTGACCTTCTCCCCATCCGCGGCGACCCCTTCACCAGAAACTACATGGCCCAAGTATGCAACTTCTCCTTGCCCAAATACACATTTCTTCTGGTTTGCAAAGAATTGGTGTTGTCTTAGAGTATCCAAAACCTCTCTCAAATGCTGGATGTGCTCGGAATGATTTGAGCTGTAGACTAGAATGTCATCAAAGAACACCAAGACGAACCTCCTGAGATAAGGTCTGAACACCTCATTCATCACACTTTGGAATGTGGCTGGAGCATTAGTAAGCCCAAAGGACATTACCAAGAACTCATAGTGGCTTTCATGGGTCTTGAAAGCGGTTTTCTCCACATCCTCTTTCTTCACTCGGATTTGATGATAGCCCGATTTCAAGTCTAGCTTGGAGAAGATGGTTGCCCCATGAAGTTCATCTAGCTCTCCTCTATCACCGGGATAGGATATCGGTCCGGGACAGTGGCTTTGTTAAGTGCCCTGTAGTCCACACAAAATCTTCAGCCTCCATCTTTCTTTTTCACCAACAACACCGGGCTGGAGTATGGGCTAATGCTCCGTTTGATTATCCCTGCTACGAGCATCTCTCTAACCAGCTTTTCTATCTCATTCTTTTGGGTAAAAGAATACTTGAACGGTCTGATGTTGATGGGAGTTGTCTGCTCTTGAAGGGTGATGGAATGCTCTCTGTTCCGTATGGGAGGTAGCCCCGGAGGCATGATGAAGACGTCACTATACTCTGCCAATAATTCTCCCAACACTTGACTCCGAAGATCCATCACCTAAGGGGATCTTCCTTCAAAAAGAGCCGTTAGTTACACCAAACATACCACGTCTGCTCCCTTAAGGGTTGTCTCCAGAGATTTCAGGGACACTTGGGACCTCTCCAATGAAGGATCTCCTACCAATGTGACCCATTCCTTCTGTATCTGGAAGCTTAGGGTCCTCAACCTCCAATTAATGCGGGTGTCACCTAATGTTTCTAGCCATGAGTAGCCTAACACCACGTCAGTGCTACCCAGTTCAAACAACAGAAATTCATCCACGATTTCAATGCCTTGAACGGCCAGAACCACTGCTTCACACCTCCCTTTTCCAAAAATGACTTGGTCGTTTCCCACAGATACTGCAAACCTCCTAGTTTCTGAAATCTTCAACCTATTCTGCTTGGCAAACCTGCTTGAGATGAAATTGCAGGTTGTTCCCGAGTCTATGAGCACCACAGCCTCTGACTCCTTAATCCTTCCCTTCAGCCTCATGGATATTCCTGGTGTTATCCCAAACAGAGACTGCAGGGAAATCTGCTCCACGGCTTGCTCTTCTTCCTGGGCATGTTGCTCATCCAGGGACACCTCTCCTTCACGATCCTCCATTACTTCTCCTTCATCTCCCTCCATCTCCCTCCATCTCCAGAGACTTGAACCTTTGCTGCGACTTACAGCGGTGGCCCGGGAAATACTGCTCACCACAATGCCTACAAGGGTTACTCTTTTTAACCTCCCCACTGTTCCCAGGTCTTCTAGTATCCTTAACCAACTCCACTGCCTTCTTCACCGATACAGGTTCTGAGCTTTTGTGTGAAGGATAACTAGAGAACGATTGTTGGAAGCTGGGCTGGGGGAGAAATTTGACCTATGCGTTGGTCGGAAGTGATAACTGCTGCTATCATTCTCCTGGCTTTCTATTAACAGAGCCGCCTCCACTATGTCATCCAGACCCGATGGCTTACATCTGAGGACCTGATTCCTTAAACTCTTCTTCAATCCTTTCAGGAAAATAGATTCAACAGCATCCATCGGTATGTGAGGGACCTCCACCAATAGCTCCTCGAATTTCTCCCTGTACTCCTTAACAGACCCTGACTGCACGACACTTATTAACTGGTCCACCGCCGATCCTCTTCGACTAGCTCCGAAACGCTTCCTGAACTTCTCCTTGAACCCAGACCAATCATTCAACGTCACCCGGTCCCGAACATACATTAGCCAAGTGACCGCCGGTCCGATCAGAACCGCCAAGGCTTGCTCTACTTTATCTTGTTCTAGTATTTTGTTTGCTGCGAAACACCCTTCCACTCAGAAAATCCACTCCTCCGGGTCTTGCCCTTCGTAAAGAGGAAGGTCCACTACCTTTCTTGGTGGTTCAGATCGCGGCTCCGACAAAGGTTAAACCCCTTCGTTCTGACTGAAACTCGGAGCTATCGTTGTTCGTTTCGGTGGTACGGCTACGGGCGGAGTGCGGTTTCCTTCCGTGGTGGGTGTGAAAAGCCTCTCAGGTATTTGAATCTGTCTGCCGACGACGGGGGTGGTGAACCCTGTCGGTGTCGCTTCGCCAAACTGGGCTCATAAGAGGTGACCGAGAGCCTCCTTGACCCACACCATCTCCTTCTCGTTCTTGTCGGCACATTCCTCCAAACGGTCGAACCGTTGTTCGAGGGTCTCTCCGATCTTCTCCCCCAATGATACGTCTTTCTCCGGTTCGAAATCAAGTGCGGTTGTTGTCGTCAGCCTGCTCTGATACCAATGATAGCCTTTGACTATCGTAATCGGAAAATGGCAACAGCCTGTGACTGCTGCGAAGACTCAGTATTAATTTTGTAATTTCTTTTCATAAATGAACCCTAGAAATGGGGTAAAGCATAAGTACAGTGTTTGTTCCACAACGACATCGTTTACACACACTTATTACCACGACATCGTTTAGACTTATTAAAGAAAACCAACACTTGTATTTTCCTTTTGCCAGCCTCTGCGAGCCTTCTTCCTCACTCAACTCTGCTCTTGTTCCTCTTCTCATACTTCCTCACTGTCTTGCCCAATCTCTTACCCTTCTTCACCAAAGCTAATGGCACGTAAAGCCTATCAATGTTCTTCATCAAATCCTTAACATCAGATTCACTAACTCTAAAGAATTCATTCGACTTGACAAAATCAACCTCTAGGTAATTAAGCTCGATCGAGGAAGAGGAAGAAACGTTGGATACCTTGCAAGCAGTCACAATTCTCAGCTTCTTTCCTAACAACATCGAGCACGAAATCGATTAATTCCGCTCCCTCTGTGTAATGGCCTTTAGCCCAGTTGTTACCAGCGCCGGATTGGCCGAAGACGAAGTTATCTGGCCGGAAAATCTGTCCGAAAGGGCCAGATCTGATGGAATCCATGATTCCAAGCTCCAGATCCATCAGAACGGCGCGTGGTACGTACCTTCCACCGCTTGCCTCGTTGAAATAGACATTGATTCGCTCAAGCTGCAGATCAGCGTCGCCGTCGTATTTTCCCATCGGATCAATCCCATGCTCGTTGCAGATCACTTCCCAGAACTTAGCTCCGATTTGGTTGCTGCATTGACCACCCTGTATGTGAAGGATTTCCCTCATTTTTCCGAGAAATTTTCAAATGGAAGCTGATTTGGTTCGTGAGAGAAAACGAGAGAAATTTCTCGAGACGATGGAGAAAAAAAAGAAAAAGAAAAAGAATTTGTGCAGAATTCTTGGAAGGGTACCTATTAAAATCAGGATAATAGCTATTTATACACGAAGGGAAAAAAAAA
Source organism: Arabis hirsuta (assembly GCA_964056655.1). Classification (NCBI taxonomy): domain Eukaryota; kingdom Viridiplantae; phylum Streptophyta; class Magnoliopsida; order Brassicales; family Brassicaceae; genus Arabis; species Arabis hirsuta. Next base: position 39,792,362 of record OZ053298.1, on the reverse strand, counting down.
CAAAGCTTTATATTTAGGGGTATTTTGGGAAAATTAAACTTTGTTCATTATTGATTTTGTTTTTTTTGAAAAAACCATTTTTTGGTTGTTGAGTATTGGAATGAGCTGTGATAGTGTGACTGATATATAGAAAAAGGATAAGATAACTAGATTGCAAAATTAAATTTATTATTTATATAAATCAGTTGTTGTGATCTTGTCATACTTGGAAGTTGAAACTTAACCAAACTAAATTATTAGGTCCTTTTAAGTAATATATTTGAGTCTAACCATTTTAAAATTAAATAAGCAATTATAGTTGTAGATGAGAGGGTTATAATTTGTTGGTGATCACTTTGCCCTCTACTTCCATAATTAGTTGAAAAACATTCTACATGCATGCCAATAAACGTCTTTAACAATTTAAAGAGTTTTTTTAGCCAAAAAAAAAAAAAACAATTTAAAGAGTTTTATTGATCGACCTGCCTATGGTCTCTAATAATTATATATACACCAATGAAACATTAAGAATTATGTATGACATCATATTGTTGAAAATTATGATCAACATGTTCTTTAGAAGACAAAAAAAAAATCTCTCAAAAAGCCATTGAACGAATCTCTCAAAGAGATTGGTGAAATAGTGAAGAGTAGAGTAAAATAGCACGAAAAAAATATTAGTATAAATAAAAATGATACAGAAAATAATAATCGTGCATTGTCGTCTTGGTTACAGATCTCTTTTTAGCTGATTGTAACTTAAGAAATTTTTAAAAAATAACTTTTCAATTATCACTTTTCAAAATACCATATTTTTAAAATATTAGTAAAAATATTATTTAAAAATAAAAATTCATTATATTATTTATATTTTTATTAATTATATTGTATTATAGTTTAATTTTGAAGGTTTAAAGAGTTTTAAAGACTAAAATATTTTTTAGAGTTTATACTTTTAAAATTTAGACTTTAAAAATCTATAATTAGTAGCATTTTTGCAAATAGACAACTCTAATTGGCATTCTTACAGATGTACATACCAAAAATGATATTTTTGCAATTGTCCCTTGTTACATTACTTCTCTATAATGTTCTTCTTGTCCCTTGGCTTTTGATTGTCTTTAATTCTACTTGTAGTAGCTAGTGAACTCTCTTATATATATGTCAATGTTATCAAACCTAATTGGACTTGGATTTTGTATCCTTGCATATATATATATATATATATATATATATATATATATGATATATGACGGCAGCTAATAAAAAGAAAAAAAGAAAGAAAGAATAATTGACGTGAGAAAACCCTAATAGAGAAGAAAAGTTCTTCAAGTTATTTTTGAGATTAGATCTCTACGGTACTAGCATCCCGTCTCGATCTAGTTTGTGTACGTGTAGATACCGGTAGAGACACAACACCTGGAGTGCTAAACAACCTCAAATCGTTTTGGTTCATTTTTCCGCTGCAAAATATCCAGGTATATTCAAACACTATAGTTTAGATCTAATTTAATATTTGCACGAATCCTGGAAACTAAATTCGTATTTATTATTTATAAATAGTTATAAATCACTATGAATTTCAACAGTGGTATCAGAGACTAAGTGCATAATATTGATTTTGATCTAGTTTAAAGTATATATGTGTTACATATGCTAATTTTGTGAATAGTTTAATCTATTTGAATTTTATGAAATTCTATGGAACATGTTTGCGTAAACTGAAACTATGAGATCTGTGATTTAATTACCCAAAACTTTGTTAAAATCGGCATGATAATTCTGATAGTTTTAATGTTATAATATGATTATAATCGGCCACTGACAATTCGCATGCATGTTTAAAGCTGTTTGCATAATTGAAAACGAATACGTAAGTAATGTTATAATAATTAGAGACACACAATTTGATGCTTGGTTTTTGATGCATACGTAAGTGAATTGATGTATGGTTGTTTGACTTTTGATATAATAATGTTATATGCATGTGTTAGACAATACTATATCACTGGTTTGAGTTCCATTTTAATTGATTCGATTAAATTAAAATCCAGAAGCTTTTGTTCTGTGTTAATCTTTCGTATGATTAAAATTCTAATTTGATGAGAACTTACGAACTGATCTAGATTTGAGTTATATAAATGTATGAATATCCCGTTCATGATATATCATTCGAGAAGGAAAAGTCAAGTTTTTCAATTATCTCATGATTATTGGCAGAAACCTAATACGATTAAGATATTTCAATTGTTGAAATTTGATACAGTTTCAATTTTTGAAATTCGATACATATTTGCCTTGCGATAATTAGAACTGGTTTGATCCTAATTTGATTAGGATTGGTTCAATTAGGATAAGTTCAATTATTTAGTAATATTTTCTAAATTATTATTTATCGTTAAATCATCTTAATTTGATTAAGGATAATTTAGTTTCTTAAATAAATCATTATTTAATTAAAACATGTAGTTGATATGTTAATGTTTTATTATTTTATATTAGATATAAGATTTTATTAAAACAAATTAAATAATTTCTCAAATAATATCAAGTATTTTTGATATCTTTCCAATTTCATCAACTGTTAAAACTTGAATGATTGTGTAGCGGGTCTGCCAAAGCAGTGGTCCACAATTACTTGAGATTGCGACAGATGGTAACGGTTACCATATGATTTGAGAATGGTTTACTTGACTAAGCTATCAAAACGGTTTTGGGCTTAGAGACATAGGGTTGGATAAGACATAAGATGTCATCCACGACCAAGAATTATATTGGATATAATTAGCAAGGGTGTTGCTTACCTAAATAGCTGGATATTCGGGGGTTGAGCCAAAGCTCACTTGAATTCTAGTGAAATATGGATCTTTGACACTATATTCATATTGAGGATATTTTGTTTTGAGTATAGTGTGAGTTTTCTTAATTGTTGAGGATACTCGAAATTCATGAACATCATATTAACTTCTGCTTTTCTTTCTTGACAGTTATGTCAAACCCTCAAATTCCTATTCATCACGATTTGTTCTTGAGAAGGACAAATCAAACCTCCTTAATCACTTGGAAGATCTAGAAGAGAAGAAAACATTTGAGGTTTTTTCTAGGGGTATTTATGTTATAGAAGTAAATGTTAGTACTTCTAGTTCTACTCCTTGGGTATTGGATACCGGCTGTGGAGCTCACATTTGTGTTAATGTGCATGGTCTGAAAAATAGTAGAACATTGGAGGAAGGACAAGTGGACCTACGTGTGGCTAATGGAGCAAAAGTTGCTGCATTAGCTGTGGGAACATATCAATTGTCTTTACCATCAAGCATGGTTTTAGAACTAAAGAATTGCTACTATGTCCCTGCTATAAACAAAAATATCATCTCCATTCCGTGTTTGGACATTGAAGGGTTTCAATTTTCGATCAAGAACAAGTGTTGTTCATTTGATCGTGATGATAGGTTTTATGGTAGCGCTCCATTAGAGAATGGACTTTATATTCTAGACCAAGGTGTGCTTGTCTATGACATTTGTACCAAGAGATTTAAGTCTAAAGACTTTAAGTCTAATGAGTCAAATCAAACTTTTCTCTGGCATTGTCGTTTGGGCCATATAAATGAGAAACGCATTCAGAAGCTTTATAAAGATGGACTTTTGAGCTCGTTTGATTACGAATCATATGAGACATGTGAATCTTGTTTGTTGGGAAAAATGACTAAAGCTCCATTCACTGGACATAGTGAAAGGGCTAGCGACTTGTTGGGCCTTATACATACGGATGTATGTGGGCCAATGAGCCTAAATGCTAGAGGAAACTACTAGTACTTCATTACGTTTACTGATGATTTCAGTAGATATGGTTATGTTTACCTGATGAAACATAAATCTGAATCCTTTGAAAAGTTCAAGGAATTCCAGAATGAAGTACAAAACCAGCTTGGCAAAACAATTAAAGCTCTTCGATCAGATCGTGGAGGAGAATATTTGAGCCAAGTTTTTAGTGATCATATCAGAGAATGTGGAATTGTTTCACAACTCCTCCAGGAACACCACAATGGAATGGTGTGTCCGAAAGGAGAAATCAAACTTTATTAGATATGGTTCGATCAATGATGAGTCACACAGATCTTCTATTATCCTTTTGGGGATACGCTCTAGAAATTGCTGCGTTTACGCTCAACCGTATTCCATCAAAGTCAGTAGAGAAGACACCGTATGAGATATGGACAGGAAAAGTTCCGAATTTGTCTTTTATGAAAATTTGGGGATGTGATGCTTATGTTAAACTTATGTTTACAGATAAGCTTGGACCCAAATCTGATAAATGCTACTTCGTAGGTTATCCTAAAGAAACCAAATGTTACTACTTTTACTATCCCACCAAAAACAAAGTGTTTGTTGCTCGGAATGGTGCCTTTCTAGAAAGAGAATTTCTTTCAAAAGGTACTAGTGGGAGTAAAGTACAACTCGAAGAAGTTTGAGAGACACAGGAGATTGCTCCAACTTCTCAGGAAGAGTATCACCTAGATTTACGAAGAGTCGTAGAATCTACACCTGTGGAACCTAAGGTACGTAGGTCCGAAAGGACTCGTCACGAACCTGATAGATATGGGGTTTGGGTGACAGACCATCATGATATATTGATTATAGAGAATGATGAACCTACGTCTCATGAAGAAGCAATGATGGATCCTGATTCCGATAAATGGCTAAAGGCCGAAGAATCCGAAATGGAATCCATGTCAGAAAACCAAGTATGGACTTTGGTAGATTTACCTGTGGTGTTAAAACCATTGAGTGTAAATGGATTTTCAAGAAGAAAATTGACATGGATGGTAATATTCAGATATACAAAGCTAGATTGGTGGCTAAAGGTTACAAGCAAATTCATGGTATAGACTATGATGAAACCTATTCTCCAGTTGCAATACTTAAGTCCATTCAGATTCTCCTAGCAACTGCCGCTTATTATGATTATGAGATATGGCAGATGGATGTGAAAACAGCTTTCCTTAATGAAAATCTCGAAGAAGATGTGTACATGACATAGCCTGAGGGTTTCACAGATCCTAAAAATGCTGGGAAAGTATGTAAGCTTCATCGTTCCATTTATGGCTTGAAGCAAGCATCTCGGAGTTGGAATCTTCGTTTTAATGAAGCAATCAAAGAGTTTGATTTTGTAAGAAACGAAGAAGAACCATGCGTTTACAAGAAGAGTAACGGGAGCGCGGTTGCATTTCTGGTATTGTATGTAGATGACATACTGCTCATTGGAAATGACATTCTTTTGCTTCAGTCTGTTAAGACTTGGCTAAGTAGTTGTTTTTCAATGAAAGACATGGGAGAAGCCGCTTACATTCTTGGAATAAGAATCTATAGAGATATAGATTAAATAAGCTTATTGGACTATGTCAAGACACTTATATAGATAAGGTTTTGCATAGGTTCAATATGCATGATTCTAAGAAAGGCTTTCTACCAATGTCTCACAGCATAACTCTTAGCAAGACTCATTTTCCTTCGACACCTGATGAGCGGGATCGCATGAGTAAGATTCCATATGCTTCTGTTATAGGATCTATCATGTATGCGATGCTGTGCACTAGCCCAGATGTTGCGTGTGCTTTGAGCATGAAGAGCAGATACTAGTCTGATCCAGGTGAAAGTCACTGGATGGTAGTAAAAAATATCCTTAAGTACTTGAGAAGAACAAAGGATAAATTCTTGGTTTATTGATATATCATGGTTTTTACCCGTTTTCGACCATGATATAAGTCTTTTTTATCGAGTCTTTTTGGTATTTTCCTATTGTTTTAGAGTCATTGTAGGCTATTGGACGATTGGAGCTTAATGGAAGCTTTTGGAGCATTTTGGAGTATGGAGGAAAGAAGAGACGAAGTGATCAAGTCAAAGTCGAGTTTAAAAGTCTGTGTTGATCGACACAACCTTGTGTGTCGATCGACATGCCCGTCCAACACGAGAAGATCACAAGTTTGGAAGAAATTCCGTTTTTGCCCAAAAAGCCCAGAAGTGTACAGAAGGCCCAATCCGAATTTTAGACTTTGTATAAATAGTTTTTTCCTTAGGTTTTCATGGGGGATCCAGTTTTGAATTGAGACTTGAGAGAGGAGATTTCAGACTTCCAGATTTCATCGTTTTCAAGACTGTATCTCTAACTCTATCTTTTATGCAATTTATTTCATTCATAATGTTTACTGCATCTATGTCTGAGTAGTTTGCTTGTTAGGTTTAGGGTAGTTCTAAGGTTTGATGAGAAATTGGTAGGATTGAAACCCTGTTAGGATTTATCTCTAGGTTCTTCATCTAGATTGATTTAACTCTGATTTTAGGATTGATCAACTGAAATTGGATATCCTAGGTTGCTTTAATAGATGCGAAAGTATTATTAACAACCTGATATAATCTTAGATGAGCAAAATTATCTATTCGCAAAGAAATTTGGCTTAGTAATTTTGTGAACAATTAAACCTGAATTTAATGCTTGATTTTATTCTCTAGGTTCGCAAAGAAATTTGGGATTTAGGAATCCAATCATAGATAGTCTCTGCAACGAAAATTGATTGATTTTACATTCGTGTTTATGTTCTAGAACCGTTCTTAACGAATCCTAACTGTTTTTTTTTATCCTCGTGTCGATCGACACGGACATCCATGTCGATCGACACAGCCGTATTTCGATTCATTCCTGCGAACTGCCCAATGCCTAACTCTTTTGTCTAATTGATTACAAGAACCTTTATCATCATTCTCTGTTTACTTTTGCTGTTTATTTTACATTCATTCCTATTTACTTAGCATAATTTGAACTCACGAATTGGTTGTGTTATTCGATTCCCTGTGGATTTGATCCCTAAGTACTACTACGATCTCTTAATTTGAGAGAGTAGCTCAGGGCAAATTTGAGCATATCAAATTTTGGCGCCGTTGCCGGGGATTCGATTTAACCAATCGATTTGTGATATTAGAATTTTGTCTAAGTTTTTATTTTTGTTTATTTTACTTACTTTTTCTTTTCTTTTTGTTTTGTGTGTTTCAGGTTTATGCATCAGCGCGTTACCAGAAGCAACTACTACAAAGAGCTGCTTGATCTCAATCCTGAGATTTTAAGGTTAGAACGAGCCAACAGAGCAGCGGCAAGGATAGCCGGAATGAATCCATTAGTATTGATCAGAGGTGAAGATGAGTTCCTGCAGGACACTGAGGGTCGCAGACGCAATGCTCAAGGTCAGAGACTGGATGAAAATGGGGCTGTGATTTTGGAGGAGCAGCATGTTGTACAGCGCCATGAGCCAGTTGGGCGTGGGCGTACTCTGGGAGAGTACAACAGGCCCGATGAGTTCTATGCCAACAGGGCAGCAATCCGACCTCCAGCCTTCCCGAGGAACGATTTCGAGCTAAAGCCTGCCTATTTCTCTCTTGTGGCTCAGCACCCCTTCCACGGTCTATCATCTGAGCATCCCATGGACCACATTGAGAGGTTCGAGGACCTAGCATCCAACATCAAGGCAAATGGAGTCTCTAGCGACTACCTCTACTGCAAGCTATTCCCATACTCTCTCAGTGGAGAAGCAGCCTACTGGTTTAAGCAGGTGGAGCCTGGATCGTTGACTACTTGGGAAGACACCAAGAATGCCTTCCTCAACAACTTCTTCGATGAGGCAAGGTCTGAGGATCTGAGGAACAAGATCTCTACTTTCAAACAGGGATCGACTGAAGCATTCAAGGATTCTTGGATGCGATTCAAGTCTTACCAGAGAGATTGTCCTCATCACGGGTTTAGTGATGTTCAGCTGCTGGGCATCTTCTTCAGAGGGATTGACTGGAGGTATCAGATGGCCCTCGACTCAGCTAGCAATGGGAACTTCAACACCAGGTATCCGGAAGATGCACTCATTCTCATCGATAACTTGGCTTCCAGCAACAGTACCAAGAATGCAAACTTTGAGAGGAAGAAGCTGGGTGGTAACATGGATGGAAGCCAGATCGCTGAGGTTAAGGCTACGCTGGATTCGGTACACAACCTTCTAGTGGGGAAGAAGTCAGTTCAGTTTGCTCAAGAGATGGAGACCTTCATTCCAGACCCCGTGTCGATCGACACGAAAGGAGTGTGGCGATTGACACAGGAAGAAAAGGATGTTAACTACATCAATGGAGCTGGTTATCAGGGTCAGAGGTTTGGTAATCAACAAGGGTATCAAAAGCCTTTCCAGAGCAACTACCAAAGGAATTATGGTTCGTCTTCTTACCAGACGCCTCCTGCTCAATCTTCAGATAGTGAGATGAAATCTATGCTAGAGCAGATCTTGGAAGGTCAACAGAAGATGACAGTAAGCTTCAATGGGAAGATGGATGCAATGTACTCTGATCTGAATGGTAAAATCGAGGCCCTAAATCTCTATGTGAAGAAGTTAGATATCCAAGTTGCTCAAGCCGCGGAGAATGTTAGAAGGCAAGAGGGATTTCTCCCAGCTAAGACAGAAACAAACCCAAGACTACACATCAATGCAATCACTGTGGGGTGTAAGGAAGGAGAAGTCACAGATTTGGAGATAGTAGAGCTCGTGTCGATCGACACGACTGGGCTGTGTCGATCGACACAATCCCTGAATTGCGAGTCTAGTTTCACAGAGAGCACCGTGTCAACCGACACAGAAGCCTGTCGATCGATAGAGTGTTACGCAATCGGTGATACATCGGACAGGAAGTCTCGTGTCGATCGATACACTTCTTATGTCGATCGACACACTGCCCAGAACAGGCCACTTTCTTCAAAATCATCGAATAGCTTAGAAGAGAGGGTGTACAAGCCTAAGCTACCATTTCCGAGGAGGAAGTCTAAGCAAGAGATAGAGGATGCCCAATGCAAGGCCATCATGGATAAGCTTGTTGTGGAGTTTCCATTGATAGGTGCTGAGAAGCTCTCTCCGGTGGTCAGAAAGTGTTTGCAGAGGATAGCTATCAAGAACTTGAGTTCTGAGCAGTTCAGTGCTATACTTTCCGTAGAAGTATGCGCATTGATTCAAGACATGACTTCAGAGGAACCTCCTCAACCCTCATTGAGGACGCTACCCAAGGTTTCAAGTTTTGGAATGTTTGTGATTCCCTGCTCTATCAAAGGTACGCAATTTAAGAACTCTCTATGTGACACTGGGGCTAATGTGAATGTTATCTCTGAGGATGTTGCAAGGAAGCTAGGGATTGTGGATCTACAACATTCACGGATGTCTATCTTCCTAGCTGACCATTCTCCCAGACCTTCAAAAGGATTCATTGCAGATCTAATGCTTCAAGTGGGAGACTGTCTCATTCCAGCAGATTGTCACGTTCTAGAGACAAAAGAGGGTAGCAGCAGTCCATTGATTCTTGGGCGAGCCTTCCTTGCCACTGTGGGTGCGATTGTTGACTTTCCTAATGAGCGAATCTCCTTCTCCAAGATCAACAAGAATGTCTTCTACCCAGCAGTTCATGTCATGGAGAATTCTTGTTTGACCGTCACTATTGAAGGAGGAAGGCAAGGTCTAGACCCTAGGGATGACGTGAAGAAGGTGCAGAATATTCTTAAGATGGCCCTTTCCGATGCACATCATGAAGCCGCCAAACCAGCTAGATCCAAGTGCAAGAAGATCCCAAGTGTTCCGCCCTCTATTCCACCCCCCTTGAGACCTGGTGGAGGACCCAAACCAACCAAGGCGAAACGCAAAAAGATTTTCAAGCCTTTTTCCAAGTTCCGAATCATCATCCCTTTTGAGTTAAGGGAGAAAGGTGAGGAAGTGATCCAGGCAATGGTAGACAACACTGTGAAGCTTTTTCCTGGAGTGGTTCCCTTCACCTACTTATTTTCGTTTTATTTTTCTTTTGTTTACTAATTTTTGGTTTTGTTTTTAAGTGTAAAAAAAAAAAAAAAAAAAAGATGACGAAAGGAGACAGAGCAGTGTGTCGATCGACACATATCACTCGTGTCGATCGACACACCCTTCACAGGTAAGTTCCCTTTCGTTTTTCTTTGGTGTTTTGGTTGTTTTCTTTTCTTTCCAAACTCATGCTTCAATCACACTGGGGACAGTGTTGGTTAAGTTTGGGGGAGGGAAACTACTAACGTGTTTCTTTTTGTTTTGGTTTATTTTGAGTCAAATTTTCGTTTTTATTGAGTCAAAACAGTTAGAAACTATGACTTTTCTCTTGGTTTATTAGATTGTTCTTTCAGTTGTGTGACCATTTTTTCCAGGATCGATTTCAGAATCAGACTAATGGGAAATCCTAAGGCTAACCAGTTAACTGGAGACATCTGCTACTTCCAGCATAATCTGCCCAGAGTTCGAGCTAATTATGCGGTCTCCTCGGTGATTGGTGTTCATAGAGCTTGACTCCTCATTCATACCTGACAAGTGCAATCTCTGTTGAAAAGAATGGTACTCCTCTCCTTCATTCAGACAAAAAAAAAAAAGAAAAAAAAAGAAATTTTTTTTTGAATGATTTGGGGTGATATAATAGTTCTTGAGTACTAGATGAGGAAATGAAATTCCAGTGAGTCAGTACTCAAGAGGTGATCAGCTGGAGCTCAAAAGCAGCAGTCTGAGTCCCTTAGAACGGATGTAGAGGACGAGCGATCTCACGACCCTGTCTCCTCATAAGGAACAACAGTAGTGAAAGCACTGTTTTGAGTTTCTGAATCGAATAAGTCTGGGGGAGAGAAAGAGTACCAAAAGTTGTATAAGATTCACTTATCATGGTATAGTATGGGAATGAGTCTATAAGGTTCTTGACATCGAGATCTGGGACGAGACCCAGCAATGAGGACTAGTGGGTTATGTTGATAAGTCATGGATGAATTTGGGAGGCTGCGAATGTCTATGGAGAAGTACATGGTGGTCTGAATCTGGATTGGTTTTGCATTATGTGGATTACTAGTTGAAAGGATTGGTTCAGTACTCCAAGGGAAGGTAAATTTCTGCGTTTTCAAACCTCTTTCACATTCTTAGTGTATGTTTGCTATGTTTGCTTGAGGGCAAGCAAATGCTAAGTCCGGGGGAGTTGATATATCATGGTTTTTACCCGTTTTCGACCATGATATAAGTCTTTTTTATCGAGTCTTTTTGGTATTTTCCTATTGTTTTAGAGTCGTTGTAGGCTATTGGACGATTGGAGCTTAATGGAAGCTTTTGGAGCATTTTGGAGTATGGAGGAAAGAAGAGACGAAGTGATCAAGTCAAAGTCGAGTTTACAAGTCTGTGTCGATCGACACAACCTTGTGTGTCGATCGACATGTCCGTCCAACACGAGAAGATCACAAGTTTGGAAGAAATTCCGTTTTTGCCCAAAAAGCCCAGAAGTGTACAGAAGGCCCAATCCGAATTTTAGACTTTGTATAAATAGTTTTTTCCTTAGGTTTTCATGGGGGATCCAGTTTTGAATTGAGACTTGAGAGAGGAGATTTCAGACTTCCAGATTTCATCGTTTTCAAGACTGTATCTCTAACTCTATCTTTTATGCAATTTATTTCATTCATAATGTTTACTGCATCTATGTCTGAGTAGTTTGCTTGTTAGGTTTAAGGTAGTTCTAAGGTTTGATGAGAAATTGGTAGGATTGAAACCCTGTTAGGATTTATCTCTAGGTTCTTCATCTAGATTGATTTAACTCTGATTTTAGGATTGATCAACTGAAATTGGATATCCTAGGTTGCTTTAATAGATGCGAAAGTATTATTAACAACCTGATATAATCTTAGATGAGCAAAATTATCTATTCGCAAAGAAATTTGGCTTAGTAATTTTGTGAACAATTAAACCTGAATTTAATGCTTGATTTTATTCTCTAGGTTCGCAAAGAAATTTGGGATTTAGGAATCCAATCATAGATAGTCTCTGCAACGAAAGTTGATTGATTTTACATTCGTGTTTATGTTCTAGAACCGTTCTTAACGAATTCTAACTATTTTTTTTATCCTCGTGTCGATCGACACGGACATCCATGTCGATCGACACAGCCGTATTTCGATTCATTCCTGCGAACTGCCCAATGCCTAACTCTTTTGTCTAATTGATTACAAGAACCTTTATCATCATTCTCTGTTTACTTTTGCTGTTTATTTTACATTCATTCCTATTTACTTAGCATAATTTGAACTCACGAATTGGTTGTGTTATTCGATTCCCTGTGGATTCGATCCCTAAGTACTACTACGATCTCTTAATTTGAGAGAGTAGCTCAGGGCAAATTTGAGCATTTCATTTATGGAAGAAGTGATGAACTTGTTGTGAGTGGTTACACAGATGCCAGCTTTCAGACAGACAAAGATGATTTCTGATCACAGTCTGGATTTGTCTTTTGCCTTAATGGAGGAGCAGTGAGCTGGAAGAGCTCCAAGCAGAGCACTGTGGCAAACTCAACAACAGAGGCTGAGTATGTGGGAGTCTAAACCCGCATAATCAAAACTTGTAGAGACTTTTGTAGGGAACTGAATTTCTAGGGTTTAACCAACGCAAATAAACTAAAACAAACGTAAAGAGAATTCGAAAACTTATTCTATTGATGTTCGGAAAGCTTTTAAGTACAAGTGTTTGTGTATTGATTTTTGGATCCCCTGTTCAAGGGATGTGCATGAGTATATATAGTAATCTAAGTCGGTCGAGCTATTCCTAAACGATAATGGAAATCTTCTCCTACGTCTCGAGATTTCCATTCTTCCCGGGATTGCTTATCTCGGTCCCTTGTTGGGCTTCGTTGCAGCCCACTTTGGTGCGACACCACTTTGGTCCACTTTGCCTCCGGTACGGTACCAATCGACATCCTTCCACCAATCGACTGTGATGCCGGACGCTTCGGAACCATGACATCGGTACCACGCACCTTGCGACATCGGTTCTGCGACATAGGCATGGTGACATCGGTACCACTTCGTATCTTGACCTCGGTCCAACGATGTGCCGACCTCAGAGCCACTCACGACCAACTTTGGTTCCACTTGCATCGTGGTACGCAATCCTCGTGTTGCGGTACGCGATCGAATTCGGCGCCACTTGCGTTGCAGTACGCGATCATCCTCGGTGCCTTAGGTCGCGGTACGCCGCAATCTCGTGTCGCGATGTGCACGACATCGGCTCGCGATGCGCACGACATTGGCACCCATGCGCTGTGCACGACGTTTGTTCGTAAGCCAACACGGTTTCCACACTTAGCCATTTTGTGACTGTTGTTTTTCCAGGGGGAGATCTGACCCCAACAGTTTGCCCCCCAGCTCGGTACTATGAAAATAGTAGCGAAGCGGTATGTGTTAAGCAGGAGGTTACTAGTTATAAAATGGTTGTTGAACCATGTTGTTTTCCTGATAAATGATGACTCGGTCCCGTGTGGCATCTTTTTGCTTCTGTCAGTTGAATTAATCTAGTGTCCTCTGGACTTAACGTTACTGAATTTCCTGACAGTTGTACTGATACCGAACGTTTCCCAAGGGATGATGATGTCATCTTCATCTATAAATACTCCACTCCTCCTTCACTCTTCCTTCCCTCTTCACTTCTTCATTCTCTCTCTAGAAGGTAACTCCTCTTTCTCTCTCTAACTCCTCCATTTCAGCTTAAGTTTTTTTTTTTTTTCGCCGAAGTCGGGCCTTCCCGGTGCCGAAGTCAATCTAGACGCGGACCGAAGTCGGGCCGTGCCGGTGCCAAAGTCGATCCGGATGCAGACCGAAGTCGGGAGTGACGCGGGCCGAAGTTGGGCATGACGCGGACTGAAGTCATCCCAATTGATTCGGACGTCCTAGCACGTACCAAAGTCAAGGTGGAACGGGCACTGAAGTCACACGCCTAAGTCGCGCGCCGAAGTCGCCAAAGTTGCGCGCCGAAGTCGTGCCGATTGTGTTGAAGTCGGGTCTCTTCTGTGTAGTCTCGACGTCCAGGTGGAAATTTATCGGGGCAACGGTATGAATGATCATAATGTGTACACTATGAATCTTAGGAGAGCAAAACCTGAAGATGAGTTCGCGGTTTCCTTGACGAAAATGGCTAGACGAGATACGGAGAATGAGATGCATGCTGCGGCGAAGCCTTCGAAGCGTAAGGCTCCCAAGATAAGGGTTAGACGTGATATTCCTGACCCTCCGGACTCTACACTGTGCAATGAAGAATCTCTGCAGAAGTTGAGGCGTAAGTTCAACATTTTGGAGGAGATCGAAATGATACTCCCCTCGTTCTCGGATCGAGCATGGGATCCCCCTTCGGATTGCTTTACCATGTATGAAAGCTATTTCAACTGGTGCTTGTACTTCTTTCCGATTCTAGAAGTCATTCTCGAGTTTCTATGGATGTATCAGCTTGCCCTATCGCAGATAAGTCCCCGCGGTTTTTGTCACTTGATGGGTATTTTCGTGAGAAGCATCGAATATAACGAAGAGGTTAACGTTTACCATCTTCTGAACTGGTTGGATGTCCGAGTGTCACGTCCTGAGGAAAAAATCGTCTATTCAGTTTTGGCTAAGGCGAACCGTTCAATCATCGGTGGTTTCCCAAGTAAAGACAGCTACTGGATCGACTACTTCTTCTATGTCCCGATAACTAAAGCATCAGTCAGTCCCCGGTGGATCGAAAAGATAGTTAGAAAGTGGAGAAGAAAGGGTAGTTGAGCCAGAGTCGTGTCTTCATTTTTGTTGATCCATTGGACATATACTAACACGGTTCCTCTGTTTGTCGTTTTTGTAGTTATCAATCCATTTCCGAAGGTTCCGCTAGATTTTCTCACGCTAGCAGAGTTACTTGCGTCCGAGCGCTGCAATTGGTAGGAAGACTTTTCTCTCCAACGAATCGAAGACGCGCGAGCCTGCTACTTCGTTGGTTCCGCTTCATCAAACAGTTCCTCACACGCAATCATGGAGAAGAGGCCATCAGTTCGTGAAAGGAAGGAGGCCGAGGCATGCCGTTTGGCTGGTGAGTCTGAAGGCGGCGATCAGAACATGGAGGTCGATGTCGCAGCTGCTCTTCGTCCCGGGCGTCGCTCCGAGTCCTCCGCTGGAAATCGTCCTGGGCATTACTCCGAGTCCTCCTCTGGAAATCGTCCTGGGCATCGCTCTTTATCTGAAGTCTCTTTGACGCCGGACTGTAACGCTGCCGAAGTAACGGAGCCTGTAATAAGGAGAAACATGGTTCCTCGGAAACGTACCTTGTCTACCGTAGAGAAAGGAAAAGGGGTGATGCAATACATGGTTAGAGCTTCACAGGGCGGCCTAATGACGCCTGATATCGTGGAACAAGAAGCTCACTCTGCCCCCCGAAGGAAGCTTCGGTTAAGGGTAGGCTGTCGCTTGATGGAACCAATGTGATATTTTCTTCCTTACGAGCTGCCTATATTCTTACCGCTGTTCCTAACTCATATACTTGACATTTCCCCCAGTTCATTGATTCCGTTACCAAGCTGGCACGAAAGTACGATCGTCGCGCCAAGCGGGAGGCTGAACTGGTCGAACAGGCAGCCAAAGAGGCTCGATCCAAATGGGAAGCCGAAGTGGCTCAAAGAAAGGCTTTGGAGGCTAATGTGGAGTCATTAGAGAAGATTCGTAACGAGCTGCGTGATTTGGGCACTCAGAAAGATTCTGAGATCGAGTCGCTCAAGGGCCAGCTTACGTTGGAGAAAAGCTCTACCGAGTCTAAAGTCAGAACCACAACGAAGAAGATCGTGCGTTCTTTGATGAGCAAGTTTAAGTCTAAGGTAGAGAGGACCAAAGAAAAGTTCAGGGCTCTTGGGAAGTCTGTGGATAAGATGAATGACCTCGCTCAAGTCGATGCGAATCTCGAGCTCATCCGGAAGCTTCAGCGTGATAACGCTCCTACCTTGGAGGATGAAGCTGCCCAAATTTCCGAGTAGAGGGAGGAACTTATTGGCGAGAACGATGAATACAATGCGTTGTTTGCTGAGATTCAACATGGTTTGGTTGTTTCTCCTTTTACTTACGACGATGATTCCATCTTTGATGTCAATCCATTTGAGACTCAGGCCGCGGAAATCGGAGTTCACTTCTCCTCTAGGTCAAACTGGGGTCCTTCTGGTATGTGCTTACTTGACCCGCGTGGCATCCAGGATACCGATACGGGGTTTGCAGGCGAACTCGACGGCACTAAAGGCTATGGCTATGACGGTGGAAATGTCGTCGAGACTGGCGCTGATGAAGATGGTGCCGAATCTGATGCTGGCGGAAATAGAACCGAGGTCGAGGAAGACGAATGTGATGGTGGAGGCGATGGAGGCGCTGCCCCCTAGTCAATCTCCCTTGAACGGTTCCTTGCCTCTGTGTTTACTTCGTGCTTTAGTTCTCCTATGTTTCATTGCCTAGATGGCCTTTATCTATGTAGACTTTTTGCCTTGAAAGTTTTATCTCTTTTCGTAAGATGTTTTCCTTGCTTCCTCCAAGATGGTTATGTTAAATAACATGTTTTGATTTTCGACCAACGTTTCGTGTGTTGGGTTTCGTTTTTTTTTGTTTTTAATGTAGAACCCGGCTTACGGGAATGTTATCATATCCGCTCCGGCTATAATCACATTATGACCAACGTTTTGTATGTTGGGTTTATGACGAGCATTTATGGTTTACAAGCTGGTTTCCGTGAAACAAACTTGCTCCATTAATGATCTTTGCGCGCTTAATACCCCATTTGGGATGTGATAGTTAGATCTGTGAGTAAAAGAAATCAGTGCGTTACTGTGGCCAGTAGTAACGAAAAAGTTAAGTGTCTTGTTTTGATTTGGTTGATCCGTTATGGATGTTCAAATACTGATTTGGTTGATCCGTGATGGATGTTCAAATCTTTTGAAAAATGGGAGTATACGAGTATACGTATCCCACTCCCCCTTTTTTAGGGAAGGGGGCAGCTGAACCCATCCGAAGACGGGTTGCCTACGTACCCTTTGCAGGGATCAAGCCGCCTCGTAGTTCATTTAAAAATGACTTAGTGATAGTATTTATTCAAATGTCGAGCATTGCACGAACGCGGAACCAGAACCCCAGCCGTGTTGGATAATTCGTAGACTCCGGGTTTGACTACCTTGGTGACTTTGTAAGGTCCTTCCCAATTAGCACCAAGTTTGCCAGCGTTTAGTTCCGCTATGTTCTGAAAGACTTCTCGCAGCACCAATTCTCCTTCTTGAAATCTGCGAATTTTAACCTTCGAGTTATAGTAACTTGCTGCTGCATTTTGATAGTTCTGTATTCGAATAAGGGCTTGATCACACTTCTCGTTGATAAGGTCTAACGTATCGAGCATCAGGAGATGGTTTAGTCCTTCCTGCTCAGGCAGAAGTCTTCTTCGCACGCCTGGGAATTGTACTTCTGGTGGGATGATGCATTCGGTTCCGTACACAAGGGCAAATGGAGTTTCTCCTGTTGCTCATCCTGGAGTAGTACGGTGTGACCATAGAACTCTTTCCAACTCGTCTGCCCATCTCCCCTTCTTCGCCAAAAGCCGCTTTTTCAGCCCTTTACGGATCGATTTGTTGGCTGCCTCGGCTTGTCCGTTTCATTAAGGATACCTCGGCGTTGATTTGCTAAGTCTAATCTTCCATTTGTCGCAAAACGCTTCAAATCGAACGGAGATGAACTGCGATCCATTGTACGTGACAATTTCATAAGGTACGCCATGACGACATATGATATTTCGCCACACAAAACTCTCTACTTGGGCATCTTTAATGGACGCATATGCCTCTGCCTCCATCCACTTAGAGAAATAATCGGTTAGGACCAGTAAGAAACGCTTTTTCTGGATGGATGGAGCGGACCAACGATGTCCATAGACCACCGCATAAATGGATAAGGCGAGGTGATTGATGAGAGCATCTCCGTAGGTTGATGAATTTTTGGAGCGTGACGTTGGTATTGCTCGCATTTAGCCGAGAACATCTCGCAATCCCTTATCATTGTTGGCCAATAATACCCATGTCGTTTGATCCTTATTGCCAATGCTCGTCCACCGGAATGGTTTCCGCACGAGTCGTTATGAACTTGCTCAATGATCTTTCGAGCTGTCTTGCCTTCTACGCATTTTAGCAATGGTCCGGAGAATCACCACTTGAAAACTTCCCCATCTAACAGAATATAACGTGTGGCCTGAGCTTTGAGTTTGCGGGCTGCCCATTTACCAGAAGGTCGTTCACCATCGTAGATGTAACCACGAACGTCACCAAGCCACGGTTTGTCGCAGCCGTATTCCGAGTTGGTTACATCGTCGTGGCCCTCCAAAATTTCCTCTTCCTCAGCGGTTGGACCGGGACACTCGTTAGGATCTCCCTGAAGTGGATTATCTTCCCCCATCGGGAAAACATCATGACTGCCGTGTGGATTGCTAGTCGGATCATTCTCGGCTTCCGTCATAACTGCATCTTCTTGTCCTTGGCCGGGATCGCTGTGGATGGTGACTTCGGATCCTGGCTCCGAAGTGGAAGAGCATACTGGCGCCGAAGTGGATGCGCTACCGATGCTGGTCCAGGATCCTGTCGACTTCGCAGTCTGCGCCGAAGTGGGCATGCCAGTTTTGCCGACATCGGATCCTGCCTGGCCTGACGTCATGACTTCGGTTCCATCAGCCACAGAAGTTGTCCTCCGCGGATCCGAAGTCAATGTCTGCTGATTTGAGCCCTGTCGATCCGAAATCGTCTTCCGTGGAGCCGAAGTCGATGTCCGTTGATCCGAAATCGATGTCGTTCTTGTCAAAACTTTCTTTGTGCTTCCTTTCGTACATTTGGCGGCTTACGACCGAGTTACTATGTTCACGGTCTTGGTTGTCATGATGCTGGGGTGCTCGATGAACTCGACAGGTATGATCCATTTTGAATTCGGATTCGATGTCGAAGCGAGGACTGCTAACGCATCAGCTGAAGTATTTTCGCCCCGTGGGATCCGCGTCAGGGTGAATTCCTTAAACTCTCCGGCCAAACCCTTCACAATCTTCAAATATAACCCCATGCGATCCTCTTTTACCGCGTATTCGCCTCTGAACTGGTTTACGACGAGCTGGAAATCACAAAACGCGTGTACGTTTTTGATCTTCAATCCTAAGGCTAACCTCATTCCAGCAATGAGGGCTTCATATTCTGCCTCATTATTTGACGAATGAAAACCCAAACGGAATGACTGCTCCAGGAGCTCTCTTGTTGGAGATACCATTCTTATTCCCACTCCTGAGCCGCTTTTTGATGATGATCCATCAACGTGGAGCTTCCAAATCGGCTTTGGGTCTTCTTATTCAGGACCTTCCTCCGAAATCTCAATCGGGAAATATGCTAAAACTTGAGACTTCCTGCAAGTCCGGCCTCGACATTCAATATCATATTCACTAAGTTCGACGGCCAACTTCGCCAGTCTTCCCGATTGGCTTGGACTATGTAGAACAGATCTCAAGGGGAAAGTGCTTAGTATAACGATCGGGTGCGACTGGAAGTACGGTCTCAATTTTCTAGCGCACATGACCACGGCTAATGCGAACTTCTCCATTAGCGGGAACCTTATCTCAGCGGCGACGAGACTCTTGCTCACGCAAAAACTGGTTTCTGCTCTCCTATTTCTTCTCGAACAAGCACTCCGCTAACGGCCATTAAAGAAACCGCGATGTACAGAAAGAGTGGCTCGCCATCCACTGGTTTTGCGAGTATAGGTGGGTTCGCCAAATACTCCTTTAATTGCTGGAATGCTGAGTCACACTTCTCGTTCCAATTGAAGTCTTTCTTGCCTCTCAACGTATCATAGAACGGGAAACACCTATCGGTTGAGCGTGAAATGAAACGGTTAAGCGTCGCAACTCTTCCGGTCAACCGCTGCACCTCTCGTTTGGTTTTTGGAGAAACCATATTTTTAAGCGCGTCGATTTGCTTCGGATTCGCCTCAATGCCACGATGAGTGACTAAGTAACCTAGGAACTCTCCAGAGGTTACCGCAAACCTACATTTCGTCAGGTTTAATTTCATATTATGCGAGTTCAGCCACTTAAAACATTCCCGAAGATCCTCAACGTGGTCTTGTTTGCTCAACGACTTCACTAACATATCATCGATATACACCTCCATCGTTTTTCCCAGTTGGTTAGCGAACATCTTGTTGACTAGGCGCTGATAGGTGGCTCCCACGTTTTTCAGCCCAAATGGCATTACTTTGTAACAGTAAATTCCTCTGTCTGTGATGAACGCTGTCTTCTCTTGATCATCCGGGTTCATAAGAATTTGGTTGTATCCTGAAAAAGTGTCCATGAAAGATAGTAAGCTCATTGCCGGTTGTTGCTTCAACCAGGCGATCAATATGTGGCAAAGGAAATACTATCCTTCGGGCATGCTTTGTTCAAATCCGTGAAGTCCACGCAAACACGCCATTTTCCGTTCTTCTTCTTGACTACGACGGGATTTGCCAACCAATCTGGATACTTGACTTCTCTGATTGAGCCAACTCTAAGAAGCTTTTCTACTTCGTCATTGACCGCTTTCGCCCTCTCCGGTCCGAGCATTTTCCTTTTTTGCTTGATCGGTTTAAAGTTCGGATCAACGTTCAATTCGTAGCTCGCTACGCTGATATCAATACCCGGCATATATTCGGCAGCCCACGCGAAGGTACCGACGTTTTCCTTAAGAAATGAGATAAGTTCCTTTTTAATGCCTTCGCTGAGTGTAGAACTGATCTCCACGCATCGCTCCGGATATCGATCATCTATGCCATCATTGGTCTATTTTCTTTTGCGCGACCCTCCATTATCTGTAATTGCTATAAGAGTTTGTTGAGCCCTTTCATCGGCTCTCTATCCATCTTCATCTTCTTCCGCTTTGACACTTAGTCTGTAACTGGTTTTCTGAGCTTATGCTCTGTTAGGAAGCACATTCGGAATTCTTTCGGACTTCCCCAAATGGTTTTCACTCCGCTTGGCGTTGGGAACTAGACACAAAGATGATAGGTCGACGCGACTGCCCTCATCGAATTCAGCCAAGGGGTTCCCAATATCATATTATAGATAGCAGGATGATTGGAGACAGAGAACTCAATGTTTTTTGTTACTCCTCCGGCCTGAACAGGTAGCGTGATTAGTCCCATTGTCATTGTCGTTTCTCCAAAAAAATTCGTTACCGGTTTCGGGAATGGTTTGACCGTGGCTAAATCGATGTCCATTCGCTTAAGTGTTTCCCTGAAGATTATGTCCATCGTACTTCCAGTGTCAATCAGCACCCGGGCTATGTCACAGTTAGCCACGACTATTTCGACCACGAGAGGATCATCATGAGGCTTATCAATCCCAACTGTGTCATTCTCCTCAAAGGTAATGACGTCGTTGGGAAAAGTAGACGGGATCTGGAGGTTTACACTAACGTCAGCTTGCCTTTCGAAGGCTTTGATGGAGGAAACGGTGTCCGCGCAATAATGCGATCCGCCCATGATCATGTTGATGCTCCTTCGCGGTTCTGGTGGCGGGGTTTCACTTTCTTGTCTCAGACGTTTCTGACCTTCCTTGCCTGCTGGATCAGTACCATCCTTGTTAACATCCATAGTGAAATCGTCAATGCTAATGTTTCCTCCAAGCTCTCTTGCCGCTAATTTTTCAACAAGTTTTAAACCCAGAACCCGGCAATTCGCGGTTGAGTGCCCAAAGACATGATGATGGTCACAATACACCGTTTCGTCGTAGCTACTCTCCTTCCTTACCCACGTATTCCATGGGTCTCGGCCCCAACCACAGCCACGTACCTGACCTCTTCCTCGTGCTTGACCTTGTCCTTGACCTCTTCTAGTGGATTCCACTTGGAAATTATATGCTCCCTTGAATCCTCCTTCGGTCTGGATGAAACCGAGCGTGTGATTGCCCTTCTTGGTATTCTGATGCTATTGAGCTTGCGGTTGCTGATTCATTTGCTTTATTTTTTCGTGCCTCTCGGCGCACAGCGTAGTCTCCTCCTCCTGATTAATGAATCCGGAAGCCCGGTGCAAAGGATCTTCTGTTGTCGAGGGAGTATTCACGGTCATCTCCTTTTTAAAATCCGAAGTGTACCAAAGTGCTTTTTTAGGGCGAGCAGAGCGGCCTTGTCGCTAAAATGCTCCACATTAGACATAACTGTTTTAAATCTATAGATAAAACTCCGAAGCGTCTCCTTCTGCCCCTGCGACATCGTCCACAAGTCCGCATCAGATGCTCCAGGATTGATGAATATGGAGTAGTGCTTTAGGAATGCTGCGGTCAGCTGACCGAAGTTGTCAATAGAATTCCGATCAAGTCTGGAAAACCACTGAAGGGCAGGCCCTTTCAGGTGTTCAACGAACAAAAGGCATTGTCGTGCATCTCTCTCGCCTTCCAAAAGTTAGCGAGACCCATCGCAATCGCGAAAGACGTTATGTGGTCTTTAGGGTCACTATTCCCTTCGTAGACTGGGACCTTAATCTTTCCGAGATCTGTAATTTTCACTCCTGTGATACGCGAGGTGAACGGAGTAGTTTGCGCCTCTTCCAAAACGCGGTCGATCTCCGGTGCTTTGCTAATGGCCTTATGAATCTGCGATTGAACAACTCTCAAGTTGGTGGCTGTTCGATCCATCTCTCCTTGAAGTGCGGCCATCTCCTCTCTCTGGGATCGGATCGCAGCTCTTCGCTCATTCTTGAACCGGGTTTGTTGCTCTAAAAAACGACCCTCTTCTTCCTCAATTTCATCCTCAAATTGTTGTTGCTCGTTGCGGGTCGGGGCTGTCGCTACTGGATCCACATGCTCTGTATTATCGGCGTTATGATCTTGTGCTGGATTTTCCACATCCAGATCTATCAGAGGTTCTGCTTCGGTTTTGTTTCAGGTGCCCGCTCTTTGAACCTCCGGGTTCTGCTCACCGGTCGCAGTTATAGGGCGTGTCGGATGTATCCCTGTTCGTGTCCTCTGCGGTGTTGTAAATTCGAGAGGGATTGGTCGTACTGTAAACTGTCTCCTTGGTCGATCTTGGCCCGACCCTCCAGCTTGGTTCCGGTTGGCAGCCGCTAGGGTTTCTAGTCGGGCGTTGGCGGTCGCGTGTTGCTTATCGTGATCTTCTATCCTCTTCACCAACGTTTCAAGCATCGCCTTGATCTGGGTCATGGCTTCGGGCATCGTGTCTACGGTTACTGGTGGTGACTGCTGCTTCTCTCCATTCTTCCCGGGGTTGCTTATGTCGGTCCTTTGTTGGGCTTCGTTGCAACCCACTTCGGTCCGACACCACTTTGGTCTACTTTGCCTCCGGTACGGTACCGATCGACATTGTTCCACCAATCGACTGTGATGCCGGACGCTTCGGAACCATGACATCGGTACCACGCACCTCGCGACATCGGTTCTGCGACATCGGCATGGTGACATCGGTACCAATTCGTATCTTGACCTTGGTCCAACGATGTGCCGACCTCGGAGCCACTCACGACCGACTTCGGTTCCACTTGCATCGCGGTACGCGATCCTTGTGTCGCGGTACGCGATCGACTTCGGTGCCACTTGCGTTGCGGTACGCGATCATCCTCGGCGCCTTAGGTCGCGGTACGCCGCAATCTTGTGTCGCAATGTACACGACATCGGCTCGCGATGCGCACGACATTGGCACCCATGCGCTATGCACGACGTTCGTTCGTAAGCCAACACGGTTTCCACACTTAGCCATTTTGTGACTGTTGTTTTTCCAGGGGGAGATTCGACCCCAACAGAGTATATAGCTGCTTCTGAAGCAGCTAAGGAAGCTGTTTAGATCAGGAAGTTCATTACCGAGCTTGGTGTGATTCCTAGTATTTCTGGCCCTCTGGATCTTTATTGTGATAACAATGGTGCCATCGCACAGGCAAAGGAACCTAGATCCCACCAGAAATCCAAACACATACAAAGGCGATATCACCTTATTCGAGAGATTATTGAGAGAGGAGATGTGAAAATTAGCAGAGTTCCTACAGATGCAAATGTTGCTGATCCTTTTACTAAACCTCTTCCGCAGCCTAAGCATGAGAGTCATACTGCTGCAATTGGCATTAGATTTATTAAGATGTGATCTTAATTCTAGTGGGAGGTTTTCTTTTATGATATGATGTTCATGTAAAGATACATTTGATTTTATTTTCAAATTAATGAAATTTGTTTCAGTATTATTTTATTATTGGATAATTAAATAATAGTCCCAAAGTAATTTATATCATTCTTATAGGTCATCAAATACGTGACTTGATCATGAAACCCTATGAGTAAAAAAAAATGACATAAGTTATTGAGGTCTCTAGTCAAGAATATTAAATTGGGACATTAATAACCATAGATGGCTAGCATGTGATGTGACTGATAACTAAGTTTCGTGAAATCATTAATATGCGGTATTAAAGTCAATCACATAGATATGTGTTGGAGAACAGAGTATCGGACTGAACCGCTATGAGAATTCTATAAGATTGTTATTTTTTTTTTTGGTAGAAGAGCGGGGAGTTTAATCCCCAATTTTATTTTAAACGGAAACAACAACCAGATACGAATTTGACGTGGGTTCGCAGACCCATTCGCATCGTCTACTAAGATCGTGTTTACAACATCAAGACAAGAGTTAAACGTGTGCAAACCTAAAGGTAACAGAAACGCATAGTTCGCTAACCCATCTGCAAGACGGTTAGCTTCCCTATACACGTGCGAGATACGGACTACCCAGTCCCTTGTTAAAAAGCCATGGCACAAATGTACTAGGAACGAAAGCGGATGTGTTGCATTGATCCTTGTCTTCAAAAAACCAACTACGATCGCCGAATCTACCTCGAGGTCCAATCGCGCAACACCACGCTCCCAAGCAATCACCAGCCCGTAATATACTCCCTATAACTCAGCCAAAGGTGCGGAACATATTCCGATATTGAGAGCATATCCACCACACCATTCTCCTTTCTCATTTCGTATTACTCCACCCGCCGTTGCTATGTTCGTGTTTCCCCTTGATGCGCCATCCGTGTTCAATTTGAACCAACCCTGTCTTGGAGGTTTCCATGATATCATCCTTATCGCCACTCTTGACTCCTTCCCACTCCCATGTGTCGCTTTGTGTATCCTCGTCACCTCCGTAGCCGTATCACGGACGAATTGTGTGCGGTCTCTACACCGGATATTGCTTCCAAAAACGTTGGCACATCTCCATTTCTAGCCCCACCAAACTGTCATTGCAAAGATTGTAGCCCATGTACCTTCCCCTGTTATCATATTATCACCCAAGTTCCCATAAAACCATTCCAATAAAGATTGTGAAAAGAATGTATGTCGCTTGTGCTGAGGTAGTAGCCGAATCCAAATCCCTGCCATTGCAGGGCAGTCCCGCAAAATGTGGATTATGGTTTCATCTCCGCCCTTACATACGTTACAAACTCCCGACTCACCCAGATGGCGTCGTTGTCTCTCCACATTCGTCATGAGCACTTGGTGAATGGCGAGCCACAAGAAAACTTTCACTCTTTCTGGTACGATTTGTTTCCACACCCGTTTCCATAGTCTTGCCATATCTTGTTTTTGATCCTCCTTCCTCGTTAACCATGAATAAGCTGAGCTAACCGTATAGATGCCGTTTAAAGACTTTCCCCAAGAGAGGCGATCCTGCGAACCTGTGGATTTATCCATGACCATCGCCATGAGACGCAGCTTCGTGTTCTCGGAGACATAAGGTTTAATGCGCTCTAAATCCCAACCGAACCCCTCGTTCCATAAGTCGCAAACAAGTAGCTCCTCCATAGGCACATTCTCCGCATTAGCGATATCCATCAAAGGTCTATCTTCTAGCCAACAATCTTTCCATAAACGAACCCTATGACCATCTCCCACTATCCACACTAGCCCCGGTATGACCACTTCCCGCAAGCCCCTTGCCACACTGCGCCAAGAGACTGACCACGTTCCCTTCGCCGCCAGCCACGCACTGTCGTTAACCTCCCCAACCTTGTATTTACTCCTGAGTACTTGTGCCCAAAGACTCTCGCGATCATGTAATATTATCCACCCTACCTTTCCCAACAATGCTCGGTTCATGTCTTTTGATTTCCGTATCCCCAAACCACCCTCTTCCTTTGGTTGACATACACGATCCCATGCAATCAAATTTTGCTTTTTCTTTTCCAATGTACTTCCCCATAAAAAAGATCTCGACATTCTATCCAACCTCTCCAACATACTCAACGGTAAGGAAATTGTTGTCATAGTATGTACCGGAATAGACGATAAGACCGCTTTTGTTAATGTCATGCGACCTGCCAAACTCAAAAACCATCCTCTCCAACCCGATAACCTTGAGGCCACTCTCTCGATCACCTCACCGAAAGTATCCTTATTTATCCTCTTTTGTAAAACCGGCATCCCTAAGTATTTCCCCAAATCCCTTGATGATTGAATTCCACTCTCATCCGTAATTTGTTTGACTAAATCCCGATGGACGTTCTCTGAGAAAAATATTTTGGACTTCTCCAAACTCACCTTCTGCCCCGATGAGGTGCAAAAATCCTCCAAGACCTTTCGTATAACTCTCACTTGAGCCACAGATGCTTCCGCGAACAAGATCAGGTCGTCAGCGAAACATATATGTGATAATGGGGGGCCACGTCGAGATAATGATATAGGTTTCCATTCTTTCGCAGCAATGGAAAACCCAATTTGGTGACACAAGCGTTCCAAACACAATACGAGTAAGTACGGTGATAGGGGATCGCCTTGTCTTAGTCCCCTTGAAGGAATAAAAGACTCGGTTAGCTCACCATTCCACAAGACATTCATTGAAGGTCCCGTGACACATTGCATGATCCATCGTATCCAAGTAGTGGGCAACCTCGCTGCCTCGAGTGTATCCTGTAAGAAATCCCATCTGATACGATCATAAGCCTTTTCCAAATCAAGTTTTAGTAGCATCCAACCTTTCCGACCTTTTTTGCGCCTCATGGAATGTACAGCTTCTTGAACAATTAAGATGTTATCCATGCTCAACCTTCGCGGTATAAAACTTGATTGAGCTGGGCCAATCAAATGTGAAATGACTGTTTTCAATCTTACCACCATCGTTTTTGTGATTGTTTTAAACAAAACATTACACAAGCTTATCGGTCGAAACTGCATTATCCTCTCCGGTTTATCAACCTTGGGGATAAGTACTAGCAAAGCATCATTAAGCGCGAGTGGTAGTTGTCCTGTGGTGAAGAAATCCAAGACCAACCGAGTGACAGATGGTCCGACAACCTCCCAACATCTCTGATAGAATCCCGGTGGAAAACCATCTGGTCCCGGTGCTTTGAATTGTCCCATGCATCGGATCGCATGTTCCACTTCTAAACCGTTAAATGGTTTTTTTAAAACCCTTACTTCATCCCTTGTTAGCCCATCAAAACCCACAGACGGTAGCTTCAGAACATCTTTATCCACATCATCCATCGAATAAAGTCTTTTATAGTATGTTATAGCCAAACTCTCTAGCTCCTTCATGTTAGAAATCCACCTCCCATTTTCATCTCGTAGCATCTCTATACGGTTCCTTCTCCGCTTAATGATAGTTGACATGTGGAAGTAATTTGTATTCCGATCTCCCAAAGCAACATGCTTTTCCCTTGATTTTTGAAACCAAAGAACTTCCTCTTGTTCCAAAACAACATTAAACTCGTTTAGTAACAGCTCTTCCCTTTGCAACAAATCATCTGATAAATTGATCTCCAAGAGATCTTGTACCTCTTTAATCGCCGAGACCAAACTATCTTTTCTTTGCATAATATTCCCAAACACCTCACGATTCCACTTTCTCAACTTAACCCATAAACCATCTACAAGATTGTTATATGAATGTCATAAGAGTTTCTCATAACAACTATAGAGTATAGTCCTTTGACCTAAGTTCATCATGATTTCTTACACATGGATTGGTTCATTTTGGCTTTGTCAAACGTTAGCCGTAAAAGGTGATTATAAAGACATTGATTAGGTGGGTTATGAATTGTGTAAGGAACAGGGATGGAACAAGATGGGATTTGTCCCTCCTATATAACGGGAGATAGATATCTCTGGGCTTATCAAAGATTTGATACTGAGAAATGCGTGGACGCGCTCAAACGAGGTGAATGTTAGTCGTTTGTTTGATCAGGATAAATCAGAGTTCGATAAATGTGATCTAGCTTGATAAGGATGACAGTTTCTTGCCTTATGCTAAGATCGAGATATAGAGACAAAGGGATTACCAGAATAGATGATTCCAGTACAAGTGGGAGATTGTTGGAAATGTCCTGAAATCATTTGTACTTTACTTTAGTTAAAGTTGTATTGTCGAGGATTGACAATCGTATAATATTGGTGGTTATAATGTTTTGCTAGAGACCGCTTATAATCTATGGGTTTGGAATCCATTGCTAATATTATATGATCCTACAGGGTCAAACACCTAAGCAAATCGGACCAAGGTATAATTGAGTTTAATATAAATCAATACTATTATTTATTGGGTTATGGATATTTTCTATATATATGATAAATAGAAAATATGTATATATATACACTCACATGCATGTGATTAAAACCAAGCACATCCAATTACGAATTGGGTTTATATTAGGCCCACAAAGACATTAATATTATGTCAATGTTATCAAACCTAATTGGACTTGGATTTTGTATCCTTGCATATATATATATATGATATATGACGGCAGCTAATAAAGAGAAGAAAAAAAAGAAAGAATAATTGACGTGAGAAAACCCTAATAGAGAAGAAAAGTTCTTCAAGTTATTTTTGAGATTAGATCTCTACGGTACTAGTATCCCGTCTCGATCCAGTTTGTGTGCGTGTGGATACCGGTAGAGACACAACACTTGGAGTGCTAAACAACCTCAAATCGTTTTGGTTCATCTTTCCGCTGCAGAATATCCAGGTTTATTCAAACTCTATAGTTTAGATCTAATTTAATATTTACACGAATCCTGGAAACTAAATTCGTATTTAGTATTTAAAAATAGTTATAAATCGCTATGAATTCCAACATTTATAACCTGTGCAGACCCAAAAATAATTCAAAATAAAATAAAAGACCCAGGACCAGTTGTGATATCAGAGTTTTGAGAACTCTCTAGCGCCCTTACGTGGCGAGTAGTTATTGGTTGTTTAAAAAAATAAAATAAAAAAATAAAGATGAAGCAAAAACTTTCGGAACTTCCAAAGCTGATTTTTGGCTCATCGCGACTCTCTCTCTTTTGGCGAAAGGCGATTGTTCCGATCCAATCGCCACTAGCAACGATTGTCTCGCAACCGGCAACAGCTTCCAGCTCTAACACGATCGCCTAAATCTTCTCCGCCGGTGGTGGTGGCTAGCCCTTACGTTTGAAGCGTGTTCTTCTCCGATGTCGCTTGGTCTTCTCAGTCGCGATTCTTCTGTGATTTCGGCTTCATATCATCGGGATCTCTCTCTCTCTCTCTCTGGGATCTCTCTATCTCTTGGACATGGTCTGATAGTTCGATTAGAAACTATGGTCTGATATTATCGGAACAATTTGATTGTGAGAATCATATTTTGTTAGTCAGATTAGGGCTTCCATAAATTCGATTTGGGATTATGTAGAGTTTTGGTTTGATATGACGTATTCTACATATTAGAGCTTCCATAAATTGATTTGGGATTATGTTTGATTTGGTTTGTACGTTTGTGATTTTGTTCAGTTTTGGCTTGATTGTTTCGTTTGTGATTTTGTAGAGTTTTGGCTTGATTGTTTCGTTTGTGATTTTGTAGAGTATTGGCTTGAGTTGTATGTTTTGTGATTTTGCAGAGTTTTGGTTTGAATTTTTTCGTTTATGTTTGGTGCTGCAGGCTTAGTGAGGCAACCAAAATGGGGTTACCTTAAGGTTTGGTTCCTGCAGTTTAAGCTGTGTGAAAAGTCTCTGCTTTCTGGACTGCGAACTGTAAGTCAAATTCATCAATATCTTCTCCTTTTTTATATCATGAAGGATGTTGGAAAAATATTTATGACTTGGCTTACTTAACAGGCTTTTGTGCTATGGATAGGTGTCCAATACAACAGGAGAACAAGGGAACCAAGAAAAAATTTGGTTCTTAATGAGAACCAAATTAACCAAAAATTTAGGTAAAACCATTATTATCCCCTGAGATATACATCATTAGTTAGGATATAATGTTGTACGTGTAAGCTAATCTGTTTCTTCTGCAATACAGGTTCCAACAACCTGAAGAAGCTGCATCAATTCTTATCCCCTATTCTACACACATTTGTTAATGGAAAATTAATAGGCATGCTTTTGTATCTCTGACTCCTACTTAATATTAAATATTTTTCTGTAGCAAAGGTTTTTTCTATGGACGGATCTCATTCCTCTGTTCTACTTGCTTTTGCAGGTTTCAAGGATGGTTGTTCTAGTTGAGCGGTGAAACAGTAGGAGAAGTAAATGCAATTCCAGATATTCATCAAGTCATTAAAGGTTAGTTTTTTAATCCTCTCATATATGTTTACATTGTTGAAAGTCCCATTTGTTCATAGCTTTTGCTTTGTGTTAGTTTTAGATTAGGTATGATAAATGCTAAGTTGCAAGAAATAAGTTTGTTCTGCAATTGGTTGAAATATGTATTCCGTGTGTGCCTCATCTTTATGACTTGTACTTTTATAGATGGTTGTTAGTTACATATACATTGACAACCCATAATGATTTGTTCTTTTTGTTGTAGTTAATTATGTCACTTCTATTTCTTAAAATTAATTGAATTCTTAATAATAAACCACAGCCTTTTATCTATATATTAACACAAAACTCTACACTTACACTTAACACAAAAACACGCTTAAAACTTCTTCTCTTTCATTCCTCTATAAACACACACAAGAACATTAGAGTACTGTCATGGATTCTATGAATTCATGTGCTTACTTTTCTGGTTTCATCAACCTTCTTAACAGTCAACAAGAAAGTAATGGTCTTGAAAGTTTTTCCCCTACAATCCCACTTGGATCACCGTTTATTGATGATCCAAGTCCCCTAGTTGGACAGAGACATGAGGGCTGTAGAGAAACTAGATGCAAATGAAAATTAACTGAAGATAAACCCTCATTAGTGCCTGGTTAATCACCAGCAAGGATGCTGTTGTTGGGAATGAGCAAAAAGCAGCTGCGTTTTGGACACGCATAGCTAATTATTATGCCTCATGTTCTATAGTAGCTTGTCTTCAAAAGAGAGAGGCGAGCCACTATAAGCAATGGTGGGGCAAGATCAATGAAATTGTCTGCAAGTTTGTAGGAAGCTTTGAGGCTGCTCAACGTAAAAAAATAGTGGCCAAAATGAGGATGATGTTCTGAAACTAGCATACGAAATCTTCTACGCCGACCACAACTTCAAATTCACCCTTGAGCATGCATGGAGGGAGCTGCGATTTGATCAGAAGTGGTGTGGCAAAGGAGATGAAAGCTCAAAAAGAAGAAAATGTGATGATGGTTCCACACAATCTTCAAGCAATATAGAAGAAGAAGCAATGCCTTGACCTCCTAGTGTTAAGGCATCAAAGGCCAAAGCTAAAAAGAGTATGAGCAAGAGTCCTATGCAAAAAGAAGGCAGTTCTATGATGGAGTTTCAGAGTATGTGGGAGATAAAGGAGAAGGACTTAGCAATGAAAGAAAGAATTAAGAAGATGAGACTTCTAGAGAGTCTCCTTGGGAAAGGAGACCAACTTTCAGAGTTAGAAGAAGCTTTGAAAAACAAGCTAATTAGAGAACAACTTGATGACTAAACTGTTTAAGAGTCAAGTAGCTAATATATGTATGAAATTTCTGTTTTAAATTGTTTGTGAAATATCTTATTTCTTGTTTTAAAATCCTTGTTTCTGAATCTGCTTCTTACTTTAAATGAAAATGTCTGTTTGTGAATCTACTTATTACTTGAATTAAGGATGATTTGTGAAAGAATTTGCTTCTTACTTTATTTAAAATGCTTGTTTGTGCATTGGGATATTACTTGTTTTAAAATGAATGAATGTTGAGAACCTGCTTCTGGTTCAGGTTTGGAGAAAAGAAGACAAGAATATAACAGAAGAAGAAGCCAATATGTTTGAGGAAGAAGACAAGAAGATGACAGATGAAGAAGCCGAGAAGGTGACAGAAGAAAAAGACAATAAGTTGATAGAAGAAGAAGATAAGTAGAGAACTTGTTTTGTGTGTTTTGTATTTCGGCAATCACTGTGCAATCACATGTGTGTTTGTAAATCTGTACACTACCATTGCATCTGCTTATATTAGACCTGAAACAACCCAACACGTAAATTTTAAAAAAATTTCCCTTCAGATTATTATTATCACAAATATTAATCCTCAACGGGTCAACATAAGCAATGCGGAAGAGAATTCAACAGTTAAATCAATACAACATTTAGCAAATTCCGTACTTTACTAAAATTCTAACCAATTCCAATAACAATAACCAATAAACTCCAAATCAACCAACATCAATAACAAGTTCCAAAATTACTAATACCCTAGCAATTCTAACACAATGGCCACGCAACCGAGGCACTAGATCATCTCCTCTTCCCGGCCATGATTCCACGATCACACTTTATCTTTACATGCATTACATGGCAAAAAGAGATGCATAAGTATTATCATAAATACTCAGTGAGACGATCATCCCGTCTATAGATTATACACACAGGCATAAGAATCGATAAAAATACCAGGGTGAACACACAACACGCAAAGCACGAATAAACACACAAGTCTGCCTCGAACAGACATGCATTGATCAACACAACCCCCATGTGTCGATCGATGCATTGACCTGCGTCGATTAACACAACCTCTAGGTGTCGATCGATGCATCAACCAATGTGTCGATCGACATGCAACCCCGGTGTCAATCGATGCACTGCGTCGATCAACGCAACATCACAGATGCCAGGATCGAACCTATCCTTTCATGGATCGATCCTGGATCGAATTGCAACAATCTCTGCACGCAAACAACACGAAATCCACACAGAAACAACACACAATTCGTATCCTACCAATCCTTTACCCAGATAAACCTACGGTCACGCACGCACCTTGATTCTAGAATGAAAAGGATGAGAAAATCACGAAAAACGTGAAGAACACGAAGAACACCGACTCCAAATCCAGAAATCCTCACTCCCAAAACGCAGAACACAACCCTCACACCTCCTGGATCCTCACAATCACAAATCCCATCCTCTAAAGGATCAATAACCAACAAAAATCTCACAAACACTCAAAAACCTCTCTGGTTTCTCTGATTTCTGCTAAAAACTCGGCCAACCCATCTGATTCTGCCTTTTATATTCAACCCTAGATTTCCCTAAACCGACTTGCCAAACCGGACAATTGAAATCAAACCGGTTTGGTTCAATTTACCTTGCGTCGATCGACGCACATTACCTGCATTAATCGACGCACGACCAAAATCCACAGAAATTGGTTCACGGTCTTTACAATTATCCCCCACTAACACGGATTCAACCTCGAAATCACGCGACACCGTCTCCCTAAGGTTGACACTCCCATCCGAAATTCGACCAGATTCTCCCAAAAACATCAACAATGCAATGCACCCTGATCTAGATTACGACTGCTAGATTGATCGCGCAACAATCAAACAAGAACATGCACGACCAATGCCGTTACATATGTTTACCAGGATCGTCTGACCCGAGGTTCTAAACGCAAGTAAAATCCCTAAACGTCCACTTACACATCCCTATCAACACTCCTGACCCACCCGGCCAGCACCACCTGAGATCACCTTCCGATCTCAATCACAATCATCGTCATCCTACGACCCACACACCTAATATCAGCCCTCTGGCCCAACCCGTCCAGCTCCACTGATATCATCACCCATGGCTCTACCCAGCCAGTACTACGTGAGATCGATCTCTGATCCTAGAACTCAACTAGTCATATTGCACCGTCTTACCACGGCTGCAATCCTGACCAACCCGATCAACACCACCTTAGATCCACTCTTGATCCCTGAAGCTCATCCCGTCTCATACTTACAATCACACTACAAACACTATTGTTCATACTCATATCTATATACACCACTCACACTCTCAGGGTCGTCACCCTTTGAGCTCTCGATGTATATGATACCCCTCCCACCTTCAGGACCGTTATCCATTCAGCTCTCGATATGCTCCAGCCCCTCCCACTCTCAGGACACACAGTCCGTCAAGCTATCGGCTGCAGAGGAATCACACATCCTCTGAAGAGATCCCTGTCCCTCAATGTATATGCAGGAAACCCACTATCTCCTGGAGAGAACCTCATTGTCCCCTCAAGTATATCCAGGAGACCTACTATCCCCTGGAGCAATCACTCTGTAACGTGCATCATAAGCACCTGTCGACCGAAATCACTTTTTGTGGTTCCATCGTGACATCCCCTATCCCGGAATGTCACCTCATGGCCAATCACCAGGCCATCCGAAACAATCCAATCACCAGGGTGTCCCCATCAGAGTCCCTGGAAAAGACAGTCCTAACTCACATAAGACTTCTATTTCCAGACTCCCCCTAGGAAATAGACAGGTTCTAACTCACATAAAACCTCTATTTCCCAGCGCCATCTAGGGAATAGCCAAGTCCTAACTCATATAGAACCTCCATCCCCAGATACTCCTCCTAGGGCATGGACAGCTCTAACTCACATAGAACTTCCATTCCTAGCCTCATTAGAAAATAGACAACCCTACTCACTTAGAACTTCTATTTCTAGCTCCCTAGTTGATAGACAAGCTCTAACTCCTATAGAACTTCTATCGCTAGACCTCCACATGACCCCACCAGCCATCAAAACACATGACTCCACAAGTCATACCATACGAATCACATCTTATAAACATATTTAATAAGAAAACCCATCTTATTAAATCTACACAATGTATAATCATTACAACACAAAACGAAAAATACATCAAACTCATAGCAACATGCTATAAAGACTCTGAAAACCAGAAAAGACACTCAAGCTACTGCTTGCTTCTCGAACCACTTCGAGTACTTGCCTTTATCCTCGCTTCTGATTCCCAAGTAGACACTTCCTCAGACTCATGTAGACATTTCCGTAGCATCAAAACATGGAAGACCTTATGAAAAGCCTTCATACTCTGAGATAACTCCAACCAATAGCTACCGGTCCCACCCGTTCCACAACTTTGAACAGACCCATAAACCGTGGACTTAGCTTATTCTCTGAAATGGATCTGTTATGACCTCTCAACATCATTGTCTTGAGATACACCATATCTCACAGCTCAAACTCCAGCTCTTTTCGTCTCTTATCGGCATAACTCTTCTGCCGATCCTGAGCCTCTCTCATGTTCAGCCTCAAGACACGGATCTTCTTCGTTGTCTCTTGAACAAAATTCACACCAAACATTCTCCTCTCCCCCACTTGGGTCCAGCATAATGGTGTACGACATGACCTCCCATATAGAGCCTCATATGGAGCCATCCTAATACTCGCTTGGTAGCTATTGTTGTACGTAAACTCCACCAGGTTCAAATGATCCGCCCAATGACCACCATAATCCAGCACACACATCCTCAGCAAATCCTCCAATGTCTGAATCATCCTCTTAGACTGCCCATCCGTCTGAGGATGATAAGTTATGCTCATATGCACCTTAGTGCCCATCTCAGCCTGGAACGCCCTCTAGAACTTTGAAGTAAACCTCGGATCCCTGTCTGACACAATACTCGCTGGCACCCCGTGTAGCCTCACAATCTCCCGTACATACTTCCTAGCCAACACCGCCGCTCCGTCGGTTTTTTTTATGACAAGAAAATGTGCTAACTTGGTCAGACGATCCACAATCACCTAAATCGCATCATAGGTCTGCGACACTGGCAACCCATCACAAAATCCATGGTAACCATATCCCATTTGCACTCCGGAATAGGCAAACTCTGCAACATACCACTCAGAACCTGATGCTCAGACTTCACTAACTTGCACACATTGCACGCTGCAACCCAGTTAGCGACATCTCTCTTCATCCCGACCTATTGATAATACTGCTTCAGATCATGATACATCTTGATCGCTCTCAGATGAATCGACAACATGCTCAAATAAGCCTCCCTCAGGATCTCCTGCCTCAGATCCTCAACCTTGGATACACAAACCCGTCTGCTCACAAGTATCATCCCATTCGCCGAGCCACATACTCTTAACCTGCAACCTTAGAAGCATCAATCAAACCCTGATCCTTCTCCTGAGCTACACAAATCCTGCTCAGCAAATCCGCCTAGTTAGCTGCCTCTAACCCCAACGGCTCCTGTGAGATAACACACAATCTCAACGTACTAATCTCGCTCACCAGAGCCTCCATATCCCGCTCCTGATCTAAAGCAACCCTCTTCCAACTCAATGCATCTGCAACTAAATTAGCCTTACCTGGATGTTACCCAATCTCCAGATCGTAATCCGCTACCAACTCTATCCAGCGCCTGTCTCTAGTTCAGCGGCTGAGTAAAGAAATACTTCAGACTCTTATGGTCTGTGAACACCTACACCTTCCCGCCATAAAGATAAGACCTCTAAATCTTTAGAGCGAAAATCACCGCAACCAACTCCAAATCGTGGGTAGGGTAGTTGCACTCATGCTTCCTCAACTGCCTCGAAGCATATGCAATAACCTTCCCCTGCTGCATTAGTACACAACCCTGACCAACTCTTGAAGCGTCTGTATACACCACGTAAAGTTCATCCGGCTTGAGTAACGCCAACACAGGTGTACTCGTCAACATCTCCTTCAGCGTCCCGAAACTCTCCTCACAAGCTGAAGACCAAACAAAAAGGACATTTGTCCCTGTCAACTTCATCATCGACTGCGCCATACTCACAAATCCCTTATCAAACCTCCGGTAATAACCCGCTAACCCAAGAAAACTATGGATCTCGGTGGCATTTCTCGGTCTAGGCCACCCTCTGATAGCCTCAATCTTAGCCGGATCCATAGAAACCCCCTCTGCAAAAACCACATGGCCAAGAAAAATCATCTTCCGCTGCCAGAAACTGCACTCACTCAACTTCGCGTACAGCTTCTGCTCCTGCAGCTTCTCCAGAACTACTCTCAAGTGAACCTCATGCTCCTTAGGACTCCTCGAATACACCAGGATATCATCAATGAAGATGATCACAAACACATCCAGATACTCCTGGAACACCCCGTTCATCAACCTCATGAACGCCGCTGGCGTATTCGTCAACCCGAAAGGCATCACCACGAACTTATAATGCCCATACCTCGTCCTGAAAGCCGTCTTCCTAACATCTGCCTCATTGATAGGAATCTGATGGTAACCTAAAGCCAAATTAATTTTGGAGAACCAAATAGCCTCTCGCAACTTGTCCAACAACTCGTCAATCCGCGGCAGAGGATACTTGTTCTTCACAGTGACTCGGTTAAGTCTCCGGTAATCTATGCACAACCGGAAAATCCCATCCTTCTTCTTTACGAACAACACCGGCGATCCCCACGGTGAAACACCAGGCCGGATAAATCCCTTACCCAACAAATCATCCATCTACTTCTTCAGCTCTGCCATCTCTGCTGTAGCCATACGGTAAGGCGCCTTGGATATGGGAGTCGTTCCAGGCTCTAACTCAATCGTAAACAGATCCGACCTCGACGACGGTAATACCTGCAACGACTGGAACACATCCTGGAAGTCCTGAACAACCCGAATATACCCAACTGTAACCTCTCCAACAGTCTGTGGCATCACTATTGTCGCCAAATATGCCTCGCAACACTTCTTTTTCAACTGCTCGGCTTCAATGGCCAAAATCACGAGATTTCCGGAAGTCGGTCTCACACCCTGATAAATCAACCTCCCCGCCTCTCGCTCGAACACCACGCGTCCTAGATGACAATCCAGATGAACCCTGTACCGATCCTGCCAATCCATCCCGAGAATGACATCGTACAACTCTACCGGACTAATAATCAGATCTGCTGGCATCAACTCTCCCGCCACCAGAACATCCACACCACGAGCCTGCCCGATAGTAGCCAAGGACTTGCCACCCGCAACCTTAACTACTCCTAGCTGCTCACCGGAATCGCTACGGATACTGCTGCCCTCCGCACACTCCGGAGTAATGAAGCTATTCGTAGCTCCAGAATCAAATAACACGTGGGGCTCACATCCGCCCACAACTAAGGTCCCTGCACAAATCTCATGTGCTTAAGAACCCTAACACTCTAGCACAGACTCACAATTTCCCAAAACAGACTAAATTCAACACACCAAGGAATTTTAAAAGTCAAGTCCGTAATTACTTGTGCTCGGTCTGGCGCTAGAACCACCCGCCTCCGTCGAAGTGAAAACTCGCGGTAACGCTGCAATCTGAGCCAACGACTGCACTACTGCCACTGCTGATATATCATAGTTTTTACCCGTTTTTGACCATGATATAAGTCATTTTCATAGAGTCTTTTTGGTATTTTTTGAGTCTTTTAGAGTCTTTGTAGGTTAATGGGTGATTGGAGTTTAATGAGAGCTTTTGGAGCATTTTGGACCATTTGGAAAAGAAGAGCCAAAGTGACCAAGTCGAGACAATCTTTGGAGCTTGTGTTGATCGACACAAGCCATGTGTGTCAATCGACACGCATGTCTGATACGAGAAGTTGAGTTTTCAAGACTGTGTCGATCGACACAGCTGCTTGTGTCGATCGACACGCCCAAGAAGCCCAGAAGTTTGCAGAAAGCCTAATCCGATTTTTAGACACTATATATAGTTTTTCTTTAGGCTTTCATGTTTTTATCTTGTTTTGAATTGAGACTTGGAGATTAAGAGATTTGGAGAGCTTTTTGAGAGAGATTTCTAGACTTCAGACTTTCAGATTTTCAACCCTTTGTATCTCTTACTCTATCTCTTTTATGCAATTTTATTCATTCTCAATGTTTACATCATCTATGTCTGAGTAGTTTGCTTGTTAGGTTTTGGGAATTCTAGGGTTTGATGAGAAATTGTTACGATTGAATAACTGTTATGATTTATCTTTTTGTTCTTCATCTAGATTGCTTTAACTCTGATATTAGGATTGATCAACTAAAATTGGAAACCCTAGGTTTCTTTAATATATGCGAAAGTGTTATTAACAACCTGACATAATCTTAGATGAGCAAAATTATCTATTCGCAAAGAAATTTGGCTTAGTAATTTTGTGAACAATTGAACCTGAACTTAATGTTTGATTTTATTTACTAAGTTTGCAAAGAAATTTGGAATTTAGAGATTTAGTCATAGAAAATCTCTGCAACGAAAGTTGATTGGTTTTATATTCGTGTTTGAGTTCTAGAACTGCGCTTAATCAAATCCTGACAGTCTTTTATCCTTGATTTCGATTCATTCATACGAATTACCCATAGCCTAACTCTTTTGTCCAATTGAATTTTAAGAACCTTTATCATCATTCACTTGTTTACTTTTGCTTTTTACTTTACATTCATACCTATTACTTAGCATAATTTGACTTCATAATTGATTGTGTGATTTGATTCCCTGTGGATTCGATCACTAAGTACTACTACAATCTCTTAATTTGAGAGAGTAGCTCAGGGTAAATTTGAACATATCAAATTTTGGTGCCATTGCCGGGGACTCGAATTTCACCAATCGATTTTTGATATTAGAATTTCGTCTAAGTTTTTTTTTTTTTGTTACTTGCTTGTTCTTTTCTCTTTGTCTTGTGTGTTTCAGGTTTATGCCTAATCGCGTTACCAGAAGCAACCGGAACGAAGAGCTAGTTGGTCTCAATCTTGAGATTGGAAAGTTAGAGCGAGCTAACCGAGCAGCAAGAAAGATAGCCAAGATGAATCCGATAGTTCTTATCAGAGGTGAAGGTGGGATTCTTCAAGATGCTGAGGGTCACAGACGCAATGCTCAGGGTCAGATACTAGATGAGAATGAAGTTGTGATTGTGGAGGAGCCTGAGCAAAATATTATGCAGCAAGAGCCAGTTGCTCGTGGGCGAACTCTGGGAGACTACAACAGACCTGACGAGTTTTATGCTAATAGGGCTGCAATTCGCTCTCCTGCGTTCCAGAGGAGCGATTTTGAGCTGCAGCCTGCTTTCTTCTCACTTGTGGCTCAGCATCAATTCCATGGTCTTTCCTCTGAGCACCCGATGGATCATGTCGAGAGATTTGAGGATTTGGCATCTAGCATCAAGGCTAATGGAGTGTCGAGCGACTACCTCTACTGCAAGCTTTTCCTCTACTCTCTTGGTGGAGAAGCAGTTTACTGGCTAAAGCAATTGGAACCAGGATCTTTGACTACTTGGGAGGACACCAAGAATGCTTTCCTCAACAACTTCTTTGATGAGGCGAGGTCCGAGGATTTGAGGACAAAGATTTTTACATTCAAGCAGGGACCGACTCAAGCATTCAAGGCTTCCTGGGTGAGATTCAAGGCTTATCAGAGAGATTGTCCTCATCATGGGTTTAGCGATGTTCAGTTACTGGGTATTTTCTTTAGAGGGAGTGATTGGAGGTACCAGATGGCTCTAGATGTTGCGAGCAATGGAAACTTCAACATTAGATACCCCCAAGGATGCACTTGTGCTTATCGAGAATTTGGCTTCTAGCAATAGTACCTAGAATGTTGACTTCGAGAGGAAGAAGCTTGGAGGGAACATGGATGGAAGTCAGATTGCTGAGGTGAAGGCTAAGTTAGACTCTGTGCATAACCTTCTAGTGGGGAAGAAGTCTGTTCAGTTTGCTGCAGAAGTGGAGACTTTCGTGCCTGAAGAAAGGGATGTCAACTACATCAATGGAGTTGGTTATCAGGGTCAGAGGTTTGGTAATCAACAAGGGTATCAAAAGAATGATTTCCAAAAGCCGTTCCAGAGCACCTACACCAGGAACTACGGTTCTTCTTCTTACCAGACACCTCCTGCTCAATCGTCGAATAACGAGATGAAATCTATGGTGGAGCAGATTTTAGAGTGTCAACAGAAGATGACTGTGAGTTTCAATGGGAAGATAGATGCCATGTACATTGATATGAATGGGAAAATTGAGGCTCTCAATCGCCATGTGAAGAAACTAGACACTCAAGTTGCTCAAACCGCGGAGAATGTTAGAAGGCAAGAGGGATTTCTCCCAGCCAGGACGGAAACAAACCCCAGATTACACGTCAATTCGATCACTTTGTGGTGCAAAACAGAGGCTGAACAAGCTTTGGAGAAGGGTCTTAATGCAAGGCAACTCATGAAGAACTAAGAGGAGGTTGAAGGAGACTTTGTGTCGATCGACACGGAAGGCTTATGTCGATCGACACGGGCCAAAAATCTCGATTCTGAAGGTATTAACGCAATCGAACTTGCATCGACCGCGATCGACACACAACTCGACACATCCTCGACACAGAAAGAAGTGTGTCGATCGACATGGGTCCCAGTTTTGCCCAACCTCTTCGAAACCTTCAGCCATTGTAAAGGAGAGAGTGTATAAGCCTAAGATACCATATCCTAGGTGTGTGAAGAAGATGGCTAGCCAGAACTTGAGTCCTGAGCAAAGTGCTGCAATGCTATCTGAACAAGTATATGCAGCGATTCAAAACATGACCCTGGAGAGACATGCGCAACCATCGCTGAGGCAGCTGCCTAAACTAGCAAATCCAGGGTGGTTTGTTGTTCCATGTTTAGTTAATGGTATGGAATTAAAGGACTCTCTCTGTGATACAGGTGCTAATGCGAATGTCATGTCTACGGTCGTTGCAAAGATGCTAGGAATTCTTGATTTAGGACCTCCAAAGGCATCTATCGAGTTTGCAGACGCTTCTTCTACAACTCCAAAAGGCTTCATTCCGGATTTGATGCTTCAAATGAGAAATTGTCTTGTTCCTGCGGACTTTCACGTGATGGAGATGAAGAAAGGCGGCGAGAAACCATTGATTCTTGGGTCATCCTTCCTTGCCACTGTGTGTGCGATTGTAGATTTTCCCAATCAGTGAATCTCCTTCTCCAACATCAACAAGGATGTCTACTACCCCACAGTTTCTGTCAAGGAGACTTCTTGTATGACCGTCCATGATGGAGGGAAGCAATGCTCAAACCCTAGAGATGACATTAAGAGCAAGATGACCTCTTCCATAGCACGTCGTGATGGAGACTTGGCTGCACCCACGGTAAGGCACAAAGGGAGCTCCAAACTTTTCTCCAAGTTCAGAATCATCATCTCCTTAGTGTTGAAGGAGAAAGGAGAGGTAGTTGTTCAGGAGATGCTGCAAAACACCATGGAGATTTTTCCAAGTGTTGTTCCTTTTACCAATCCACCAAAAGCCTGAGCCTTGACACAGTCAAGCTAATGACTGAAAACAAGCGCTTAGTGGGAGGCAACACACTAGTAAGAACTAATTATTTTCGTTTTGTTTACTGACTTTTAGTTTTGGTTTTAAGTTTTTCATGATTTCATTCAAAAAAAAAAGGGGCGACGAGATGAGCAACACCAGTGTGTCGATGGACACACACTGCTCGTGTTGATCGACACACCCTGCAACAAGTAAGTTCTCGTTCTTTTAAATTGGTGTTTTTCTTTTTCTTTTCTGTCCTTTCACCAACTTCAGGCTTGATAACACTGGGATAGTGTTGTTTAAGTCTGGGGGAGATAGTCGCTAACTTTGTGTTTGTTTTTGAGAGTCAGTCCAAAACGTTTTATTGAGTCAAAATAGTCAGTTGGAAACGATGACCCTTCCTTTGGTTTAGTAGGCTGTTTCTTTCAGTTGTATGACCATTTTTATAGGATTGATTTCAGAATCAGACTAA
Organism: Arabis hirsuta; assembly: GCA_964056655.1. Taxonomy (NCBI): domain Eukaryota; kingdom Viridiplantae; phylum Streptophyta; class Magnoliopsida; order Brassicales; family Brassicaceae; genus Arabis; species Arabis hirsuta. Next base: position 39,749,594 of record OZ053298.1, on the reverse strand, counting down.
TGGAAAATTCTAAGGCTGACCAGTTAACTGGAGACATCTATTACTTCCAGCATAATCTGATGGGTTCGAGCTAATTATGCGGTCTCCTCGGTGATTGATGTTCATAGGGCTTGATTCTTCATTCATACTTGACAAGTGCAACTTTTAGTGAAAGTAATGGTACTACTCTCCCTTGTTCTTATAAAAAAAAAATGATGATTAGGGTGATATGATAGTTCTTGAGTATAAGATGAGGAAATAAAATTCCAGTGAATCAGTTCTCAAGAAATGATCACCCGGATCTCAAAAACAGCAGTTTAAGTCCCTTCATACGGATGTAGAGGACGAGCGATCTCACGACCCTATCTCCTCACAAGGAACAATAGTAGTGAAATTACTGTTTTTGAGTTTCTGAATCGAATAAGTCTGGGGGAGAGAAACAGTACCAAGAGTTGTATGGTTCACTTGACATGGTATAGTATGAGAATTAGTCTAGAAGGTTCTTTGCATTGTGATCTGGGACGAGACCCAGCAATGAGGATAGTGATATGCTCAAATTTTCCCTGAGCTATTCTCTCAAATTAACAGATCGATGTAATACTTAGGGGTCTAATCCACAGGGAATCTAAACACACAATCGACTAAAGAATTCAAATTAAGCTAAGTAAATATGTATTGATGTAATAAAAATAGCAAAGTAAGCAAGTGAATGATTATCAAGGTTCTTAGAATTCAATTGGACAAAAGAGTTAGGCTATGGGTAATTCGCAGGTTTGAATCGAAATATGATCGTGTCGATCGACACAAGGATAAAAGACTGTAGGATTTTATTAAGCGCGGTTCTAGAACTCAAACACGAGTATAAAACCAATCAACTTTCGTTGCAGAGATTATCTATGACTAAATCCCTAAATTCCAAATTTCTTTGCAAACTTAGTGAATAAAATCAAGCATTAAGTTCAGCTTCAATTGTTCATAAAATTACTAAGCTAAATTTCTTTGCGAATAGATAATTTTGCTCATCTAAGATTATATCAGGTTGTTAATAATACTTTCGCATCTATTAAAGCAACCTAGGATTTCAAATTTTAGTTGATAAATCCCAAAATCAAAGTTAAAACAATCTAGATGAAGAACAAAAATATAAGTCCTAACAGAGTTTAAATACTAACAATTTCTCATCAAACCCTTGACTAACCCTAAACCTAACAAGCAAACAACTCAGACATAGATGAAAAAAACATCATGAGATAAATAATTTGCATAAAAGAGATAGAGAATGTGATACAAAAGGGTTTAAAATCGACGAAGGTCTGAAGTCAGCGAAATCTCTCCCAAAGCTCTCCAAATCTCCAAGTCTCAATAAAATTCAAGATCTAAACATGAAAGTCTAAAGAAAAACTATATATAATGTCTAAAACTCGGATTGGGCTTTTACAAACTTCTGGGCTTCTTGGGCAAAAACAGAATTTCTTCAAAACTTGCAATCATCTCTCGTCAAACATGTGTGTCGATCGACACACAGGATTGTGTCGATTGACACAGCCATGAAAACTCGACTCCGACTTGATCATTTCGGCTCTTCTTTCCTTGATGCTCCAAAATGCTCCAAAAGCTCCCATTAAGCTCCAATCTCCTATAAACCTACAAAGATTCTAAAACAATAGGAAAAAACCAAGAAGACTCGATAAAAACGGACCTATATCATGGTCAAAAACGGATAAAAACCATGATATATCAACTCCCCCAGACTTAGTCTTTGCTTGCCCTCAAGCAAAACATAAACTAAGAATGTGAAAGAGGTTTGAAAACGCAGAAACTTACCTTCCTTTGGAGCACCGAAGTGACCCTTTCAACTAGTAAGCCACATAATGCATAACCAACTCAAAATCAGACCACCATGTACTTCTCCATAAACATTCGCAGCCTCCCAAATTTATCCACGACTTCTCAACATAACCCGCTAGTACTCATTGCTGGGTCTCGTCCCAGATCTCAAAGCAAGAACCTTCTAAACCCATTCCCATACTATACCATGACAAATCAACCATACAACTCTTGGTACTCTTTCTCTCCCCCAGACTTATTCGATTCACAAACTCAAAAACAGTGTTTTCACTACTATTGTTCCTTGTGAGGAGACAGGATCGTGAGATCGCTCGTCCTCTACATTCGTTCTAAGGGACTCAGACTGCTGCTTTTGAGCTCCGGGTGACCATCTCTTGAGTACTGACTCACTGGAATTTTATATTCTCATCTTATACTCAAGAACTATCATATCAACCCAATCTATTTTTTTTTAAGAACAAAGGAGAGGAGTACCATTATTTTCAACAGATATTTCACAAGTCTGGTATGAATGAGGAGTCAAGCCCTATGAACATCAATCACCGAGGAGACCGCATAATTAGCTCGAACCCGGTGGATTATGCTGGAAGTAACAAATGTCTCTAATTAACTGGTCAGCCTTAGGATTTTTCATTAGTCTGATTCTGAAATTGATCCTGGAAAAATGGTCACACAACTTAAAGTGACAGTCCACTAAACCAAAAGAAGGGGTCAATAACTACCTACTCCCCCAGACTTAAACAACACTGTCTCCAGTGTTATCAAGCCTGAACTTGGTGAAAGAACAAAAAAAAATAAAAGGAAACACCAATTAGAAAGAACGAGAACTTACCTGTTGCAGGGTGTGTCGATCGACACAAGTAGTGTGTGTCGATCGACACACTGGTGTTTCTCGTCTTTTTTTTTTTAATGAAATAAAATCCTGAAACACTTAAAACCAAAACTAAAAGTGAGTAAACAAAGAGAAAATAAAACAAAAATAAGTAGTTCTTACCAGTGGGTTGCCTCCTACTAAGCGCTTGTTTTCAGTCATTAGCTTGACCGTGGATGACGTTTGGGTGTGAGGTGGATCGGTGAAGGGAACAACACCGGAAAAGAGCTTCATACTGTTTCCCACCATCTCTGGATAACTACCTCTCCTCTCTCCCTTAGCTCAATGGGAAGGATGATTTTGAACTTAGAGAAAGATTTGGAGCTCTCTTTGCACCTTACCTTGGGTGCAGCCAAGTCTCCATCACGACGTGCTATGGAAGAGGTCATCTTGCTCTTAATGTCATCTCCAGGTTTCGAGCATTGCCTTTCTCCATCATGGATGGTCATATAAGAAGTCTCCTTAACATGAACTGCGGGATAGTAGACATCCTTGTTGATCTTAGAGAAGGAGATTCGCTTATTGGGAAAATCCACAATAACACCCACAGTGGCAAGAAATGATGACCCAAGAATCAGTGGTTTCTCGTTGTCCTTTTTCAACTCCATAATGTGAAAATCCACCGGAACCAGATAATCTCCTACTTGAAGCATCAAGTCAGATATGAACCCTTTCGAAAACCTTGAGGAGGCGTCAGCAAACTCGAGAGACATCTTTGAAGGTTGCAGATCCAGAATCCCGAGCTTTCTTGCAACAGACTGAGACATTACATTCACATTAGCTCCAGTGTCACAGAGAGAATTCTTTAATTACATACCTTTGATTGAGCACGGAACAATGAACATCCCTGGATTCGGTATCTTAGTTAAATTTCTCAATGATGGTTGACCATGTCTCCCTTCTCTCTCTGATGTTTTGACACTAATAGCCAGTGGGTATGGAATCTTGGGCTTGTAGACTCTTTCCTCTCCAGTTACTGAAAGTTTTGATGCGTCTGGACTCGTTTGGGACTTGCGTTGATCAACACAGAGGGGATGTGTCGATCGACACGGAGGGGATGTGTCGATCGACACACCTGTGTTGACCCTGTGTCGACTTTGGTCGACGCAATAGCGATTGCGTATTTTCCCGTGTCGAGATTTTTGACCTGTGTCGATCAACACACGGCTCTGTGTCGCTCGACACAGTCTGTAACATAAATTTTGTCCCCTTCAACCTCATTTTCACTCCCCAAAGTGATGGCATTGACTTGTAATCTCAGGTTTGTGTCAGTCTTGCTTGGAAAAAAACCTTCTTGCCTCTTAATTGGCTCTGCAGTTTGAGCAACTTGGATATCCAGCTTCTTGACATGGGTGTTCAAAGCTTCGAACTTCCCATTCAAGTCTTGGTACATAGCATCCATCTTCCCATTAAAGCTCACAGTCATCTTCTGTTGACCCTCTAGAATCTGCTCCAACATAGACTTCATCTCACTACAGAGGATTGAGCAGGAGGCGTCTGATAAGAAGAAGAACCGTAGTTCCTAGTGTAGTTGCTGCTCTGAAACGGTTTCTGGTAATCATTCTTCTGATACCCTTGCTGATTTCCAAACCTCTGACCCTGATAACCAGCTCCATTGATGTAGTTAACATCCGTTTCTTCAGGCTCGAAAGTCTCTACTTCTGCAGCAAATTGAAAATACTTCTTCCCTACTAGAAGGTTGTGTACAGAATCCAGCTTAGCCTTAACCTCAGCAATTTGGCTTCCATCCATGTTACCACCAAACTTCTTCCTCTCGAAGTCTGCGTTCTTGGTACTATTGCTAGAAGCCAAGTTATCAATAAGCACCAAGGCATCCTCCGGATATCTAGTGTTGAAGTTCCCATTGCTAGTAGAATCTAGAGCCATCTGATACCTCCAATCAATACCTCTGAAAAAGATACCCAACAACTGAACATCACTGAACCCATGATGAGGAAAATCTCTTTGGTAGGCCTTGAATCTCACCCAGGAAGCTTTAAATGCCTTAGTCGGTCCCTGCTTGAAAGTAGAGATCTTAGTTCTCAAATCTTCGGATCTCGCCTCATCAAAGAAGTTGTTGAGGAAAGCATTCTTGGTATCTTCCCATGTAGTCAGTGATCCCGGCTCCAACTGCTTCAGCCAATAAGCTGCTTCTCCACTAAGAGAGTAGGGGAAAAGCTTGCAGTAGAGGTAATCGCTAGACACTCCATTGGCCTTAATGCTAGATGTTAAGTCCTCAAACCTCTCAATGTCGTCCATGGGGTGCTTAGAGGAAAGACCATGGAACGGGTGCTGAGCAACAAGGGAGAAGTAGGCAGGCTTCAGCTTAAAATCGTTCCACAGAAAAAAAGGAGGACGAATCGCTGCCGTGTTAGCATAGAACTCGTCAGGCCTGTTGTACTCTCCCAGAGTGCGCCCACGCCCAGCTGGCTCTTGGCGCTGCATAGCATATCGCCCAGGCTCTTCCACAATCACAACTTTATTCTCATCTAGCCTCTGACCCTGAGCATTGCGTCTCTGACCCTTAGCATCTTGAAGAAACTCATCTTCACCTCTGATAAGAACTAACGGATTCATCCTGGCTGTCTTTCTCGCTGCCCGGTTAGCTCGTTCCAACTTTCCAATCTCAAGATTGAGATCAATTAGCTCTTCGTTCTGGTTGCTTCTGGTAACGCGATTAGGCATAAAACTAAAACACACAATACAAAGAGAAAAGAACAAGTAAGTAATAAAACAAAAATAAAAAAGTTAGACAAAATTCTAATATCAAAAATCGATTTGGTGAAATCGATTCCCCGGCAGCGGGGCCAAAATTTGATATGCTCAAATTTGCTCTCAGCTACTCTCTCAAATTAAGAGATCGATGTAATACTTAGGGGTCGAATCCAAAGGGAATCTAAACACACAATCGACTAAAGAATTCAAATTAAGTTAAGTAAATATGTATTGATATAATAAAAATAGCAAAATAACCAAGTAAATGATTATCAAGGTTCTTAGAATTCAATTGGACAAAAGAGTTAGGCTATGGATAATTCGCAGGTTTGAATCGAAATATGATCATGTCGATCGACACAAGGATAAAAGACTGTGAGATTTTATTAAGCGCGGTTCTAGAACTCAAACACGAATATAAAACCAATCAACTTTCGTTGTAGAGATTATCTATGACTAAATCCCTAAATTCCAAATTTCTTTGCAAATTTAGTTAATAAAATCAAGCATTAAGTTCAGGTTCAATTGTTCACAAAATTACTAAGCCAAATTTCTTTGCGAATAGATAATTTTGCTCATCTAAGATTATATCAGGTTGTTAATAATACTTTTGCATCTGTTAAAGCAACCTCGGATTTCAAATTTTAGTTGATCAATCCTAAAATCAAAGTTAAAACAATCTAGATGAAGAACAAAAATATAAGTCCTAACAGAGTTTAAATACTAACAATTTCTCATCAAACCCTTGACTAACCCTAAACCTAACAAGCAAACTACTTAGACATAGATGAAAAAAACATCATGAGATAAATAATTTGCATAAAAGAGATAGAGAATGTGATACATAAGGGTTTGAAATTGACGAAGGTCTGAAGTCAGCGAAATCTCTCCCAAAGCTCTCTAAATCTCCAAGTCTCAATAAAATTCAAGATCTAAACATGAAAGTCTAAAGAAAACTATATATAATGTCTAAAACTCGGATTGGGTTTTTGCAAACTTCTGGGCTTCTTGGGCAAAAACAGAATTTCTTCAAAACTTGCAATCATCTCTCGTCAGACATGTGTGTCGATCGACACACAGGGTTGTGTCGATCGACACAGCCATGAAAACTCGACTCCGACTTGATCACTTCGGCTCTTCTTTCCTTGATTGTCCAAAATGCTCCAAAAGCTCCCATTAAGCTCCAATCGCCTAGAAACCCTCAAAGACTCTAAAACAATAGGAAAACACCAAGAAGACTCGATAAAAATGGACTTATATCATGGTCAAAAACAGGTAAAAACCATGATATATCAACTAGCGGATTGTGATGAAAAGTTGTGGATAAATTTGGGAGGCTGCGAATGTCTATGGAGAAATACATGGTGGTCTGGTTTTGAAGTGGTTTTGCATCATGTGGATTACTAGTTGAAAGGGGTCGGTCCGGTGCTCTAAGGAAAGGTAAGTTTCTGCGTTTTCAAACCTCTTTCACATTTTTAGTTTATGTTTGCTTGAGGGCAATCAAAGGCTAAATCTGGGGGAGTTGATATATCATAGTTTTTACCCGTTTTTTACCATGATATAAGTCTTTTTCATAGAGTTTTTTTGGTATTTTTCGAGTATTTTAGAGTCTTTGTAGGTTAATGGGTGATTGGAGTTTAATGGGAGCTTTAGGAGCATTTTGGACCATTTGGAAAAGAAGAGCCAAAGTGACCAAGTCCAGACAATCTTTGGAGCTTGTGTCGATCGATACAAGCCATGTGTATCTATCGACACGCATGTCCGATACGAGAAGTTGAGTTTTCAAGACTGTGTCGATCGACACAGCTGCTTGTGTCGATTGACACGCCCAAGAAGCCCAGAAGTTTGCAGAAAGCCCAATCCGATTTTTAAACACTATATATAGTTTTTCTTTAGGCTTTCATGTTTTTATCTTGTTTGAATTGAGACTTGGAAATTGAGAAATTTGGAGAGTTTTTGGGAGAGATTTCTAGACTTCAGACTTTCTTATTTCAAACCCTTTATATGTCTTACTCTATCTCTTTTATGCAATTTTATTCATTTATAATGTTTACATCATCTATGTCTGAGTAGTTTGCTTGTTAGGTTTTGGGAATTCTAGGGTTTGATGAGAAATTGTTAGGATTGAATAACTGTTAGGATTTATTTTTTTGTTCTTCATCTAGATTACTTTAACTCTGATTTTAGGATTGATCAACTGAAATTGGAAACCCTAAGTTGCTTTAATAGATGTGAAAGTGTTATTAACAACCTGACATAATCTATTCGCAAAATTATCTATTCGCAAAGAAATTTGACTTACTAATTTTGTGAACAATTGAACCTAAACTTAATGCTTGATTTTATTTACTAAGTTTGCAAAGAAATTTGGAATTTAGGGATTTAGCTATAGAAAATCTCTGCAACGAAAGTTGATTGGTTTTATATTCGTGTTTGAGTTCTAGAACTGCGCTTAATCAAATCCTGACAGTCTTTTATCCTTGATTTTGATTCATTCATGCGAATTACCCATAGCCTAACTCTTTTGTCTAATTGAATTTTAAGAACCTTGATCATCATTCGCTTGTTTACTTTTGCTTTTTACTTTACATTCATACCTATTACTTAGCATAATTCGACTTCATAATTGATTGTGTGATTTGATTCCCTGTGGATTCGATCCCTAAGTACTACTACGATCTCTTAATTTGAGAGAGTAGCTCAGGATAAATTTGAGCATATCAACTGCCATCTGCTGCAACTTCGGACACTTGGGCTTGGTACGCCCTGACTCTCTGCGGTGAAAGCACACCCCCGAATCCCAGGCCTTGACCTGCGTATCCCGAGCCCCAGTCCTCTTCGGACACTCCCACACCCGAAGAAACCTGAACCACCCTGACTGCCCCTGAAGTGCTCTCCCACTTCTTTTTCTATCCCTGCGCAGGCTTGCCACCCCTGCTCGGACCCACCTGCTGCTATGACCTCCTCTGCTGCTGAACCGGTGGACTAACCACCACAGCCTGCTCCCTGAGGTCCTCCTAAATCGCAGCAACCGTCTCCACCAGGTTCGCCATGAAGGCGAGTCCTCAAATTGGATCAAAGTCCCCGCAGGAACCTCTTCACCTGGGCTTGCTCGCCCTCCATGCCTCTACTAGTATGCAGGAAAAGTTGACTGAACTCAGCGTCGAACTCCCTCACTGTCCGGTCCCCCTGAGCCAACTCTAGAAACCTCAGCTCCAACCGATTCACCGCCTCCTACGGTAAATACTTGGCATTAAACTCAGCCAAGAAATCTTCCCAGGCCATCTCGGCCTCCGCCCTCCTGGCCTCCACCAGAGATGCGCATCACCCTCCAGGTAATGCACTGCCAGATCAACCCAGTATCCCTCTGGACACCTGATAGAGAGAAAGTTACGCTCCAGTCTCAGTCGCCACTCATCGGCCTCCTCAGGCTTGGCACCTCCCGAAAAAAACCCGGTGCCAATCCTCTGCATCTGCTCCATCATCCTAAAGTAGGATGGGAGCTCCTCTGCAACCGCATAGCCAGCTGCACCCCAGCCACTTCCGACTGAATCCTAGCCGCTCCCGGCTTATCACCAGCCACACCTGGCTGAACAGCAGTCACTCCCGGCTGCACTCTCGGAGCCTTATCCGGAACCGACATCCCACCTGGTAACCGCTCCAGAATCATCAAGCGATCATCTTGATCCTGGGCAACACCTGCAGTAGCACCCCCACATGGGCCCACCGCACCACCAGCTACACCGGGACCATACCAGCCCCTCCAGCCCTCATGTTGGTACCCATAACGGCCACACCCACAGAACCCTCCTGAAACGCCTGCGAGTCAGCCACCTGCTCCTGCGTGGTCTCCTGGGCCACACTCGCGGCATCACACTCCTCCCCGAGTCCCCTCCCGCGTTCACGCCCACCACGACCACTTCGGCCTCCACGGCCCTCATGACCTCTGCATCTAGCCATCACTCTGCACTACCCAGCAGAACACTAAGTACTAGAAAAACAGAAAGTCAAATAACACATACCGTGGAATCTCATTGAAGGTTCGGAAGAGATTATCTAGGACTCCAAACCCACACAACAATCAATTGACTAAATCACATAACCAATCAATTGCACCCGCCCTAGAACCATAAGGGCTCTCATACCAAAATGAAACAACCCAACCCGTAAATTTTAAAAAAATTTCCTTTCTGATTATTATTATCACAAATATTAATGCTCAACGGGTCAACACAAGCAATGCGGAAGATAATTCAACAGTTAAATCAATACAACATTTAGCAAATCTCATACTTTACTAAAACTCTAACCAATTCCAATAACAATAACCAATAAATTCCAAATCAACCAACATCAATAACAAGTTCCAGAATTACTAACACCCTAACAATTTTAACACAATAGCCACGCAACCGAGACACTAGATCATCTCCTCTTCCTGGCCATGATTCCACGATCATAATTTATCTTTACCTGCATCACATGGCAAAAAGAGATGTGTGAGTATTATCATAAATACTCAGTAAGACGGCCATCTTGTCTACAGGTTATACACACATGCATAAGAATCGATAAAAATACCAGGGTGAACACACAACACGCAAAGCACGAATAAACACACAAGTCTACCTCGGACAAACATGCGTCGATCGACACAACCTCTAGGTGTCGATCGATGCATCAACCAGTGTGTCGATCGACACGCAACCCCGGTGTCGATCGATGCACTGTCTCGTGTGTCGATCGACACAGTTGTTCTGCGTCGATCGACGCAACATCACAGATGCCAGGATCGAACCTATCCTCTCATGGATCGATCCTGGATCGAATTGCATCAATCCCTGCACGCAAACAACACGAAATCCACACAGAAACAACACACAATTCGCATCCTACCAATTTTTACCCATATAAACCTACGGTCACGCACTCACCTTGATTCTGGAATGAAAAGGATGAGGAAATCACGAAAAACGTGAAGAACACCGTCTCCAAATCCTGAAATCCTCACTCCCAAAATGCAAAACACAACTTTCACACCTCATGGATCCTCACAATCACGAATCCCAGCCTCCAAAGGATCAAGAACCAACAGAAATCTCCCAAACACCCAAAAACTTATCTTATTTTTGCTGAAAAACTCGGCCAACTCGTCTGATTCTGTCTTTTAGATTCAATCCTAGGGTTCCCTAAACTGACTCGCCAAACCGGATAATTGAAATCGAACTGGTCTGGTTTAATTTACCTTGCATCGATCGACGCACAATATCTGCGTCGATCAACGCACGACCAAAATCCACAGAAATTGGTTCGCGGTCGTTACAAGACCATGTATACTTCAAAAACATTTGCTCATTCATACTTTCTCCTCTCTGTAAGAGCATCTAGGTAAGTTCATCGGCTTCTTTTTTTTCCTATATCTCCTTTGTCTTTTTAATACATTATGACATTTGAAATTTGATTACTTTTTATGAGAAACATTTTTATGACATTTGGAATATACACCCATGTATATATAAGAAACATTTGATTTGTAACTATATAAGGATGATCGTTCATATACATTGGCATTGGTTACTTTTTATGTTCTTTCAATAAGTTTTTATTTATTTATCCTACGTTAATTATTTTGATAGGTTCCACTTTTGTTACCATTATCATCATCATCAAGATCGATCACCCTAAACACTTGATTCTTCTATATATGGCATATTCTTCTTATAATTCTTTTGAGGACACAATCGATGAAGAATTTGATCAAAAATTCGATGAAGCATTGGAGAAGGTTTTCAATGATTACGGTGATCATCAAAATGCAACCGCGTTAAAGAAAAAATGAGCCTATATTGAAAGACAATGCGAACAAGGACACAACTGCTTATGGAATTATTATTTCAGTGAAGATGCAACTTACCCAGCTTCTACATTCTTGACGTCGTTTTAGAATGAACAAGCCGTTGTTCATCGACTCTCTAATGAAGTATCGTACTTTCAACAAAGAAGAGATGCGACCAGAAGATACGGTCTCTCAAGACTACAAAAGTGTAGAGCACCAATTAGTATGATGGCATATGGTTGTGTGGCGGACGCGGTTGACGAATACCTCTGCCTCGGTGTCAGTATTGCGCTCCTATGCTTGGTAAATTTTGTGGAAGGAATAATATCTATGTTCGGAGATGAGTACCTAAGAAGACCCACACCATCTTATCTTCAACGCCTACTCGATGTAGGAGAGCTACGCGGATTTCTCGGGATGATAGGAAGCATCGATTGTATACATTGGGAGTGGAAGAACTGCCCCACCGCTTGGAAAGGGCAATATATAGGTGGATCTGGAAAGCAAACCATCGTTTAGAAGCTGTAGCTTCACATGATCTATGGATTTGGCACGCATTTTTTGGACCTCCAAGTACCTTAAACGATATCAATGTTCTTGATCGCTCACCAGTTTTTGATGATGTATTTAGAAGGTCGAGCTCCAAGAGTAAATTACTTTGTCAATGGACGCGAGTATCATTTGGCTTATTATCTCATTGATGGTATTTATCCAAAATTGGCTACTTTTATACAATCAATTCCATTTCCACAAGGTCCGAAAGCATCGTTATTTGCTACATACCAAGAATCTGTCAGGAAAGATGTGGAGCGTGCTTTTGGAGTCTTGCAAGCTCGATTTGCCATTGTCAATAACCCGGCTCTTATTTGGGATAAGGTAAAAATAGGAAAGATTATGAGAGAGTGTATTATAGTGCACAATATGATTGTAGAAGACGAACGAGATGGATACACTCAGTTTGATGTATTAGGATTTGAACAGGGAGAAAGAACTAGAACTTCCCAAGTGGATATGACGTATTCTACAGATATGCCTACAAATCTCGGCAATATGATGGGCATTCGAAATCGAGTTCGTGATAGAACGATACATCAACAATTAAAAACTGATTTTGTTGAGCATATATGACAAAAATTTGGCACAAATGGAGATTACAACAATTAAAAATTTATGATTTGCAAATTTATGTTTTAACTTTTTATTCTATCTTTAAAATTTTATGAAATGTAATATAATTTATATTTTATAAAAATGTTTTATGTTTTCAAATTTGTTAAAAAATAACTATAAAAATATTATTAATTTAATTTTGAGAACCCTTTTGAGGTTGTAACTAATGGAGGCCAAAAAATTGTAAACACAATTAGTGGGTTCTAAACATATTTTTTATTATTTTTTTAATATTATAAAATTGGTTGAAAACCCTATCAAAACCCTAACCAATATACATGCTCTAAGTGTCCACATCAAAATCATAAGAAAAACATTACCAATTAGTCATATCAAATTATTAGTTTGCATGATCAGTTTTTTTTTTATTAGTTTACCCAATTATAAATCAAAAGTATGGTAGCGGCTAATCTCCAATGTTCTCAAAATTTTTTTTTTTTTTTTGAAAATCATGTTCAATATTTATTCAAGAAGAGATCTTTACGTTCAGATGATTAACAATAAATACTTTTATGAAAAAAAAATTATTATCAATGATTACAAAATAAATATTTTTAGAGAATGGCATTTTTTTTATTGTACTTGTAGTTTTTTTTTATTATTACTCAAAAACGTCCCGCCTACGCGTAGACAACATATATTTCGACCAAAACCAAGAAAAAGACAACATATATAAGTTTTTTTTTTTTTTTTTTTTGCCTCCACTCAGTTCAGGTCTTCATATATAAGTTTTGTCAACATATATAAGTTAATATATATTTTTTTTAAATAGTTGTTGTCGCACATATATAGTCCATTTGTTTTTTAACATTTGTTCGCTTTTATATGAACACAAAATACGTTTCTGTTATCATCGAAAAATAACATGTTACTTTTAATCTTTCCATAATAATCTATCGACAATAACCTATCCACTAATAACCATCCAAAATTCGTTGTTCTTTAGTATATGGTATATATTGCATATTGAATGAATATCTGGTCATTATTGAAAAATAAACTAAATAACTTTTTCGTAACCTCGTGATCTGAAAATGTTTAATTGTTTTTGTATTGAATCTAGGGTCCTTGAATATATTGATATTTTGAATACTTGAATCTTCCATGCCAATAGATATTTTGTATATATCTAGGCTAATTTTGGTTAGCTGTCATCATCACAAATTTTTTAAATTTTTTTATTTATTTAATTACTCTATACTCATTACCATTTAACTAATTTTGATTACTATCACTCTAATTCCCAAACACATTAAAACAATTCTAAACTTACCAAAATTAAAATATTTTGAACTCCTAAACTTGCCAAAACTCAAATACATTTTAAAATTTCTAAACTAAAATCATACTAGGTGAATGATCCGCACCGTGTCCGAGTATAAATTTGTTTTATGAAACTAAATGCGTTTTATTATCTAATTTTTATACAAAAATAAGGTGTATATAATATATGTATTATGGTGTATAATATGTGGGTTATCATTAAAGATGTGGCAAATGAAGCCAATCAACTTCAATAAATTCATGTATTGTTGTTGCAGAAAATTATATTAGGTGAATCTGTGATTGCTCTTAGCATAATCCTGATAGCTATAAGATTATTCTACGTAAATATAAGTGATTAAATTTAGGGTTAATCCTCCATATACTAAAGAGAAACATTTTAAATTACTTTTTCTAAAGTGTCAATCTCACATATTTTCTAATTTTTTTTAATTCAAAAATATAATATATAGAAACAAAGTAATTTTTTTTTAGTAATTTCCAACTACTTTGGTTCGAGTTTGTATAATTAAAATTTGTTTAAGGTAATTTAGTATATATTTTTTTTTACTCATTCGAGTTATTATATATTTTTGTTCTGGTTGGAACTGGTGAATTATGATTTGGTTCGGTTCAGTTTATGTATTATTTTATTCATAGTTGAAACACATTATTATACAAAATAAAAAGTATTGCAAATTTGAATATACACAAATTTAAAATTTTGTTTTTATATGTTCATTTCATTCCGCGCAGAGCGCATGTACTATTCTAATTAATTAGTAAAAGTGACAACTGAGTGAGGAAAAACATAAAGGTAATTCAAAATAAAAAAAGTGATGGAAAATATAAAGGTATTTGGCAATAGGTTTATCATATTACTAAAAATATATTTATCCTTTGTTATGGAGCCCAATTTCCCTTATAGTTAAAGTGTATAACAATTATTTAATTTTTGAAAGAAAAACATGTGGTTTATATGATTGTTAATTTTTTCACCTACCCCAAATTTCCGCCAATATGTTGTTAGAGTTATGATTTTTTCTGTTTGCTTTCTTCTCTATTCTCTCCTATCCTTTTTTTATTTAAACTTTGATGTTTTTGTTTTCTATTTACTAATTTAATTATTTTTTGTGAGTTTTGTAGTAAAATTTATTTTCATTTGTGAATACTTTATTTGTATTTTAATTTTTATGATACACAATTTTATATAAAATAAGTTATTTTGAATATTATAGTTTTTAATCAAATTTATATAGTTATCACATAATAATTTATATTTTTGGATAATATTTTATCAAAATTCTGTTTCATAAATTTTGTTATTTAAACACTAAACTACACTTTTTATTTCGCTTATAGCATTAAATACTCTAGGCATGACTCTATATAGTATAACAGAAAATTAAATGTTTACTAATGCTTACAAAAATAATTGTGGGGACTTGGACTATCACACGTGTGTTATGTGGTGCTTGTTTCAAAATATAGATTGACGGTGATGGATTTTGAGAGATTTTTGATTCGGTAACGTGAAACTTCTCATGTCGTCTTCTCATATGAATCCTCTTCTCCAATTTATTCTATTTTGTGTTAAAATAACTGTTTCCCACCAAAATCCTATTAAACCATTGATATATACCCTAACTCTTGAGAAACGATCGACTTCTAAATTATGTTTGTTATGAAATATTGTGATTTGGTCGAAATATTTAAAGGTGAGTGAAAAGAAAGAAAATTTAAGTAATGTCGCTTTCAAAAATATTTAAAAAACATCATTAAAATTATATTATTAATTTAAAATATCATTTAAGGTTTGTTAGGAGTCAAAACACTTTTTAAGATTTAGAGTTCAAAAAATCTTTAATTAAAAATATTTTTAAAATAAACAACTCATAATAACATTTTTGACATGAACACACCAAAAATGACATTTATAAAACTGTCACGTCTAAGGAAGGGATCATGTTTTTGGAATTGATATAAAAAAAATCTTGCCACACCTTATGATATCCACCAATTTTTTTAAAAACAGAGAATTTTCTAAAATATTTTGTATAAAATTTAATATAATTGGATTAGCTAATATAAATTTGTAAATTGTGCACGCTTTAAGAAGAAAAAACGTTGCTTTGTTATTGCTTATCATTTGAAAAATATATTATTGTTTTGTATTGGTGAGTTGTCATGAATGTTTGAGATTGGATTGATATGGGTACAATAATAAAAAACGTTGCAATTAGCATTGGAGATTATCTCGGGATTTTTTTTGTTCCATTTTTTTCCTCTTATTGATGAAAGTTTTTCGAAAAAAATAAAAATCTTAATTTTGGTTATTACTTATCATTTGAAAAACAAATTCAATAAGACTTTTGTCATGTCATATTTTTAGTGAAAACATGTCATCATTTTTTATTTCCA
This sequence comes from Arabis hirsuta, assembly GCA_964056655.1. Taxonomy (NCBI): domain Eukaryota; kingdom Viridiplantae; phylum Streptophyta; class Magnoliopsida; order Brassicales; family Brassicaceae; genus Arabis; species Arabis hirsuta. The sequence goes on along the minus strand of OZ053298.1, from coordinate 39,733,491 downwards.
TGTAATAGTTTTAAACCAATTAAATTAAAACACCTAAGTTAAGTAAATAATAGTACTTTAATTTTAATAGGAAGAGGATAATTGAATTTGAACAAAAAATTAACATATATTCCAAAGTTTGATTAATTTTAAAATAAATAAAAATTAATTTGATTATGTTTTGAAAATCTATGAGCATGTAAAACCATTTTCAAATTTTTTGAGAAATGCCACTTTTGATATACCACTTTTTAAAAATGCCACATTTTCAAAATCTTTGTAAAAATACCACTTTTTCAAAATTATTTATTCATTATATTATTTATGTTTGGGTTAACTATGTTGTATTAGGATTTAGTTTTGAGGGTTTAGAGTTTGTTAGGGGTCCAAATATTTTTTAGGGTTTAGAATTTTAAGATTTAGGTTTTAAAAATCTACAATTAGTTATATTTTCATAAACGTACAATCCATTGTGGTATTTTTGAAAAGTGGCACACCAAAAATGACATTACTGCAATGGTCCCAACCATTTATCATATATATTTTTACATATATAATTAGATACATTTAAGTTAAATAAATATTCATTTTTTTATTTTTAAAAATTTGTTTGAGCAACTAAAAATTTGTATTAGATTTTAGCAATACATCTAACAATATATTTAGCAATTCATGAGTTCGGTTCGGTTTCACATAATTGGAGTTTGGTTTAGATAATTTATTACACAAATTTCGAAACTTCTTCGAGGGTATTATTCTAGTATTCATAGTTATAGGAAGGAAACCTTAATAACCCCATGGTTTTGTTTGTTTTTTGATAAATTTAAAGCCTAAGTACTTTTAATATATGGAAGCCCATTAAGCAGATTATGAGGGAAAGAGGCCCAATTTCTGGAATCATGTCAGACCAGATGAGATGGAGCAGATGGAAGGAATGACAAATTGATAATGGTAGAGTCGTAGAGAGCGAGCGTCATATGTTGCAACATTAGGGAGGTTTTGGATCCAAATGGCACTCCGTTTTCAGTGCGATTGCGATTTAAGTGAGGGAACGATGTGATTTAGAAGCGATGCGATTAGTAAACTTGTGAATGATTGTATGATTTGGTTGCGATGCGATTACCTATATTTTTGAATATCAATACGATTATAATGCGATTAGAATGCAAAATCACTAAAAAAGATATTTATTTATTTTTATAAACATAAATTTTAAAATAATTTTTTTTGATAACTAGTAAAAATTACAAATAACAATTAAATTTTGTAATACCCCAAAAAATCGATTCCGCATTGTCTTTCAAAAAACATGATTCCATATTTTTTTGCCAAAAACGTGATTTTGTAGTTTTCGCTAAAAATACGATTTCGATTTCCCGCCAAAAACAAGATCATGTACTTTCCGTCAAAAATGCGATTCTATATTTTCCGCCAAAAGCGAGATTCCATGTTTTCCTGCCAAAACGAGATTTCGTGATTTTCCGTAAAAAAATGTGATTTCGCATTTTCCTCCCAAAACGTGATTACATATTTTTTTGCCAAAAAACGTGATTTTGCATTTCCACCCCAAAAACGTGATTCCATGTTTATCCGCCAAAAACGTGATTTCGCATTTTTCTGCCAAAAAGTGATTCCGCATTTTTCCACAAAACGCGTTTCCACGTTTCACGCCAAAAACGTGTTTTCGTGTTCTCCCGCCAAACACGTGTTTTCATGTTCTCCCGCCAAAAACATGTATTTACGGTTTTTCACCAAAATGTTTCCATCCTTTCTTGTTTAAAATGAGATTCTGCGTTTTTCCGCTAAAAACATGACTATGAGTCTTTCTGTCAAAAGCATGATTCAATATCTTCCCGCCAAAAAGCGATTACGAATTTTCCACCAGAAATTTGAAAATAGTGTTTCTCATCAAAACGTATTTCTCTCTGTGGTCTCTCTCTCGGATTCTTCGGGGGAAGAAGAAGCAGAGAAAAAGAACAAAAAATGACGGTGAAGAAGAAGTGGGACGCTAATCTATCAACCTTGGAATCAGTCTTAGAAGAATTGAAATCCGATGAAACAAATCGGAACAAGATCAATTTCATTCTCTTCTTAGCCAACGATGATCCCGCCACAAATCGCAGCTGGTGTCCAGGTCTGTGTTTTTAGGGTTAATTCGATTCGATCTTTTCTTTTTTGATTTTCTTTCTCATGGTGTGTTTTTATTGGTAATCAGATTGCATTAGAGCTGAACTTGTGATCTACAAGAATTTAGAGAAATTTTTTTTCGCCGACACCAACCACATGATTCCGGTAAGAACTCCGGTAATTAAGAAAAAACCATTAGGTTAGTGAATTCAATTTGTTGATTGTTGTGCATTTAGGTTTTGTTATGCAGCAAATTACTGATGAGATGGAGACTAAAGAATATTCTCATATTCTCATATTCTTCCCAGCTGCTCTCTTTTTCGTGTTAGTGTCTCGAGCCAGGAGTGCCAAGAGTGAAGTGGCATGGCATATTGCTATGATTCTTTTAAACCCTTGTTTAATCCTTATTGATAATGGTCATTTTCAGGTTTGTATTCACCATTGTCTCTATTTGTTTTGTGGTTATGTACCATTGATGATTCTCATTATAATATGGTTTTTTTTTAGTACAATTGCATCAGCTTGGGACTTACTGTGGGTGCTATTGCTGCCTTTTTCAGCCATCTACTTGGTAAATGTCTAAGACGGAAAAGCCCAATACTTGCTGTGCTAAAGCTGGGAATTGCAGTCATAGTGACATTTGTTATTGTGTGGTGGCCATGGCCATATTTGCGTCTTAATGGTAAATACATATTTCATAATTTCTCGAGAAAGAAAAACGAACCATTTGTCTTGAACTATTTTCTGTGGTAGAACTAAGAAATTGTGCTTCTTGTTTCCTCCTCTGATGTGAATTGCACATAGTCGATCGTTCATATTCATTTTCTTGCTAATTAATGTGAAGAAAATTGCTGGTGATGCAGGTTCTCTCCCGTCTTGCTCCATTTGAGAGGGGAATATATGAGGATTACGTGGATATTTTTAGTGCTAGTTGCTTCCATTTTTATGAAAATTATAGTAAGAATACTCTCCTTAAGTTGGAATATTACGACAACAAATGGTTCTTGAAGGAAAAGAAAAAGAAAAGTATTGTTTCCAAACAAAATCAAGGAGCTTATTGGAAAAAATTTGTTACTAAGGAAAAGAGACATGATCTGTAAAAGATATTTTGCTCAAACACAAATCTCTTATCTCCCATTCTCATCTTCATGCCCCTTTTCGATTAAACATATGTGAGAAGACAAAAATAGCCCTACTTTTATTTATCTGTTTATGCAAAAAAATTTTAAAAAAAAATTGGGGTTTCATTCCCCTTTTTTTGGCCTCCGCGGGAAAAAAATACAAAAATACCGGGCAGCAGATTCGCGTCGGAAAAGGAGCTTTCCGTCGCCGTCGAGCTCTCTCAACTCAACCGCCGCCATTTTTTTGCCTCCGTGGATCTGCATTGAGCCAAGATCCAGGTACGTTCTTCAATTGATTTAGTTTTAGATTTGCAAAATTGGATTTCATTATGCACATTATTTTGGTACGCACATTGGGTGTTTGAGAATGGTTTGTGGGTCGATTAGGAGTGGTAAGAAATGGATATCAGTGGTTGAATCGTAATGAATTGTAAATTAGAACCCGAAACGATCCAATTTGAGTTCTTGCGATAGGAGGAGAGAGAAGTGGGTATAACTGGTATAACTGATTGTAGTGAATTAGTGAGTTTTGTGTATTGTTTTGGTAGGAAACAATGAGCAACAATGTCAGCATACATTTTAAATGGCAAGGTCGCATGTATAGTATATTGTTGAAGAAATCAGTGGAGAAGATAACTTTGTCAATGGTAGAAGCTAGGATATACAAGAAGCTTGCGTTAGATGAAAATGAGGTTAAATTGCAATTTAGTTACATTCCACTACTGGTTCGATGTGAGGAACAACAGGCTATTTGTGATGATGAGGATCTGTATGTTTATCTAATGTTCATTGATAACGAGAACCGTAGATGCTTTTTGTTTGTGGAAGTCATCACTACTTCGGAACTTCCCGAACAACTGTCGAGAGCGGGGAAAAGTTCATTTGGTATGAACTATGAGAAGGCAACTGATGATGAAATCGGAGCTAATGCCATTACTCTCTACGTAGAAAAAGAACAAGCAAAACAACTAGAGAAGGATGATGATGATGATGATGTCTCTAATACTAAAGAGGGTGGAATTGTAACAAGTGATGAAGTTATGAGTGATGAAGGTATGAGTGATGAAGGTATATGTAGATTGGATAGAGATAGGGATGATCAATATGTTGAGCCTCCACCTGTTGTAGAAGCTAGCCAGTCGTTTATAGAGCCATGGGAAGATGGTTTGGGTTTGAGTCTACTTCAAGAATTTCCAAATAAGAAGGCATTGCAATCTGTGGTGGATAAAGCCTCATTTCTTAACAGTTATGGTTTTGTTATTAAAAAGTCGGATCGGAGCCGTTTAGTGCTAAAATGTACTAAAGAAATATGTAAATGGGGTTTACGAGCCACGAGGATTGTAAAGACTGATATTTTCTCGGTTAGAAAGTACACGAAGATGCATACATGCTCTCGGGCTACTCAGAGTAGAAGCAACAACAACATGAAGAGGCACGGCACACCAGAATTAGTTGCAGCTCTTTTGCATGATGATTATCCAGGACAAATGGAAACTCCATCTCCTAAAATTATCATGGATCTTGTGAAGACAAAATTAGGTGTCACAATATCATACTCAACAGCTTTGAGAGGGAAAAACCAAGTTGTTAGTGATTTACGTGGTAACCCGGAAGAAAGCTACAACATGTTGTATTGTTATTTGCACATGTTAGAGAAGGTAAATGATGGTACAATAACACATGTGAAATTGGATAAGGAAAGCTCCAAATTCATGTACCTATTCATAGCTTTGGGAGCTAGCATTGAAGGGTTTAAAGTAATGAGGAAAGTGATAATTGTGGATGCAACGTTTCTGAAGAACGGATATGGCGGTGTTCTAATATTTGCCTCAGCTCAAAATCCTAATCGTCACCATTATCCCATAGCGTTTGGTGTACTCGATGGTGAGAATGATGCAAGTTGGACTTGGTTTATGGAGATGCTTAAAACTGTTGTACCGGACTCTTCTGAATTGGTGTTTATCAGTGATAGAAATGCAAGGCTCATTGGCGCCATAGCTAATGTGTATCCCAAGGCTCATCATGGGTATTGTATATGGCATTGGTCTCAAAATGTGAAAGGTCATGCTTCTAATGTGAACAAAGATGTAGTCGCATGGAGATTCATGGAGGTTAGTAGGCAGTACGCAGTGGTTGATTTCAACTATACCTATCTTTCTTTTAAGACGAGATATCTATCTGCTGCCAAGTATCTAGAGGAGAGTACCAAGAAAGAAAAATGGGCAAGGTGTTGTTTTCCAGGGGGAAGATACAACTTAGACACAAGCAACTGTGTGGAATCGTTGAATAGTGTTTTTAAGGATGCAAGGAAGTACTCTTTAATATCCATGCTTGATGCGATCATTAAAACATTTTCAAAGTGGTTTAATGAACACCGGAAGGAGGCGGTGGCTGGATCGATTGAACATAAACTGGTGCCTCTTGTGGAGAATTGCATGCACAATTTATGGGTTGTTGTTGAGAAATTGAATGTGACGGAGCTAAACACTTTTGAGCTTGAATACCATGTCATTGATAGTGATGGAAAGTCTTATTTGGTGAACTTGCTCTCAAAAAGTTGCAGTTGCAGGGTGTTCGATATTGAAAGGTATCCTTGTATGCACGAACTAGCCGCTTACATTGAATTCCTAAAGCATGAAGACAAAGGTCGTGATATCCAATTACATGAGTTGTGTTCAGAATATTATCTGACCGAGTGGTGGGCAAAGGCGTATAATAGGACAATCTATTTAGTGCCGGATAGGTCTCAATGGGATGTCCCAGATGACGTCAAAAGCAAACAAATCATACTTCCGGATCGGTAAAAAAAAAAAGGAAGAAAGAAAGTCAAAAGGTTACCATCAGCTGGGAAAAGGCGTCTGAGGACGAAAAACAAAATGCGGCCGAGACAACAACTCCACTAGTTAGCATTTGGAACTCGATTTGGTATTTGATTATTATGGCTTAATACATCAATGTTTCTTATTTGGTTGTTATTTGGAACTCCAATGTTTGATTATTATGTCTTACTGTAAAACTATGTGTTGATGTATTCTTTATTTCTGTGGTAATTGGTAATACTGGTAGAGCTAGTATAACTTACAAAGAACTTGGTAAAACTGGTAGAGCTGGTATAACTAACAAAGAACTTGGTCGTGAGATTTTGGTTTTCCTTTTTTTCGAAACCAATAGTTACAATGTTTAGTAAGGAACACAGTCCACTTATAAATGATAAAAGGATGAATTAACTATAAAATAAGAAATTTAAAAACTATATCAAAGTATGAAAGATTTCCAAACTATATCAAACTACACAATATATCCCTTATACTTTTTAGCTCACTTATACTATTATGATGAAAAATTTCCAAATTGTTGTTTTTTAAACATATGAATACATAAAACACTCATAACTACATGTTTATCGACTAAATTCATTTGTAAAACTAGAAAAACGAATTAAAGGGTTAAGTAATACTGATTAAAGTGAAAAATAGCAAAAGTAATACTATGTGGAACTTTGGTACAACTAGTATCTTGGTTACAACTATGTGGAATTCCCCCCCCCCTCAAAATGACTGCGCGCACACGTGATTGACGGCGCACACGTAGGTCGATCTCCACACACGAGAATTGAATTCAAAAATGCCCCAATTTTTTTGAGATTTTTGGGTTTCCCCCCCATATTTTGAAATGAGAAATTCCCCCCCCCCCCCCCCCCTCCCCCAGATTTTTGGGTTACGTGGGTTACGAGGGTTATGCAGGGTACGCGGGTTACGGTAGGGGTATGTGGGTTACGGTAGGGGTATGCGGGTTACGGTAGGGTACGCGGGTTATGGTAGGGGTACGCGGGTTATGGTAGGGGTACGTGGGTTATGCGGGTTACGTGGGTTACGTGGGTTACATGGGTTACACGGGTTACGTGGGTTACACGGGTTACACGGGTTACGTAGGTTACATGGGTTATGTGGGTTATGTGGGTTACGTGGGTTACACGGGTTACGTGGAGTAAGCCTCTCCCTACGCCATGAGATCTAGTAATTTTCTATGTTTTGGTTGTGTACGACTTGTCTTTGTTTTGGATGTGTAAGGTTGTGCTTGTGTAAGACTTCGCTTTGGCTTCTCTTTAATTTGGTTGTGTATGACTTTTGTTGTGGTTGGCTAATATATCCTAGTATTACCAGCATTACTAGTATTACCCGTATCAGTAGTATACTAAGTATTACCAGTATTACTAAACATTACCAGTATTACTAAGTTTAAAGACAACATAAAAACAAACAAAAGTACAAGTTTAAAGTACACTTGTACAAGTTCACACATCCGTGTCACCCGCTTCTCTAACAAGTTCAATCGAAAGTACAAGTTTAAAGTACAACTAAACATTTGCCTGTGACCGTGTCACCCGCTATGGTGGTGGTTCAGGAGATGGTTCAGCTGGTTCAGCATGCGCAGTACCAAGAGACGGACCTTTCTCTTGTGGGTCTGTCGCTTGTTGATCAGCATGCTCAGCTTCTGTCACTGTCAAACCTTCAGTGTTCATCGCTTGTGGCTCAGCATTAACCTACAATCGAATACTCTTGTGTAAGCAAGTAATTACTAACTGACCGTTCTGCGTATTACTAGTATTACTAGTATTACCAGTATTACTTAACTTACCTTTGTCTTCATAAACGCTTCCAATGGTTTGATTCTTTCTTCCAACCCATCAAACCTCCCCACAAGCGTATTCATCTTTTCTTGCATCTCATCTTTGAAGGTGTTAAAGATATCCATCCAATTCGAGTTTCCATGTGGAATTCCCTCGTTCACCATATTCTCAAGGAGGACTCCCTCGTTAACCATATTCTCAGGTTCTCCTTCTACTCCTCGGGACTGCACATCTTGGTTGAACATCTCTTCAAACCTCACAGTATAGCCTTGACGAAGACGCTCCATCCAAATTTCAATAACAACATCATGTGCATCATCGTCATCTTCTTGTTCGGTGATTCCAACAAGGAGAGACTCTTCTTCATCGGCTACAGTTGCTATGATACTAGCAATGTTCTGTGAACATAACAAAGCAGAAATATTAAATACATAACAACCCTCAACCAAAAATAATTCTTATGATAAGTAGAATAACTAAGAAACACTAACATCAGTTACACCAAGTGCATCATTTAGTCTCGAAAGAGGAAATCCTCTCGTATCGCATTTCTTGAACTTTCTCTTCCAAATCCTAGGACAAGAGACGTCTGCGCCTGGATTATCTACTACGAATTGATCCCTCAAATGTGGAAAAGCCTCAAATGGTAAAAGCTACACAACAAACATATGGTTAGAGTTAGCTTCAATTAAGACAAAGTAACGCATCCAATACCTCATTTACATTTTACTTACCTCGATAGGCATACAGAAAACCGAGATCGGCCATACTGCATTCTCTTTTGTCACGGCCCCGTCAAAATGACTCATCGTGTGCGCAATCGATCCGAGCATGCGATCAAATGAATATCTCCCCCAAGGAAACGACTCATAAATTGTAAGATCATTCACAGCACGTTGAAATAAGTCATCAATACTTGTAGCTTTTTCTCCAGCCTTTATCGGTGCTACAACAATGCTGGATAAGAAATAGAGAACAGCCATCTTCAACCTATCCTGAGACCGTCCTCTTGGTACCATTTTCTTCAGCTTTTCTCTCACATCTTCACGTTTAATCACTTTTTCTTTAAAATACTTCTTTACAAACGTCTTACTTCCAAGTGCTTCAACACCAAGTGGATAGTTTCGACAATCAAATCCAGATATCAATGCATGCTCCCTAATACTGTATCGGACGGGAACTCCATTAACAACGAACCAAATCTCCTTTTTCTTTTCGATGATAGCGGTTCGAAGAAAAAGCAACCACATGCCGTAGCCTTGTGGTTTTTCTCCCTTGGCAAGTGGAAAACGTGTTTGAACTGTCGATGGTTCTTAAACCAATCCCACTCATCATCGGTGAGAGGATGCTCCAACTCCTTGAACGTTGTCAAAACTTCCTCAATATGACACTTCGCCGATAACTTAATCTTCTTGTTATACTCCGACGTAGGGAAGTACATATTCATAGGTTTTACTGCAATTGGTTCATCATTAGCATCCTGCAACAAATAGTTCAAGAACCGCCGTCAAGTTATATAAGACATAGTTCTACCTACTTGTACCAGTTTTATCAAGACACATAGTTCAACCTAGTTATACCAGTTTTACCAATACATATAGTCCTATCTATTCAAATATACATCTTCTTTTTCTTGAGAAATACCTTAGGAGACTCGTTGTCTTCTTTTTCTTCTTCACTCTCAATCCACGGATGAACCCTTGCAACTTCCTCTCCTTCTTCATTCGTTTTTTCAACTTCCGGAAGACTAACTTCCTCTGCCTCGTTCCTTCCAACTTCTCCTCCTTCATCCTCCGCCGCCGGAACAGAGCTTTCCCCATCTTTCTTTTTCTTCCTTCTCGAATACGTTTTCGTTCGCACCATATTGAATCGAGAGAAGATATCAATTCGAGAGGGCTCGAGTTAGAAATAGAGGAGTACGAAGAACGGTTTTGATTTCGGAGATGATTTTGCCGGCAAGAGTGTTTAGGGATTTAATGATTTTGATTGGAATTGTTTGAGATTCTCGGGTCGATCCGATTTCGAGCGGGTTGGGAAGATAAAATTTGGGTATAAGGTGTAATTTTTTAGTTTTGGCTAGGGTAAGAAGGTAACTTACCTATTTTTCGGATTAAATTTAATTGAAACAAAAAATCATTTTAATGGGGGAGTTTTGAGATTATGTCATCTCAAAAGTGTCCTTTTGAGATGAATTCTCTAACGAAAATCATGTAAGATAGAAATTATAGTATCTTTATTGAAAAAGAAATGATTTTTTAAACTTCTCTTTCAATCAAATTCATGCAATTTTAGCAGGAAGAATACTCTTGTATGGTCTAAAATTTTAGCGAGAACAAAAATTTGGCACAAGTGAAGATTACAACTAAGTTAATTTATGATTTGCAAATTTATGTTTTAATTATCTTTATGTGATGTATGTTTAAAATTTTATGAAATACAAGATATTTTCGATTTTATAAAATAGAGTATGTTTAAAATTTTTAATTTAATAAATTATATTGAAAATAAAATAATTATAAAAATAATAATTTTTATTCTTAAGAATCTTTTTAGGATTCTAACCAATGGAGGAAAAAAAATTTGCAAAACAATAATGGAGTTCTTAATTTATCTTAATGTAATTAATATTATAAAATTGTTAAAAATCCCTAATTAGGTTTTTACAGATGGTCAAGTTGGGGGTTTTAAGTTGTTGGGTCGGCTCGGGTCAACCAAACTACCCAAGCTTGCAGATCAACCGTAGTGATGTTTTTTTTTTGTTTACTAAAACAACCGTAGTGATGTTATTGGTGGATGCGACGTGATGAACTGCTTTGATGCAAAACGTGTACTCTTTTTTCCGTCTAAGGATGATTAGATATAATTACCAAAGTTTGGGAATACATCATGCCAGAAAAATTGGATCCAAAGAAATCATAACGTGCACTCATGTTTGATTGTTATATATTTCGACAAAAAATATATTTTTATATGTAATGGCACGTGTTCTTCTGCGCAATATATGGGTAATTTCCTCGTTTTTATATAACTGTATTTGAATTTTAATAATTATTTTCCTTTTTTTGTAACTCTTAAACCAACAATTTTAGTAACTTCTTTTGTGACGAAAAGTAAATAATCAAAACTACAATACAGTATGTTACAACGTTCGATGATTGAATATTTTACGTGTGGAACATGAGCGTTGCATGTGCAACTCCTTGGGCGTGCTGGCACGTCCTTCCGCTTGATTTATGAATTCGAAATTTGCTGGCTTGATCTTCTCCAGATTCGAGCCACTCCTGTACAAGTTATATAAACCGAAACCATAACTAACCTTGTTGCTATCAAATACAAATCCACACAAGAAATAAGGGCGAATCAAATCTCCTCCGGTTCTCTCCTGCGATCAGGTTTCTTGCTATTCTCTTCCGTTTCGTCGCTTGCTCGGTGTCGTTAATGATCCGTTTTTGTATCCTTTTGATTTCTTATAATAGGATTTTGTTTTGTTTTTTCACATTAAAAACATAATTTAATATCTAACTAAAGACAAATCAACGCATATGAAAAACTATTGCATAATATAAACAGTCACAATTAATTTATACTTTGACATTTATACAAACTATATTCATATTTTATCTATAAATTATCTTGCTTATAAATAGTGTTTTGCTCATGTGATGTTAGAAGTGATTAATTTGATTAATTGAATGAGAATATTTTAGAAGATTTGAGTTTGGTGACGGAGTTAAATTTTTTGAGAATGAAGGGATGATTTAGATTTTTGATTTAAATCATATTATTTTTTAAAAAAAAAAATTGAGTTATATTAAAATGTATTGAATTTGTGTACTTCTTAATATTTTGTAAATATAGTATGATATTTAATTAGAAATATATATATATATATATATATATATGTATATACGTTTCCAACACGTATACACTTCCTAATATTTTTATTAAAAATCGCTTCTGCGTACCCAGTTCCGATTCCATGCAACGTAGGTTTATAAATTATTTAAAAAAGTTTTCCAGTAAAATAGAGAATGGGACCAATGAGTCTTTTTTTTGGTCGAGTTGTCCAAAAAATTTCAGATCTTTAATCTGGCTGTGAAGAAAAAACAAATTATAAGCTGAAAGTGTAGAGAAGTTGTACAGACTATACATTTGACATCAAGTGTTTCAAAATGTCACCATCACCATCATGTCTTCTTCTTGTTGATTGTCTATTTTCTTTATTTTGTCAGTTCAGTAAAAGGTCTGCTAAATGGTTGCTCAGAAAGGATTCACGGTGGATCTTAATAAGCCCCTTGTGTCTCAGGTAAATACTGGTTCCCAAGGATTTAAATAGTTTATGCCAACGTTGCGCCGAGACCATAATCACTCAAGATTGTCTTCTCTTCTTTCTTAGAGTTAATTAAACTTGTGTTCCCTCTTTTGCCATTGCTTTGAATGTTTTATAGGTTGGTCATCTTGGAGAAGCTTACGACGAATGGGTTCACCAACCTATCGTGACCAAGGAAGGTCCTCGGTTTTTCGAGAGTGACTTTTGGGAGGTACTTCATTTTCTTTTCTCCTTTTGCCATCTTTCATCGGTTTCTTTTCTCCTCCATTCTCTAACATATTTGCAATGAAACAGTTCTTGACCCTTACAGTTTGGTGGGCAATTCCTGTCATTTGGTTGCCAGTTGTAGTCTGGTGCATCTCAATGTCAGTAAGCATGGGCCATTCCCTTCCAGAAATCGTCACAATGGTAGTCTTTGGAGTATTTCTCTGGACGTTTATAGAATACATTCTTCACCGGTTCCTTTTCCACATGAAAACCACGAGTTACTGGTTCGTCTCTCTGTTACATTTCATATACTTAATAATTCGTACTTAGTATGAATCAACTTTATCCGGATTCCGTGTCAGATCCTAACATTATTGTGGAACCATTCCAGGGGAAACACTGCACACTATCTTCTTCACGGATTCCATCACAAGCACCCAATGGACCGCCTTCGACTCGTCTTTCCTCCTCTTGCAACAGCGATTTTATGTGTTTTTGTATGCATTCTAACCATCCACAACATTATCCCACTATTATATATATTTTTGGCACAGATAAACCTTAAACACCAAACCATAAACCATCGGTTTTTTTTTTTTTTTTTTTTTGTGACAGTTCTGGAACCTCGTAAAGTTTTTCGCAACCCCTTCAACCACACCTGCATTGTTTGGAGGCGGATTACTCGGGTACGTGATATACGATGTCACTCACTACTACCTTCACCATGCCCATCCAACTATATCAGTGACCAAAAATCTCAAGGTAAAACAATGACACAAGGGAACATCTTTGTTTTCTGTTGTATCTGGACCGTAGTCTTCTACTAATCCCGCAAGATTAGTTATAGAGAGTTGTCTGGTTAAAACCAGTGGACTTATTCGTTACGTTTTCTAATGAATTTCTGCAGAAATACCATTTGAAACATCACTTCAGAATTCAGGATAAGGGATTTGGTGTGACTTCGTCGTTATGGGACATAGTGTTTGGGACACTTCTCACCACAAAAGCCCCTAAAAGAGATCAACAGAACTAAGAGGCAAAACGACAAAAGGATATTTAATGTAAAATTTAATCATCTTTGTGCATTTATTCATTTGGATCAGTGTCTTTGTTAATCAATGCTTCACATCCCTATTTAATAGTTTTGGTATGTAGCCAAAGCAATCAATAATGTATTTGCTAACATTTATATCTTGAATGTTTATCAATTTTTTCTTATGAAAATTGCGAAGGATGAAAAATATTTAAAACACACAGAGAAATGGCATGCAAGATATGATGATTTTTTTTATTATCATTTTATTTTCTAGTAAAATATGCAGATGCACTGATGATTGGACAATTATTTAATCGTTAATCACCTGCCAATTAATCATATGCAATTTTGCACTCTGGCATTGAGGAGAGTGTTTAATAATTGTTCCATAGCCGTAATTGCATAGAGTGTTTAAACAGTTGTATTCCGTCAACTGTTCCATAGCTGTAAATGTTGCTTAGTTAATTATGGTATTCTGAAAAACAGTTTTTTTTTTTTTGTTCGGCTTTGACTTGTGTTTTTGGGATTTAACTAAGCACTCGGGTCCAAGCCAAACGTGTAGATATTTGTCCAAATGTTGGGTACATTTCTTGTGCCACAGCCTTTAACTTGAATTGATCGTCATTCGTTCATCGTTGAAGTTTTGATGCTTCTTCGATTTTCGCCAAAAGATAAACGAGACTAAGGCTAGAGCCTAAGACATAATTGGGGCTCTACATGGGTTTAAGCGGGACGGAATCGCATCACAGGGCAATGGTTAGACTATTTTATGGATAACTACGTTTGGATTTTAAACTACCTTTTTTTTTATCAGAGATATTTAATCTATAATATTATTATAAATAATGATTTTTTTTGCTAAAGGCCTTTATTATTAAGGTCAAAGCCATTTGGTCTAATGGTTAAGACTTTAAAGGCTTCTACATTAACTCTGAGGTTCGAAATCCAGACAATACAGTTTTTTGCAGATTAATGGAGGAAATTTTCGAAGGTTCCAGAGTTTACAAGTTGAGCCATTCATCGTCTATGGAGGCCATGTCCATCGTTGGTATGTCGTACATTCAAAGTTGTTCGTTGGGGAGAGTCTGTCTATCATTGAAGATGTCATACATGCGAAACCATTTGTCGGAGAGAGCTTGTTCATCATAGAAGATGTCGGGGAGAGCTTATTCATCATAGAAGAAGTCGTACATAGAGAACTGCATCATAGAGACATATGTGAAAGATGTTCATCCTAATCATATAGGTTGTGTTAAAAAAAACACTTTTGTTGTAAATAATGATGGATCGATCAAATTAACTATTTGAAGAACACATGCGTTTATGATGGACGATTTCAAAAATGAAACTCTTCTCGCAATAGACAAATTCAAGATGAACGATTTTACCTACATTACATCCACGGTAGACATCTTTGTCTGTAGACCACATCAAACAAATCCATTTAGAGAGTACTAGAAAACTCTAAAAATGTCATCCATTGTTATGCATAAATTATACTGTTGTCAAAGCCACACAATACTTTTTGAATTTCAAAAGGTATCAAAATTCTGTTGTATAAAAGACAACCACTCCATTTTTTTCTATCGCCCCAGATAACGTCAAGGGCAACATAAATAAATATATAACAAATTTCACACCTCCCACAAACCAATCTTGCAAACAAGAGAGTACAAGGTATTAAAACTTCTCGCAAGTTCAAAACGTGAACAATTAGAGGCAAATGCTTATAGTTGCTGGCTTGCAGCATCAAACAGCCTTATTTTTATCAGCAGTGTTAGTTGAAAAAAAACAACAATTCAACATAATTTAGTTTCTTAAAATATATATACAAGAAGGGAAGAGTTAGAATTAGCATAAGTTTAATTAGAGTACTAGAAACCTCTAAAAATGTCATACATTATTATGCATAAATTATACTTTTTTCAAAACCACACAATACTTTTTGAATTTCAAAAGGTATCAAAATTCTGTTGTACAAAGGACAACCACTCAATTTTTTTCTATCGACCCAGATAACGTCAAGGGCAACATATATAAATATATAACAAATTTCACACCTCCCACAAACCAATCTTGCAAAGAAGAGAGTACAAGGTATTAAAACTTTTCGCAAGTTCAAAACGTGAACAATTAGAGGCAAATGCTTATAGTTGCAGGCTTGCAGCATCAAGCAGCCTTACTTTTATCAGCAGTGTTAGTTGAAAAAAACAACAATTCAACATAATTTAGTTCCTTAAAATATATATACGAGAAGGGAAGAGTTAGAATTAGCATAAGTTTAATTTTCCAAACACGGTGAAGCTCAGTTATTCTTAAAACAATAAGAATTGGATCATTGAAACACCTTTACAAGCTAATGATTCTGGTATGGCATACAGTGCTTTGAAGTAACTAACTGCAGGAAAAGAATCCATGCGCTTTAGCCACTTTGTTGTAAGCTTATGTAGGCCAACTCACACCAGTTAAGATTAGTTCATGCGTAACTCTGTTACGAAAGTGAAATGATGTAATTGATCCTTTCTACTACGTGGTAGCTTTGGTGCAGTCAATTATCTTTTCGTTCACCATGTTTATAGAAGCTGTGTTTCTCTCTTACACCGGGTTTTTTGTTAGTGAAGCAACTCCTACAGAGTTGAAGTTAAATAATGCTTCTCATTGCAAGTTTTTGGTCTTCTGATCGCGTCTTTTCCAAGAGCAAAACCCTCTCATGACATGTTGTTGATAACGACTACGGCCTAGTGGACAATAGATTTTACGACATCTCCTCCATTGCTCTGCATCTCCAAGTTTAAACCTGTAAGAGAATGTTGTTTAGACCATCATTGTTTTTTAAGTAATCTGATAAGATAGTGGAAAAGCTCATATAAATAGATACACACAAATTAGCCATCATATTATTCAACGAAGAAACTCAAAACAATTAGTCCTTAATCCTCAAATAAACCTTAAACCGAGTTATTTAGTGAAAAACAACCTACTTTGGTTATTCTTTGGAAGTCATATGCGCAACGACTTCATCTGTCTTATGATCAGCTTGAATCATTTGGATTTGTACTCATGAATCATTTTGTGAAGTTGTCATTTTAAGGTACTAAAGAGTAAAGTTTGATGAAAACAAAATAAGTAAGAAACCAAACCACCAAGGTTAGTAACATATTATTCATACTCGGTAGTAAAATGGAAGAAGATAAGAGCACTTGCAAATTATATTCAGGAACAAAATCTTACATCTTTAGATGATATTATTTGAGATTGAGGTCTCATCAGTATTCTTTGAGGGTCTCATCAGTATCCATACTTAAAGCAGAACAAGTTTGAATAGGCCGAGTGTGGTAAGTGGTAAATTAGTTAGCAAACAAGAAATTTTTTGGAAACTTAAAAACTTATAAGCATGAGGGATTTTTTTGTATTGGCAGGCGTGTTTGAAGTAACCTGGAAGCATTGTTAGAAGCACCTAGATAAAGAAGACCAAAACTTGAGGTAAAATTCTCTTGCTAATCACGACTTGGTTGAATTTATGATTGAGAAACCAATGTGAAAGAAACAAACCAAAATTTGTCCCAAGAGCTAATTAAGTAAATTAATTTGTTCCAGAAGCACTTTTAAAATGACAAAGGGAATAAACAAGAGGCAACTTAGTACCTTGATTTGCAATTTTGTCACTGCCTTAATCATAAATCTGTCATATTGAGTTAGGAAAAAGAAACTTGCACCATTTCAAGGTGAACATAGTTCCTCACAAGCATTGTTTCCACATATAATTAGAAAATAACAATTTATATCCATTTGTAGAAGTTTCCTGAGACTTAAAGAAGACAAATTACCCAAAAAAAACCCATTTCATGTCAAGTATGTTTATAATCATATAAACTAAAACAAAATTTGGGTATAAACATATTACCATACCTCAAGAATTGCAGGCTCAAGAATACACATTACTCCGACAATTTTGTAAATTAACATATTTTTAAGGAAGATAGAGAAACATATTTTTAAGGAACATATTTTTGTAATTTTACATGGAAGAGAGGTAATTCTTCCACTAAAAACCACTAACTGATGAGACGGTGTGGTCGTAAAAATTTATGGCATTAACGTTGTCCAGGATTTCTCCTTGGTATCGAAATCGGTATGTATAAGTATCAAACATTCGCAACCTTCATTAGATCAGAACGAAATTATAAAACTAATCCATCGATTTCTGTGAATTACCTGATTATAGATGCAAATTTAGCGTCAAATCGTTTTTCTTCCTCGCTAGTTGAAGGAATTTCTAATGGTGTTCCTCTCATTGGAAGGTAATTTCCATCATAGAATTCTTCGCTTCCCGGCTCTTGTATTACGAAACTGAATGAAAGACGAATCGGTTTGTCTATCAACGATGAAAATAAAATTTTGTTAAAAAAAACAAAAAAACTGAAAAAGTCTTAGTGGACCACGTGTCAGATTTTGACTTGTTGACGTGTCAAGCTGCTGGAGAGGGATGATTGTCCTTTTATATATAGGTGATGCACGGGTTTCGTTGAACAAGTATTTTAGTTTTGTTGTTTACACATCTATTTTTTATGTATTTTTATTTGGTTTATAGTTTTCTGTTATAATTTTTTTTTAAATCATATATATGTCTTATAGTTGATAATCGTATTTATTCTTTCTTTTTAGTTTAAATTTGTTTATATTTTTTTGGGTTTTCTGCAGATAAACCCTCCAAGTAATAGTCAACCCGCAATATAATCGTTCGGGTCTGAAATATTGAAGAGCTTTTACGCCTACAAACCTTAGAGTTCCTAAATTTTAAGAGTAGATTTGGCCATTTGGGTTTTTCATTTCAAAGACTTCGATTTGATATGTAAATTTTGTGGTTTGAAAAATTGAGAAAGGTTATATTGCGGGTTAATTCTTACTTAGAGGGTTGACCTGCATTTATTTGCAGAAAGGTTATATTGCGGGTTAAAATCGTAAATCCTAACCACTTGGAGGATTTATTTGCAGAAAACCCAATTTTTTTCTTATGTATATTTTCTCAAATTTTATCTGCAAACAATATTATTGATTCTTGTGTATATTTGAACATATACTATATGTATAATTAGTGTACTATGTGTATGTATAATTTAAACTTTTTTTTTTTGGTAAATAACCTCCCAGTTTTTTTAATTAAAAATCAAAATCAATTACACACACTTGTCTTGGCCAAGGCGGTCCAGAGACATCTTCTTTCAAGAGCTCGACAACATCTGTTGGAACAACATTAAAAGCATGAAATCCTAAAGGTAATGTGAACGCATAGTTTGCTAATCCATCTGCCAGACGATTAGCCTCCTTATACACATGAGAAACTCGGACTGTCCAATCCTTCGATAAAAAGCCATGGCACAAGCATACGAGGAAGGACAAGGGATGTGATCCACCAATCCCTGTTGTAAGAAAACCTACCATCATCTCTGAATCAACTTCTAGCTCCAGTCGTGTAATCTGCTTCTCCCAAGCTATGTATAGGTCGTAGTATACTCCCCAAAGCTTTGCCAGCGGAGCCGAGCATCTCCCAAGGTTGATAGCAAACCCTCCACACCACTCCCCTTCTTCATTACGCAGCGCTCCACCTGCCGTTGTTGAACCCGGGTTCCCATGTGAAGCTCCATTTGTGTTAATCTTATACCAACCAAATCTTGGCGCCACCCATTGTCTCATCCGCTTAATTCGTACTAAGTGTCTTTGTTCTCCTCCACTTGCAGCCTCCGCTATCACCACTTCATTCACTCTCTCCTTTATAAACCATTCGATCTCTACAAAGTCTGCTCTCCCCAAATACATTCCCACACCGCCATTTCCATCCCCACCAAACTGCCATGGAAAACATCATAGCCCACGGGACATCCCCATCCTATCCTCCCTCCCTAAGGTTTATATATAGCCACTCAAGTAAAGTCTGAGATAGAAAGCATTTCTTCCGCTCCAGTACAAGTCAGGACCATATGCTTTCCATGGCAGGACAACCCCGAAGAACATGTAGAATAGTTTTTACTCCATCCTTACATACTTGGCAAGCATCGGTGTCACTCAAGTGCCGCCGATACCTCTCTTGGTTAGTCATTATCACTTGTTGACTCACCAACCATAGAAATACTCGAACTCTCTCCAGTGCCATGATTCTCCAATGTATAATTTAAACTATATATACATAACCTATGACTTTGAACCTACGCTATATATTAGTGAAACATATATTCCTTGAACATAATTAAACTTTTCCTTGAACATGCGACTTGTGAGGAGAAAGAGTGAAACTACAACCGTCACACCAACATGTCAAAACTCCCATATATTTTTTGTTCAAGATATCCAAACAAAACGTGAAAGAGGAGAATGCATAAGTTTTTGCTGATCATAAATTTTTTGAATACACTATTCTCCACCTTGTTTTGTGCTTCTAAATCATTCCTCTATAAATGTAATTTCTTCGTTCCAATGTCTTGTAGAGTTGTAGAACTTCAAATATTTATATTGTCCTCTATTTTAAAAACATTGCATTTTTTCTATCTAATGTTTGATGAAAACATAGATTGGTGGGAAGTGGGAACATCGTTTCTTCTTTGATTCACTTTATCATTGTATTTTTGAAAGAAAAAAATCTACAAATGTTCAAAATGGGAAGGCAAACAATGTTATAACGTTCAATTCCTTTGGAATTTTTGTCTGCTTCTAATAGAGAACAATACTCCAACAATAATACTTTGCTTTCTTCTGTAATACCTAATTTGAATGTTTTGATTTTAAAAGAGGTTAAATAATCGCTAAAGAGTGAAGAGTACAGTTTCATTCAACACTCTTAGTTTCATCTGCATATAGGAGAAAGTGTCGTGTCTTACTTCATCTCGAGGTTCTCATGACGTTTAAATACACCAACTCAACAATGTGCCATCATTCAGTAAAATGGAGAGAGAAAAGTCCATATGATAAGTTGAATATGGACGGCCAAAAAAACATGAACATAAAAAGTTTCAAGGTCTAATCACTAAAACAAAGAAAAGAGTATATATAGGGAAGTGCAACCTAGCAAACAGCTACAATGCAGACATCAAGCAATTCGACAGCCATTGTCTAGTAGTAGCCTTAATTATATGAATGTTTTTTTTAATGAATGTAGAATTGTTATTCAATCAAAATCTTTTGTATAATAAATGTGTCATTGGTTTGAAGAGAAATTCGAATAGACAATCTTATGGGTATGCATAGCAAACCACATAGTCATGCCGTCACTGTAGGCGAGATCTCTGCCAAGGCGAGTTTGGTGATGCGAGAGGCTAGAGAATGTTGCTTGCCATGCCGGCGAGCATTACCCTTCCACCAAATGTGGTACATGGCCGATTGGAATACATGAAGGTTTTTTGTAAAATAAGAAAAGTAAAATAAAGGAATGCTTAATGCATCAAAATGTTTTTTTAAGAATAAGAGCACTGTAATTAACCAAAAAATACATAACTGACAAGGATTGTTAATGTAAATTAGATAAAAGTTTTTAAAAAAATAGAACATATGATGTTGCTAATGAGAGTAACATAATAACGTACAAATTACCATTGTATTAGAGAATGATGATGCACATATGATCATGTTTAAAGAGAAAATGATTTCCATCAATGAACTTCAACGAATCTTTCACAAAGTACCTCATCGAACTGCTTCCAAAGAGAAAGACATTTATCACCATGTGTTTATAGTCAACACAAACAAAGTGCAACACATTGAAAAAAGGATAATTGGAAGTGTCAAGGGATCTAAATATTCATAGAAAAATAAGAACTATAAATTTAAGTATTTGGTTCAGAGAAAAAATGCAAGGTACGTTTCTTTTTCCTTTAAAAAAGAAGAAGATCATCGTCTTATATACCATCTCATTCTTTTTGTAGGAGCAACTAAAGGGTTCTTCTTCATGTCTATATCTATAATATAGTTTTTTGTTTTTTTCCATAAATTTACTCTTCCATTTAACTCCCTTACTACATGAAAATAAAAACAATATGTTTTTCACCTGAGTAAACATATGTTGATTTCGTCAGACAAAAAAAAAGGCCTAAGCATACCATTAGGGCAATCTTCTCAAGCATGACTACAAAACATTGGCTCATAAAAGTCTATATCTTTCACTTATTATATTCATTATGAATTTATCTACTGTTTTGTTTGACATAGAGGTTGAATTCTTGGTTCCTTAATTGAGATTAAACCTTAAACAAGTCATGTTAACAAAGAATACATTAAAAATGTAATTATAAGGTACCTTCTTCTGGAACGTTATCAGTTATGACCCTAATAAATATTGATGAAGCAGCTCAGATGCAGTCTATAGAGATTCATAATGAGAGCAAGCTTAGTTATTTTTAACGTAGATGATGAGCATTCACCTTCTTCAACAAAAAGAGAACATGGTAGGCGAGAGCTCATACACAAATTTTGAATTTCTTATAATCGTCTCTTTATCATATGCAACTCCTCTTGCTGCTGCACAATCTTTTCCTCTTTCTTCCACCTAAAAAAGTCAATTATTCTCGAGCCTCACACTTTTCATCCTTTACTATATGAATTTCTTGTCGAACGCTTCAAGAACTCCTAGCTTGGAGAAAGAAATGCCAAAAAGGTGAAATCTCTACACCGAAGATGAAGTCTACCCCTCCAACCTGCCTATAATTCAAGAAAGAGTAAGAGATATTGAAGTGATAAAGAAAATTTGATAAGTCTCCCATGAACACAAGTTTATGAAGTGATTATAATCAGCCTAACGAGATCTATCATGAAAACCGAAAGTTGTAAAACAAAGCGAGAATCACTCAACGACCAAAACTGTTTTAAATGGAAATCAAATGAGATATATATCCGAGCTGTTTGAAGGAAATTGTGATTGAAAACGAAGATCTTGGAAAAGTAGTCGGAATTGTAGACATTTCTTGAAAGATTTGTTTAAATTTTTCATTCCTATACTTTTACTTTTCCGCTAACTTAACCATGAAGTGTAGAGAGACATGAATGCATAAGAGACCAACAAAATGGTAGTATGCATAAACAATCTCTTGATAATTTTAAATTCAGTCATAGGCTCGTAAGATATATCTAAAACAACAATAGGATGAATAAGATAATGTCAAATGCAAAGAACATTAGAGAACTTTGATAATCATCTAGAAAGAGAAGTGAAAATATAAAAAGAGTGAAGCAAGCTCTTCCACATCAGTAAACTAAGTCCACAGCCGGTACAAAACAACAAGAATCCATAGGAAGCGAAAAAATTTCAAATATTTAAACATGTACCTTGTGCAGGTTGCCGGTGGTGGTGATTCTCGTAGCATTTTTCCTTGACCCGTTCGTTGTAAAAAAAAACCTTGTTTGAAATCTAGCAGTATGTGTACTTATTGATCAGGCTCACGCCCCTCAATCGTTTACAACTCGTAAAAATAACATCTGATTTTTCTGTTTAAAAAGATCAAAGATAGAATGACAACAATATGAGATTCGAAAGTTTTCTGCAAGTGATTGGGGTGGTAGATATTAGGTCGTGAGTTTGAAACTATATGACCATTAACGTTTTGACTAATCGAAGGTAGAGAGAAGATATTTATATACCTCATGTAGAGGAGAGAGGGGAAGATCTGAACTTTCTCATCCAATATGTCTTGTCCTTCATTGGAGACCATAACAGGGTTTGCTGTGGAAACAATTTCGAGGTTCTACCGCATAATTCTAGAGGATAGAAGGTTTTGTTAGAAGGTGGAGCAAGTAGGAAATAAAAAGATGGAGACCAAATATGGGGTTTAACCGATTTGGATTCAATGAAACGTTGTTTTAAGAGCCCTAACAAAGGAAGACGAAGGAGCCAGCCAACGCTTCACAAATCAATTGCATCATAAAATCGCATTTTAAATTGGGTTTTAGGTTTCCACCAAAAAAAAGAAAGTGGGTTTTAAAAAGAGTTGTACAGGTGGCCTCCTTTTGTGTGCTGACGTGTCAAGCTCACGAAGAGAGTTATTCATCTTTCATAGCTCACGAAGAGAGTTATTCATCTTTCATATACTAGATGATTTAAATCTAATAAAATTTTAAATATGAAAATTTATTATAAAAGACAGATTATTTTTTTATATGAATTATATGAACTTATTTATTCAGAAAGATAAAATCCTAAAAAACAAATCTCGCAATCGCTATAAATATGTTTCAAATGTGGAAGAAACCCAAGTATATGGATAACTAAAACCAATACTATGTATAATAAACAAATTAGGCATGGACATTTAGTTAGTTCGGTGTATCTGTTTTTCAAAATATTCGAGGTAGAAAAATTATACCGAAACTAATTGAATAAAACTACCACATGATGTCGTGAGCTAGTGGTCCAGCGCAAGAGCTGGTCCTGTTGTGCTCTTAATTCAAGTTTCGATGGAATATATGATTTACGCCATGTTATAAGGTATTATCAAATGCTGGTTTCGGACCGTGGAAGAGATTAAGACCTACACCCGAACTCCTCCTTATTATTTATTGTGGGATCATATAATATATTATATCATATATTACAAAAAGTAATTAATTTTCTTATTCTTCTATTATAGAATAGGAATATATACTTAAAAAATTATATATTATTAGATTTATGTTTTGATTTGAGATATTTATGTGGTTTACTTTATATTTGATTCATTTTGATTGGACTATGATTTTTTTATTTTAAACATTTATGAAATAAAATTGAGAGTTTATTTTTTCTTAATTTTGAAGATACTTTTGATGAATTAAAGAAGTAGGTTAAATACATGTTTGCAATTTGCAACATCTTTTTATTTAATTTAGTGTTTTGAAACCGGTTATCATATGAAAATTCTCGTACCGTTCCTATCCCATCCTGTTCTATCTCGTTCCTGTCTTGAATTTTAAATAGGACACAAATGGAACATATTTTCCTAATCCCAAAAATCCTGTTTCCATCTCGTTCCCGTGAAATTTCGTCTCATATTTTCGTTTGTCCACCCCTATCTATAATAAACAAATTAGGTGTGGAAATTCAGTTAGTTCGGTGTATCAGTTTTTCAAAATATTCGAACTAGAAAAATTACACTGAAACTAATTGAATAAAACTACCACATGATGTCGTGGGCTAGTGGTTAAGCGCATGAACTTGTCCTGTTGTACTCTTAGTTCAAGCCCCGGTAGAAGAAATGATTTACACTTTATTATAAAACATTGTTCCGGACCGTGGAATAAATTAAAACTTCGGCCCGAACTCCTGAATAAATAATAACTGAATAAATCTATGGTTTACTTTTAATAACCGAAAGAAAACCGAAATTACCCAAAACTCAGTTCGGTTCGTAACTTCGGGTTTTGTGCCTATATAAACTAAAACAAATCACGGGCTGGGCCTGATTAATGACATAAAATCAACACTCGCAGACCGACCCGCCCGGAGATCCAATTGCTAAGCGGTCACATCGTACTTGTCTCTCTACCTTCTTCTCAAACTCTCTGCGCTCTTCTTTCCTCTGCTCACCGAAATTAGGGTTTTGGGGTTTTCGAAGTTTCGTTTTCAATCAGATTCTCATCGCTCCGTCTCTGTTCAATGGCGAATAATTTTCCATTTATGTGAGAGTTTCGTTCCAGAAATCGGAGGAAATCTCCCAGCAATGGCGGCCAATGCTCCACCTGAGCTGCCTTCAGGAAACCCTTGCTGCCTCGCGGTACGTATTTTTCCTGAATAGTCGATTTTTACATCGATTAATGGTGTTTAGTGCTTTTCTTAGAAGAATCTTTGTTTTTTTTTCCCCCATGTATTTCAGTGGCAAGGGAAGTACTTAGGCATGAAGAAGAGGCGAGATTATTGTAAAGAAGCGATAGATATTCTCCAGAAAGCCATCGGAGACTCTAATGCTGAGAAAGCCAATCTCGAGAAAAGTAAGACTATACAACTTTCTTCTTATTAGAATTACATATTGATAGAGATATAGATGCTTTGAAATTGAACTTTAAAATTGTGTTAGTGGGGGAAAAATTATAGAAGTAGCTAGTGACGGAAATTAGATGGTACTGCATAGAAATAGCTAGACCAAATAATATGTATGGGTGTTTGATGTGTTTTGTGCTTCTGTTGCTGATTGGTACATCTTTTCTTTGATAGTTTGAGTTAAGTGCTTTATTGTGATTTTTAACGGTCACTTCTAAGTGCTAACTTGGTATCTAAATCTTACAGAACTCGAGGAGATGGCGGCCCAAAGAGATGTTAAGGAAAACCAATCAGCGGTGAACGGGTCGTTGGAGAAAGAAATCTCTGTTTTGAAGTCTGAGATATTGTCTTTGCAACAAAGATTTGAGCAAAACCTTAAAGAAAAAAGTAAAGAGATAAAGATTCTTAAGGATCAAGTTTCTAGTGGAGAAAAGGAGATCAATGAATTGAAGGACCTCCTTCAGAAAGAAACATTAAGGGCAGATAATTCTGAAGAAGAGAGGGAAAAAGTTTGTAAAGAATTGATCAAGACAAAGGCTCTGATAGTAAAAAATGAGGATATCAAGCCACACGTTCCTGAAGAGAATAAGGAAATAAGTCAGCTCAAAAATATTCTTGTAAGTGAGAGGCAGAAGACTGAGTCAGAGAGGAAGAAAGCAGAATCAGAGAAAAAGAAAGCTGATCAGTATCTTTCTGAGTTGGAGTTGTTAAGAAGCACAGCTCATAAGACTAGTTCTTATTTGCTTTCTTTGACCTCCAATCTTGAGACTGTAAAAAAACAGGTTGAGTTTGAAAAACAAATGGCACTGAAAGAGAGAAAAGGGGCAGATATGGAGAGTGCAAAAGCTAGGGAACAGATAAAGCTGGCAGAAGGTTTGTCTAAGAAGTTTGAAATCGTTAGAGCAAGAAATGAAGAGCTCAAGAAAGAAATGGAATTGCAGAGCGCAAGTAGCAAATTAAAGTTTGCTGAAAACTCGGCAAAACTGGAAGAGAAGATTAGGCTCCTTGAGATGAATAAGAAAACAGCCATGGACTGGAAATCTCGTGCTGATGATCTGGCTCAGCAGCTACAAGAAGCACAATTAGTGACTGAGGGTTTGAAAAAACAGATGCATGAGCTTTCACTCTCCCAGAAATCCACCGAGACTCACTCTGTTTCTCCTAATAAAGTCAGAAATCTGGAAAAGGCTGAAGTGAGGCTTTTGAAAAAAGAGCTGAAGTTTGAGAGAAAATGTGCAAAACACTCTAAAAAAGTGGCTAAATTTGAAAATTTTCGAAGGGAATTTCAGGCTGAAGAGCTGGGTCAGTTAAAACTGGAGTTTGGTAGTCTTACGAATCGCATGAAACTACTGGATGAGAATATTTCAAGAGACGTCGAAGGTACATCTGGCCTTGGAAAGGTTTGTTTGTGCCATAAATTTTTTCCTCTGTACTTTCTTCTCATCCTTATATGAATATTGGCTTGATGATCATAGAAATGCTTTGACATTTGATACTTTCTTTGGTACCGGGGTTTCAGACATTAGGCTACATGGTGGATCTTTTGTTATTGACCTGGTGGATAAAAAAGAATCATGTTTATTTCAGTCTTCCGGAGAGAATATCCTAGGTTTATGTGTGTGACTCAAACTTTCTCAATTTAGCTGAAACAGTCAGTTGAACTTATTTGAGTATGAGCACTTATGCTGTACTCTGTTGAATTTGTTAGCAACATTCAATCTGACTGTAGAAGTCTAGAAGGTGAGAAGATTTTATCTGTTTTAGTCTTTGAAATAGTTGTCTCTATCGTGACATAGATACATATATCGCTCTTACACTTGTGCTGTTTTTGATCGTTTTAATTCCTTACCAGCCTACTTATGTTTCATTTTTATTGCTTTGCAGGCAAAGGGCCACATGAAATTGGAAATGCTACAATCCCAAAAGAACCGTAATGGTGAGAAGCATTCTGACGCAAGATGCCAGTTGGTTGCCAGCTCTGTTTCTCAGGAGCAGGGTCGCAAGTTTTCTGCCCAGTTAATTCCTAAATCTGGACGGGGCGTGAGTGAGTCTGTCTCAGGTACTATTTCTCAACTGGAGTCTCCTACCGGAGGCTCTAGAAAATTACAGACTTCTGGAGTAAATTCCAGCGCAACATCTTTTTCTGATGGACAGTTACTGGCCTCACAGGGAAAAGAGCAGTTCTCTGTTACTACCTCAGCAGAAATAACAAAAGATAAACCAAATACCCAACCAACAAAGTCAAGTATGTTCCGGAAAATCTCCGATGTCAGGAAAAATGGAAATCTCTCTTTGGTGGCTGAAAACTATCTTCAAAGCCGTCAGAGAGATGATTGTCCTGAGCTAGTTAATGAGCACTCCCGAAAAAGAAAAAGATTGTCTGGGGCAGTTGAGTTTCATAAGAATCTGCCATCTGATGATAGAAAAAAAAAGTTGCAGATCGGAGAGAAGCTGGGCACCTTGCAGTCTGTGGTAGTAGGTGGCTCCTCTGCAAATTGTATTACAATTTCCAAGAAAAGAAGGGTTTCTTGTGAGAAGAAGACAATTACACAGAACTCTCTTGAGTTTAACCAGACAGGCAAAACTCCAGGTAATATAACCGGAAATACGCAGGTGTCTGGGAAAAAGATGTGCCTCTCTACTACTAAAGGACATGATGCGGCAACATTATTTCTGGATGACGTTGTGGCTACAGACTATATGAAGTTGCTGGAGTTGGATAATTTGAAAGAAGAAAGTTATTACAAGATGGCAAGAGAATCGCTTCTGTCCCCAGATCTTCCTCATGTAGATTTCTTGGGTGGTGAGATGGTGAGTGTGGAAAAAATTCCTGCTAGGTCGCTTGACTTGGTTGCTAGTAATGGTGTGGACTTACGTGACACCATAAATTCAAGTGAAGGTCCTAGTCTCAACACTCAGAATGCTTCAGTGACAGTCGAAATGCTACCCATGTCGACAACATTGCATGGTCTTATTCTTAAACACTTTGTTGTGTTTTCAAATATTGAAGACCAGAACAGTATTATTAAAATTTTCCATGCTACAAACAACTGTATACAGCGGTGCCCGTCTGTTACTTGTGCACAGTGGGCAGTGCCTGCGATTCTGTTCTCTTTGAAAGCGGAAGAAAAACTTTTGGCCCAGTAAGTTATTCTGTTCTCTGAAGCTTTTCAATGCATAATGGTGATATATTTACCTTTTTCTGCTCGATTAGTAAACTAGTGTCTGGCGCTAATATATGTTTTTTTCCAGGGAAAGGGTATGTGTGTTCCTCTCCTTGCTGCTGCATAACTTCTCTGTGGTTTCCTCAATGAAAATTGGGAACACTCTGAATGATGATTCTTGCTCTTGCTTGGATTCTTTCTCAAAGCATATATATGATGGTATGTCCCAAAACCATTTCCCTTTCTTTTTCTTCTCAAAGCCAAATATTTCAACCTGCACTGTTTAAATTTATTGAACTTGGAATTTTCTTGTGTAGTTTTGGCTGATATTAATACTGGACATATGCTTTCTGAATTCTCGGAAGAACTCCTTAGTCTCCTTCAGGACCTCCTTTCCGAGCAGAGGGTATTATTTTCTGTTAAATCCTCTGAAACATCTGAATCGGAGTTGAGCATCCCTGTCACCCTGAATGGAGAAAATATAGCTCTCTTCAGCAGAATTGCTCAAATCGATCATTTGGTGGCTGGAAGTGCTATTTTGGCAGCATTATGTAATGCACTGGATCGTTTTGGATTTATCTGTGAAGCTTCGTTTGAAATCCTGCACAAGCACAGCCATGAGAAGACCTCAGTGCTAATGACCATTCTTCACGTTTTTGCTTACATTGCTGGAGAGAGAATGGTGTCCTCTAGTGATCATGACATTTCAATTGCAGTGTTGAAATCCGTTGTCATGTTTCTAGAGAACAGACATTTTGGTACTGTGGAGGGAAATGCTAAGTTGCACCCAGGCAAGAATAAGTGTCCATTCTCAGACAGGTCTTCCTCGCCGGAGGCTATGGCATCTATGCTTATGGAAATGCTTCAGGAGTTTACTCAGTGTAATATATTGCATCATAGCTTGACCGATAAGACTGAGTTTAGGCCGGCACATAAAGAGTTCCAGTACGTATTGGCCAGGGATCAAAGTGTTACTACCTTATGTGACATTCTGTCATTGGTGGAGCTTATTGCTTGTTACACGGTATGTAGTTGTTTGTTCAAGAGCATTTCCAATCTTCACGATATTTTGCTTATTTCTTTTTGTTGTCTATTAAACCAATTTAATCTTATATCTAAATGCAGGCATGGGATTGGACCTGTGCGAACATTGTTCCCCCGCTGCTGAAGATGCTGGAAATGCCATTTCCAATGAACCTTTCTGTTGCAGTCGTTTCTCTTCTTGGGCAACTCAGCAGGTAATATTATAAACTTGTCCTCTTTATGCAGAAGGACCAATCTGATGTAATAATATCCAAAATCTCTGATCTCTTTTTTTTCTTGGATTTTCTAGTATTGGAGTGGATGCTGGTGGCTATGAAAATGAAGGAATCTCAAACTTGAGAGAGAAACTCTCAGCATTCCTGCAGTGTGAGACGACACTAAAAGCCGGTTTTGCAGTCCAGATAGCAACTGTGAGCTCCCTCCTGAAGACGCATCAGCCTGATTTCCCACTAGCCTTCCAAGGCAAAACCACCATGCTTCCAAGCTCTGGCAACGAAAGCTCATCTGCTTCAGTCAATCTGGTTACCAAGTGGTTCTCGTTGTTGAGCGATGAACAACGGGTTTTCGCATCTGAGTTTCTACAAACCTCTGTTAGATGATTTATCTTCAGCTAGTCATCAAAAGTAGTAAAATTTTGGATTCTTTTGGTTCCAGGAGTAGATATGAATGAAGATTGCATTGAGGTTCCAATTTTTTTCTACTTTTTTCCCTATATTTAAAGGGTTTTTAACGAAAAATCTCCTCGACTATTTCTATATTGTAAAAAATTTATTCAGCTACTTTTTTAGTAAAAAAATCAATCAATTACATTTCGTTAGTGAAATTAACCGTTTAATCCCATTAAAAAATTGTTGTATTTAGTTTAAAAAACCGATAAATAGTAATCAAAACATCATAAGATGTGGTTAATCTCTATAGTGCATCTAGTATTGCGGCTAATTATTTGAATGGGCACATAGATGAACAAAAATACCTTCAACTTGAATGTTGTGTTATTTTAGTAAAAAAATAGCAAAAATAATTTGGGCAGTTGGTTAATCTGAATCTTGTGGCCAAGATTTTATCCCTCTCTCTCCTTCTCCTTTTCCATTGATGCCGTCTTTTGCCTTTTGTTAGATCTGAAACTCTTAATCCTCTTTTTAATGGTGGAGTTTTTAATGGTGGAGGAAGCATCGATCTTCTCTTCCCTCATTCTTTCTTTCTTCTTCGTCGTTTTTTTTTTCTTTCTCTATTAATCTTTGATTTATTCTAAGATTTTTTATGTAAAGTTGGTGATTTTACTCAAATCTCTTTTTTGGTGGAGTAATTGTTATTTGATTCGAAAGAGAAGATGACTAAGTAGTTAACTAAAAATATATGGCCAATGTTTGGTTAAGGGTATAAAAGTCATTTGAATACAAGAAAATGTGTATTGGTCCAAAAGTGTAGGAAGTTTGTGATAAAATATGACTGAATGTAATTATTCCTATTTAAATTAGGGTTTTGTATTCTCTAAAATCCATTAGCTTATATAATCAAAGCAAGCCAAACCACATCACCACCATAAGTAAGATTGTTATATCAAGACCAACGAAAAAAAGAACAGAATGTAGAATGCTCCCTATTACAAAACCCAAATCAAATATTATTCTATACTTTTTATATATTAAAACCCATTACACCAACGAACTCCAATCCATCAACCAATCTTTGTGGGGATACTCTGTTCATGCCTGAAGAAATTATCAGGATCAAACTCACCTTTAATCTTCACCAACCTCTCGAAATTCCCTTTGAAATACTTACTCCCCCACTCTCTAGCATCACTCTCTTCCTCATTCACCCCCAAATCAAGATCCCTATAGTTCACATACGCACATCTCGGATTCTTCGATACATACTGCTCCATGTAACTATACATTTCCCTTATCCACTTGATATGCCTCGCTTCACTCGCTTTCCCGTCTTGCCAAGTCGTTAGCCACTGAATCTTGAACAACGTCCCGTTCCTATGAGGGAAAGGTATTTCTGACTCGGGAATCCTCGCCATCATTCCTCCGTAAGGGTTCCATATCGTTAACGGTGAATCCTCTTCTAAAAACCTCTTCCACAAACCTTCTAAACCCTCCACCGGAATTGGCTCTTTCACAAAGTCTGATTTTGCCTTGAAGTGATTCTTGAACAGTGATTTTCCGTCAAGTAAAGCCTCCGGTGCTGCGCTGTTTGGAAATCCCGCAATGTACATTACTGATTTGATCCAGCTCATTTCGGTGCAGTCCTTCTTCGTTAGTCCTAGCTCAGGGAAACTCTTTCGCATCACCTGTTAAACAACTCAGGGTTGAAATTGTCACTTTAAAAACTTCATTGCTTTGAATTGCAAGAACCAGAAAGATACAAAAAGACATACTTAGTCAAAATTGAAAAATTCTTAGCTTTCGAAAATTCTAATTTAGACCACATAAGTTCTAGGAATATCGAATTTTCAACCCCAAATCGTACCTGCAAGAGCCGATTAGAGTCGCCGAGAAACTGGGCTTGGTACGAAGTCGAAATCGTCCGATTTCCGGTCTTGGTGGTTTTACTCGCCGGTTGAATAATGACGCGAATGAAGAGATCGTCGTCAAGCTTGTCGGCGACTTCTTGCCATTTGTACAGAACCTTAGTCCCGTCTTGCTCTAACGTCTTCGTGACTGTGAACACCGTCACGATCGCCGGAACAGGGACTAGCTTGATTTTCCAGGCCAGAATCACGCCGAAGCTACCGCCACCGCCGCCGCGAATCGCCCAGAAAACGTCTTCTCCCATCGCCGCGCGATCAAGGATCTTGCCGTTTGCGTCGACGATTCTCGCGTCTAGGACGTTGTCTCCGCCGAGACCGAACTTACGCATCATGGAACCGTAGGCTCCGCCGAGTAAATGGCCGCCGATGCCGAGGCTGGAGCATAAACCCGCCGGAAAACCATGGGTTTGGCTTTTCTCTTGGATCCTATTAAACCGAGAAATTAAAAGCGTTTAAATTACCGGGTCATTTACCATTCATAGCTCAAACCGTACTCGGTTTGCTTTTACTTCGGTTTGGTTCCCAACAATTGGTTAACTAACGATTAATTGAAATAATTGGTTTTTAGCACATAAATCGATTAATTGGACCTAGACATTTTTTGACCAAAAAAAAAAAGGACCTAGACATTTACTTTCTTCATAGGTTTTTATTTTTTTTTATGCTAAAACATAAATCTCTAAAATATACTGTAAAATGCAAAAGCAAACTTAATCCCTTTTAGATTAATGTAGCTCTAATTCTTTCTTTTTGCTAAACATGTTCTCTAGTGTGTTTGATTGTTCTTGTAGCTCTAATTCTTCAACCGACCTTTCTAGGGAATCCACTAAAAGAAATTGAAAACAAAAATTTCCCCAAATGTCATTAGCAAAGAAAAACGTGTAGCTATTTAATCTGCTCTTTAGCCGAAAACGTCAAAAAACTTCCGTTACTATTTGTAGTAACAAAATTGCGAAGTTCTAAACATATAAGTCCATAATATAATGAAATTTTAAATTATTAAGCAAGCATTGAAGATTTACGTTTAAAATTTTAATTATATTTTAAGCCTTGCTATTGCTTCAATCTTTTCTTTACTTTTTAAAAGAATCAAACTCATGAATCGGTCCAATAACATAACCATGCGTACGTAGGAGTTACTTTACCTGTAATAAACCTCTCCGATGGTTGCACCCGCGTGAGCCCACGCACTGTTACTGTCCAAATCTACGTCGATCTGTCTAAGCTTGGATAGATCGACGATTACAAACGGCGTTTCGTTCTTGGCGACGAACGAAAGCCCTTCGTAGTCGTGACCGCCGCTACGTATCAGCATGCGAAGCTGCAGCTTCTTGGCACACACGACCGCTGCTTGGACATGCGTCTCGTACAACGGCTCGAATATGAACACTGGCTTCGGATTTGACGGCGTCAAGTAACGGAGATTCTGCGCCGTTGATTCGAGCTCTTCTTTGAACAGAGTTGCGTTTTGGTCCGGTGAGAAAAAAGACGACGTTATAGGGAACGAGACGTCGGAGTTGTCGACGAGGCACTGAACGAAATCTTGTTGTAGTGTGGTGGAGGAAGACAATGGAACGGAGACTACTAGTAGCGTTGTGAGAAACGCGATTGCGTTTCGCTTTGATGTCGGAAACGCCATTTTGTGTTTTTAAAGGAGTAATGTTTGGTTTTTGGTTTTGGTTGATGAGGTATGTGTTTGGGTTTATATAGGAGATAGATGTGTATGATATTCTGTGAATTGCTTACACGTAAAGTTGGTGTAGTTATTACATCATGACTAAATTTTTGTTGAGTTTGACTCATAAATTTTTGTACCGTTTTATGTTATTGATCAGACATAATATATTATAGTTCTTAGTTTATTGCTATAATTTTATCTTTACATTTTGATTACGTGAAAAATAAGGGTTTTTGGAGTTTATCGCTTAAGCATATAAACAAATCTAATGTTTCGCCAACCATTAAAAAGAAAGAGTGGTTAGAAATATTCTTGTATTAGGTCAATTCTCATTATTTTTTACTTCATTGCTACAATCTGAATCTTTACATGTAAATTTGTTATAAATTTTATTATAACATTACCCAAATTGGAAGACGAACTGTTTACATCATTACTGAAACTTTATCATTTTTAATGCATTGCTATGATTGTAATAATTAACTTGATTATTTTGCCAGATTTTAATTCATTGCTATAATTGTATCTCTATAGCAACTTGATTATTTTAAAACCATGCTTTTCTTTGAATTTATCATCCAAGTAGTTCAAGCGATTGATTTCACATAGCCAAATAAAATGTTTCGTCGACCAAATAAAAACAAATGACCTGTTTATTGTTTTTGTCTTCTGAATACTTCATTGAAGATAAACAAACAACTACAATGTTCGTGAACAAAGCCAAAAATAAAACAAAACCTGAAATATATCAAGTTCACAAGCCAGGGTCAAATATTACAATACACAAACGAAAAAAACAATTACACACATTGGTGATCATCTTTGAGCGGCCGCGATCATCTTCGAGTGCCAATGGTTGCTCATTTAGAAGAATAAAAATGGGTGGAATTATGTATTTTTCTAGATTTTTACCATTTGAATAGAACAAAAATCGGTGGAATTAAACATTCTTCTAAATATTTACCATTTAGGTTAAAAAGTTTTAAAAGGTGATTCAACTTATTATGCTTTTTTGTACAATTTGGTGTTAAAACAAAATAAACCAGTTTAACTTGTCCGTTACGAAGCATGCAAGCAGACCGTGACTATAAGGTAAAAAAAAAAGCATTTGCCTAGTATTCCAAAATAATATATAAATTTAAAGTTCCAAATTTACAAGTATCATTTGTGGTGTAGTGGTTAAATATACTACAATTATATTTCCCACTTTTTGAGTTCGAAACCCATTGTATTAACTTTAGGAATGTTTTGTTTCTTCAGTTTTATTGTTTGTTCATATTTTGTTTTCACGTTTTTTTTCCTCCAATCTTTTTTGTATTTTGTATTTCATAATAATTTCTTTGTAATGTTTCTATTGATTTTAGGTTTATTGGTATGATTTTGTTTATAGTTCTTCTTTTAATTTTGATTTTGATTTTGTTTATATCCACGATTTTTCATGATAAACATCAACATTTTGCTATCATATCTATAAGAAAGGAGTCGGTTAGACATGTCAATTATATGTGCTTGGTGAAAAAATTCAAATAAAAAAGATAAAGTTTATGTGAAAGATTATTTTTTATTAAATGTTTTATCTTTTTTTTATATTGATTTTAGAGTTTGTTTATTATTGCTCTTTTCAATAACTTCTATTGTTTAAAACTACGCTAAAAATTTATAATTAAAGGGTCTATTTTTTTAGTTCGTTACATGTTTCAAAAAACTTTGACGCGACACTGCATAAAAGTAATTATTATTATTGTTATTATTTTTTTAAACCATTATTTGTATTCTAAAAGTTTGTAAAAATTACTAGTAATTATTATAAAAAATTGAGTGTTTATCTTGATAATTATTCAAACTATTATATAACTAAAAGTAAGGAACAATTTGTGCCTTTAGGGATATAATAAACAATGCCAATACGCAATTATTTCAGAGATACCGACACCACTTTTTTCTGTTTTCACATCAATTTTATCTTCAGTTATTGTAGCGTGAAGGTAAACACATTTTCTTCTGTTCTTGAATTGTAATAATAATTAATAACCTCCCCTTTTAATCTTACATTTACACTATTGGGTCCCTTTACACTAAAATTATTGTGGTCGTTTTTCTTTTATTTGAAGTTTGACTAATCCACACACACTATCAAGTAAGTTTTAATGAAATTTATAGTTTCAAACTAGGGAAAAAATACATTTTGACCATATCTTTGTTACTCTATACCTTTTCTATAAAAGTTTGAAAAACTAAACCTTTAAGTAATATTTTTTCTATTCTACCCCTAATATAATAAAACTGTTAAATAAAAAGAATTCAGTTTTAAATTTCATCGACAAAGGTAAAAAATATATCAATTTCTCTTTTTTTTTTTTAAATTAAATTTTGAAACTTTTACACCAAACATAGGTGTTTGAATAAAAATATATTCTTCATCTTTTCTTCGTCATCTCTGTCAACACAATATAGCAAGGTCCTAGTTTTAGGATTTTCACGAATCAAGCTTCGATTCGAAAACGGGTTTGGAGACAGAATCTCCATTGGTTTTCGCAGAGCTGGGTTATCACACGAAGTCTTCACACGAAGAGGTAAATTTTGATCTCCCCATTTCTCACATCTTTCATTTCGATTGTGTGTAACTGTGATTTTTTTCTCTCATAATTTAATGATTTGGAGACATAAAGTTTTGGGATTTACGAGTTTTACCTTATGAAAACAGAAAGGAGCTTGTGATTCTAATCGTAAGATTTGTCGTTGTTGAAATTTTGATCAATAAAATGGTGAATTGATAGGTTTCGTATGTCTTGGAATCATAAAATTGAAAACTTCTTTGGTTTCAAAGGTATTCAATTGACAAAAATGTTTGCTCATAGTTTTATCAATGTTTTTGCTATATACTTGATGCTAATGCTTGATCTGTAGTGATCATCTGTTATTTGTTATTGTGTATAGGTATGGAAGAAGAGTTTCCAAAATGCATATTCAAATAGGGAAATGAAACAGAAGTGGACCATATAAACAATAGCTGCAGAATGTCGTTTTGGACAATGTACACAGCGTCTTACCAGGCGAGTACAAGGAAGTGAGCAGAGATCTTGTATTTGCACATATTTTTGCATTGCATGAGAATTCACTAAGCTATTCACATCGATTGATACATAGCATGATGTGTAGGCAATTAGTTACTGACAAAAAACATGAGATTTGGTGTGTTTGGAAAGAGGCCACTAAGATTTTCACTACAA
The DNA here is from genome assembly GCA_964056655.1 of Arabis hirsuta. Classification (NCBI taxonomy): domain Eukaryota; kingdom Viridiplantae; phylum Streptophyta; class Magnoliopsida; order Brassicales; family Brassicaceae; genus Arabis; species Arabis hirsuta. The sequence goes on along the minus strand of OZ053298.1, from coordinate 39,696,414 downwards.
GAATTCCATACTGTGACAGGGCTCAACTGTAGTGATGGTACAAGGAATGATGATTTGAACAGGTGGAAAGATGATAATGGGTTTGGAGTAAACTGCTAAAGAAGAACGAAAAGATTAACATGCATATATTGATTAAAAACACCTATGAGATGTTAAGAAGTGTAAACATGTGGACATAACTAGGTTTGTGTATGTCTGCGTTATAGGAGGGTTGATAATGGCAAAAGATTAAAAGAAAGATATTCCGCACAAATACATCAAGCTTGTCATGGACATTGATAAGGTTCAGAGCTATCCATGGGGTCGTGATGCTTTTGAGCTTCTAGTGGAGTCCATCATGAGTACACAAGATAAGTTGAAGAATTCTAAGACCTACGTTTTGGATGGCTTCTCGTATGCATTTCAGATTTGGATTATGGAAGCCATTCCAGAAATAGGATTGTTAGGAGAAAAAGTCAAGAGCGATCTTGTTGAAGGTCCTCGATGTTCAAATTGGAAAGGTGTTGCAAGAGTATCCTATGATGACATTCAGCTTCTCGAGAGCACGTTTGGAATGACAGTGAGTATAACTTACCATATCTAATTATTTATTCTGTTTTTAAATGATTCTTAGTGACTGTTTACTGTTTGGCGATGTACTTGATTTTTTTTATGTTTATTGTAGGATGATCTTTATCCATGCATCCCTTCTACGGGATATTTTGACAAATATGAGGCTGCTGAATTTTTATGGTCTGATAAAATCTCTGATGTTGGAGTAACTAAAGTCAATGAAATCATCAGATTGGGAAACGATTTTGGAGAACATATTTGGAAAAGTTTCGAAGATGATGAAACTATTGAGAGTGTAGAGGTGCAAGACAAAGCAGTAATTGATGATGAAGTTTTTGAAGATCAGAACAAAACTGGAAATGATGATATTCATGATGACGTCTCAATTTCTGGTTTGCAGAGGGGTAGAAAAAAGCTACATGATCATGGTGCAGAGAAACACAAAAAATAGACTACAATCCTAAAAAGACTACAATTCCCAGACGTCAAGAGGGCTGAAACAATCCGACTGTTGGGGTCGGATTTCACCCGCTCGACGTTAAAGTCCAAAACCATGCGCGCGCGGCGCGCAGACAAGCTGACACACTAACGTACAAGATGTATGTCATCCCCTAAGTCATGTCCCAACGAGAAGACAAAGCAACTCTCCTCAGTCTTCTCCGTCCAAGAAGGGAGCCTTCTGAGTCCTCTTTACTCGTAGCAATGTCAGAGAAGTCACAATGCCGGTGATGTCTCCGAGCCAGAGATGTCTCTTCGGCGACAACGTCGCGCTGCCAGCAATGTCATGCTGCCGGAGATGTCTCTTTGCCAGCGACGTCTTGCTGCCAGAGATATCCTATCTCCAGCAATAACGTCGGTCACCGAAGACCAGACTGACGACGAAGACTAGAAGGCTCTCCGCGGTAAAAGCCCAATTCGGCTACAAAGCCCACTTCGACGCAACCAACGTGAGGAGAAGGGAATCCGCGAAGACTTAGGAAAATTAGCATTATCTCTTAGGAAAAGACTTAGCCGACTTAGAGGGCTATATATATCAATGTGTAAACCCTTAGAAGGGGATTCGCAACTTTGTTCATTAACACTTTTACACCAATAACATACATCTCTTTGCTCATCGTTTTCGTAGCTTCGCATAGAAATCTATGTCTCCCCTCGAAACCCTTACAAATCTAATTGTGCTAGTTTCGACTCTCACAATTTGGCGCCGTCTAAAGGGGACTCTAGAGAATTTCTGACACCAAAAAGCTACGTTACACACCAGTTCTGAGAAGATGACCAACGAAGAGAACAAATCAAATAGCAGCGGCGAATAGTCTTCGTCTCACAAAATCAACCAAGAAGAAGAGAACGCAGTCGAAGCCCCTGCTTCCAACGTCGCTGCAAACCCAGGAGAGATGACCGAGGTCAAATAGATGCTGCAGACACTTCTTAAAGAATCCCTGGAGCAGAAGAAGTTCAACGAAGCAACTATGAACGAGCTGAAGGCTCTTTCGCGAAGGAAGCGTAAAAGACCCGGTACCACAAGATCCAGAAGCCGTTTTGACCCGCATCACCTCAACTTCTCGACACCTCGCTCCGCCCGAAGGAATTCTAATGACCTGCCGCCACCACCGCTACGATGGGAATCAGACGAAACTCCCAAATGTTTCTTGGAGACCTCGGACGAAGACCAACCAGCTCCACGAAGACGTGTGCAAACAGACACCGCAGCTCGCAGCCCGCGAGAAGTGCGCACGTCGGACAGTCTGAGCACATCATCGCACTCCCTGATGGAGGCTACGCGAGACACCTTGAGGCGCGATGACCACCTCGGCGCTCGCGATGAAGAAGGACATTCCCTAGCATAGCTATACAAGAGAGATCAAGAGTGTAGGGCGCTGCAACGTCCTCAAAACGGGGAGGTCACCGAGTTGAAAGCTCAGATGGAGCGAGTTGTCTCCGACTTGAAGAAAACCCAATTGCAGATGTACCGCAGCGTAGGGAAGGCTCCTGGGGTTGCCTACATGCTTGAGAAGGCACGGAACACTCCCTTCGCCGAGTGGATCGCGAGGACCAAAATCTCGGATCCCGGAAGAATTAAGCTACCAATCTACGAAGGAACCACTGACCCTGCAGACCATCTGATGGAGTTCGAGGTGGCTTTATGGAGAGCAAATTTCAGAGAAAACGAAAAGGACATTAGCTACTGCAAGCTGTTTGTGGAAAGCCTCAAAGGGCCTGTCCTCCAATGGTTCTACAAGCTGGAGAAGAACTCAGTTCACACCTTTCACCAGCTCTCAGAGATGTTTGTGCAGCACTACAACATCTTTGCGGAACGAAAGATCTACGACGCGGAGCTGTGGACTAATCGGCAAGGCGAGAATGAGAGTCTACGTTCTTTCATGACAAGGTTCAAAAATACGTTGTCAAAGGTTGACGACATCAGCAACACGTCCGCGCTGGAAGGTCTAAGAGGAGTGCTCCGATGCCCGTCGCTGTTTTGGCACGAAATGACTATCAACCCGCCGATGACTATTCAGGACGGCCTTCACCACGTTACAGACTTCGGTCGGAGCGAAGAGGAAGTCCGGGCTAAAGGGGGCAGAAAAACCAAACAAGCGAGCGAAACCACTCAGGCTGAGAACCCAGCTACAACGAAGAATGGCAATCGCATCTTCATCCAACATAAAGGGGGAGCCACAAGAGCTCATAATTTCCAAATGGAGTCATCGGGTTACGCCCGAGGTCGAGGCCGCGGTAGAGAAAACTACACCTGGACAAAGGACCAGAAGGAGTACGACAAAAAACTGTACTGCAAGTTCCACAAGACGAGAAGGCATTCGACTGCAAAGTGCCGCGAACTGGGACGGCAACTGATAGCGAAGCTGACTGGTGGCACTCTGAAGGGCGACGTCATCCTGTCTGACTTTAAGCCGGAGGAGGTGCAAGCTCCTGCTAACACTGAACCGCAAGTAGAGAACCCCAGGCACCAATGCCGCAATGACAATTCAGGAAGTGGGAACCCACGTGATACCATCTACGTGATAATGGGGGGGGGGATCGCAATACTGTACTGACAACGTCCCTGCAATCGAAGCATACCAGCGACGCGCCGAGGTATGTGCTAACATATCCACACCAGCGAAGTGTAAACTTCCCAACAATCCTATTACCTTTGACGAACGAGATGCTAAGGGCCTTGACCATCCACACAACGACCCTTTGGTGATTAACCTGACTTTCTACGACTTCAATGTTGCCCGCGTTCTCATTGATACCGGAAGCTCAGTGGATGTCATCTTCAAGGACACGCTGGAGCGAATGAAGATTGACTTATCTACGATCAAAGGATAATCCAAGCTCGTAATGGGCTTCTCAGGCGAAACAACGATGACAATGGGGACAATTTGCCTACTCGTCCAAGCTGGCAACGTCAAGAAGATGGTTGACTTCATAGTATCCGACCATCCCGTAATCTACAACATGATCATGGGGACTCCCTGGCTCAGTCAGATGCGAGCTGTGCCTTCAACATACCACTTGTGCCTTAAGTTTCCAACGAGTCTCGGTGTAAAAATGATATGGGGGAACTAGAAGGATTCTCGCATGTGTTTCATGGCCGAACATAAGCTTCGCAATATCGAAGGCACGGAGGATGACATCACACCACAAGGGTCACGAAAGAGAGCAAGAACTAGCCCTGCGCAGATCAAAGATTTGACCAACCTCTTATAGCAGTTACAGCTTGCAAATGGCCGCGTGGATGAAGAGCGACCTACCTTCGAACCTATGGTCTCTGTGTGTATTGACGAGCAGCACCTAGAGAGATGTGTCGAAATCGGAGCAACACTTGACGAAGAGCTCAAGAAGGACCTAGTGTCTTTTCTCAAGAAGGACGTCAACACCTTCGCCTGGGCCGCTGAAAACATGCCCGGGATTGATATCAACATCGCCAGACATAAGCTCAACATTGATCCAACATTCAAACCCGTGAAGCAGAAGAGGAGGAAGCTGGGTCCTGAGCGAGCAAAGGCCGTGAACGACGAAGTTGAAAGACTTCTATGAGTTGGGTCGATCACCGAAGTCAAATACCCCAACTGGCTCGCTAACCCAGTCGTGGTAAAGAAGAAAAATGGGAAGTGGCGCGTTTGTGTGGACTTCACAGATCTGAATAAAGCCTGCCCGAAAGATAGCTTCCCTCTTCCCTACATCGACCGCTTGGTAGAAGCAACGGTGGGAAATAAGCTGTTGACTTTCATGGATGCTTTCTCCGGCTACAACCAGATTTTAATGCATCCTGACGACCGCGAGAAGACAACATTTATCATAGACCGCGGAATCTACTGCTACAAGGTGATGCTCTTCGGCCTGAAGAACGCTGGTGCCACATATCAACGACTAGTAAACAAGATGTTCCAAGACCTACTAGGGAGGACCATGGAGGTCTACATTGATGATATGTTAGTGAAGTCCATGGATGAGAAGGACCACATCTCTCACCTTGAAGAGTGCTTCAGCCAGCTCAATCTCCACAACATGAAGCAAAATCCAACGAAGTGTAGGTTCGCGGTGACTTCAGGGGAATTCCTGGGGTATCTAGTTACATATCAGGGAATTGAAGCTAATCCTAAACAGATCGACGTGCTCATTCAGATGGCATCGCCAAGGAATAAGCGCAAAGTACAACGGCTGACTGGGAGAGTGGCTGCGCTTAATTGGTTTATCTCACGTTACCCTGACAAGTGCCTCCCTTTCTATAACATGTTGCGGGGAAAAAAACTGTTCGAGTAGACGGAGAAGTGTGACGACGCTTTCCAACAGCTCAAGGAGTATCTGGCGACACCGCCCATTCTCGCTAAGCCAGTGACTGGAGAACCTCTCTTCCTCTACATCGCTGTCTCTAACACAAGTGTCAGCGCCGTGCTTGTCCGCAAAGAACGAGGCGAGCAGAAGCCTATCTTTTATGTTAGCAAGACTCTTACTGATGCCGAGATGAGATATCCCCAGCTGGAGAAGCTGGCACTATCCGTTCTCATGGCGTCACAAAAGCTAAGGCCTTACTTCCAATCTCACTCTATTGTTATCCTTAGCACTTTTTCACTGCGTTCAGTTTTACACAGCCCAAGTCAATCTGGCAGGTTGGCTAAGTGGGCCATAGAGCTCAGCGAGTATGACATCGAGTACAGAGGGCGAACATGCAACAAATCATAAGTACTGGCAGACTTCCTCATCGAACTCCCAGAGAAAAGAGCCCCGGAGGCGTACAGCCCGGGATTTGGGAGCTACACGTCGACGGTTCCTCTTCCAAAAATGGGTCTGGAGTAGGAATACGCTTAGCCTCGCCAACTGGCGAGATCCTTGAACAGTCTTTTCGTCTGGGCTTCAAAGCCTCTAACAACAAAGCGTAGTATGAGGCAGTCATCGCTGGCATGTGATGCGAGTCGAGTTTTACCTCTCAACTAACTACCTGCAAGTGCACAACAATCACAGGTAGTATAGATAAGGGATCGTATCCACAAGGACTTCTTAACCACACTTCAAATTGTAATGAATAAAACTAAGCTAGAACAAGATATTTTTATCGTTTTTGTGATTGATAATAAAGTAAGCAAGCAACGAATGTGAATTGTAATGAAAATCAATAAAAGAAAGGGAACTTAACTTAAACAACACATAAATTAGGTAATATTACTAGAAGTATACAAAACCTTTTTTTATTACTGATTTATTTTAAATGCCCAGCGTGCCCTTGTAATTACGTTATGACAAAAAACCTAATTACAAGAATGCCATTACTTTTGAGTGCCACGTCAGATAAAATCCGTCGCCACATAGGAAATCGCTGACGTGTATTAATGAACTCAGCTGTAAAGCATTACGGCGGTATTGACGGCTGAGTTATATATACGATGTGGCTCACTTAAAAAAATTGACTGATTTACATATACAAATAAGCCAAACGATACGGCTGACTTACAAAACATGGCTGATTTAAGATCTTCTGGCTGACTTAAGATTTATGTGACGGCTGAGTTTAAAAAAATCTGCCTGATTTATGAGCTAATGGCTGACTTACGTACATATATGACGGCTGATTTGTACATCGGCTGGTTGAGATATGTTTCTCACGATGACGGAATGATCATCGACTAGCTGTGTTACGAAACGGACGGCTGACCTATGAAAGATTGTTACGGCTGATTTAAGTATAATTGGTGTAAATCAGCCGTGTTTAGCTTGATTAATAGTAAACTCGGCCATATTACGTCTGATTTATTAGCGAAAGATTAATTACTACAATAGCATTCATTTGACGGCTGATTTATTGGACGATATAGCTGACATAATATTTTTCAGCTGATCTACGCCCTTTTATGGCCTCTTTTCTTACCCGATTTTTGTTGTTTTTATTACTGAAATAGTATTCACATAGCAATTGACTTACATATGCTTTTGATGACTGATTTAGTTAGGCTGATTTACGTTTTCATTTTGTGGCTCACTTGCCATATAAGCAAAAAATTAATGACATCAAATCCGATTTTCCATGTCATCAGCTCCTATTTTCCATGTCATTTTCCATGTCATTGAAGAAAGCGGCAAAATGTTTTAGGGTTTCTGACTTTAATACAAGGTTCGAGGAGATTGAAGTGATTAATCCTGAACTTCATGACTACCTCCAAAGAGCTGATGTCCGACTATTGGCGCGTGTTCATTTCCCGGGCCAAAGGTACAATTTAATGACTACGAACATAGCAGAATCAATGAACAGAGCACTGTCAAATGCTAGAAATCTTCACATTGTTCGACTATTAGAATCGATACGGGTTATGATGACCAGATGGTTTGAAGAACGGAGAGAGGATGCGAAATCGCAGCCAACCACGCTTTCGCGTGGTGTCGAGAAACTACTACATGTAAGTCAGCCATTGCAGTTCTTCATAAGTCAGTCGTTATTGTTCCATAATCCAGCCTTTATGATAAGTCAGCCATTGCAGTTCATAAGTCAGTCGTTATTGGTCCATAACCCAGCCGTAATGTTTTAATAATTTTTTATGTATTATAAATAGGGCCGTGTCATTGCCGCCAGACTTATGACGGTACAAAGGATTGATCCTTATCACACGGAAGTTACATATGGATCGTCTTTGCATATTGTGAATTTGGAAACAAGAAAATGCACATGTCGGCGTTTTGAACACGAGAAATTACCATGCGTGCATGCAATCGCAGCTGCCGAGGATAGGAAAATTTGTCGTATATCCTTGTGCAGTCCTTACTACTACAGCAGTTATTTGGTAAACGCATATGCTGAGTCGATCATGCCCATAGATTCAGCGCTCCAAGTTCCAAATAACGTTGCTAACCAACCGTGCTTGCCCCCGCATGTTCGTCAACAACCAGGAAGGCCTAAGAAAAGTAGGATGAAATCTGCTTTAGAAGTTGCCCTTGAGAACAAACGTCATAGGAAACGACACGCATGTTCTCGTTGTAAACAACCTGGGCATAATGCAAAAACTTGTCCAATTTAAAAGTGTTGTTTGGATATGTATGGATTTGTGTTTTTGTTAATGCGATAAACCAGCCGTAAAGATTGAATTATTGTCAATAAATGACTAACTTATGATTACAATACAGCTGATTGTTAATAAACGACAATGAGATTGGGTTAGATGAGGAAGACATTTTCTTTCGAAATTTAAAAAAAATTAGAGTTCCCAAAAGAAATTAGAGTTCCCAAAAGATTAATCATTACTCCTAGTATATGGAGCCATATATATGTCAGTATAACATCTCGAGAATACGAAACATTGCATGTTAAAATTGAAAAAGTAATGTTTTTTCTTTCCCGCCGAAATACGAATCTACTCGAGATAAATTACACGTTTCGGCTGACTTATATGCACTTAACGTCGCGAGATAAAATTGAATAAATAAATATTTTTTTTGTTTTCCCGCCGAAATACGAATCGTCGCAAGATAAATTACACGTTGCGCGGCTGACTTATATGCACCTAATGGCCTACTTAAGGCACGTTCAATATGACTTATATATTGAAAGAGAACCTATACCTTAAAATTATTTATCTCGAGTTTAGGGTATGACACTTTTAATACTTTATACGGCTGAAGAAAAAAAAGCTTTAGTTTCATCCAAAAGAAAAAAAAAACAAGCAATATAGTTTCATCAAAAAAAAAAAAAAAAACACACACACAAAGTTCCATAACTTGAGCATCATGCCTCGATCTTGGAGCAGAACTTGAGCATAGGAGGAGATGCTTTGTCTTCCCAAACCAACTCCAGCACAAAAGATTCGTACACCTTAACACCAATAGCCTTGAAGAATTCTCTAATCCCTGAACCAAAGCGCAACCTCATCCGTATGTCTGGCACGCATAGATACACTGGCCACTCTACTCCATGCTGGTCCAAAATAGTAATCTCCTTCCCTCTTGCTTTTTCCATCTGGTGAGCCCTAGTGAAGCTCAGTGGAATATGCTGCATAAGAAAGAGACAAAATCTTTGAACCAAAGCATCAATAACGACAAAAATTGAATAACAAAATTCCTTCAAGAGAGTTTACTTAAACTTACAAGTCTAGAATCTTTGAGACTAGCTGGTGTGACAGTTATTGTCACAAATCGGTTTTCACTTTGACTAGTCTCACCGGTTTCTCTCTTCTTCTCTTTGTCCTCCTCCTCCTCCTCCTTCTCCCCCTCCACATCATCATCATCATCGACGTTGTTGCTAGACTGTACATATTGAATCTCACAGCAATTAGGTCCAAGACCAGTGACGTGGAACAAAAATTCTCCTTCTTGTCTGAAAATGACGAAGTCTCCGACTCGGAAATCATGAGCAAATGCGAACTCTTTCCATCCAAAGGTGAGTCTCCGACCTTCCATCTTCACCTTCCATGTTTTCTCAGACGCGTCCGACTTAAGCTCCATCATATTTCTTTCGTTTCTTCCTTCTATGTATTTCAAGAAGAACTTTTCCGGAATGCTCTGCAACCAAGACATTGAGATATATATATATATATATATATAGAGAGAGAGAGATGGAGGGAAGAAGGGAGATTATATACGAGGTGGGAGTAGAAGCCGGGAAGAAGAGGTTGAAAAAAATGTGAGTTTGTAGGAGATTTACATACTTGATCCGCCATTATGGAAGTTGGAAAAGGAGTTTCAAAGATAAGAAAACCCAAAGTTTATGAGTACTGTTCGTAATCCTCCTCTTACTTACATGGTTCATACAGAAAGATTACACTAATAAATGTTAGTTGACTAAACATTGTAAGTTGTGTTAAAAAACATTGAAAACTAACGACAAGGCATTTAAGTTTTTAGTGGAATATTTAAAAAATATTAGAGTTCTCAAAAGATTAATCATTACTCCTAGTATAGGGAACCATATAACTGTCAGTATAGCGTCTCGAGAATACTAAACGCGTGCGTAATACGATTATGTACTAACTACACGGCAAACTTATTTTAAATACACGGCTAAACTTATAGAAACTAAACGTCTGACTTATATTTTAAAAACGGCTGACTTATCTCATGCGTGTCAAAGGTTAGGCTGAGTTATGTTAAAGGTTATGCTGAGTTTAAAACAAAGTTTAGGCTGAGTTATCTCCTGCGTGTCAAAGGTTAGGCTGAGTTATGTTAAAGGTTAGGCTGAGTTAAAAACGAAGTTTAGGCTGAGTTATGTTAAAGGTTAGGCTGAGTTATGTTAAAGGTTAGCCTTAGTCATAAACGAAGTTTAGGCTGACTTATTACATAAACATAAGTGGCTGAATTATATTTAAAATACGGCTGACTTATATATACAACACGGCTGACTTATATTTACTACACGGCTGAATTATATTTAACATGAAGTCATAAACCAAGAAACAAAGGAGGAAACAATAGTTTATATTACAACATCCAAAGCCTATTGTCCGGCCAATATATAATCGGCTTAAAATCACGGTAAAAAAGACCTAACTCTTTGATCCAAAAGCATCGGTCACACAAATTGTTATCCTTACTGTCTTCAATGAACCAAAGATCCCAATCTCGGTCCATCAATGGAGTACATGTGCAATTATAGAACAAGGTTTTTTTCGTTGACATGAACTCATACTTCTTCGTTAGAAATGCATCAGTGTGAGACGTTCCCCAACTCCAGTCTAAAGATCTAACAATCTTGCCTATCCTCTGAATAGATTCCCTTGTGAAAAGAGATAAATACTCCTCAGTATTCCAAAATACCTTGCGCGTCATTGCATATGTGTACAAAGCACGCTCGAATCCTGCATCTGCTGCTCTCTTAATCAAAGCAATTCCTTCATCTTGGAGGTCGAATGTGAAGAACTTCTGTACACCCTCTAAGAACAGTGTACTCGGGTTTCCATTAGCGTAGCAAACTTGCATCACCAAGCTAGATAGATGTGTGTACGAAGGGAAGGTAAACACATCTATAGATGCGTACACTCCGGGCCGGTCTGTTAGTTCCTTCATATACTTGCATGTTGCTCTCAATCTATATAGATCTGCAACAGAGTTAGCGGCCACACGTTCGGCCACTAAGGCTTGGATTTCTTCAGGTAGGGCTGTAATAGGGAATACTTCCATTACAAAGTGGATTTCTCTAGAGATATAAAGTTAATGAAAATCTAAACAGATTGTAAAGGCTGACTTATGTGTTACTCAGCCTTTAATCTAAACAACTGGTCGGTAACTGAGTAGAAAAACAAGTAGGGTTTATGACTAGTTAATGAGTGTTTAAATGGTATTTATATATTAAAAAAAAAAGAAAAATAGCGACTCTTCGGTTACTGAGTAGTTACGAAAAACAACTGTTCGGTAACTGAGTAGAAAAAACAATTGTTCGTATATTTTGAGTAAAGGCTGACTTAGTGTTTCGACTGAGTTATGACAGCTTAGCAAAAGAAGCGGCTGACTTATTGGTTTAAATTTTCAAAATACAAACTAAAGGATCTCATACGGCTGAGTCATAAACGAATTTTAGGCTGAGTTATGTCAAAGGTTAGGCTGACTTATAAATAAAGTTTAGGCTGAGTTATGATAAAATAAACAAATTCTATATTAGAGTTCGAAAAATACATAAACATCATAGTTCTAAAAATACATAAAAATTTGAGTAATAAGCATTACATAAACATAAGCATTAGCATAATATAAACATTTAGTCAGCCATATATTTTGCACCAAGCTTCATCCAATCAATTACTGGAACTTCGACTTTGGCCATCTTTTCTTCAGCTTCAACGAGTTTATGAGCAAGTTCATCCAACTCAGCAAATAAGTCAACCTTGTCAACCTTTTCCTTCCCCATAATTTCTTCAAGCAAATCCATTTTCGCATTAATAGATTTCACTTCCATCATAGCATCTTGCAATTCAGATTTAGCTTTCATCTGTTCCTTGACCAAGAGGAGCAACGACTTGTAATGCTCCTCGGTTTCCCTTCTGGCCTTTTTAACATCGTTTGCTCCATGGTCATCCTCCATTGGACGCTTCATCATCTTCTTCGATTCTGCCATTGATGTTGCATGTATATCGAAAATAGGATGTTAATATATCTTCTAAACATATAAACAAATCAAGTTGCAAAAACGTGAATTACATATACTAGGAGAACAAGGAAAAACTAACTTGTATTTGAGATTGCAAAAGGAGAAAACAAGTTCAAAGTTAATAAAAACGAATGTTCGGTTACTGAGTGTTTATAGAGGAAAAACGAAAACTGTTGGGTTACTGAAACTGTTCGGTTACTGAGTTATATCAAAAGCGACTCTTCGTTAACTGAGTAGATAAACGATTGTTCGTATATTTTGAGTAAATGCTGACTTGACTGATCAACCAAAAAAGTAAATTTTCATACGTTTTTGACCATCGCATAATAAATGAAGCCATAGTAATTTCGGACTTGTAAATCAATTAACTCAGTCTTCTGTCTACAAGAGAAGCGGCTGAGTTATATCAAAAGCGACTCTTCGGTAACTGAGTAGATAAACCATTGTTCGTATATTTTGAGTAAATGCTGACTTGACTGATCAACCAAAAAAGTAAATTTTCATACGTTTTTGACCATCGCATAATAAATGAAGCCATAGTAATTTCGGACTTGTAAATCAATTAATTCAGCCTTCTGTCTACAAGAGAAGCGGCTGACTTAATATTGACGAATTCGTGTTTCGGCTGAGTTAAGACTGCTTTGTGGAAAAGAAGCGGCTGACTTATTGGTTTAAATATATATACATCCAAAACTCAAAAGATGCGGCTGATTTATTCATGCAAACACACAAAAGATACGGCTGGTTTAAAGAGATGAAACACAAATAACTAAAGTGTATCATAACTAAATTACATTCGAAAACCAAAATTATCAGGGCCAAACTCTTTAAACATATCGACCAGATTCGTCCAAACTATAGTGTTTATCCAATCTGGCTTCTCGCCACCATGCGCCCATATCCTCCTTAACGTGCGCATTTGAGTTCGAAATAACGTTCTAGCCAGCAGATTAAAATGTGTCCAAATCGTCAAAGTGTGTCTCGGTTCCCATCTGTATTTCCGCTACCCAAAAAAAAAAGAAAAGAGAAATATTATTGTTGTTGATAAAATGATCGGGAAAGAAAGATATTAGTGTTGGCTTACAGCGAGTTTAAGAAAACCATCGTTCCTTAAAATAATCTGGAATGAACCTGTAAGTCGGCCACTCATGAACCCATCCTTCTCGAAGAATCTCCGGGATCGCCTTCGAGAGCTCGTGTAAAAATTTGAACCACGTGATGGTTGTTTTATCAATAATACCAAAACCAGGATTTAGAACGGGGAGGTGATCCCGATCAGCAGAGTATAATATGGCATCGACACTGCTGAATAACTTGGAACTACAGTGTGGGACAACCGACATGTCGAAAAAGAATATGAAACAGATAGATTACAGAGAAGAGAGAAAACAGTGTAGGATAGAATGTGATGGGGGGGGGATGCAAGCTTTATGAGAAGGTATATATATACATATACAGATATATAGAAATATGAAATGTCGCGAGATAAAATTGAATAAATTTTGGTTATTTCCCCCCCCCCCCCCCCCGAAAATACGAAACGTCATGAGATTTTTTTAGTACGTTTCGGCTGACTTATATGAACCTAATGGCTGACTTATGGCATGGTTTGGGAATGTCATAAATTTGGGTTTAGGGTTAGGCTGAGTTATATCAAATGTTCGGCTGAGTTTCGGCTGAGTTATATCAAATGTTAGGCTGAGTTTCGGCTGAGTTATATCAAATGTTAGGCTGAGTTATATCAAATGTTAGGATGAGTTATAGGCTGAGTTTCGGCTGGGCTGAGATATATCAAATGTTAGGCTGAGTTATATCAAATGTTAGGCTGAGTTATTACGGTGACTACTAAAACATAAGCATTTGATAAAGCTAGATAAACATAAACATAAACATAAGACTACTAAAGCACTAAAGCATAAGCATTAGATAAACATATATCCCTATTTTTCATGAATCTTGATCCAATCAAGTTCTTCAACGCTGGCGTTATACATCTTTTCTTTGGCGTCAACGAGTTCTGCTGCAAGTTTGTCCAACTCAGCAAGGAAGTCAACCTTTTCCTTCCCGATAAATTCTTCAAGAAAATTCATTTTCGCAGAAATAAACATAATTTCCACAAAAGCATCATGCAATTCAACTTTTATATTAATCTGTTCCTTGAGCGAGTGGATCAACGTCTTGTAATAGTCCTCATTTTCCCTTTTGGCCTTTTTAATAGCATTTCGTCGATGGTCATCCTACATTGGACGCTTCATCATCTTCTTCAATTCTGCCATTGATGCTGCATGTATATCGAAAATAGGATGTTAATATATCTTCTAAACATATAAACAAATCAAGTTGCAAAAACGTGAATTACATATACTAGGAGAACAAGGAAAAACTAACTTGTATTTGAGATTGCAAAAGGAGAAAACAAGTTCAAAGTTAATAAACGAATGTTCGGTTACTGAGTGTTCACTTGGTATTTATAGAAAATACCAAAAACTGTTGGGTTACTGCGTAGTTGCCAAAAATATTATAAAAAATAGAGAAAATTACTCAAATAGCATAGAAAAGGTTAATATGCTTAGCGTACCGAGACTACCAAACGCGTGCGTAATGATTATGTACATATATTCACACGCCATATTTATATAATAGAGAATAGATGATTTATTATTTATATGATTATATGATTATTTAGGGTTTAGGGTTTAGGGTTTTGTGAGAACAATGTGTATGTTTTGCTATACATCTAGGAATTAAGGTTTAGGGTTTAGGGTTTCAGGTTTTGTAAGAACAATGTGTATCTTTTGCTATACATCTAGGAATTATGGTTTAGGGATTCATTTAGGGTTTTGTGAGAATCAGTCAGTCATAACTCAGCCGTATCCCGAATTCGTCACTTTTAAGTCAGCCGCTTCTTTGCACAATCAGTCAGTCGCTATTAAGGAGAGTAAAAGTTGACTGACACATAAGTCAGCCTTTACTCAGGTTCCGAAGAGTTGCTATTACATTTTTTTTATATCAATAAAATACAATCTCTTTAGTGTTTCACAAAACCCTAAACCCCAAACATTAAGTGTTCACTTGGTATTTATAGAAAATACCGAAAACTGTTGGGTTACTGCGTAGTTGCCAAAAATATTATAAAAAAATAGAGAAAATTACTCAAATAGCATAGAAAAGGTTAATATGCTTAGCGTATCGAGACTACCAAACGCGTGCGTAATGATTATGTACATTTATTCAGACGCCATATTTATATAATAGAGAATAGATGATTTATTATTTATATGATTATATTAGGGTTTAGGGTTTAGGGTTTAGGGTTTCGTGAGAACAATGTGTATGTTTTGCTATACCTCTAGGAATTAAGGTTTAGGGTTTAGGGTTTAAGGTTTTGTAAAAACAATGTCTATCTTTTGCTATAGATCTATGAATTATGGTTTAGGGTTTCGTTTAGAGTTTTGTGAGAACAATGTGTATGTTTTGCTATACCTCTACGAATTAAGGTTTAGGGTTTAGGGTTTAAGGTTTTGTAAGAACAATGTGTATGTTTTGCTATACCTATAGTAATTATGGTTTAGGGTTTCGTTTAGGGTTTAGGGTTTAGGGTTTAGTGTTTTGTGAGAACAATGTGTATGTTTTGCTATACCTCTAGGAATTAAGGTTTAGGGTTTCGTTTAGAGTTTAGGGTTTAGGGTTTTGTCAGAACAATGTGTATGTTTTGCTATACCTCTAGGAATTAAGGTTTAGGGTTTCGTTTAGAGTTTTGTGAGAACAATGTTTATGTTTTGCTATACATCTAGGAATTATGGTTTAGGGTTTAGGGTTTAGGGTTTAAGGTTTTGTAAGAACAATGTGTATCTTTTGCTATACCTCTAGTAATTATGGTTTAGGGTTTAGGGTTTCGTTTAGGGTTTAGGGTTTAGGGTTTAGTGTTTTGTGAGAACAATGTGTATGTTTTGCTATACCTCTAGGAATTAAGGTTTAGGGTTTCATTTAGAGTGTAGGGTTTGGGTTTAGGGTTTTGTGAGAAGAATGTGTATGTTTTGCTATACCTCTAGGAATTAAGGTTTAGGGTTTCGTTTAGAGTTTTGTGAGAACAATGTGTATGTTTTGCTATACATCTAGGAATTATGGTTTAGGGTTTAGGGTTTAAGGTTTTGTAAGAACAATGTGTATCTTTTGCTATACCTCTAGTAATTATGGTTTAGGGTTTAGGGTTTAAGAACAAAGTGTATGTTTGGAGATATAGTAGCAGACTTATCATACAAAACATAACATATAGTAGCAGACTTCTCATACAAAACTAAAAAAGTTCAATCTTTTACATAAAGCTTGAGATAGAAGTCGAATTGGCGTACCGATTTGCTACGGCGAGGTATCGACTCTGTGTTTCTTCGAATTTGGTGATTGAATTGGACTCCGGCGAGACGATTCGCCTTCATCTCCAACTTTCGGTGTCTCCTCTTCGAACCGATCTCTGTTCCTTTGAGCGAGAAACTTCTGGTAGTACCTGCACAACGAGAAACAAAGAAAATACAAGGAACATCACAGTTTGACAGTATTAATTTCACCAGGTGGAAAACAACGAAAATTTGACTAAGAGTTTACCTGAAAACTCTTTCGAGAATTGCCTCGTACGACAAAAAGTTTTCTCTGTTTTGTGACATCTTTCGGGCATAGTTGTCGATGGCCCTGTCGATTGGTCATCTCGCAATAGAGAAACAGATTTCAGATTAGTGCTGCAAAATTTGAGATTGGTATTTGAATTGACATGTATGCAGTTAGAAGTATGTAAGTTTGTAATGGCGAGAAACAGGGTTGGTTCATGGAACTTACAAGAGATTTCCTCCCATTATCGTGTACTCAGCGATCTCCTGAGGGGCTTCAGTGGTTGTTGTTGGTTCGTACAAAAAGGGAAAGAGAAAAGGGGTCAGACACTGAGAAGTAAGTCCGAACCATGAAGATCTTGAACAGGGGAAGTCGAGGAGACTTACATGGATCTACGTCGAAGTTAATGATATATCCAACCCTCTCGAGTCTAGGGAACCGAGTTTCAGAGGTAGCAGAGGAAGAATCCGGTTGCAGATTTTAGTGTTTCACAAAACCCTATTTGAACTGTCCTAACACATTATAAGTTCCTTCATCTAAGATCTCTGATGCCATCTTCACCCGTAAACCCTGAATATTCGCATCATTTATCCCATGGAAAGTAGTGCCAAGCGCTAGACACTCGACAAACTTCAATGCATACACCCCACAGTCGCCAATTTGGACATTTTGTGGGATGTATTTGCCGCTCCTCCTTCGGAACGAAAACTGCTTCACTCTAGGTTTTCGGAGATTGGCATGAACTAATTCGTTAATCATAAATGGGATCATGTGCGAAAACGGCCTAAAGGAATCACAGATTTTCTTTTCACTTTCGGGTGTCACCTGTCCAATGATGGGATCGTAAACGTCGATCTTCTCATTAACAAGGTCCACGTGATATGCCACCCAATGATCTCCTCCAGTTTGTAGAACTCCGTACAAGTGATCCACATCTTCTAACCACTTCTTGTTTGTTTGCAAGTCATTAGGAGTTTTGCCGTTTACTAAATCCCCATACCCAGCTGTGAACTTAAACGACTTTGGTTTGATCTTTAACTGTATGTAATCCATAGACCATACTGCAGTAAACCAAATGTCCATAAATCCAATTCGCTTGGAGTAGAATGGGGAGAGATCTAGCATGGATTTTTTGATGAGGATTCTCATATACGCGGAAATATGCTGTACAAAAAAAAATTATACTTAACTCAGTCCCATATAATATATAACTCAGACATGAAGCATACTTAAGCCTACACGGTATTGGTATGCGATCTGTTACTGAGATGTCAGTTAAGTCAACTGCTAGAGCGGCTATAGGAAGTACATTTCCAGGTGGAGCTAGTGAAGAGCAACCTGTGGAGATGGCTCAAGAAGAGGCAGAACCAGTCGTAGAAGCAGTGGAAAGTCAAGGATAATGAGTCAAGGTCAAGCTAGTCATCATATAGCAAGAGACAGACCTAGGAGGGAGATTGTTTTGCCTAAGAGGTTTGATGACTACGAAGTAGTTATGTTCGCTTTGGCTATGTCAGAAATGATGAATTTGGAAGAGCCAAAGGATTTTGCAGAAGCTATGATTGGAAAAGACAAGAAACGTTGGACTTTAGCTACTGATGATGAGATGGAATCTCTGTTGAAAAACTTGACTTGGGTGTTAGTAGACAGGCCAAAGGATCGAAACGTAGTAAGTTGCAGGTGGTTGTTTCAGATCAAGCCTGAAATTTAAGGTGTTAAGTTAGAGAGATTCATGGCAAGATTTGTGGCCAGAGGGTTCTCTCTAAGGGAAGGGATTGATTACCAAGAAGTGTTTTCTCCGGTGGTAAAGCATGTATCAATTCGTATGCTTCTGTCCATTTTGGTGAGTTTGGATTTGGAACTTGAGTAAATGGACGTAAAGACCGCTTTCTTACATGGAGACTTGGAGGAGGACATTTACATGGAGCAGCCTGAAGGTTATGAGGATAAGTCAAAGGGAGATCAAGTGTGTCTCCTAAAGAAGTCGTTGTATGGACTGAAACAATCCCCGAGGCAGTTGAATAAGAAATTTGATGAGGTTATGATGGCTTAAGGGTTTGTGAGTAGTGAACATGATCCATGTGTGTACATTAAAGAAGTGGCTCAAGGTGATTTGATCTATTTACTCTTGTATGTGGATGATATACTCATAGCCGGAAGGAGTATGGCTGCAATAAAAAAGGTTAAGGAGCAATTGAGTACCACCTTTGAAATGAAAGACCTTGGAGCAGCAAGAAGGATACTCGGCATAGACATAATCAGAGACAGAAGCAAAGGTGTTTTACGGTTATCTTAGTCAGCTTATTTGAAAAAAGTTGTGGAGAATTTCAGAATGAGTGATGCTAAGAAAGCACTTACTCCCATTGGAGCACATTTCAAGTTGTCCTCAGTAAAGGAGAATGAAGAATATGTGGATACGGAAGCAGTGCCTTACTCATTGGCTGTTGGAAGTATCATGTATGCGATGGTAGGGTCAAGACCGGATTTGGCTTATGGCATCGGCTTGGTAAGTGATAGCCTTGATGCCACCAACTAGATCCTCCACCATCTCGATATGATCCATGGGGTGTTCATTGGAGAGTCCATGAAACTGATGCTGGCCAATGAGAGTGTAGTACTGGGGTGAGATCTGAAAGTCGTTCCTCTCAAAGGCAGGAGGCCTGATCGCGGATCTGTTGGCGTAGAATTGGTCCAGCCTGTTGTAGTCAGCAAGTGTTCTGCCCACCTCAATCTCGCCCTGTTGGCGCTGTACCAGCTCGCGCCCAGGTAGCTCAGGCTGCTCAACTACCACGTTCCCTTCGACATCCAGTTTCAGACCTTGCGTGTCGCGTCTGTTCCCCTCTAGGTCAAAGAATAATCCACCTTCATCTCGAACAAGCACAATCGGATTAACCATTGTAGATAGCTTATTCGATGCTCGGATCACGCGCTCTAATCTTCCGATCTCTGGATTAAGTTCCACTAGCTTCTGATATGTGTTGCTCCTGGTTTTGCGATTAGGCAAACCCCTAAAACACACAAGAAGAGGAACAAGTGAAAGTTGGTAACGAAAAAGAAAAATAAAAACCTAGACAAAATTCTAATGCTGAAAATATATTGGCAACAAATAAGTCCTCGGCAACGGCGCCAAAAACTTGATAGCTCTAAAGTTTTACCCTAGAAAAATCCCTGCAAGTGCACAGAATCGCAGTTATAGTATAAAGGGTTATCGTATCCCAAGAGACTTAGTGTTGCACCACAAATTCCAGTTTTGAATTATGCTAAGCAAATTTATAAAGTGATTAACAAAAATAAATAAGCAAATCGGTTTTAAAGAGATTCTAATCAAGAGACAAAAGCTAGGTTTTCGGGAGGTTCTCAGGAAACTCGAAATTGCAGACAAGTTAGAAAGCTAGGGAGATTATAGGAGCCGTTCTAGAACCTGAATTCAATGGTAAAGCTAACCAACTTCCGTTGAGGAAACTATCTATGTCCAACTTCTTAAATTCCAAATTCTTTTGTAAATTCAATAAGTTAAACAAGCATTAATCATAGATTCAATTGTTCACAAATTCTCTAAACCAAATTTCTTTGAAGATAGATAATTTGCTCATCTAAGATAGTTCAGGTGATTATCAATAGTTTCGCATCTAATAATTAACCTAAGATCTAATTCTAGGTGATCAATCAAGAATTAGCATTAGCAACAACCTAGATGAAGAACCAAGTTATAGTCCCTAGCAATTCTAACATATCTAGCAATTTCTCATAATCCTTTAAGAATCCCTAAACCTAACAAACAAACTACTCAGACATAGTGAATGAAGCACACATCATAACTAAATAAAATTGCATAAAAAGATAAGGGAAGAGAATCAGAGGGTTCGAAGAATTCTCAAAGCTCTCTCTCAAAATCTCTCTCTAAACTCTCTCAAAATCTCTCTCTAAACTCAAAATCTCTGTGTGTCCAATAAAAAAAACGTCCTAAAGCCTATTTATAGTCATAAAACACGAGTTGGGCTTCCTTGGGCTTGATGGGAACTTCTGTACTTCTTTTACAAAAAGGAGATTTGTTTGTCGCCGGGTGTGTCGATCAACACAGAGGACCGTGTCGATCGACACAAGTCCTCAGATTGTGATCTTCGTTCTTCTTCACGGCTTCTTCATTCCATTTTGATTGCTTTGACTCCATAATGCCCCAAATCTTCCAAACTCGTACAATGCCCTATAAAGACTCAAAAAAAACCTAGAAACACTAAAAAAACTCGATAAAACAACGAATATCATGGTTGAAAACCTGTAAAAACCATGATATATCAACTCTCCCAGACTTAGCCTTTGCTTGCCCTCAAGCAAAACATAAACTAAGAATGTGAAAGAGGTTTGAAAATACAGAAACTTACCTTCTCTTGGAGCACTGAACTGACCCTTCCGACTAGTAATCCACATAATGCAAAACCAATCCAAAGTCAGACCACCGTGTACTTCTCCATAGACATTCGCAGCCTCCCAAATTCATCCATGACTTCTCAACATACCCCACTAGTCCTCATTGCTGGGTCTCGTCCTAGATCTCAGTGCCAAGAACCTTCTAAACTCATTCCCATACTATACTATGACTAGTGAACCATACAACCTTAGGTACTCTTTCTCTCCTCCAGACTTATTTGATTCTTTACTTTTTTTTTTTTTTTACTGATGAGACCCAAAAGCAGTGCTTTCACTACTGTTGTTCTTTGTGAGGAGACAGGGTCGTGAGATCGCTCATCCTCTACATCACTACTGCTGCTTTTGAGCTCCGGGTGATCATTTCTTGAGTACCGACTCACTGGAATTTTATTTCCTCATCTTATACTCAAGAACTATCATTCCACCCCAATCATCATTATATATATTTTTTAGAATGAGGGAGAGGAGTACCATTACTTTCACTAAAAGTTTCACTTGTCATGTATGAATAAGGAGTTAAGCTCTATGAACACCAATCACCGAGGAGACCGCATAATTAGCTCTGACCCGGCGGATTGTGCTGGAAGTAACAGATGTTTCTAGTTAAGTGGTCAGCATTAGGATTTCCCATTAGTCTGACTCCGAAATCGATCCTGTAAAAATGGTCACTCATCTGAAAAGAACAATCCAATAAACCAAGAGAAAGGTCATAGTTTTCAACTGTTTTGACTCAATAAAATCCAAATTTTGACTCAAAATAAACCAAAACAAAGAAAAACATGTTAGTAATTTCCCTCCCCCAGATTGAAGAATGAGTTTGGAAAGAAAAGAAAAGAAAACAAAAACACCAAAGAAAAATGAAAGGGAACGTACCTGTGAAGGATGTGTCGATCGACACGAGTAATGTGTGTCGATCGACACACTGCTCTTTCTCCTCACTTTTTTTTTTTCATCATAACTGAAAAAAAAAACGAAAAGTTAGTGAACAAAACAGAAAGTAAGTAGACTTACCAGTGGGTTGTCTCCCACTAAGCGCTTGTTTTCAGTCATTAGCTCGACTGTGTCAGGATTTAGGCTGATGGCGGGATAGATAACGGAACGATGTGCCTGTTAGGAACCTCAGTGTGCGCGAAGTAGTGTTTGATCCGTTAACCATTCACTACAAACTCCTTGCCATCTTTGTTCAAAAGACCCACAACGCCATATGGTCGGACCGACTTAACCGTGAATGGACCTGACCAACGAGAACGCAATTTCCTAGGAAATAATTGTAAACGAGAGTTATGCAAGAGTACCTGGTCATTTGGTTCAAAGTATCTGGTTATGATCTTCTTATTATGATAGGCTTTGGTCCGTTCCTTATAGATCTTAGAATTCTCATAAGCAAGATGTCTTATCTCATCTAGCTCATTCAGCTGCAACAGTCGCCTCTCCGCAGCAGGCTTGATGTCGAAATTCATCATCTTTACGGCCCAGGCAGCCTTGTGCTCTAACTCCACAGGAAGATGACACACTTTGCTATATAAGAGATGGAAAAGTGTAGTGCCCAAAGGCGTCTTGTATGCTGTCTTGTAAGCCCAAAGTGCATCGTCTAGCTTAGTGGACCAATCTTTCCTCATCTTGCCAACTGTCTTCTCAAGAATCTCCTTGATCTGTCTGTTGGAAACTTTGACTTGTCCGCTCGTCTGTGGATGATAGGGAGCTGCTACTCGATGTTGAACTCCATGTGATTTCAAGAGTTTCTCAAAAACCTTGTTGATAAAGTGAGAACCTCCATCACCAATCACAATCCTTGGCACACCAAATCTAGGGAAGATAATGGAGTTGAACATCCTCATCACCACTGAAGCATCATTGGTTGGACTAGCAATAGCCTCAACCCACTAAGACACATAGTCCACTGCAACCAAGATGTACTTGTTTCCGTATGGAGAAGGAAACAGCCCCATAAAATAGATGCCCCAATAATCAAAAACCTCGACTTCGAGGATGAAATTTTGTGGCATCTCATGGCGTTTGCTAATCTTACCCTTCCTCTGATAAACATCGCACTGTGAAACAAACGTATGAGTACCTTTGAACATTGTTGGCCACCAGAAAACATCTTGCAAAACCTTGGAGACCGTCTTGAATGTTGAAAAGTGACCACCATATGAAGACCCGTGACAATGATACAACACATCGTGAACTTCAGAGTCTGGAAGACACCTCCTATAAACACCATTAGAACAATGTTTGTACAAGTAAGGTTCATCCTAAAAGTACCTCTGGACTTCTCTTAAGAATTTCTTCTTTGCATAACCAATGAACTCATCCGGTGTCTTCTCTGTAGCAAGGTAGTTGGCAATGTCACTGAACCATGGAAGAGCAGGTGTAGCCACGACAGCTACAACGTCGAACACAGACAAGAAATCAACGCTTGGAAGCTCAAATGACATGTGTCGATCGACATATAATGTGGTGTCGATCGACACAGAATGTGGTGTTGATTGCCATAGGTCTCCCGTGTCGATCGACATGGTGGGTTGTGTCGATCGACACATATCCTGCAGATCGACGTTCTATGTTCTCTTCTTCACTCATGCCCGCGATCCTTGCTTCTATCATGTTGACGTTCTCCTTGGGCAAGTTGTCATTGATCAGGACCTCGTCGTCAACCCGAATCCAAGAAAGATGGTCTGCAACTCCATTCTCAACCCCTTTCTTGTCCCTAACCGTGATGTCAAACTCTTGGAGCAAAAGAACCCATCTCAACAAGCGTGGTTTGGCATCCTTCTTATTCATCAAGTACTTCAAGGCAGAATGATCGGTATGAACAATAACCTCAGCTCCAATCAAGTATTGACGAAACTTCTCAAAAGCAAACACCACTGCAAACAATTCCTTCTCAGTAGTGGTGTAGTTCTTCTGAGCATCATCCAAGGTTCGACTTGCATAATAGATGGCGTGGAACTTCTTGTCTTTCCTTTGATCCAATACTGCTCCAACTGCAAAGTCACTAGCATCACACATTACCTCAAAAGGTAAAGTCTAGTCTGGGGGTTGCACAATCAGAGCACTCACTAAAGCCTGTTTTATCTATTCAAAAGAAGCAAGACAGTTAGTATCAAAATCGAATTTGACATCCTTACAGAGTAGGTTGGTGAGTGGGCGGGCAATCTTGGAGAAGTCTTTGATGAATCTCCGGTAAAATCCCGCATGGCCTAAAAAGCTTCGATTCTATTTGACTGAAGTAGGCGGTTGCAAGCTCATCATCACCTCGACCTTAGCCTTATCGACTTCGATTCCATCCTTAGGGATCTTGTGCCCAAGAACTATGCCATCTTTGACCATAAAGTGGCAATTCTCCCAATTTAAAACCAAGTGCTTCTCTTCACACCTCTGAAGCACTTTGCACAAGTTGTCTAAACAATCCTTGAATGATGATCCATAGACCAAAAAATCATCCATAAACACCTCCATGATGTCCTCAATCATGTCCGTAAAGATGGCCATCATACATCTCTGGAAAGTAGCAAGAGCATTACTTAATCCAAATGGTATTCTGCGATATGCAAAAGTACCATAGGGACATGTAAAGGTAGTCTTTTTCTGGTCGTCTGGGTGTATGGAAATCTGGAAGAAGCCCGAATAACCATCCAAAAAATAGTAGTATGGATGACTCGCGAACCTCTCTAGCATCTGATCAATGAAGGGCAATGGAAAGTGATCTTTCCTGGTCGCAGCGTTCAACTTCCTATAGTCGATGCACATTTTATGGCCCATGATCGTCCT
Organism: Arabis hirsuta; assembly: GCA_964056655.1. NCBI lineage: Eukaryota > Viridiplantae > Streptophyta > Magnoliopsida > Brassicales > Brassicaceae > Arabis > Arabis hirsuta. Next base: position 39,671,495 of record OZ053298.1, on the reverse strand, counting down.
TGTTGGAATTAACTCATCTTTCTCATTCTTCACGACAATGATTCCTCCCTTCTTAGGCACAACATGGACTGGACTGACCCAAGAACTGTCTGAAATGGCATAAATGATTTCGGCTTCCAACAACTTCAAAATCTCCTTCTTCACCACTTCTTTCAGGTTAGGATTTAGTTTTCTTTGGTTCTCAATCGATGATTTTGACTCATCCTCGAGATAGATCCTATGTGTGCACAAATCCGGTGAGATACCTGAAAGATCAGCAAGAGAATAGCCAAGAGCTTTGCGAAACTTGCGCAGCTTTCTTAGCAGTAACGTGAGCTCTGCGTTGTTTAAAGAAGCATTAACTATAACCGGATAAGTGGAATTAAGACCGAGATAAGCGTACCTTAGTCCTGTTGGTAGTGGCTTAAGTTCGATTTTAGGAGCTCGTTCGTCACTCCAATCCCTGAGTTTAGCAGCCATTTCTGAACTCTCTGTCCACTCCTCATGAACAACCAGCTTATTCACTTGCACACTAGTATCAAGCATCTTGACATACCCAGCAGCAATGTCATCCAAGTAAGCTTCGGAGAAAGTAGAATGAACCAATGCTCTCTCAAGTGGATCCGTAGGATGCATATCTTGGAGAGCTTCCTCCGCGAAATCAGTGCAAGTTTCCACAAAGAAAGTCTGACCATCGATAGTGGGTCTCTTCATCAGCTTGTCTATGCTAAACTCCATGATCAACTCACCAATGTTGAGGGCTATCAAGAATGGTCTCCCCAGTGTAAGAGGATCCTTGGGCTCCTCATGATAAGGCAATGAAATCCACAAGGATAAGGCATTCACCAACCTTTACCAGAACATCCTCAAGCACACCCTCTGGGAACCGTACCGATCGGTCAGATAGTACCAAAGAAACCCTTGTTGGCTTGAAATCTGTCATTCCCATTCGCATAGCAACTGAAAACGGCATGAGGCTCCCTGGATCCGGTAGCTTCTTTGAAATCGTGTTCATGACAATTGCACTGACATCCTTAGTGATCATCAACACTCCTTCCTCAAGATCTACATTGTTGGCAACCATCCTCTTGACATATCTTCTGAAGGCCGGTGAAGTTTTAACCACATCAACAAAAGGCAATTCTACAACCAACTTATCCAACATTGCTTTGCATCTAGTATCTTCAATCTCCTTCTTAGACTTCTTAGGAGGCTTAGGATATGGCATTTTGGGTTTGTAGACTCGTTCAAGAGAAAAATCAGTTTTGTTTGTGCCCTCTGGAGTTGCATTGCTCGAACCCGTCGTATCTTGGGTCTGCATCGATCGACGCGCATCATCTGTGTTGATCGACACAGACTTCTTCTCTGAATTTGTATCACGATTTTGGACTCGTGTCGATCGACACAAACGACTCGTGTCGATCGACACGGAATCTGCAGATTCCAAATTCGAGTTTTCTTCGACATCTCTAGCAACTATGAACCTCTTATCATCCATAAATCTCTCAGAAACAGGCATCACCCGTTTTCCACTCCTCGTGGTGATGGCATTGATGTGTTGTTATCTCGGCTTAGGATCCATTTTTCCAGGAAGAAAACCATCTTGTCTTCTAACCGATTCAGCCGTTTGAGCAACTTGAGTATCCAATTTCTTCATATGCGTGCTAAGCTGCTCATACTTCCCATTCAAATCCGAATACATCGCATCCATCTTACCGTTGAAGTCCACCGTCATCTTCGTTTGTCCTTCAAGAAGCCTCTCCAACAACGACTCAACCCTGCTTGATTCCGAAGATTTGGGTGGAGGTGATTGGTAGGATGAGCTTCCATAAGTCCTGGTGAACCCACTGTTTTGAGATGGCTTTTGGACCGAGCTGGTGAAGCTACGGTTGTTCTGACCATACTGATATTTATGTCCCTGATATCCTCCACCGATGTAGTTGACATCTTCAATTCCATCATCTTTAATGGCCTCAACTTCAGCAGCAAAATGGACAGCCTTCTTGTTCTTACCCAACAAGAGATCCAACTTAGCTTGAACCTCTGCAAGCTGACTGCTCTCTAGATTCCCAGCTTGCTTCTGCCTGTCATAGTCTGACATTTTAGAGTTATTGCTCGAAGCTAAGTTCTTGATGAGAATCAAAGCATTGTGTGGACTCTTTGTCATGAAGTTCCCATTGCTTGCAGAATCCAGCGACATCTGATATCTCCAATCAACTCCTCTGAAAAACGTGTTAAGCAGCTAAGCTTCACTAAATCCATGATGTGGACAATCCCTCTGGTATGACTGAAATCGAATCCAAGCCTCCTTGAAAGACTTCGTAGGCCCTTGAGAAAAGTTGGAAATTCTGGTTCTCAGCTCTGACCTCGTATCATCATAGAAGTGGTTCAAGAATGCATTCTTTGTTGCTTCCCAAGTTGTCAGCGATCCTGGGTAAGTTGCTTCAACCACCTAGCTGCTTCCCCTGCAAGGGAGTATGGGAAGAGCTTGTAGAACAGATAGTCATTACTGACTCCATTAGCCTTGATGCCACCAACTAGATTCTCCACCATCTCGATATGATCCATGGGGTGTTCATTGGAGAGTCCATGAAACTGATGCTGTCCAATGAGAGTGTAGTACTGGGGTGAGATCTGAAAGTCGTTCCTCTCAAAGGCATGAGGCCTGATCGCGGATCTATTGGCGTAGAATTAGTCCGGCCTGTTGTAGTCAACAAGTGTTCTGCCCACCTCAATCTCGCCCTGTTGGCGCTGTACCAGCTCGCACCCATGTAGCTCAGGCTGCTCAACTACTACGTTCCCTTTGACATCCAGTTTTAGACCTTGCGCGTCGCGTCTGTTCCCCTCTAGGTCAACGCGTCTATTCCCCTCTAGGTCAAAGAATAATCCAGCTTCATCTCGAACAAGCACAATCGGATTAACCATTGTAGCTAGCTTATTCGATGCTCGGATCACGCGCTCTAATCTTCCGATCTCTGGATTAAGTTCCACTAGCTTCTGATCTGGGTTGCTCCTGGTTTTGCGATTAGGCAAACCCCTAAAACACACAAGAAGAGGAACAAGTGAAAGTTAGTAACGAAAAAGAAAAATAAAAACCTAGACAAAATTCTAATGCTGAAAATATATAGGCAACAAATAAGTCTCCGGCAACGGCGCCAAAAACTTGATAGCTCTAAAGTTTTACCCTAGAAAATTCCCTGCAAGTGCACAGAATCGCAGTTATAGTATAAAGGGTTATCGTATCCCAAGAGACTTAGTGTTGCACCACAAATTCCAGTTTCGAATTATGCTAAGCAAATTTATAAAGTGATTAACAAAAATAAATAAGCAAATCGATTTTAAAGAGATTCTAATCAAGAGACAAAAGCTAGGTTTTCGAGAAGTTCTCAGGAAACTCGAAATTGCAGACAAGTTAGAATGCTAGGGAGATTATAGGAGCCGTTCTAGAACATGAATTCAGTGGTAAAGCTAACCAACTTCCGTTGAGGAAACTATCTATGTCCAACTTCTTAAATTCCAAATTCCTTTATAAATTCAATAAGTTAAACAATCATTAATCATAGATTCAATTGTTCACAAATTCTCTAAACCAAATTCCTTTGAAGATAGATAATTTGTTCATCTAAGATAGTTCAGGTAATTATCAACACTTTCGCATCTAATAATTAACCTAAGATCTAATTCTAGGTGATCAATCAAGAATTAGCATTAGCAACAACCTAGATGAAGAACCAAGTGATAGTCCCTAGCAATTCTAACATAGTTAGCAATTTCTCATAATCCTTTAAGAATCCCTAAACCTAACAAACAAACTACTCAGACATGGTAAATGAAGCACACATCATAACTAAATAAAATTGCATAAAAAAATAAGGGAAGAGATACAGAGGGTTCGAAGAATTCTCAAAGCTCTCTCTCAAAATCTCTCTCTAAACTCTCTCAAAATCTCTGTGTGTCCAATAAAAAAACGTCCTAAAGCCTATTTATAGTCATAAAACACGAGTTGGGCTTCCTTGGGCTTGATGGGAACTTCTGGACTTCTTTTACAAAAAGGAGATTTGTTGGTCGCTGGGTGTGTCGATCGACACAGAGGACCGTGTCGATCGACACAAGTCCTCAGATTGTGATCTTCGTTCTTCTTCACGGCTTCTTCATTCCATTTTGATTGCTTTGACTCCATAATGCTCCAAATCTTCCAAACTCGTACATTGCCCTGTAAAGACTCAAAAGAAACCTAGAAACACAAAAAAGACTCGATAAAACAACGAATATCATGGTTGAAAACCCGTAAAAACCCTGATATATCAGTAAGCCTGGTCCTGTTCATTGGGAAGCAGTAAAGTGGCTGCTTAGATACATCAAAGGAACTGTTGATCGTCAATTGGTATACACAAAGGAAGCAAGTTTTAAGGTACAAGGGTTTTGTGACTCTGATTTTGCAGCAGACCTTGATAGGAGAAGATCAACATCAAGTTATGTATCTACTGTTGGAGGAAATTTTGTGAGTTGGAGGTCTGAACTACAACAGGTAGTGGCGTTGAGTACAACTGAAGCAGAGTAGATTTCGTTAACAGAAGCTGCAAAGGAAGCAATCTGGTTAAAGGGGTTGTTTGAAGATTTTGGGTTCAAGCAGAAGAAGGTGAAGATATGGTGTGATTCTCAAAGTGCGATATGTCTCTCAAAGAATCATGTATACCATTCACGGACAAAGCAGTTTGCGGTGAAGTACAATTTCATACGTGATGTGGTTCACAAGAAGAAGTGGAAGTTGTGAAGATTCACACGAATGAGAACCGAGCTGATAACTTAACGAAGGTGGTTTCGGTAAGTAAGTTTGATGATGCGTTAAGCTTACTTAAGGTTGAACAAGCTTGAAGAGCTTGAGTGCTAGATGGTGTAATTCCAGAAGGTGAGTCCACTGTAAGAGCACAAGAATGTTTGATGGTTGTTGTGGTTGAGGTTTGATTGAGTCATTAGGCCAAGGTGGAGTATGTTGAGGCAGTGGCCGAAATGCTCAAGTCAAAGAAGAAGTCAAAGACTCTGCTGGAATCAGAGGGTTTGGAGTTAATGAGATCGACCGGTTTAATCAGTTTAATGTTGGTTCGATTTGAGTTGGTTTGAAGCCGGTTTAATTGCAACAGACCTTATCCTCTCCAAGATAGGATTTAGAGGTTTGTTATATCGGTCATTAATGGAGGTGTGAGTGATAATAGAGAGATCATCTTCTTAATCGGAGAAACAAAATTCCGTGTATCATCTTGTGCTAGTGGATTTGTTAGACTGAGTCTAGCCCTTGAGAGTAGTTCTCCATATCGGAGGCGAACTCAGGGTGAACAATCTCTTGAGTCGTTATCTTGTTTCTGTATTTGCTTTCCTTTGCTTAAACACACGAGAGAGAGACAGAGAGAGAGTACAATCGCATAATCGTTTATATCGGAATCGAAGTCGTAACATTTTGTTTAACTTTAAAAAAAATTGTTACAAAATATTTGCTTGTAAATACTATAATTTCAAAGTCTTCCGTAAACACTTTAAAAAAATTCAGTCGAACACTTCAACAAATTTCAGTTGAACAATTAGACATACAAAAAACTTTTCTCTGAAAGTATGGTCTTTAATTATTTTTTTTTCTTTTTTGAGTCTGACAAAAAAAAATTATTTGTTTGATAATAAATAATTTATGTATTTTGCATTGATTATCTTTTAGTAAGTGGTTAGCAGCATAAAATTATTTTTATTTAAAAAGGATTAGTATATTCAGTTAGCATATTCATAGATTTTATATATTTTAATAATTACTTATATTTGTTGATTTCACGAATCATTTATAAATATACTACTTAAACTTTTAAAACATATAGATTAGTTTAATCTGTAACATCCCAATTTCTGGAAATATGTGGTGCATGCGGAGAGGGTTAAGAGAATTGATTTGGCTACCTATATCACCAAAGTGCACTTATATTTTTCGTCACACATCCAGAGAGAACTCCAGAGTTAAGCGTGCTTGGGCTGGAGAAATTTAAAGATGGGTGACCTACTGGAAAGTCATTTCCAATACCGTGTGAGTGAAGACAAAACACGGGGAAAGATCACATTGTGATTTGCAGGGTTTGTAAACAAGTCTTTCGAGCCTCCCGGACTAACGCACCGACCGTCGGGTAGGGGTGGGCCCACGGGCCGAGAGTGGGCGTGGGGCCCATTAAGAGATGAGGATTTCTCCTGAGGAGATGAAGATTTTCCCTGTATGTTATTGAGAGATGAGGATTTCTCTCGAGGGGATAAGGATTTCCCCTGCATACCGATAGCTCGACGGCGGTCGGGGCGTTACATAATCAATAGAGAAACAAATATATTACTAGTTAGTTCAAGATAGTTATATAATAATAACATATGAATAAATTCATAAGTATTTAGTTCAAGATATTATGACCATTTTATCTATATGAACATTTAATAAATATTTCATACTAAAACAATTATACTTAATAAATAAATAAAAATTGAAATTATAGTCAAATAAAGTTTTAGAGAAATAAGTAAAAAATATATTCTTACAAATTTAGCTATAAGAATAATAATCTACTACTATAATTCTTAAAGTAATATTTTTTGTATAATATGCATGTTAATAGTATAACAATTTTATGCATGTTAAGTTATAATTTATATTTATTTGTAATTATTATGAGTTGAAATAATTTATTTTTAATAATTCATAAAGGTGTTAGAATTGGTATGATATAAAAACTAATATCATTTTCAAATATGTAGATATGACGTCTAATCGCCAACAAAACACAAAATTCATCCATGGAAACAGATACAAGTTTTCCTATAGAAACATCAACACGGGTAAAATACTATATATATATTTTTTTTAATTATTGTACTTAGAACCAAAGTGAAATATATTTTTCGAATGTTTGAAATTTGTAGACCGAAGACAATTTCAACTGGACTCCAAGTCAAGAAAGAATGTTTCTTGACTCGTACGACCAAGGAATCGATAGGTTTATCTGGGTAAAGGAATCGATAGAATATGATTGATTGCGGTTGTTGGATTGGTTTTCGTGTGTTTTGTGGTTGGAATCGTGCACGAGATCGATGGGTCGCATTAGGGTTCGAGCCATGAGAGGATATGCTCGTTTCCTATGTCTGCGATGTCGTGTCGATCGACACACATGCTGGGTGTCGATCGACACAAGTGCATTGTGTCGATAGACACCATGGTGGTGTGTCGATCGACACAAGTGCAGTCGGTCGATCGACACCTAGTGGTTGTGTTGATCGACACAGTGCTCCTGAACTGGTTCATGTTTGGTTGTTCGTGTGTGCTTGTTTTATGCTCATCTTGGTATTGTATATTTTGCTTATGTCTGTGTGTATAACGTGTAAACGGGATGACCGTCTCACTGTGTATTTGTGATAATACTCACGCATCTCTTTTTGCTATGTGATGCAGGTAAAGAGAAATTGTGATCGTGGAACCATGACCGGAAAGAAGAGATGATCTAGTGTCTCGTATTTCATGGCTCTTGAGTTAGAATTGCTAAGTTGTAGTGATTCTGGAATTGTAGTTGAATTGTATTTGTTTGTTATTCGAATGGAAGTTTATTGAATTGGTTATTGTTGTTGGAATTGAATTGTTGGTTACTCTTTGGTTATTGATTGGTTTATGTTTTCCGCATGTTGAGATTCAACCGTTAAGGATTATCATTTGTGATAATGATAATCTAGATTTTTAATTGGAAAATTTGAAATTTTTGGGTCGGGTTGTTTTATTTTGGTATCAGAGCCCTTATGGTTCTAAGGCGGGTGATTGATTGACTGATTGTGTGATTAGTTCATTGATTGTTGTGTGGATTTGGAGTCCTAGATCATCTCTTCCGAGCCTTCAATGAGATTTGATATACCCTATATTTTACCACTTTTTCTATCTCTTTTAGTATGGTTTTTATATATATTAATAAAGCTTTTGGACCAAAAGAGATAGTTTTCTCGTATATGTAGATTTTAAGGACTTAACAGGTTTTATCATCAAAAGGATGTAAAAAGGAGCAAAAAGAGTGTTATCTAAGATGCAGCTACTCATCCAAGTCAAAGGAACCAAGCCAAGTCATTTTATCTTGAAAATAATGCACATTCTCAAACTGGACAGAACGTATAAGCCAGAAGTTCGCTTATGAAAGGAGAATCAAATCAGTTTGAAATTCAATTAACCTTTGAGTTATCTTTCCAATGGAGTTGGAATTTCATCAATTGGAGCTATACTTTGGAAGATACACCCGAAAAACTGAGGACATGTCAAACTGCCTTCGAAGTGAAGTGAGTGCAAAATGGAGCCAAGCACCGGGCCAGCCCATGGGCCGATATCCAGACTTTTTCCGACCTTCTATAAGAGTCATGGAAGCCTCCAATACTACTCACGCAACCCGTCCGTTATTTGGACCGATATTACCTCAGTTTCGACCAAAAATACGTATTTGCCCGAAGAAACCATAGCCGGCTTAAGCCTCCTTGAACCCCTATATATACTTGCTTTTAGCCTCTCTAGAAACTCAAGCAGCCGGCCTTAACAGCCTAAATCAATACCTAAACAATGTATTTCGTTTTTCTCTTGTTCTTAATGTTTATTTGATTCTAGAAACCTTTAAGGATAGATTGACTTTGCCCTATTGCAAAGAGATGAGATCTAACTCCTTACGCTTAGATATATCAAAGAATTATAATGTCTATGTGCTTTACTCTTGCTGCTACGTGTTGCAAAACATGTTAGAGTTATAGCTTTGATTTGATTTCTATGCACTTTCTTAATTCTATGTCTTTACATATTTAATCGTTTAGAGTTTTATTCTAGAATTGATTCTTCATCTTTATTTATACTCAAAGCATGAATTGGTTTAGCTACCCAAGGAGTGATCTTAGGTTGATATACTCTCCAAGAACTTGTTATATCTCCGGACCTAGTATTCGATGAGCTAGGCATCTTAACAATTCGATAGGTTAGTTAAAGAGTTTAGTGAACAATCAATCTTGAGCATAAAGCATGTTTTCACCTTGTAATAACCTGAGATAGTTGAGTCTATTAGGGTGCAAAACGTAGATGGTTAGTTACATCATGATAGTGGGATGACCTTACCTTAGTGATATGAGTTCTAGAACAACTAGTATTAAAATCCTAAAACGATTTCTTGTGTTTTGCATATATTTTGTGAATTGCTTGATTTCTAATCTTAATTGATATCTATCTCTTTACTTTTATTGTTTTGTTATTTGCTTCCATAAAACCCCAAAAACCAAATAATATTTTCCCTTAGCTTAATCCGAATCATATAGGTTTGTAGTGTATTCATCACTTAGTCCTCAATGGTTTGACCCCTAAGTAATACAATTGTCTTAACTGTGCACTTGCAGTTCCCTAGGGTTATAAATTTAAAGACCTAATTGCATAAACCCTACGTAGAAGTTTTATGGCACATCAAGATTCCACGGTATGTGTTTATGACTTCCTATTTTTCAAGTACTTAGTATTCTGCTGGTTAGTGCAGAGTGATGGCTAGAGTGGCTAGAGGCAGAGGTCACAGGGGCCGTGGAGGCCGAGGTGGTCATGGTGGGCGCGGGCGAGAACTGCAGAGTGAGTCTGATGCCTCTAGTTTGGTCCAGGAGACCACGCGAAAGCAGGTGGTAGACTCGCAGGCGTTTCAGGAGGGGTCCGTGGGTGTGGCCGCTACGAGTGTCAGCGTGAAGGCTGATGGGGCTGGTGTAGGTCCCGGTGTAACTGGTGGTGCGGCGGGCCCAGGTGGGGGTGCTGCCGCAGGTGTTGCCCAGGACCAAGATGATCGCTTGGCGGGTTTGCTGCAGTTGATTCTGGAGCGGTTACCGGACGGAGTACAGGCTCCGGGTCAGGCTCCGGGAGTTCAGCCAGTAGTGGCTGGTGGTCACCCGGGAGTGGCTGGGGTTCAGCCGGGAGTGGCTGGTGTGAAGCCAGGTGTGGCGGTTGCATAGGAGCTTTCCTCTTATCTGAGGATGATGGAGCAGATGCAGAGGATTGGTACCAGATTTTTCTCGGGATGTGCCAAGCTTGAGGAGGCCGATGAGTGGCGGCTAAGGTTGGAGCGTAACTTTCGCTCTATCAGGTGTCCGGAGGGATACCGGGTTGATCTGGCGGTTCACTATATGGATGGTGATGCATATCTCTGGTGGAGAGGTGTTGAGGCCAGGAGGGTATAGGCCGAGATGGTCTGGGAGGATTTCTTGGCTCAGTTCAATGCCAAGTATTTCCCGTAGAAGGCGGTGGATCGGTTGGAGCTGAGGTTTCTGGAGTTGGCTCAGGGAAACCGGTCAGTGAGGGAGTTCGACGCGGAGTTCAGTCGACTTCTGGTGCATGCTGGTAGTGGCATGGAGGGCGAGCAAGCCCAGGTGAAGAAGTTCCTGAGGGAACTTCGAGCTGATTTGAGGACTCGCTGTAGGGCTAGTAGGTTCGCCACGAGGGCGAAGCTGGTAGAGACGGCTGCTGCGATTGAGGAGGACCTCAGGGAGCAACAAAGGAGGTTGCAGCAGCTGGCGGGTGCAAGCAGGGGCGGCAAGCCTGCGCAGGGTCAGAAGAGGAAGTGGGAGAGCACTTCAGGGCCGAGTCAGAGAGGGCAGGGTGGTTCAGGATGATTCGGGTGCGGAAGCTTGGATCACAAGGTGGCCAGTTATCCTAAGAGGAGTGAGGCTCAGGGTGCTCAGGTGTGTTACCACTGTAGAGAGCCGGGGCATATCAACCCCAAGTGTCCGAAGTTGCAGCAGATGGCGGTGGTGGTGGTGGTGCAGTCGTTGGCGGTACAGCCTTTGGCTAAGATTACAGCGGTGTCGCGGGTTTTTACTTTGGCAGAGACGGGTGGTTCTATCACCAGACCGATCACAGGTAAATTCTGGACTTGACTTGTTAAATTCTTGTGGTGTTTTGAATTTTAGTCTGTTTGGAATTGTGAGTCTGTGCTAGAATGTTAGGGTCTTAAAGCACATGGGATTTATGTAGGGACCTTAGTTGTGGGCGGGTGTGAGTCCCACATGTTGTTTGATTTGGGAGCTACAAATAGCTTCATTACTCCGGAGTGTGCGGAGGGCAGCGGGATCTGGAACGATTCTAGTGAACAGCTGGGAGTAGTTAAGGTTGCTGGAGGCAAGTCGTTAGCTACTTTTGGGCGGGCTCGTGGTGTGGGTGTACTGGTGGCGGGAGAGTTGATGCCAGCAGATTTAATCATTAGTCTGGTGGAACTGTACGATGTCATCCTTGGTATGGATTAGTTGGATTGGTACAGAGTCCATCTGGATTGTCGTCGAGGACGAGTAATGTTTGAACGAGAGGCGAGGAGGTTGGTTTACCAGGGTGTGAGACCGACTTTCGGGAGTCTTGTGATATCAGCGATACAAGCCGAGCAATTGATCGAGAAGGGCTCTGAGGCGTATCGGGCGACGATAGTGATGCCAGAGACTGTTGGAGATGTTACAGCTGGGGATATTCGAGTTGTTTGGGATTTCCAGTGGTGTGTCGATCGACACAAGTGCAGTCTGTCGATCGACACCTAGTGGTTGTGTCGATCAACACAGTGCTTCTGAACTGGTTCATGTTTGGTTGTTCGTGTATGCTTGTTGTATGCTCATCTTGGTATTGTATCTTTTGCTTATGTCTGTGTGTATAACCTGTAGACGGGATGACCGACTCACTGTGTATTTGTGATAATAATCACGCATCTCTTTTTGTTATGTGATGAAGGTAAAGAGAAATTGTGATCGTGGAACCATGGCCGGAAAGAGGAGATGATCTAGTGTCTCGTATTTCATGGTTCTTGAGTTAGAATTGCTAGGTTGTAGTTATTCTGGAATTGTAGTTGAGTTGCATTTGTCTGTTATTCGAATGGAAGTTGATTGAATTGGATATTGTTGTTGGAATTGAATTGTTGGTTACTCTTTGGTTACTGATTGGTTTATGTTTTCCTCATGTTGAGGTTCAACCGTTGAGCATTATCATTTGTGATAATGATAATCCGGGTTTTTAATTGGAAAATTTAAAATTTTTGGGTCGGTGTGAGAGTCGAAATTAGCACAATTAGATTTGTAAGAGTTTTGAGGGGTGACAGAGATTTCTATGCGAAGCTACGGAAACGATGAGCAAAGAGATGTATGTTATTGCTGTAAAAGTGTTTGTGAACAAAGTTACGGATCCCCTTCTAAGGGTATACACATTGATATATATAGCCCCCTAAGTCGGCTAAGTCTTTTCCTAAGAGATAATGCTAATTTTCCTAAGTCTTCGCGGATTCCCTTCTTCTCACGTCGGTTGCGTCGAAGTGGGCTTTGTAGCCAAATTGGGCTATTACTGCGGAGAGCCTTCTGGTCTTCGTCGTCAGTCTGGTCTTTGGTGACTGACGTCATTGCTAACGATAGGACATCTCTGGCAGCAAGACGTCGTTGGCAAAGAGACATCTCCGGCAGCATGACATTGGTGGTAGCGCGACATTGCCGCCGAAGAGACATCTCTGGCTCGGAGACATCACCGGCATTGTGACTTCTCTGACATTGCTACGACTAGAGAGGACTCAGAAGTCTCCCTTCTTGGACGGAGAAGACTCAGGAGATGAGAGTTGCTTCATCTTCTCGTAGGGAAATGATTTAGGGGATAACATACATCTTGTACGTTAGTGTGTCATCTTGTCTGTGCGCGCATGGTTTTGGACTTTAACGTCGAGCGGGTGAAATTCGACCCCAACAGTTAGCCCCCTAGCTTGGTAGTGTTAGTGATAATAGTACCGAGTTAAAGTTTTCTAGGTATCGGTGTTGCTGTCCAAAATCAATACACTATTCTTAGTGCGGCGCCTCTGGCTCGGGCTGTTAGTGTGTGTCGACTCTTTAAATGCAGCGCTTTGACTGCTAAAGCCGTCATCACCGTAATAGAGGACAAAAATTATATATTCGTTTTGTGTTGAAGATTTTAAGACTCTATGTAGTTACGAAGATTTTAAGACTTCGTGTTCTGATCGCGGATGCCAATGATGTCGTTGGCGATGGGAAAAAGATTCCCGGAAATGGTAATGCTATTGAAAAAAATGGAGCCCGCGAATGAAATGAGAAGAAGGAAATTTTTTTTTTCTTCCTTGTTGAGTCTTCTCCCCTTTTCACACTTCTTCTAAACCTTTCTAGTTCCCTTTGTGAACTCCACCATTGTAGATCTAAGTTTCCATGAAGAACAAGCTTTGTCTTTGTTGATTACTAGTGGGTGTCCTTGAATCCTTGGACTTTTTTGATCAACAAGCTTTGATTGTTGATAGAATAGGCTTGTGTTGTGTAGATTTTTGGAATTTCTTTTTCGATTTTTTGCTCCATGGATGAAGAACAATCTTTGCCTAGCAACTTGTATCAAACCCTTGATTTTTTTATCTTTGTTCGGAATTGATGTAGGTAATTTGGAGGTTATGGATAAGATGAAATTTTGCTTGGTCGGAGGGGTCGAACCCGATGTCTCGCACGCGACAGACCGCGACGCCGATGTCTCGCGGGCGGTGGAGCGAGATGCTGATGTCTCGCGGGCGATGGAGCGTGATGCCGATGTCTTGCAGGTGACGGGTGAGGACGCCGATGTCTCGCGAGTTACGGGCAAGGGCGCCGATGTCTCGGGGGTGAGGAGATGTGATGCCAATGTCTCGCACTCTTCGGATCGTGTCGCCGAGGTCTCGCACTCTCCGGGTCATGTCACCGAGGTCTCGCACTCTCCGGGTCGTGTTGCCGCGGTCACGCAAGCATCGGGTCATGTCGCTGCGGTCTCGCGAGCGACGGGACGTGTTGCCGACGTTTCTAGAGTCCCGGAAAGGATTGTCGGCGACGATGACCCGAGGACCCGAAGCAAGGAAGTCAATGCCCTGCTTTGTCTGAACGACGAAGATCCGCTGCTTCCGCGCGGTGGTGCTGATGCATCGCTGTCGTTGTTTTCTGCTTTTTTGCTCAATTCACGGGCTTCTAGTGTTGAGAGAGATGATGAAGCTGCACCTGTTGAGGTTGGTCAAGTGCAAACGACTAAGAAGAAGCGAAGGGCTCCGATCCGACCATCCCCTCTTAGGTCTTCTCTCTCAAACTCGGAGGAGATTGCGTTGATCGCCCCCAGGTTTGCTGACAGAGTCGATGCCCCACCTCCAAGGCACTTCACTCTTTACGAGAACTACTTTGACCAGTGCTTGCTCCAATTTTTAGTTTTCGGATGCCTTCTTCATTTCCTAGCGGTGAACAACGTCTCCCTTGCTCAAGTTAACCCGAGAGGCCTAAGACATCTCATGGGCGTCTATGTGCTTAGCAGGGAACGTGGCGTCGAGATTAGCCCCGAGCACTTGTCCTGCTTGTTGGACTTCAGGATTCGCGGTCGGAAAAAGGAGCTCAAGTACAACATCACTCCCATGGCGGAACGGGGACTCATCGACGGGTTCCCCAGCAAGGACGAGCACTTTGAAGACTGTTTCTTCTTTGCTGAGATTTCAGAGAAGACCGCTGAAGCAGGGAGAGAAGAGGTGACCACCTCTTAGTTTCTTTTCATTTGTTTTTTGTCGGTTTTTCTTAACGCTTGTTTCCTCGTATGTTAACTCTTAAAATATCTTCCACAGTGAAGCCAGTGTTCCCCGTGATCAACGCCAGCGTTGTTGCTGTAATGCACGGGGCTCTCGCCTCCGGGAAGGGTCATTGGCTTGGATCTTTCAGTCGCAAGAGGATTGAGAAGGCGCTTTTCACCCCGGTCATCTCGAGAAAGACTCTCGGCCGAGGCGAGAAGAGGTTGTCGTCTCACCAGAGAGTGGAGATGGCAAAAGCAGCGACTGCCGAGATGCCAAGGACTGTGGTGCTGACGTCTACCGCTCCGATGATGTCGTTGTCGCGGGCGAAGGCTCCGTCCGGGACAGTGCCAAGGGCGCCTACTGCGTCGGTCCTGCATTCTCACTCTTCCTCTCTCACTCCTGGCGAGGTTGCGAGACAGCGTGAGCAGTCTCTAAAGAATGCTCTTCTCTCTAGCGCAAGGGAGGAGATGTCCCCGAAGGAGATCTTTCGAAGAGGCAGAGATTGGGTACTTTCCCTCCGGCTATCGCCGAGAGGGCAGCATCGGTGAGTACTGGTGCAGCGCCCCTGTCAGGACCTCGGCTTCTGGGCTGTTTTCCCTCTAGTCGACGGGTTGCTTCATGGTGAGGCCTACGCGCTGACGAAGTCCAAGGCTTCCGAGGTTCGATTCTCTTTGTCTTTAATGTTTTTCTTATGACCTTGCCTTTCTTGTTTCGATGTTACATCTCTTTCCTTTACTTCCTTTTATGCAGCTTTTTCTCCATCTGAACCAACTGGTGGGAGACTATGATAAGGATGTTCACGCCAAAGAGAGAGAGCTTAGCGAGAGCCGAGAGGCCAACGTTGTCCTTCAATCCAGACTGGACGAGCTTGTTGAGTGGACCAAGGTTCTGGAGAGAGACTCTACCTCCATAAAGAGGAGCAAGAAGGAGTTAGAGACTAAGCTGACGGAGATCGAGGCTGAGCGTGCCAAGGACAGGGAGGAGATAGTTTTGTTGAAGGGCAGCTGGACTTTGCCAATGACAACCTGGATATGCGAATCGACGACGCCATTGCTAAGGCGAGAGACAAGATGACCCGCAGCTTTGACAAACGAGCCAGAGAGCTCTCTAGGTTACTTGCAAAACTTGACGGGAAGGCCAAGGACAACATGTTGGACCTTGCTGAGATCGACGGGAACCTGGAACTTATTGAGCTTCTTCAGCTCCCATCGGCACCAACTCTGGAGGATGAGGTTGAGGAGCTACAACGGCGACAGGCTCCGATTTACGATGCCCGCAATGTGTTTGCGGACCTTATCGCCAAAGCGAGGAGAATGCTGGAGGCGCCTGATACTTCTGCTGTTGCCGTTGATGATGCCGGGGCAGATGACGCCGATGCAGGCGACGCCGATGACACCGATGCAAGTGACGCCGATGACGCCGAAGCGATAGACGAAGATGGCAAGATAGAGGACGCCGATGAGGTCGACGAGTGACCCTTTCTTTTTGGACTTAGTTTATTTTGTGTTCCTTGCTTATGACTTTTGTTGGATTTTTGGATGTTGTTAGCCATGATTTTCGGTAGTGGCGTTGGATAGTTTGTATCCATTCCATGATTATGTTTACCTTGCATTGTAGCGAGTGCGGGATAACAATGAAAGCGGTTTTTGTTCCTCGTCTTGCTTATGAGTCAAGCTCGCTTTGTCTTTTGATAGGTCACAAGGACTTTTAGAAGCAAGAGTACTCGCTGTTGACTAAGTCTTAAAATGAAAATGTAAATTGGTTGTAGCGTGACTGCAAAGTAGCGAAGTCGCTGATGCGCTTGCTGTTTGCTTCTACCAACGTTGTTGTTTGTTTTTGGAATGGTGCTGCCCTCTAAACACGTCTGTCCGAGAGCGAACACACCTTTGGCTTTTACCAACATGTTGTTGGGTTTTCAGAATGATTATTCGGTTTACAAACCGTCTAACCATTGGCACCTGCTTTGCACCAACGATGTTGTTGGGTTTTCGAATGATCTGTTGGGTTTGTCCGCCCAATATTGAACATTAGTATTTATATAGCGCGCTATGGATCCGATGATGGATGTCCTTGTGTTCGAGTTTTCACATCGTCGCTGTGGCCAGCAGCAACGGTTGCGAAATGAACTTGCTGGCGTCAGCTTTGAACAGCCCGGAGGGGATGTAGCTGACGAAGTCAGTGAGACTTGTATCAAGTGCGTGATAGTTCCAGCAAAGAAGTTGTCAATGATGGGAGTATATGTACCCCACTCCCCCCCCCTTTTGTTCGGAGGGGGGCAACTGAACTCGTCTGAAGACAAGCTGCCTACGTATCCTTTTTGGGGATCAAGTCGCCCCGTAGTTCGTTGTGGAAGCCTGTAGAAAAGACTAGTGCTAGTACTTCTTCAAGTGCTTGGCGTTCCAGGAATGGAGGATTGGTGTGCCCGATATGGTGGTAAGTTTGTAGACACCTGGGCGGACGATGGCGGTGACTTTGTAAGGCCCTTCCCAGTTGGTTCCGAGCTTGCCGGCGTTTCGCTCTGCTGTATTCTGGAAGACCTCGCACAAGACTAAGTCACCTTCACGGAAACGTCTTTCTCGGACCTTGGAGTTGTAATATCTGGAGACCGCGTTTTGATAGTTAGCTATCCGGATGAGTGCTTGATCACGCCGGTCGTTAATGAAGTCCAATTCGTCAAGGAGCAGTGAGTGGTTAAGCTCTACATTGCTTGGTAGGAGATGACGTCGCACTTTGGGAGAGCGGACTTCCGACGGGATTATACATTCGGTGCCGTAGACAAGGGCGAATGGAGTATCGCCCGTTGCTCGGCGTGGAGTGGTGCGATGGGACCATAAAACGCCTTCTAGCTCGTCGGCCCAGCGACCCTTTTTCATCCAAGTGTTTCTTAAGACCATCGAGAATTGTCTTGTTGGTTGCTTTCGCATGACGATTGCCTTGAGGGTAGCGGGGCGTAGATTTGCTAAGTCGAATTTTCCACTTCGTGCAAAAAGTCTCGAACCGGTTGGAGACGAACTGGGTGCCATTGTCAGTAAATATTTCGTAAGGAACCCCATGACGACATATGATGTTCTTCCAGATGAAACTCTTAACTTGAGCATCCTTGATACTGGCAAAAGCTTCAGCTTTCACCCACTTTGAAAAATAATCAGTTAGAACAAGTAGGAAGCGCTTATGTTCCGAGGGATGCAACGGTCCGACGATATCTATGGCCCATCTCATGAATGGATAGGGAGAAGTGACAGAAAAGAGTATCTCGGTTGGCTGATGAATCTTTGGAGCATGTCGCTGACACTTCTCGCACTTGGCTGAAAACTTCACGCAATCGGCTACTATCGTAGGCTAGAAGTGACCATGTCGCTTGATCTTAATCACCAATGCTTTGCTGCCCGAATGATTTCCGCAATACCCACTGTGAACTTCTTCCATGACCTGTCTGGTTTCCTTTCCCTCCACGCATGCGAGCAGAGGGATAGAGAATCTCCGTCGGAGGACATTATCGTCAGGTAGGACATTACTGTCAGGTAGGACATACCAAGTTGCTTGCTTCTACAACTTGCGAGCTGCCCATTTGTTACCTGGCAGTTTCCCATTGGCAATGTATTCACGAATCTAGTTCATCTACATCTTATCGCTACCTTACTCGGGTTCTCCAATATCTTCATCCATTAGGATATGAACATCCTGAATCCCGGGATTGACTGGGAGGTTTTCAGGTGAAACTGTTTTGCGCTGGCTGGAGCCGCCGACGGCGGAGACATTGGCGGCGAAGACATCATCGCGGGAGACGACAGCGCCAGGGCCAGCGATGTCGGTGATGGAGACATCGGTGATGGAGACTTCGGGCTCCGCCGTTGCTAGCGCGTGCTCAGGTTCTGCGTTTTCAGTTGCGGCTACCATCTTAAAGTCTTCGTTGCCTGCTGCAGGTGATTCTGCGATGGCGCGTGCCCGTTCAGCAAGCTGAGATCGTGTAGAGATAGCAAGTGTCGCATCTTGCTGAATGCTAGGGAACTCGATTAACTCAACAGGAATAACCCACCGGAAAGATGGATCGCCTGGGGGACTCGACGCAGAGGCAAGGTTGGCCAATGCATCATCATCAACGTTTTCACCTCGGGGAATTCGTGTATTCGTGAACTCCTTGAATGTGTTAGCAAGATCCTTCACTTTCTTCAAATAAGCTTCTAGACGCTCGTCTTTCGTCGAATACTCGTCGCTGAAATGGCTAGTAACCAGCTGTGAATCACAAAACGCGTGGATGTGCTCAATGCGAAGTCTTTGAGCAAGTCGCATGCTGATATATCCCATATTTTACCTATTTTACTATATATTTTACAATGTTTTCTATGCATTTATCTATGGTTTTATACCTTTAAAGGTAGTTTTTCTCGTATTTGTAGTTTTAGAATCTTAACAGGGAAATCAAGAAAAAAGGAGCAAAAAGAGACAAAATAGGTGTAAACCAACCTACAACAACTTTCATAAGCCAAAGACACCATCAAGAACCAAGAATTCACAAGATCCAACATTCTACCAAATTGGACAGTACGTATACGCCAGAAGTTCATCAGTGAACGGAGAATCAAATCGATTTGGAATTGGATGAAACTTGGTATGAAGATAGATATTTGAGTCAGCTTTACAATAAAGTTTTAATCATCTCAATTGGAGCTGTGATCAGGAAGTTACACTGGATTTAGTGAAGATACGTCAAGCTGCCTCAGAAATGAAGCATTTGCAGAATCGATCCAAATACCGGGCCGCCTCATGGACCGATATTCTGGGCTGATGCCAGCACAAATCAAGGCACTTTGGGCCCAATACCGGTCGTGATCCATGGCCAAAATCTCAACCGACGTTGGAGCAGTTTTGACGTAAAAAGACGGATTTGACCTAAATGAAGCCCTAGAAAACCCTAAGCCTATATATACTTGTTTTTAGCCATTTGTTAGGTATGCAGCCAAAACAATAGAGTAGTTTATCATACAGTAGCAGCCACCACGATTTCTCTTGGTGTTCTTCATTAGATTTGGATTTTAGAGCAATCCGGTGGATGATCTCGATTTGTATCTCGATATAGAGAAGAATCCTCTTCCCCTTACTCTTTAATTCAAGTTTATTTATCATGAATTCATCATCTATCTCTGGTTTTTTGTGTATCATGTCTGAGTAGTTTTATTTGTTAGGTTTTAGGTTTTCAATGAGTTTCATAATTCGATAATTGATTAATGATTGTTTACGGAATATAAAAGTTTAGGTTTTCAATGAGTTTTCAACTATTCTAGTAATATAACAACTCAAATAGCATAGAAAAGTTGTTATATTACTAGAATAGCATACATCTTTTGGAAATTACTCAAAATTTTTTAAAGCCTAGTAAATTACAATAAACACCCTTGGTTATTTTTTTTTAATTGAGGTTATTTATAATTAAAAAATGATTAACTAATCCACGTCACTAATCACTGTTCCATGTCACTAATTAGGTTAACCGTCTTAACAAGTCAGAGAAGGAAACTCAAAGGACGGAAAATTAAAAACTTCTTGTGTTGTCGTCGAAACTTGTATTGTTTTCTCTCTAGTCGATTTCTGAGAACATTCACCGCCGTTGTCGTCGAAACGTCTGCTCTGCATTTTCACAGTCGGATTTTAGTCGAAGGTGAGTATAAACAGAGGAGTGGGGATTCTTCATCTTCCTTCGTTTTATTTTGAGTTTTCAGATTTATTTTGAGTATAATCTGAGGAATCGAAGGTGTTTGTCGCTTGTTAACGGTATTGTGGCTGATTTATTATTCTGTGGCGGCTTGTTTATTGTTGCTAGTGGCTGTTTAAGTTATTTATTGCGGCTGATTTATTGTTATGCTATGGCTGATTTGTGTTGTGTTGCGGCTGATTTACATGTGCAATGCTATTGTGGCTGAGTTTGTGTTATGTTAAATCAAACATAACACAAACTCGTTTATTTGTTTGTTGTGGCTGAGTTTGTGTTTGGTTGCGGCTAGTTTATTTGTTAGTTGTGGCGGAGTGTGATTTTTGTTGCGGCTGATTTATCATTAATATGTTATGTCTTTTATGTTCAGATGTCTCAATATCATTCAATTCCTGAAGATCAAGCAATTCTTGAAGATCAAGCAAGGGATTACCCTCGAAGACTATGCGCTGAAGGGGCTTCTAAGCTGGAAAATAAAAAAATTAATCACAATGTCCATTTGGGAGAGTTCCCTAGAGTCAGAGATGCAATAGGACATGATGTGTGGGAACACATGAAGCAGTTTCCTGTTGGAGTAGTTGCTAAGCTAGCTGATAGCCAATTGGTGTGGTCTGGGAAGACTGTACACTATCTACTATGTAGACAGCTACGAGTACATGACAAGGAGATTTGGTCTCTCATTGTTGATCAACCTATCAGGTTTAGCTTAATCGAATTTGGTGCGCTCACGGGTCTAAACACAGATCCACTGCCAACAGAAAGTTTTGAACCTGAGCAATACGAAACTTTCTGGGAGGAGTTGAAGGTGCCGCTTGGGGTAGGACCCAAGTTTGATGAACTGAGGGCAGCATTAGAGGGCTGTCGAGGCTGGAGTTTTGAAAAGAGGAAATGGTTAGGGCTTTTGCTTCTTCAAGCCATGGGACTTTATGGCTTGCATCATAATTCTAGAATACCCTTTGAAAGTGCAAAAAGAGTATTCGACGATGAAGCCTTGAGGACTTATCCGTGGGGTCGGACTGCATTCGAAGTTCTGGTTGGTTCAGTTAAGATGTTGAATCCAGAAGGAAAGTCGTACACCATTAGCGGCATGAAGGACGTGTTGCTGGTTTGGGCGTATGAATCTGTGACCTGCTTCGGAGAGCGATTTGGAAGAGTAGTCAATGAGAACGAAATTCCTCTTTTGCGATGGGGTGGAACCCGTACACGTAAAAGTCTTACTACAGCCATAGCTGAGGAGATCAGAGACCATGGTAAGGTAAGAAGGTTGACTTGGCTGAGTTATGGATCTTTTTATTCTGTCTGACTTATGTGTTACTTGATGGTTGAGTTATAAATCATTTGATGGCTGAGTTATGATTCATTTGATGTCTGACTTATAAGTTACTTGATGGCTGAGTTATGAATTTTGATGTCTGACTTATGAGTGTATGGCTGATTTACTATGCAGGTGCGTGTGAAGAAAATGGTCATGAAGGAGGCTGTAGAAGAGCTGTTTCCGCAGTGGGCGAGTGAAGAAAATGACCCAGAAGTTGTAAATCTGGTAACAGACATACATGCGGGTAGGTTTGTTAGAGGTTTTTGGGATGTGAAGAGCGATGGGAAGAAGAAAAAAATGAAGGCTGCAGTTTCGTTAGATTCTGATCAACCCCCAGCCAAAAAACAAAAGAAAGCTACGAAAAAACAGGAAGTAAGCAACAGTGAGATTGTGTTGCAGCATAGTAGCTACAAGGATATGGGGAAAGAGACGGATTTGACGACCGTAGTCAATGTCCTGGAAAACCTTGTCAGAAGATTTGACAAGTTTGACAACTTTGGTAGTAGAATAGACAGTGTTGAGGCGCAGTTAAACGCCTATAACACAAAATTTGGAGAGTTGTCAGATTTGAAGAAAATGATTGGTGATACAGTCCGAGATGCTGTGGAAGAAAGAGTTGCATCTATTGAGAATGATCAGATGCAAATGAGAGAGCGTCTGAATGCTCTCGAGGCACGGAACAGTACTCAAAAGGATGATAACCAATCAAAAGTGAACAACTTCCCGCAGAAATCCGTTAATAGTCCAAAGGTACGTTACAGTTGAGTTATGTTTATTTTTGACGACTGAGTTATCCTTATTATTCGACGACTGAGTTGTGTTTATATGTTAACACAGCCGCAGAAGGACGAGTTTAAAAGTCCTGAACCGGATAAAAGTCCTGAACCAGTCAACAGCCCCTGCATAATGTACGTTACAGTTGATTTATGTTTATTTTTGACAGCTGAGTTATTAACTATATTTGACGACTGAGTTATAGTTACATAACGACAGATGCTTTAAAGAAGAAGGAGGCCGATGCTTTAAAGAAGGAGACCGATGCTTTAAAAAAGGAGGGGCAAGTAAGAAGGAGGACAGCGAGGAATCGTAAAGGCAACGACGATCCGAAACCTCCGGAAGTGACTATCCCAGCAAAGAAGAAACAGATTTTAAAAGACGACAGTGAGATTGTGGATGTCACCAGCCAAGTTGTCGCAGAATATAACGAAGTGCTGCCGGAGTCTGATGAGGAGGAAGAGGACAGGATTAGGTCGGAGAGAATTAAGGTTTATCGGGAGTCAAGGGTGAAATTATCTCCTGATGGGTCTTCAGGGAGGCTAGAAAATGATCCTCAAGCACGAGTTTTTCCTTATATTGGAGACAATGGAATGACGTGCATGAGAAAAAATTATGAACCTTCACCGGCAATCTATGATCCTGTCGCACCTGCTGATCCGGTTAAAGTGGCTAAACTTTTGGATCACCTAAAGCCATTCGAGTATGACCCTTTAGAGCATATGTTAATACGGCTATTAGCAATATTTGCCTAAACTAACTTGTGTTTAATTGTTTTAGGGATGTTCCATTTACAAAGGGTACAGACGAGATCGAGTTCTACAGAGTTCTCATGTATGAGAGAAAGTATTAGCCAAAGATAGATTATGGATGGCTGTCTGATGATGTAAGTAAACTGTTGGGGCTGAGTTATATATACTTAATGTCTGAGTTATTTATTATATGTCTGAGTTATGTAGGCTTAAGTATGCTTTATGTCTGAGTTATAGATTATATGGGGCTGAGTTAAATATACGTAATGTCTGAGTTAAGCCACACTTTGTACCCTTTAGTCTCTGGAGGATAACGAATGAATACACCCTTTATAACCCTTGGTTTCAACTTTCCCTGATCTTGATGAACATATACACCCGAACCGAACTTCCTCAAATGCTTATAACCGGGCTTCTTACCAAGCCAAATCTCTTCGGGCACCTTGAAACCGATGGTAGCAGAAGGTGTTCTGTTTATCAAATACACCGAACCTTGGGGTGCCTCTGCCCAAAACATCTCTTCCAAACCCGATTCATTCAAAAGTATCTAACCTTCTCCATTACGGTTCTATTCATCCTCTCCGCCACTCCATTTTGCTGAGGGGTGTAAGTAGATGTTATGTGTCTTGCAATACCATGCTTCCTGCAAAACTCATTAAACACATTATTGCAAAACTCCAAGCCGTTGTCAGTACGCAGACATTTCACTTTCCTATCAACTTGATTCTCCACAACGTTCTTCAATTCTTAGAATTGGGTAAAAGTTTCATCTTTGGATTTGAGAAAATATATCCATATCTTCCTAGAATGATCATTAATTATTGATAGAAAGTATTGGTTACCTGACCTAGAAGGTTGCACATGAGATAATCCCCATAAATCTATGTGTACATAATCCAACACATGATCCGTCTCATGTTTTCCAGCTTCAAAACTAACCCGTTTAGCTTTTCCCATAATGCAATGTTCACAGAATTCCACCTTACCAATCTCATTCTTCTTCAATACACCTTCTCTTACAAGCACTTGCCGGTTCTTGTAGCTCATGTGGCCTAATCTGCTATGCCACAAAGACACATGAGACTTTGTCCTTTCTACTTGACAAGCTTCATCAGTCACTGTCTCACCATCCAGAATATACAGCCCTTTCTTGAGAGTCCCTCTTAGAGCTACTTAATTATTCTTGTGAAATAAAACCTTTCCATTTCCACCAGAGTAAACGAAACCCAGCTTATCCAGAATGGGAGTTTATATCAAGTTCCTTCTTAGATTCGGCACATACCTCACATTATGCATGATCTTCACAGTTCCTCCATGAGTATTCAACTTAATTGACCCAATACCAGAAGTTTCAACTGTTCAAAAATCCCCAAGCAATATCCTACTTGTTACCTTTTCCTCAAAATTTATGAACCAATCCTTCCTTGAAGTCATGTGATGTGTACAACCTGAATCAATAACCCAAGTATCACCTGGACCTTCCAAAGACGCATTCAAAACACTAGCCGGTTCTACACTACCAATGGCGATGGCAGCTTCACCTTCTTCATCAGATTCCATCCGCTTCTTTCTCAGAAAACAATTCTTCTTCATATGACCCTCTTTCTTACAATACCAACAAGTCACCTTCCTTTCCTTAGACTTGGACCTGCTATGGTTCTTGCCTCTAAAATCATGACCATCCCTTTTGTTTGTCCTGCCTCTGTCATGAGAATACAACACTGTTGCTGGTCCTTTATCACTCTTGCTCATCTCTGACAACTCACTTTCCCTAGACCGGGCTGCAGACATAACTTCCTCTAGACCCAAGGATGTCTTACCATACTTCAAGGTATGTTTGAGCTGATCAAAAACTTGATGGTAGTGAATTCAAGAACACAATTGCTTGTATCTCATCACTAACATTGACATTAAGAGTGCTCATCTCAGCTACAATCCGCAAGAACTCATCCACATTTGCACCAACTGACTTTGACACTTCGCACTTGAAAGTATAGAACTGAGATTGAATGAAGATATGATTTGGCAAGGACTTCGAGATATACAATCTATCAAGAGCTGCCCACATAGATGCTGCGGTTCCGCATTGCTTGATCTTTCTCAAAACTCTATCTCCAATATTCAAAATAATCATATTCCTTGCACAATCGTTCTTCTCAAGTTTGACAGGGTCAAGAATTACCTCAATCTCTGGGTCTTTACTCAACTCTGATGATTCCACGGCAATACCCAACCCTTCCGTAGGCCTCCACGGACTCGCCGGCAGCACAATGTCGATGCCTTTCTTCTTCAGATCTTTTGTAGTCACCAAGCTGAAATCATCGCTCAACACCACATCCTTCAAACCCAATACACCGAAGTGAGCCATCATCCTTATCTTCCATAAAGAGAAATCTCCAATTCCGTCAAATCGCTCCACCTCGACGCGAGTTGTCGTCTCCATTGTTTCCATCAGAATCTTCTTCGAACCTAACCTCTGGCTCTGATACCACTTGTTGCGACTTCGATTCTGATATAAACGATTGTACTCTCTCTCTCTCTCTCTCTCTCTCTCGTGTGTTTAAGCAAAAGAAAGCAAATACAGAAACAAGATAACGACACAAGAGATTGGGCACCTTGAGTTCGCCTCCGATATGGAGAACTACTCTCAGGGGCTAGATTCAGTCCAACAAATCCACTAGCACAAGATGATACACAGAATTTTGTTTCTCTGATCAAGAAGATGATCTCTCTGTTATCGCTCACACCTCCATTAATGACCGATATAACAAACCTCTAAATCCTATCTTGGAGAGGATAAGGTCTGTTGCAATTAAACCGGCTTCAAACCAACTCAAATCGAACCAACATTAAACTGGTCGATCTCATTAACCCCAAACCCTCTGATTCCAGCAGAGTCTTTAACTTCTTTTTTGACTTGAGCATTTCGGCCACTGCCTCAACAAAAAAAATTAGATACACTTTATTTTAGTGGACCGATTGCTCATTTTGGAAGTGGATTAAAAATATGTATATGGGTCATGCTTTCCTTCAATAATTTGTACCACAAGTGGTTCAAAGAGTTTTTTTTAATTATTTAAAAATATGTGTAGATTTTATTTTAAATGTGAATGGTAACAATAAAGGTAGACTGACTGCTCCATTTTTAATATGCTTTTGACCCATTCATCCATTCAAATCCTTTGTTTATGGATTTTGTTTTGCACATGGTACAAAATTACACTCACATTATATTTATATTTTTAATTGATTGAAAAGACATCAAAATTTATCTTTGAATGAAGAAAAAATTAGAGATATACTATTGAACGGGAGAACTGCTTTTTTTCCATTCAAGGCTATTCAAGGCTATAAGAACATATCCATTGATG
This sequence comes from Arabis hirsuta, assembly GCA_964056655.1. NCBI lineage: Eukaryota > Viridiplantae > Streptophyta > Magnoliopsida > Brassicales > Brassicaceae > Arabis > Arabis hirsuta. Next base: position 39,645,015 of record OZ053298.1, on the reverse strand, counting down.
GAAAAATTGTATAGAGTATCTAATACATATAATATTAATATTTTAAAACTAATTAAATTATATAAAAAAGTAAAAAAAAAATTTAACCAATCATACAAAGATACATGCATAAAAGTATTTGATATTCTTGTCAAAGTATCTCAAATGAGAAACCATCTCTCATTCTCAAATGAGAAACCATCGAAACCCTTTAACAAAAAAAAAAACAACATGGCAAAAGAAGCTGACGTAGATAAAGCGCCAACAAAAAGGATCTATTCACTAAAAGAAGATTTCGTATAAGAAGATCTTGGATACGTGAGAATCATGAAAAAGAAAACTTAGAAGATTTACTTATCCGATGAATATAAAACGGATTGAAGTAGAATTTTCTTGGGTGAGCCGTTTCAAAAGAAAGAAAAGTTGCAGAGCTTTTCTATTGAGAGAGTTGTGATAATTCTATAAACGGAGGCAAGAGTGGGTACAAGGCAAATGATTTGTCTTTGATCTTGCTTAAAGTAGGAATCTTGGGTGACAAACTAAGGGTAGTCTTAAGGTTGTGTACAACCAACAAGAGAGTGTGTAAACTTCTTGTAAGATTTCTAATATATTGAAAATTCGGTGCGGCCGAGCTTTGGGCTATTGATCTTGTGTTCATCCGCTTTTTCAATTGGTATCAGAGTGGGCATCTGAACTAGGTTGTAACTTACAATATGTGAGGATCCTGCGGAAAAGATGGATTCAAGAGAACTTATAGCTGTACAACGAATTCCTACTCTAGAAAAATGTAACTATGGTCATTGGAAGATGAAGATGAGAGCTAGCATCTGTGGAATCAATGAAGATGCATGGACAGCGGTTGAAACCACCAACTACCATAGGAGAAGACAAGGTTGAAGTACCTAAGAGCAAATCGTTGTGGACTGATCAAGAGCAGAATATGGCCAAGTTCAACGCCAAGCTTTATCTTCCATATTCAATTCGGTGAATGAAAATCAGTTCAAACGTATCCAATGTCGCGAATCGGCTAAAGAAGCATGGAACAAGCTGAAGAAGATGTATGAAGGTACTACGAACATGAAAAGAACCAGATTGGATATGGTTGCGTCAAAGTTCGAAACAGTCAGAATGAAAGATCATGAAACCATCGAGAAATTAAGTGGAAAGCTAAGTTTGATTGCAAACGAAGGTCAAAATATGGGAAAGAAGTATAAAGATAAAAAGCTTTATTGAGAAGTCTTCCTGCAAAATTCGACATAAAAAAAACAGCCATGGGAATGTCTCTTGACACGGACACGGTTGAATTTGACGAAGTTGTAGGTCATCTTCAAGCTTATGAGATGGTGATCACAGGGGTGCTTGGTAAGTGTCTTTCAAATATGTAATTATAGACTTTTGATGCAGACTTTTGGTTGTAAAGATTTTGGCTGTAAATGTTGTAACTGCTACTTTAAATATAAGTAGAACTCTGTTTGGTTATACAAACTGTAGAAGCTGTAACTATTATTTTAATAATTACATATAACATTTTCTCAATAATCTAAATTATGAAAATATTTATATTAGTAGCATAATTAATCAGTTCCAAAATAACTATCAACAAAAAAGTACAAAATCATAGAAATAATGTTTTTTGTATTATTAATATAATTAATCGTTACCAAGCAGCTAATAGATTAAAGTAATCTAAAATAAAAAAATCTCATTTATATTTATTATTTATGAAAACGATTGTTAATATTATAAAAAATAATTTGTTTTTGAAAAAAATATAAATTACTTTAATTGTTATTTCAGTTTTGATTTTCCAAGATTATATGTTGAACTACACACATATAAGTCTCTTCCGACACATATAAATTATATTACTCGACTAAAATTTCTTTTTAATATCAAAATTAATCATTCTTTAGCAAAATTAAAAAGATATTTACATATACTTAAAATGGATTTCAAAAGAATAGATAAAATAGATAATAATTAATCAATCAAAATATTTTAGTAATAAACAATGTATAAATCTACAAAGAGTTTTAAATACATTTGGAAAAGAAAAAAGAGAATAAATAAATAAATAAATTTATTTTGTAATGATTAAAGCCTCATTTACGAATCTTTAGAAAAAAAAAAGCAAACAAAACAAAAAATTTAAAGATAAGCTTTTAAGACTTTAAAATGGATAAAGATTTTAAAGCATGTTTGGCAAAAAAATAATTTTTAAAAGTTGTAGAATTCTCTAAAACCTTAAAAGACTATTGCCAAACACTTCCCACGTTAAACAAGAGCAATATGACTTGAAGAATAGCTCTTGTCGCTGATGACATACAAAGAAGACATACGAGAACTTAAAGAGACCGTGAGTTTGATGGCCAAGAATTCCAGTACCATGATGAGAAGAGTTGAGCGTGGTACACAACGTATGTTCGACAAAGGAAAAAACAGAGACAAAGATCGTGAATGTGGTACCAAGAAGAACGAGCAACAATGTCGTGAATGTCAAGGTTATGGGCATTTCAAAGTTGAGTGTCCTACTGCTAAAAATAAAGAGTTTAAATGCATTGAATGTAAGGGGATTGTTCACACAAAACCCAGAGTGTAGGAATGGTCAAGCTAAGAAGGAAAAGTCTTACACCGAAATGAGCAATAGTGATTCAGATGAAACCTCAGATGGGTGTGAAGATTTAACAGGTTATTGTGCCTACACCGCAAGGATAGAAAAAGTCTTAGAGGGTGAAGATCATGAAGAGAGTGACAAGGAAAAGGAAGAGAGTTCCGAGAGTGATTTGGAGGATGATATGTCAGAAGAAGATGTGGAATTCAACATGAAGATTGAATTTCGTAAGCTTTATGATAGCTGGTTGGAAATGAGTAGAGAGAAGGTATCATGGGCAGAAGAGAAGTTATGTTGGGCAGAAGAGAAGTTATCGCTGCACTTGTTGAACAAGAAGTTGAATGATGAGCGTAACTCGGAAATTGAGAAAAACGAGACTTTGACTCAAGAACTTTCAGAAACAAGGAAGAAGTTTCACATGTTGAAAAGTGGTACCAAGAATCTAAACAAGATTCTCTCTATTGGAAGAGTGGGGAAATCCAATTTCGGCCTGAGTTACAATGGTGAACAAACTAGCGGAATGACAAATTTTGTTTGTGGGAACACGATATAGTCTGTTCCAATAGTGGTCAACGAAGTAAAAAATAGTGATGTGAGAAAATCTGGGTGTTGGTTTTGTGGTAAATTTGAAAATATAAAGAGGTATTGCTTGTAACGTCTGTGAACCAAAAATTAGAATTTTGGTATGATTATTGGAGAGTGTCGATCGACACCAAGAGAGGTGTCGATCGACACAAGTGATTTGCGGTTCGACCAATTTGATTTTAAATTGTTCGGTTAGCAAAGTTTGGGTTTGGGAAATCCTAGGGCTCGTGTATATATACCGAGCAACCTCTCTTTTGGACGGAAAGATCAGAGAAAAGGTGATTTTTGGTGTCTGAGAATGTTAGGAGGAGAATTCTGGTGGAGTTGGGTCTTTGAGGCTTGTTTAAGGCCGTAGGAGCGAGAAGGGGATAATGCGTTGACGATTTCGAGAGAAAGAGGAGAGGAATAAGAGGTTTCTCAGGCTGTGGAGAGTCTGATTTCGTGGTCCTTGTCGTTTTCAATCCAAAATCAAGGTGAGTGCGTGACCATGGCTTATCTGGGTGGATGGAATGTCATGATACGTGGTTGTTTGTGTGGATTGGATAATTGATGATTATGGAGGATGTTTCCTCTGTGATTTCGTGTTGTTTGGGTGTGTTTGTTGATGTTTGTTTTGCAGGAAATGGACATGGAGTAGACCGGAATCAAACCAGAGAGGAGAAGGTTTGATTCCTGCGTTTGTGCAGGCTGTGTCGATCGACACCAGATGTGTTTTGGTTTGTGTATGTGTTGCTTTGAAGAGTTGGTTGCTTGTGTGTCTTGGTATTTTATCGTGCATGTGTGTATAGCTGGTAGATGGAATGACCGTCTCACTGAGTATTTGTGATAATACTCACGCATCTTGTTTTGCCATGTGATGTAGGTTAAAGCAACGTGTGATCATGGAATCATGGCTATGAAGAGAAGGATGATCTAGGGTCTTGGTTTGTTGTGTTTTGATGTTGTTAGAATTGCTGGTTATTCTGAATTGTGGAATTGAGATAATTATTGGTTTAATTGATTATGGCTTCCACTGGTTGATTGATGATTTTTATGTGTTTGAATTGATATTGAGAATTATTATTTATGAGAATAATAATCCGAGTTAAAAAAAAAAGGGATCGGGTTGTATCAGTTTGGTATCAGAGCTTTTACAGTTTTAGGACAGGTGAATTGAATTGGTTATGTGGATTTAGTCAATTGTTGTGTGAGTTTTGGAGTCCTAGATCATCTTTTTCGAGCCTTCAATGAGATTCCACGGTAAGTGTTATGTGGTTTTGTGTGTTTCTAGTATTCTTAGTTTCCGCTTTTGGTAGTGAAGTGAAATGGTTAGAGGTACTAGAGGGCGTGGTTGTGGTGGTCGTGGGCGTGGGTGGGGACATGTGAGTGAGTCTACCAAGAGTGTGGCTCAGAGTTCCACGCATGAGCTTGTGATAGATTCACAGACGTTTTAGGAGGTGTCCGTGGGTATGGCCAGTGTGAGCGCACTTGTAAGGACTGGTGGGACATGTGTTGGTTCTGGTGTGGCTGGTGGTTCGGGTACGCCGCGGATGTAGCCTAGAGCCGAGATGATCATTTGGTGGATCTGTTACAGTTGTTGGAGCGGTTACCGGGAGCGATACTAGCTCAGATGAGTAGTTCTTATAGTTTGACTCGTGTGGTCATGAGTTATGTGTTTTGAGGGTTTGGAAATAGAGATTTTATGAGGATTTAAAACTTAACTATTTTTTAGGGTTTGGAAATAGAATTTTTATGAGGATTTAGAACTTGTCTATTCTGAGACTCCTTAGTGAGGAACCTTGGGTGATTGGATTGATCAAAGTTGACATGAGGATTGGTCATATGTTTAGAGTTGACCTGAGGATTGGTCATGTGTTTAGAGTTGACTTGAAGATTAGCCATGTGGTTAGAGTTGATGTGAAGATTGGTCATGTGGTTAGAGTTGACGTTAGGATTGGTCATGTGTTTAGAGGTGACCTGAGGATAAGTTATGTGTTTAGAACTAACCTGAGGATTGGTCATGTGGTGAGAGTTGATCTGAGGATTGGTCATGTGTTTAAAGTTGACCTGAGGATTGGTCATGTGTTTAGAGTTGACCTGAGGATTGGTCATATGGTTAGAGTTGACCTGAAGATTGGTCATGTGGTTAGAGTTGACCTGAGGATTGATCATGTGTTTATTTGACCTGAGGATTGGTCATGTGGTTAGAGTTGACTTGAGGATTGGTCATACGTTTATAGTTGACCTGAGGATTGCTCATGCGGTTAGAGTTGACCTGAGGATTGCTCATGTGGTTAGAGTTGACCTGAGGATTGGCCATGTGGTTAGAGTTGATGATGAAAGTCCTTTTTATCGGTTTTAAAGATGAAACCTAGAATCACTAATTCAATGTAGAATAGGTAGGTTCGTTCAAAAGGACCAGCAATATACTCTATATCCTATGGAATACAAGTCCAGCTAAGTGATTCAAAGTAGTTTAAGTTGTCACGATTTATCAAGCAATTAAAGTAAATTCGATGTAAACAATTTATGAGAAAAGCGGTAGATCAAGGGAAAGTATCTCAGAGATTAGATCATTTAGAACCAAAGAATTATTCAGGTATCAATTACGAACCAATCTAGAACTAACCATAAAATTTAGAGGATCCACTGTCATGGCATCAACTACTTCATCAATCAATCTAACACCCTAAACTGTCGTTTGAGATTACAAAGAATGATGAACATTAAAGGTATAGGATTGAATTGTTAACAAGTCGCCTTAACTTCAACTGTCGTTGGCTAAGGACGAATCGCCTATCTATGTTTATTCAAGCAATTCACAACACTTTTGATAAGTAAATTAAACCTAAAATCAAAGGCTAGGTCATCAATCTAGTATAGGCATTATGATTAACCATAGATGAAGATGTCAAATATATATTTCAAAACCTATCTATGCATAGTTCATGAATCCCTAATCCCATCGAAACCCTTAACCTAACTTAGGAGATTACTCACACATCGAAACATAGCAAGTGAGATAAAGGAATTCATAGATAAATATATAGAAAAGATAAGAGTTTAGAAAACTTCAACAAAAGGTGGAAGACAATCTTCAATATTACAAACTCTAAAAACCAAGTATCAATTTCTCTCTCTCACTCGTGTTCTTGTTTCTCTCTCTTGATCGTGTCTAAAATCTGCCCCTCAAGTCTCGAAGATATCTCCTCTTTAAGGGGCTGCGGCGGCTGGAATAGATTAGGGCAGTCTTAGGTGGCGAAAATAGGTTTAATGAAAGTTTCCAAAAGTGGATCTTCTTGGGAGCAGGTCGGCCGATCAGTAGCGGGTGCTCCTTATCTTCAGAATCTTAAAAAAGATCCAATTTCCCTCATTTTTCGCCAAGTCCAATTGCAAGTTCCAATCCTCCATTGCAGCTGCTTTTAGACCTAAAATGACTCAAAATAGAATGAAAGACTCGATAAAACCTACAAAACAAAGGTTAGAATGCGTCAAAAACGCATTATATCAGTTGACCTGAGGATTGGTCATGGATGAGATGATATTCTGGGATAGTGGAATGTCATGTTAGAGTCGACCTGAGGATTGGTCATGGATGAGATGATATTCTGGGATAGTGGAATGTCATAGTGGGACCACGAGAGGTAGTTCCGGTCAGAGATGCTTATTAACGTTTAAGAATTGATTGCTCTAGGGGATGAGGATTTCCCCGAACAACTCATTCGGAGATGAGAATTTCTCTTGAAGGGATAAAGATTTCCTCTGTATATTATTGAGAGATAAGGATTTCTCTCGAGGGAATGAGGATTTTCCCTGCATATCGATAGCTCGACAGACTCTGTGTCCTGAGGGTGTGAGTGGTATGGTGCACCGATAGCTCAAAGGACATGTTCCTGAGTGTATGAGGGGTGTGATTATGAGTTTGGAGCAATTAATGTCTAAAATGTGGCTATAAGCATATGACTAAATGTGAACCTCATAAGTCGGGAGTGTTGATCTCAGGTGGTGCTAGCCAGGTGGGTCAAGTGGATGATATTGTAGTGAACGGTATTGTGTGATTTGAGGATGAATCCAGGTTAATGAGGGAGAATTGTAACGCCCGTGAACCAAAAATTAGAATTTTGGTATAAGTTTTGGAGGGTGTCGATAGACACCAAGAGAGGTGTCGATCGACACAAGGGATTTGTGGTTTGACCGGTTCGATTTTAAATTGTTTGGTTAGCGAGGTTTGGGTTTGGAAACCCTAGGGCTCGTGTATATATACCGAGCAGCCTCTCTTTTGAACGGAAAGATTAGAGAAAAGGTGATTTTTGGTGTATGAGAGTGTTAGGAGGAGATTCCTGGTGGAGTTGGGTCTTTGAGGCTTGTTTAAGGTCGTAAGAGCGAGAAGGGGATTATGTGTTAGCGATTTCGAAAGAAAGAGGAGAGGAATCAGAGGTTTCTCGGTTTGTGGAGGGTCTGATTTCGTGGTCCTTGCCGTTTTCAATCCGAAATCGTGGTGACCATGGCTTATCTGGGTGGATGGAATGTCATGATATGTGCTTGTTTGTGCTGATTGGATGATTGATGATCTTGGAGGTTGTTTCCTCTATGATTTCGTGTTGTTTGGGTGTGTTTGTTGATGTTTGTTTAGCAGGAAATCGACATAGAGCAGACCAGAATCGAACCAGAGAGGAAAATATTTGATTCTTGCATTTGTACGGGCTGTGTCAATTGACACCATATGTGGTTTGGTTTGTGTATGTGTTGCTTTGATGAGTTGGTTGCTTGTGTGTCTTGGTATTTCATTGTGCCTGTGTGTATAGCCGGTAGATGGAATGACCGTCTCACTGAGTATTTGTGATAATACTCATGCATCTCGTTTTGCCATGTGATGCAGGTTAAAGCAAAGTGTGATCGTGGAATCATGGCTATGAAGAGAAGGATGATCTAGAGTCTTGGTTTGTTGTGTTTCGATGTTGTTAGAATTTCTGGATGGGTTGCTGGTTATTCTGGATTGTAGAATGGAGATAATTATTGGTTTAATTGATTATTGCTTCTACTAGTTGATTGATAATTTTGATATGTTTGAATTGATATTGAAGATTATTATTTATGAGAATAATAATCCGAATTAAAAAGGGTCGAGTTGTTTTAGCTATCGGTTTGCTGAGAAAATTGAGAAGATTATGAGACATGGAAGATTCTATCCAAATTTCAGAAAATGGTCACAAGTTTGGATAGCTAAATCTAATCTATACCAAAGTGTAAGAAGACAACAACTTCAAGCTTGTTATGTTGCCTACACTTCCAATTAAGTCTCAGAATCAACCATGGTACTTCGATAGTGTTGCGTCAAGACATATGACTGGGAGTAAGAACCATCTTGATAGCTATGACGTTGTGAAGGAAAGTAAGGTCACCTTTGGAGGAGGAGCTCATGGGAAAATCAAAGGAAAAGGGATAAGGTCATGCAACCATTGCTACATGTGGGAACAAGCAGATGTGTGTTCCAGAACAGAAAAAAATGATCCAGGATTGTGGCATCCAAACCTTGGACACATGAATGCTCAGAGTATGTCTAAGTTGATAAGTCATGAAAAAGTGCAAGAAGTTCAGACTAAGAAAATGTTTGATCTCGTTTACAGGGACCTTAAGGAACCAATGCAAGTTCATCAAAATCACTATCCTGAAGAAGTGATAAGTGATATTGGAGATGGGATGAAGATTATGGAGATGCAAGTTGATGCTTGCTTTGTTTATTTGATCAAACCTAGCAAGATCAAAGAAGTTCTGACTAAGAAATTGAGCATCATTGGATATTAGAGCTACTTATTAGGGCTTCAAGTAAAGCAAACTGATGATGGAATTTTCGTGTGTCAAAGTAAATATGTCAAAACTCTGGTGGAACGGTTCATAATGAGTTCCACCAAGTGTGTTTGTCTATTATGAGGTTTTTGATTGAATGTGCAACCAAGCAGGGGGAGATGACCATGACCGGTGTCTATATATAGCACATAATCAGTGTGGAGAGTGCAGAGATAATTGCGGAGCCAGATACTAAGTATTAAGAGAAAGTGTGGATGCTGTCTTTGAGGAGGAGTCATAAGCTAGTTTGGAGAATCCAAAGAAATTGACATTGATCGTAACTCAAAGTTCAGATGTGTGGAGATTTCTTGGAGATGATTGTAGGTTGAGCTTGGATGCACACATTCAATCAAAAGGGGGAGAATGAAAGAGGAGTCTTTGAAACATCAGATACGAGATGCTGGAACATATGCAGAGTTGTTCCAACACAAGGATTAAAGTGACGTGGCAAAAGGAGCTGTCGTGGATAAAGCACCAACAAGAAGGATCTATTCAATAAAGGAAGATTTCGTATCAAAAGATCTTGGATATGTTAGAATCAAGAAAGAGGCAACTTAGATGATTTACTTATCCGACGAATATAAAAATGATTGAAGTAGAATTTCTAGGGTAAGCCGTTTCAAGAAAAAGAAAAGTTGCTGAGCTTTTCTATTAAGAGAGTTATGACAACTCTATAAACGGAGGAAAGAGTGTGTACAAGGCAAATGATTTATCTTTGATCTTGCTTAGAGTAGGAATCTTGGGTGACAAACTAAGGGTAGGCTTAGGGTTGTGTAAAACCAACAAAAGAGTGTGTAAACTTCTTATAAGATTTCTATTAGATTGAAAACTCGGTACGGCCGAGCTTTGAGCTATTGATCTTGTGTTCATCCGCTTTTTCATATATTTTATTATTGATAATATTAGAAAATTTACTTTTTATTATTTGATTAGTAACTTGACAATTCTTTCCATTTTAAATTTTATTTTTCTTAATTAATTTTAAGTTTTAACACATCATTTGATCAATATTAGATACATGTCGTGATCTCGTGAGTTATAATTTTTTTTACGTGTCATGCTGATATAAAAACGCGTTGCAGTAAATATTTTTGATTTTAAAATTTATAACTCCTATAATTTGACAAATGTAATTAGATTCTTAATTACGACTGGTACAAATATTTAATATTTATTTTATTATTATATTTTTTTAAATAGTCCATTTATTATATTTATCGCACACTAAAATTGTCTCATACACGTTATTATATTAGCAAAATTACACTTATAAATATGACATTTCCTTTTGTCTTTAACTATTTAGATAATTTATAGAGAAATTTTGAGAAATACCACTTTTGAAGTGCCTCTTTTAAAAAATGTCATATTTTCAAAATCTTTGCAAAAATGTTACTTTTTTTGAAATTATTTATTCATTATATTATTTATGTTTGGGTTAACTATATTGTATTAGGGTATAGTTTTGAGGGTTTAGGGTTTAATAGAAGTTAAAACATGTTTTAGGGTTTAGAATTTTTAGATTTAGGTTTTAAAAATCCATAATTTGTGGCATTTTGCAAATGAACAACCCAATGTGACATTTTTGCAGTTGCTCCTAATTTATAATGTAAAGAATGTATTTTGTAATATAAAAATTTAGAAATATTACATATTTAGTAGAAAAGTTTTTTTTTTCTTTTTTCTTAAGTAGTCCATAATTCTTGTTTATAATATTTTTCTCATTTTCTTTTAATTTTTTTTGTTAATATTGAAAATATTACATATTTTAGTTGAACGATTTTTTTTTCTCTTAATTAGTCCATAATTCTTGTTTAGTATATATTTCTTATTTTCTTTTTAATTTTTTTTGTTAATATTGATATATGTCACAATATAAATTAACAATTATACAAGTCATGATCTCGTGATTAAAAATTTTGTTTACGTGTCGCGTTCTCATCGTACACATCTTTTTTTATATAATAAAATAAGATATCGTTTTAAAACAAAATTTAGTTTTGTCGTCTTCTTTCTATACTTGTGAAGCGCAAATATACAAATTTAATCAACGTGGTTTAGCAACATATTACATATTTAATGTTCAAATTATTCACTAGTAAAATAGTAATCACTCAGAAACCTAACAAATTTTTTAACTAAATGGAATCATTCGACTCTTAAACACTCTTTAACCGACACCAACTAATCTTAGATACAAGGATCGGTAGAATTATGTTTCAATCTTTGTTTAGGCTATGAACACCACCTCCGTATCACTTTTTTTTGGGTGATAACCTCGAGGCATCACACTTGATCTCGTGATCACTTTTTCATGATCTCGTGTGATGCATTTTAGATAATTAAGAAACGTATAGTTAGTCTCTTAATTTTGTGTAATAATTTTACTAATTCATTCTGTGAACATGAATTTTGTAGTTATTTGGTAAATTTTCTCTAATTTTTTTTTTAAACATCGTTAAATTTTGAAGTGCTAATGTTTGTGCCGTCTCTCTCATAATTTTTTTTTTTTTTTTTTGCGAAATATCCCATCAAAGTTATATATCAATGTCTTTTATAAAAAAAAAATCATCATGAAGTTCCGGACCGGAACCCATAATCCCGCCAAACTTAATTCTAGAGCATGTAATATCAGTTTCATATTTGATAAAATATGTTTACAACTACTAGTATCCTGGATTAATTTAGGTTTCAATGTGGGATTTTCTTTGGTTTTGGTGAAATAATTATTGCGATACGTGGTGTGATTGATGGTACTGTAAGCTGTGTGTAGCTTAAAAGCAACAGAGTGACATTGTCTAAAGATTATGCAATAACCATTTGTGACTCAAACTTGCTTCAAAGTCTCAATTTGTATCTAGCTACTTATATACCATACCTAAATATATCATTTGTGACACATCCATAAAATAAAATTTAGGGTTCTATATATACACATGCTTCGATCTCACAAATGCTAAATTATTGTGTTTTCACATAATAGTGGCTCGTATACCTGAACTGATCCATATTGTAAACAAGGGTGAATCTCACACATTTCTATTTTCTTTTTTCTATTGGCTTATATAAGTCAGAATATGTTATTTTGACAGGGTTTTATGTTTTAAAAAAGTTATGTATGCATCACATCGATCGAACAAAGGAGAAAGAAAAAGATACTTTTCAAAATAGAGCATGATTGCGCCCCGAGTTCAAACTTTTTTTAGGACGGAGAGTTATTCTTTAAATCGGAATATCCAAACACTGTCTTCGATTACCGAGGAGATTATGAGGCAAAAATTCGGAACTCCCATGGTTTATAAAAAAAAAAAATAGAGCATGTTAAGGTTTTTCTTATGGGTGGGCAAAAAAAACAAACCGAACTGAACTGAACCAAACCGAACCGTAATTAGATTTTTGGTTAGGTTTCGGTTTTATCTATAAATCCGTTTGGTTGCTATTTTAAAATAATTTCGGTTTCGGTTCGGTTTCGATTTAAAACCATAAAACCGTTTGGATTTTTGGTTTTTAAAAAAAATTATATAACTATTATGAGTTTAAGAAATTTTAATGAGATAGTGGTGTACTAATTAGTCAAATGCTATCTTAATTAAATTATATAGAATCTTTACAAGATATGTATTAATATTTCTTCTAGTCAAACAAGATCATAATGATAATAAGAATGTTTTTCTAGTTTTTTCTTTCTACGTACTAGTTTTAATAAGATTAAGTTTACAATTAATTTGATTTAGACTTGGTTTTTTAAAATTTTATGTTTGTTTACTCATATTTATTTTAACTTTTTGATGATTTTTTATTTTATATAAACTATTTCTTGCGAATATCATCAAATAAACCGAAATAAACCGAAACCAATCCGAACCAAAATATAAACGATTTATATATGGTTTAAGTTTTTGTAAAACCGATAAACCGAATAAACCGAACCGTAACCATACCAAAATACAAACGGTTTCTATATGGTTTGAGTTTCTATAAAACTAATAAACCAGAAAACCAAAAAAACTGAACCGTAACCACACTGAAAACCAAAACGCTCATCCCAAGTTTTTCTAGTTATGTAAACTATGTTGTAATTTTTATATATTAATTATTGTTAACAGAAAAAAAATTAATAAAGAAGATCATGTACCTGTTAAATTAAAATACACATGATCTTTAAACTAAGCCAAATTTTCAACAGTGCTGACTGAACCAAAATGAATGGATCTTAGTTTAATTTTAGATCTATTCATCACATTAAAAAAATCGAAAAAATCTGAATTGAATCAAGCTCAAATGGCAGACTAGTGATACTTTTTGCATTATATATGAATCTCTATCATTGGATAACATATAGAGCTTCCTATTTGATATGATCATGGATGGCACTAAAGACTTCGAGTATGAACTGGAGCTTGAACCTGAGCTTGTAACAGAAGGAGCTAAACTTATAACAAAAGATGAGCTTGTAGCTGAGGATGCTTTAGTCGCACCAAGTGGTCCAATGACTCGATCCAGAGCTAAGTTATTCAACCAAGCTGTTGGAGGAATGCTTAGACACTTGAGCCAGACAAAAGAAGACGTTATCCAAACCACTCTGGTTTTGATACAAGCTCAAAAACATCAACAAATGGACAAGTGATGTATTTGCACTCTTTTTCCCTTCCTTTGGTTTTGTTCCAATGGGTTTTTCAAAGATGGTTTTTAATGAGGCTTATGTATCACTTTAAACCATCCATTTGTTGATCAGACCTAAGGCTCATTTACAAGAAGATTTTCGTTGGCCCTTTTATTTTTTATTTTATTTCAAATTTCAAATTTAGTTTTAATTTTTTGTCATTTTCGAAATTGAGTCTTTGGTATCTGTTCCAAGACTTAATTTCGTGCCTCTTCTTCTTCTTATCTGTTAAAACTTTTGTGATCTTTTTCGTCTTTGTTGGAAGTAGTTAGTGGGGTTTTGTTCATTTTTGTTGCAGGAAGGATGACTAATGAAGAGAATGAAGAAAACAACAATAACTAGAAGAACAAGCTTTTGATTGAAGCTATGACAAAGCTAATAGACACCAAACTAAATGCGCTTCACCAAGAGCTTCATCTACCCACTGATAAAGATGAGAACCGTTCACAGCAAGGAATAGATATAAGGAGAAATCGTGAACAGTTTGAACAATCTAGAGATGAAGCAGCTGATAGTTATTGTAAGTGCAGAAGAATTTGCTGAAGCAATAGGCAACTGAAGTAACAAGTAGCTGTTGAAGAAACAGTGTTCGTGTGCTACACAGGAGCTGGAAGGAATAATCAGAAGCTAAGAAGAAAAATCTTCTTATGACTTGGCAACCCAGGTGGCACATCGGGTTGAGAACCGCACTAACGGGAAGCTTGCGATAGAAGCTGGGTTCAGGAAACAAGGTGTTATGACACAAGTGCAAAAGTCAAAGTGCAAGTAGGTGTATTTACCGTTGAGCAAAGATTGATGGGACTGGTTGTTCGACATCAACATGAACAGTTCTGTTACCCTTTCGGATTAAGGAGGAGCTGTTTTTAGGGCTATAGGAGTTGCTGGTTGCTACTACTATAAAAAGAGGAGGAATAGCGCATATATCAACTAGTTCTTCCGAAAAAGATCTTTGAAGAACTCAGAGACAGTGAGAGCAATTTGATTTGTTGTGTTGAGTGAAAAAGATAGGTCTCGTAACTGTTATTACGTTACATTGGATAGATTAGGAACACGTTCAGGAGCGAATCATGGTGTGTGTGATATCACGTAACTCTGGGTAGAATAGGTTGTAGGATATGTTATATATAAGTGTTTGTGTAATCTATCTATTGCAATAGCTGTATCATGTATCAGCTGTTGTGCCCTACGGGGAATAACAATAAAAACTGAGTGTTTTTACTGGGAAATATCTATGTTTTGTCGATATCTCTGTTTAGTTCTTGTGCAACGGGTCCTACTTTTTCAGTTATTATGGCCACATGAGCAATTCATCTCAAAATAGTAAAAGAAGGCACAACAGACATGCAAGAGGCAAAGAACGTTCACTAGACAATCTTGGAGGTTTTAAGCTTAAAATTCCGCCATTGGATGGGAAGAACGATCCATATGCTTACTTGGAATGGGAAAAGAAGATTGAGTTTGTCTTTAACGTCCACCACTATACAAAAATCAATAGAGTGATGGTTGTTGCTACAGAATTCCATGACTATGCACTCAGTTGGTTGGATTAACTAGTAACTTCAAGGAGACACAATGGAGAGTATCTTGTGGAAACATGGACAGAAATGAAAGCCATAATGAGGAAACGATTTTTTCCTTGTCATTACAACCGTGAGCTGCATTTGAAGCTGAGGAGTCTCACACAAGGAAACCGTTCTGTTGAGGAGTATTATTAGGAGATGGAGACCTTAATGTTGCAAGCTGACATTTCAGAAGATAGAGAAGCAACTATGTCAAGGTTTCTTGGGGGTTTGAATAGAGAAATCTAGGACAGATTGGAGACTCAACATTATGTTGAAATAGAAGAGATGTGGACAAAGCCATTCTGTTTGAGCAGCAAGTTAAAAGGAAGAGTTCTTCATGGCCTAGTTATGGTTCTGGAACAGTTACTACTAGGCCTAGTTATCAAAAGGAGGAAAGGCCAAGGTACGAAAGAGAAGTCAAGCAGATTACTATCCGAAAAGTAGAGGCTAAACCGTTCACTGCAATTTAAGACAACAAAGGCAAAACTAAGGATACTACGTCTAGAGCTTGTAACGTGAGATGTTACAAATGTCAAGGAAGAGCATTATGCGAATGAATGCTCCAATAAGAGAGTTATGATTCTTCTAGAAAATAGAGAATTTGAATTCGAGGATGAGCAGCCGATTCACTTTCGTCAGTAGAGCAAGATGAAGAACTACCAGCTAAGGGAGATTTGCTGGTTGCACGAAGGACTTTGAGCATCCAAACTAAGACGGAGGAGGAGGAACAAAGAGAAATCTTTTTTCACACACGATGCCATGTACAAGGAAAAATATGCAGCCTTATCATCTATGGGGGAAGTTGTACCAATGTGGCGAATGATACTATGGTCAAGAAGCTTGGTTTGAAAGTGAGGAAGCATCCGAAACCATATGATCTTCAGTGGCTTAACAGTGGTGAAATGATAGTTAAGAATCAAGATGTTGTGCCCATTGTCATTGGCAAGTATGAAGATGAGGTTCTATGTGATGTATTACCAATGAAGGCTGGTCATATACATCTTGGGAGATCGTGACAATCAGACAGAAAAGTGATTCATGATGGTTTCACCAATCGCCATTCCTTTGATTTCAAAGGCAGAAAAACCATTCTGGTTCCAATGACGCCACAAGAAGTTTACAAGGATCATATGCATCTCAAGCACAAAGAAGAACGCAAATTCAATCCATCCAACTTCTTTACAAAGGCTGGTGAGGTTAAGAAAGCTTTATTCTCAAAACAACCAATGCTATTTTTTGTTTTTAAAGAAGCCCTCATGGGCTTAACTGACCTTGCACCAGTGCTGCCGAGTGAGATGATCTCTGTTTTGTAGGATTATGAGAGTGTGTTCCCAGAAGATAACCCACAAAGATTACTACCAATCTGTGGTATTGAACATCAAATTGACTTTGTGCCAAGAGCTTCACTTCCAAATCTCCAACGTATAGAACCATCCCCATGGAGACAAAGGAGTTACAAAAAAAAAATATTAGCTCACGGAAAAAGGACATATCAGAGAAAGCATGAGTCCTTGTGTTGTACCAGTATTGCTTGTGCCTAAGAAAGATGGAAGTTGGCGCATGTGTGTTGATTGTCGAGCAATCAACAATATTACGGTGAATTATCGACCCCCTATTCATAGATTAGATTATATGCTTTATGAATTGCATGGTTCTAACATCTTTTCTAAAATTGATCTTAAAAGTAATTACCATGAGATTAGGATGAAAGAGGGTGATGAATGGAAAACAGCCTTTAAAACTAAACATGGGCTGTATGAATGGTTAGTTATTTCATTCTGATTAAAAACGCACCTAGTACCTTTATGAGATTTAATGAATAATGTTCTTAAAGCATTCATATGCGTGTTTGTTGTGGTCAACTTTGATGATATTCTGGTTTATAGAAAAAGTTTAAAAGAACATGTTGAGCATTTGAATCAGGTCCTAAGTGTTCTTAGGAAAGAAAAGCTCTTTGCTAATTTTAAGAAATGCACCTTTTGTACAGATAACCTTGTGTTCCTAGGTTTTGTTGTGAGTGCATATGGGATCAAAGTAGATGAAGAAAAGATCAGGGCAATCAAAGATAGGCCAAGTCCCAAAACAGTAGGAGAAGTAAGGAGCTTTCAAGAACTTGGTGAGTTTAATAGGTGATTTGTGAAGGACTTTAGGACCATTGCTGCTCCTCTCACCGACGTTATCAAGAAGGATGTTGGTTTCAAATGGGTACAAGCACAAGAAGAGGCTTTCCAAAGCCTTAAAGAGAAGCTTATTCATGCTCCTGTTTTGATATTACCAAACTTTCTAAAGATTTTTGAGACTGGATGTGATGCTTCTGGTGTAGGTATTGGAGTTGTCCTTATGTAAGACAAACAACCCATTGCCTATTTCACTGAGAAGCTAGGAGGAGCCACACTCAACTACCCCACGTATGACAAGAAAATCTATGCTTTGGTTCGAGCTTTGCAAACATGGCAACACTTCTTGTGGCCTAAGGAGTTTGTGATCCATACTAATCATGGGTCTCTCAAGCACCTAAAGGGGCAGCAAAAGCTCAACAAGGCATGCAAGGTGGGTTGAATTCATAGAGACTTTTCCTTATGTCATCATGTACAAACAAGTTAAGGATAATGTAGTTGCCGATGCATTATCAAGGAGGTACACTCTTCTCTCTACTCTTGAAGTTAAGCTTTTGGGATTTGAAAAAATTAAAGAATTATATACAACTGATCCTGACTTTCAAGACACTTATAGAGATTGTGAGAAACCTGCTTCTGGTCATTATTTTAGACAAGATGGGTTTCTCTTTTATGAGAACCGTCCTTTTGTTCCTAACTGTTCTTTGAGAGACTTGTTTGTTAGGGAAGCTTATGGAGGAGGTTTGATGGGCCATTTTGGCATTGCCAAAACTTTAGAGATCATGAAGGAACAGTTCCATTGGCCTCACATGAAATGTGATGTGGAGAGAATCTATGGCAGATGCATGACTTGTAAGCAAGCTAAATCCAAAGTCCAACCCCACGATTTGTATACTCCATTACCCATTTCTACTCCCCCTTGGAATGATATATCTATGGATTTTATGATGGGACTGCCTAGAACTAAGAATGGTAGAGATTTTATCTTTGTTGTGGTTGATAAGTTCTAAAAAATGGCTCATTTCATTGCATGTAACAAAACTGATGATGCATTGCATATAGCTAATTTGTTCTTTAAAGAAATTGTTCACATTCATGGCATGCCTAAGTCTATTGTTTATGATAGGGATACGAAGTTCCTTAGCTATTTTTGGAAAACTTTATGGTCTAAGCTAGGAACTAAGCTTTTATTTTCTACTACATGTCATCCCCAAACTGATGGGCAAACTGAACTTGTTAACAGAACCTTAGGAACACTTTTGCGTGCATTAATTAAGAAGAACTTGAGAACTTGGGAAGAATGATGACCTCGTATTGAATTTGCATACAACCATGCTGTGCATTCTGCTTTTAAGTTTTCTCCTTTTCAAATTCTTTATGGGTTTGATCCCACATCTGTTTTGGATTTAATGCCTTTGCCTTTGAGTGAAAGAACCATCTTAGATGGAAAGCAAAAGACAGACCTGGTCCAACATATTCATGAGCATGCTAGAAAGAACATTGAAGAAAATATCAAGCTTTATGCTAAGCATGCTAACAAAGGGAGACGTGAGATGATCTTTGAAGTTAGTGAACCGGTTTGGGTACATTTAAGGAAAAAAGGTTTCCTAACGAGAGAAAGTCCAAACTCATGCCAATGACTGACGGTTCCTTTGAGCTAACAAGAAAAATCAACAATAATGCCTATCAGATTGATTTTCATGGTAAGTACAATGTTAGTAATAGCTTCAATGTTTATGATCTTGTTCCTTTTATTGCAGATGAAACAGATTTGAGGTCAAATCCTTTTCAAGAGAGAGAGGATGATATAATCATGGATGGCACTAAAGACCTGGAGCATGAACCAGAGCTTGTACCAGAAGGAACTAAACTTATAACAAAGGATTGGCTTGTAGCTGAGGATGCTTTAGTCGCACCAACTGGTCCAATGACTCAATATATAGCTAAGTTATTCAACCAAGCTGTTGGAGGAATGCTTAGACACTTGAACCAGACGAAAGAAGATTTTATCCAAACCACTATGGTTTTAATACAAGCTCAAGAACATCAACAAATGGACAAGTGATGCATTTGCACTCTTTTTCCCTTACTTTGATTTTGTCCCAATGGGTTTTCCAAAGAAGTTTTTAATGAGGCTTATGTATCACTTCAAACCATCCATTTGTTCATCAAACCTAAGGCCCATTTACAAGAAGAGTTTTGTTGGCCTTTTTCTTTTTTTTATTTCAAATTTCAAATTTAGTCTTAATTGTTTGTCGTTTTTGAAATTCAGTCTTTGGAACCTGTTCAAAGACTTAATTTCGTGCCTCTTTTTTTTTTTTTCTTTCCTTTATATTATGTTGTTTCTGAAATAGAAAAGTCATCTATATTTTTAATCAAAAACCCTTTTAAGGTTAGATTACGATCTCTCTGGTTTGTCCGAAAGATCAACCGGTTTATCATAGGCTTTCTGCAACCTTTGTGGCGCCAATCATTCTACATGCCTTTACATCGAGTCCATGACTTCGTTGTAGCAAGGCTTATCCCTCTATCAATCATTTAGCTGCCCAATCGTGGGAAGGATCTTATCACTATTTATCTTATTATATAAAGTTTGATGCGTCAAATTTTGTAATTAACACAATCGTGACACGTGTTAGTTAATTTGATTATATTTTGACGCGTGTTAAAAAAAATTAAATTGGATTTTGACACATATTATACATGTAACGACCGTGAACCAAAATTTAGGGATTTTGGTCGTGCATCGATCGACGCAGATCGTATGCGTCGATTGACGCAAGGTTGGTTCAATTTTAGTTATCGGTTTACGGGTCGGTTAAAGGGGAAACCCTAGGGCTTTTCTATAAAAGGGAGGTGGGCCGCGTTTTGGTCATTTACCTGAGAGTTCCAGAAGTTTCCAAAGAGTTTTTGAGAGAAGATTTGAGAGAAAGGAGTCATTGTTGATTTCTTCCTGTTCTTGATCCTAAAAGCTTGGATTGTGTGTTGGGAGTCTCGGGATAGGTGATTTCGTGCTCATCTTTCACGAAGGAGGAGAAAATTTTGGAGTGGAGATATGATTTCGAGTGTTCTTCGCATTTCATTCTTTTTCCTTTTCTGAACCAAGGTGAGTGCGTGACCATGGCTTATCTGGATAAAGGAATTGATAGGATACAATTGATTGTGTGTTTTGTATAGATTTCATGCTTTTATTGGTGGATTTTGTGCAGGAGATCTATGTTATGCGTTCTGGAATTGATCCATGAGAGGATAGGTTCGATTCCTCAACACAACGTTGGTGCGTTGATCCACACACGAGCTGTGCGTTAATCGACACACGAGCTGTGCATCGATCGACACCGGGGTTGTGTGTCAATCGATGCACGGACTGTTGTGTTGATTCTTGTTTGATTGTTCATGTTGTGCGTTGTTGTTCGATCATCCTAGTATTATATCTTTTGCTTATGCATGTGTGTATAGCCAAGTAGATGGGATGACCATCTCACTGAGTATTTGTGATAATACTCACGTATCTCTTTTGACCATGTGATGCAGGTAGAGACAAAGTGAGATCGTGGAATCATGGCCGAGAAGAGGAGATGATCTAGTGTCTCAGTTGCTTGAGTATTGGACTGTTAGAATTGCTAGGGTGTTAGTAAATTCTGGAATTGTTGTTGAATTGTTTTATTGGATTTGTTTTGTTGAGTTAATTCGTTATTGAATGGGGTTGGTTAATTGGTTATGTGATTTTCTGCTGGTTTGATGATGTGTTGGTTTGAAGAGTTAATGTTTATGGGAACATTAATTCGACTCCAATGTATATAAAAAAAAGGATCGGGTTATTTCAGTTTGGTATCAAAACCCTTAGGGCCACCAGTGGGAGGAGTGCAGCCGGGTATGGCTGAGTGCAGGCTGGTGTGGCTGGTGTGCAGCCGGATATGGCTAGAGTGCAGCAGGGTATGGATGGTGTTCAGCCGGGTGTGGCGGCTGTGGAGGATGACCGGGTTATTCGCGGGTGGTGCCAAGTCTAAGGAGGCGGATTTGTGGAGGAGTAGATTAGAGCGTAATTTCGAATCTCTCAGGTGTCCAGAGAGATACTGGGTAGACCTGGCAGTTCATTACCTTGATGGTGATGCACATCTCTGGTGGCGAGGTGTGGTGGCTAGGAGAGCTCAGGCGGGTATGGCCTGGGAGGATTTTGTGGCTGAGTTCAACGCCAAGTGTAACGCCCGTGAACAAAAAAGTGGATTTTTGGTGGTGCGTTGATCGACACAGGGTGGGTGTGTCGATCGACACACGTGTTTCAAATTGTGAGAAGTCGGATTTTGGGCGTTATGTCGATCGACACGAGTGGAGTGTGTCGATCGACACGGAGTAAAATTGAACCGACAGGTTCGATTTGTGATCGTTCGGTCTGGCGATTGGTTTTGGGAACCCTAGGGTTCCAGTATAAAAGCGTGTGTGAAGCGTTTTATCTCTCTTTTGGCCAAAAATCAAAAGAGATTGAGAGAGAAATAGAGTGTTCTTGAGAGGATTGAGTTTGTGGAGGAATCGTTGTTGATTTCCTTGAATTCTCAATCCAGAAAGCTTGTGATTGTATTGAGAGGTTGTTAGAACAAGAAGGGATCGTTGCTGGGGTTGATTTCGGGTCTGGAGGGATGAAATAAGAGGCTGGTTCGTGGTTATTCTTCGTGTTCTTCCTCTTTTCAACCTTTTTCGAGGTGAGTGCGTGCCCGTAGGTTTATCTGGGTAAAGGAATCGATAGAATATGATTGATTGCGATTGTTGGATTGGATTTTGTGTGTTTTGTGGTTGGAATCGTGCAGGAGATTGTTCGATCGCATTAGGGCTCGAGCCATGAGAGGATAGGCTCGTTCCCTGTGTCTACGATGTCATGTCGATTGACACCATGGTGGTGTGTCGATCGACACAAGTGCAGTCTATCGATCGACACCTAGTGGTTGTGTCGATCGACACAGTGCTCCTGGACTGTTCATATTTGATTGTTCGTGTATGCTTGTTGTTTGCCCATCCTGGTATTATATCTCTTGCTTATGCCTATGTGTATAAACTGTAGACGGGATGACCGTGTTGGTGAGTATTTATGATAATACTCACGCAACTCTTTTTGCCATGTATGTTGCAGGTAAAGAGAAATTGTGATCGTGGAATCATGCCCGAGAAGAGAAAATGATCTAGTGTCTTGCATTTCATGGCTTTTGAGTTAGAATTGCTAGGTTGTAGTGATTTTGGAACTGTTGTGGAGTTACACTTGGTTGTTATTCGAATTGAATTGTTGATTATTTTATTGGTTATTGATGTTGATTTATGGAATTGAACTGGTTAGGATTCAGCAGAGTATGGGATCTGTTGAACTTGTTTAATTTTTTATTTGTTTTTCGCATGTTGAGATTGGACCGTTGAGGATTATCATTTGTGATAATGATAATCCGAGTTTTAATTGGAAAATTTTTAAATTTTTGGGTCGGGTTGTTTCATTTTGGTATCAGAACCCTTGTGGTTCTAGGACCGAATGATGCGATCGGCAGAAGAGTTACGCCGATAGGAGGCGGAAAGAGCTGGAGTTTGAGCTGGGAGATCTGGTGTATCTCAAGGCAGCGATGTTGAGGGGTCTTAACAAATCCATTTTGGAGAATAAGCTGAGTTCGAGGTTTATGGGTCCATTCAAGATTGTGGAGCAGGTCGGACCGATAGCTTATCGTTTGAAGTTACCTCAGAGTATGAAGGCTTTTCACAAAATCTTCCATGTTTCGATGCTGTGGAAGTGTCTACATGAGTCTCAGGAGGTGTTGGCTAGGATTCTGGAGGATCTTCAGCCCAACATGACGTTGGCGACGAGGCCTGTCAGGATTCTCGAGAGGAGAGTCAAGGTTCAGCGTCGGAAGAGTATACCATTGGTGAGAGTCGTGTGGGACTATGATGGTATTGAGGAGGAAACTTGGGAACCTGAAGCGATGATGAAGACGAATTTCTTGAAGTGGTTCGAGAAACAAGCGGTGGCTTAACTGTTTCTGGTTTTCAGAATTTGTTTTAGCATGAGGATATGAGATGTATGTATTTTTGTTTTGATGTTTATGTAACGATCATACATTTTGAGATTTAATAAGATGAGTGTTCCTTATTTAATGCGTTTAAGACATGTGTTCTTATGATATGACTGGTGGAGTCTTATGTTGTGATGACTGGTAGGTCATGTGGAGGTCTAGCGATAGAGTTCTATGGGAGTTAGAGCTCGTCTATCGGCTAGGGAGGTTAGAAATGGAAGTTCTATGTGAGTTAGGACTATCCATGTTCTAGGAGGATTATCTGGGGATGGAGGTTCTATGTGAGTTAGGACTTGTTTATTCCCTGGATGGCGCTGGAAAATATGGGTTTTATGTGAGTTAGAGCCCTTCTATTTCCTAGGTGGAGTCTGGAAATAGAAGTCTTATGTGAGTTAGAACTGTCTTTTCCAGGGACTCTGTGGAAACACCCTGGTGATTGGGATGTTCCGGATGACCACGAGAGGTGATTTTGGTCAACATGTGCTTATGATGCACGTTACAACGTGATTGCTCCAGGGGATAGTGGTTCTTCTGGATATACTTGAGGGGACAGAGAGGTTCTCTCCGGGGGAAAGTGGTTCCCTTGCATATACTTTGAGGGTCTGAAGCCTCTCCAGAGGATATGTGATTTCTCTGCAGCCGATAGCTTGACGGACTATGTGTCCTGAGAGTGGGAGGGGCTGGAGCATACCGAGAGAAGAATGGACGGCGGTCCTAAAGGTGGGAGGGGTATAATATACATCGAGAGCTCAAGGGGTAACGATCCTGAGAGCGGGGTGGTGTATATAGATATGAGTATGAGAAATTGTGTTTGTAGTGTGATTGTAAGTATGAGACTGAATGAACTTCAGGGATCAGGAGTGGATCTCAGTGGTGCTGACCAGGTTGCTCAGGATTACAGCCATGTGAGATGGTGCAATGTGGCTAGTATGAGGCTAGCGGAACTCGGGGAGCGAGTGTGGGTTGGATATCTAGTCTAAGGTTTTACTTACGTTTAGGACCTCGGTTCGGACGACCTTGGTTGCATATGTATCGTCGTTGGTCGTGCATGTTCTTGTTTGATTGTTGCACGATCATTTGGTCCAATTCTGGGTCAACGGTTGGTCGTGCATGTTCTTGTTTGAATTTTGTGCGATCCATCAGGCAGCCCTAATCCGGATCAGTGAGCATTGCATCGTTGATGTTTCCGGGTGAGTTTGGTCGGATTTTTGGGATAGAAGTGTTAACTTTAGTCAGACAGTGGTGCGTGATTCGAGGTCAAATCCGTGTTAGTGGGGGAGAATTGTAACGCCTGTGAACCAAAAATGGATTTTTGATGGTGCGTCGATCGACACAGGGTGGGTGTGTCGATCGACACGCATGTTTCGACTTATGAGAAGTCGGGTTTTGGGCGTTATGTCGATCGACACGAGTGGAGTGTGTCGATTGACATGAGGTAAAATTGAACCGACATATTTGGTTTGTGATCGCTCGGTCTGGTGATTGGTTTAGGGAACCCTAGGATTCCAGTATAAAAGCGTGGGTGACGCGTTTTGTTTCTCTTTTGGCTGAAAATCAGAAGAGATTGAGAGAGAAATAGAGTTTTCTTGAGAGGATTTAGTTTATGGAGGAATCGTTGTTGATTTCCTTGAATTCTCAATCCTGAAAGCTTGTGATTGTATTGAGAGGTTATTAGAACAAGAAGGGATCATTGCTGGGGTTGATTTTGGGTCTGGAGGGACGAAATCAGAGGCTAGTTCGTGGTTGTTCTTCGTGTTCTTCCTCTTTTCAATCCTTTTTGAGGTGAGTGCGTGACCAGAGCTTTATCTGGGTAAAGGAATCGATAGAATATGATTGATTCCGGTTATTGGATTGGATTTTGTGTGTTTTGTGGTTGGAATCGTGCAAGAGATCGATGGGTCGCATTAGGGCTCGAGCCATGAGAGGATAGGCTCATTCCCTGTGTCTACGATTTCGTGTTGATCGACACAAGTGCATTGTGTCGACCGACACCATGGTGGTGTGTAGATCGATACAAGTGCACTCTGTCGATTGACACTTAGTGGTTGTGTCGATCGACACAGTGCTCCTGGACTGTTGATGTTTGATTGTTCGTGTATGCTTGTTGTTTGCTCATCCTGGTATTGTATCTCTTGCTTATGCCTTTGTGTATAACCTGTAGACAGGATGACCGTGTCGCTGAGTATTTGTGATAATACTCACGCAACTCTTTTTGCCATGTGTTGCTGGTAAAGAGAAATTGTGATCGTGGAATCATGGCTGGGAAAAGGAGATGATCTAGTGTCTCGCATTTCATGGCTTTTGATTTAGAATTGCTAGGTTGTAGTGATTCTGGAAGTGTTGTGGAATTGCACTTGGTTGTTATTCGAATTGAATTGTTGATTATTTTATTGGTTATTGACGTTGATTTATGGAATTGAACAAGTTAAAATTCAGTAGAGTATTGGATCTATTGAACTTGTTTATTTGTTTTTCGCATATTGAAATTGGACCGTTGAGGATTATCATTTGTGATAATGATAATCCCGGTTTCAATTGGAAAATTTTTAAATTTTTGGATCGAGTTGTTTCACCAAGTACTTTCCGCAGGAGGCGGTGGATCGCTTGGAGTTGTGATTCTTGGAGTTGGCTCAGTGTGACGGTCGGTCCGGGAGTTCAATGTGGAGTTCGGTCGGTTTCTGGTTCATGCCGGTAGAGATCTGGAGGGCGAGTAGGCCCAGGTGAAGAGGTTCCTAAAGGGACTTCGACCAGATCTGAGGACTCGCTGTAGGGCGAGTAGGTTCGCCACGAGGGCGGAGCTGGTAGAGATAGCTGCTGCGATTAAGGAGGACCTAAGAGAGCTGGCTGTGGTGGTTAGTCCATCGGTGCAGCAGTAGAGGAGGTCGCAGCAGCACGTGGGTCCGAGCAGGGGCGGCAAGCCTGCGCAAGGACAGAAGAAGAAGTGGGAGAGCACTTCAGGGTGGCCAGGGTGGTTCGGGTTCTTCGGGTGTGGGAGCATGGGTCACCGGGTAGCGAGCTGTCCGAAGAGAACTTAAGCTCGGGATACGCGGGTCAAGGCCCGGGATACGTGGGTCAAGGCCCGGGATATGCGGGTCAAGGCCCGGGATACGCGGGTGTGCTTTCACTGCAGAGAGCTGGGGCATATCAAGCCCAAGTATCCTAGACTGCAGCAGATGGCAGTGGCGGCAGTGCAGCCGGTGGCTCAGATTACAGCAACATCATGGGTGTTTAATTCGGTGGAGGCGGGTGGTTGTAGCGCCAGACCAATCACGGGTAATTTTAGAACTTGACTTGTTAAATTCTAATGTGATTGAATTTAGTCTGTTTTGGAATTTATGAGTTTGTGCTAGAATGTTAGGGTTCTTAGACACATAAGAGTTGTACAAGGAACTTAGTACGGGGCGGTTGTGAGTCCCATGTTTTGTTGATTCTGGGGTGACGAATTGCTTCTTTACTTCGGAATATGCGGAGGGCAGGGGAATCCGGATTGATTCCGATTAGCAGCCGGGAGGAGTTAAGATTACGAGTGGCAAGTTTGGGTGGGCTCGAGGTGTGGATATTTAGGTGGCGGGCGAGTCTGTGCCACCTGATCGGATTATTAGTCCGGTGGAGCTGTACGATGTCATCCCGGGTTGAATCGGTACAGAGTCCATCTAGATTATCATCGGGGACGAGGTACGGGCATTATGAGTTGTGCTGATGCCTTTCGGGTTGACGAATGCACCAGCGGCGTTCATGAGCTTGATGAACAGAGTATTCCAGGAGTATCTGGACGTGTTTGTGATCATCTTCACTGATGATATTTTCGTGTATTCGAAGAGCCTTAAGGAGCATGAAGGTCCATTGAGAGCGGTTTTCGGAAAGCTGCGGGAGCAGAAGCTGCACACAAAGTTGAGCAGGTGTAGTTTCTAATAGCAAGGGATGAGTTTTCTTGGCCATATGGTGTTTGTAGAGGGAGTTTTCTTGGCCATGTGGTGTTTGCAGAGGGAGTTTTTGTGGATCAGGGGGTGGCCTTGATCGAGGAATGCCATCGAGATCCAGAGTTTTCTCGGGCTGGCAGGTTATTACAAGAGGTTCGGCAAGAGATTTGCGAGTATGGAGCAGTCGATGACGAATCTAACGGGGAAGGATGTTCCTTTTGGGTGGTGTTCAGCTTGCGAGGAGAGTTTCAGGAAGTTGAAAGAGATGTTGACTAGTACACCAGTGTTGGCGGTACCCGAGCCGGGTGAGGCTTATATGGTGTATACGGATGCTTCTAAGGTTGCAGGTTAAGAGTATCTGGTCTCGGTGAATAGAACAATACTTGTGAACGAGCGGGGTTTGTGTACACAAGGATGAAGATCTGAGGCAGGAGATCCTGACAGAGGCTCATGCGAGCATGTTGTTGATTCATCCGGGAGCGACTAAGATGTATCATGATCTGAAGCGGTATTATCACTAGGTCGGGATGAAGAGAGATGTCGATGATTGGGTTGGAGTGTGCAATGTGTGCCAGTTAGTGAAGGCTGAGCATCAGGTTCCGAGTGGTATGTTGCAGAGTTTGCCTATTCGGGAGTGAAAGTGGAACATGATTACCATGGACTTTGTGACGGGGTTGCCAGTGTCGCGGACCTATGATGCGATTTGGGTGATTGTGGATCATCTGACCAAGTCAGCACATTTTCTTACCATTAAGAAGACCGACGGAGCGGGAGTGTTGGCTAAGAAATATGTGCAGGAGATAGTGAGGCTGCACGGGGTGCCAGCGAGTATTATTTCAGACAGGGATCTGATGTTTACTTCAGAGTTCTGGAGGGCGTTCCAGGCTGATATGGGCACTAAGGTGCATATGAGTACAGCTTATCATCCTCAGATGGATGGGCAGTCTGAGAAGACAATTCAGACATTGGAGGATTTGTTGAGGATGTGTGTGCTGGAATACGGTGGTCATTGGGCGGATCACCTGAGCTTGGTAGAGTTTGCGTACAATAATAGCTACCAGGCAAGTATTGGGATGGCTCCATATAAGTCTCTGCATGGGAGGCCATGTCGTACACCATTATGTTGGACTCAAGTGGGGGAGAGGAGCATGTTTGGTGCAGATTTTGTTCAGAAGACGACGGAGAAGATCCATGTCTTGAGGCTGAACATGAGAGAGGCTCAGGATTGGCAGAGGAGTTATGCCGATATGAGGAGAAAAGAGCTGGAGTTTGAGTTGGGAGAGCCGGTGTATCTAAGGCAGGGATGTTGAGGGGTCCTAACAGATCTATTTCGAAAAAATAAGGTAAGTCTGAGGTTTATGGGTCCTATCAAGGTTATGGAATGAGTTGGACCAGTAGCTTATCAGTTGGAGTTACCTCAGAGTATGAAGGCTTTTCATAAGGCTTTTCATGTGTCGATGCTACGGAAGTGTTTACATGAGTCTGAGAAAGTGTTGGCTAGAATTCCAGAGGATCTTCAGCCCAACATAACATTGGAGGCATGACCTGTGGGGATTCTCGAGAGGAGAGTTAAGGTGCTGCGCCGGAAGAGGATATCGTTAGTGAAAGTCGTGTGGGACTGTGATGGTATTGAGGAGGAGACTTGGGAACCAGAAGCGAAGATGAAGACAAATTTCTCGAAGTGGTTTGAGAAGCAAGCGGAGGCTTGAGTTGTTTTTTTTGGTTTTCAGTGTTTGTTTTAGCATGATGCTATGAGTTTGGATGTATTTTTCATTTTGTGTAGTAACGATTATGCATTGTTAAGATTTAATAAGATGAGTTTTGTTATTAAATGTGTTTATAAAATGAGAATTCTTATAGTATGACTAGTGGGGTCATGTGTTGTGCTGACTGGTGGGGTCATGTGTTATGATGACTGGTGGGATCATGTGATGGCTAGAAAAGGAAGTTCTATGTGAGTCAGAGCTTGTCTATGTTCTAGGAGGAGGTCTAGAGATAGAAATTCTATGTGAGTTAGAACTTGGCTATCGACTAGATGGCTATAAATGGAAAGTTCTATGTGAGTTAGAGCTTGTTCATTTGCCAGGGAAGAGTATCTAGGAATAGAAGTTCTCTGTGAGTTAGGACTTGTCTATTCTCTAGATGGCGCTGGGAAATAAAGGTTTTATGTGAGTTAAAACCTTTATATTTCCTAGGGAAAGTCTGGAAATAGAGGTCTTATGTGAGTTAGGACTTGTCTTTTCCAGGGACTCTGATGGAAACAACCTGGTGATTGGGTTGTTTCGGATGGCCTAGTTATTGGTCATGAGGTGGTATTCCGGGATAGGGAATGTCATGGTGGAACCACGAAAGGTGATTTTGATCGACAGGTGTTTATGATGCACGTTACAGAGTTGATTGCTCTAGGGGATAGTGGTTCCCCTGGATATACTTGAGGGGACAGTGAGGTTCTATCCGGGGGATAGTGGTTTTCTTGCATATACTTTGAAGGACAGGGATCTCTCCAGAGGATGTGTGATTTCTCTACAGCTGATAGCTTGACGGACTGTGTGTCCCGAGAGTGGGAGGGGCTAGAGTATACTGAGAGCTGGATGAACGGCGGTCCCGAAGGTGGGAGGGGTATGATATACATAAAGAGCTCAAAGAGTGACGACCCTGAGAGTGTGAGTGGTGTATATAGATATGAGTATGAGCAATAGCAGCTGTAGAGTGATTGTAACTGGAGAATAGATGAGCTTCAGGGATCGGGAGTGGATCTCAGGTGGTGCTAACCGGGCTTAGTGAGACGGTGTTGTGTGATTGAGATCTGGGGATGATCTCAGGTGGTGCTGACCGGGTTTGGTCAGGATGGTAGCCGTAGTGAGACGGTGTTATGTGATTGAGATCGGGAGATGATCTCAAGTGGTGTTGACCGGGTTTTGTCAGGATGGTAGCCGTAGTGAGAAGGTGTTATGTGATTGAGATCGGGAGATAATCTCAGGTGGTGTTGACCGGGTTGGGTCAGGATTGTAGCCGTGGTGAGACAGTGCAATGTGACTAGCATGAGACTAGTTGAGTTGTGGGATCGGGTGTTGATCTCAGTGGTGCTCGCCGGGTGGGGCCAAGGGTGACGATAAGTAGAGCTGGCCGGGTTAGGCCATAGCGTTGATATCAGGTGTGTTGACCGTTGAAACGACCCGACCCAAAAATATAAAAAAAAATTTCCTTCGGATTACTATCATCACAGATAATAATCCTCAATGGGCCAACAACTGCAATGCGGAACGATTAAAAACATAATCAATAATAAAACAATCAATAAATCCCATACTTTATCAATCAACTAAACCGTTCAATTCCATAATCCAATTCAAATAACCAACAATAAAACCAAGTATCATTCTAGAATTCACTTGCAAACTAGCAATTCTAAACAACAAGGCCACGAAATCGAGACTCTAGATCATCTCCTCTTCCCGGCCATGATTCCAGGATCACATTTTCTCTTTACCTATAACACATGGCAAAAAGAGTTGCGTGAGTATTATCATAAATACTTAGTGACGCGGTCATCCCATCTACAGGTTATTTATAGACAGACATAAACAAGAGATACAGTACCAAGATGAGCATATAATCAAGCACACACGAACAACCAACACGAACAAGCACAGAAGTCAAGTGTCGATCGACACAACCACTAGGTGTCGATCGACATTCTGCCCCGTGTCAATCGACACACCACCCTGGTGGCGATCAACACAACATCGCATAACCCAAGAAACGAGCCTATCCTCTCATGCCTCGAATCCCAACGCGATTTGTCGATTCCCTGCACAAATCTAAGCACCAAACACACCGAAACCAACCCAACAACACAAGCAAATGCATTCCATCTAATCCTCATGCCTATATAAATCCACGGTCACGCACTTACCTCGAAAAGGATTGAAAAGGATGAGGAACGACGAAGAACACGAAGAACGACCACGAATAGCTTCCTGATTTTGTCTTTTCTAGACCCGAAATCGACCCAGCAACGATCCCTCCTCATTTCTAATAGCCTCGAGAGCAATCCTCCTTAAGAAATCTCCCAAAAATCGCCCAAAATCTTTGATTTCTGATATCTCTCTCAAACCCTCTGATTCCTCTCTGAAAAATGGCCAAAAGAACAGACAACGCGACTGTTCACGCCTCTTATACAAACCTAGGTTTCCCTAAACCAATCCACCGAACCGGACAATTGGAGCCAAACTGGTCTGTCTAATTTCAACTCGTGTCGATTGGCACACACCACCTGTGTCGATCGACACACCACCAAGAATCCGACTTCTCACAAATCAAAACACACGTGTCGATCGACACACACAACCAAAATCCACTTTTTGGTTCACGGGCGTTACAATTCTCCCCCACTAACACGGATTCGACCTCGATCACGAACTCCGTCTCCCTAAGGCTAACACTTCAGCCTAAAACCCGACCAGATTCTCTCAGGAACATCATCGATGCAACGCCCCTGGTCCGGATCAGGACTGCCCGATTAATCGCCTAACAATCAAACAAGAACATGCACGACCAACCGTTGACCCCAATTGGACCAAATGATCTCACAAAAATCAAACAAGAACATGTACGACCAACGGCGCTACATATGCTACTAGGGTTGTCCGAACCGAGGTTCTAAACTTAAGTAAAGACCCTAGACTCGACATCCACATACCCCCTGACCCCACCCGGTCAGCACCACTGAGATCACTTCCGATCTTTGAAACTCATCCTGTCTTATACCTACGACCACGCTCAGATGCTACTACTCATAACTCATACTCACAACTCATATACACATACACCACACCTACTCGTAGGATCGTCACCGCTTGAGCTACGTATACAAGGAACCCACTATCCCCTGGAGAGAACCACCATCCCTCAAAGTATATGTACGGAACCCACCGTCCCCTAGAGAGAACCACCATCTCTCGAGTATATGCAGGGAACTCACTATCCCCCGGAGAGAACCACCATCCCTCAAGTATGCACGAAACCCACCGTCCCCTGGAGTAGTACTCTGAAACGTGCATCCTAAGCACCTGCTGACCGGAATCGCCTCCATGGCCCCACCATGACATTCCCTAACCCGGAATATCATCACCTCTGTGACCAATCACTAAGCCACTCGAAACAACCCAACCACCATGGGTGTCTCCACAGAGTCGTGGAAAAGACAATTCTAACTCACATAAAACCTCTTTTCTAGACTCTACCTAGGAAATAGACAGGTTTTAACTCGCATAGAACTTCCATTTCTAGCCACCACATGACCCCACCAGTCATAAAGTATAAGCAATCACATCTTATAACACATTTAATAAGGAACAACTCATTTTATTAAATCTCAAAATGTATAATTGTTACAACAACGCCAAACGAAAATACATACAACTCGTAGCCACATGTTAAAACAGACTTTGAAAACCAGAAAAGAGACTCAAGCCACCGCTTGCTTCTCGAACCACTTTGAAAACTTCTTCTTCATCGATGCTTCTGGTTCCCAAGTCTCCTCCTCAATACCGTCACAGTTGCTCACGACTCTCACCAACGGTATACTCTTCCGATGCAGCACCTTGACTCTCCTCTCGAGAATCCTCACAGACCTCGCCGCCAATGTCATGTTGGGCTGAAGATCCTCTGGAATTCTAGCCAACACCTCCTCAGACTCATGTAGAAACTTTCGTAGCATCGACACATGGAAGACCTTGTGAAAAGCCTTCATACTCTGAGGTAATTCCAACCGATAAGCTACTAGTCCAACCTGCTCGACAACCTTGAACGGACCCATAAACCTCGGACTCAACTTATTCTCCGAAATGGATCTGTTAGGACCCCTCAACATAGCTGCCTTGAGATACACCAGATCTCCTAGCTCAAACTTTAGCTCCTTCCGTCTCCTGTCGGCGTAACTCTTATACCGATCCTGAGCCTCCCTCATGTTCAGCCTCAAGACACGAATCTTCTCCGTCGTCTCCTGAACAAAATCGGCACCAAACATGCTCCTCTCCCCTACTTGAGTCCAGTATAATGGTGTCCTACATGGCCTCCCATACAGAGCCTCATATGGAGCCATCCCAATACTTGCCTGGTAACTATTGTTGTACGCAAACTCAACCAGGTTAAGATGATCCGTCTAATGACCACCATAATCAAGCACACACATCCTCAACAAATCCTCCAAAGTCTGAATTGTCCGTCCGTCTGAGAATGATATGTTGTACTCATATGCACCTTAGTGCCCATCTCAGCCTGGAACGCCCTCCAGAACTCTGAAGTAAACCTCAGATCCCTATATGACACAATACTCGCTGGCACCCCGTGCAGCCTCACTATCTCCAGCACATACTTCTTAGCCAAAACTGCCATTCCATCGGTCTTCTTAATGGCAAGAAAATATGCTGACTTGGTCAGACGATTCACAATCACCCAAATCGCATCATACGTCCGTGACACTGGCAACCCCATCACGAAATCCATGGTAATCATATCCCACATCCACTCTGGGATAGGCAAACTCTGCAATATACCACTCGAAACCTGATGCTCAGCCTTCACCAACTAACACACGTTGCACGCTGCAACCCAGTTAGCTACATCCTTCTTCATCCCGACCCAGTGATAATACTGCTTCAGGTCATGATACATCTTGGTCGCTCCTGGATGAATCGATAATATGCTCGAATGAGCCTCCCTAAGGATCTCCTGCCTCAGTCCTCGTCCTTGGGTACACAAACCCGCCCGTTCACCAGTATCATCCCACTCACTGAGACCACATACTCTGAACCGACCGCCTTGGAAACATCAATCAAACCGTGATCCTTCTCCTGAGCAACTCGAATCCTGCTCATCAGATCTGCCTGGTTAGCTGCCTCTAACCCCAACGTCTCCTGTGAAATCACACACAACCTTAAGGTACTGATCTCACTCACCAGAGCCTCCATATCCCGCTCCTGATCTGAAGCAACTCTCTTCCGACTCAACGCATCTGCAACTAGGTTAGCCTTATAGCCGGATGGTACCCAATCTCCAGATTGTAATTTGCTACCAACTCCATCCAGCGCCTCTGTCTCTGGTTCTGCTCTGACTGAGTAAAGAAGTACTTTAGACTCTTGTGGTATGTGAATACCTGTACCTTCCCGCCATACAGATAAGACCTCCAAACCTTAAGGGCAAATATCACCGTAGCCAACTCCAAGTCATGGGTAGGGTAATTGTACTCGTGCTTCCTCAACTGCCTCGAAGCATATGCAATAACCTTTCCCTGCTGCATCAGCACACAACCCAGACCAACTCCTGAAGCATCAGTATACACCACGTAAGGCTCACCCGGCTCGGGTAACGCCAACACAGGTGTACTCGTCAACATCTCCTTTAGCTTCCCAAAACTCTCCTCGCAAGCTAAAGACCACACAAAAGGGACATCATTCCCTGTCAACTTCGTCATCGACTGTGCCATACTCGCAAACCCCTTTACGAACCTCGGGTAATAACCCGCCAACCTAAGAAAACTCCTAATCTCAGTGGCACTCCTCGGTCTAGGCCAACCTCTGATAGCCTCTATCTGAGCCAGATCCACAGAAACTCCCTCTGCAGACACAACGTGGCCAAGAAAGCTCATCTCTCGCTGCCAAAAATTGCACTTACTCAACTTCGCATACAGCATTTGCTCCCGCAACTTCTCCAGAACCAACCTTAAATGCACCTCGTGCTCCTCCGGACTCCTCGAATACACCAGGACATCATCTATGAAGATGATCACAAACACATTCAGATACTCCTGGAACACCCCGTTCATCAACCGCATGAACGCTGCTGGTGCATTTGTCAACCCGAACAGCATCACCACAAACTCATAATGCCCATATCTCGTCCGAAAGGCCGTCTTCCTAACATCCGCCTCATCAATCGGAATCT
Organism: Arabis hirsuta; assembly: GCA_964056655.1. NCBI lineage: Eukaryota > Viridiplantae > Streptophyta > Magnoliopsida > Brassicales > Brassicaceae > Arabis > Arabis hirsuta. The sequence continues at coordinate 39,609,761 of OZ053298.1, read as the reverse complement.
AATGGTATCTCGAAGCCAAGTCGATCTTGTAGAACCAAGTAGCCCCTCGCAACTGATCCAACAACTCATCAATGCGCGGTAGAGGATACATGTTCTTCACAGTGACCTGGTTAAGTCCCCGGTAATCGATGCACAACCGGAAACTCTTATCCTTCTTCTTCACGAACAACACCGGCCCTCCCACGGTGAAATACTAGGCCGAATGAAACCCTTGCCCAACAAATCATCCAGCTGCTTCTTCAGCTCTGCCATCTCTGTTGGAGCCATACTGTAAGGCGCATTAGATATAGGCGTCGTCCCGGGTTCCAACTCAATCATGAATGGATCCAACCGCGATGGTGGTAATCCCAACAATGACTAAAACACGTCCTGGAAGTACCGAACAACCTGAATATCCCTAACTGCAACCTCTCCAACAGTCTCTACATCACTATCGTCGCGAGATACACCTCACAGCCCTTCTCAATCAACTGCTCGGCCTATATCGCTGAAATCATAAGGCTCCCGAAAGTAGGTCTCACACCCTGAAACACCAACCTCCCTGCCTCTCGCTCAAACACCACACGTCCTCAATGAAAATCCAGATAGACCCTATACCGATCCAACCAATCAATACCCAGGATGACATCGTACAGCTCTACCGGACTAATGACTAGATTTACTGGCATCAACTCCCCTGCCACCAGAACATCCACACCACAAGCCCGCCCAAAAATAGCCAACGTCCTGCCACCAGCAACCTTAACTACTCCCGGTTGCTCTCCGGAATCGCTCCGGATCCCGCTGCTCTCCGCACACTCCGGAGTAATGAAGCTATTCGTAGCTCCCGAATTAAACAACACATGGGACTCACATCCGCCCACAACTAAGGTCTCTGCACAAATCCCATGTGCTTTAAGACCCGACACTCTAACGCAGACTCATAATTTCCAAAAAGACTTATTCAAACACCACAAGAAATTAAAGGAATTATCAAGTCTGAAATTTACCTGTGATCGGTCTGGCGCTAGATCCGCCTGCCTCTGCCAAAGTGAAAACTCGCAGCGTCGCCGCAATCAGAGCCAAAGGCTACACCGCCAACGGTTGTACTGCCGCCACCGCCATCTGCTGCAGCTTCGGATCCTTGGGCTTAATATGCCCCGGCTCCCTACAGTAAAAGCACACCTGAGCCGCCCGAACCTCTTTCTTCGTCGGACAGTCCGCTACCTTGTGGTCCATGCTACCACACCCGTAGCATCCTGAACCACCCTGACCTCTCTGACTGGCTCCTGAAGTGCCCTCCCACTTCCGCTCCTGTCCCTGAGCAGGCTTGTCGCCCCTGCTCGCACTTGCCTGCTGTTGTGACCTCCTCTGTTGCTGTACCGGCGGACTAAGCACCACAGCCTACTCTCTGAGATCCTCCTCGATCGCCGCAGCTGTCTCAACCAACTCCGCCCTCGTGGTGAACCTGCTCGTCCTACAACGAGTCCTCAACTCAGCTCGAAGTCCCTTGAGGAACCTCCTCACCTGGGCCTGCTCGCCCTCCATGCCCCTACCAGCATGCACCAGGAGTCGACTGAACTCCAAATTGAACTCCCTCACGGTTCGGTCTCCTTGAGCCAGGTTCAGAAACCTCGACTCCATCCGATCCACCGCGTCCTGCGAGAAATACTTGGCATTGAATTCAGCCAAGAAATCTTCTCAGACCATCTCGGCCTGTACCCTCCTGGCCTCAACACCTCTCCACCAGAGATGCGCATCACCATCCAGATAGTGAACCGCCAGATCAACCCGGTATCCCTCTGGACACCTGATAGAGCGAAAGTTACGCTCCAACCTCCGCCGCTACTCATCGGCCTCCTCAGACTTGGCACCACCCGAGAAAAAACCGGTGCCAATCCTCTGCATCTCCTCCATCATCCTCAGGTAGGATGAAAGCTCCTCTGCAACCGCCACACCCGGCTGCACTTTATCCACTCCCGGCTAAACCCCAGCCAGTCCCGGCTGACCACTAGCCGCTACTAGCTGCACTCCTGGAGCCTGACCCGGAGCCAATACCCCACCTGGTAACCGCTCCAAAATCAACTACAGCAAACCCGCCAAGCGATAATCTCGGTCCTGGGTTGGACCTGCGGCAGCACCCCCACCTGGGCCTGCCGCACCACCAGCTACCTTGGGACCCACACTAGCCCCACCAGCCCTCACACTGGCATTCGTAGCAGTCACACCCACAGATCCCTCCTGAAACACCTGCGAGTCCGCTACCTGCTCCTGCGTAGTCTCTTGGACCACACTCGCGGCATCAGACTCACTTTGCAGTCCTCGCCCGTGCCCACCACGACCACCTCGGCCTCTATGGCCCCCACGACCTCTGCCTCTAGCACCTCTAGCCATCACTCTACACTAACCAGCAGGCTACTAAGTACGAGAAAAATAGAAAGTCAAATAACACATACCGTGAAATCTCATTGAAGGCTCGGAAGATATGATCTAGGACTCCATACCCACACAACAATCAATCAATTGCATCCGCCCTAGAATCATAAGGGCTCTGATACCAAAATGAAACGACCCGACCCAAAAATTTAAAATTTTTCCTTTCGGATTACTATCATCACAGATAATAATCCTCAATGGGACAACAATAGCAATGCGGAACAATTAAAAACATAATCAGTAATAAAACATAATCAATAGACTGTCCCGTGTTGATCGACACAACCACTAGGTGTCGATCGATATACTGCCATGTGTCGATCGATATACTGCCCTGTGTCGATCGACACACCACCCAGGAAATGAGCCTATCCTCTCATGGCTCGAATCCCAACGCGATTTGTCGATTCTTTGCACAAATCCAAGCACCAAACACACCGAAACCAACCCAACAACACAAGCAAATGCATTCTATCTAATCCTTATGCCTATATAAACCCACAGTCATGCACTCACCTCGAAAAAGATTGAAAAGGATGAGGAACGACGAAGAACACGAAAAACGACCACGAACAGCCCCCTAATTTCGTCTTTCCCAGACCAGAAATCAACCCAGCAACGATCCCTCCACGTTTCTAATAGCCTCAAGAGCAATCCTCCTCAAGAAATCTCCCAAAAATCACCCAAAACCTTTGATTTCTGATCTTTCTCTCAAACCCTCTGATTCCTCTCTGAAAATGGCCAAACGAACAGACAACGCTCGACTGTTCACGCATCTTATACAACTCTAGGGTTTCCCTAAACCAATCCACCGAACCGGACAATTGGAACCAAACCGGTCGGTCTAATTTCAACTTGTGTCGATCGACACACACCACCTGTGTCGATCGACACACCACCAAGAATCCGACTTCTCATAAGTCAAAACACACGAGTCGATCGACACACACACCCTATGTCGATCGACACACCCAACCAAAATCTACTTTTTGTCCGTGTTAATGGGAGAGAATTGTAATGACCGCGAACCAATTTCTATGGATTTTGGTCGTGCATCGATCGATGCAAGTGGTGTGCGTCGATCGTATCAAGGTTAAATCAAACTTAATCAATTCGATTTAAGTATCGGTTTGCGGGCTGGTTTAGGGTAAAACCTTAGGACTTCCCTATAAATAAGGGTTGGCCGCGATTTTGGGACTTGAGAGTTTCTAAAAAGTTTCTAGAAAAGTTCCAGAGAGTTTCCAGAGAGATTTGTGAGAGGAGATTCGTCTGGGAGGTTTTGGGATCATTTCTGGAGTGCTTGTTGAGTGCGTTGGAGGAGGATTTCGGATTGGAGATCCTGTGTTCTGCGTGTTTTTTGCATTCTTCGTGGTTTTTCTCATCCTTTTCCTTCCATATCTCACGTGAGTGCGTGACCATGGCTTATCTGGGTAAAGGGATTGATAGGATGCGTTTGATTGTTGTTATTTGGTGGATTTCGTGTGGTTTTGTGTGGACTTGTGTGCAGGGATCAATGTGATTCAATCCAGGATCGAACCATGAGAGGATAGGCTCGATCCTAGGATCTGTGATGTTGCGTCGATCGACGTAGTTGCTTTGCGTCGATCGATACACGAGACAATGCATCGATCGACATCGGGGTTGTGTGTTAATCGACACACTGGTGGATGCCTCGATCGACATATGGTGGTTGTGTCAATAAACGCATGCCTATTTTGGACGAACTTGTGTTGATTGTTCGTGCCTTGCGTTGTTGATTGTTCACCCTGGTATTGTGTCAATTTCTTATGCATGTGTGTATAGCCTAGTAGATGGGATGACCGTCTCACTGAGTATTTGTGATAATACTCACGCATCTCGTATAACTATGTGATGCAGGTAAAGATCAAGTGTGATCGTGGAATCGTGGTCGAGAAAAGGAGATGATCTAGTGTCTCGTTTTCGTGGCTGATACTGTTAGAATCGCTAGGGTGTTAGTAATTCTGGAATGTTTTTTATGGTGATTTGAATTAGGATACTGGATATGGATTGACTTGGTATTGTTTTAGTGCTTCAATAAGTATGAGATTATTAAATGATTTTGTTAGTAATTGTTGAATTGTTTCTGCATTGGTTGTGTTGATCGTTGAGGATTACTATTTGTGATAATAATAATCCGAAAGGGAATTTTTTTTAAAAATTTTACGGGTTGGGTTGTTTCACAGTCCGTCAAGCTATCGGCATGCAGAGGACCTCACTGTCCCCTGGAGAGATCTCTGTCCCTCAAAGTATATGTAGGGGAAATCACTATCCCCTGGAGAAAACATCACTGTCCCCTCGAGTATATGCAGGGAAAATCACTATCCCCTTGAGCAATCAATTCTGTAACGTGCATCATAAGCACATGTCGACTAAAATCACCTTCCGTTTTCCGTCATGACATCCCCTATCCTAGAATATCATCACCACCATGACCAATCACTAGGTCATCCGAAACAACCCAATCACTAGGGTGTTTCCACCAGAGTCCCTGGAAAAGACAAGTCCTAACTCACATAAGACTTATGTTTCTAGACTCTCCCTAGGAAATAAACAGGTTCTAACTCACATAAAACATCTATTTCCCAGCGCCATCTAGAGAATAGACAAGTCCTAACTCACACAGAACTTCCATTCCTAAATACTCCTCCTAGAACATGGACAAGCTCTAACTCACATAGAACTTCCATTTCTAGACATCACATGACCCCACCAGTCATCATAACATATTACTCCACCGGTTATATAACACATGACCCCAACAGTCATACTATAAAAACTCACATCTTATAAACACATTAATAAAAAAAACTAATCTTATTAATCTCACAAATGTATAGATCGTTACTTCACCAAACAAAAATTACATAAACAACTCATAGGCACATGCTATCACAGACTCTGAAAACCAGAAAAAGACAATTCAAGCCTCCACTTGCTTCTCGAACCACTTCGAGAACTTTGCCTTCATCTTCGCTTCTGGTTCCCAAGTATCCTCCTCGACACCGTCACAGTCCCACACGACTCTCACCAACGGTATCCTCTTCTAGCGCAGAACCTTGGCTCTCCTCTCTAGAATCCTAACAGGTCTTGCCTCCAACATCATGTTGGGCTGATGATCCTCCGAAATCCTAGCCAACACCTCCTCAGACCCTTGTAGACACTTCCGTAGCATCGAAACATAGAAGACCTTATGAAAAACCTTCATACTCTGAGGTAACTCCAATCGATAAGCTACTGGTCCAACCCGTTCCATAATCTTGGACAGACCCATAAACTTCGGACTTAGTTTATTCTCTGAAATGGATCTGTTAGGACTCCTCAACATCGCTGCCTTGAGATACACCAGATCTCCCAGCTCAAACTCTAGCTTTTTCCTCCTTTTATCAGCATAACTCTTATGTTGTTCCTGAACCTCCTTCATGTTTAGCCTCAAGACACAGATCTTCTCCTTTGTCTCCTGAACAAAATCTGCTCCTCTCCCTCACTTGAGTCTAGCATAATGGTATACGACATGGTCTCCCATACAGAGCCTCATATGGATCAATACCAATACTCGCCTAATAGCTATTGTTATATGCAAACTCTACTAGGTTCAGATGATCTGCCAAATGACCATCGTAATCCAACACACACATCCTCAGCAAGTCCTCGAGTGTCTGAATCGTCCTCTCAGACTGCCCATCCGTCTATGGATGATAAGTTGTAATCATATGCACCTTAGTGCCCATCTCAGCCTGGAATGCCCTTCAGAACTCTGAAGCAAACCTCGGATCCCTGTTTGACACGATACTCGCTGGCACCCGTGCAGCCTCACTATCTCCCACACATACTTCTTAGCCAACACTTAATTAGACGATCCACAATCACCCAAATAGCATCATAAGTCCGCGACACTGGCAACCTAGTCACAAAATCCATGGTAATCATGTCCCACTTCCACTGTGGAATGGGTAAACTCTGCAACAACCCGCTCGAAACCTGATGCTCAGCCTTCACTAACTAGACCACATTGCACGCTGCAACCCAGTTAGCGACATCCCTCTTCATCCCGACCCAGTGATAATATCGCTTCAGATCCTGGTACATCTTGGTCGCCTAAGGATGAATAGACAAAATGCTCGAATGAGCCTCTCTCGGGATCTCCTGCCTCAAATCCTCATCCTTGGGTACGCAAACCCGCCCGTTCACAAGTATCGTCCCATTCGCAGAGACCTGATACTCAGAACCTGTAATCTTAGAAGCATCAATCAAACCCTGATCCTTCTCCTAAGTTACTCGAATCCTGCTCAGCAAATATGCCTGGTTAGCTGCCTCTTACCCCAACGGCTCCTGTGAGATAACATATAACCTCAAAATACTAATCTCGCTCACCAAAGCCTCTATATCCCGCTCCTGAGCCGAAACAACTCTCTTCCAACTCAACGCATCTGCAACCAGATTAGCCTTACCCGGATGGTACCCAATCTCCAGATCATAATCTACTACCAACTTCATTCAGCGCCTCTGTCTCTAGTTCAGCTCTGGCTAAGTAAAGACGTACTTCAGACTCTTATGGTCTGTAAACACCTGAACCTTTCCGCCATAAAGATAAGATCACCAAATTTTTAGACCGAAAATCTCCGCAGCCAACTCTAAAAATCATGGGCAGGGTAGTTTCACTCGTGCTTCCTCAACTGCCTCGAAGCATATGCAATTACCTTTCCCTGCTGCATCAGCACACAATCCAGACCAACTCCTTAAGCATCCATATACTAGTCAACATCTCCTTCAGCTTCCCGAAACTCTCCTCATAAGCTGAAGACCACACAAAAGGGACATCTTTCCCCCTTAATTTTGTCATCGATTGTGCCATACTCGCAAAATCCTTGACGAACCACCTATAGTAACCCGCCAAACCAAGAAAACTTCTGATCTCGGTGGCATTTCTCGGTCTAGGCCACCCTCTAATAGCCTCTATCTTAGCTGGATCCACGGAAACTCCATCTGCAGAAATCACATGGCGAAGAAAACTCATCTCTCGCTGCCGGAAACTGCACTTACTCAACTTTGCGTACAGCTTCTGCTCTCGCAGCTTCTCCAAAACTACTCTCATATGAACCTCGTGCTCCTGCGGACTCCTCAAATACACCAGAATATCATCGATAAAGATGATCACAAACTCATCCAAATACTTCGTTCATCAGCCTCATAATCACCGCTGGTGCATTCGTCAACCCGAAAGGCATCACCACGAACTCATAATGCCCATACCTCGTCCTGAAAGCAGTCTTCCTCACATATGCCTCGTCGATTGTGATTTGATGGTAATCTGAAGCCAAATCGATCTTGGAGAACAAGTAGCCCCTCGCAACTAATCCAACAACTCATCAATCCGCGGCAGAGGATACTTGTTCTTCACAATGACTCGGTTAAGTCCCCGGTAATCGATGCATAACCAGAACCTCCCATCCCTCTTCTTCACAAACAACACCGGCGCTCCTATGGTGAATTACTAGGCCGAATGAAACCCTTACTCAACAAATAATCCAGCTGCTTCTTCAGCTCTACCATCTCTGCTGGAGCCATTCGGTAAGGTGCCTTAGATATCGGAGTCATCCCAAGCTCCAACTCAATCGTAAAAATATCAGACCGAGACGGTGGTAATCCCTGTAACGACTGAAAAACATCCTGGAAGTCCTGAACAACTCGAATATCCCCGACTACAACCTCTCCAATAGCCTTTGGCATCACAATCGTTGCTAAATACGCTTTGCAGTCCTTTTCAATCACCTGCTCGGCCTGAATAGCGGAAATCATGAGACTCCTGGAAGTCAGCCTCACTCCTTGATAAACCAACGTCCCGCTCAAACACAACTCGTCCCCGATGACAATCCAGATGAACTTTGTTGTTGTCCAGCCAATCGATATCTAGAATGACGTCGTACAGTTCCACCGGACTAATAATCAAATCTGCTGGCATCAACTCTCCCGCCACCAGAATATCCACACCACGAGCCCGTCCGAAAGTAGCCAAAGACTTGCCACCAGCAACCTTAACTACTCCCGGCAACTCATCAAAATCGCTCCAGATTCTACTGCTCTCCACACATCCCGAAGTAATGAAGCAATTTGTTGCTCCAGGATCTGGTGCAAGAACCACTCGCCTCCACAGAAGTGAACACCCATGGTGCCGCTGCAATTTGAGCCACCGGCTGCACTGCCGCCACTGCCATCTGCTGCAGCTCAGGACACCTAGGCTTGATATGCCCCGCCTCCCTGCAGTGATAGCATACACGAGGCTCGCTCCTCTTCGGATAGCTTGCCACTCGATGATCCATGCTCCCACACCCGAAGCATCCCGGACCACCCTGACTCCGTCCCAAAGTGCTCTCCCATTTCCTCTTCTGTCCTTGTGCAGGTTTGCCGGCCTTGCTCGGATCCACCTACTGCTGAACCGGTGGAGTAACCACCACAACCTGCTCCCTCCAAGTCTCTACCGGAATGAACCAGAAGCCGACCGAACTCCTCATCAAACTCCCGGACCGACTGATCACCCTGAGCCAACTCCAAGAATCATAACTCCAAGCGATCCACCGCCTCCTACGGAAAATACTTGGCGTTGAACTCAGCCACAAAGTCCTCCCAGGCCATACCAGCCTGAGCTCTCCTAGCCACCACACCTCACCACCAGAGATGTGCATCACCATCCAGGTAATGTACTACCAGGTCCACCCGGTATCCCACTTGACACCTGATAGATTGGAAGTTACGCTCCAATCTACTCCTGCACAAATTTGCCTCCTCAGGCTTAGCACCACCCGAGAAAAATGCGGTGTCAATCCTCTGCAACTCCTCCATCATCCTAAGAAAGGATGGGAGCTCCTCCGCAATCGCCACACCCGGCTGCAGCCCAGCCACACCTTGCTGTACACCAATCACACCCAGCTGAACACCAGCCACACCTAGTTGCACTCCCGGAGCCTGACCCTAAGCCGGCACCATACCTAGCAACCGCTCTAAGATTAATTGTAGCAGATCCGCCAGAAGATTATCTCGATCCTGGGCTCCACCTGCAGCAGCACCCTCACCTGGGCCCACCGCCCCTCCAGCTCTCACACTTCTACTCGTAGTGGTCACGCCCACGGACCCCTCCTGATACGCCTGCGAGTCAGCCACCTGCTCTTGCGTGGTCTCCTGGGCCACACTCGCTGCAACAGACTCACTCTCGAGTCCACGCCCGCGCCCACACCCACCACGATCACCTCGGCCTCCACGGCCCCCACGACCTCTACCTCTAGTACCTCTAGCCATCTCACTCTGCACCACTCATCAAAAAACTAAGCATACTAGAAAACCAGAAAGTCAAACAACACTTACCATGAAATTCATTGAAGGGTCGGAGAAGATGATCTAGGACTCTATACCCACACAACAATCAATCAACTAACTCACATAATCAATCAATCAAGTGCACCCGCCCTAGAACCATAAGGGCTCTGATACCAAAACTAAAACGACCCGACCCGTAAAAATTTAAAATTTTCCAAATTCATATTATTATTATCATAAATAATAATCTTCAACTAACCAATTACACACATGCGGAACCAACAATCAAATACCAAATAATACCATTCAATAAATCTCATACTTTACTGAACACAAACCAAATTCTAATTCGATAAACCAATTCAACACAACTCCAGAATTACTAACACCCTAGAAATTCTAACAATGCATAAGCCACTCAATCGAGACACTAGATCATCTCCTCTACCTGGCCATGATTCCATGATCACATTTTCTCGTTACCTGCATCACATGGTTATAAGATATGCGTGAGTATTATCACAAATACTCAGTGACGCGGTCATCCCATCTACTTGGCTATACACACATGCATAAGGGACAAACCACAACACCAAACAATAACCAATCATCACACAACAATCAATACGTCAAACTGACGGCATAAATCGACACAGCCTTGTGTTGATCGACGCAATAATTGCTTGTGTCAATCGACACACAACCTTGTGTCGATCGACACATGCTGCAGAATCGCAGAATCGAACCTTCTCCTCTCTGGTTCGATTCTCGACTGCACCACGTCGATTTTCTGCAAAACAACATCAACAACCACAACAAAATAACACGAAATCACAGAGAAAACATTCTCCCAACAATCAATCATCTCAATCCACACAATCAACGCAGTATGATCAATCTTTTTACCCAGGTAAGCCATGGTCGCGCACTCACCTTGGATCTGGAAAGGTTAAAGGGAAAAAAACTCCGAAGAACGCGAAGAACACGAAGAACACTCCCCAAAGATCCGAAATCCCCTTCTGATTCGCAAGGAACAAGCACCAGCTTTGATCCCAAGAGCCTCACAAACGATTATCCTTTCTCTCAAACTCTCTGGAAACTCTGGAACTTTCTGGAAATATCTGAAACTTTAAAAATCCCTCAAAAACGCGACCACCCCTTTTATATAGGGAAACCCTAGGGTTTTTCCTCTAACCGGCCTGCAAACCGCCAACTCAAATTGAACCGACCGATTCAATCCCACTTCGCGTCGATCGACGCATGACCAAAATCACGATTTGGTTCGCAGTCGTTACAAACCTAATAATATATATATATATATATATATATATATATATATATATATATATATATGTATATATGCTAATTTCTCTTATTTAAAAGGATTAATTTTCAAAAACTAAAATTGTTTTGGTTGTATAAAATGGGCCTAACAAAACCAGTGGGCTTTAATAACTTTGGTCCATTGAAAGCTTTGATGATGGTCTCATTATGGAGTCTAAAATAATATAAGTTGTGAAGACTCTCTCTCTGGTCCATTTAATTTAGCGTTCTCTTCGATTCAACAATATTATTAGAGACGGAGGTTCAAAGGTTGATATCACATTATTTTTTACAATTTGATGGGAAAAAAATCAGCTTGGAGCCTATTTTCACCAAGACCAGCTCTGCATTAAGATCATGCATTATCGGCGGTTAGGGTTAAAAGAAAGAGGTATCCGACACAACTTTTGAAAGCGTCCACATAGGATTTAATTTAACCAATAGTGTTAAGCAACATCATTTAGAATTGTGTTAATTTTGTTTTTGTTAATAAAATTTTTTTCATTTCCTTAATAATTTGTTTCTCTATTTATTTACAAACTTTCTATTTTAAAAAGAAATATATTAGTTTTTGAAAACGTCCACGTATGATTTTTAGCATCAAATTAAATCATTCAACATCAACATCTTAATTATATATCTAAAAAAATGTCATAACTTCTAAAAAATGGTATCTCTCAAAATAAAATAGATATCAATAATATAAAAGGAAAATATATCAACTATAAAGGAAATTAACTTGATATCTAGCCATCTCTTTGGAAAATCAACATAAAAACCACAACTAACAAAGAAGAAACAAATTTTTTTTTTAAATGTCAAGAAGAACGTTGACAAAAAAAAAATGTAAAGAACTTCATAAGTAAAAGTTTGAGGTTTAAAAAGAGCTAAACTAACCAAAAAAAAAAAAAATACTAAAAAGGAAATTAACTTATAAGTCAGAAATTTTCCTATTTCTAAAATATTTGTATAAATAGGTTACACAAGTTTCGAAATCAAACATATTTTTAAGATATACATAGAATTTACTAAAAGTCTAAAACAATGGCTGCTTTGGTTTTTTTTCTGCATAATTACTTTTATTCACTTTTGGTTACACGAATTTACAAAAGAGGTTATCAAGGAATTGCTTACTGGAATCGTCCAATCAATTCTGGAAGGTATGAAACATCAAACAGTGGTTTACTTATGGTTTCAAACGGTTACAATTCTATTTACTCATCACCAATATAAAATCTAATCAGCATATAGTTATTATATATATATGTATATATATATATTTTTTTGTAAACCAGCTATTATTATTATTTTTTAACACAAGTTTTTTCAGTCAATTATAATCCAAGTCTACAAATCAAAATGTCGGTGTAGTCTACACGATTTAAAATTCCTTAGTTCATTAAAAACAAGGCATGCTACATGGAGTAAAAAATATCAAAATTTCAAATCGTCATTTTATGCTTAAATTCAGAACTTCTATAAATTCCATCGCTATGGAGTAAGTGGATTCCCAACATTAAAATTCATCCCAAAGGACAACAAAGTTGGTCAAGATTTTGACGTTGCAGTGACTTAGCTGACTTTGTAAACTTCATCAACGAGAAAGTTGGGACGAGCAGAGACAATAAAGGGCAGCTTAATTCAAAGGTTCAGTAAATCATTGTATTTTGGCAAAATCATTCCCAAAAGAACAATAAAAGTCTTGTGATCTTATATTAAGGGGGTGGTATTCAATTGAAGAATTTAGAAAAATTAGAAAATAATTTATTTTGACAGATTTTATGGAATCAATCGAAATCCCAACAAAATAAGTGAGAATTGGTTCTTCACAACTTTTTATTAGCATTCTATTAAAATTGTTTTAAATGACAATTCCATGAATACTGCAATAAAATTGAATAACATTAGTTTTAATGGAATTAAAATTCTAATATATTGAATAACACAAGAATTTTAAAAATTTCATAAAATAGACAATTGAATAACAATAGAATTTGATAGAATATTCAATTCTTTCAAAATCAATTAAATTCTTGAATTGAATACCACCCTCTAAAAAGAGATTATGGAGACCGTGACCATTAGTGAAGAAGATGAAGTTGATTCTGATGATGATGATAATGATGACGAGTTGACGTGATACTAAAAATTGTTTTTTCTTGGATTGGTTTTTTTCTTTATTATAACATGTGTTTTGGTTTTTTAAAAGCAATCGTGGATTTTTTTGAAGGATCTTTTCCACTTTATTTCACAGTTATTTTGGTTTTAGTATTCATATCTTTCTAGACAAAAATGTTTAAAAGTTTGATGATTTGATTTTGGTACAAAAATAAATTGAGAGGTTTCTTTTGAAATTATTTCTAGTTTTGATATATTAACAAGTTTTTAATTATTATATTTATAACAATTATCTATTGTGTATTTATGTATTTAGATTAATTTATACTATATAAAATTTGAGGCTATAAGCTCTTAAAGGCATCAACATAGGAATTAAATCAACCAATAGTTTGATGCCATGTAAGCATTTATAATTAAGTTAATTTACCTTTTTGTTGTTAATAGGAAATTAAGACATAATTTCCTTATTTCCTAAACGCATAACTTAAAATAATTTTTCTTTTTTGTGAATTTTTTAGTTTTAATTTTCCTATTTAATTTTTATATACTATAAATTTGGAAATTTTCTTAATTTGAAGGTAGTAATAGTTTTAATTATAAAACTTAAAAAAAATCAGTTTTTATAAATTCGTTTTTTACTTTTAACATTTAGAATTAAGTTAATTTTACTTTTATTGTTAATAAAAAAAATTTCATTTTTCTTAAATTCGTTTAGAAAAAAAAATCATAATCTTTTCCAATTAATTTTAAGATATTATATGCATTTTGGAAAATGTAAAATGAAATGAAATAGTTAATAAGTTTTCTATTTTTTCAATTATACATTTTTTTGTAAAAACAAATAAAACAAAAAAAGTAAACATTGCAAAACACTACAAGAAAACAGCGTTTTAGCGTCGGCAGTATTCGACGCTAAAACGTCTTAGCGTTGTTTTAGCGTCGAAGTACGTTTCAACGCTAAATCGTCGACGTTAAATCATTTTCGACGCGAATTCGACGCTATATTAGCGGCGGACAAAAATTCGACGCTAAAACGACGCTACTATTCGACGCTAATTAGCATCGATTTAGGATCGATCAAGGTCGAAGCAAAGCGTACGACGCTATTCGATGCTAATTAGCGTCGAATTAGCGTCGAACCCTTTCGTGTAGACGCCGCTAATTCGACGCTAATTAGCGTCGAATTAGCGTCGTTATTAACATTTTTTTTAATATAAATTATAAATTATAAAATATATTAAAAATTAAATTATAAAATATATTAAATTTTTTTTTAAATTATAAAATATATTAAAAATAAATAATATTACAAAAATTAAATTATCCGATACAAAAAAAATTAAAACGCTAATGAGGAGGCGGTTGTTGGGTCCTTAGGTTGATGACGTCGTCTCGGATCATCTCTTCGGATTCCTGCTCGAACTGCGATGGACCGTCGTCAGGTGGAGGAGGCGGTGGAGGAAACTGCAACCCTTGCAAGGCAGTTGCTAATGTCGGATGATCCTCTGCGATGATGTTGAAAAGACTGGTCAATGCTCCGAGTTTAGTCTCTATGTGCGTCTCTAGCTGCGAAATTCTACTGTTAGCAGCATCCAACTGTCTCGTCAATTCCGGCTGAGACGGACCCGACGTGTAGGAAAATCGAGCAGACGTAGAAGCTGCTGGGACATCCCTGATGGATCCAACACCCATCGTTCATCCTTTCTTCTTCGATGCAACCTATAAAATAAAAATGTTATACAAAAAATTGTAAAAAAAAATTTTAAATATATTATAAGAATCTAAAAAATTACCTCCTCGTATAGTCTATCCAAATCTTGGACACCCATCGTAGACTGGACTGATTCGTCTAGCTCTGCCAGTCGTGCGTTGTACGCGTTGAACGTTTGTTCTGCTTGAGCGGTAACAAACGTCCCATCCTTCCTCCGATGAGTTTTCTCCATCACTTTGTGCATTGGAGGAAGATCACCGCTGGCAGCATGTTATACAAAAATAAACATAGATAAAAATAAAATATATAATAAATAAATATTTAAAATAAATCAAATAAATTAAGTTAATTAAAATATTACCATGTTGATGCGTACTGTGGCGTATGATGATTGACTCGCACAATGCTTTGAAGGTCTATCTCCTTTGGCCACCGGCGTAAAACGGGCTGCAGAACACTTCCTCGATCTAACCACTGAATGGGGCTCCTCCCAAAACCGCACTAGTCCCGACCAAACATCGGGATCCATCCCTATCGGCCTCCCCGCATCGTCTTTCGCGCGCCACGCTTTCTTCAAGTTCCCGACGTAGCCGTTTAGACGTTTTAGCGCCTTACGCTCGAACTCCGCTCGCACTTCGAAAGTACGAAATTCCTCCCAGTGCCACCCTTGCTACAAAAATACGAATAATGTTATGAATATATTTAAAATTAAATACTTCAATTAATAAAAATAAATAATATAAAATGACTTACCGCCCATGACTCGAACCAAATATCCCGAACATGCTGCGGGGTCTGGCTCCAATTAGCATGGGGCATCGTGAAATAGGCCGCGATGGCCTTGGTGACCGAACGCGATACTTTGTTATCGCTAAACCTGTTAAAAAAAAATTTACAATGATTTAATTATAATTTGTAATTAAAAATTAAATAACCAAAATTAGCGTTTTTTAATTAGTAATATTGTAAAAGATGTAATCATACCATAATGTACCAGGAGGCCTCATCGAATGGAGACTCTGGACCCGTGTCCCTCGTCCAGGTTGGCGGAGAAGCTCGGTAATCCGCATAATGAGAGGCGCGTTTGCCGGTGGCGGCTCAGAGTGCTCATCAGAAGGGTGTGCTTCGTCTTCTTCTGGTTGTGTCTCTGGCTCTGGCTGAGGCGGTGGCGGTGGCGAAGCCCGTGGCGGAGCTCGTGGCAGAGCTCGTGTCGGAGCCCGTGTCAGAGCCCGTGGTGGAGCCCGAGGACGATAGTTCGCAGCCTGCGAACCGGACCCCGATGCTGATCCGGATCCGCGTCGAGCATCGGATCCGGGAACCGTAACATCGTCGCCAAATAATTGGCCGTATGAAAGAGGTGATCCATCCGCCTATAAAATAAAACAAAATTATTAAATTAAAACATGTAAAATATAAATTCATAAATAAATTAAAACAATTGTTATAGAAATTTTGAAGAACAATTCATAAAACCGTGATCCGACGCTAATCCGACGCTAGTTAGCGTCGAATGGTTTAAAAAATTTCAATTTTTGTTCTATCGGTTTGACCAAAATCTGTTTGAAATTTTTTGGTTTACCGCCATTGGTTAAATCAAATTAATTCAATATAGCGTCGATTTTGCGTCAAAACCAAAAATTCGATGCGGTTTACATTCTAAACCCTAAACCCTAAGTACCAAATTTGTTTGATTTAGCGTCGAATTAGCATCGGAAAATCTTAATTCAACGCTAATTCGATGCTATTAGCGTCGAATTAGCGTCTAAATTTTCCTTTCCGATGCTAATTTGACTCTAAATCGACGTTAAATGCTTTGTTTTTGATATAGGGTAACGAAACCGTCACTGATACGAAAAAAATCTTAGCCATTTCATTCTTTGTTATTTCCGAATATTTTAAAATTTTGAAATTTTTCGTAGTTACTTATATGAGTTCATATAATTAAGGTATGAACTTATATGTAAAACTATATAGTTATTTGAAATCTTGATATATTACATGTAATTAATTTAATTATGCATAAATTCTTATGTATTCGCTACTAAGATTCAATCGCAACTACATATGCTTCACTCTGATGCTAAAAATTTTACCGGATACCCTAATTTAGGGTTTTTGGTTCAGCGATAGCGTCGAATTAGCGTCGATTTCTACATATGGGGTCATTACGACGCTAATTCGACGCCCAAAATGATGCATTCGACGCTACTTCGACGCTACTCTCCGAACCAAACCCCTAAATTAGCATCGAATTAGCGTCGAATTAGCGTCGACCTTAAATATTTTTTTATATTAAATTTTTTATAAATTAAAAATATTCTATGTATTAGAAAAATTCGAAAATGTATAGGTTTGCAAATTTAAATTATCCGGCATACAAATAAAAATGCTGATATGATTTTTTTTAAATTAAAATTTTTATATCATAAAAATATTCTAAAAATTAGAAAAATTTGCATATTTAAATTATCTAGCATACAAATAAAAATGTTGTTATACAAATGAAATAAAAAGACAAAGTAATATATGATTCACTCTGAATCGTCATTTGAGTTCTCGTCATCCTCATTGGTACTTTCTCCACTCTCGTTTGCGAAATCGTCTTCGGGGTTTTCTGCATCAGTAGCATCCGGAAGTATTTCCGCTTCTCGATTTTGCACATCTATAAGAATGATATCTTGTTCTGGAGTTGTTAGATCCACGGCATTTTCATATTGCATAGGAGCGTCGTCAGATTCAACTATCATTCCTCTGGGAGCTATTTTAAGCACAGATAACCATGAGATCCCTGTTTTTCTGACACGTGGATATGGAATGAAACAAACTTGATCCGCTTGTGATGCAAGGACAAATGGATCGTACTTTGCATAAGAACACGATCCGTTAACATCGATGACACCAAACTTTCCTACTCGAACCCCTCGCCCGACAACTGGATCAAACCACTCGCATTTGAAAAGGGTGCACTTTAAGTTAACCAAACCAGGGAATTGCACTTGAACAATGTCTTGTATAATGCCATAAAAATCTGTGTCCCCGGCTCGAACTACCACACCATAGTTCGCAGTTGCTCTATTTTTTCCACGTTCAAACGTGTGAAACACATAACCTCGTGTAAAATACATTGGAGATGACGTAATTTTCCCCAACGGACCTTGGATCAACTCTCTAAACCATACAGGATATGATGTGTCTCCATAAGCAACCTAGCAAATACAGTATACACCTTGTAAATATAGTATACACATTTATATATATGTTTTTACAGATGAGCTGAATATATATAATTTGTTTTGAACGTACCTGAGTTCTCAACCATTTAGCAAAGTGTAGATCTTTACGTTTTTCAATCTCACCGGCGGAAGCATTTGGGAAAGCCTCGTTAACTTGGCGAATGAATTCACTAATACAAAATATAGTTATAACAAATGTTTTCAAAGCATATATAAGTACAAAAATAACCATTTAGACCTCAATCCATAGTTGGTTACTATAATATGTACCTAAAAAATGGGCTGACTTCGTCGCATTGTAAGAGAATATATGTGTGTGCGCAATTGTAGTCTTCGTATGAGAACCAGTCTTCCTCTCTTGTGATTCCGGCATGCCTACCAACTGCACAGAATATATCTGGGACATTAGAAACTGGATAAGTTTGCGCGATGCCACCATCGTTGTACCTACGTGGAGCTCTTTTTCGTGTCCGGACAGTTGGAGAGAAGTAATATGAGCTGAAATGAGAGGTTTTTTCGGTTAAACTTCCCGCAACAATTGATCCCTCAAACCTAGCCAGGTTTTTTGCCTTTCCTTTTAAGTGTTTCATGAATCTCTCGAAAGGATACATCCAACGAAACTGAACGGGCCCTCCTAAATCGGCTTCGTGAGGAAGATGGACAGGAAGATGCTCCATAACATCAAAGAATGATGGAGGGAATATCTTCTCTAAGTTGCACAACAATATAGCGATGTTATTGTTTAGTTGTTGAATTTCATCCTCAGTCAGAGTTCGCACACACAGATCTCGAAAAAATGCGCCAACACCTAAAACCATAGTCCAATATCAACAACAAAAAAATGTAATTTTTCACGCATCATTTGTTTAGATATTTATATATCGTCATAGAAAATATACCTGCAAGTGATTCATGCACGTTCATTGGCAAAAGCTCTGCAAATGCGAAAGGCAATAATCTCTCCATAAACACATGACAATCATGACTCTTCATACCAGAAATTTTTTTCCCTTTCTCCACAGACTTAGAGAGTTTTGACACGTATCCAGATGGGAAATTAACTTCGGTGGAAATCCAGTTGAAGAATGTTGATTTGCCTTCGCTTGACAATCTAAAGATAGGCACTGGAGCTCTCCCATCTCCCGTGAGATGTAACTCAACTCTAGAGCATATAAGAGGCAAATCCAAGCGACTCTTCAAGTTGTCTTTAGAACTGCCTGAAACGTTTAAGATGGTGTGCATGATGTTATCGAAAATTTTTTTCTCAATGTGCATGACATCAAGATTGTGGCGCAATAGATGATCCTTCCAGTAAGGTAGATCCTAGAAAATGCTCTTCTTATGCCAATTATGTTCGAGAAGGTATCCATCTGGGAGATTGGTCGGGATGTTAAGCCAGTTACCACCACGTTTTGCTGTGTCCTGAGCTCCCCAATAATCAAGTTGACCTTCAATTTGCTCTCCTGAAAGATATGGAGGTGGGGAGATACGTACACGTTTGCCCTTTGTGAATAGTATTCTGTTCCCCCGGTATGGATGGTTCATAGGGAGAAACCTCCGGTGACAATCAAACCAACATGATTTTCTACCATTTTTAAGTTGGAATGCATCTGTTTCATTTTGGCAATACGGACATGATAACCTACCATGTGTTGTCCAACCAGATAACATTCCGTACGCTGGAAAATCGCTTATCGTCCACATAAGCACAGCTTGCATTGTAAAATTCTTTTTCCTGGAGTAATCAAAAGTACGAACCCCATGAGACCACAACAAGTTCAACTCGTCAATCAGCGGCTGTAAAAACACATCAATAGATCGTCTTGGATGCTTAGGACCAGGGACTAAAATACTCAAAAACAGAAATTCCCTCTGCATGCACATATCAGGCGGAAGGTTATAAGGTGTCAATATAACCGGCCACAAGGAATATTGCCTGCTAGACATACCGAACGGACTAAAACCATCTGTACATAGGCCAAGATAAACATTGCGCTTCTCTCTAGCAAAATTAGAGTGTACCGATTTGAAGTGTTTCCAAGCTTTTGCATCGGAAGGATGATGAACTTCTCCTTCAATAGTTGAATGTTCCGCATGCCACCTCATTGATGCAGCTGTTCGTTCCGAATGGTATAGCCTTTGTAGCCTATCTGTTATGGGCAGGTACCACATTCTCTGCCACGGCACTTTACTTCTACCAGCTCCTTGGGGCTTAAATCTTGGTTTGTGGAAAAATCGACATTCCTGCAGATCTTCATCATCTTTCCAAAATATCATGCAATTGTCAATGCAAACATCTATCATCTGCGAGGGCAATCCTAAACTAGAGACTAGTTTTTGTATGTCGTAGTATGACTCAACAGCTTGATTACCCTCAGGCAAATATTCTTTTAGAAGAGCTGCCCAATCATCCATGCAACTCTCAGATTGATTATGATCAGACTTTATTGTCATCATCCTAGATGCCAATGATAATTTAGACAGACCTTCCCTACAATCTTCATAGATTAGTTGGTTTGCAGAATCAAGCATATCATAAAAAATTTTAGCATCTACATTGGGTTCCTCAGCAACATCAGGAGTAGACATAACTCCAGGAAATGCATCGGTTACCATTTCTTCGAACCTATTATGTTCTAACCCGACATCATGATCATTTTCTATAACAAATTAATGCTGATCATATTGCTCATTCGAATAACCCTGATCCATAGGTTGGTAACTAGTACTACCCGAAATTTCATCTTCATATCCCTCTCCATGATAAAACCAAACATAATATTCAGGTGTAAACCCTCTATTAAAAAAATGCGTACTAACTGTATCATTGTCTACAGCCTCAAATTTTTGCACTTTCGACAGGGGCACACCATCACTCCGGTTCGTTGAATTGTAGGCACACTACTCGTTTGAGCCATGAAAATTTCAAGGCCGTTGAGGAACTCTTCTGAAAGCCCTCCATTTGCATCTTTACGTTGATACATCCAGCGTCTGAGTTCGTATATATCGTCCATTTTTTTTCTAAATTTTGTAAAAACAAAAAAAAATTCTGAATTTTTTTTTTTAAATAAAAGCTGAATGATTCTTGCAATGCGGGTGGGTGGATATATATAGGAGAATTTAGCAGCGATTTAGCATCGATTTTGCATCGAATATTTAGCATCGAATTAGCATCGAATACCTTAGGGTCGATTTAGCATCGAATTAGCGTCGAGTTTGCACCCAGGTAGGTAAACCCGTGTTTAATGTGTCTCCTACCTACCAATTTGAGGCTAATTCGACGCTATATTCGACGCTACGTGATCGACGCTAAATCGATGCTAATGTTGCATCGATTTAGCGTCGAATTCAGTCTTTAACTGGAATTTCGACGCTAATTCGATGCTAATTTGCGTCGATTTAGCGTCGAATTGATTCGACCCTACTTAGCGTCGAATATTTAGAACGACACAACTTCGACGCAATTTTGACGCTATATTAGCGTCGAACCAATTCCGACGCTAAATTTCGACGCTAAATTACAGTTTTCTTGTAGTGAAACATACATATATATATATATATATGAAATAAAGAAGTATATACAATTTAGTAAAATTTATTACAAATGCCAAAAGCTTATAAATGTAAAAAGAATTATAAAAAGAAATGTAGAATACTCTATTAATATGAAAATCTGCCAAAAGCTTTGATCTTAGTGGAACGTAGCAGCTTTTGAACTTGCGTAGATTTTGATCTTAGTTGAACATAGATGAAATTCTTGGCTTTTGGAGCTTTGAAATCTTGGTGAATCTATCGATTATAATACTTATTTTTTAGAGATTGAAACAAACCGACCCATTTTTTTTTAATTATTATTAACATTGGACTCGAATTAGTATTTCCATAAATACTAATTCTTAATATCCAAACAAGACAACAATCAACAACCAGCGAAAATCAACTTAACGAATAATTCAATCAAATCCAATAACCAACAATTTAACCAATTCCAATAAAGCGCATAACCAGATTCCAACATGAATCAATTTATCAATTCTAAGTTCACAACCAGCAACTTAGCAATTCTAACAATAACATAAAGCCACACAACCGAGACTCTAGATCATCTCTTTTTCCTGGCCATGAATCCACGATCACATTTTGTCTTTACCTACATCACATGGTTAAAAGAGATGCATGAGTATTATCACAAATACTCAGTGAGACGATGGTCCCATCTACTTAGCTATACACACAGGCATAAGAAAATTATACAATACCAAACAAGCACTCAACAATGCACAACACAATAAACAGCATGAGAAACGTGCTTCAACAGGCTGCGTCGATCGACACATATCGCCAGTGTCGATCGATACGACCCTTGTGTCGATCAACACACATCACTTGTGTCGAACGACGCACGTTACAGAATCAAGGAACACGAGCCTATCCTCTCATGGCTCGTTTTCAGGATTCGACGTATCGATTTTCTGCACCCAAACGTCAACAAACACATGAATAACATCCAAAACTCACAATCAATCATCACCACATCAATCTATCATCAATCAATCGCATTATAACATTCCCTTTACTCGGATAACCCATGGTAACGCACTCACCTTAGCCTATTAGTTGCCGCTGACCTCAACCTCTGGCAACTCTCCTCTGACCTCAACCTTTGCCTGATGAACACTGAAACCAAACCAGTCGGTTAAACCAATCCGATTAACTAAACCGAATCGACCCAAACTGGTTAACCAAACCAATTGGAGTTTCTCCTAAACCGGATTAGGGTTTTTGAAAACAGGAACAACACACCGACTTTGAAAGCACACTGAGAACAGAACATAACTCAGAATCATGATCGAAAATATGATCTGGAATCTTGAGAACGAGACCTTTCTAACTCTATGCAGATCACCTCCTAACTTCTTCTGGTTCGATGAGAAAACACTCACAAAGTAGACTAGTCGCAGATCCAATTCTGCACGAACCTCTCTCGGGAAAACAACAATAACACTCAGAATATTAATCCAATTGACAAACCGATTTCTCCCAAAGCTAGATATGAGAGTGGAGAACTTTCCCTAGAATTTTCACTCCAATCTGATCTGAGTAGACTGTCCATTCCTCTACTCTTCTAAAACAGGCCAGAACTGTCTTCATCTTCTTCTCCTCTTCTCTTTTCTTTCAATTTCTTAGCCGTTTTCACAATATCTCTGCACAAAACGGAGGCTGCTCCCTTTTAAACATGAGCCCTAGGGTTCCCTTAACCCAAACAAGCCAAACTGAACAATTAAAACCAAATCCATCTGTTCAATTCAATCTTGCGTCGATCGTTAGAGAGATTATGCTGAATGTTTATGTGGATAAGTTTTGGTTCTTCGTCGTCTAGGTATTGGACCTATACTTTGTTATTGGATCGCATGTTGGTCTTGCTTTAATCCAAGCGAGGTGGATCGAATATGAATTTATGAATTGTTTGAGCTTTGATGTTTTGAAACACGTCTTGCCACTTGAAAAACATACTTACAAAGATAAGTTCGTTCTCAAGAGATATGAGGATGATATGATATATAGAGAGTGTTATCTACAGAACGATTATGCTGTTAAAATTCAGATTTATTGGTGCTATAAGCTTGATGGTGGAGGACATCGGCTAAAGAACGATGAATATGTTCTTGCAAAATATCTACAGTTAAATTGTTAGGAGTGAATGATATAAGATGACAAATATATTATTGATTATTTTGATTGATCGAAACAAGAGTACTCTGAGGAATTTGATTATATTTGTAGTGCACTGACAGTGTATATTTGACTGTCATGTAAACTAATATAAATCAACCAATAGTGTTGTTTCATGTACGATTTTAGAATTACGTTAATTTTCTCTTTGTTGTTAATAAGAAATTCAGACATAATTTCTTTCTTTCATAATTTCATAAACTCATAACTTTAAGTAGTTTCTATTTTTGTGGATTTGATTTCTTTTTCAATTTTAGATACTATAGATTATGAAATTTTCTTAATTTTAAGATCTTAATCATAAAAAAAAACTATAATTGACCAATTAGCAAAATTTTGATATTTTTTTAATTAAAATAAAGGGGAATACAGTGGTATATGGACATAGGATTTAAAACATTTAATATTTATACCCCATATTACCATTTTCATTTATTTTTTTAATAGGAAATCCATAAATAATATTCTTATTTCATAAACTCATAATTTGAAAAAATTTTCATTTTAGTGGATTTTTTTTAATTTCGATTTTCGTTTTTAAGTTTCATTGCAATTGTAAATTGTTGATATGTCAAAAAGATAACAGTAGGTACGTCAACAAGTATTATGAACTTATTAGTAATTTTACTAAATTTTTTAATATTACAATATATAAAAAAATTCACATGTATAATTGTTTTATTTTATTGTCTAAAACACTATATAGGAACAAGAGAACTGAACAGTTTTATTGTTGAAATAAATAAAATATTCGATCATTAGTAATATTATTAGATTTGCTACTATACAATTTTACTGAAAGAGATTATCAATATATGATGGAAAATATATGAAATTAAATTTTAGAAAATAATAGTCACGTAATAATTTGAAATTTATAGTATGAATTGATTAGTCTCAAAATTTAATGTTGAAATTGCATACTGTTATCATATATATGTTTTGGGTTACAGAAATATAACATTTATCAGCATGTTTGTTTTTAGCTTTTATTATATATAAAAGAGGGTTATATGAATATCTAGAATTAAATATAATTTAGCATAGTTGGAAAGAATAAAAAATTGTTTAGAGTGTTACATTGCGTATGATATTTATATGAGTACTATCTAAAAATTGAAGTGAAAAAGAAATATAATAACAAAAATATTTTTGGTTAATTTATCTAAAATAGCAAAAGAGCGAAAAAATTATAGAGAGGCGATAAGAATTTAGGTATGTAAGTGGTTTTTGAAAATTATATTATGATTTTGTTGGTGTGATTTTATTGACACTACATCAACAATCTAACTAAATTTTGAGAAAAAAAAAATATATATATATATTTGTTTTAAGAAATAAAAATTATTCTCTTAGAAGTAAAATAGTGTGTTGATTTTAATAAACATGCTAATGTTGTAACAATTATTTTTAACGATGTGGAAGTAGAGTATATTGATGGCTATGGTTGAAAAGTAGCTAAAGATTTGTTTTTGTTTGGATAGGAAAAGTTCAGCAAACTCTTTCTAGAATATAGACAACCCGTAATCACAACGACGCAATCCTATTAATAATTTTTTATCACTTTATCCTAACCAATATTTTTTGTAAGTAAGCAAATTGTAAAATTTTATTTTTGGTAATAGTTTAAGATGATATATTCAAAAAAAACAAATGCACTAAAAGAAAAAGTAGCATTTTGTGCCACAATAACATGAAGTCTATATCTATACTTTTGATAAAAAAAAAATTGCGATCATAATATTTACATATAATTGAGATTTTCACTTCTATTGAATTTTTTATAGTTTTTTAATTAAATTAATATATATAAAAAAAATTCAATAAACCATTACTAAGTGAAGTTTGTCGATGTTTTTTACCATCTTCAATTTTTTGCCATTGTACTTTTGCATTCATTTATATCAACATTACCTATTAAAAAAATTACTAATCTCAAGAACATATTAAACCAATTTATAAAACATATTATCTGATGCAATGCACTTAAAGTTAGAAAAAACATTAATAAAATGTTATGTTTCATATATTTTTTCGAGTAAGCAGTCGAATTGGTATGAAAAGAAAATGTTAGTCTTTAATTGTATGAAAATACAAATCATACAATAGTAGACAAAAAAGAGCCAACATAAATAAATACATAAATATTTTTTTCTTAGTTGAGCTAAAGAAATCACTATTTTGGTATTATTAAATTTTAAATAATCGATAAATCCCAGAATTTTTAGAGAAAAAGAAATATACATAAACATATGCAAAAATATAATGAATTGATATTAAATTTATTGATAAAGAATGAGTTATAAGGTAACCAAAAATACATGTCGCTAAGAGCTAAATTGTGTATTTATTTTGCGTATATATTTCACATGAATAAATTATGAATTTTAAACAACAAAAACACTTAAAGTGATAAGATCAATTTATCATTTTTTCAATTTTATATTAAAAATATAATTTTTTGTTCGATCCACAAAATAAAATAAAAAAATCATGGTACCATTTTATTGATACTAAAATAGCAAACAAATCTATAGCACATATCCGGGTGTAGCCCGTATCATTTTCTAGTATATATACAAATGTTTTTATTATGATATATATTCTACTATATATATTTAATTACATTTACAACCTATATTTCATTATTGGAAAACATATCTGTTATGTCGGACAAATTCATATAAATCTAAAATTTATCTGACTTATCATATGTTTTATAATTTACTCGACTAATAAAAATCAGTTTATATGTAAAATATATTAAAATAAATAATATTTATATTTGTTTTGGTTAATTTAGAAATAAAAATATATAAAATTGATAGCATTATTATAGGTTTGATCAAAAGTATTCAACTTTATAATATTTATACACAATATATATCATTTTTGTACAGATATTAAAAATCATATGCTTTGTCATACACATTTAAATATTATAAAATTATATATGTGAAATTTGATTATTAATTTATTCAATTATTTAATCTCATATTTGGATGCGGGACAAAATCTAATATTATATTAATGCTAGGTACGTGCGTGATCACTACTTTGGGAAATCACCGACCCACATTTAATTTAGTTTGGCTTTTTCTGACCTATATAGGGATTGACATTAATATAGGGGTTATTTGGTTGTATAACCAAAAAGAAAATTATAATCTCTAATCCAACCAAAATCTTTTATGTGGCTTAATCCTATCCATTAAAATGTAGGGTTTTTTTTATATTATAGATTATAACTTTTTTTGGTTATCAACTAAATTAACCCTTAATATAGTCTTTGTCAAATTAAACATCTCCTACTATTTGATCATTTCCACGAGAATGTATCTACATTTTGGCATAAGTGCTTCATATCGTAGTTGCAATCGCAGATTCGTCGTAATTATACATTTGGGTACGTAACAGCAAATATGCGATGCAGAGACGACGTAGGTGTGATAAGTTGGACCGACCATTCTCCCATGAACCTCAATAATTATTTGAATTTGTTATCGTTTTCTGGTCAAACAATAATATTAAAAAATCCACGCAATGACGACAAAATAAATCGATGCAATATTAGCTACCATTATGAAAGGAACTAAAAGAGAAAACAACAATAAGTGGAAAAAAGAACAGCCACTAATTGTTCATTTGGACTGGTAAAGCAAGTAAAACGACAGAACATAAAAAATAGTTATATTGTGAAATATTATACAATCTATACTATTTATATATGATATATATATATAGGTGTGTGTTTTTGATCAACAAGAAAGAAAGAGAAAAAGCTTATAAGAGAGATGGAATCTCTTTCTTATTAATGTGTTTATTTCCTTTGCTTCCTCTTTACACATATATATAGGAGAGGAAGAGTTCATGAACGAAAGACATTTGTACATAGAGATTGATTAGTGGCATACTTAAGACACTTGAACATATAACTTAAGCTTCATTAGTGGCACTTTTGTGTCAAGCTTAGCAAGTACACACTTGTTTATGAGCTTGATAAGTTTAGTGTCAAGGTTGATGAATAAACATCAATTTCATAATACTCCCCCTTGAGTATTCTTCATCCTTGATGTGTCCGGTCTCTGGGTGTTTCCGGGCGAATCTCGTCGGGTTTCAGACGGGAGTATTACCTTTAGTGGGACGGGTTGTGTGATTCGAGTGTGATCTCGGATGGTGCTAGCCGGGTTATGGTCAGGTAGTTGAGAGCGTAGTGTGACGGTGTCACAAGATTCGAGGTCGAATCCGTATTAGTGGGGCAGAGTTGTAACGACCGCGAACCAAAATTGTGGATTTTGGGCCGTGTCGATCGACACAGGTAGTGTGTGTCGATCGACACGAGTTAAATTGAATTGGGTCGGTTCGATTTGAGTGTCGGTTTGCGATCCGGTTTAGGGTGAAACCCTAGGGTATCTCTATAAATAAGGGTTGGCCGCATTTTCTGAGGGTTTTCAGTTTCAGAATGTTTTCAGAAGTTTCAGAGAGTTCCAGAGAGATTTGAGAGAGAAGATTCGTCTGGGAGGCTTAGGAGATCGTTCTTGGAGTGATTCCTCGTGGGTGGAGTGTAGATCTCAGAGTTGGGGTCTTGTTCTTGACGTTTTTCATCCGTTTTCCTTCTTTCTCCCTTCAAATCCAAGGTGAGTGTGTGACTATGGTTTATATGGGTAAAAGGGTTGTTAGGAGACGTTTGATTGTTCTTCCTTGGTGTATTTTGTGTGGTATTGAGTGGTTTTGTGTAGTAGAATTGCTTGGAATCGAGCCATGAGAGGATGGGCTCGATTTCCAGCTTCTGGGTCATTGTGTTGATCGACACTGCATCGATTTCTAGGATTCGGATTTTGGTGTGTCGATCGACATACTGTGCTGGTGTCGATCGACCCATGGCCAGTTTTGGAAAAACTTGTGTTGTTTGTTCTTGTTTGCCTTGTTGCGTGATCACCCTGGTATTGTATCAATTTCCTTATGCTTGTGTGTATAGCCAAGTAGATGGGATGACCGTCTCACTGAGTATTTATGATAATACTCACGAATCTCGTATAACCATGTGATGCAGGTAAAGACAAGGTGTGATCGTGGGATCATGGCGAGGAAGAGGAGATGGTCTAGGGACTTGATTGTCTGCTCGTTATTGTAGAATTGCTAGGGTGTTAGTAATTTTGGAACGTATTGGAATGTTATTGACTTGTGTGCTATTAATTGGATTATGGTTTATGGTTGAATTGGATTGTTGTTATGAGATTGAGTTGGTATTGTTAGTGTTCAACAAATATGGGATTATTGAATGTTGTTAATGGTTATTGCTCGTATTGTTCCGCTGTTGTGTTGTTGACTCGTTGAAGAATACTATTTGTGATAATAGTAATCCGGAAGGGAAAAAATTTTAAATTTACGAGTTGGATTGTTTCACTACATGCCTCGTGAAGCGCAATGATCTCCGCATAATTTGATGATGTGGCCACCAAACTCTGTTTTTGTGAATGTCACGAGATCGCGGTTCTTCCCATTGTAAACACATATCCGGTTTGCGATCGAACTTTATGCGGATCAGATAAATAACCAGCATCTGCAAAACCAACTAGACCACGTTTCGAGTTTTGAGCATAATATTGATCCTAAATTGATCCCAAATTCCGTTCCAATGTCTACGCGTAGGAGCTGAATTATATCTTGCAACTAAGTTAGTAGCAAAAGTTATATCTTGTCTAGTACAATTAGCAAGATACATTAATGCACCTGTTGCACTCATATAAGATACTTCGGGACCTAATATTTCTTCTTTACCTTCACAAGGTCTAAATGGGTCACTTTTTGTATTAAAACGTTTTAATACTTGTTTGGTATAATTTGACTGACGCACAAATATTCTATTTTGGAAATGCTCTATCTGAAGCCCTAGACAAAACTTTGTCTTTCCTGACAAGGATTTCTTTATAAATACACAAGGGCATATCGCATCATTGATGTATCCTTTCATCAACAAGTATTCACTTAAGTGATTATACCACATGCGTCCGGATTGCTTCAATCCATATAGTGATCGCTGTAATTTGACCGATCAAATCCCTTTAGATAATGCTTGCATTTCTAAATTTTTAGATCTCTCATGGATCTTTAATCCTTCTGGGATTTTCATATATATGTCTCTATCAAGCGATCCATTGAGGTATGTAGTCACAACATCCATAAGGTACATTTCTAAATTATTTGATGCCGTTAGGCTCATCAAGTATCTGAATGTGATTGCATCCATTACAATTATGTCTCCTCATAGTCAATATGTCTCCTCATAATCAATTCCCGGTTTTTGAGAAAATCCTTGTCCCACAAGTCGTACCTTATACCTTGTGACTTCATTTTTCTCATTTTTTTCCTCACAAAGATCCATCTACATCCAACTGGCATTACATCTTCTCGTGTAATGACAATGGGTCCAAAGACATTTCTCTTGTCAAAAGATATTAATTCACTTCTCATGGTCTCTTGTCATTTTTTCCAATCATGTCTTTGTTGGCACTCTTTAACCGATTCTAGATCGGAATCATCCTCATGATCAATTTTTTTTATACAGAAAAAAACAATATCCCATCAATATCTTCTATTTCTTTTCTACCCTATAATTTTCCACTTTGGGCGTAGATGATGGATATCTTGAAATTTTCACAATTCTCAACGTCTTGCGTACGTTTTTCTATATCGGGTTCATCTAGATCATTTTCTCTTATGTCCTCTAGACATTTTTCACTATTATATTCCTTTTGAATCTTTTCATTTTGCTCAACCAAACTTTCTTTTCTTGCAGGGATTCTTATTCTTTGAGCCCTTTGGCCTCCCTCGCTTTAACTGAACTCTCGGTTCATTTTCTTTGCTTCCATCCATATGTTCTTCAGGAACATCAATTATTGATGGAGCATTAGCAGCGTGTATATACAACTTCGTCACTCTTTTTGTATCTATTAGCGCATATGGTAACTGGTTTGTCATATTGTGTATGTGTACAACCTTTTGAACTTCCCACTCGCGTTGTTTTGTTGGGAGATCAAGATGAACCAAAGATGGAGTACACCATGTAACATCCGTTGGCACTTGATTTATTCCTCTCCCTAACGCAGGGAATTCTTCCTCATTAAAGTGGCAATCGGCAAACCATGCCGTAAACATATCACCAGATACCGATTCCAGATATCTTATTATACTTGGTGACGTATACCCGATCCCCAATCTCCGTTGCGGCCCTATTTTTGTTCTTTGCGGTGGTGCTATCGGAACATAGACTGCACACCCAAAGATTCAGAGATGGGATATATTTGGTTCTTGGCCAGATGCCAACTGTAATGGGGACTATTTATTATATGCACTTGGCCTTACCTGGATCAATGATGCCGCATGCAATATTGCATGTCCCTATATAGAAATTGGGAGCTTTGTTCTCAATATCAATGGCCTTGCAATTAATTGTAGCCCTTTTATCAAGCTCTCAGCCATGCCATTTTGCGTATGCATATGGGGCACTGGATGTTCAACATCGATCCCCATTGACATACAATACTCAATAAAGGCTTGAAAAGTAAATTCACCCGCATTATCTAACCTTACTTTCTTTATTGTATAATCAAGGAATTGTACTTTCAACTTGATTATTTGGGCAATGAATCTTGCGAAAGCCGTATTTCTTGTGGTCGATAGACGTACATGTGATCATCTACTAGATTCGTCAGTCAATACCATGAAATACTTAAACGGTCCGCACTGTGGATGAACCAGTCCACATATATCACCATGTATTCTCTCTAGAAATACAGGGGATTCATTCCCAACTTTGGCTGGAGACGACCTTACTATGAGTTTTCCTTGAAAAAATACCTTACATGAAAACTCTCCCGATTGAAAAATCTTCTATGGGTGGCCTTACTATGAGTATTTCAATGGGTGGCCATTCGAATTTTGCACAATTCTTCTCATCATGACTGATCCTCGATGTCCTAGCCTCTCATACCAGACTTTAAATGTACTAGTAAACTTCTGATTCAGTGTAACATAGGACTCAGTCGTATTTATTTTTGTGCAATATAATCCGGAGGACACCATTGGCAACTCTTCCAATGTAAGTTTCCACTCCAATGTAATGCAAAGATATTCAATACCATTCTTATTCATACTTTCAATATGATATCCATTTCTCCGGATATCTGTGAAATTCAACAAGTTTCTGTATGAATCGGGGGAATATAATGCATCAATTATTTCAAATTTTGTTCCCCTTGGTATTGAAAATTTGGTTTTTCCATAGCCCTTAATAATTTTTGCATTACCACTACTCACATTTCCAACGGAGTCCTTTAATTTGAGATCGGAGAAATAGTTTTTATCCTTAAGTATTGTGTGCGTTGGTGCACTATTTACTAGACATATATGTCCATCCATGATCTCAAATTGTAACTTCTTCTGGTATCACTTAGATCATAACAAATAATGCATTAATTTACCTAATTTTACGCACTGAAATGCTTACTTTATACTATAACAAAAAGCATGATCTAAACACGAAAGCATTTAACCTGTGCATATAATATTAAACATTAAAAATAACAATACAGTTCTAATCATGCCCATCGATCTTGATTCTTTTGTTTTTCATTGATGCTTCTGGATCAACAATGCAAACTATGACATCAAAATGAACATCATAACTTAGGCCATTAAGTTAAGGTTCATATTCACCCAAGATGAAATTTATTTCAACATCTTTTCCTTTTGACATTAAATATATATTCTTGATACGGATCGGTTTAAATAATATTTTTGGCGTATAACATCTATGTACCCATTATTCTTCCATGCCACATCTGTAACAAGCGATCTCATTTTTCTTTCTCATAACGCGACCAACTTCAATGGTACTTATTGCGTTTGAATGATTAGACTAGAATCCTCTTCCACGTCCTCCACCTTATTTTGTCTCTACCATTTTCGGATCCACATCATTGTCAATTGCTATTATTACTAGATGCTACCATATTCATTTCTATGAATGAAGCCAATCTAGTTGGACGGGTCAATGGTTAAGCATTTTTTAAACCATTTTATAGGTGGTGACAGAAAATATCATGGCCTTAGCCTCTATTTTCATCCAATGTCTTTTTCGACCGATCGATGGTTCCAAATTTTTACATCATCACCATATATTTAATACATGCAAGATAAAATTAAGCATAATCATAGCATAATTATATATAATAATTTAGGGATATATTAAATCATATATACTAAAAGGTAAAACCTACCATTAAATTTAAAGAGGAGGCGTAACCTTCCGCTCCATATATACGATATATGATCTTTTAAATAAAATCAACATATATTAAAATTGAATTTAACAAAAGTTTAAAAGTTACCTCTAATACGTATAAACGGGATGGATCCAAAAGATGATTGTGCTCTAATACGTATAAACGAAATTTCGAGAGACGATCATGCTGATAACGTGTTGTAAAATATTATACAATCTATACTATCTATATATGATGGAGGTATATATATATCGCTTATATGATTTTAATACAATATATATATATATAATATATATATACATATGTGTGTTCTTGATCAACAAGAAAGAAAGAGGAAAAGTTTATAAGAGAGATGGAATCCTTTTCTTATCAATGTGTTTATCTCCTTTGCTTCCTCTTCACACACATATATATGGAATCCTTTTCTTATCAATGTGTTTATCTCCTTTGCTTCCTCTTCACACACATATATATGGAATCCTTTTCTTATCAATGTGCTTATCTCCTTTGCTTCCTCTTCACACACATATATAGGAGAGGAAGACTTCATGAACAAAAGACACTTGTACGTGGGGATTGATTAGTGACATACTTAAGACACTTGGACATAACTTAAATTTCATTAGTGGCACTCTTGTATCAAGTTTAGCAAGTAGACACTTGTTTATGAGCTTGATAAGCTTAGTATCAAAGTTAGATGAATAAACATCAATTTTATAATAAGTTAACTTAAAATTTTATAACGTTGTTGTTTGATTGATCGTTGTCCTTTTAAGTTTGTTTTATTAGGGTTATTTGCAGTTTAAAATTTCAATAGAGTTTTACTTTAAAATGACAAAGTGGAAATTTGTTATCAAAAATAACAAAATAGAATCGCTAAAAAAACTGGATGAAATTGGATGACCTGCAGTGTTCTTTTAAAATTATATTCATTTGGTATATTTGTGAGTGCATATGTGCGAATATATCACGTGATAAATAACAAATTTAGAACTTCAAAAAATGATGTTAAGAAAAAAATAACTTCAAAATAATAAATCATACTTTAATTCATATGCTTATATGTCTATATGAAGAAAAATACACTTGGTAAATAACACATGATACTGAAGAAAACCAGAAAAGTACATGATACATAAACAAAAAAATATTCGTTCCACAATACTCAAATGATATGAGTAAACTTGTCTTTTTTTTTTTTTTTGGTCAAAAGAGTAAACTTGCCTAAAATCTTTGTTTTGTAAATAAATTAAATGTTTCACATAGAAAATAACATTTTACGGAAAAAATTAAACTAACAATTTATTGAGAAATTCAAAAAATGACATTTTTCAAATGCTACTTTACAAAAATACCACACTTTTGAAATAGCATGAGTTGTGGTGACTAGATAATCCGAGAAAAACAATAGAACAAAAAATAGCATGAGTTGTGGTGTAGTAGTTAGTAAAAAGTGTTATTTACTACTCTCTCGATCCCATTTTATAAGATTTTCTAGTTAAATACATAAAAATTAAAAAACTATTATAAGTACTATTTATTACTTAACTAAAAATATTTTAACCAATAGAACAATATTTTCTAAAATATAAATAGTCATAACATATTTAATAAATAAAAAATTACATTGAAATATAAAATAATCAGATAAAATGAAACAAATAAATTTTTCTAAAACATTTAATAAAATGGGAGTAGTATAAATTATAACTTTAATAACGGGTTGAATCTATTAATTTTTCATAAATATAATCATATATTAATTAGGCGGTGGTTCAAAATGCCAAAACATAAAATGCATGAACGTACGTTCTATTCAAACAAATAACTAATTGGAAAAACAAAAAAAGCTTAAATACATAGGGGTCTGAACAAAGGGAAAGTTTGTAATAATCGTGAGGAGAAACATTACCATCACCGCCTGCCCTTGCTTTCAAGCATCATAAAGCTTTATGCCAAATAAGGCCACATGTCAATAATTATAGGTTAGTCAAATGTCTTTGTTTCAGTTATTTACTTAACTTTGTTTGCTTTAATCATCCAATATATTGCCATTTTAGTCAAAATAATTCATGATATACTCGAAAACAAAAAGCTTTAGAGATATAGTTTCATAACGTCTGTGAAACAAATTTTTTTACTTTTTTAATCATGAGTATTAAAAAAATTAAAAATTAATTAAAATAATTAAAAACTTAATTATTTATTAACTTTTGGTCTGATCCGTTTCAAGAGGGAGAGACTTGTGAGACGACTTAGAGATGTACGTGTCAGTGCATGAGAGGACCAAAACCAAAAATTAAAAAGAAAAAAAATCATTCCTCTTCTTCTTTTTCTTCAATAAACTTTTCTTCTACTGGTTCGATGATTTTTCGATTTCGGTTCATATTTTCCGATTCGGTTCTGGGATTATTGTTCTTCAGATTTGGAGAATTAGGCAGTTTTGTGACCGAAACATCAGATTTATTATCCGATTCACGGTGGTGGTTCTCTTTCGTCTATGTGATTTTGTCTAGATATGAATCTTTTAAGCTATTTTCTCTCTCATCTTCCAATCTCTTCACATTCGATTGCAACGGCGGTCCGTATAGAATCAACACACAAAAATTCAAAAACCAAAAAAATGCAAATCTGGAATCGAGATACAAAAGAACCCTAAAAAATCTCACCAATAAACACATAAATTTTAGACAAAGATTAGTGAGTCTCACTCATTAAATTTATTAATAAATTTTAGTTTAAGAAACGTGAAAAGTATCACTGATAATGATACTTGTTTAGATACCCACGTTGGAGTTGGTCTAACTACATTCGAGCGCTCAAGTCGCCTCGCCATACTTGGATATTTTAATAGATCTATGCCATCAATGAATGGAAAGATTTTTGCTCAAATTTGAATGAATATTAACTTGAATAATAAAAAGTTCGTCAAGATTTTGTGTCCAATTTCTCTCCTCTCCGCTCAGATCACCCATGTGAGCATGGGCCACCTTGTGCGGATCCATGAACCGCTCCTCCTTGCCTATATATTGCACCGTAGACAATTCGACAAATTCCACGTTCGAGTGTTACGAAATGGTTTCACCGTGGTTGTATCATGGAATTCAAAAATCGTTTATTGTCATTACAAAACGGGCGATTTATTGAGTTAAAAAAAAGATTGAATCTCGTCTCCACATTTCTGTTTTTCAATCGTGTTTAAAAGGTTTCGTTTCTACACTTTCCTTTAACGATGTATCTGTTTTGCAAGTTTTATAACGTAGTTTTCTTATCCAATTTATTGCGGTCTTACACCTATTGCGGAACGACACGTATAGACCTTTTAGTAGTTCTTCTGCATTTGGTCGCCTTGTATCTTATCTACGGCTCAATTAAATAATACCACATGCAAGTATCAACCACCCTCGGTCCCAATTATTAAAAGAAAATAAAGAAAAAACGCACAGAGTATAGTCTATAAATACACACACAAACACAACAGTTTCTTATTCAAGAGCCAATCACAAATAACAAACATTGAAAATGAAGATTTGGTCAAGACCAACGTTTCTTATAATAATAATCTATGTCATCGCAATTCCACGAGTCAACTCATCACCACCGTCATTATCTGTGCCGGAACATTTCCTCCGATGTCTCGACACTCAGCCGGCCGACCACGGCAGTCCCAACTCCCGAACCGCCGTGATCCCGACAAACTCATCTTACTCCACAAATCTAATGAACGGAGTCAGAAACCTCCGGTTTGCTTCTGCCTCCACTAGAAAACCGGAGGCCATCGTCGCCGCGGTCACCGAAACCCATATCAGAGCCACAATCTCATGCTGCAAACTTCTAAACCTCGAGCTAAGAATCCGTAGCGGCGGCCACGACTACGAAGGCTTCTCATACACCTCTCCGGTATCGTTCGTAATATTAGACATGTACAACTTCCACAAAATCGATATCAACATGACCGATGAAACCGTGTGGATCCAAGCCGGAGCTTCACTCGGTGAGCTTTACTACAACATTGCAAGCAAAAGCAAAGTCCACGCTTTTCCCGCCGGAGTTTGTCCTAAAGTCGGTGTCGGAGGACATTTTAGCGGCGGAGGATTCGGAAATCTCATCAGGAAATACGGTTTATCTATTGATCATTTAATCGACGCACAAATCATGGACACTAATGGGAAAGTGTACCGTAACCGTCGTTCTATGGGAGAAGATGTGTTTTGGGCGATTCGCGGGGGAGGCGGTGGAAGCTACGGTGTGATTCTTGCGTGGAAGATAAAGCTCATTAGGGTTCCGGAGAAAGTCACCGTTTTTAAACTGGAGAGGACGGTGAAAGAAGGTGCCGTAGATTTGGTATGGAAATGGCAACAAGTTGCACCGGTTATCGACAGAGATTTGTTTATCCGGTTAGAGATTAAACCGATAAACCGGAAAATATCGAAAGGTAAGACTATTAAAGTTTCCTTCATCGGAATGTTTCTTGGTTTACCGGAGAGACTTCTAAACATAACAAAACAGAGTTTCCCTGAGCTACATTTGACGAAATCGGATTGTATGGTGAAGAAATGGATTGAATCGACCGTTTTCTGGGCGAATTACCCAGAAAAAGGTCCGATTCAGCTTCTTCTCAAAAGGGTATCGACGAACGAGTACTATTGGAAACGTACTTCAGATTTCGTGCAAACTCCAATCTCAAAACAGGGGCTTGCGAAGATTTTCAAGACAATGATCGATCATTCGCCACTTCCACGTCGAGTTTGGATGCAATGGAATCCTTGGGGAGGCAAAATGGCTGAGATTCCGTCTGATGCAACGCCGTTTGTTCATAGAGCAGGTAACATTTTCATGATTGAGCATTTCATGAATTGGTATAGACCTGGAGATGAACTTGAAGAGCAGTTTTTGGCGATCGCAAGAAGCTTTAAAGAAGCAATGACTCCGTTTGTTTCGAAGAATCCGAGAGAGGCTTTCTTTAACTACAGAGACGTTGATATTGGGATCACGACTCCTGGATATAATGCTACGTACCTAGGAGCTAAGATTTATGGGGATAAGTATTTCAAAGGGAATTACTTGAGATTGGTTAAGGTTAAAGCCCGGTTCGACCGGACTAATTTTTTCCGGTCTCAGCAAGGGATTCCGGTTCTTGCTTAGTTGATGAAATGAGGTGAGTGATCGATTTGACTGTATCGTGGGGATTTTTAAATAAAGAAACTTGAAATTCGAGATGAATCATTTGAATAAGAGATTCATCGGATGTGTTTCTTTGTTGTTGGGCATGTACGGTTAATAAGTTGATGTTTTTGTTGTTGTTGGGCATGCACGGTTAATAAGTTTGATGTTTTTGTTTTAACACTACAATTTTATTATTATTCTATTATAAATTATGAGAATTGTTACATTGATAATTTTACAACGGACAAGTCTGAAAATCTCTTGTAAGATAGCTTCCATTAATCTGTAAGATACTCTCCATTAATATGCATAAGTATCAATAAATTGCATTTTTTGGGATTCGAACCCCAGATCTCCGGGTGTAAAAACTTTAAACCCTTACCACTAGGCCAAGAGTACTTCCACATAATAAACAAAATTTTCTCCATTTTTTTTTTGAAACTTAATATAACGTTCAAAGTTAATTATTTAGGTAAGCCTCTTCATGCTCATTTTCATCAGTCTATTAAACAAAATTGTCTCCAATTCTGGCTAGTCAAGGAAAAGATTTTAAAACTCAAATCTCCAAAAACTAGTATCATCTCATGAATCAAATAGATTGTCTTCGAAATCCGACATTTGATAGGAACCATATTTGTAAGCTAATTCCTTTTTTTACATAGAAGATAGAGATTAGTGTGCAAAAATATTAAATCTTCCACTTTTCGTTGGAGTTATCTTGTATTTGCTGTAGAATGTAGTATAAAATTGTCAATACTCCAGAGTTATCTTGTATCTTGTTGTACAATGTAGTATAAAATTGCCAATACTCCAAAGTATTTCACAATATGAGGGTTTCATTATTTTTTTTTTTAAGTTACAAACCCTACATTTCAAAACTTTTTACTTATAACTTTAAAAAACAAAATTATGTCGCATTTCTAAAACGGAATCGAATATTTTCGTCGTGTTTCCAAATTCAAATTTTTAGGAAATGTGTTTCTATAATGTTTCTTTGTGTTTCCAAAAGTATGTTTCTAAAACATTTTCAAAACTGAAAACAGATTTTA
This sequence comes from Arabis hirsuta, assembly GCA_964056655.1. Classification (NCBI taxonomy): domain Eukaryota; kingdom Viridiplantae; phylum Streptophyta; class Magnoliopsida; order Brassicales; family Brassicaceae; genus Arabis; species Arabis hirsuta. The sequence continues at coordinate 39,570,394 of OZ053298.1, read as the reverse complement.
TACGGAGTTTCCATACAACCTATTATTTTAGGTTTGATAGATAGTTTTTGTAGAATAAAATTTGGCAAATAAATACGATGATATTTTGTGAAAAAGTGGTGCGTTTCGCGCATGTTAAAAAAGGATATAATGTAAAATATCCGGTTGTTAGAAATTTGTTTAAAAAAAAAAAAAGAAGCACAAAAAAGAGAGAGTAAAGTGTGGTTACTCTTATATTTTTAACAGCGGATAAGGTGGATTACTACTTGCAGACTACTCTACTTGTGAATAAAACCGATTTTTATTTATCATTCATAAATTTGGGCCGCAATGGTACATGAGGAGATATAAAGTTTTATCCAATGTAAAATAACATAGGCTTCAAGTGCACAACCAATCGATCGTAATATTTAGGGATCGAATCCTCAGAGAATTAGAAACACTCAATAACAATTTAAATTAAGAACTACGCTAAGTCAAATATGGTTTTTATAGTGATCATACGGTATTCAAATTTGGTTTTAAACAATATAAAGAAGCGTTGGGCATTCGACGATTTTCAAGGTTTCATAGTTCGAACTATTCAGTTAATTCCTAGAGGCAATTGATTCGATTTTTATTCATAGAACATGAACGCTTATTAAGCTAAACATGACCTAGCAATTATTATCTACTAATTCAAACCAATCCTATAAATCTACTCTCGCAACGATATTGGCTAAGTTCTAATATAGTTGCAAACTAGTTCAATTATTCATTCAATTCTAAAGGCTTAACTCTCGTCATCCTAAAGATTCAAACTCATCAAACATCCTTTTTCAGACAAGTAATGGAACGGTTAGAACTCTATACTTTATCTATGATTAGTTTCAAAGTGATCAATCCCTAACACAAGTATTAAGCATAAATCAAGATGAAGGAATAATCTAACAAAAGTGCCACCCAATCTATTGAACCATGAAAACCCCTCGAATTGATTTTCCTAGAACCCAACAAGAGAACTACTCAGATATAGCAAAGCCATTCATAGAAATACGTGTATTCATTCAGAATAATAGAATTAGGGTTCGAAAAACTTCTCTAAAGGTTACAAAGAGGGTGAAAATCCTTCTCCCAAAATCCAAACAAGCAAAGTAACAAGTGTATAGAGATGAATGCCTTTAGAACTTGTGAAGAACTAAGAGCTTTGAAGTGATGATGGTGGTGAGCGTGGTGAAGGTGATGATAATGGTCGTGGATGCTCTTGTCTTTATATAGGTAAGTGATCGGCTTTAGGGTAACGTCGAAAAAAGAAAATTCCCAATTTCTCTGACGTGGTGATCGATCGATTACCAGTCATCGTGTAAAAGCGTTTGTCCGTCAAAAACAGTGAGTTTTGGATCGATCGATTGTCTCTGGCATTTGGTCGATCACGGGTAGTTATTCTAAACAGATTTAAGTAGATCAAAGATATCTCAAGATCTAATTGTCGGATTGTGGCGATCGAATATTCATTTTGAAGCTCAGATCCTCCTCTATCTTGTGGTAAAATATGAGATTGGTATGAGGCAGGAAACTCCTTCATCTGGAGCGAAATATCTTACGGTCAGGATTTGTCCTCTCTTGAAAAGGCTTGATTTCACTCCTTTTAGGTCCACAATGCTTCAAAACCTATATTGACCTAAAAAACCACGAAAATGCTAAAAGTAGCATGTTAAGTCCAAAAAACCATTCATCTCTTTATTAAAAACATTTTGAAAATAATATAAAAATAGGTAAAATATCGTATATATCAACTCTCCTAGACTTAAACCTTTTTTGTCCTAAAAAAATGCCAGTATAGAAAGGAGGTTTGAAAATCACGGGAACTCACTTACCTTGGGAACTTAGCATTGCCTCATTGACTAGCGACATACGAACAAATCGCTCCAGGGCATTTTCATCGAATTCCAACACGACCATCGTAAGTCTTGTCCATGAACCTCAACCTACAAAAACCTCAACTTCACATCATCCAACCGTCTACATTGACTAAGTGATAGTGGAATCTCTTTAAAAGATGTCATTCGGGATAGACGACGCTAGGTATTAAATGCTTTTTAAGGGTTGAGTTAAGAGTGTTTAAGGGTTACCAGGCGCTCCGGAGGATGCAAACATTATGCAAAATTGCAAGAGAGAACGGACTTGTTGATGCCCACAGTTTTCAATCACCCTATGATACTCTCCCACACTTAGATTCTTCAATAGAATCTCTACGAACCTTTGAAATGTCACCAAAAATCTCTGAAAATTGTATTAAACTCTCCTTCTTGATCCATGGCTTGCCTTGAGACTCATAAGTGTGATCAATTTCCTTTCCCATAATGTTCATACATTTTTTTTTAAAAGGTGGAAATTGATCTTATAATGATGAGAGTCTCAAGGGCACAAAAATTACCATGATATTGTGAAAATCCCAAGGGACAACCAAGCTCTGAATGTGTCTCCATGTACCCGTCAAATAACTTTGAACCTCCTCGCATATGCGATGATTGACAAAAACTGTGTCGGTCCCCTTTTTCTCTGACGTTTTTGCACATGTCTGCATATATGACAATGAAGAACAAAAATGTATAAGGTTTGAAAAGAGGCAATGGGAAAAGGTAGGTACCAACTAAAAATGAGCTGGCCATTCAGGATTCAAAGAGTGGTAAAAAGGAATAAGAAATCCTGAATGTTGGTTCGTTTTCTCGATCTAACACTTTCAAAGAGAAATAGTGAGATAGAAGATCAATGTATAAAGCCGAAATCAGATCCACCAAAATCTCCGCGAGCCAAGATCTTTTAGGGACCCTTCCGATCATACGGTTTCCAACTAGTCCACCCTAAAGAACTTGTCACAACGGTGACAGATCTCTGAAACTAAGCATTGCTCTTACGAAGGTAATAGTTCCCTACAAGTTTTGACTTAATATAAAATTTTTGACTTGATAATTTTTTTTTAAATTGACTCGAAAAACACCAACAGAAACCAAAAAAAGGCAAACATCGTTAGTAAATGAGAAATCCCCCCCCCCTCCCCCCCCTCAAGACTTAAATCGTCTCGTCCCGGTGTGAATTCAACTCAAAAAGGGGTCATAATCAAATGATAAAAATGAAAAGTAAAGATGAAGATGGTACCTTGATCGTTTGCGATCCATGACTGTTTTTTTCTTTCGGAATCAGGAAGATTGATGAACAGACCTTGAGTGTGATCAATCGATCGGCATAAGTGTTCGATCAATCACGAAGATGCTGGAAATTATCCAGAATCGGTTTTGTTCAGTGATCGATCGATCACCAAGGTGTTTGATCGATCACTGCCTTATTGCAGTTTCTTGAATTCGTCTAATAATCGATCGATCGGGTGTGGTGTCCCGGCTGTCTGATTTACATGGTGATCGATCGATCGTGATGGTGTTCGATCGATCACAGTGTATTTTGTGCTAGATTTGTTTTCTTCTTGAACACTAAGTAAAAAGGCAATAATAGAAGAAAGCTAAAAAAAGACTAGACTCTTACCAGTGGGTTGTCTTCCACTAAGCGCTTCTATTTTAAGTCGTTTAGCTCGGCCTGGTTGCCATGTTTTTAAGTAAGAGATGGAAAGCTCGAGGAGTGTGTAACTCCCTTGAATTCTCCAATGCTTTTTGGCGCTGGGTCAATGGGTTGATCCTTGACCATCATTCTCTCCATCTCCTTCTTTTTTGGGACATTGCCATTTAACAACACCTCATTTGCTAGCTCCATCATTTGCTGGATTGTTGCATGCTCCTTTCAATTCTGGTGACCTCATTATCCTCATTGTTGCAAACTTCCTACCTCGTTTTGGCTCAATGCCTTAACGTAATGCCCCCGCAAACCAAAATTGAGATTTTTGGGCAGTGCGTCAATTGATGCAGGGTGTGTGCATCGATCGACACAAGTTGCAAACTGAACCGGTTGGTTCAATTTTTTAACGTCAGTTTACGGTCTAGATTAAGAGAACCCTAGGGTTTGCGTATATAAGTCAAGGAGCCATATTTCAGTCGCGTTTTTTAAAGAGAAAAGCTGAGTTTTAGAGTTCCAGAAAGAAGAGAAAAAGAACCTTGAGTGTTCTTGTTCCTTAAGGCTAAGAAAATGCGTGATTGAGGCTTTGGAGGCAGTTGTCCGGTTTTAGAAGAGGAAGGTAGTGGCTAGTAAGAACAAATTGGATCGGAGTAAAACTTTCAGTTTCGGATCTGCGATCAGTCCACTTCAAAGAAGGATTCTCGTCAAACCAGAAGGACTCAAAGGACGATCCGTATACAGTTGGATAGCTCTCTCTGTCTAGTTTACAGATCAGGTTTCTGATCCTGATTTTGAGGAGATTTTTGGAGAAAGGATCGAGGTTTTGTTGGTTCGTGAGGAAGGGAAGATAGTGGAGGGGCTGTAGGTGTTAGAGATGTCTCTTTTCGTGGTTGTTATTGTCTATAATTGATCCATAATCAAGGTGAGTGCGTGACCATGGCTTATTTGGGTAATCAGAGTATTCATGATGCGTTTGATTATGAATTGGAATAGATTGATGAATGCTTATTGGTTATTTGTTCGTGCTATGCATTGTTGATTGATCACTTGGTATTGTGTTATTTCTTTATGCATGTGTGTATAGCCAAATCGATGGGATGACCGTCTCATTGAGTATGATAATACTGAGCATCTCTTTTAACCATGTGATGCAGATAAAAAAAAGATGTGATCATGGAATCAAGACTATGAAGAGGAGATGATCTAGAGTCTCGTTTATTTGCTTTATGTGATTGTTTAGAACCGCTAGGTTTCTGGTTTTATGGAATTGAATTGTTAAATTGGTTTTGAATTGGTGATGGTTTGATGGTTTAATCGTTTGATTGGTTGGAGTTGATGTCCGCTAGTTATGTTTGGTTGCTTGTTGAATTGCTAAGTGTTGGGAACTAGTATTTATGGGAATACTAATTCGATGAAAAAAATGGGTCGGGTTGTTTCAGTTTGGTATCAGAGTCCTTACGGTAAATGCTGGCATTTATGAATTGTTGTATGTTTTGAAATCTGTGAGTCCTGTGATAGAATGTTAGGGTTCTTAGGCACATGAGACTTGTGGAGGGACCTTGTTAGTGGGCGAGTTTTGAGTCCCATGTCTAGTTTGATTTTGGAGCTACGAATTGCTTCATTACTCCGGAGTGTGTGGAGGGCTGCGATATCCGAGGCAAATTCGTGGAGTCGATGGGAGTAGTTAAAGTTGCTGGCAGGAAGTTCTTAGCTACTCATGGTCGGGCGAGAGGCATTAATATTCGGGTGGCAGGATCTGATTATCAATTCGGTGGAGCTGTACGATGTGATTTAGGGTATGGATTGGCTGGAGCGGTACAAAGTTCATATGGATTGTCATCGGGGATGAGTTGTCTTTAAGCGACAGGCAGTGAGGTTGGTTTATCAGGGAGTGAGGCCAACTTCTGAGAGTCTCGTGATCTCGGTGATTAAGGCTGAGCAGCTGATCGAGAAGGGCTGCAAGGCGTATTTGGCGACGATTATGATGCCAAAGTCTGTTGGAGAGGTGGCTATTTGGGATTTCCGGGTTGTTCGGGACTTTGAGGATGTTTTTCGGTCGTTGCAGGAATTACCACCATTTCGTTCTGATCCTTTCACGATTGAGTTGGAGCCCGGGACGACTCCGATATCTAAGACGCTTTACAAAATTGCCCCAGTAGAGATGGCAGAGCTGAAGAAGCAGCTGGATGATCTATTGGGTAAGAGATTTATCCGGCCAAGCAGTTTACCGTGGGGAGCATCGGTGTTGTTTGTGAAGAAGAACGATGGGAGTTTCTGGTTGTGTATTGATTACTGGGGACTTAACAAGGTCATTGTGAAGAACAATTTTCCTCTGCCGCAGATTGATGAGTTGCTGGATCAGTTACGAGGGGTTACTTGGTTATCCAAGATTGACTTGGCGTCGGTTTACCATCAGATTCCTATCGATGAGGTAGATGTTAGGAAGACTGCTTTCAGGACGAGATACGGGCATTTCGAGTTTGTGGTGATGCCATTTGGTTTGACTAATGCACCAGCGGCGTTCATGAGGCTGATAAACGGGGTCTTTCAGGAGTATCAGGACGAGTTTGTGATCATCTTTATTAATGATATTCTGGTGTATTCGAGGAGTCCTGAGGAGTACGAGATTGTTTTGGAGAAGCTGCGGGAGCAGAAGATGTATGCTAAGTTGAGCAAGTACTGTTTTTGGCAGCGGGAGATGGGTTTTCTCGGTCATGTGGTTTCTACAAATGGAGTTTCTGTAGATCTGACAAAGATAGAGGCTATCAGAGGGTTGCCTAGACCGAGGAATGCCATGGAGATCAGGAGTTTTCTCGATTTGATAGGTTACTACCAAAGATTCGTCAGGAGTTTCACGAGTATGGCTCAGTCAATGACAAAGCTGACGGGGAAAAATGTTATTTTTGTGTGGTTTTCAGCTTGCGAGGAAAGTTTCACGAGGCTGAAGGAGATGTTGACTTAGTACACCAGTGTTAGTGTTGCTAGAGCCATGTAAGCCTTACATGGTGTATACAGATGCTTCGGGAGTTGGTTTGGGTTACGTGTTGATGCAGCAGGGAAAGGTAATTTCTTATCCTTTAAGGCAGTTGAGGAAGCACGAGAGCAACTACCCTACCCATGATCTTGAGTTGGTTGCAGTGATTTTTGCTCTAAAGATTTGGAGATCCTATCTTTATGGCGAAAAGGTTCAGGTGTTCACAGACCACAAAAGCCTGAAGTATTTCTTTACGCAGCCAGAGCTGAACCAGAGGCAGCGATGGATGGAGTTAGTAGCGGATTTTGATCTGGAGATTGGTTAGCATCTATGTAAGGCTAATCTGGTTGTTGATGCTTTGATTCGGAAAAGGGTTGCTTCGGCTCAGGAGCAGGATATGGAGGCTTTGGTGAGTGAGATTAGCACCTTAAGGTTATGTGTTATCTCACAGGAACCTTTGGGGTTAGAGGCAGCTAACCAGGTAGATGTTGAGCAAGATTCAAGTAGCTCAGGAGAAGGATCAAGGGTTAATTGATGCTGCTAGGGTTGTAAGTTCTGAGTATCAGGTCTCTACGAACGGGACGATGCTTGTTAACGAGTGAGTTTGTGTGCCAAAGGATGAGGATCTAAGGCATGAGATTCTTAGAGAAGCTAATGCGAGCATGTTGTCTATTCATCTAGGAGCGACTAAGATGTATCGTGATCTGAAACGGTATTATCACTGAGTCGGGATAAAGAAGGATGTTACTAACTGAGTCGTAGCTTGCCATGTGTGCCAGTTAGTGAAGGCAGAACATCAGATTCTGAGTGGTTTGTTGCAGAATTTACCCATTCCGGAGTGGAACTGGGATATGATTACCATGAATTTTGTGGTAAGATTGCCAGTTTCGCGGACTTATGATGCTATTTGGGTGATTGTGGATCGTCTGACTAAGTCAGCACATTTTCTTGCCATTAAAAAGACCGATGGAGCAGCGGTTTTGGCTAAAAAGTATGTGTGGGAGATAATAAGGCTGCATGGGGTGCCAGCGAGTATTATGTCAAATAGAGATCCGAGGTTCTTTTCAGAGTTTTGGAGAGCCTTTCAAGCTTAGATGGACACTAAGGTGCATATGAGTACTGCTTATCATCCTCAGACGGATGGGCAATCTAAGAGGATGATTCAGACACTCAAGGATTTGTTGAGGATGTGTGTGCTGGATTATGGTGGTCATTGGACGGATCACTTGAACTTGGTAGAGTTTGCGTATAACAAAAGCTATCAGGCGAGTATTGGTATGGCTCCGTACGAGGTGTTGTATGGGAGGCCATGTCGTACACTATTATGCTGGACTCAAGTGGAGAAAAGGAGCATGTTTGGTGCAGATTTTGTTCAGGAGACGACGAAGAAGATCTGTGTTTTGAAGCTGAACATAAAAGAGGTTCAAGATCGGCACAGGAGCTATGCTGATAAGAGGAGGAAAGAATTAGAGTTTGAGATTGGAGATTAGGTGTATCTTAAGGCGGCGATGTTTAAGGGTCTTAACATATCCATTTCAGAGAATAAGCTAAGTCCGAGGTTTATAAGTCTGTTCAGGGTTGTGGAACGGGTTGGACCAGTGGCTTATCGTTTGGAGTTACCTCAGAGTATGAAGGCATTTCATAAGGTCTTCCATATGTCGATGCTGAGGAAGTGTCTACATGAGTCTGAGGAGCTGTGTTGGCTAGGATTCTGGAGGATCTTCAGCCAACATGACGTTGGAGGCGAGACCTGTGAGGATTCTCGAAAGGAGAGTCAAGGTTCTACGGTGGAAAATATACCATTGTTGAGAGTCTTGTGGGACTCTCACGGTGTTGAGGAGGAAACTTGGGAACCAGAGGCTAAGATGAAGGCAAAGTTTTCGAAGTGGTTCGAAAAGCAAGTTGAGGCTTGAGTTTGTCTTCTGGTTTTCAGTTTCAAAGTTAGCATGTTGCTATGAGTTTTTGGTTTATGTATTTTTATTTGAGGTTGTAACAATTATTACAATCTTGAGATTTATAAGATAAGGATTTCTTAGGGATAAGTTGATAAGATGAGTAGTTCTTATGTTTGGCTATCTATGTCATTGAATTATGATATTTAAAACGTGTGGCGATATCAAGTTTTATGATGAGTTAAAACTTGTTTATGTCCGGGATAGAGTTTTAGTAAACACCCTGAATGACTGGGGTGTTTAGAGTTGACCTATGGATTGGTCAAGGATGAGATGATATTCTAGGAGAGTGGAATGTCAGGATGAGACCACGGGAGGTAGTTCTGGTCAGAGATGCTTATTGATGTTTAAGAATTGATTGCTCTAGGAGATGAGGATTTCTCCGAATAACTCATTAGGAGATGACGAGTTCTCCTAAGGGGATGACGAGTTCCCCTGTATTTCTTTGAGAGATGACGAGTTCTCTCCAGGGGATGTGAGTTTCCCTGCATACCGAGAGCTTGACGGATTGTGTGTCCCGAGAGTGTGAGTGGTATGGAGCATAACGAGAGCCTGAAGTACTGTATATCCTGAGGGTGTGAGTGGTATGGTGCACCGAGAGCTCAAGGGATGACGATCCTGAGAATGTGAGTGATGTGGATATGAGTTCAGAGCAATTAATGTCTGAAACATATCTATAAGCATATGACTGGATGTGGACCTCAGAGATCGAGAGTGTTGAACTCGGGTGGTGCTGGTCGGGTTGGTTAGGAGTGTTGACTGTAGTGTGACGGTGTTGCGTGATTCGAGGTCGAATCCGTGTTAGTAGGGGAGAATTGTAATGCCCGCAAACCAGAATTAGGATTTCAAGCAGTGCGTCGATAGATGCAGGGTGTTTGCGGTCTGGTTTAAGGGAACCCTAGGGTTTGCCTATATAAGTCAGGGCGCTGTATTTCAGTCGCATTTTTTGGAGAGAAAGCTGAGTTTTAGATTTTTTAGAGAGAAAAGAAAGAGATCATTGAGCGTTCTGGTTCTTTAAGGCTAAGAAAAGGCGTGATTGAGGCTTTGGAGGCAGTTATGTCCGGTTTTAGAAGAGGAGGGTAGAGGCCAGTAAAAAAACTTCCAGTTTCGGATCTGTGATTAGTCCACTTCAAAAGAGGATTCCCATCAAACCATAAGGACTCGAGGATGATCCATATACTGTTGGATAGCTCTCTTTGTCTAGTTTCTAGATCAGGTTTCCGGTCCTAATTCTGAGCAGATTTTTGGATAAAAAGTCGAGGTTTTGTTGGTTCGTGAGGAAGGGAAGATAGAGGAGGGGGTGTAGGTGTCAGAGAGGTCTCTTTTCGTGGTTGTCCTTATCTAGAATCGATCCAGAATCAAGGTGAGTGCGTGACCATGGCTTATCTGGGTAATCAGAGTATTTATGATGCGTTTGATTGTGAATTGGAATAAATTGATGAATAATTACTGGTTATTTGTTCGTGATATGCGTTGTTGATTGATCGCTTGGTATTGTGTTATTTCTTTAGGCATGTGTGTATAGCCAAGTAGATGGGATGACTGTCTCACTGAGTATTTGTGATAATACTCACGCATCTCTTTTAACCATGTGATGCAGGTAAAGAAAAGATGTAATCGTGAAATCAAGGCTGTGAAGAGGAGATGATCTAGAGTCTCGTTTATTTTCTTTAAATGATTGTTTAGAATCGTTAGGTTGCTATTTTTATGGAATTGAATTGTTAAATTGGTTTTGAAATGGTGATGGTTTGATGGTTTAATCATTTGATTGGTTTGAGTTAATTTTCGCTGGTTATGTTTGGTTGCTTGTTGAATTGTTAAGTGTTGGGAATTAGTTTTTATGGGAATACTAATTCGATGAAAAAAAGTATAGGTCAGGTTGTTTCACTTAATCTCTGCCATGGGTTTGCTTAATTTGGTCACCGGTTCCTTCTCATGTATGATCTCTTTTTGTTTTTGATTCACCTTAACGTTGGTCGTTCCTGTGTAAGAGCCATTCATACATACAACAAGGTAAAAGACATTTTTCTTAACCTTATTGAAAGAGATTTTATGATAAAAGAAGTCGATAACTGCTCCGATTATGGCTGGGAAACTTTGCCAAAGTATTAATCTTTGTTCATTTCCAAGATGTGGAAATTGGTGGGGATGGCATAACTTCCTATTTGAAGTAGCAAGTTGTGAAAAAACTCTTTTTAGGGCTTTCATGGAGGAGTCTCCAAACATCAAGGTCGTGTTGGATGGTGCGAACCTGCAAAGATCCAATCTTTTTACAGCAAAAGTAGGCATAATATTGACATTGGATCCTCAATCACAAAGAGAGTTAGGAAACTTATAGCCTTCAATTTTACAGGAGAAGAGGAATTGTCCGGGGTCTCCTTCCTTGAGAAGTAGCTTAAGCAAAGCCCTTGGTTTGTTCGCCTTGTTTCCTCCTGGTCCAAGATGATTGATTTGGATTTCTCCCTCTAATTATGATGATAGAGACTCATCATCTAGTATCAAACAAGGATGTGGTGTTAGGACTTCCTCGATGGCATTGTAGTAGCTCTTTGGGTTCTCTTCCCCTTCCCTAGGAAGTACTCCATTTTGTCTCTTGACTGTATATGCAGTTTGTGCTACTTGTGTCTCGGCTTTCTTGATGTGAGAAGTCATTGACTCAAACTTGTCGTTTAATTCAGCATATATCCCATCTAGCCTGGCGTTAAATTCCTTCGTTGACTGGGCTTGATTTGCTATCACTTGACTTAACATTGCTTCGAGCTTGCTGTCTTGGGGTTGTCCTGCTGCTTGCTTCTACGCCTTTTGTCCCTGAAAACTATTAAAAGAAGGTTTTTGTTGGAAATTACTTATGCCAAAGTTAGTATTTCTCCCAAAAGATGGTTGTTGGAAATTGTTTCTGCCAAAGGTTCCTCCACGTCTATAAGAGTTACCTTGTTGTTGGTTTTTCTCTTGGAAAGGATATAATTGATCTTGTGGGCTTTCCACATTAGGATTCTTGTAAGAGAGATAAGAGTTATTTTTGTAATTATTGAAGTTACGGTTTTGAAAGTAACCTTTAGTTCCAATGTAGTTGATTTCTTCCTCTTGATCCTCATTGTCGAATCCTTGATGACTTCCAGCTTCTCTATCATTGATGGCCTCACAGGAATTAATCGAACGTTGCTAATTTTTTAGAAATTGATTCATCATGTCTTTAATTCGGCCATCTGCCTTGATTCACCATCATGGACCTTTGTTGTCCTTTCGAAATCGGTGGTGTTGTTGATGTTGCTACCAGCGAGATTGTCAATCAAAGCTTGTCCTTCTTCGATAGTTTTGGTGGTGAAATCGCCATTACTAACTGTATCAAGTGAGAATTGATATTTTTGGTCGATTCCTCTGTAAAAGGTACTCAAAAGGTTAGCTTTGGTAAATATGTGGTGAAGACAATCCCTTAGATATTCCTTAAAACGTTCCCAGACATGAAAGCTTTCAAGAGGTCCTTGTTGAAATCCATGTATCTTGTTCCTCAAAAGATTAGAACGAGACTTAGTGTAAAAATGATTCAAGAAAGTGGACTTACAACCTTCCCATGTAGTAATTGATCCTGGTGGCAAAGACTTTAACCACCTATGAGCCTTATCATCTAGTGAAATTGTGAAGAGCTTACATCTCAAGTAGTCGCTGGGAATTCCATTCAACTTGGTTGTAGAGCAAAAGAACTCGATATGGTCCATTGGATGCTCCGTGAACAGCCCAAGGAATTGGTTTTGCTTGACCAAGGTGATGATTTACGGCTTGATTTCGTAGTCATTCCTCTGAGGGAGTTGAGGGCGAGTGGCTACGCGATCATGGAAGTATTAATTGGGCGCGTTGAAATAACCGATCGTCTGATGAGGCTGAAGTGGTTGCCTTTGGTTGTTCGTAGCTGCTTGTGGTTGTCCATTGTTTAAAGGTTCTTTCACATTCTCGTTAGGGTTAGCCTCAAAGACTTGGTTACCCTCAGCATCGAGAAGTGGTTCTCCGTCTTTATCAAGATGAGGTATGCAGTTTTGGGGATTCTCGGCTGCATCGTCGTTAGCCATTTGTCTCCTCCTGACTTCTCTCCGGTTCAGCCTAGCGAGTTTTTCTATCTCCGTCTCAAGTGGAATCAAGTTGTCAAAGCCTTGGCTTTTGGTCATACACCTGAAAATAAAAGAAAATTAAATTTAGTCAAAAATAAAACTTAGTCAAAATTCTTAATCGAGAGCTAATAGTGCTTGCTAATTCTCCGGCAACGGCGCCAAAACTTGATGAGATGTAAAGTTTTACCCAATGTAAAACAAACTGTGCTGCAAGTACACAACCAATCGATCGTAGTACTTAAAGATGAATCCACAGAGAATTAGAAACACTCAATAGCAATTTAAATTAAGAACTACGCTAAGTCGAACGGGGTTTTTGGAGTGATCAAATGGTATTCAAATTCGGTTTTAAACAATAATAAATAAGTGTTGCGCAATCGAGAATTCTCAGGGTTTCATAGTTCAAACTATTTAGGTAATTCCTAGAGGCAATTGATTCAATTTTTGTTCCTAGAACATGAACGCATATTAAGCTAAAGAGGCTCTCGCGATTATTAGCTACTAATTCAAACTAGTCCTATCAATCTACTCTCGCAACGATAATGACTAAGTTCTAATGCAATTGCAAATTGGTTCAATTATTCATTCAATTCTAAAGGTTTAACTCTCGTCATCATAAAGATTCAAACTCATCAAAATCCTTTTCCACACAAGTAATGGAACAGTTAGAACTCTATACTTTATCTATGATCAGTTTCAAAGTGATCAATCCCTAAAACAAGTATTAAGCATGGATCAAGATGAAGGATCAATCTAACAAAAGCGCCACCATAGTTCATAAATGCTATCTATCAAACCATGAAAACCCCTCGAATTGATTCCCGTGGAACCCAACAAGAGAACTACTCAGACATAGCAAAGCAATTCATAGAAATACTTGTATTCATTAAGAATAATAGAAATAGGGTTCGAAAAACTTCTTTACGGGTTACAAAGAGGGTGAGAATCCTTCTCCTAAAACCCAAACAAGCAAAGTAACTTGTGAAAAACTAAGAGTTTTGAAGTGATGATGGTGGTGAGCGTGGTGAAGGTGATGATGATGGTCGTGGCTGATCTTGTTTTTATATAGGTAAGAGGTCGGCTTTAGGGTTAATCCCTTGAGGAGTTGGAGATAACGTCGAAAAAGGAAAATTCACAATTTTCTCGGATGTGGTGATCGATCAATCACATCCTCTGATCGATCAATCACCGTGTAAAAGAATTTGTCCAAAAAAAATAGTGAGTTTTCTATCGGTCGATCGTCTCTGGCGCTCGGTCGATCAACGATAGATATTCTGAACTGCCTTTAGCTTGATCTTTAATTTAACATATTTTAGTAGATCGAAGATATCTCAAGATCTAACCGTCGGATTGTGGCGATCAAATATTCATTTTGAAGCTGATATTCTCCTCTATCTCGTGGTAAACTATGAGATTGATATGACGGTGAGAACTCCTTCATCTGGAGAGAAATATCTTACGGTCAGGATTTATCTTCCATTGAAAAGGCTTGATTTCACTCCTTTTAGACTCAAAATACTCGGAAAACCTATACTGACCTCAAAACCCATGAAAATGCTAAAAATAGCATGTTAAGTCTAAAACCCATTAACAACATATTGAAAATATTATAAAATAGGTAAAATATATACCGTACATACTAGAAGAAAACAAAACCACTACAGATCAAATACTGCTAAACATGAAAACATAAATTTGGTATGTTACAAATTGGTGTTCGTCGAAAATATGCAGTCGTATTTGTTCGCCCTATCCATTACAACCATTCAAACCCTTTGTGTTTATAATGGTTGTTTCAAATGCTCAGGGAATCAATGATTTTGATCTATAACATGTAATATATAATTTCTTTTATTGGAAAAGACCTAATAATTTTGCCTTTATCTAAATGAACAAATTCATATTGGTCCATTGCAAAAAGTGTTTTAAGAAATCTTGGCGTAGAGTCACAGTGAAACACATGATAGGATTCAAATACTGACAACTTGAAACAAGACCTCAGTTGAGTTGTATTCAATAATTGTAATGGGGCCTAGATTTCATCAAACAGTTTTTAACTATGATATCGACTGCTCCAAACTGGTCCAAATTAACTTGTCCGACTTTGTGTTATGGTTAGTTACAGTTGATAGTCCAACATTATACACGTGGGAAAAAAATCGAGACTTTCCCACCACAACTTGGAGATAACTCGGTTCAAATCATATTATAATTCAAATAAGCTAGTGAGATTTTCTATTTTAATCGACAACAAGGTGATTCCCTGCGTTATACGCGGTTAAATATTTTTAGAAATCAAATTAATTAGAAAATTATTATTTCGTGGTTAAAAATTACTAATAATGTTCAATTTTCTTTATATAAAACAATATCTTCTTTTTTTCTTTCGTTTGTTGACAGTATTTTCATTCAATTTATAATATTGGCAATAAGTTCATTTTATAATTTTTTTTTTTGATTTTTTGTTGTCAACTTTCATTTACAATTCAAGTAAAAAACAATTGACTTGGTATTTGGATCTAATTTTATATCATAATAACCAAGTAAAATTTTTTCATTTCTTAAAATTTCTCTATTTCTATTGATGTTGTAGTGTCGACTTTGCCGTTAACACATTGCCGAGACTAAATTCTTCTATAACTTGAAAATTTTGATATTTTTATTTAATCAATTGTGTATATGTAATATTAGTTTGATTGTGAACATATTCATCTTCCAAAACTATTTTTAACAAAATCTAATTGAGATAGATTTTTTTGGCATTGACTTTTGGAAAAATGAATGGGAGGAGACTAAGTATATCTCCTAAAATCATCTCTTATATATAGAGTGGAAGACGCTAGGTATAATTATGATTACTGGGCTAAGTAAAAAAAATTTAAGTGGTCGATTTTGAGAGAGTCAAATTGTAATTATGAGAGAGCCATTAGTGGCGTTGAGTGGTCGATTTAATGGGCTAAGTAGCTATGATTAGTGGATTTAATTAGAGAGTCAATTTGCTATGTCATATTTTATCAATACCATGTTATAATAAAAATGAAAGAATGTTTCTAGAAAAAACATCTAATCTAGTCATTTCTCAATTAATATATAAGAGATTTAGTCAGCCACATACAATTAATTTAACCAAATTTATGTCACGATGGAGATATATTCTAGTATACGGTAGACACCCGATTTTTAGAACATAAGTTTCAAAAGTCTTACTAAAAAAGTTAATTACCACATATAATCTTTTGATTTGATTCATTAATGGTTATGCATCCATCAGAGTACCGTGCCATAGTTTTCAAATTTGCTTTTGATTGTCGAAAATAAATGGTGAACTAGTGTAAATGTTACATCAGGAAACAAACAACAAAAGTGAGCAAATGTCGTGGTATGATTGATCGCCTAGACGGAAGCCGCTAGTTCTACTGGTTGAACCTATGTAATCTTTGGAAGTAGAGAGTTCGAAGGTTTCAGATCAAAGTCACACAAAAAAAAACCAGTCGCCTTAATCTAATACATTGATCAATTACGAAAGTTTAAATTTTATTTTTTGTTGTGATATTAAAGCTCTGGATTTATAAATTTCATTTTTTGTTGTGATATTAAAGCTAGTGACTTTATGGACTCCTTGTTTTAGCATCAGTTTTGCTTAATATGACTTTGGTGATTGGAACAACCAAAATCAAATGATAATCGATCTTCTCGATAGTTGTGATATTAAAGCTTTTGGTTTAGTGACCTTATGGACTCCTTGTTTTAGCAGCAGTTTTGCTTAATATGACTTTGGTGATTAATGCAACCAAAATCAAATGATAATCAATCTTCTCGATAGTTGTGATATTAAAGCTCTGGGTTTAGTGACCTTATAGACTCCTTGTTTTAGCATCAGTTTTGCTTAATATGACTTTGGTGATTGGAGCAACCAAAATCAAATGATAATCAATCTTCTCGATAGTTTTGAATCAATCATTTGATTATCGAGAAGATTGATTCAAAACTATAGAAATATAAATTTTGTTCGACACAGAGTAAGTTCGATTCGCATCGCGGGAGATTGTGATTTGCATCTCAACTGTAAGAAAACATGATACTACTCGAGTCCGAACCATTTCTCTGATTTTCCCTCTAATCTCTTCAATTTATTTTTGATATAATGCGTTTTTGACGCATTTTAACCCTTGTTTTGTAGGTTTTTATCGAGTCTTTCACTCCACTTTGAGTCATCCTAGGTCTAAAATACGGCTGGAATGGAGGATTAGAACTTACAATTAGACTTGGCGAAAAAGGAGGAAAATTGGATCTTTTTAAAGAATCAGGAGATAAGGAGCACCTGCTTCCGACCGACAGACCCGCTCCCCATAAGATCCACTTTTGGAAATATTCATTAAACCTAATTTCGCCACCTAAGGAAGCTCTAATCCTTTCCAGCCGCCGCAGGCCCTTTAAGAGGAGATGTTTTCGAGACTTTAGAGACACGACACAACAGAGAGAATGAGAACACAAGTGAGAGAGAGATTGATACTTGTTTTAGAGTTTGTAAGCTTGAAGATTGTCTTCCACGTTTTTGTTGAAATTTTTCTTAAACCTTATCTTTTCTATTTATTCAATGAAGTTTCTCATCTCACTTCCTGTTGTTCAATCTGATATGTGCGAGTAATCACCTTAGTTAGATTGAGGGTTCGATGGGATTAGAGATCCATGAACTAAGCATAGATAGGTTTTGAAACTCATTCGATATCTCCATCTATTGTCGATCGTATTGCCTAGACTAGATTGAACACCTAACCTTTGATTTTAGGTTGAATTTACTCATCAAAAGTGTTGTGAATTGCTTGAATTGACATAGATGGGCGAATTGTCCTTAGCCAACGAAAGTTGAAGTTAAGACAACTCGTGAACAAATCGATCCTATACTTTTAATGCTCATCATTCTTTGTAGCCTCAAATGACAGTTTAGGGTGTTAGATTGATTGATGAAGTAGTTGATACCACGACAATGGATCCCCTTAATTTTATAGTTGAGTTTTAGATTGGTTCTTACTTGATAACCTGAATAATTGCTTGGTTCTAGATGTTCTAATCCCTGAGATACTATCCCTTGATCTAACGCCTTTTCCATTAATTGTTTACACCAAATTTACATTTACTTGCTTGATAAATCGTGACACTTAAACCATTATTGAATCGCTTAGCTGAACTTGTATCCCATAGGATTAGAGTGGATTGCTGGTCCCTTGAACGAACCTAACATATTCTACATTGAATTAGTGATTCTAGGTTTGAATTTATAAACCGGGCAAAAGTCCTTTCATCAAATTGGCACCGTTGCGATGGGGACTAACTCGATACCTCTAATTTTCATATACGATTTTAGACTAAGTACTAAAGTCGTTCTTTTGTTTCTCTTGCATGTGTTTCAGGTGTATGAACTCAAGGACAATAAGGAGAAATCTTCAAACTCCCCTCGTCACTTTGAGCAACCCTTAACTTGCAAGACTAGAACGAACCAACAGACGTACAATGCCTAATCTCGTCAACATGGGCAGACAAGGTGAAGAAGGTATGACGGCTGAGCTGCTACGGTTGCAAGAGCAGATGGCTCATATGCAGCAGCAACATGCCCGCGAACAATAGCAGCAGCGCGCTCATGAGCAGCAGCGTGCCATTGGGGATATGGACAATCCCCATGCTTTCTACCAGAATCGAGCTACTATTGTTCCACCGGCTGTTGAAAGGCAGGATTATGAGATCAAACCTCAGATGATATCGCTGGTTAAGCAGCACTTATTCCACGGACTGCCTGCAGAAATTCCGATGGACCATATAGAAAACTTCGAGGAGATCTACTCCACGACGAGTTCTAATGGGATGAACCCGGATTTCTTGAAGTGCAAGCTTTTTCCCTTCTCACTCGCGGACAAAGCTTCACGTTGGCTCAATTCGGCTCAATTCTCTACCAGCTGGATCCATCACGACCTGGACACAATGTAGAGCCGCGTTTTTGGACCACTTCTATACCAAATCCAAAACCGCGAGTCTAAGGAACAAGATCTCCTCTTTCCAGCAACATTCAGGAGAGTCCTTCTATGAGGCATGGGAAAGGTTCAAGGAGTACAAAAGAGAGTGTCCACACCATGGGTTCACTGATGAAAATTTGCTGGGTATTTTCTACGATGCTGGTGATTGGGACTATAGGAATGCGCTTAATGCTGCAAGCAATGGCGACTTCATGACTAAGACCCGAGAGGGTGCGTATAAGCTTATAGAGAACTTAGCTATAAGTTTAGCAACAAATCGCAGGAGTATGATAGGACTGCGAAATCTAGTGGAATGGATTCCCAAAAGATTGATGACCTTACGGCTAAAGTCAACTTGTTACTCAAAGCGAACCAAAGGATGGTTCACTTTGCAGATGAGAATGGTGAACCACTCGCTGAGGAAGGAGACAGTGATCAGCAGGAGGTAAGCTACGTGAATGGCCAATGGTTTGTGCAAAACCGTGGGTTCAACCAGAATTATAGGAGCCACCCGAATTTCTCCTATAGGAGTACGAACGTTGAGAACCCACATGACTAGGTTTATCCGCAGCAAACCGGCCCCCAGAAACCGAAACCTCAGGATCAAGGTTTCCAGAAAACTTTCCCCCAAGGTTTCCAAGGCAAGACGTTCGTCGCTTTTCAAGGTCAGAAACCGCAGTTTTCTAACTTTCAAGCTCCTGCGAGCTCTAGGAGTACTTCTCAAGATGAGTTGAAGGGAATGATGCAGCAGCTAATGGCTAATTAACAGAAGTCTGCTACTGAGATCAACACAAAAGTAGATGCTATGTATTCGGATCTTAATGGTTTGCTTGACGCAATTTGCAACCACGTGAAGAAGCTCGACACTCAGGTTGCTCAGACGGCTGATGCAATCAAGAGGCCACAAGGAGTTGCCTGGTAAAACGGATGCAAACCCCAGAGAGTTTGTAAATGCAATAGAATTGAGGAGTGGAAGAGTTCTGCCACCAGTCGTAAGGACAGAAGCTGAAATTTTCCCAGAAAGAGCACCTACTCCAGCGGAAGGAGCATCCGCTCAGGAAGAAGGAGTACCTACTCCTAAAACAGAAAAGAATGAAGAAGTTGTTAGACCAATTTCTAAGGTAATATGGTCGAATGAGATTGTTGATAAACCACCAGTCCCATACCCAGTACCTCCCAAGAAATCGCACAAGGATTAAGAGGAGGCAAAGTGTAAGGAGGTGCTGCAAGATTTGACAGTTAAGTTAATGCTGGCAGACGCGATTCAGATGATGCCATCTATGAAGAAGTACGTAAAGGGTTTGGTTACTGGAAAGATTTCTTCAGAGCAGAGCGCCATGATGATTTCTAAGAATTGTAGTGGTGTGCTACAAAACAAGGTAATTAAAAAGCAAGAGGACCCAGGGAAGTTTGTTTTATCTGTGGAAATTGGTCCTGTGCGATTTGCTTGCTCTTTTTGCGATTTAGGTTCCAGCCTGAACCTCATGCCCTATTCGGTCGCAAGGAAGCTTGGGTACACGAAATTTAAACCAACACGGATTTCGTTGGTGTTTGCTGACAGATCGATAAAGTTACGTGTGGGAATTTTGGAAGATTTGCATGTCAGGATTGGAAACACTTTGATTCCATCGGATTTTGTAGTGCTAGAACTTGATGATGAACCGAAGGATCCCTTGATTTTGGGACGTCTTTTCTTGTGCACAGCTGGTGCAATTATAGATCTAAGGAATGGAACAATCGGTCTCTACCTGGGAGACATTATTATAGAGTTTGAGATGGATCGGATGCTGAAAAAACCGACCATTGATGGGCAGACCTTTACCATTGAGGATAATGTCAAAATCTCTGAGGGGGAGATTGAGGAGATTCTTGCCGATGATCCATTGGATGTTGCGTTGACAAAAGCTAAGGGTGAACATGGGTATTTGAGTGAAGATACTGTTGGGTTCGCAAGGATGTTGGATTCTGGGCAGATGGAGAAATCAACAGAATTTTTGAGACTTGAAATAGAAAGAGCGCACGGAGCACCTGCTCCCGCTCATGGAAACTCTGTTGACAGTCCTTGGAGCGAGCTGAAAGCTCCAAAGTTAGAGCTCAAAACTCTACCAGCCAGGCTAAAGTACGTATTTCTAGGCCCTAACTCTACATACCCTGTTATAATTAATGCTGATTTGAATAATGTAGAAATCGCCTTACTTTTATGCGAACTTAGGAAGTACAAAAAGGCTTTAGGTTATTCGCTAGATAACATCCCTGGAATTTCACCTGATTTATGCATGCATAGGATACATTTAGAGAATGAATCTAGAACTTCTGTAGAGCACCAAAGGAGGCTGAATCCGAATTTAAAAGATGTGGTTAAGAAAGAAATAATGAAACTCTTAGAAGTTGGCGTTATTTATGCGGTCTCTGATAGTAATTGGGCCAGTCCTGTTCATGTAGTGCCTAAAAAGGGCGAAATCACTGTGATCGCCAATGATAGGAATGAATTGATACCCACTAGAACTGTCACAGGACATAGGATGTGCATCGATTATAGAAAGTTAAATGCAGCGACTAGGAAGGATCATTTTCCCTTACTATTCATTGATCAAATGCTCAAAAGATTAGCTAACCACCCTTACTACTGCTGTTTAGATGGTTATTCAGATTTCTTTCAGATTTCTATTCACTCGGATGATTAGGAAAATATGTTCTTCACGTGTCCCTATGGCACTTTTGCATACCGCAGAATGCCATTGGATTATGCAATGCCCCTGTGACTTTTCAAAGGTGCATGATGTCTATTTTTACTGATTTTATTGAGGACATAATGGAAGTTTTCATGGACGATTCTCCGTCTATGGAAGCTCTTTTCCGTGTGTTTGTCAAATCTATGCAGGGTGTTACAACGTTGTGAAGAGATCTAGTGTTAAACTGGGAGAAATGTCATTTCATGGTTAGGGATGGTATAGTTTTGGGTCATCGCATATCCGAGAACGGTATAGAGGTTGACCGAGCAAAGGTTGAGGTGATGATGAGTTTTCAACTGCCGGATTTAGTTAGAAGAATACGGAGTTTTCTAGGTCACGCTGGGTTTTACAGACGGTTCATTAAGGATTTTTTAAAGATAGCGAGACCGCTCACCCAGCTCTTGTGTAAGGAGACAAAGTTTGAGTTCAATGGAGCTTGCCTTGAGGCTTTTCACACTATAAAAGGAGCATTGGTGAGTGCACCCATTGTTCAACCACCGGACTGGGATCTACCGTTTGAAGTAATGACAGATGCTAGTGATTACGCTGTGGGAGCAGTTTTGGGGCAAAGGAAAGATTAAAAGCTCCACGTGATCTATTACGCTAGCCGCACTTTAGATGAGGCTCAATTTAAATACGCTACAACTGAGAAGGAGCTGCTGGCAGTAGTCTTTGCCTTTGAGAAATTTAGATCGTATCTTGTCGGTTCTAAAGTGATTGTGCATACGGACCACGCGGCTTTGAAATACTTGCTCACCAAGAAGGATGCGAAACCGAGACTCTTTAGATGGATTCTTTTGCTCCAGGAGTTTGATCTACAGATCGTTGACAAGAAGGGGACTGAGAACGGAGTGGCTGATCATCTATCCCGCATGAAAGTTGATGATACAGTGCCCCTTGATGACGCACTCCCGGACGAACATGTGTATTCAATTGGAATCTATGTTCTAGAGCACCCAGTCTAGACCGGAGCACTTGCTCCAATAGAGGGAGCACCTGCTCCAATAGAGGAGGTTTGTGCTGTTGTTTCTTAGACGAGTAATCCGAGTTTTCTGTGGTTTGGGGAGATAGCGAACTACCTTGCTGCTAAGCAAGAACTGTCCGACTTTGTGGGAGATAGAAAAAGAAAGTTCTTGCGAGACATAAGAAGATACTTTTGGGACAAGCCATAACTTTACAAGCAGTGCTCGGATGGTATTTTTAGGAGGTGTGTTCCTGATGAAGAGATTCCAGGAATCTTATTCCACTGCCATAGTTCGAGTTATGCTGGGCACTTCGCGACCTTCAAGATAATATCCAAGGCACTACAAGCTGGGTATAGGTGGCCAACGATGTTTCGGGACGCACATGCTTTTATCTCAAGGTGTGATACATGTCAGAGGCAAGGAAACATCTCGCGCCTGAATGAGATGCCTCAGCACTTCATCCTGGAAGTTGAAGTGTTTGACGTGTGGAGAATAGACTTTATGGGACCGTTTCCATCCTCCTATGGAAACAAGTACATCTTAGTGGTCGTTGATTACGTGT
Source organism: Arabis hirsuta (assembly GCA_964056655.1). Classification (NCBI taxonomy): domain Eukaryota; kingdom Viridiplantae; phylum Streptophyta; class Magnoliopsida; order Brassicales; family Brassicaceae; genus Arabis; species Arabis hirsuta. Next base: position 39,547,576 of record OZ053298.1, on the reverse strand, counting down.
CCAAATGGGTTGAGGCCATTGCTTCCCCAACAAACGATGCCGCTGTAGTCTTAAAGATGTTCAAGACCATAATATTCCCCAGGTTTGGAGTATCGCGAGTGGTGATTAGCGATGGAGGGACTCATTTCATCAATAAGGTTTTCGAGAACCTTTTAAGGAAAAATGTTGTAAAGCATAAGGTTGCGACGCCATATCACCTGCAGACTAGTGGCCAAGTTGAGGTTAACAACAGGCAAATCAAGAGTATCCTACAAAAGACCGTAGGTACCACCAGGAAAGACTGGGCGGCCAAGTTGGATAATGTGGTGTGGGCTTACCGAACCGCCTACAAAACATCATTGGGGACAACGCCCTTTCACTTGGTATATGGGAAATCATGTCATCTACCTGTAGAGCTAGAGTACAAGGCGGCCTACACAGTTAAACTAATGAACTACGACATCAAACCCGCCTTGAAAAGGCGATCCATGCAACTTAATGAATTGGAGGAAATTAGGCACCTGGCCTATGAGAGTTCGAAGATATACAAAAAGAGAACCAAGATGTATCACGACAAGAGGATTCTCACCCGAGACTTCCAACCAAACGACCTGATACTTCTCTTTAATTCTCGTCTTAAACTTTTTCCTAAAAAGTTGCAATCTAGGTGGTCCGGCCCCTTCCTCATCAAGGAGGTTAGATCTTATGGCGCCGTGGTGTTGCTGGACGCCAAAGGCAAGGAGTTCATGGTTAACGGTCAGAGGCTTAAGTCCTACCTCACCGAAACCAACCAAGCCGAAGGTGGAGTCATCCCCTTAGACGATGCACCAAAAGCCTAAATGGCTAATCAAGTCGAGCTAAAGACTTTAACTAAGCGCATGGTGGGAGGCAACCCACCGGTACGTTTTCTAACTATTTCAATTTAATTTCTTTTATTACTAACTTTGGATTTTAAATTTGAGTTTTCAGGTTTTTGAAAAAAAAAAAACTTTGTTTGTGGGGTATACATGGCAGATCGATCGATCTTTTCAGCTAGATCGATCGATCCATGATGATGCGATCAAAAGCCATTCCAGCGGTCAACCTCAGAATCGATTTGCACGTCGATCCAATTCCCACAAGGAGCACCTGCTCCCCAGTACAGAGCACCTGCTCTCCAGGGTAACAATTCAAATTTCGAATTTAAGCCCACCAAGAGGTTAGCCCAATAAAAGAGAGTGATGGGCCCGAGAAATAAAAGAGATTTTTCCAATTTAATATGGAAATATCTGATATATTGGAACCCACCAAAACACCATAATTTCTCGCGCCTCTCTCTCCTTTTTCCTTCCTCCTTTTCCGATTTTCTTTTCTCCATTAAAACGGTTTGCAAGGTTCTTCTTCAAAGCACAACTACTTGAGATCTTAACCAATCTAAGCAATTTAAGGCTCGATTTCACTCAATTTTTCACCCTCTAGCCGAATCTTCAACTCGTTTCTCAAGACAATCAAGGAAACACCTCAAAAACCCCCTTTTCAGTCCACTGTTTTGAGTAACAAGGTGAATTTTGAGGTCGATTTGATTTGATTTGTCATGCCGCGATTAGTTGGATGAACTCTAAGCTTGCTTATGAATGATTTCGATGCCATAGAGTTGTGCAATTTGACTTGAAATTTTGCTTGAAGTAAAAACCTAATTTTGGATGAGAAATTGGAATTTAGGGGAATAGGGATGCGAATTGATTTATGATTCTTTGCTTTGGGATGTTTAGAGCGGTCGGATTTATCTGTTCAAATGCAAACATATAGAATTTTGATTTGAGGAAAAACAGGAGATTTCTCCCTTTGCATAATTTTGTGTTTGTGTGGATCTTTAGATGCCGATTTATACTGGATAGTTGTGGTTGTTGTTGTCATTGCAGGATTACAGGACCAAGGACATCTTTTGGTAAGCCACCACGATCCTCAAAAGGGAAAGGAGAGTCCTCCTCTTCTCGTATCGCGTTCAACCCATGGCCACGTGATGAGGGCAGCCGGTTCACTTTGCCCGACTCTCGCCTCCCCGTGATTTCAGATGACGGATGGAACCAGTCAGATGCGTACTATTACAACAACTGGTTGGATATTGCCATTGAGCCGACCCGTTTCCTATGTGGAACAACGTTGAAGGATTTGGGGCTGTTTCACGATGTAGGCTGCATACTCGTCGCCACACAGTTGTCCGACATGGCCACACAGCCGGATCGAGTCTATCCTGACTTGGTTAGGCAATGCCTCACCTACGCGAAGCTGGTATACGCCAACCCACATAAGTCGGTTGCCTCGGACGGAGTACTCTCTTTCTTTGCTGGAGAGAAGAAGCACTTTATCATGATCATGGATCTCTATCATCTGTACGGTTTTGACTTCGAGGAGCAGAACGTGGCCCTCCCCGGCCGACTCCCTATTGCAAATGCATTCTGGAACTTCATCGCCAATAGGGACTACTTCTCCCGATCTACTGCACTGTCCACCATTCGGAACCCCGCTCTAAGGATTGGAGCTAAGGCAATCAGCACCATCCTGTTTGCCAAGGATGATGCAACCAAGGTAAGAGCAGATGAGTTGATACTACTCTACAACGCAGTGAGGGACACCATTGGAAGCGAAGCGGGGTTGAGTTGTGACATTGATATGGATGTCAACATGGGAGCGTTGTTCGCATGGGTTATTGCGGATAAAAGGAGGAAGGTCGCTAAGGGAAAGGCTGTCGCACATACGGAGCGGATCGGAAGTCTTCTGACCAGGCTGTTCATACATTTGGGGCTGGACCTTGATACCTACACCTGCAATCCGGAGACAGAATTTATGGACATAGCTTTTCTCATTCACTGCAACCACTTACCGTTTCACATCACGAGATAGGAGTGTTCTGTTTTACAGCTTACCGCAGCCATCCCTGACAGAGTTGGAGGTCACAGCAAACATCAGTTTCACGCCTAGAATAGAGTATCTTTGCTCTGCTGCAGGAGCACCTGCCAGGAGCACCCTGACACCCAGAAGGAGCACCTCGGCTATCAGACCTGCACGTGCTCCCGCTGCTGACGTTCATCTGAGCACTGAGGAGATTGAAGATCAGGTGGAGGAGACAGCAGGGACGCAGCAGTTCAAGGCCCACTACCGAAGGCCTTACTGGAGTGAGTACGTGCTTGGTGACATAGCCGCTAACCCCGAGGAAGCCGACTACCATCGCTGGATGGTGGATTCTACAAAGAAGAATAACAGCTTACTTCGCCGGGTTTTGCACATGTTGCAAAAGGGATGCAGTGGATCACAGGCTACAGAGACTATGCCTTCTACGGCACCTGCCCAGCCACCTCCTGCTCGCCCTTCCACATCAGCCCGTCCATCTACCTCCGCCGGACCATCAACACGCTCCTCCAAATGCAAGAAGCTGATCACCGACGATGCAGAGGACTCCGACAACACCGCCAGCGATTAGACATTGTTGTTCTATCCGACTTCAGTATTTCTATGAACAATTTTCTTTTATGCTTTTCCATATGATTTTATTTCTTTCCATTCTCTCTTCTCTTATTCTCACACCGAGACAGTGTGAAGTAAGTCTGGGGGGAGTTGCTACTAATCTTGTTTATTTTGGTTGTTTTCTATTTTCTTATGTCCGGGTTGAGTCAGTTTTTCTTTTGATTTATTGAGTCAAGACTTTGTAGGGAATTAGGACTTTATCTTATGATGATATTTGAACTATCTATGTTTAATTTTCTCTCTAGTGACCATTTCTACAGAGCATGGATACAAGGAATAGCTGGAACACATCAATACACTATCTTCCAGGTTTTATATTGACCGAAAATCCTTCTCGCTATTGGCACTAGATTAGGGAAACGAACCATATTCAAAACTCCTTTTTCTTTTTATCACTCTTGTTGTTCCAGAATAGCTAGCTCATTTTTAGTTAGTATCCTTCTTAACCCTAACCTCTTTTCGAGCCCCTTGCATTCTTGTTACTTCATTGTCATATGTGCAGCATATGCGCAAAAAGGCCGGAGAAAATTGGGTCAACACTGCATTTAAATCACTCTTTCTGAAAAACAAGAGCACCTACTCCCGCAATAGAGCACCTGCTCCTATTTCCAGAAGATGGTTTTACAACGAGGTATAACAAATATCCACGAAGGAGGAATGGCATTGATGAGCTCCACTTGGGTATGTACAACAACTCTGATAATTTCATGTTTGAGAGACATATACTTGTAATCAAAACCCTTTTCATCATGTCTTATCTCAAAAAAAAAAAAAATGATGAAGAGTGGTAAATCTGTAAAATTGGAAATGTCTTTCTGCACAGCGAGTATACCCAAGGTGGATGATGGCTAAATGAGATGTTAGAGAGATTTGAAGAAGAAAGAGTGGTTAGAAGAATGTGATATATCAACGAACCTATTCTCTCTTGCAATTTTGTGCGATATCCTGCATCCTCTACGAAACATCCGGTAACCCTTAAACACTTTAAACACATTTAACTCCACCTCTAAATGGCCTTAACCCTTTAGTGTCGTCTACCCTAAATGGTGCCTTTAGCGAGACCCTCATGCAACTTTGAATGCGTTGAGTTTGTGTTTGGGAGTTGAGACTTGGTTGAGAAATGTGTTGAGGAGTTTTGGTAAAGCTTTGTTACTTGTAATCTGGATTATGTGGTCTGCAGATTGAACGTTTTAAACTCGGTTCACCAAAGATGAGAGAGTTCCCGCGTTTTCAAACCTTTCTCCTTCACTTGGTCTTGAATTTGTTTGAGGACAAACAAAGATCTAAGTCTCGGGGAATTGATATAATACGTTTTTGGTGCATTCTAACTCTTGTTTTGTAGGTTTTTATCGAGTTTTTCACTCCACTTTGAGTCATTCTAGATCTAAAATACGGCTGGAATGGAGGATTGGAACTTACAATTGGACTTGGCGAAAAAGGAGGAAAATTGGATCTTTTTGAAGATTCAAGAGATAAGGAGCACCTGCTCCAGATCGACTGACCCGCTCCCCAGAAGATCCACTTTTGAAAATATTCATTAAACCTAATTTTGCCACCTAAGGAAGCCCTAATCCTTTCCAGCCACCGCAGGCCCTTTAAGAGGAGATGTTTTCGAGACTTTAGAGACACGACACAACAGAGAGAACGAGAACACGAGTGAGAGAGAGATTGATACTTGTTTTAGAGTTTGTAAGATTGAAGATTGTCTTCCACATTTTTGTTGAAGTTTTTCTAAACCCTTATCTTTTCTATTTATTCAATGAAGTTTCTTATCTCACTTCCTGTTGTTGTTCAATCTGATATGTGCGAGTAATCACCTTAGTTAGGTTGAGGGTTTGATGGGATTAGAGATCTATGAACTAAGCATAGATAGGTTTTGAAACTCATTCGATATCTCCATCTATTGTCGATCGTATTGCCTAGACTGAATTTATCACCTAACCTTTGATTTTAGGCTGAATTTACTCATCAAAAGTGTTGTGAATTACTTGAATTGACATAGATAGGCGAGTTGTCCTTAGCCAACGAAAGTTGAAGTTAAGGCAACTCGTGAAAAGAACGATCCTATACTTTTAATGCTCATCATTCTTTGTAGCCTCAAACGACAGTTTAGGGTTTTAGATTGATTGATGAAGTAGTTGATACCACGACAGTGGATCCCCTTAATTTTATGGTTGAGTTCTAGATGGGTTCCTACTTGATAACCTGAATAATTGCTTGGTTCTAGATGTTCTAATCCCTGAGATACTATCTCTTGATCTAACGCTTTTTCCATTAATTGTTTACACCGAATTTACATTTACTTGCTTGATAAATCGTGACACTTAAACCATTATTGAATCGCTTAGCTGAACTTGTATCCCATAGGATTAGATTGTATTACTGGTCCCTTGAACAAACCTAACCTATTCTACATTGAATTAGTGATTCTAGGTTTGAATTTATAAACCGGACAAAAGTCCTTTCATCAATTTTCAAACCAAAAGACAGATTTATCGTAAAAAAGTTTTTTTGTCTGAATATTACATTCATTCAAAACAATTTTTTTGTTCAACTCAAATTTAGATTGAAATAAAATCACAACTTACTAAACTAGTCTTCATCTGATAAAAATACTAGGTGCTAACAATATATATGTCACAAACACACGAAATTCATTATTAAAAAAACATACTGTATACAGAAACTATTAGGACAATACATCTCATTTCTGAACATATGAAACATATTCACACAAGATCAAATTCAAGCACACCAAAAAAAACACTGAACATATGAAACATATTCCACAACATCAAACTCAAGCACAACAATAAACAGAGAAACATAATTCCATCAATCTGAATAATTATAATAGGATTCGCCATAAGTGGGTTCACGCTCTGCCACATTCGAGGCTGTTGTCTTTCGTTATAGATAATGCAGCTTACAGTCATATGGAAGTGCATAGAAGATGCCTCGTGAAACCACGTCCTTTGCAAGGAGTTCTATGGACCCCCAGTAAAAGGGGCTCTTTAAAACCATCCTCTTAACCTCCCCAACTCGTTTAACGACAATGGCCATTTGATCTTCAATCGAAGGTTGGGATCTATAACTTTGATTACTTACATCAGTCACTGAGCTAGACTTAGATGCCATGTATGATACAAAAATCTGCATATTTATCAAAATCGAAAGATGTTAAGATGCTTGTTGAATGTGTCTGAAACATTGAGACAAATAGATGTACAAATTGTTCCAGAGACAATAACTTAAATCTCAAACAAACATACTGTTGGGGTCGGATTTCACCCGCTCAACGTTGAAGTCCAAAATTATGCACGCGCGGCGCGTAGACGCGCTATCGCATTAACGTACAATATTATTATGTGATTCTCCTAAGTCATATCCTAACAAGAAGATGAAACAACTCTCCTTTCATAAGTCTTCTCCATCGAAGAAGGGAGCCTTCTGAGTCCTCTCTACTCGCAGCAGAAATCATGAATGCAGTGCCAGAGAAGTTACAATGCCGGTGAGGTCACAGCGCCAGCAATGTCTCAGCGCCAGAGATGTCACTCTGCCAGCAATGTCGCGCTGCCAGCATGACATTGGCTACTAAAGGCCTGCCACAATAACGACAAAGGCCAGAAGGTTCCCTACGCTAAAAGCCCAGTTCAGTTACGAAGTCCACTTCAGCACAACCGACATAAAGAAAAGGGAATCCGCGAAGACTTAGGAAAATTAGCATTATCTTGTATGGAAAGGCCTAGCCAACTGAGGGGGTTATATATATCAATGTACAAACTCTTGTAAGGGTATCCGCAACTTTATTCACAAAAGCGTACACAGCAATAACAAACGTTTCTCTTTGCTTATCGTTTTCTTTCGTAGCTTAATCTCTGCTTCCTCTCGAAACCCCTTACACATCTAATTGTGCTAGTATTGGCTCCCACAATTTGGCGCCGTCTAAGGGGACCTAGAGAATATCTCACAAAAAAAAGCTACGTTACATACAAGATCTGAGAGGATGAGCGGCGAAGAGGGTAGATCAAGCGGTAGCAGCGAGGAGTCCTCGTCCCACAACAACAACCAAGAGAGGGAGAGCTCCGTCGAAACCCCCGCTACCAACGTTGTTGCTAACCCAGGAGACATGGCCGAGGTCAAACAGATGCTGCAAACGCTCCTCAAGGAATCCAACGAGCAGAAAAAGTTCAACAAAGCAACTACTAACGATCTGAAAGCTCTTTCACGAAGAAAGCTCGAAAGACCCGACACCACAAGATTCAAGGGTCGCTTCGACCCGCATTGCCTCAACTTTTTGACACCTCGAACTGCCTGAAGAGATCAAGGCGACTTGCCGCCACTACCGCCACAATGAGAATCTGACAGAACTCCCGAACGCTTTGTGGAGATCTTGGACGAGGACCAACCAGCTCCTCGAAGACGCACACGGACAGACAATGCAACTGGTGCACCACGAGAAACATGCACATCGCACAGTCGGAGTGCGTTGTCGTATTCCCCGACGGAGGCCATGCAAGACACTTCGGGGTACGATGACTACCCCGACGCCAACGATGAAGGCAGACCCTCCGTAGTAGATCTATACAAAAGGGAGCAGGAGCGTAGGGCGCTTCAATGGTCACAAAACGGGGAGATCGCCGAGATAAAAGCTCAGATGGAGCGGGTTGTCTCCGACTTGAAGACTACCCAATCGCAGATTTACCGCAGCATGGGGAAGGCCCCTGGAATCCCCTATGTGCTCGAGAAGGCATGGAACACACCCTTCGCCGAGCGGATCGCAAAGACTAAAAGCTCCGATTCTGGAAGAATCAAGTTACCAATCTACAAAGCAACCACAGACCCTACAGACCATTTGATGGAGTTCGAAGTGACTCTAGGGAGGGCAAACTTCATAGAAGCCAAAAAAGACATCGGCTACTGTAAGCTGTTTGTGGAAAGCCTCAAAGGGCATGCCCTCCAATGGTTCTACAAGCTGGACAAGAATTCAGTTCACACCTTTCACCAACTCTCAGAGATGTTTGTGCAGCATTACAACATCTTTACGGAACAAAAGATTTATGACGCTGAATTATGGATAAATCGACAAGGCGAGAATGAAAGTCTATGGTCTTTCATGACCATGTTCAAGCACACGCTGTCAAAGCTGGACGGAATTAGCAACACGTCCACGCTAGAAGCTTTGAGGGAAGCGCTCTTATGCCCGTCTCTGTTCTAGCATGAATTAACTATCAACCCGCCAACAACCATTCAGGATGCTCTCCACCGCGCTGCAGACTTTGCTCAAAGTGAAGAGGAGGTCCATGCTAAAAAAGGCGGAAAAACTAAACACGCAAGCAAACCCGCTCAGGCCGCGAACCCTGTTACGCCAAAGAAATGCAATCATGATTTCATCCAGTATGAAGGGGGATCCGCAGGAGCTCACAATTACCAAGTGGAATCATCGGGTTACGGCTGAGGTCGAGGCCACGGGTGAGGCCGCGACAGAGAAACTATACCTAGATTAGGGACCAAAAGGAGTACGACGAGAAGCTGTACTGCGAGTTCCACAAAGTAAGCGGACATTCGACTGCAAAATACCGCGAACTAGGACGGCAGGTGATAGCTAAACTGACTGGTGGCACCTTGAAGGGCGACGTCGGCCTGTCTAATTTCAAGCTAGAAGAGGTGAAAGCTCCTGCTAACACCGAACCACAGGCGGAGAACCCTAGGCGCCAACGCCGCGGTGACAATCCAGAAAACAGGGACCCGCATGTTACCATCTACGTGATAATGGGGGAATCACAATACTGTGCTGACAACATTCCTGCAATCAAAGCATACCAGCGACTCACCGAGGTCTGTGTTAACATATCTGCATCCGCAAAACCTAAACTTTCTGGCGCCCCATCACCTTCGACGAGCAAGACGTTAAGGGTCTCGACCATCCACACAACGACCCTTTGGTGATCAACCTGACTGTCTATAACTTCAATGTTGCTCGCGTTCTCATTGATACCGAAAGCTCAGTGGATGTCATCTTCAAGGATACGCTGGAACGAATGAAGATTGACCTGTCTACGATCATAGGACAGTCCAAACCCGTAACAAGCTTCTCTGGAGAAACAACCATGACTATGGGACAGTTCACCTACCCGTCCAAGCTGGCAACATTAAAATGATGGTTGACTTCACAGTATCCGATCATCCCGCGATCTACAACATAATCATGGGAACTCCCTAGCTCAATCAGATGCGAGTTGTGCCTTTAACATGCCACTTATGTCATAAATTTCTGACGAGTCTCGGTGTAAAAACAATATGGACAACCAGAAGGATTCTCGTATGTGCTTCATGGCCGAGCACAAGCTACACAATCTTGAAGGCAAGAAGGACGACCTAACACCTCAAGGACCACAAAAGAGAACAAGAACCAGCCTTGAGTAGGTAAAAGACCTGACCGATCTCTTATAGCAATTACAGATCGCAGATGGCCACATGGACGAAGAGTGACCTACCTGCGAGCCTGTAGTTTCCGTGTATCAACGAGCAGCACCCAGAAAGATGTGTCAAAATTGGAGCTGCACTTGACGAAGAGCTTAAGAAGGACTTGGTGGCTTTTCTCTAGAAGAACGTCAATACCTTTACCTGGGCCGCAGAAGACATGCCTGGGATACATATCAAGGTTGCCAGCCATGAACTCAATGTTGATCCAACATTCAAACCCGTGAAGCAAAAGAGGAGGAAGCTGGGTCCTGAGCAAGCAAAGGCCGTAAACAACGAAGTCGAAAGACTTCTACGAGTTGGATCGATCATCGAAGTCAAGTACCCTGACTGGCTCGCTAACCCAGTCGTGGTAAGGAAGAAAAATGGAAAGTGGCGCGTTTGCGCGAACTTCACAGATCTGAATAAAGCATATCCGAAAGACAGCTTCCCTCTACCCCATATCGATCGCTTAGTAGAAGCAAAGGCGGGAAACAAGCTTTTGACCTTCATGGATGTCTTCTCCGGCTACAACCAGATTTTGATGCATCCCAATGATTGCGAGAAGACATCATTCATCATAGACCGTGGGATCTACTGCTACAAGGTAATGTTCTTCGGCCTGAAGAATGCTAGTGCAACATATCAAAGGCTAGTGAAGAAGATGTTCTAAGATCAGCTGGGGAAGACCACGGAGGTCTATATCGATGATATGCTAGTAAAATCCCTTGAGGAGAAATATCACATCTCTCACCTGGAAGAATGCTTCAGCCAACTCAATCTCCACAACATGAAGCTGAATCCAACGAAGTGCAGATTCGCGGTGACTTCAAGAGAATTCCTTGGATATTAGTTACCCGTCGGGGAATCAAAGCTAATCCAAAACAGATCAATGCGCTGATCCAGATGGCATCGCCAAAGAATAAGCGCGAAGTACAGAAGCTTACTGAGAGAGTGGCCGCGCTCAATCAGTTTATCTCACGTTCCACTGACAAGTGCCTCCCTGTTTATAACACGTTGCGAGGGAACAAACAGTTCGAGTGGACAGAGAAGTGTGAAAATGCTTTCCAGCAGGTCAAGGAGTACATGGCGACAACGCCCATCCTCGCTATGCTAGTGACTTGAGAACCTCTCTTCCTCTATATCGCTGTTTCTGAAACAGCTGTCAGCACCGTGCTTGTCCGTGAAGAACAAGGCGAACTGAAATCTATCTTTTACGTCAGCAAAACTCCTACGGACGCTGAGACAAGATATCCTCAACTGGAAAAGCTAGCACTATCCATTCTCACGGCATCACGAAAGCTAAGGCCTTACTTCCAATCTCACTCTATTGTTATCCTTAGCGCCTTCCCGCTCCGTTCAGTTTTATACAGCCCGAGTCAATCTGGCAGGTTGGCTAAGTGGGCCATAGAACTCAGCGAATATGATATTGGCAGACTTCCTCACCGAACTCCTAGAGGATAGAGACCCGAAGAAAGTACAGCCTGGGATTTGGGAACCATACGTCGACGGTTTGTCTTCCAAAAATAGGTCTGGAGTAGGCATACGTTTAGCCTCACCAACAAGCAAGATTTTTGAACAATCATTTCATCTCGGCTTCAAAGCTTCTAACAACAAAGTAGAATATGAGGCTATTATCGCTGGCATGCGACTCGCTCAAGGATTTCGCATCGAGCACATCCGCGCATTCTGCGATTCACAGCTGGTTACTAACCAGTGAGTATGCGACGAAAGACGATCGTATGGAAGCTTATTTGAACATAGTGAAGGATCTTGCCTCGACATTCAAGGAGTTTACACTAACACGAATTCCCCGACGGGGAAATGTTGACGTCGATGGATTAGCCAACCTTGCCTCTGCTTTGGCTCTCATAGGCGATCCAGCCTTGAGGCGGGTTATTCCCGTCGAGTTCATCGAGTTCCCTAGCATACAAAAAGATGCGGTACTCGCTATCTCTACGTGATCTTAAGTCGCTAAACGGGCAAGCGCCATTGCTGAATCACTTGCAACAGGCACCAAAAACGTTGAGATGGCAGAAGCTACTAAAGACGCAGAGCCTGTGCACCCGCCAGTGACAGTTGCCCCCGAGGTCTCCGCCATCGAGGTCTCCACCATCGAAGTCTCTGCCGCCAAAGTCTCCGCCACTGAAGTCTCTGTCGCCGAAGTCTCCGCTGTCGGCGGCTCATGTCAGCACAAAGCAGTTTTGCCAGAAAACCTCCCAATTGGTCCTAATAGACGAAGATGTTGGAGAACCCAAGTACGGCTGCGACAAGAGGTGGATAGACCAAATATGTGAATACATAGCCGATGGGAAACTGCCAAGTAACAAGTGGGCAGCTCGCAAGTTGCAGAAGCAAGCTGCTCGATATGTCTTACTGGACGGTAAGGTCTTCAGAGGGGGATTCTTTTTCCCTATGCTCACCTGCGTGGAGGGAGAGAAATCAAGACATGTAATGGAGGAGATCCATAGCGGGTCTTACGGTAATCATTCGGGAGGCAAAGCTTTGGCAATCAAGATCAAGGGGAATGGTCACTTCTGGTCTACTATAGTGGGCGACTGCGTGAAGTTTTCAGCCAAGTGCGAGAAATGTCAGCGACATGCTCCAAAGATTTATCAGCCAACCGAGATGCTCTCTTCTGTCACTTCTCCCTATCCGTTCATGAGATGGGCCATGGATATCGTTGGACCATTGCATCCCTCAAAACAGAAGCGCTTTTTACTTGTTCTAAAGGACTACTTTTCGAAGTGGATGGAAGCTGAAGCTTATGCGAGTATCAAGGACACCAAAGTTGAGAGTTTTGTCTGACGAAACATCATATGTCATCATGGAATATCTTACGAAATCATTACGGATAATGGTTCCAGTTCGTCTCCGACCGGTTCGAGACCTTTTGTGCGAAGTGGAAAATTTGACTTAGCAAGTCTACGCCCCGCTACCCTCAAGGCAATGGTCAGGCGGAAACAATCAACAAGACAATTCTCGATGGTTTTAAAAAACGCTTGGATGAAAAGAAAGCTCGCTGGGCTGAGCACACCACACCACTCCCCGCTGAGCAACGGGCGAGACTCTATTCGCCCTTGTCTATGGTATCGTATGCATAATCCCATCGAAGATCCGTTCTCCCGGAGTGCGACGTCATCTCTTACTCGAAAATGAGGATCTCAATCACTCGCTGCTACTAGATGAATTGGATTTCATTAACGAAAGACGTGATAAAGCACTCATCAGGATAGCCAACTATCTAAACGCGAGCTCAAGAACTATAACTCCAAGGATCGAAAAAGACGGTTCTGCGAGGGTAACTTAGTCTTGCGTGAAGTTTTCCAAAATACAGCAGAGCGGAACTCAGGCAAGCTTGGAGCTAACTGGGAAGGGTCTTACAAAATCACTACCATCATCCGCCCAGGTGTCTACGAACTCACCACCATGGCAGGCACACCAATCCTCCATTCGTGGAACGCGAAGTACTTGAAGAATTACTATCACTAGTCCTTTTTATAGGCTTTTGTAATGAACTACGGGGCGACTTAATCCCTAAAAAAGGTACGTATGCAGCTTGTCTCCGGACGAGTTCAGTTGCCCCCTCCGAAAAAAGGGGGAGTGGGGTATGTATACTCCAATCTATGACAAATTCTCTGCTGGAAACGTCAGGCACTTGGCAAATGTCTCACCGCCTTCGTCAGCGACAGTGTCTATGAGCTATTCAAAGTTGACGCCAGCAAGTTTGTTCGGCAACCGTTGCTACTGGCCACAGCGATAATGTGTGAACTCGAACACAAGAACATCCATCATCATATCCCTAGCACGCTATATAAGTACTAATGTTCAGCATTGGGACGGATGAGCCTTACTGATCATTCGGAAACCTAGCAGCATCGTTAGTAAAAAGCAGCTGCCAATGGTTAGCCAGTCTGTAGACTGAATAATCATTCTGAAAATCCAATAACACGTTTGTAAAAGCCAAAGGTGCGTTCGCTCTCGGACAGACGTGTTCAGAGGGCGGCACCATTCCACAAGCCTAACAACAACGTTGGCAGAAGCAGAATGTAAGCATTTCAGCGACATCGCTACTTTGCAGTCATGATATAGAGCATTCTAAGGTGCGAAAAAACGTCTTGAGTGTAAACAACAACCGACTTACAAATTCATCTAAAGACTTAGTCAACAAAGCAAGTATCATTACTCTCAAAATTCCCATGACCTATCAAGGAGCAGAACGAGCTTAGCTTATAAGAAAGGCAAGAAACAAAAGCCGCATTCATTATCATCCTGCACTCGCTACAATGCAAGGTAAACATAATCATAGCATGGATACAAATCGTCCAACGCCATTACCGAAAAGTCATGGTTAAACAACATTTGAAAATCCAATGAAAGTCATAAGCAAAAAGCGTAAAATAAGCTAAGTCTAAAATGAGAAGGTCACTCATCGATCTCTTCGTCATCCTCCTTTTCGCCCTCTTCATCGTCCACCTCGTCGTCCTCGTCGTCGGCGACGCCTGCCTTGACATCATCGTCGGCAGCAGCGGAAGCATCAAGAGTCTCTAGTACCCTCCTTGCTTTGGCAACGAGATCCGTAAACACATTACAGGCATCGTAAATCGGGGTCTGTCACCGTTACAGCTCCTCGATCTCATCCTTCACAGCTGATGCCTCTAGTTACTGAAGAAGCTCGATGAATTCCAGATTCGCGTCAATCTCGGCGGGGACCAATATATCGTCCTTGGCCTTCCCATCAATCTCTGTAAGTAACTTGGAGAGCTCTCTGACTCGTCTGTCAAAGCTGCAGGTCATATCATCTCTTTCTTTAGCGATGACCCCGTCAACTCGAGTATCGTGGATATCATAAGCAAAGTTCAGTTGATTCTTCATCAAAGCTATCTCCTCCCTATCCTTGGCACGCTCAGACTTGATCTCCATCAACTTAGTATCCAACTCCTTTTTGCTCCTCTTCGCAGAGAGAGCGTCACTCTCAAGAACCTTCCGCTCGACGAGCTCATCTAGTCTACACTGCAAGGCGATTTTGGCCTCTCAAGTCTCTCTAAGTTCACTCTCCCTGGCGTGAACATCCTTATCATAATCTCCAACCAGTTGGTTCAGGTGGAGAAAAAGATGTATTAAAAAACGAAGAGCAAAGAAGATGTAATATCAAAACAAAAGAGGTTAGGTCATAAGAAAAGGGAAGAAAATCGAACCTCAGAAGCCTTGGACTTCGTTAGCGCGTAGGCTTTCCCACGAAGCAACCCGCCGGCTGGTGGGAAAACAGCTCCAAGGCTGCTGCATCATGGTTCACCGGTGCTGCCGTCTCAGCAACGACTGGAGGGGAGGTACCCACTCTCTGTCTCTTCAGGGGAGTTCCTTCGGGGACACTTCCTCTTTTGCCATTAGAGAGAAGAGCTCTCTTCCGTGACTGATCTCGTCGTCTCGCAACCTCATTAGGAGTGAGGGAGGAAGAATGAAGACGCAGAACCAATGCGACGAGTGTTCTCTGCACTGCATCCGTCGGAACCTTCGCCCGTGATGACGATGTCATCGGCGCTGCGGTCGTCGGTGCTGCGGTCGTCGGCGCCACGGTCCTCGATTCACCAACAGTCAACACTTTTGCCATCTCTGCTCTCTGGCGAGACGATAATCTTTTTTTGCCTCAGCCGAGAGTCTTTCCCGGAAAGACCGTGGTGGAAAACACTTTCTTGATCCTCTGGCAGCTAAACGATCCTAGCTAATGACCTTTCTCGGAGGCGAGAGCTCCATACATAGCAGCAACAATGCTAGCATTGATCACGGGAACACTGGCTTCACTACAAAATGACAACAATCCGAGAACTGACATGTAAGGCAAGACGTGTTTAAAACAAAACAAAAAAACATACGAAAATGAGCTAAGTGTTAGTTACCTTTTCTCTCCCATCTCGCCTTAACAAAGGCGACACAGCCAGCCTCAGCAGTTTTCTCTGAAATCTCAGCAAAGAAGAAACGATCTTCAAAGTGCTCGTCTTTGCTGGGAAACCCGTCGATGAGTCTCCGGCCCGCCACAAGAGTCTTACTGTACTTGAGCTCCTCTTTCCGACCGCGAGTCCTAAAGTCCAACAAGCAAGATAAGTGCTCAGTGCTAATCTCAACGCCATGCTCTTTACTCAGCACAAAGATGCCAATGAGATGTCTGAGGCCCCTCGGGTTAACCTGAGCAAGGGAAACATTGTTTGCCGCTAGAAAACGAAAAAGGCACCCGGGCACCGGAAACCTGAGCAAGTACTGGTCGAAATAGTTCTTGTAAAGAGTGAAGTACCCTGGAGGCGGGGCGTCGCCTCTGTCAAAGGAGTCAGGGGCGACCAATACAATCTCTTCCGGGATCCCGTACCTCCCCTGGAGAAGTCGCAGTGACTCTGCGTCTGAAAGAGACGACCCAGGAGGGTCTGGTCGAATCGCTGCCTTTCGCTTTCTCTTAATCGTCATCGCTTACTCAACCTCAACAAGTGTAGCTTTGTTGTTTCTCTCAATATTCGAAGCTCCCGAGTTGAACAAAGAGGAAGAAGGTGAAGATAGCGATACATCAGCAGCACCAGGCTGAAGCATTGGGTCCTCATCGTTCAAAAAAATCACTGCGCCACCATCCTCGCCTTGGATCCTCTGATCTTCGTCGTCACCAAGACTCCTCGGGTCTTCATCGCCAACAAGCCTCGCCGGGACTTCGGAGACATCGGCATCAGTGTCACCGGCTCCGAGAAAACTATGCCTCGGGGAAATGATGACATTGCGATGGTGAGTCCTCAAAACCGATCTCTCGGGATGGGTCCGAGCTCTCGCCAAAACCGGTCTTCAGTTGTCACAAGCGAGGACATCGACGTCTTCGGGTCTGAGCTCTCACCGAAAACGATGGCGTCGCAGCCGTCACCGCCATCGCGAGCATCGGCTCTGAGCTTTCCGACCAAGGCAAACTTTGGCTTATCCATAACCTCAAATTTACCTACACCAAGTCCCAATAAAAGTCAAAGGTCAAGGGTTTTCAACAATCAACCAAGACCAAGTCTTGTTTATCATCAATATACCAAAATGCAAAGGGAATTCTAAGAATTTACACAACACAAGGCTTATTCCATCAGCAATCAAAGCTTGTTGATCAATAACAAGAAAGGATTCAAGAATTCCCATTAACAATCAACAATTGACACTTGCTATCCACTTAGACAAAGCTTGTTCTTCATGAGAACCTAGATCTACAAGTTTAGAATTCTCAAAGGAAACCATGAAGGTCTAGGAGAGTTGTATAAGGAAGTAAAAACTCACCAAGAGTCCACCTCGTCGGCAGTGGCCGAAAAACGTGACAGCGGCGGCTGGAAAACGTGATAGCGGCGGCTAGGAAAAGTGGAGATGAACAAGAAAGGTGAAAACCCTAAGAAATGTGTGGAGAGGAAAAGGAGAGAAGAGAGAAGGTCTAAAAAAAATTCTTATCTTTTAGAAAAGGAAAGTGTGTGGAAGCTTTTCTCTCTTCCCTATCTCATTAGCGGGTCCCGGACTCATTAACGACATTATCACTCCCAAAAATCTTTTCTCATCGCTAAAGACATCGTTGACGTCGATGACCGGAACAAAAAAAAATCATTGTCATTGCAACAGCAACGCAGTCGGCTTCAACAAGCGAAGCACGAAGTCTTAAAATCTCCAGCGTTAAAACCATCCTCCACTGCAGTGTTGACGGCCCGAGCCCGAGGCGTTGCGCTAACGATAGCGTAATGGTTTTGGACAGCAACGTCGATATCCAGAAGCCTTTAACTCGATACTGTTATCACTAACACTACCGAGCTGGGGGGCTAATTGTTGGGGTCGGATTTCACCCGCTCAACGTTGAAGTCCAAAATTATTCACGCACAGCGCGTAGATGCGCTATCGTATTAACGTACAAGATTATTATGTCATTCTCCTAAGTCATTTCCTAACAAGAAGATGAAGCAACTCTCCTTTCCTAAGTCTTCTCCATCCAAGAAGGGAGCCTTCTGAGTTCTCTCTACTCGCAGCAGAAATCATGAATGCAGTGCCAGAGAAGTCACAATGCCAGCGAGGTCACAGCGCCAACAATGTCTCAGTGCCAGAGATGTCACTCTGCCAGCAATGTTGCGCTGCCAGCGATGTCATGCTGGCAGCGATAACATTGGCTACTAAAGACCTGCCAGAATAACGACAAAGGCCATAAGGTTCTCTGCGCTAAAAGCCCAGTCCGGTTACGAAGTCCACTTCGGCACAACCGACATAAAGAAAAGGGAATCCGCGAAAACTTAAGAAAATTGGCATTATCTTGTATGGAAAGGCTTAGCCGACTGAGGGGGTTATATATATCAATGTACAAAACTTTGTAAGGGTATCCGCAACTTTATTCACAAAAGCGTACACAACAATAACAAACGTTTCTCTTTTCTTATCGTTTTCTTTCGTAGCTTAACCTAGAAATCTTTGCTTCCTCCCGAAACCCTTACAAATCTAATTGTGCTAGTCTCGGCTCCCACACATACCTAGACTATATCATATCAAAACAGAGCACACAAAGTCAAACATAGATCAGCCTGTTTGAAACTTCTCAATGAATAAACCAGGTGTAAAATTTGGTTAATCAAACTATAAGAAACTAATCATAAAATTGGAAAACTCCACACACAAAAACAAAATTCAGAGAAGTAAACAAAGAAACCAAAACACGAGACATGCCCCAAACCTAAACAAATAGATCTCACTAGAAATCAAACTAAGCCAGAGAGCAAAAACAAACCTAAACAAATAGATCTCAGAGCAAAAAACAGCGAAAAAGAGAAGAGCACTAAAAAGTGAATGAGATTCCTAAGAGCCGGCCCTTAGTTAGCAAGTAAAGCTAGTGCTTTAGGCATAACGAAAAATATATAGAAGTTAAAGGGCATCAGTTATAGAAATTTGGTTGTGACAAAAATATGGAGATAGAGATCCCATGTTCGAGGCTTAAAATGCATGAATCTGTGTTATTTTTGTATTTATATTTTTTTAGTGGGCTTGTATTTTTATTGGGTTTTAGGCATGAAAACCCAACGAGCCGGCTCTTTCCTCACTCGAGAAAGTGAAGTCTACAAGAAGACAACAGCTTTTAAGTTGTCCTCCTGATCTGATCAATCATATATGTGAAAGAGGAAGAACCCGATATATAATTCTTTCATTGGCGATTTTAGGGTTTCTGGAGATTCGAATAAGCGATTTTTTTGCGATTTTTTCCTTCTTTCTTTGTCGCATCTCTGCGACTGTAACCGCCGTTAACCCACCATGTCATCGCCGATGACAGAGGGCAGTACTCTGGTACTTATGGCAGCTACTCTACCTCAACAGCCAAAGTCCTCTTGGTCTTCGATTGTACAAAACCGCCAATCTCTTCGACAACATAATCTTAGTTTCTCCGAGATGGAGGGATCTCCGGTGGTGGAAATTCCAGATCATATCATCGAGGATTCAACTCCTCTGTGGGAGGATTTTCTCATCGGGAAGTTTTTATCAACAACTCCTCATGTGGGAAAAGTCCATGTAATCGTCAACAAGATTTGGCCTCTTGGAGACAAATCGGGGAAAGTTGACATGTTTGTTGTAAACGATTTCACAATCAAATTCCGCAACAGAGACCGTGTGACCCGCTCAAGAGTTCTCCATCGACACATGTGGAATATCCCAGGGATTCCGATGTATGTATCAAAGTGGTCGCTGGTTGTAGAAGAGGCGCAACCGACAATGAATTCAGTTCCACTGTGGGTGGTTATGAAGAACATTCCACATAAGATGTTCTCTTGGAAAGGTCTTAGTTTTCTGGCTAGCGTAGTGGGCAATCCGCAAAAGCTACACCCCGATACAGAAACTTGCAAAAGCTTTGAAGAAGCCAAAGTTTCAGTCATTGCAGATTTATCAAAAGATCTTCCTAAATCTTTCCGGTTTAAGTCGGCGAAGGGTGTTGACTCGATGGTTGAATTCAAATACCCATGGCTTCCGGAACGATGTAACTCGTGCTCTAACTGGGGACATAAAACGGAAGCTTGCGCAGCTGGAGGAAGGCGAACGCCTGAAAAAAACAGGGTGAAGGGAGACGGCCCGAAACATAAGATTGATGGAGAGACAGAACAAGGACAAAACAACGAACTGGAGGTAATTTCTTCGACCCAGGAAACACAAGCAGAGGAGAGGGAAGGGATACACGAGGTCATGATTGTTTCCGAAAGAGAGGATTTGGAAACAAAGCAAGGCGACTCCAGAGCTAAAAAATTGACAAGTGCAGAAAAGATTAAAGACCCAGAGGAAGCAGGACAGTGGCACACTGTTTCCCCAACAAAGAAGGAAAGGAAAGTTACTGCAATTGGGGAGAAAAATGTTAGTATTCTTTCACCCTCAAAATACTCTGTTCTCGCTGAGGAAGAGGAGAAAGAGTATGACGTTGATGAAGATAATCAAGGTGAAGCTGCAAGGGAAGTAACTCAAGACCCAAGCGAACAAGGTAATATGGAGGATATTCCCAACCATCAAAATAGAGCCGTCCGTAAGAATGTAACAAGAGAAGAGAGTGGACTAGACCAACCCAAGCTGTTGGGGGGGAAAGGATCCTCTCAGAAAAAACAATAAATGACGGGGTTGTTTTGGAATGTGCGCGGTCTCAATAAATCATCAAAATATTCCATTCTCCGAAATTGGGTAAATACTGGTTCTTTTCATTTTGGATGCATTCTGGAGACTCGGTTAAAGAAACTCAAGTGAACCATATTGTGTCTAAAGTATTTCAGAATTGGTCTATTATATCAAACTACGAGTACAACCGACTGAGTCGTATTTGGGTCCTCTGGACGGCAGATACAAGGCTCACTCCGATGTTCAAAAGCGGGCAAATGATAACATGTTGTCCTACTACCAGGAAGAGAAGAGGAATTCTTGTGTTCGTTTGTTTATGCCTCAAATTTCGTAGAGGAAAGAAAGCTGTTGTGGGATGATATTCGACAACATCATGATTCTCCTCTATTTAGGAATAAGCCATGGATGATATGCAGTGACTTTAATGAGATTTTGGATGATAAGTTGAGTGACTTATCTCGGCGCACTAAAGAAACTTATGACGATCTATGTACAAAGCAGCAAGCCACACTATCAAACCCGACTGATGTTACGATAGCGGCGGAGAACATTTCCTTCGCTAAATGGCAACGGTTGGCTGATTTGGAAGAGAGATATCTGCAGCAAAGAGATAAGCTACATTGGCTTGAGGTTGGTGACAAAAACAATGCATATTTCATTCGGTCTGCTCAGATTCGGTGAATGAAAAACTCAATCAGAGAGATTATTGGCCCGAATGGTGAAGTCTTAGCGAGCCAAGAGGACATTAAGATTGAAGCAGTCCGGTTTTTTAAAGAATTCTACAATCTTGAGCCTGATGATCTAGAGATCATGCCTATTCACAAGCTCCGGGAGCTGTTAAGTTTTAGATGCTCTGAGCAAGACCGTAACATGTTGACAAAGGAGGTCACCGACGAGGAAATTAAAAAGGTGATTTTTTCAATGCCTAGTAACAAGTCGCTGGGACCGGACGGTTACACGAGCGAGGTCTTTAAGGCAGCTTGGGATACCGTGGGAAAAGATGTGGTGGCTGCGGTCCAATCGTTTTTCATCAAGAGATTTCTACCGAAAGCGCTCAACGCTACGATATTGGCATTGGTACCGAAAACAGAGGAAGCCAGGAAATGAACGATTATCGACCAATCTCGTGTTGTAATCTGCTTTATAAGGCTATATCGAAGATCATTGCAAACCACTTCAAGAACATTCTTCCGCAGTTTATTAATCTCAACCAATCTGCGTTTGTGAAACAACGATTATTGATGGAAAATGTTCTACTTGCTACGGAGATGGTCAAAGATTATCATAAGGAGAATATATCACCACGTTGCGCGATGAAGATTGATATATCCAAAGCTTTTGATTCGGTACAATGGGAGTTCGTATTGAATATACTATCGGCTTTAAACTTTCCTGATGATTTCATTCACTGGATCAGATTGTGTATCACTACATCGTCTTTCTCAGTTCAAGTAAATGGAGAGCTTGCGGGACTGTTTCATAGTAAGCGTGGACTCTGTCAAGGATGTGCCCTCTCACCCAATATCTTTGTCATGTGTATGAATGTCCTATCATGTCTAATTGATAAAGCGGCAGTAGACAAGCTGATTGGCTATCACCCAAAGTGTAAGAACATCTGCATGACTCACTTGTGCTTTGTCGATGACCTAATGGTTTTCGTGAATGGCAAGCAAAGATCGATTGAAGGAATTTTAGACATATTTGGGGCATTTGCGAGGATGTCCAGCCTGAACATTAGCATGGAGAAATCTACATTGTATCTGGCGGGAGTAAGAGATACGCATAGAGAAAATATTATTTCAAGTTTCCCATTCTCCATGGGAGAGCTCCCGGTCAAATATCTTGGCCTTCCACTCCTTACTAAGTGTATGACTTCGGTAGACTACAATCCTCTTTTAGAGAAGATCTGAAATAAGGTATCCTCTTGGACATCTCGGTATCTATCGTATGCGAGAAGGATGTAGTTGTTACAATTGGTAATTCCTAGTATCACGAATTTCTGGCTCTCGGCATTCCCTTTGCCCAGTGGTTATCTTAAAGAAATTGATCAACTTTGTGCAGCATTCTTATGGTCGGGGCCGGATTTAAACACCACAAAAGCAAAAGTTTCATCGGTAGAGTAGCGTTCTTGGACCACTTCTACACAAAAACCAAGACTGCGAGCTTAAAGAACAAGATCTCCACATTTCATCAACATTTAGGAGCGTCTTTTTGTGAGGCATGTGAACCATTCAAAGAATACAGGAGAAAGTATCCACACCATGGGTTTACCGATGAGAACTTGCTGGGTATCTTCTATGATGGTGTTGATTGGGATTACAGGAATGCTTTGAATGCTGCGAGTAATGGTGATTTTATGACTAAGACCAGAGAAGGTGCTTACAAGCTTATTGAAAACTTGGCTGCAAGTTCTAGCAGCAAGTCTCAAGAGTATGATAGAACCAAGAAAACTGGTGGTATGGATTCTCAAAAGATCGATGACCTTACACCTAAGGTTAACTTGTTGCTCAAAGGGAACCAAAGGACAGTTCATTTTGTTGATGAGGATGGTGAACCACTTTCTGAGGAGATGGGTGAAGAAAGAGATTGTGATCAGCAAGAGGTCAACTATGTGAATGGTCAATGGTTTGTGCAAAACCGTGGGTTCAACCAGAACTATAGGAGTCACCCAAACTTCTCCTATATGAGTACAAATGTTGAGAACCCGCAGGACTAGGTCTATCCGCAGCAAACTGGTCTCCAAAACCAAAAACCTCAGAATCAACGTTTTCAAAAGAGTTTTCCTCAGGGTTTCCAAGGCAAAACGTTATTACCTTACCAAAGTCAGAATCAGTCTCAAGGGGGGAGTTCAACAAAAACCACAGTTTACCAACTTTTAGGCTCCTGTGAGCTCTGGAAGTACTTCTCAGGATGAAATGAAGGGTATGATACAGCAGCTGATGGCTAATCAACAGAAATCTACCACTAAAATCAAAACAAAGGTAGACACCATGTACTCGGATATCAATGGTAGACTTGAAGCTGTTTGCAATCATGTGAAGAAGCTTGATACTCAGGTTGCTCAAACTGCTGAGTCAATCAAGAGGCCACAAGGAGTACTGCCAGGTAAACCAGATGCAAACCCGAGAGAGTTTGTGAATTCTAAGGAGTGGAAGGGTTCTACCACAGGTTGTGATGGCAAACGCTGAAAGTTGCCCAGGAAATTCTGCAGAGCACCCGCTCCCAAACAGAGCACCACCTTTAAAAAATGGAGCACCTGCTCCACAAGAGGAAAAGAATGAAGAAGTTGCTGAACCAACTTCTAAGGTACTTTGATCGAATGAGCTTGCTGATAAGATTTGTTCTCGTATCTACAAACCTCAAGTTCCTTACCCAGTCCCTCCAAGGAAATCTCAAAAGGATTTGGAAGAGGCAAAGTGTAAGGAGATGTTGAAGGATTTGACTGTTAAGCTCTCTTTGGCAGATGCAATTCAGATAATGCCAGCTATGAAGAAATATGTTAAGGGTCTGGTTACAGGAAATGTTTCTTCAGTTGAGAGTGCTATGATGGTATCTAAGAACTGTAGTGTTGTGCTACAAAACAAGATGCCTAAGAAGCAAGAGGACCCATGAAAGTTTGTTCTATCCGTGCAGAATGGTCCTAAGCGATTCGCTTGTTCTCTATGCGATTTGGGTTCAAGTGTGAATCTCATGCCATATTCGATTGCTAGGAAACTTGGGTACACAAAGTTCAAGCCAACAAGAATTTCATTGGTGTTTGCTGACAGGTCAGTAAAGTTACCCGTGGGGATTCTTGAGGATTTACATGTTAGAATTGGCAATACTTTAATTCCAGCAGATTTTGTGGTGATGGAACTTGATGAGGAACCAAAGGATCCCTTGATTTTGTGACGTCCTTTCTGCGCACAGCTGGTGCGATTATTGATGTGAGGAATGGTACAATCGTCTCCACCTGGGGGACATTATAATAGAATTTGAGATGGATAGAATGCTCAAAAAGCCAACCATTGATGGGCAAACTTTTGCCATAGAAGATAATCTGAAAGTCTCTTAGGGAGAAATTGAGGAGATTTTGGCTGATGATCCTTTGGATGAAGCTTTGACAAAGGCTGAGGGTGAGCATGGGTACTTGAGTGAGGACATAGTTGGGTTTGCAAGGATGCTGGATTCGAGCCAAGCGATGGAAAAATCAACTGGGTTCTTGAACCTCGAAATAGACGATGCTGACGGAGCACCTGCTCCAGTTGAAGAACCTGCTCCTGAAAACTCTGTTGATGGTCCTTGGAGCGTATTAAGAAGATGAAGTTCCTAAGAGACAGAAAAGGGCATTTTTGGGATGAGCCATACCTCTACAAGCAATGCTCAGATGGTATCTTTAGGCGATGTGTGCCTAATAAAGATATCCGTGGGATTCTGTTCCATTACCATAGTTTGAACTATGCCGGTCACTTTACAACATTCAAGACAGTGTCTAAAGTGCTGCAAGCTGGGTTTTGGTGGCCAAAAATGTTTAGGGATGCATATGCTTTCATTTCAAAGTGCGATGCATGCCAAAGGCAAGAAAACATCTCTCGGAGAAATGAGATGCCTCGACACTTCCTATGGGGAATCGATTTCATGGGACCTTTTCCATCTTCCTATGGAAACCAATACATATTGGTGGCGGTTGATTATGTGTCTAAGTGGTGGAAGTCATTGCTTCACCAACGAATGATGACAAGGTAGTGGTGAAGATGTTTAAGTCCTTGATATTCCCCAGGTTTGAAGTGCCATGAGTTGTCATAAGCGATGGAGGCACTCACTTCATCAACAAGGTCTTTGAGGGCCTATTGAGAAAGAATGGTGTGAAGCACAAGGTAGCAACACCATATCATCCACAAACTAGTGGTCAGGTTGAGATTTCCAACAGGAGAATCAAGAGTATTCTGCAAAAGATCGTGGGAACCACTAGAAAGGATTGGGCTGCCAAGTTAGATTACGCTCTTTGGGCCTATCGAACTGCGTATAAGACACCGTTAAGGACAACGCCTTTCTACTTGGTGTATGGGAAATCTTGTCATCGTTGTGGAGTTTGAATACAAGGCAACATAGGCTGTCAAGATGATGAACTATGATGTCAAATCAGCCTTTGAGAGGCGATCTATGCAGCTCAACGAGTTAGAGGAAATTAGGCACCTGGCCTATGAGAGTTCTAAAATCTACAAAGAAAGGACTAAGGTGTATCATGACAAAAGGATACTTACCAGAGACTTTCAGCCAACCGACCATGTACTCTTTTTCAACTCTAGACTTAAACTTTTCCCAGGAAAGTTAAGATCAAGGTGGTTCGGACCTTTTCTCATTAAAGTGGTCCGCTCCTATGGAGCCGTGGTGTTGCTGGACACCAACGGCAATAAATTTATGGTCAATGGTCAGCGGTTCAAGCCATATCTTGGTGACACAAACCAAGCTGAAGGTGGATTTATCCCCTTAAGCGATGCACCTCAAGCCTAAAATGGTTAAACAAGTCAAGCTAGTGCCTTTAACTAAGTGCTTGGTGGGAGATAACCCACTGGTAAGTATACTAACTCTTTGATTTTGATTTCTTTTATTTCTAAATTTTAGTTTTAGCTATTTTTGTTTCAAAGAAAATGAAAAAATAAAAAAAAATAGGTGAACTCAAAGGAGACATAAATCGGAAGTTCCAAAGGAAGGGAGCACCTCTTACAAAAATAGGAGCACCTGCTCTAAAACAGAGCACATGCTCCCTAGGGTGAAAATTCGAATTTCGAATTAAGGCCCACCAAGAGGTTAGTCCAATAGAAAGACGCGAGTGGCCCGCGAAATAAGGCAAAAAGGGACTTTTCCAATTCTTAGGGAAATAACTGACGCGTGGGACCCACTTATTTCCTATATATCTCGCGCCTCTCTCTCTCTGTTTCCTTTCCTCTTCATCTTCTTCCTTTTTCTTCTCTCCATTAAAACGGTTTTCAAGTTTTTCTTCAAAGCACAACTTCTCAAAATCTTAACCGATCTGAGAGATTTTTGGCTTGAAATCGAAAGATTTTTCATCCTCTTTCCAAATATCCACTTCGTTCTTCACGGCGAGCAAGGTAACACTTCGAAACCCCCTTCTTAACTAGCACCGTTTTGAGTAAAAAAAGGTGAAGTTAGGTCTTCAATCCTTTGATTTCTCATGCTATGTTTATTTGGGTAGTTTCTAGACTAGTTTGGTGTTGATTTCGGATGTTTAAACTTGTGGAATTTTGGACATGCGCCGATTTTGAGAAAAACCTAATTCTTGTCTTAGGGATGTTTAGAGATCGGATTAAACTTGCTGGAACATAAACACCATCTATTTGAGGCTTATGAGAACCAGAGGAAATTTTCCTTTTTCATATCGATGTGTTTGTGTTGATTTTTAGAACCTGATTTATGTTAGATGGTTGTTGTTGTTGGTATTGCAGGATGACAGGTCTTAAAACCTCTTTTGGCAAGCCACCCAGATCCGCAAAAGCGAAGGGAGAATCTTCTTCCTCGGGAGCCAAGGACAACTCGTGGCCGCATGATGAAGCCCAACGGTTCGCTCTTCCTGATGCTCGCTTGCCCATGAGTTCCGAGGAAGTTTGGGACCAGTCCGACGCCTACTACTACAACAACTGGCAGGAGATTGCTATTGAGCCAACCCGATTCTTGTGTGGGACCACTCTAAAGCAGTTGGGTTTGTTTTACGACGTGAGCAGCGTCCTCTCGGCTACGCAATTGACTGACATTGCTCTTCAGCTAGACGTGCTCTACCCAAACCTGGTCCGACAATGCCTAGCCTCGGCCATGTTGATCTATGCAAACCCAACTAAGCCGATCGCTTCAGTGGGTGTGTTCTCTTTCTTTGCTGGAGGAAAGAAGTATGTGATCTCCATCCATGAGCTTTGCGATCTCTACGGTTTTGAGTCAGGGGAGGCAAATGTGATTATTCCAAATCGGTTCACCATTGCCAATGCATTCTGAGACTTCATCTCCAATGGCCATAACTTCTCTCGCTCAGCCGCTCAGCCGCTCAGTCCACAATCAGGAACCCAGCACTTCGCATTGCTGCCAAGGCGATCAGCACCATCTTTTTCTCCAAGGATGATGTGAGCAAGGTCAGGATTGATGAGCTTATTCTGCTTTACAACGCAGTGAGAGACACCATTGGAGGTGAGAGAGGTATGAGCTGTGAGGATGACACGAGTGTCAACTTTGGGGCCGTGTTCGCTGAGGTTATTGATGACAAGAGA
The DNA here is from genome assembly GCA_964056655.1 of Arabis hirsuta. Taxonomy (NCBI): domain Eukaryota; kingdom Viridiplantae; phylum Streptophyta; class Magnoliopsida; order Brassicales; family Brassicaceae; genus Arabis; species Arabis hirsuta. Next base: position 39,519,758 of record OZ053298.1, on the reverse strand, counting down.
ACCAAGGTAGCGAAGGGGAAAAGTGCTCAGGGAACAGAGAGGATTGGTAGTCTTTTCACTCGACTGTTTATCCATTTAGGAGTTAATCTCACAACCTATACGTGCAACGAGGCTAACGAATTCCTGGACACCAACTTCCTCATCACCTGCGAGATCCTCCATGATGAGAACACCTATCGGTTCACTTCCAAGAATAAGCCTCCTCTGTTTTGTAGGTTGCCTCAGCCGGCTCTCATGGAGTTAGGATGTGCAGCTAACGTGGGGTTCATGCCAGGAACAAAGTATCTTTGCTCTATCACAAGAGCAACCACCAGGACCACCCCACTGCGCAAAAAGAGCACCTCACCTGCTCCTGCTTCTAGACCTGCTCCTGCACCTGCTCCCGTTCACGAATCTCACCTAAGTGCTGATGAGATCGAGGACTTTGAGGCAGAGACCGCGGACACTCGGAGGTCAAAAGCTAACATCCTTAGATCCTATAGAAGCGAGTACCTGCTCAGCGACATCGCAGCCGACCCCAAGGACGCCGAGTACCATCGCTGGATGGTAGATGCAACGAAGAAGAACAACGGTCTACTCCACCGGATGTTGTACATGCTGCAGAAGGGCTGCAAAGGGTCGCACTCCACTCAGACAATGTCATCCACTGCACCTGTTTTGCCACTTCCTGCTCGTGCTCCCACTACTGTTGGTCCATCCATGCGCTCTGATAACCGCAAGGAGCGCTCCGAGAAGGATGGCGAGGACTCCCGTGCCACCGCCAGCGACTAGCCCTCGCTTCTCTATCCTAACCAAGTATTCACCATGAACTATTTACTTTATACTTTTGCTTCTGTTTTTGTTTTTTTCTTTCCCTCTCCCTTGGTTTATTCTCACACCGAGATGGTGTGAAGTAAGTCTGGGGGGAGTTGCTACTAATTCTGTTTATTTTGGTTTTTTTCTTTGTTTTATTGAGTCTTGTTGAGTTAGTTTTTCTTTTGTTTTATTGAGTCATGACTTTGTTGGGAATTAGGACCTCATTCTAGGATGATTATTGAACCACTTGTGTTTAACCTTCTCTCTAGTGACCATTTTTACAGAATATTGGGTGCATGGAACAGCTGGAACACTTCAATACCCTATCTTCCAGGTTTCATCAAAAGAACATAAACTCTCATTATACATGAATATTGACTGAAATTCTTCTCTCTATTGGCACTAGATTAAATGAATCATATTCAGGATTCTTTATTCCTTTCATCACTCTTGTTGTTCCTGAATAGCTAGCTTATTTTTAGCTAGTACCCTCCTTAAACCGTACCTCTTTTCAGACCTCTTGCACTCTTGTTACTTCGTTGTCATATGTGCAGATATGTGCAAAAGGGCCGGAGAGACATGGGTCGACGCAGCCTCTAAATCACTCTTCCTCAAGAACGGAGCACTTGCTCCGATACAAAGCACCCACACCCGCTCCTATTTTCAGAAGATGGTTTACAAAGAGGTGGAACAAAAATCCACAAGGAAGGAATGACAATGACGAGCTCCAATTTGGTATATACAACAACTCTGATTATCTTCGTGCCTGAGAGACACATGCTTGTAATTTAAACCCTCTTCATCATCATCTTAAACCTCATCAAAAAAAAAAAAAATTCAATGATGAAGAGTGGTAAGTTTTTGAAATAGAAAAAGTGTTTCTCTGCCCAGTGAGTATACCCAAGGAGGATGATGGCTAGATGAGAAGTTAGAGAGATTGAAAGAAGGAAAGAGTGGTTTAGAGAATGTGGAACTCAAATGGATCCATTCTCTCTTGCAATTTTGTTCGATATCCTGCATCCTCTACGAGCGGCTGGTAACCCTTAAACACTCTGAACTCTACCTCTAAATGGCCTTAAATCTCTTTAGTGTCATCTACCCTGAATAGTACTTATAGCGGGAAGCTCACGCAACCTTTAATGAATGTGAAGAGTTTATGTTTGGAAAATGAGACTGGGTTGAAAATGTATTGAGGGGTTTTGGTAAAGCTTTTCTATTCATATTCTGGATTATGTGGTCTGTAGGTTGAGGGTTGTTTACTCGGTTCACTTAGGTTGAGAGAGTTCCCGCGTTTTCAAACTTTTCTCTTTCATTTGGTCTTGAATTTGTTTGAGGACAAACAAAGATCTAAGTCTGGGAGAATTGATATAATACGTTTTTGGCGCATTCTCACTTTTGTTTTGTAGTTGTTTATCGAGTTTTTTATGTTATTTTGAGTCATTTTAGGTCTAAAAGTGGCTGAATGGAGAATTGAAGCTCATGAAGAGACTTGGCGAAAATAGAGGGAAAATGGAGCTTTTTGGAAAGTTTGAAGAAAGGAGCACCTGCTCCTGCTCCCGAAACCTGCTCCGCGGAAGATCAATTTTTGGAAACTTTCATTAAACCTAATTTTTGCCACCTAGGGTTTTTTCTAATTAATCCTAGCCGCCCCAGACCTCTTTTTAAGGATGATTGTCAAACTATTTTACAAGAGAGGACACAGAGAGTAACAGAGAGAACTCGAGAGAGATTTTTGAGATACATTGATTTGAGTTTTTGTAAGAATTGAAGATTGTCTTCCACCTTTTGGAGAAGATTTATAAACTCTTTACCTTTTTCATTATTTTATCCATGAATTCTCTTATATCTCTTGCTGTTGTTCGATCTGTCATGTCTGAGTAGTTCTTCTAGTTAGGTTAAGAGGTTCGAAGGGATTAGGGATTCATAAAATAAGCATAAATAGGATTCTCTATATATTGATATCTTTATTTATTGTTGTTCTAAATGCCTAGACTAGCTTAATTACCTAGCATCTGATTTTAGGTTTAATTTACTCATCAAAAGTGTTGTGAATTGCTTGAAAGAACATAGATGGGCGATTTGTCCTTAGCCAACGACAGTTGATACTAAGGCAAGTTGTGAACAAATCGATCCCATCCTCTATAATGCTTATCATTCTTTGTAAACTCAAACGACAGTTTAGGGTAGGGGTGGGAAAATTAATGGTAAACCGAAAAACCGAACCGAACCGAAAAATTAGCATGGTTTCGGTTTTGGTTTGTCAAATTAAACTGAATGGTATGTGAAATTTTGAGTCCACGGTTTCGGTTCGGTTTCGGTTTAAACCGAAAACCGAAATCAAAACCGAAAATTGATTGTTTCGGTTCGGTTTCGGTTCGGTTTCGGTTAAACCGAAAAACCGAAATCAAAACCGAAACATTAGTATAACCCTAGAAAACCGGATTATTATTAGTCAAAACTTTTGACCGTCGATCGCAGACCACCTTCTTCTGAGACTCAATAGTTCTGACATCTTCTTCTCCGACATCTTCAATGTCTTTTATAGCTCGTTAATTCGTAGAAGTCCATAATATACCAAAACCGAAACTGAAAACTGAAACCAAAAACCGAACCGAAGTAGGATTTTGGTTTATTATGGACTTCTATATTATGATACCGAACCGAACCAAAACCAAAGAAAACCGAACCGAACCGAAAACAATTTCGGTTTCTTATGGACTCAATTTAGATAAAACCGAAAAACCAAAAAACCGAACCGAAACCGAACCACAAAACCGAATGCCCACCCCTAGTTTAGGGTGTTAGATTGATTGATAAAGTGGTTGATGTCACGGCAGTGGATCCTCCTATTTCTATGGTTGAGTTCTAGATTGAATCTGAATTGTTGTCCTGAATAATTGCTTAATTTTAGATGATCTAATCCCTGAGATATTCTCCCTTAGCCTAACGTTTTTATTAATATTTGTTTAAACCGATTTTACTTAATTCGCTTGCTATTTGTGACAACTGGCACTTAAAACCAACTTGATCGCTTAGGTGAATTTGTATCTGAAAAGATTAGAGTGTATTGTTGGTCCATTGGATCGAATCTCACTATTCTACATCGAGTTTCTGAGGTTTGAAATTTATAGTAGAAATAAAAGAAAAGAAGAAAAAAACGCTTTTTATCAATTGACGCTTTTCTTAGGTTTTATCATCAGCCATGCGAAGAGCATAGTGTTAAGTCACTATAAACTCTTCTCATTGTACACATGCATGTAAATAGGCATTTAGTAAGAGAGGTAGATGTATTAGCTAGACATAGGAACTTATCATATACTATCTCTTGGAAACCAATGTAATCTTTTTCATTGCCAAACACTCTCACTGAAACTTTCATTCCCAATTTCGTTCTCTTTCATCACTCCTACACCACACTGAGTATCGGAATCGCTCTTTTGAAATTTTTTATGGCCAAGACGAAGAAGCATATCATCAAAACCGATTGTATCTTCAAGCGACGACGAAGTGGAGACGAGGAGGAAAAAGAAATATATATTGCATAACATAAGTCATTATTATGAAACACATATGTAGAAATTACGAAAGTTTAAATTTCGGTTTTCGTTGAGATATTAAAGCTCTTGGTTCCTTGTTTTACACAGGGCTCCCTGAGCATAGGCCTAAGAAGCATGGGCCTTGGATCTCCAAAAAAATTTGAGTTTTTAGTATTAAAAATAGGCCTGTGAAAAAAAAATTCTTTTGCGAAAAAACTCCAAAATTAAAAATCTATCTATAAACCCCCTAAAAATAAATTCATTTAGAGCCCCCTAAATCTCAGGACCGGCCTTGCTTTTACAATTCGAATTTCGCTTAATATGACTTTGGTAATTAGAGCATCAGTTTTGCTCATCTTAATAACGAGAAGATTGATAAAAACTACAAATATTAATTTTTTTCAACCCGAATTTAGATCAAAGAAAATCACAAATTACTGTACTAGTCTTCATATGAAAAATAAATACTACGTGCTAATATTTGTTCTTGTGCACCTTAGACAAATATATATATATCACAAAACACAAATCACGATAAAAAAACATATATAGAAATCACAACACAGTTCGTATTAGATATTAAATAAAGCCAAAGCCAAATTCATAATCCACGCAACTCAAATTCAAGCACAATAAAATAAGAAAAATTTGCTAAATTGACTCAGTTAGGAATTTGTTTTGTCTCGATAATCTTTATATATGTATCTTTTTTTTCCCAATAATCTTTAATATTTTCATAACCCAATTTTAACCTTCAATATTAGTAAAAATGAATTTTTTAAAATATTTTCGGAATATATAACTATTTTTACGAAATTGAAAGAAAAATAGAGAATATTGATTTTATCAACTTTCCTTTTTAACATGCATAAAAATAAAAAAATATATAGTTACTGATCAATTCATTAAAAACAACAGAGAGGAGACTTCGTCTTCTCCGCCGCTCTCTCTCTCAACAATAGAGCATACTCCTCTGTCGACTTCTTCTTCTCCGCCTCTCTCTTTCTCTCAACAACAGAGCATACTCCTCTGTCGACTTTGTCTTCTCCGTCTCTCTCTCTCTCTCTCTTTCTCTCTCTCTCTCTCTCTCTCTCTCTCTCTCGTGTTCATACTCCTCCTCCGTCGACAATCCAAAATTAGGTATCCAAAATTGCTTGTATTTGTTTTGATTTGATTTCAATTTCAACACAAAATCTGTTTTTTTAGAAACCCTAGTAGATTAATTTTGGTTCGATTAATTTGTGGTTTTTCACAGGTTTTCCAAATTCCTGAAGATGCATCCAACAGTTTTGAAATCGAGGTAAATACTTATGTTAATACTCTAATACACAGAGCATTGCTTCTCTTGCGTGTGGTACTTCATTCATTCTTTGTCAACAGAATTCTCTCTTGATCACACTCTAACCATGTTTGCAACTTAGATTCATTCCTATATGGCTTCGATCATTTAGTGGAAAAGAAATTGTAATCAAATATTGTTCTTAAAAGTTACATTCACTGCATAATATATTATCTCATTCTTTGTGGGTATGGATTTGGATTTGCCAAAGAGATTTTTTAGGGAAAACGAAGAACCGGAAGTTGTGAAGATCAACAACAGCTGCAAAACGTCCCTTATGAAGAAACTGAAGGCTCAGATGCCAAACGAGTACGAGGAAGTGAAGTAAGATCTGGTCTTTGCGCATATTCCGGCAATACATGAATATTCTCTAGGATACTCAGGTAAATTGGTGCACAGCTTCATGTGTAAGCAACTGGATACTACAAACTGCCTGAGCTATGGTTTGTGTTTGCTAGGAGGCCTCTTCGGTTTTCTCTTCAAGATTTTTACGCTGTGACTAGGCTCAATTACGTGAAGCCGGAGAACTTGGACATTGAGGAATGGATAGATGATGACGGTTTCTGGAGTAGGTTGCTAAGGATTAAGAAGACTATTTGCCCAAAGTCTATAAAAAAGAAACACCTACTAGATTGTCACAGCTAGACACGTGTGGACAGAGTGCGCTTGGTGTACTTGTGTGTTATTGAGAGTTTGTTAGTTGTGAATGATGAGAAGGTTGCTATACCACACTCATACATCAAACTGGTGATGGACATTAGGAAGCTACAGGCTTATCCATGGAGTTTGGACTCATATGATCATCTTGTGACATCGATCAAGGCAACGAGGGTAAAATTAACGCACCGTTTGAGCTATCATGTGCATGATTTCACATATGCGTTGCAGATTTGGATTATGGAAGCCATTCCTGATCTTGGTGTTATGTTAGGCCGAAAACATAAGGAGGATGGCATTGTGTTTCCGAGATGTTCAAATTAGTCAGGAATTGCAAAGATATCATATGCACAAATCAACTCTCTAGAGTCCCCCTTTGGTTCTCAGGTATGTTTTCTTGTAAGGTCACTATAAGCTTGTCTTTGCAAAAAATGATGTTGTGTATTTGAGTTTAGATTGTGCTACTTAATGCATCAGTAGGGATTGTCTCTGTTTTCCTTTAACATATCATCTTCCCATTGATCTATCGCAAAAATTTCCATGAGGCTTGGTTTTTGCTTGTATGATTGCAAATTACATATGTATATCACTGTGATACTAATCTTAATTACATTAACTTTATTGTAGGCTGTTTTGTATCCATACATCTCTTCCACTGATAATTTTGATTTAATTGAGGCTATTGAGTTCAAACGGACCGGCGAAATGAGAGACGAACAAGTTGATTGCATTAAGAGTTGTATTAACACGGGAAAAGACTGAAGTGACCATATATGGCAAGTTACAGAATCTCCTAAGCCTTTGCATCCTAATGTGGTAGAGGAGGTAGAGATAGAGACTAACAACGAGGCTGTTGGTGATGTTGCTACTTCAATCGTACAAGACACGCCTGCTTCCTCTTCGAGGCGTGTTAAGAACAAGTTCTCTGGTAATGGAGTAGAGGAAAGGAAGCAGAAACTGTTGTGCCTAAGAACTTCAGAAAAATCAGTTGCTGTCAACGAAGAGATGAAGACATTTATTCAAGGTCTCTTTCAATCTTCTTTTAATTCTCTGGAGAAGAAGATTGATGAAAAGTTTAAGACATAAATTGAGGTTCACTTTGAGAAAATGGAAACTGAGATTACAAGTCTCAGGCATGAAGTTCGTGAAGCTACATCATCAATAAGTAGTGGAGAACCTAATACCACCAAATCATCCAAGGAGAAGGTGGATATCGGTGTGTAGCCACAACGAAAGGTAAACACAAGAAAAAAAGTAAAAAACTGATTATATATGTATCTCTTTAAAACCGGCCATGTAAAACATGTGTTTTAATTGTCTATGTTTCTTTTTAAAACCGGCTATGTAAAATATGTGTCTAACTGTCTATGTAACTATTTCAAAACCGGCTATGTAAATGAAACTCTTTAAAACTATGTTTTATATTTTGTTTTGTCTTTTAATACAATTGTATAAGTGGTTTTCTGTCTTTCAACATGATGAAAAAGTATCGTTAGAGGATCTACATGACGTAGATTTAACTCAAACTTCAAATATCGGACTTGAATTATGTACACAGGAGTTCCTACAGAAAACCATGGGACACTTATCTCAGTCCTTGGTAGCTGTTGGTTTTGATCCAACACCAACTCCATAAGCTGACACCCAACACTTCTTCTCAACCTAAAAAGAGGTCATACCGTAAAGAGTCTACAAAGGCAATAGAGTGTACGGACGAAGGGATGCATGAAGCAGGAAGAAGCTTACCTGACACTCCTTTGGTTTTCTATGAAAAAAGCTTGGAATAAATTTCAGAAATGGTCAATGATGATACCGTAAGTACTGTGTATTTCTTTTCTTACCCTCTTTACATTGTTAACATTTGTTTTGACAATCCTTAGTACATTTTGTTTGGTGTTAAAGGTGCCCAGAACTACATTTTGGTCCAACCATATTTAATATTGAAGCCGCAGACCGTATCATGCATAGACAGAAATGGCTTCGTACTGAGGTAAGTTTAACAATTGTTTGTTCCTGCAAATAATAATAAGTTCTTAATAACTCATTATTATTTTCAGGAAATGGAAGCAGTAATGTACTTATTCAGAGAGAGGAAAACTTTGCGACGATGGAAACCAGACCGAGTTGCTTTCATGAGCTGCTCATTCGGTACTCACATAAAACAAACACAGGAACAATTGAACATACTCAAGAGAGGATTCAATTTGAGCAGTTTATTGTTAGCTTTCGGAAATGGTGATCTTCCAGCTCATGGAAGAACACGAAGCAAGTGGGCTATTCACGTCGACCATCTACATTCCACTGAATATCAACAATAACCACTGGATCTCGTTGTGCGTTAATTTCAAACTTAAAAAAATAGAGATCTTCGATTGTGATGGGCATAGACGTATTAAGGAAGTGGAAGCGTTCTCAATCATCATCCCGCGTATTGTAAAAGTAGTTCAGTCACCTGAGGACAGGAAACATATGAAGATTACTCCGTTCGAAGTCATCTATGTGCCAATGCAGAGTGGAATCAATAGGAACTTGTGTCATTGCGGAGTGTATGCGTTGAAGTATATAGAATGTCACGTGCTTGGACTCGACGTCGATCTGCTAGATGATGAGAACATCATAGGTGCTCGTATTAGGACACCAGTTGATCTTTTCGAATCGGCGAACGATCGTGAGTTGATTGAACGTATGTCTTAATACGTACCTCCTAATAAGCATGTTGACCCTGATGTTGTAGACATTAGTTAAGGTTGAGGTTTAATATTATTATTGTTTTCTAACGTTTGTTGCACTTTTTTAGATAATACTTGACATATATTTTTTTAAGAAAAACTAGACTCTTTTTTGTTTTAGACTATCTATACCCTAAACTAAGTTGATAATACTTGACACATATTTTTAAATATAAACTAGACTTTTTTGTTTTAGAATATCTATATCCTAAACTAAGTTGATAATATTTGACACATATTTTTTTTTTAAAACTATACTCTTTTTGTTTTAGAATATTTATACCCTAAACTAAGTTGATAATACTTGACACATATTTTTTTTTTTAAACTAGACTTTTTTTGTTTTAGAATATATATACCCTAAATTTTGTTGATAATACTTGACACATATTTTTTTTAAACTAGACTCTTTTTTGTTTTAGAATATCTATACCCTAAACTAAGTTGATAATACTTGACACATATTTTTTTTTAAACTAGACTCTTTTTTGTTTTAGAATACTTGACACATATTTTTGGGTATGATAAAAATTGTTCGAACAATTAAAACTAACTTCAAAACGTCAACCTCCTATATGATAAGAAAAAATGAAAAATGTGTCACCATGTGACATCGAACTCATGACCTCGGATCTGGGTATGTGCGTTTTCGAACCAAGTGAGTTGTGGGTGTTTAATTGAACAATGAAGCAAACGAAAGTATTATATTCATATAGGTTTTCCGTTTTTAATCAAAAAATTGTAGGATTCGAAAAAATGCAAAATGTGTGTCACCATGTAACATCAAACTTGTGACCTCTGATCTGGGTATGTGCGTTTTCGAACCAAGTGAGTTGTGGGTGTTTTATCAAACAATAAAGCAAACTAAAATATTATTTCATATAGGTTTTTCGTTTTTAATAATAAAATTGTAGGATTCAAAAAAAGCAAAATGTGTAGAATAAAAAGCAAAAAAGCAAAATGTGTAGATTCAAAAAACGTCAAAAATGATTTTGACGATAAGAAGAAAATCAAGAAGGAGAATAATAGATTTAGGAAATATCTACCGAATAAAACATTTTTGAAAAGTAACTAACTCACGATTTAATGGTCCTAGATTTAGAAGATTAAAACTAACTTTGGTAGAATATACTTCTACCATTTGGTAGAAGATAGAGAAAGAGGTAGATAAAAGTGGTAGAGTATGTATTATGCGTATCGTAGAAGACAAAGTCATTGGTAGAAATAGCATTCTGCAATTGGTAGTACTAAAGCAAAATGGTGGAATGTGCAATCTACGATATGTAGAACTTGTGCAATTAGTAGAATACTTCCTTCTACCACTCGTAGATTTATACAAATTCGCATAACACCTAATCTACTTGTAGATTTGACCATGGTAGAATGAAAAATAAATAATTTTCTATCATGGTTTTTTTTGAAAAAAAATATAACATGAATCTATATGCCTTGTACATTACTCTTTTGTATTTTTCTGATTTTATAAAATTATAAATGTAACGACCGCAAACCAAAATCGTAGATTTTGGCTCGTGTCGATCAACACAGGTAGGGTGAAAACCCTAGGGTGACCCGGTTTGCGACCCGGTTTAGGGTGAAAACCCTAGGGTTTCCCTATAAATAGGGGTTGGCCGCATTTTCTGAGGGTTTTCAGTTTCAGAAAGTTTCCAGAAAAGTTCCAGAGATTTCCAGAGAGATTTTGTGAGAGGAGATTCGTCTGGGAGGCTTGGGAGATCGTTCTTGGAGTGATTTCTCGTGGGTGGGGTGTAGATCTCAGTGTTGGGGTCTTGTTCTTGGCGTTTTCATCAATTTTTCCTCCTTTTCTCCCTTCAAATCCAAGGTGAGTGGTGAGTATGGCTTATTTTGGTGTTGTTAGAATGCGTTTGATTGTTGTTCTTTGGTGTATTTTGTGTGGTATTGAGTGGTTTTATGCAGGAGAATCGCTTGGAATCGAGCCATGAAAGGATGGGCTCGATTTCCAGCTTCTGGGTCGTCGTGTCGATCGACACAGCATCGATTTCCAGGATTCGGATTTTGGTGTGTCGATCGACACACTGTGCTGGTGTCGATCGACACATGGCCAGTTTTGGCAAAACTTGTGTTGTTTGTTCTTGTTTGCCTTGTTGCGGGATCACCCTGGTATTGTATCAATTCTCTTATGCATGTGTGTATATCCTTGTAGATGAGATGACCGTCTTACTGAGTATTTATGATAATACTCACGCATCTCGTATAACCATGTGATGCAGGTAAAGACAAGGTGTGATCGTGGGATCGTGGCGAGGAAGAGGAGATGGTCTAGGGACTCGATTGTCTGCTCATTATTATAAAATTTCTAGGGTGTTAGTAATTCTAGAACGTATTGGATTGTTATTGACTTGTGTAGCTATGTGGATTATGGTTTATGTTTGAATTGGATCGTTGATTATGGGATTGACTTGGTACTGTTAGTGTTCAATAAGTACGAGATTATTGAATGTTGTCATTGGTTTATTGTCTTCCGCATGTTGAGAATTGACCGTTGAGGATTATCATTTGTAATAATGATAATCCGGGTTTTAAATTGGAAAAAATTTTAAATTTTCGGGTTGGATCGTTTCAATAAAACCAATTTATTTGTAATTTCCAATATTAATTAAAGGGTAATGTAGAAAAAAGTTGGCACAAAAAAAAAGCAAAGTTTATTGGAACAAAACCAATTTCAATGTGAGTCAATCTGTAAGAATAGTCATAATCGGATTCATGATCTTCCGTATTGGAGGCTCTTATCTTCCGTTTTAGAAAAAAGTAGCTTATAGTCATCTGCTGGAAGTGCATAAAAAATTCCACGTGAAACCTTGTCATTTGCAAGGAATTCTATGGATTCCCAATAAAGAGGGCTCTTTAAAACCATCCCCTGAACCTCCCCAACTCGTTTAACGACAATGGCCATTTGATCTTCAATCGATGGTTGGGATCTATAACTTTGATTACCTGCATCAGTCACTGAGCTAGACTTAGATGCCATGTCCGATACAAAAATCTGCAATCAAAACCGAAAAGATATTATTAGTTTACAAAGCACCCATACATATGTAAGGGAGGTTGAATGTGTGTGAAACATTAAGACCAATAGATGTACAAGTGGTTCCAGAGACAATAACTTAAATCTCAGAAGAAGAAAAATATTATCATTATCAAAACACAGTACACAAAGGTCGGAATAAGAAACTAAACCAGAGAAGTGAAAACCCAACAAATAAAAATACCAGAGAAGTAAATAAAGAAACCAAGACAGGAGTCAAATTAAAAATATATCATCAGAAATTGAACTAAGGGAGAGAGGAACTTGAACAAATGGATCTCAGAGAAAATCAGCGAGAAAGAGTGAGGGCGTGTTGTAGCAGCTAGAAGCGTTGAAGACAAGTAATCAAAGATTCAAAGAAGAACCCTAGAACTTGTCAAATAAAACTCTAAGAACACGACGGTGCTCAGGGGCGGAGGCACTAAGGTCAAAAGGGGATAAGTTGACCCCTACTCATTTTAAAAAACATATGTTATATCTTTAAACAAATTTACAATGAAACTGTTTTTTTTTTTGTTATAATGATGACCCCCTTCAAAAAAAATAATAGACCCCACCACAAAAATCTGAATCTAGAAAGTTAATAAAAATTCACATTATTTGTTTAGGTTGGGTTAAAAAAACAGTTGGGCTTTTATTAATATTGAGATCCAATATACATGATTTAGATATTTTATATCGGTTTTTTCTTTGCAATACACAAACTCTTCGTCTTCTGATCGTCGTCTCTCTGTCTCCTTATTCGACCAAAAAAAAAATTTCTCAAGTCTCCAATCTCAATCGATTTTCAAGTTGAACTTCAGTTCAGGTAGGAATTCTTGTTTTCTTATTCACTTTAGTTTGTTTAAATTATAATCTTTTTTGTTAAATTGGAAATTCTGTGACTGAAGTCAATCATGGGTTTTCTGACTCTCTGTGAACGCATAAAATATAATTGACTTCTGTAAATTTAGATATTTTTATCTTTGATTTGTCCATTTGTCCTCACTGGTTATATAATTTGAATTAAACTATTTACTTTGATTCTTCAGATAAACTAATGGAGCGGTTTTTGAAAAGAAAAGCTCCATCAACAGATATCGATTTAGATAATTTTCCATATGATCCCGGTGAGAGGAAAAGAATATTGGAATACCATCCCAACCAACGAGACGAGGTAAGACGCAGATATTTGACTAGAGGACCTTGTCAACCTCGTGGTCACAATTTCGAACAGTGACGGATAGGAAATACATTGAGACGATTTAATCCTGATTGATTTGATAAGTTTGATTGGTTGGAATACACTGTGAATAAAGAAAAGGCATACTGTTTGTGTTGTTACTTATTCAGAAATTACAACGGCGGGAGTACTGCATTCGTGACAGAGGGATTTCAGATTGGAATAAGTTTCAATCATTGAGTGATCATGGACGTCTAATAAATAGCTTTCATCACAGAGCTAAGAAGAAATGTGAAGATTTGATGAGACAAGGCCAATCAATTGCACATGCTCTCCATAAACAGTCTGATGTTATGAAAAATCAGTACCGTATTCGATTAAATGCTTCAGTGGATGCTTCTAGATACTTATTGAGGCAAGGGTTGGCATTTCATGGTCATAATGAGACAGATGATTCTAGTAACAAAGGAAACTTTCTGGAGTTAGTGAGGTATACGGCTGAACAAAATGAAGTTGTGGGTAAAGTTGTATTGAAGAATGCTCCTGGAAATAATCAAATGGTGTCTCATCCGATTCAAAAATACATAGTTCATTGCTTTTCAGAAGAAGTAGTGATATAATGCGTTTTTGGCACTTTCTAACCCTTGTTTTGCAAGCTTTTATCGAGTCTTTTACTCTCTATCGAGTCATTTTAGGTACAAAAGTGGCTGGAAGCAATGAATGGGGCTTGCAATCGAATTCGGCAAGAAAGGAATGAAGTTGGGCTTCTTTTTGCACATTCTGGAAGAGGGAGCACCTGAAGCCCAGAGAGCACCTGCACTGGAGTAGGTGCTCCCCAGCGGACAGATTATGGAAACTTCATTTAACCTATTTTCTAAAGCCCTAGATTTTTAACCCAGCCGCCAAGGCCTATAAAAGGACCATCACGCAGCCCAAAAACGGGCCAGCACTCGCGACACACACACACAGCCGCAAGGAGAATCAAAAGGAAAGAGAGAGAGAGATCGTGGGTGAACTCGCGACAAGGGAGAGAGAGAGAGACGTACTTGCGCCATACTCATCACGAAAACAGCAGCAGCAGTGATACTTCTTATCGAGAGAGAGAGAGAGAGAGAGATAAACACTTGTTGAGAGAGAGATATTCATTTGGTGAAGAAAGCTTGTGAGCTTGGATTGTTCTCCACGTTTCTATCGAAGTTTTCTAAACCCTTCTCTTATTTATTTCAATTTTAATGATGTTTATCATGTTGTTTGCTGCTGTTCTTCGTTTATCCATGAGCGAGTAGTCACTTGTTAGGTTGAGGGATTTTCGATGGGAATTGAATTCATGAACTAAGCATAGATAGGTTTTATATATATATCATTCGATAGTCTCCATCTATTGTCGATCATATTGCCTAGGTTAGCTTGATCACCTAGCCTTTGATCTTAGGTTGAATTTACTTATCAAAAGTTTGTAAATTGCTGGAATTGACATAGATGGGCGATTTGATCCTTAGCCAACGAAAGTTGAAGTTAAGGCATTTTGTGAACTTATCAACCCTAATCGCTAATGCTTGATAATCTTTATTTACCTCAACGACAGTTAGGGTGTTAGATTGATTGTTAGAGTTGTCGATGCCACGAAAGTGGATCTCCTTATATTTATGGTTGAGTTCTAGACTTGTTCGTAATCGCATGCCTGAATAATTGCTTGGTTCTTGATATTCGAATCCCTGAGAATTATCCCTGACCTAACGCCTTCCTTTATTGTTTACAATCGCTTAGCTGAGATTGTTTTCCATAGAATTAGAGCGTATTGCTGGTCCCTTAACGAACCTTTACTATTTCTACAATTGATTTAGTGAACCTAGGTTTTAATCTTTGAAACCGGATAAAAGGACAAGTTTTGTATTTCATCAATTTGGCGCCGTTGCGACGGGGACCAACTCGATACCTCTACTTCTCGTTTACAATTTTAGACTAAGCACTAATCTCGTTCTTTTGTTTATTTCTCGTGTGTTTCAGGTGTATGAACTCAAGAGCAACAAGGAGAAATCTTCAAACTCCCCTCGTCACCTTGAGTAACACCGACCTTGCGAGACTAGAACGAGAAAACAGACGCACAAGGCCTAATCTCGTCAACATGGGCGGACAAGGCGAAATTGATATGGCGGCTGAGCTGCTATGGTTGCAAGAGCAGATGGCTCAGATGCAGCAGCAACATGCCCGTGAACAACAGCAGCAGCGCGCTCGTGAGCAGCAGCGTGCTATTGGGGATATGGACAATCCCCATGTTTTCTACCGGAACCGAGCTGCTATTGTTTTACCTACTGCTGGGAGGCAAGATTATGAGATAAAGCCTCAAATGCTATTGCTGGTCAAGCAGCACTCGTTCCATGGACTGCCTGCGGAAATGCCGATGGACCATATAGAAAACTTCGAGGAGATCTGCTCCACAACGAGTTCTAATGGGATGAACCCGGATTTCTTGAAGTGCAAGCTTTTCCCTTTCTCACTCGCGGACAAAGCTTCCCGTTGGCTCAAGTCTCTACCAGCTGGATCCATCACGACTTGGGTACAATGTAGAGCAGCGTTCTTGGACCACTTCTACACCAAATCCAAAACTGCTAGCATGAGGAACAAGATCTCTTCTTTCCAGCAACATTCAGGAGAGTCCTTTTGTGAGGCATGGGAACGGTTCAAAGAGTACAAGAGAGAGTGTCCACACCATGGGTTTACCGATGAGAACTTGCTGGGTATCTTCTATGATGGTGTTGATTGGGATTACAGGAATGCTTTGAATGCTGCGAGTGATGGCAATTTCATGACTAAGACCAGAGATGGTGCGTATAAGCTCATCGAGAACTTGGCGGTGAGTTCTAGCAACAAGTCGCAGGAGTATGATAGGACCACGAAATTTAGTGGAATGGATTCCCAAAAGATTGATGACCTTACTGCTAAGGTCAACTTGTTGCTCAAAGGGAACCAAAGGACGGTTTACTTTGTAGATGAGAATAAGGAACCATTATCTAAGGAGATGGGTGAAGAAGGAGTCACCCAGAACTATATGAGCCACCCAAACCAAGGTCAGAATCGGTTTCAAGGGGGAATTCAACAGAAACCACAATGTACCAACTTTCAAGCTCATGCGAGCTCTGGAAGTACTTCTCAGGATGAACTCAAGGGTATGATGCAGCAGCTAATGGCTAACCAACAGAAGTCTGCCACTGAAATCAAAACGCGGGTTGACGCCATGTACTCGGATCTCAATGGTAGACTTGAAGCTGTTTGGAACCACGTGAGGAAGCTTGACACTCAGGTAGCTCAGATCTCGGGATCAGCTACTCCAGAGAAAGCAGAAGAAGTTGTCGAATCACTACCATACATCCCTAGGATCCCATACCCTCAAAGACTGAAATATGAGATTGGTGAAAAGAAGTTGGCTGAGATTAATCAGATGGCTCTCTTTGCTGAAGCAAAGAATACATCATCTCCAATGAAGCAGTTGCCAAAGCTAGAAGACCCTGGGATGTTTGTTGTTCCATGCTCCATTGCAGGAGTTAAATTTAAAGGATCTCTCTGCGATTCTGGGTCTTCCATCAATCTCATGTCTAAGGCTATTGCAGAGAAGCTTGGGATTACTACGATGAGAGCTGCTAATATATCTCTCAAGTTTGCAGACTCTTCCACCAAGGTTCCACATGGTACTATTCCTGATTTACATGTCCAAGTTGAAAATTGCCTTGTTCCTACTGACTTTCAGGTGGTGGAGATGAACGAAGATCCTGACATACCTTTGATTCTTGGAAGACCGTTTCTGGCGACAGTGGGTGCAGTTGTAGATTTGTCTAATGGAAGAGTCTCATTCTCTAATATTGACAAACAGGTCTTCTACAAAGCTATACCCACTAATGGAGCAGCCAAACTTGCATCTTGTGTTACCGTTATCAATGGAGATAAGCTGCAAATGGTAACAAAGAGAGATTTCAATGATAAGAGTGAGGTCAAGGAAGTCCTAGATGGAGACCCTCTTATCATAACAAAGCAGACCAGGCAAAAGAGCAGGGTAAAGGAGAATGAGATGAGCCAAAGAATCAAGGGTGATTCTCATATAGTTTTAGAACCTCAGAGACGTGTTGGTGACACGATTGAGTACAAGGTAAAGTCCAAAGGGATTTCGAAACCTTTCTCCAAAGTTAGAGCTATTCTCCCATCTGAGCTGAAAGAGAAAGGTGAAGAAGCTGTGAAAGCTATGTTGAGCAAGGTTCTGAAGCTGAAGATTACTGATTGGAGAGCTTGTTTTGGAGAAAGTTCTCACGCCCCTCATCCTGACTGATTTATGAGATCCAAGTCAAGCTAAAGACTTTAACCAAGCGCTTGGTGGGAGGCAACCCACCGGTACGTTTTCTAACCTTTTCAATTTGATTTCTTTTATTACTAACTTTGAATTTTAGTTTTGAGTTTTCAGAAAAAAAAAAATTTGTGTTGTGGAATACGCAAGGAGGATCGATCGATCCCCTTAGCTAGATCGATCGATCCGGAGTGAAAAGTTCAACATGCATTCCAGCGGTCAAGCTCAGGATCGATCTGCACATCGATCCGCTTCCAAGTTCAACCCAGGAGAGCACTTGCTCTCCAGGAGAGCACCTGCTCCCCAGGAGAGCACCTGCTCCCCAGGAGAGCACCCAAGCCAGATCGATCGATCTCTTCGGGTGGATCGATCGATCCATGAAGATGAGATCACGAGCCAATCTAGCGGTCAACCTCAGGATCGACTCAGCTGATCGATCCGATTTCCAGAGAGCACCTGCTACCCAGAATAGAGCACCTGACGTCCAGAATAGAGCACCTGCTCTCGAAGGTAAAATTTCAAAATTCGGATTTAGGCCCACCGAGAGGTAAGTATTTCCATGAACATTTTTTCTTTCTGCTTTTCATTCTTATTTTCCTTTTCACTCTCTCTTTTCTTATTCTCACACCGAGACGGTGTGAAGTAAGTTTGGGGGGAGTTGCTACTAATCTCGTTTATTTTGGATGTTTTTCTATTTTCTTATGTCTTATTTTGAGTCTTTCTTTTCATTTGTTTTATTGAGTCAAGACTTTGTAGGGAATTAGGACTTTATCTTATGATGATCTTTGAACTATCTATGTTTAACTTTCTCTCTAGTGACCATTTCTTCAGAGCATGGGTACAAGGAACAGCTGGAACACTTCGATACACTATCTTCCAGGTTTCATATTGACCAAAAATTTCTCTCGCTATTGGCACTAGATTAGGGAAACGAATCATATTCAGGACTCCTTATTCCATTCATCACTCTTGTTGTTCCTGAATAGCTAGCTCACTTTTAGTTAGTACCCTCCTTAACCCTTACCTCTTTTCAAACCCCTTGCATTCTTGTTATTTCATTGTCACATGTGCAGCATATGCGCAAAAAGACCGGAGAGAATTGGGTCGACACTGCATCTAAATCACTCTTTCTGAAGAACGAGAGCACCTGGAGCCCAAAAAGGGAGCACCTATATCAGATGATGGAACAAAAAAATCCACAAGGAGGAGTAACGACGATGAGTTCCACTTGGGTATGTACTGTAATTCTTATTCTTCTGAGTGTTTGAGAGACATGTGTTTGTAATCAAACCCTCTTCATCATCATTAAAAAAAAAAAAAAAAAAAAAAAATCAGATGATGAAGAGTGGTAATTTGTAAAATTAGAAGTGTCTCTCTGCATTTTCGAGTATACCCAAGGTGGACGAGTACAACATGAGTTGGTTGGAAGATTTGGAGAAGAAAGAGTGGTTTAGAGAATGTGGATATCAACGTACCCGTTCTCTCTTGCAATTTTGTGCGATATCCTGCATCCTCTACGAAACATCGGGTAACCCCTAAACACTTTAAACACTTTTAACTCCACCTCTAAATGGCCAAATACCCTTAGCGTCGTCTACCCTAAATGGTGCCTTTAGCGAGACCCTCACGCAACTTTAATGCGTTGAGTTTGTGTTTGGGAAATGGAACTTGGTTGAGAAATATGTTGAGGATGTTTTGGTAAAGCTTTGTTATTCATAATTTGGATTATGTGGTCTGCAGATTGAGGGTTTTAAACTCGGTTCACTGAGGATAAAAGAGTTCCCGCGTTTTCAAACCTTTCTCCTTTACTTGGTCTTGAATTTGTTTGAGGACAAACAAAGATCTAAGTCTGGGGGAATTGATATAATGCGTTTTTGGCACTTTCTAACCCTTGTTTTGCAAGCTTTTATCGAGTCTTTTACTCTCTATCGAGTCATTTTAGGTACAAAAGTGGCTGGAAGCAATGAATGGGGCTTGCAATCGAATTCGACAAGAAAGGAATGAAGTTGGGCTTCTTTTTGCACATTCTGGAAGAGGGAGCACCTGAAGCCCAGAGAGCACCTGCACTGGAGTAGGTGCTCCCCAGCGGACAGATTATGGAAACTTCATTTAACCTATTTTCTAAAGCCCTAGATTTTTAACCCAGCCGCTAAGGCCTATAAAAGGACCATCACGCAGCCCAAAAACGGGCCAGCACTCGCGACACACACACACAGCCGCAAGGAGAATCAAAAGGAAAGAGAGAGAGAGATCGTGGGTGAACTCGCGACAAGGGAGAGAGAGAGAGACGTACTTGCGCCATACTCATCACGAAAACAGCAGCAGCAGTGATACTTCTTATCGAGAGAGAGAGAGAGAGAGAGATAAACACTTGTTGAGAGAGAGATATTCATTTGGTGAAGAAAGCTTGTGAGCTTGGATTGTTCTCCACGTTTCTATCGAAGTTTTCTAAACCCTTCTCTTATTTATTTCAATTTTAATGATGTTTATCATGTTGTTTGCTGCTGTTCTTCGTTTATCCATGAGCGAGTAGTCACTTGTTAGGTTGAGGGATTTTCGATGGGAATTGAATTCATGAACTAAGCATAGATAGGTTTTATATATATATCATTCGATAGTCTCCATCTATTGTCGATCATATTGCCTAGGTTAGCTTGATCACCTAGCCTTTGATCTTAGGTTGAATTTACTTATCAAAAGTTTGTAAATTGCTGGAATTGACATAGATGGGCGATTTGATCCTTAGCCAACGAAAGTTGAAGTTAAGGCATTTTGTGAACTTATCAACCCTAATCGCTAATGCTTGATAATCTTTATTTACCTCAACGACAGTTAGGGTGTTAGATTGATTGTTAGAGTTGTCGATGCCACGAAAGTGGATCTCCTTATATTTATGGTTGAGTTCTAGACTTGTTCGTAATCGCATGCCTGAATAATTGCTTGGTTCTTGATATTCGAATCCCTGAGAATTATCCCTGACCTAACGCCTTCCTTTATTGTTTACACCCGATTTTACATTTTGTCTTTGCTTTTAAATATCGTGACTTTTACACCCATTTGAATCGCTTAGCTGAGATTGTTTTCCATAGAATTAGAGCGTATTGCTGGTCCCTTAACAAACCTTTACTATTTCTACAATTGATTTAGTGAACCTAGGTTTTAATCTTTGAAACCGGATAAAAGGACAAGTTTTGTATTTCATCAAGTAGTCAATTCCATAATTCAAGAGATTGATCATGATGTGTTTGCTCTTTTGGTGGATGAATCGGCTGATGTTTCTGATAAAGAGCAAATGGTTGTAGTTTCGTTTTGTTGATAAGCATGGGATAGTCAAAGAGAGATTTGTTGGTCTTATCCATGTTAAGGACACATGTTCCTTATCTCTGAAACATGGTATTGATTCACTATTTGCTAAGTACAGTTTGAGTTTGAAAAAAGTGAGTGGACAAGGCTATGATGGAGCATAAAATATGAGAGGTAAACTCAATGGGCTAAGAACGTTGATTTCAAAAGAGAGTGGCTCTGCATATTATGTCCACTGTTTTGCTCACCAACTTCAATTGGTTATTGTTGCAGTTGCAAAGAAGCATCTTGAAGTTGGAAATTTTTTCGATATGATTTCTTTGTTAGTAAATGTGGTTGGAGGTTCTTGCAAGAGAAAAGATATGATACGAGATAGTCAACATGAGATAATTGAGAAGGGAATAAGTAGTGGCGAAATCAAGACTAGAAAAGGGCTAAATCAAGAGTCTTCACTTCCAAGGCCAGGAAATACACGTTGGGGTTCTCATTATAAAACGTTGTTGCGGTTAGTTGACTTTTTTTATTCTGTGATCAAGGTGCTTGAGCATGTCCAAGATGAAGGTGTAGATTATACCAAGAGGCGTCAAGCAAACGGTATTCTCAAATACATTCATAGTTTTGATTTTGTGTTCTATCTACACTTGATGTTGCTTATATTATGACTCACAGAGAATCTGTCAATGGCATTACAAAAGAAAGATCAAGACATTGTCAATGCCGTCTCACTAGTGGAATCCACTAAGAGACAACTACAAAATGTAAGAGATGTTGGATGTGATTCTATTATGAAGAAGGTTTTTGATTTTTGTAAGGAGCACAACACGGAAATTCTCAACATGGAAGACGAATTCATTGTGAGGCCACGAAAATAGACCAACATAACGAATTTGCGTTATTACCAAGTTAGTTGTTTTTATATTGTATTGGATATGCAGCTTCAGGAGTTCAATGATCGCTTTAATGAGGTAAACTCTCAATTACTCGTCTGCATAGCGGTTTTAAGTCCTCTTGATTCATTTCATGGGTTTGACAAAGAAAAGCTGTTGAGATTGGCTGAATTTTATCTTGAGGATTTTAGCTGTGTGGAATGCATTTCTCTTGATCATCAACTTGACATATATATTGATAATCTACGAGAAGATGAAAGGTTTACTGATTTGAGAAATCTTGGAGATCTAGCACGGATAATGGTAGAAACTAAGAAAAATCTTTCACATCCTTTGGTTTATAGGCTTTTGAAGCTAGCTTTGATTTTGCATGTTGCGACTGCAACCGTCGAGAGATGTTTTTCAGGAATGAAGATTGTGAAGACCACACTACGAAATCGGATCGGTGATCAATTTCTAAGTGATAGTCATATTTGTTACATCGAAAAAAAATTATTCAAGGATGTAACAAATGAAATGGTAATAAAAAGATTTCAAGCTATGAGTGAGCGTATGATGTAATTATAAACTATGTTTTTTTTTTTAGCAGTTTGTAAACTATGTTATTTAATAAGTTTTTATTGATCCCGTTTAAAAAAATTTCTAGCTCCGCCACTTACGGTGTTTAAAAGAGAGTTTTTAGAGAAGTAATCTATGCTTTCTTAATTCAATAATCAAAAAAACAACGGAACATTAACACCAATTGTTCCTACTTATAGCTTTCATGAGATAAGCTAAAATCCTAAAGTAACGTAGAAGATAAGCTAACCTTCTGTGATATTAATCTCTTTACAAAGAAAATTCAAAACCACATAAAAAGGAAACTAAAAGCCCAACAATCAACTAAGAAACCAGAAAAAGCCCACGATCAAGCTAGGAGGAGACACCACACAGCGAGATAACAATTTTTTTAACCTAATGATCTGATGAATGTATATATAATTATATAGTATAAACATTAATATAGGTTGATGGAACCCAAATCGAAATCAGCCCACTACCACCACCTAATGAAATTAGAGCAATCAATTCAATGTCAACGTCTTCCAAAGTGAAGAATTCGAAGAGACGTCATGCCTGCATGCATTTATCGGAAAATGTTCGCCGAATGTTTATGCCAATCCAAAATAATACTTTATTATTATTATTTCTTTTTAAAGTTTTTTTTTTTTATAGCTCTGACCACAATATTATAAATACCAATATCTCTGGTAATCTCTAGTCCTCCACAACACAGAGAATCCAAATCTTTTCTTGTGATTGCTATAGGTTATCTCTTTTGCGTCAAAACTATTTTTCTTCTTTAGGTTAAGCTGCGATTTTTGTTTATAAGTTTTTTGTTAACTTAGTGATTAAAGATTCAAATGTGTTTTTTTCTAGTGGTGCTAGGGGAGATACCATCACCAAAAGACAGGATTCAAATGGCGAAGAAGAAGCACCATATGATCAACCCAAATTATGAAAGGAATGCGAATCGTGTCAATAAGGAGTTGATTAAGTTCATGAAGAGGGACGAGAGATTTGCAGATGAGTGGAAAAAATTGGAGATTAAAGAAATGGAATTGTTGTCTCTGAAGATAGACTTTTTGCGTGAATTCGTATCCGCCCTTTTTGGAGCAACTCCTTAGAATCAATCTATTGGTTTTAATTTATCAAAGATGCTATGCATCTTTTTATTTCCAACTTATCTTTTTTCATCTTCTATGTTTCTGGTTACTTTTTCTATGTTTCTGGTTCCTTTTTTATTTCTATGAATATGGTTATGTAGTTTGAAACCGAGCTCTTTAATCTAAACTCAGTTTGGCCACCAAGCTCTTGTAAATCTACTTCGCATGTTAGTATCTACAACATGAGAGTTGTTTGGAAAGATAAATACAAGTCATAACACAAGAACGCAACACAAGTCCTCAATGGCACAATTCCACCATAACTAAACTTTAGAAAGTGATTGACATGATCTCTTAGATAATACGTACACATAAATTTCAAGGAATAGCAAAGTTAAATTTCTAAGGAATATGTAGAGTTAGTGTGCTTGTCTACTTTCTAAACTACAAAATCAGAAAATCAGTTCCTTCAACTTTGTAACGCAAGGAATAATCTTCACAAATGATAACATTTACTAGTATGACATGATAAAGCAAAAATGATGAGAACCAAAATTTAACAAAAAAAAGGTTGAAAAAAAAACCTCATTTTAATTTATTTTTTTTAAATTATTTTGAACCCTTTGGAGAGACAAATAGGCTTCGAAGTAATTAGTTAAATGGGATCTATATCGCATTTAACCGGCCCATTTAGCTCAAATTGCAGCCCATGCCAACTCAAAGGTTTAGTAAACTTGGCGGCAAAGTTAAGAATTGGCACGTGGAACCACGAAACCAGTTTTACCCGCCAAAGTCGCCGTCTTTTACCAATTCTACATGAGTAAAAAAGCCGGAAAAATAAATCAAGAAACCCAAATAAATTAATTTGTTAATTTAGAAATGTAGGAATTAAAAAAAACGAGAGGATACAGTTATTGAGTGAGGAGTAAGCTGAGTAAATAAAGGGAGATTAATTAATTATTATTCCAAACCATACGCGTTAAATAGCTATAAAGAGTGACGGTTACTCTGTTTTTTTTTACCAAACCATGCTTATAGAGTTATATAATTAGTGGGTTTATTTTCACAAATTGACAACTCACGATGCACATTACTTTATTGTTATTTTTATTAATTTTATAAGAAAATAGCATACGTTTTAAAAAAATATATGTATTTACAGGTCTGTTTGTAAAAATGTATTTCATTCTGCTATTTAAAAAAAACAAATGTGTTCGGCAATAAAACTGGATTAAAAATAATGTTTTTAATTAGTTGAGAAAATTGTTTTATCAAATGAAATGAAAAATGCCATAACAATTAGGAAGGTCGTTACAAAAAATATCCTAAACCCAGAGACTCTGAGAATAACTTCCCTTTATCTCCGCAAAAACCCTAACTTATCTCTCTCTCTCTCTCTCTCTCTCTCATATATATTGCTTACGACTACGAGACAGTTAATGAGTAAAACATCTTGCAACGTTAAAGTCTACTTGAATTAAAACAAAAGACACGACACGACAGTATCATTTCCCAATCTCCAGGTCTTTGATTCTCTCATATATATCCTCGATCTCCTGTCTTTTATTTATTTATTATTTATTTTATTTTATTTTTACGTCTAAACATTAAGCTCGTTACTAGTAATTAAAGCTTTAATTAATCATGTTTAAAATACTTCGTAACTCCTTCTGATTGTTTCAACTTCTTCTTTTCCTTTTCTACAGGTTTCATCAATTCAATGTCCATGGATTGCTTAAGCTACTTATTTAACCGGGATCCACCTATCCAGCTCCAAGATTGCATTATTCCTGATATGGATATGACTATCCCAGAAACCGACAGTTTCTTCTTCCAACCTCAACCGCAACTTCAGTTTCATCAGCCAATATTGTTTCAAGAAGAAGCTCCTTCACAAACCCTTTCAGGGCTCAATCACATAGACCCTTTCTGCAACCAATTTCTTCTTCCCCAAGAAATCTTTCTCCCTAACTCTAAAACCGAAAACTTCGGAGAAACACACAATCTAGATTCCTTTTTCCACACGCCAAAACGCCAGAAATTCGTTAACACTAGCTACCATTGTAACACTCTCAATCATTTCTCAAACGCTAATCCGAATTTCTTCAACCCTTACAACGAGCTCGATTTAGTTCCAGAAGCTTCTGTCTTCCCCGAGTTTCGAGTTCCGGATTTCTCCTTAGGGTTTAAGGTAGGCCAAGGAGATCAAGACGACAACAAGAAACCTACAATTTCCTCTCAGAGCATTGCGGCTCGAGAGAGGAGAAAAAGAATTGCAGAGAAGACTCACGAGCTCGGAAAAATCATCCCCGGTGGTCAGAAAGTTAACACGGCCGAGATGTTCCAAGCCGCCTCTAAGTATGTCAAGTTCTTGCAGAGCCAAGTTGGGATTCTCCAATTGATGCAGAAACTTAACACGGCCGAGATGTTCCAAGCCGCCTCTAAGTATGTCAAGTTCTTGCAGAACCAAGTTGGGATTCTCCAATTGATGCAGACCACGAAGGAGGTAATAAATAACCAACCCTAAAATCAAATTGAAAAACCAAGTGGTGTGTTTTTCTCACGAGCTGGTTTAATTTGCAGACGCAGGGTAGCACTAATGCGGAAATAGAAATACGATTTTTGCTTGAGTCGCAAGCAATCCAGGAGAAGCTATCAACAGAGGAAGTATGTTTGGTTCCGAGTGAAATGGTTCTAGCTCTAACAGATGAAGAATCCATTTGGAGAAACCCTAAGATTTCTCGAGAGATCAACAAGTTACTGTCTACAGATCTGGCTAACTAGTTTTAATCCGGTTCCGTCAATGACAAAATTTATGTCTGTTCTTGGTAATTTGTGTTCTTAGTTAGTGTGTTTTGTATTGTTGATTAGTTAGTGGCTAATTATCCTGGTTAATCTCCTCTTAACTGGGAACTAATACTTTGACTGTATTAGTCTATGTATTAGCTATTATCTGATATTTTTCTTGTTAGCTAATGTATGTCCGCATGTTAAAACTTTAACATGAAAGGGAGTTCTTTGTGTAAACCAAGCTTTTTTACCCATAACAGTTTTGGGGCTTTATTGCTTTGTGGGTCTTTAACAAAATGAAAACCCGAACAATCAGAATAAATTAAACAAACTTTCCTCAAATCTTTCCGATCGGAAAGGCAGTTGAGTACTTGATGCCTTTATTTTCGGGATGTTCAAATTTTATAAATATTTTTTTTTTGTGTCAAATTTTATAAATATATTATTTTTCGTTTTAACATGTCTTTAGTTTCTATCAAATTCTTTTATTTAATACCCCGCTAAAAGAAATCCATTTTCAAGCCTAAGAACAACGAAATCGGAAAACAAAATTGATTTAGATAAGATTTCTGTTCAACTTAGTAAAATTTGTTACATAGATAGCTTCTTATATAGTGAGGGGGTTTCAGTTTAAGATCAATAACCAAAATTAAATAAACATCACGTATCTCACATAATCAAACGGATTCTGTTTCATTTGGATACTTGAATTTCTGCAAGTGATTTTTGAGAGTGACTACGAAACAGTAGTAATCAAAGCAATATGAAATGAAACAACTAACCTCCAATTCAATGGCGACAATCTCAATGTGAAAACAGCTATGGGAAATGTGAGTTTCAACTTTCTAAAAAGAAAACGAAACAGATTTGTAAATATTGGCCAAAAGACGGAATAAGTAAGCCTCCTCTGGACAATAAAATCCCTTTCCAATCTTATAGATTAAAAAGAGTGATTTTCGAAGCCAATTTTCCTCAATCAAGGGAAGCTCTTCTTTATCCTCATTACTTCCCGCTGGTCTGAGATTTGATTGATCGGATTTTCGAGCTTCTCCACTCTTTTGATTTTAAGGCATTGATTCACTCTGATGACCATAGTAATCAGGTGACGATTGATATAGCTCAAAGCGTCATTAAAGATGGCCGTCATCAATCTTACATAGCTTGAGATTGCCTTCCTTGGCTTGACCACTTGGTTTCCTCGGAAGCGGCAGTGTAATAAGCATATTTTCCCCGTCATAACCAGGTGTGGCGTTCTTGTTCATCGAGGCCGTAGTTGCGATGCCTTCTCTTATATCCCTTGATTTGGGGTTTTATCCCTTGTAAGGTGCCTATTGGCATCATGAAATTTTTCATGAGATTTTCCTACTTATAGTACTCTAGTATTGTTTCTTCCTTTTTTGAATGATTCAAAGCCGTGTTACAAAAAAGTTTAAACATACCATGAACTTTAACTTGTTTGTCCCCAATTTTTAGTCTCCTTGTATCACAATGACGGTGTAAACAATAATTGAGAAGCAATGAAATGACATTAAAAAGGCAAAAAACGAAGAGTTCGCCCTAGCTTTTCCTCTCTCAGACACAGAGATCGAGGCAGCCGCACGCTTGATGAAGAGGAGTCCGAGCCACCGGCGACCCAGCTCCGATCTCATGTCCTTCTGATCTAGGTTTGGTCCCTCCTCTCTCGGTGAGAAGCTTCGTCCTTCCCTCTATCCCTTTCGTCTCCATGGCATCACTTGTTGTGGGCTCAATTTCCAGTCCTCCCCCACCCTCAAAGCCTCCAGATCCGTGTCTCGTCGCCAATCTCTCGCCTGACCCTCCAGAACCTCCGATTCCCCCAGATCCTCTCCACCTGCTGCTTTCTCTCTCTCGCGTTTTATGTCGCCAACGTTTAACATCTGGAACATCGCTAGATTTTCTCGGGTTATCTCAGACTCAGATCTAAGTCCGATGGTTCCAGATATCGGGTCACCTGTCTGTGCTCTCGCCTCACTATTTCCTGGTGAAACATCCATTGTGTTCGTTTCTCTGATCAAGGTATGCTCCTAATTTCGCTATTAAACAATGAACATCATTGTCACATCTCGTCTCCAGTCGGTTGAATGGTAAGACGTACATGTAATTTTGTTACTAAAACATGATAGATTTCGAGGGAAACATAGTAGTATAATATATGGGAAAATTAGAAATAAAAGATGATTTTTTTGAAATATGTTCATTCGTACTTT
This sequence comes from Arabis hirsuta, assembly GCA_964056655.1. NCBI lineage: Eukaryota > Viridiplantae > Streptophyta > Magnoliopsida > Brassicales > Brassicaceae > Arabis > Arabis hirsuta. The sequence continues at coordinate 39,491,292 of OZ053298.1, read as the reverse complement.
TATTATTTAAATTTGGTGATATATAATTTAATTTAGTTAAAATCTTACTATACCATTAATCATAACTATTACATTTAATCATATTTTAGAAAGTAATTAACAATAATATTTATTGGTTGATACGTTATAAATTTTTAAGTGATGTTTTAAGTTTGAACATTCCTTCTCTCTTTTTTGTTTTAATATTTTTTATTTAATCAATAATAATATTTTTTAATACAAAAATAACCAAAAAACAACCTTATAAATAATGAAATCTAGTTTGTTACCGAATCGTTAAAAAACCAACACAAATTGTTTTTCAATTTGGATTTAATCCTGAATCGTCAAAAAACCAATACAAATTGGTGTTCTGATTGTTTAACATGTTTTTGTTAATTAATTACAGAATTTGAATACAATTACTCATGCTTTTAATTCGAAACTGTGATAACAATCTTAATAATTTAGTCATATTTTTGAAGTTTCACGAATAATTTCTTTTAAAACATTTTCTAATTATTTATGAAGGCCTTTATGAACCATTAAATCCTTTTAAGAAATAGCTAATTGCATTTACTCTACGTTTATTTACAAGTTTGCTTTTATACTGCAAATCTTTAATCACTTATACTTGGTATATGTACACTATGCATTAGTTACATACATCTGATCATGTTCAAATTCTAAACACATGAAAATAAAAAAAATTCATCAGAAAAACGTTAGGTTATATAGAAGGAAAATGGACAATTTACTGAATTCTGAAAAAAATAGAAAATGTATTCTAAATTCTTCAGAATATAATCTTACAATATATTTGATTTTTTAAACTGTTAGATTCATTTAAAGATTTGGAATATTTAGTTTCCTTAATTTTTGGGATTCTACGTATAGAAGAATACATATTCTAAATTTTGAAGAACATAGAGCAAATAGAAGAATACGTATTCTAAATTTTGAAGAACATAGAGCAAAGTCCAGTTGACGTATTCTGAAATTGTCTTCCAAAGTTTGTAGAACATTAGTGTATTATAAACTTTTAGAACATGTACAATGTTCATATTACGTAATCTAAATACTTTAAAACATGTATAAATTTCAGAAAATGTCTTCTAAACAAACAATAACGAATTTATAAGTGTAAAATGTAATCTCTTGGTTATCAAATAACAATTGCTCATTTGATAAAAAGTCTTATTCAATTGATTCTCACATATTTAACAAAAAAAAATTTGAAAAAATTAATTATTTATACAAAAAGGGTAATTTAGGCGTAAATGAGATATTTCAAATAAAGGTATAGATGGACAAAGTCTATGGAAGATGTCCTTTATTTTCAATTTTCCCATAATATATTATCTCAGTTTTAAACTTGATTAGCAAATATACCTATTTATATAACTGAGACGAACCGACCCAAAAATTTAAAATTTTCCCTTCAGATTATTATCATCACAGATAATAATCCTCAACTGGGCCAACACAAACAACGCGGAAACAATTAAAATCAACAATAACAACCAAATCAATAAATCACATACTTTATTAATTCTCTAACCGTTCAGTTCAATAAAACAATATTCAATTCAATCAATTCCAGAATAATCAAATGACAACAATTTCAGAATCTACTAGTAACCTAGCAATTCTAACGCTACAACCACTCAGACGAGACACTAGATCATCTCCTCTTCCCGGCCATGATTTCACGATCACATTTTCTCTTTACCGGCAACACATGGCAAAAAGAATTGCGTGAGTATTATCACAAATACTCAGCGACGCGGTTATCCCGTCTACAGGCTATTTTATACACAAGCATAAACAATAGATACAATACCAGGATAAGCATACACGAAACAATCAACACGAACCATTTCAGGAACTATGTGTCGAGTGACACAACCTCTAGGTGTCCATCGACAGAATTCACTGTGTCGATCGACACACCACCATGGTGTCGATCGACACGACATCGCAGAACCTAGAAACGAGCATATCCTCTCATGGCTCGAATCCGTCGTAATTCATCGAGTCTCCTACACAATTTCATTCACAAACACACCAAATCCACCAAGCAATCGCATTCTACCCATACCTTACACTCATGTAAGCTTACGGTCACACACTCACCTCGATTTCGGATTGAAATGATGAAGAACGACGAAGAACGAGCGAAGAACACAACGAACAGCCCCTGATGTCGTCCTTCCCATAACCAAAATCCACCCAGCAACGATCTCCCTTGAGATCTAACACCCTCTCAAGCTCAATCCTCCTCAAGAACACTAAAAAAATCACCCAACACTTCTAATTTCAGACTTTCTGTCAAACTCAAAGTTTTCTTCTGAATACGGCCAAAAGAGAACCCAAACGCGTCTGTTACAGCCTCTATATACGAACTCTAGGTTCCCTAAACCGGCTCGTCAGACTGAGCAATTGGACCAAAACCGATCGGTCCAATTCAAACTCGTGTCGATCGACACACCTCACCCGTGTCGATCGACACAACAACCAGAATCCGACTTCTCATAAGTCACAAACACTCGTATCGATCGACATACACACCTCAGTCGATCGACACACCCAACCAAAATCCACTTTTTGGTTCACGGGCGTTACAATTCTCCCCCACTAACACGGATTCGACCTCGAATCACGCGACTCCGTCTCACTAAGGCTAATATTTCCGCTTAAAACCCGACCATATTCTCCCGGAAACATCAACGATGCAACATCCCCTAGTCCGGATTAGGGCTGCCCGATTGATCACCCAACAATCAAACAAGAACATGCACGATCAACCGTTGATCCTAAATTGGACCAAATGATCGCACAACAATCAAACAAGAACATATACGACCAACGGCGCTACATATGCTACCGGGGTTGGCTCGACATCCACCACACACTCCTGGCCCTCGGCCAGCACCACTCGTGATCACACTGATCCCCGAGCTCTACTAGGCTCACACTAGCCCCATTGCACCATCTCACCACGGCTGCAATCCTGACTCAACCCGGTCAGCACCACCTGAGATCCACTCGCGATCCCCGAAGTTCATCCAGTCTCATACTCACGACCATGCTCAGACGCTACTGCTCATAACTTAGACTCATAACTCATATACATATACACCACACCCACTCGCAGGATCGTCACCCCTTGAACTACGTGTGCAGGGAACCCACCCGTCCCCTGGAGAGAACCACCATCCCTTAAAGTATATGTAGGGAACCCACTGTCCCCTAGAGAGAACCACCAACTCTCGAGTATATGCAGGGAACCCACCCATCCCCTAGAGAGAACCACCATCCCTCAAGTATGCAGGAAACCCACCCGTCCCCTAGAGCAATACTCTGAACGCGCATCATAAGCATCTGTCAACCAAAATCACCTCCGTGGCTCCATCATGACATCTCCCACCCGGAATATCATCACATCCATGACCCCACTAGGTCATCCGAAACAACCCCCACTAGGTGTTTCCACTAGAGTCCCTGGAATAGACAAGTTCTAACCACCATAAAACCTCTATTCCAGACTCTTCCTAGTAATAGACAAGTTCTAACTCGCATAGAGCTTCCATTTTTAGCCACTCCTAGAACACGAACAAGCTCTAAGACTCATCGAACTTCCATTCCTAGTCATCACATGACCCCACCAGTCATAACATATAAGAACTCCCATCTTATAACACATTTAATAAGGCAAACTCATCTTATTAAATCTCCAAATGTATACTCGTTACAACAACAAACGAAATACATAACAACAACATAGCAACATGCTATCAAGAAAACTGAAAACTAGAAAAGACAAACTCAAGCCTCTACTTGCTTCTCGAACCACTTCGAGAACTTCCTCTTCATCGACGCTTCTGTTTCCCAAGTCTCCTCCTCAATACCGTCACACTCCCACACGACTCTCACTAACGGTATACTCTTCCGACGCAGCACCTTGACCTTTTTCTTGAGAAATCTCACAGGTCACGCCGCCAACGTCATTTTGGGCTGAAGATCCTCCGGAATCATAGCAAACACCTCCTCAGACTCATGTAGACACTTCTGCAGCATCGAAACATGGAAAACTTTGTGAAAATCCTTTATACTCTAAGGTAACTCCAACCGATAAGCTACCGGCCCGACCCGTTCCACCGCCTTGAACGGATCCATAAACCTCGGACTCAGCTTATTCTCTGAAATGGATCTGTTAGGACCCCTCAACATCGCTACCTTGAGATACACCAGATCTCCCAGCCCAAACTCCAGCTTCTTCCGTCTCCTATTGGCGTAACTCTTCTGCCGATCCTAAGCCTCTCTCATGTTCAGCCTCAAGACACAGATCTTTTCCGTCGTCTCCTGAACAAAGTCTGCACCCAACATGGTCCTCTCCTCCACTTGAGTCCAGCATAATGGTGTCCTACACGGTCTCCCATACAGAGCCTCATATGGAGTCATCCCAATACTCGCCTGGTAACTGTTATTATACGCAAACTCAACCAGGTTCAGATGATCCGCCCAATGACCACCATAATCCAGCACACACATCCTCAACAGATCCTCTAATGTATGAACCGTCCTCTCCGACTGCCCATCTGTCTGAGGATGATACGCTGTGCTCATATGCACCTTTGTGCCCATCTCAGCCTGAAACGCATTCCAGAACTCGGAGGTAAATCTCGGATCCCTGTCTGACACAATACTAGCTAGCACCCCATGCAGCCTCACTATCTCCCGCACATACTTCCTAGCCAAAACTACCGCTCCATCGGTCTTTTTGATGGCCAGAAAATGTACTGACTTGGTCAGACGATCCACAATCACCCAAATCACATCATAAGTCCGTGACACCGGCAACCCCGTCACGAAATCCATGGAAATTATATCCCACTTCCACTCCGTGATAGGCAAACTCTGCAACATACCACTTGGAACCTGATGCTCAGCCTTCACCAACTGACACACGTTGCACGCTGCAACCCAGTTAGCTACATCTCTCATTATCCTGACTCAGTGATAATACCGTTTCAGGTCACGATACATCTTAGTCGCTCCCGGATGAATCAATAACATGCTCGAATGAGCCTCCCTCAGGATCTCCTGCATCAGATCCTCATCCTTGAGTACACAAACCCGCCCGTTCACTAGTATCATCCCACTCGCTGAGACCACATACTGTGAACCGGCCGCCTTAGAAGCATCAATCAAACCCTGATCCTTCCCCTGAGCAACTCGAATCCTGCTCAACAAATCTGCGTGATTAGCTTCCTCTAACCCCAACGGCTCCTATGAGATCACACACAACCTCAAGGTACTGATCTCGCTCACCAGAGCCTCCATATCCCTCTCCTGATCTGAAGCAACCCTCTTCCGACTCAACGCATCTGCAACCAGATTAGCCTTACCCGGATGGTACCCAATCTCCAGGTCATAGTCTGTAACTAACTTCATCCAGCGCCTCTGTCTCTGGTTCAGCTCCGGCTGAGTGAAGAAATACTTAAGACTCTTATGGTCTGTGAATACCTGCACCTTCCCGCCATACAGATAAGACCTCCAAATCTTAAGTGCAAAAATCACCGCAGCCAACTCCAAGTCATGGGTAGGGTAATTTCACTCGTGCTTCCTCAACTGCCTCGAAGCATACGCAATAACCTTCCCCTGCTGCATCAGCATACATCCCAGACCAACTCCTAAAGCATCTGTATACACCACATAAGGCTCACCCGGCTCGAGTAACGCAAAAACCGGTGTACTAGTCAGCATCTTCTTCAGCTTCCCGAAACTCTCCTCGCAAGCTGAAGACCATACAAAAGAGACATCCTTCCCCGTCAACTTCGTCATCGACTGCTCGCAAATTCCTTGACGAACCTTCGGTAATACCCCGCCAACCTAAGAAAACTCCTGATCTCAGTGGCATTCCTCGGTCTAGGCCAACCTCTGATAGCCTCTATCTTAGCCGGATCCACAAAAACTCTCTCTGCAGACACTACGTGGCCAAGAAAACTCATCTCTCACTGCCAGAAACTGCACTTACTCAACTTTGCATACAGCTTCTACTCCTGCAGCTTCTCCAGAACTAACCGCAAATGCACCTCGTGCTCCTCCGGACTCCTCAAATACACCAAATTATCATCTATGCAGATGATCACGAAGACGTCCAAATACTCCTGGAACACCCCGTTCATCAACCGCATGAACGCTGCTGGCGCATTCGTCAATCCGAACGGCATCACCACAAATTCATAATTCCCGTACCTCGTCCTGAACGCCGTCTTCTGAATATATGCCTCATCAATCGGAATCTGATGGTAACCCGAAGCCAAATCAATCTTGGAGAACCAAGTAGCCCCCCGCAACTGATCCAACAACTCATCAATGCGCGGCAGAGGATACATGTTCTTCACAGTGACTCGGTTAACCCCTGATAATCAATGCACAATCGGAAACTCCCATCCTTCTTCTTCACAAACAACACCGGTTCTCCCCACGGTGAAACACTAAGCCGAATGAAACCCTTACCCAACAGATCATCCAGCCGCTTCTTCAGCTGGAGCCACACGATAAGGCGCCTTAGATATAGGAATCCTCCCAGGCTCCAACTCAATCATAAATGGATCCGACAGTGACGGTGGCAATCCCAACAATAACTGAAACACATCCTGGAAATCCCGAACAACCCGAATATCTCCAACTGCAACCTCTCCAACAGTCTTCGGCATCACTATCGTCGCCAGATACGCCTCACAGCCCTTCTCAATCAACTGCTCGGCATGTATCGCTGAAATCACGAGACTTCCAGAAGTCGGTCTCACCCCTTAATACACCAACCTCCCCAACTCCCGTTCGAACACCACCCGTCTTCGATGACAATCCAGATGGACCCTATACCGATCCAGCCAATCCATACCTAGGATGACATCGTACAACTCCACTGGACTAATAACTAAATCTGCTGGCATCGACTCTCCCGCCACCAGAACATCCACACCACGAGCCCGCCCGAAAGTAGCCAACGTCCTGCCTCCAACAACCTTAACTACTCCCGGCTGCTCTCCGGAATCGCTCCGGATCCCGCTGCCCTCCGTGCACTCCGGAGTAATGAATCTATTCGTAGCTCCTGAATCAAACAATACGTGAGACTCACATCCGCCCACAACTAAGGTCCCTGCAGAAATCCCATGTGCTTTAAGACCCGACACACTAATGCAGACTCACAATTCCAACACACTAAATTCAATCACCACAAGAATTTAAAAGACAAGTCTGAAATTATACATGTGATCGGTTTGGCGCTAGAACTGCCCGCCTCTGCCGACGTGAAATTATACCTGTGAGCCAAAGCCTAAACCACCAACGGCTGCACTGCCGCCACCGCCATCTGCTGTAGCTTAGGACACCTGGGCTTGATATGCCCCGGCTCCCTGCAGTGATAGCACACCTAAGCCACCCGATTCTCTTTCCTCTTCGGACAGTCCGCCACCTTGTGGCCCATACTACCACACCCGTAGCATCTTGAACCACCCTTACTGGCTCCTGAAGTGCTCTCCCACTTCCTCTTCTGACCCTGAGCCGGCTTGCCGCCCCTGCTCACACCAGTCTGCTGCTGCAGCCTCCTCTGCTGCTGCACTGGTTGACTAACCACCATAACCTACTCTCTGAAATCCTCCTCGATCGCAGCAGCCGTCTACACCAACTCCGCCCTCGTAGCGAACTTACTCGCCCTGCAGCGAGTCCTCAAATCAGCCCAAAGTCCCCCGAGGAACCTCCTCACCTGGGTTTGCTCGCCCTCCATGCTCCTACCAGCATGCACCAGGAGTCGACTGAACTCCAAATTGAACTCCCTCACAGTCCGATCTCCCTCAGCCAAGTTGATATGCTCAAATTTTCCCTGAGCTACTCTCTCAAATTAAGAGATCGATGTAGTACTTAGGATCGAATCCACAGGGAATCTAAACACACAATCGATTAGAGAATTCAAATTATGCTAAGTAAGAATGTATTAATGTAAAATATAAAGCTAAAGTGAACAGTGAATGATGTCAAGGATCTAGAAATCAATTGGATAAAAGAGTTAGGCTATGGGTAATTCGCATGAATGAATCAAAATACGATCGTGTCGATCGACACAAAGGTATGTGTCGATCGACACGAAGATGAAAAACGTTAGGATTTGTTAAGTGCAGTTCTAGAACTCAAACACGAATGTAAAACCAATCATTGTGTCGATCGACACGAAGATGAAAAACGTTAGGATTTGTTAAGTGCAGTTCTAGAATTCAAACACGAATGTAAAACCAATCAACTTTCGTTGCAGAGATTATCTATGACTAAATTCCTAAATTCCAAATTTATTTGCAAACTTAGTGAATAAAGACAAGCGTTAAGTTCAGGTTCAATTGTTCACAAAATTACTAAACCAAATTTCTTTGCGAATAGATAATTTTGCTCATATAATATTATGTCCGGTTGTTAATAATACTTTCGCATCTATTAAAGCAACCTAGGATTTTCAATTTCAGTTGATCAATCCTAAAATCAGAGTTAAATCAATCTAGATGAAGAACATAAAGATAAATTCTAACAGATTTTCAGTCCTAACGATTTCTCATCAAACCCTTGAATTACCCTAAACCTAACAAGCAAACTACTTAGACATAGATGCAGTAAACATTATGAATGAAATAAATTGCATAAAAGAGATAGAGTAAGTGATACAGAGACTTTAGATCGATGAAGTCTGAAGGTCTGAAATCTCCTAAAAGCTCTGCAAATCTCTTCTCTCTCAAGTCTTAATTAAAAACTCTATCCCCCCTAAAAGTCTAAATAAAAACTATATATAATGTGTAAAATTCGGACTGAGATTTTCTGAAAACTTCTGGGCTTCATGGACCCAAGAGGAAATTCTTCTCTTCTCGTCAGACATGATCGTGTCGATCGACACACAGGCCCGTGTCGATCGACACAGACATGTAAAATTGACTTTGACTTGATCACTTCGTCTCTTCTTTCCTCGATGCTCCAAAATGCTCCAAAAGTTTCCATTAAGCTCTAATCGTCCTTTAACCTGTAAATACTCAAAAAGACTCGAAAAATACCAAAAAGACTCTATAAAAAAAACTTATATCATGGTTGAAAACGGGTAAAAACCATGATATATCAACTCCCCCAGACTTAGCATTTGCTTGCCCTCAAGCAAAACATACACTAAGAATGTGAAAGAGATTTGAAAACGCAGAAACTTACCTTCCTTTGGAGTATCGGACCGATCCCTTTCAACTAGTAAGCCACATAATGCAGAACCAATTCAAAACCAGACCACCATGTACTTCTCCATAGACATTCGCAGTCTCCCAAATTCATCCACGACTTCTCAACATAACCCGCTAGTCCTCATTATTGGGTCTCGTCCCAGATCTCGATGCCAGGAACCTTCTAGACTCATTCCCATACTATACCATGACTATTGAACCATACAACCTTTGGTACTCTTTCTCTCTCCCAGACTTATTCGATTCAGAAACTCAAAAACAGTGCTTTCACTACTATTGTTCTTTGTGAGGAGACAGGGTCGTGAGATCGCTCGTCCTTTACATTTGTTCTAATAGACTCAGACTGCTGCTTTTGAGCTCCAGGTGATCACCTCTTGAGTACTGACTCACTGGAATTTTATTTCCTCATCTTATACTCAAGAACTATCATATCACCCTAAATCATTCACTTTTTTTTTTATTGATCGAATGAGAGGAGTACCATTCTTTTCAACAGAGATTGCACTTGTCAGGTATGAATGAGGAGTCAAGCTCTATGAACACCAATCACCGAGGAGGCCGCATAATTAGCTCGAACCCTGGGCGGATTATGCTGGAAGTAACAGACGTCTCTAGTTAACTGGTCAACCTTAGAATTTTTCATTAGTTTGACTCTTAAATCGATCCTGGAAGAATGGTCACACAACTGAAATAGACGATCCACTAAACCAAAAGAGGGGTGATTGTTTCCAACTGACTATTTTGACTCAATAAAAACGTTTTGGACTGACTCTCAAAAACGAAAACAATGTTAGCAACTACCTCCCCTAGACTGAAACAACACTGTCCCCAGTGTTATCAAGCCTAAGATAGGTCAAAGAACAGAAAAGAAAAAGAAAACACCAATTGAAAAGAACGATAACTTACCTGTTGCAAGGCGTGTCGATCGACACACTGCTGTTTCCTCGTCTCGTCTTTTTTTTTTTTTAAAAATCTGAAACACTTAAAACCAAAACTAAAAGTTAGTAAACAAAAGAAAAATAAAACGAAAATAATTAGTTCTTACCACTGGGTTGCCTCCCACTAAGCGCTTGTTTTCAGTCATTAGCTTGACTGTGTCAGGACTCAGGCTTTTGGTGGATCTTTGAGGGGCCATCTGTCTCCCTCATCCGTTAATAGCCTTGCATTTGATCGCTCTCCTATCCGAGGAACAATACCAGGGAAAAGCTTCATGGTAGTTTGCAGCATCTCTTGAACAACTACCTCTCCTTTCTCCCTCAAGTCTAAGGGGATGATGATTCTGAACTTGGAGAAAGGTTTAGAAGTCTTTTTGCGCTTCACCTTGCAGGCAGTCAAGTCTCGAGCAGATCTCAAAGGTGAAGTCAAAAGTGGGGCACATGGGATCCTCTTCATATCGCCAAGGTCTGAACTCGGCTCTCCTCCATTAGTAAGGGTCAGACAAGAATTCTCTTTAAACCGAACTGCGGGGTAGAAGACATTCTCGTTGATCTTGGAGAAGGAGATTCTCTGATTGGGAAAATCCACAATTGCACCCACAGTGGCAAGGAATGATGACCCAAGAATCAATGGCCTCTCCCTATCATTCTTCGTCTCCAGACAATCTCCTACTTGAAGCATCAAGTCAGGAATGAACCCTTTTGAAACTGTTGAAGAAAAGTCGGCCAGCGCGAGTGACATCTTCGAAGGTTGCAAATCCTTAATCTTCAGCTTCCTTGCAACAAACTGAGACATGACATTCACATTAGCTCCAGTGTCACAAAGGGAATTTTTGAATTTCATACCTTTGATCGAACAGGGAACAATGAACATCCCTGGATTCGGTATCTTTTGCAACTTTCTCAGCGATGGTTGAATATGTCCCCCTTTTTCCTCTGGTGATTTGACACTAACAGCTCGTGGATATGGGATCTTGGGCTTGTAGACCCTTTCCTTTGCTTTGACTGATGGTTTCGACGCGTCTGGGCAGAACTGGGATCCGTGTCGATCGACGCTGTCCTTGTGTCGATCGACAGGGGGTTTCTGGGTGGAAAAATCACTGATTGCGTAGACTCCAGTGTTGCGATTTTTTACTTGTGTCGATCGACATGAGCCTTCCGTGTCGATCGACACGGGGTCTTGAACAGCATTCTCTTCGTCTTCGAACTCCTCTCCACTTCCCAAGGTGATAGCATTAACATGTAGTGTCGGATTTGTGTCAGTCTTGCTCGGGATAAAACCTTCTTGCCTCTTAATTGACTCCGCGATTTGAGCAACTTGAATATCCAGCTTCTTGACATGGGTGTTCAAAGCTTCAAACTTCCCATTCAGATCTTGGTACATAGCATCCATTTTCCTATTGAAGCTTACGGTCATCTTCTGTTGGCTCTCTAGAATCTGCTCCAGCATAGACTTCATCTCATTATCTGAAGATTGAGCAAGTGGTGTCTGATAAGAAGAAGAACTGTAGTTCATAGTGTAATTGCTCTGCAAAGGCTTTTGATAATCGTTCTTCTGATACCCTTGTTGATTACCATACCTCTGCCCCTGAAAACCAGCTCCACCAACGTAGTTGCAGTCCTTTTCATCCTGCTTTTCCTCTGGAATGAAGGTCTCTACCTCTTGAGCATACTGAACAGTCTTCTTACCCACTAGCAGGTTATGCACAGAGTCAATCTTGGCTTTCACCTCAGCTATCTGGCTTCCATCTATGTTCCCACCAAGCTTCTTCCTCTTGAAGTCTGCGTTCTTTGGTACTATTGCTAGAAGCCAAGTTATCAATGAGAATCAATGCATCCTCCGAATAGCGAGTGTTGAAGTTCCCATTGCTAGCAGAATCCAGAGCTATCTGATACCTCCAATCAATCCCTCTGAAGAAAATGCCCGACAGCTGAACATCACTGAACCCATGGTGAGGACAATCTCTCTGGTAGGACTTGAATCTTCCCCAAGAAGCCTTAAATGCCTCAGTCGGTCTCTGCTTGAAAGTAGAGATCTTAGTCCTCATATCCTCTGATCTCGCCTCATCGAAAAAATTGTTGAGGAAAGCATTCTTGGTGTCCTCCCAAGTAGTCAGCGATCTTGGCTCCAGCTGTTTCAACCAGTAGTCTGCTTCTCCACCAAGAAAGTATGGGAAAAACTTGCAGTAGAGGTAGTCGCTAGAGACTCCATTGGCCTTAATGCTAGATGCCAAGTCCTCAAACCTCTCAATGTGTTCCATGGGGTGCTCAGAGGATAGGCCATGGAACGGGTTCTGAGCCACAAGTGAGAAAAAAGCAGGCTTCAACTCAAAATCGCTCCTCTGGAACGCAGGAGGACGAATCGCAGCCCTGTTGGCGTAGAACTCATCTGGTCTGTTGTACTCTCCAAGAGTGCGCCCTCGCCCAGCTGGCTCTTGGCGCTGCATAACTTGTCGCTCCTCCACTATTACAACTCCATTTTCATCTAACCTCTGACCCTGAGCATTACGTCTACGACCCTCAACATCTTGAAGAAACCCATCTTCACCTCTGATCAGAACTAACAGATTCATGTTGGTCGCTTTTCTTGTTGCTCGGTTGGTTCATTCTAACTTTCCAATCTCAAGGTTGAGATCAACAAGCTCTTCGTTATGGTTGCTCCTGGTAACGCGATTAGGCATAAACCTGAAACACACAAGACAAAGAAAAAAGAACAAGTAAGTAATAAAACAAAAATTAAAAACTTAGACAAAACTCTTAAATCAAATGGTGATTTTGATTCCCCGGCAACGGCGCCAAAATTTGATATGCTCAAATTTTCCCTGAGCTACTCTCTCAAATTAAGAGATCGATGTAGTACTTAGGGATCGAATCCACAGGGAATCGAAACACACAATCGATTAGAGAATTCAAATTATGCTAAGTAAGAATGTATTAATGTAAAATATAAAGCTAAAGTGAACAGTGGATGATGTTAAGGATCTAGAAATCAATTGGATAAAAGAGTTAGGCTATGGGTAATTCGCAGGAATGAATCAAAATACGATTGTATCGATCGACACACAGGTATGTGTCGATCGACACGAAGATGAAAAACGTTAGGATTTGTTAAGTGTAGTTCTAGAACTCAAACACGAATGTAAAACCAATCAACTTTCGTTGCAGAAATTATCTATGACTAAAGACAAGCGTTAAGTTCAGGTTCAATTGTTCACAAAATTACTAAACCAAATCTCTTTGCGAATAGATAATTTTGCTCATCTAAGATTATGTCTGGTTGTTAATAATACTTTCGCATCTATTAAAGCAACCTAGGTTTCCAATTTCAGTTGATCAATCCTAAAATCAGAGTTAAACCAATCTAGATGAATAACATAAAGATAAATCCTAACAGATTTTCAGTCCTAACGATTTCTCATCAAACCCTTGAATTACCTTAAACCTAACAAGCAAACTACTTAGACATAGATGCAGTAAACATTATGAATGAAATAAATTGCATAAAAGAGATAGAGTAAGTGATACAGAGACTTTAGATCGATGAAGTCTGAAGGTCTGAAATCTCCTAAAAGCTCTACAAATCTCTTCTCTCTCAAGTCTTAATTAAAAACTCTATCTCCCCCTAAAAGTCTAAATAAAAACTATATATAATATGAAAAATTCGGACTGGGCTTTTCTGAAAACTTCTGGGCTTCATGGGCCCAAGAAGAAATTCTTCTCTTCTCGTCAGACATGATCGTGTCGATCGACACACAGGCCCGTGTCGATCGACACAGACATGTAAAATTGACTTTGACTTGATCACTTCGTCTCTTCTTTCCTTGATGCTCCAAAATGCTCCAAAAGCTTCCATTAAGCTCCAATCGTCCTTTAACCTGTAAAGACTCAAAAAGACTCAAAAAACACCAAAAAGACTCTATAAAAAGGACTTATATCATGGTCGAAAACGGATAAAAACCATGATATATCACAGGTTCAGAAACCTCGACTCCATCCGGTCCACCGCCTCCTACGGGAAATACTTGGCATTAAACTCAGCCAAGAATTCCTCCCAGACCATCCCGGCCTGTACTCGCTTGGCCTCAACACTCTTCCACCAGAGATGTGCGTCACCATCCAGATAGTGAACCGCCAGATCGTCCCGGTATCCTTCTGGACACCTGATAGAGCAAAAGTTACGCTCCAACCTCCGCCGCTACTCATCGGCCTCCTCAGGCTTGGCACCACCCGAGAAAAACCCGGTGTCAATCCTCTGCATCTCTTCCATCATTCTTAGGTAGGATGGAAGCTCCTCCGTAACCGCCACACCCGGCTGCCCACCAGCCACTCCCGGCTGAACCCCAACCACTACTGGCTGCACACCAGCCCCACCTGGCTGAACTCCTGGAGCCTGATCCGGAGCCGACACCCCACCTGGTAACCGCTCCAAAATCAACCGTAGCAAATCCGCCAAGCGATCATCTCGGTCCTGGGCTGCACCTGCAGCAAGACCTCCACCTCGGCCCCCCGTACCACCAGCTACCTCGGGACCCATACTAGCCCCACCAGCCCTCACACTGGCACTCGTAGCAGTCTCACCCACATACTTCTCCTGAAACGCCTGCGAGTCCGCCACCTGCTCCTGCGTGGTCTCTTGGGCCACATTCGCGGCATCTGACTCACTCACAAGTCTTCGTCCGCGCCCACTACGACCACCTCGGCCCCCATGACCCCTGACTCTAGCACCTCTAGCCATCACTCTGCACTCACCAGCAGATTTATAAGTACTAGAAAAACAGAAAGTCAAATAACACATACCATAGAATCTCATTGAAGGCTCGGAAGAGATGATCTAGGACTCCATACCCACACAGCAATCAATCAACTATTCACACAATCAGTCAATCAATCACCCGCTCTAGAACCATAAGGGCTCTGATACCAAAATGAGACAACCCGACCCAAAAATTTTAAATTTTCCCTTCAGATTATTATCATCACAGATAATAATCCTCAATTGGGTCTGTACAAGCAACGCGGAAACAATTAAAATCAACAATAACAACCAAATCAATAAATCTCATACTTTATTAATTCCCTAACCGTTCAGTTCAATAAAATAATATTCAATTCAATCAATTCCAGAATAATCCAATGACAACAATTTCAGAATCTACTAGCAACCTACCAATTCTAACACTACAACCACTCAGACGAGACACTAGATCATCTTCTCTTCCCGGCCATGATTCCACGATCACATTTTCTCTTTACATGCAACACATGGCAAAAAGAGTTGCGTGAGTATTATCACAAATACTCAGCGACGCGATCATCCCGTCTACAGGCTATTTATACACAGACATAAACAATAGATACAATACCAGGATAAGCATACACGAAACAATCAACACGAACCATTTCAGGAACTCTATGTCGATCGACACAACCTCTAGGTGTCGATCGACAGACTTCACTGTATCGATCGACACACCACCATGGTGTTGATCGATACGATATCGCAGAACCCAAAAACGAGCATATCCTCTCATGGCTTGAATCCGTCACGATTCATCGAGTCTCCTACACAATTTCATTCACAAACACACCAAATCCACCAAGCAATCGCATTCTACCCATTCCTTACACTCATGTAAGCCTACGGTCACGCTCTCACCTCGATTTCGGATTGAAAGGATGAAGAATGACGAAGAACGAGCGAAAAACACAACGAACAGCCCCTGATTTCGTCCTTCCCATAACCAAAATCCACCCAGCAACGATCTCCCTTGCGATCTAACACCCTTTCAAGCTCAATCCTCCTCAAGAACACTAAAAAAATCACCCAACACTTCTGATTTCAGACTTTCTCTCAAACTCAAAGTTTTCTTCTGAATACGGCCAAAAGAGAACCCAAACGCGTCTGTTCCAGCCTCTATATACGAACCCTAGGTTCCCTAAACCGGCTCGCCAGACCGAGCAATTGGAACTAAATCGATCGGTCCAATTTAAACTCGTGTCGATCGACACACCTCACCCGTGTCGATCGACACAACAACCAGAACCCGACTTCTCATAAGTCACAAACACTCGTGTAGATCGACATACACACCTCTGTCGATCGACACACCCAACCAAAATCTACTTTTTGGTTCACAGGCGTTACAATAAGAATATGACTTGTTGAACAAGTTCTTTAGATATTTGATATTTATTCACAAATATTTAATTTCCTAATCTTCAATATTGACAATATTGATTTAATGGAGAATACTGTAGTAGTTGTGTATCTCCATCGTGTCATGTCATAATGTGAATTAAACGAACCTATCAATTGGCTCATGCTCAAATTCACAGCAACATCAATTATCAAGAGCGTCGTCTTCTTTGTAGTATGAGACGAACGCTCTTTTTTTTAAAGAAATATGAAGCAACAAAAAATGAAAGAAAAGAGAAAAACCATAGGTCAAAGAAGAAGAAAAATGTAGAAAGAGGCCTACGAGAATATTAAGAATTTTTTTTTTAAGAAGAAGAAGAAGATCGAAGAAATCATAGAAGAATAAAGAATAAGAAAGAGATGGCAAGAAGCGGCCATTGATCGACAAGAGCCACAAATTTGTATGATTTGGTTGATGCTCTGATACAATGATAGATTTTTGAGAAAACATAGTAGTATAATAGTTTCTCTCAATTTTATTGATTAGCCAATAGGTCTATTTATACAATAATATAACTTGTTGTACAAGTTCTTTACATATTTGATATTTATACACAAATATTAACTTTTCTAATATTGACAATATTTCCATAATCTTGGTTGGTCAATTTGACCATTCAATCTCGGTCGATTTCAATCTCTAGATCTCCCAATAAAACAAAAGCACTACATCATATAACATAAGATGTGAGGTTGCTCTAGAGTCGTTATATTTCTTTATATTTGCTCACAATTCCAAAACTACTTATCAAGCATTTTCAACTTTGATAACTGGTCTTAAACTTAATTTTTCTCGAATCTCTCGCCAATTTACGACATAGAAGTTTTCTCTTTCAAAGTATGTGAATCCGATAATCTAGGTTTGCGACGAACAAATTCCACCTCATCTTTATCCTTTTATGTGTCATAACTTCGAGAATAAAATTGATATTTTTCATGAGAGGTGACAATTTTTCCAAAAAGTATTTAATGAAACTTTTTAAAACTATAATATTTGATAATTTGCCTACATTTAATGTGAGAATTTTCTCATGAAGGAGAATCGTGTCAATTTGGTTAATAACCAAAAAAGACTCATAATACAAAATCTAACCAATTGGTTAGAAATAGATTGAGAAAGGTAGAAAGAGAAAAAAATTGAAAATTGGTTAAATTTTATATTTTTGTTTTTTTTATGGTTATATATGCCAATTACCCAAGAGAATTCATCATCATTCGTACAACTAAAAATTTCAATCAATATTGCCATACATCAATCTTCTGCTACTTTATTTCTAAGCCATGGTTCTATTATAATTCTTCATAATTTTATTTTATTTATTCGAGGGGATTAGTCTTATAATTGCTATCAAACCATCATTATCACCGCCTTATTCTTAATTTTAGAATTTAAGGTTATAACAAGCTAGTGGAAAAAAGCTTATCGATGTGACTTACCACTATGTTTATCATATTCTTTTTTTTTTTTAAACAAATTATAACCATAAAATGTCCCATAATGATACCCAAAATAAAAATAAAAATAAACGTTTTCATTAATCTAAAAGAAGGTGACACCAAATAGTAGCATCCATAGCCTATTCGCCCACCAATATCTTCGTCCAAGCCCATATTGGCCTCTCATTCTCTATGTCCATAGAAAAGTGAAAATTATGATAATTTAACGTGTAATATTCGACTGTTCTTTTCTCCAGCCGTCTCATCAAACTAAAACACTTGTTTTAGAAAAATAAATTAAAATAAGTTGTGATGCAACTTTTCTTTCTATCAATCAGAGTCCAATGGATTTGACAAAACTTAAGGTCACTATTTCCAGAATTTTTCTGATCAAAAGGTGAGATCCCACACACTCTCATAATTTTTTTTTGTTTTTAACTCAAGGAGTGATTTGATTTTTTTAATAATTAATTGAAAGTAAATGTTTTGTCATACAGATGTTGGCAAAAAAAAAAGTGTCATAATATATATTGGGACTCAAATACATGTTTTTTTTAGGAAAAAGATGAATATTGTTTAATCTTTTTTCCTAAAAGATGGAATCACTTTTCTAATTTTTTTTTGTTTCATTGTTGTTTTTTACATATACATGTAGAGAAATGAGCCATTCGTTTATGAGCTAACTCAGCTCAACGTGGATTTTCACGAATCTGAACTAGTTATTTAGCTTCATTTAATAAATGAATTAAGTGATCGAATTTAATTGAGTTGGCGACTTATGCGAGCCAGTCCTAATGAGTAGTGAGCTAGCTCACGAACAAATATCTTTTTTAAATTTAAAATATTATATTTATATATTGCAAATATATTTTAGATATACCAATCAAAATAAATATT
Organism: Arabis hirsuta; assembly: GCA_964056655.1. NCBI lineage: Eukaryota > Viridiplantae > Streptophyta > Magnoliopsida > Brassicales > Brassicaceae > Arabis > Arabis hirsuta. The sequence continues at coordinate 39,472,573 of OZ053298.1, read as the reverse complement.
TTAAATATATTTTAGATATACTAACAATAGTATTTGGATTTGTTATTAATATTTAACATTTAAAATTAATTTTGGATTTTATAGTAGCTTAAGTTTTAATTATTTTATTTTATATTTATTTTATATTAATTCGTGAACTAGTTCATTTAGATCATCTAAATTATCTGAGTTCGGGCTTATGAATATAATCTCGTATTCAAACTCATCATGAATCTGAGCTCAGTTTGACACATGCCACAGTAAAGAAATTACATATGAATTCAGTTAACTGTAATGCTAGCTAGCCTTAATAATGAAAGTTAAAGGTCATGGTGGGGAATAAAGAAAGTGGAAAGACTTTTAAACATTTGTGTCTAAGAAACATTTTTAAATATTTGAAAATAATATGCACACTCCTCTTTCTCTTATATGTCGTCTAAGATTAATAAACGCTTATATTTTATGCTTTACCTTTTTTGTTTCATAAATATTAATGTTTTAGATTTTTACATGTACTTTTTTGTTAATTATTGTTAACAAATTGTAAGCTTACAAGAAATATTAACTAAAAGTACTTAAATTCTAAATTATTATTGGTTAATAGATATTAAAAAGTATTTAATATAAAAAATAATGCATTAATAATTTAAAATTAATTATTTTTAATTTGTGTGAACAAGCCAAAACATTAGTCTTTGGAAAATTTTGAGAATAATACATTGTCTAGTGTGTTCACGCTATTTAATAAACTGAAAAACATGGATAAAACTAAGAAATTTACTAAAAATATGCATTGTAAATATATAACAAAACACTTATTATAAAACAAAAAAAAATTCTAAAACCATACTTAGAGGGTGTTATTGGTTGTAGAAGTCTAATTCAACTCCACAAATTTAAATCAGATCAGATTTTAAAAGATCTGATTTATTTAAAATGATTCATTGTTGATTTTGTAATATAAAGTTAAAGATTTATCTCTACTTTCAAAATATTTGGAAGTGTATTGACAAAATCTGTATGATATCATTTGGTTTTTAGAATAGATTTGATTCAACAAATGATCCAATAAGCATCAATAACATGATGTCTACTACATCTGAATCATCTTCCTTGTAATTTTTTTGTTTCATTATTTAAAAACCTACAATAAAAATATTGTAATTAGCTGATCTCCAAAACAAACTATAATTTTTCCATATCAAATGGCAACAAAAATCATAGGTGTTAACTACACTGATCTAGAAACAACCCCTTTCCAGTATCTAGAAATTATTTGAAACAAACAAACAAATGATAGTTAGTCATTTTAAATCTTTAATTGAATAACAATGGATTTCAAATTTTCTTAATAAAGAAATTGTAAATATAAGAACCAATAACATTAGATTTCAAACTCTATTCACGATCTATCATTGAATAACAACATATTGTGCTTGGCTTTAAACTCTATTAAAATTCATCATTGGAGGATGGAGGATGTTGACAAAACAAAAAATATATATATATAAAAAATGGAGGAAGTATGATTCCAGAAAAACATAATATGTAATTTAAGATGGCTCTTAAACACGAAATAAATTTAAACTACTGGTTTTCCATGTTCTCTTAAAATTATGTGTCTAGCTTTCTGGCCCATGTTCGTTTGACATGAAACAAAAGTTTTCCAATAATAAATAAAGTAAGTATATTTATTTCGATAAAAAATTATTCAATTATTCATTTTTAAAAAGAATGTTATATTTGAAATTATGAATTGCTAACGTACAATTGGCAATGAGTAGATTGACCAATAAACTTTACATGTATATTAACTAAAAATGTCTTAATTATAATATGAAATATTGAACATTCTAATAGGCCAATTAACGATGAAGTCTTCCTTTTTCAAATAATTTATACAAACATCATACCAGTCACAATTCAGAATGAATATTGACATTATTATATCGAATTAAAAACTATTAATATGGGATTCTCATTTAATTCGACCCGTAAGAAAAGCCATGAAACTAGGGCTTTTTCCTGCCTTCCGAGATCATTCACATGCATGGTCCAAAAGAGAAATTATTCTCACCATCATTAACTGTTTTTTAAAAATCATATATATATATATATATATTTCCCATAAATATTTTTTTTAGCGTAATATAGAGTTTGGTAGCTTGCATAGCTCTAATCATAGCGACATAGCTCTATTTAAATGTTCATTCCCAAATCCCAATCTACGACTGATATAAATATTTTGGAAAAGAAAGAGTAAAGTTGAAGAATGTGGAAATCCTTGGTTATAAAAAGAATAGGAACAATTATGAAAATAATCAAAATTAAGAAAATATTTTAGATTCTTATAAATCAATAAAACATGGTAAAAGTTAAAGCTCTAAACCTTAAAATGTGAAATTTAAACTTTGTCTACCCTAAAATGTAAAATTTAAACTATAAATCCTCATTCCCAAGACATAATTCAGTAACCCTAAAATTTAAACAAAATATGTTTTTCTTAATCTTATAACATCCAATCTATATAATATTATTTTTGAAAGTTTTTTTCCAATCATCATCTAGCAAAATAAAATCGTAATCTCATTCTTCTTTTGAAGAAGAAAAATGAAATAAGAAGGCAATATCATCTTTTAGTTGGCCAATCGAACTGGTGTCATGCTTTAGATCAATTAGAATATCTGGTGAGTAATCTACTCGACGGCTATACTCATCCTAAAAAGATTAATCGAATGGTAAAAATTGAATCATCATGGTTCTAAAATATATATATATATATACTCAACTGAGGAACTAGATAATTGACGGGTGGAATTAACTTAATATTTACTCTGCAATTTCTTAGCATGTTACTTAAAACTGTGGATGAACATTTTCGTATTGTATTTCCATTTTTTTTTTGAGAAATTTTAAAAAATGCCATTTTTCAAATGTTACTTTTTAAAAATGCCACATTTTCAAAATCTTTGCAAAAATGCCACGTTTTAAAAAAAAAATTCATTATATCATTTATGTTTGGGTTAACTATGTTGTATTAGAGTTTAGTTTTGAGGGTTAAAAAGGTTTTAAGGATCAAAACATTTTTTAGGGTTTATAATTTTAAGATTTAGAGTTTAAAAATTCATAAATTAGTGGTATTTTTGCAAATATGCACCCCTAAATGGCATTATTACAAATATACAAAAATGAGCAATTGCCCATTTTTTTTTGTTTGTTAAAGAAATTGTATTCCCATTTCGCATCTACCGATATTCCTTACATATATATATATATATATATATATATTTCATACAATCCTGCTAATTTGTAAATTGGTGAAATGACCCTAAGAATTACATTTATTGTCTTCACAAGAAGCAACCACTTCTTGAATTTATTTAATCGTAACTAGTTAGAATGGCTTTCTTAGCAAAAAAAAACAAAAGTTAGAATGGCTTGTAACAAAAACCAGCGTTAATCTTTTAATTTTTTTGTTAAAGAAAATACTTTATAAAATAAGCACATAAGCTCGCAAAAAAACAGTGGGTTTTCGTTTTAACTATAGATGCATCCCACCAAAAAAAAAGGAAAAAATGTATAGTACCTGACGAGATTTACCCTCCATCGGCTACCAAAAAGGAGATATACGCTAGGGCTAATACCGTCATTTAAGTCAAGCAAATTACATAATGAATAATTGATTTCTACGTATAAATAATTAACAAGAATATTTATAACGACCTTGAGGAGTCGTCGTCGTCAAAGAAATCGCTAAACACGTTTTTGTTCTCCAGGCTGCCTCCACCGCTACTGTCTCCGGCGAATCCTTGAGTGAGCAGCATGGTCAGAGAATCTCCCTCAAGCTCGTCGAGATCGGCGAAGAAATCTTCCGGCTGATGTTGAAACTCTGACAACGACTCCGGTCTATAGGTGTCGTCGACGTCCTTATCGAACTCCATATTGTCCTGACGCTCCTCCATATCCTCCTCCTTAACGGTATAAGGAGGAGGAGGAGTGGAGGAGGAAGGCAAGTGGATCTTATTGTTGTTTTGGGAGACTCTAATTGAGGAGGTTGCGGTTGCGAATTTGTAACAAGGGTTAGAAGAGGAGGAGGGAGTGGAACGAGTGGAGCCGGCCAGGGCGTTGCGTTGAGTAGGCCATGGATGGTTATGTTCAGAGGTGTAAGTAATGACTAACATGTTTGGATCGGTTCGGCTACGTTCCACTTGTTTCCTAGCTGAACAACCTTTCGAGCTGCTGCATCTGTAGTAACCCCTGAGGAACCATTAATGTAAACCATCAAGACTTAGCTATAATATAATTGATATATATCAATTTATTGGTATGTGATATGTTTTTTTTGATAAAAGAAAATATTATTGGTATGTGACATGTTTAAGTGCTTCAGAAAATTCACTTTCATTTCCTTTTCCAATTAAATATGTGTAACAAATAAGAAGTAACCCGTTTGATCACTTACGCACAATTGATTGGGTAGTAAAAAAAAAAAGATGTACGTATATCTTTTCTGATGGAATATTATGAATTTTTTTTTCGTGCAACCATGGAATATTATGATTATCAAGATAACATTGCATCAAATGTCACAAAAAGGAACTGAAAGGCTTAATGTGCGCCGTAGAAAATTGTGATCTTTATACTTTATACTAGTTCCATGCTAATGATTGCACCTGCAATATTGTTTGTGAAAGGCAAAAGGAATGCTGCAGATTCTACTTATAATACGACCTTTTTCTCTTTCTTTTTTTTTTCTTGAGAAAATTCACCTTTTTCAGTAACATATAGTTTTCTTTAAAACAGTGATTTTGAAGTTGTTACATATATATAACCTTCTATTGAAAGAATATACTTAATACTTATCTATCATGTTCATATAGACGGACATAGGGTTATCTATACATTGAAATATATGGTAAATGTGTGTGTATATATAAATGTACCTGGGATAAGGAGAACCTTTAATGGGTTTTTGACCATACTTTCGCCACGCCCATAGATCAGACGGAACAACTTCTCCACTGGACCGGCTGTTCATGGCGGCTGGAGCTGGTATGCACACCACTTTTTTGGCCTGGCTCTTCCTGTATCCAATCCATCGTCCACATATATCATATATATTAAGATCTATGTAAGTATGCGTGCATATATAAATACGTTGTAATTAAAAGCTTATTTTGTGATCAATGTAAATTTGGGACATATAATGAGTCCGGTTTGAGATATGATGCATGGCGTCGTATTAGTTTATGATGTTTACACTTCATATATATATAGACTCCGGCGGATACACTTTTTAATTTTGAAGATAGAAAAGATGTATAAACAACATCATCTAAAAGTTTTTCCTCAAAAAAAACATCATCTAAAAGTAAAATGAAAACCAAAAAAGTAAAATTATATTATTGGAAAAAAAAGAAACTAAAGGAAAATAAGAAGATTAAGCAAAAGTAAACAAAACTAAGATTGAAATAAAAACATAGAAAGACGAATGTAAGAATTCAGAAAATTTCATAAAGGGTCGCATATACATACACAAAAAGAAACCCTAGTTCTAGTTGTCTTTTATGTTTTTTTGTAAAAAAAAACATAAAAGACAAACTAGAACTAGTCTTTTATATATGTTTTCACAATGAATAAAAGGATATATAAATATGGAAACGTTGAGAAGTGGTTTAATAGAAACGTTGATCATTTTAATCAGATATTTATCTTGACACATTAATAGAATAATTAGCAGATTATTTTTAAAAAAGATGAAACTTTGGTGAGTATAGCTTAATCAAGTTTTCAAATATATGAAAAAAAAAATCACATGGTGTTAATTATTAGTTTATTACTATATTTTATCACGAATTCAACATTAAATGATCTCGTTCAATCAAGAATGAAAAAATGATTATTAAATAATGCATAGAGATCGAAAATTTAATAACTTTACCTTCTCTTTATGCCAAGATTCCGAGGAGAAGAAGAAGAGATCTGAATCTGTGAAGATGATGGCGTATTGTTATTATTATCGACCAATAAACAGTTTCTTGGATTATTAGTAGTATCAACGTTAATCATCCCCCACGGCGAAGCTGCTACGGCGGATGTGTTACCGTGAGCCGCCATGGCCGGAGAATTACACGTGGAAGCATCGTGGATGATATTATTTTGCGAGATCCGGATTCTTGGAAAGACACTGCATTGACCTTTAATATGATCATCCTCAAAAACTTTTGGGAATATGGCAAAACTGTTGTTGCTTTTGTTATCTCCGGCGCCGGAGAAGTAGCCGGAGTTTTCCGTGAGGTTGAGGAGAGGGTCTGTCATGCTTACAAACGGGTCGCCGAAGGGGTTTATGTGACAGCTGGCGGCGGCTGCGGCCGCAGAGGGGAGATCAACGTGGAGATCGGAAGTCGGCGGGGAAGATGGACCTTCCGGTGGTCCAGGAGATGATGACACGTGTCCTGATCCGATTCCTCGTACGACGTCTGTTAGGTCTCCTTGGAAGTTGTCCATCTCTAGAGACTCAAGGACGCTGCACATAATATATATGTATGTGTGTGTATATATAAACACAGTGAAAGAATTAGAAATTCTCAAACCCCAAAAAGAAAAAGGAAAAAAGAATAAGAACAAAATGATTGGGAATCCGGGGGATAATTCTGATTGTAATTCTTGATCGTTTTTTTGGAGATTAAGGGTGATGAGTTATGTTGGATTATTTTCGTTGGAAATTTTGTGAGTTTTCTTGGGGAAAAAAAGAAGTGGAAGAAGAATGATTTTGATGAAAAGAGAGAGACGCTGACTTTTCAGAATGAAAACATCTTCGACCACTTCTCCATGTTACAGAAAGTGGGAGATCAGATTTTGTACTCTTTATATATATAATGAACTTAATTAGAACAATAAAATACTTAAAAGGAGGTGAAAATGATACAAGCTTTTAAATACAATATAGATTCATGGATATATATACGGCCAAGTCTTGTACTTTAAATTAGATTATCTCCTTTTTTTTGTTTGAGAAAAAGATTATCTCCTTATTGAGTTCATCATTAAGTTTTTGAACTTCTAAAAGCACTTGCATCGGTGATACAAGCTGTGTATGAGATGAATAAACAAATAAAAAATAATGGTAATTTGCATTTATAATTTATTTTTTACTCTGAAACGTTTCAACGGAGCGAAACGATTGAAACGTCTTACTTGTACACGTGGCAGCGTTATACTGGACCACCTTATTTTTTTTTTGGCCAAAAGAAAAATAAAAAAAACATTTTTCATTCACGCGTTCTATCTCTCTCTCTCGAACATTTTCTCTGGCGAAAAGAGAAGAAGGCGATTTTCCGATCAAAACCGAGAAGAAGCCGATTCCGACGGCGATTGAGAGCCGGATTCCACAGCGATTGAGTTGTAATCGCCGGCGTGATGTTGTCATCGTGGTCGTGCGTGTCGATCGCCCTTTTCCACCTCTCTGTGACGATTGAGAGGCCGAATCTGAGAAGAAGAAGAAGAAGGCGATTTCGACGGCGATTGAGAGGCGAATTCCATGGCGATTGAGTTGTAATCGCCGACGTGATGTCGCCGTCGTGGTCGTGCATGTCGATCGCACTTCTCCACCTCTCTATCTCTTTCTCACCAAAAATATTTTTTTTATTCTTTTGATACCCACTTTGGATATTACCATTAAACATACAAAATTTACAAAAATCTAAATGAATCTTAAACAATAAAAAATTAGTAAATTTAATATTAAATTAATATTGGTGATATCCAAAGTGTATCACCACTAATCATGCTCTAATGTAAACAAATTGGTTCTCTTTTATCTCATTTTAAGCATACCCTGTTCAAATTTTAATTTAACTGAAATAACAAATTATAATGTAGTAGGGACAAAAAGCTTGCCTATGTTGTAAAGAAAAAAATAGAATAACAATTTGTATTATTCCGGAAAATGTTTGTTTTTGTTAGTAAATATATGTTTTTGTATGTTAAAGAAATCAATCATATGTCTTTTTTCAAAAAGAAAGAAATCGATCATGTGACCTATATATTGTTCAAAATTACGATCACAGTTACACTACCATAATTTGAACAGTCACTTGACCATAATTACTTTCTTTTTACACTATACGGCTTAATTAAAAATTTATATTAGTAACATAAATTACTGTACTGAACTTTTGAAAGCTAAATTTGTCGATTGAAATTTAAACAACTACAATAAATTTAAGAAAAATTGGTAATTGATAATGGTGTGACATTTAAGTTGTGTTAATTTTTGCTTTTTTACCTTTTATTTAACTGACACAAAAAATGCGATTTTTTTAATAATGTTATTTTTTATGTAACTGGTTATTTTACTATATGGATATTTAATCATCATTCTAATTACAAAGTAACCTATTTAAAAAACTTAGACCCCAGTGTACATAAAATAATTACTAAAAACTATCACAAAAAACAATTTCTCCCCTTAAGATTATCTACAATGATTTTTGTTTATAACATCCAAATTTTCTCTTTTTAACAATCAACATCATTTTCTCTCTATTTCACCTAATGATATAACAATCATCTAATTTTTTCTTCTACAATGGTTTTATTTTACAAAATTCAACACCCTATCCCATTAATTTTTATTTCATATTTTTATTTTTTTTTATATTTTTATGGTTATATAATAATATTAACTATCGATTAAAATTAAATTAAAATAATAAAAAAAATTTTAAATTTCTAAATTTTAATTTTAATTATTTTTCTGCAAATAAGAAACACAAAATAATTAATATTAAAACAAATCAAATTATAAAAAACTTAAAATTCAACACGAATTCAACACGATACAAAGATAAGCACAAAATACAACTACTAAAACACACAAAACTTAATTAGTACAATAAAATAAACTCACAAACAATAAAATTCTTAAATCACACATACATAAATGAAAGTCTTTTTAATCACGTCAATTTTGTTAATATGTGTTTCACTAGATCAGCTTACAATTCGTGATGTAAATTTGAATCTCGCAACTCGGATCTAGCACGCACATAATTTGCAAATGTAGGTAGCACCTCGGTCGAGAAGGGTTGCGGTGTACTAGACCCACTTGCCTCAGACTGATCGTAGTCGGTCCAATTTTGAGCATATGTATCTCATTCATCCTCAACAATCATATTATGCAATATGATACATGACCTCATGATTATAGCCAAATCGGCTATGTCCCACATGCGAGCTAGTTCGCGAATGATTTTAAACCGGGTCTGCAAGACTCCAAATGCACGTTCGATGTCCTTCCGACATCCTCTTGATGTTGTGCAAATAACTTGTCTGGTTCACTATGAGGAAGTTTAATTGATTTGACGAAAGTCGGATAAGAAGGATGATACCGTCAGCTAGATAGTATGCCATATTATACGGACGCTGATTCACGAAAAACTTTTGGAGTATTTCCCTGTTCAACATCATCGAACACTGGAGAACGATCTAGAACGCTGATATCGTTCAATGTGCATGGACATCCAAAAAAGCATGCCAGATCCATGGATCATAAGATGCAACTGCTTCAAGAATAACAATGGTGGTTCCCTTGTCTCCTCGAGTAAATTGACCTTCATATGCTGTAGGGCAGTTTTTCTATTCCCAGTGCATGCAATCGATACTTCCAATCATCCCCGGGAACCCTCGAATTTCACTAACATGCAATATTCTTTGCAGGTCATCTTGAGTTGGGGATATGAGATACTCTTGCTCGTATAAGTGTATGATTCCTTTGCAGAATCTACGCAAACACTCCAATGTTGTAATACCTCCTATTTTGATGTATTCATCGACCGCATCGGCTGCCACACCATATGCTAACATTCGCATGGCCGTCGTACATTTTGCTAGTGGAGATATACCTTCTTTATTGGCTGCATCAACTCTTTGGGTGAATTAGTTGTCATTGTTTGATAGATCCCCAACGATCCGAAGAAAAACATGTTTTCGCATCCGGAACTGCCGGCAAAACATTCCATTGTCATATAAAGGCTGATTAGAAAAGTAGTCGTCAGTCAGTCTTTGGTTTGCCGCTACATGATCTCTTTTCAAGTATTTTCTCTTGCTACGAGGTGTAGAGTCTTCCTCTATCTTGCTTCGACGCTCCCTAAACCGGTTGACAATATACTTATCTTCAATTTCAGATTGCCTTTTGTAAGCTTCGATATTAAAAGGAAATTGTGATGGATCCATTGATATCTTTTTTAGTAAGATGAGATATTTTATATTGGTACATCGATGGAAGAATGAGTCCTCATTTATAAAAAGTTGAAAGGTTGAAATAGACGGACTCATAACAAATAATGAAATGCAATTTATTAGTAAATAAGGATTGGATTCATACTGAGTGGTTGAAACCGACGAATTTAAAAAAATGATGGAATGTAGTGAAATAATAAATAAGGATACGATTTTTTCACATTATTAAAGTAGAAAGTGACAGGTACGCATTATTAAAGTAGAAAGTGACAGACAAGCATTATTAAAGTAGATTTTTCACTAACAGTCAAAAGTCACGGATTACATTATTAATGCAGATTCTGACAAACAAACATTATTAAAGTAGAAACTAACAAACACACATTATTAAAACGAAATGAGAGAAACACACATTAAAGCATAAAACAACAAAGCACAATTTTACACTTAACAACAACTAATTACCAAACTGATCGTGGCCCAACTTTTCGAACAGCTTTTTATTCTTATCATCGAGATGCTCCTCCTTTTCACTTAGCTTCATCCACATCTTCATCTTCTTGGCTTGAGTATTTTCTTTCATAGCCTGAATTGCCTCCTGTTGTTGCTCGACCATTTTGTCCAGTCGTTGAATCTTTTGGTCTTTCAATGGTTTGTATTCTTTCCACTCTTTGTCAACCACTTCTAAAGCTGCGCTCTTACCTTTGTTTTTTTACTTTTTTTCTTAGCTGCATCCCTTCCCATTGGACGAACACTAGATCCTACAAAGTTGGAATCACTAGCATCACTCTCGCGGGCTCTCTTAGATACACTACTTCCAAAGCCAGTATTTCCTCCTATTTGCCTATCATAACGTGGTTGATCACAGACAGTGAGCCATTCTTCCATTAAATTGAAATATCGATTCTCATTACTCTTAAAAATAACTCATGCGCTTTTGCCAATACATCATTCTCCGACCAGCCGCTTTGTTGCATACGCTTAGCGTTATCGTAAGCGCCACTCAATTTTCCCAATATTTTGTTGATGTAGTTGTAATGATTTATGCATGAACCTCCATCACACGTATATTGAAAAGAGCCAAACTCATTACAATACTTAGCAATTTTACCCCAGAATGCTTTATTTTTTTGGTTTCTACCGACAATACTGTTTGTTCCAAATTTAATCCACCCACCAAGTAGCACCAAATTTTGCGCAGTGGTCCATTGGGGCCTCTCCGGCGAGCAGGAGGTGAATCTTCTGCAACATCTTGGGTGGTTTCATTACCACCGCTCATGCCCCAAGAGAAATTTGTGTAGAATATTCTGGAAACTTAGTCCCTGTAGTATTCGAAAGATTTTCATTACCCGTTGGAGTAGAAAAATAAGAGTGTGCTTGAGATGGCATCATCGATCCAAAATATGGAAGATAGTTTGGAACAAATGACGGGATGAAAAATTTGGTGCAAAACCATAATTTGGCATGTTATTGGGGTTGGTTGGAAGATTAGTTTAGAAATTGATAATTGTTAGGATTTGGGTAGTTAAAAAGGTGATTAGAAGAATTTTGGGTGTTAAAAGGATTATTATTGAGATCCATTCTGTAAAAAAGATGTTTAAAACTTTAAATAAGAGTTTGTTGGGTAAGAAAATATGTTTTTTTTTGGTCCAAATCAAATAAAACAAGTTTCAATTTATAGAAATTTTTTTTTACGAATTTTGGTGTAAAAATATTTAAAAAATAATTAATTTTTTATCAGATAATTGGCTTTAAAAGAATAGAATAAGATAGAAATCTCAAAAAACCCAACAGCCAATCAGAATAAGAAATGTGGACCAATTAAATAATTTTAGTCGCTGAGATTAATGAACGCGCGCTACACGCGCTTTCAGAGCAAATGACTTAGGCCACCTCCAACCGAACGGTATAACACAATAATAGTGTAGGATTTTGACTTTTTGCTCCTCCAACCGAACGGTATAAGCAAAGACAAATCATCAAATTTAATGTTTTGTTAACAGTGTTACACCAAATATAGTGTGACACTGTTCACAACACTAAACATAAAAATATTTTTATTTTTTGTTTTTCATCTAATAATATATTTAATTCAATATTATAAAATTAGTCAATACTTGTAACTAATATAATTTTGTTTAAATCAATTAGTTAAATTTTTTACCATTTTCAATATTAATAATATAAAATTTAAATTATACTTAATATTTTTACATAAAATGTATAGATTAATACACAAATTATTAAAATTAAAAATACATATTAAAATTTAAATAAAGACTGAAAATATAAAATTACAAAATTAAAACCAAAAAAACATAAAAACTAAATGCAACAAGATAATTTTTTAAAGATATAATATAAATTTAAACATTAGTCTAATATCGAGGAAATTTATTTCCGCTAAGATAACGATAATACAAAGTAAAATCTTGTTGATCACTTGGTGAAATTTGATTTTCACCTTGAGGTTGTTTTCTTCGAAAATTTTCTCTGTGAATTTGTTCTTCTTGAGTTTGATCTCCTATATAATTAGATGCTCGATATTGAGATCCATGATATTCGCTTTGAGAACCTTCACCATGTTCTTCATATTGGATTGTTGGTACTCTTCTTCTCAAAATTGTTGCTCTTTCATTTTCAATATACGCACGAGTTGCTGGATTAGTTATAGAACTTAAATCCGCAAATAATATCTTATTTTCTTGCTTCATTCTTTGTACCTCAACTTTCTGTCTTTGAATTTCATTTCTTTCAAAAGTACCTTTAGCAATAGCTTTGATAAGCTTGTCATTTTGCTCCATCATTTGTTTGAATTGCTCATCAGATTGTTGTTTTCTCTTTGTTTTTTTCACACCCATTGTTCTCTGTGATAAACTAAAATTGCCATCTCACTACTCATATTTAGATCTAATGAATTCATACCAGGAAATGGTGATGACTCATCTTGGATTAATGGAGATGACATAACATTTTGACCTTCTTCTTGGAATGCTACGGCTCTACTAGGGTTGTTATTTGAAAATTTCTCAATATCTTTAAGGATAGGCTAAACATGATCGAATTTGAACTCTTTCTTGTATTTGACATCTTGTGTTAGTAACATCTTTGCTTGGTTTAACTGGTTTAATATTGATAAGAAAAAAACATAAATAATCAGAAAATACTGTTAATAATAATAAATTAATAGAAATAAAGTAAATTAATAGAAATAGAGTAAATACTTACAATGTCTTGGTCAAAAGCACCGCTAGGATTCTTGTTTTCAACCTGGTTAACACATCCCCTCAGCTTAGAGACTGTAGCAAGAATTGTTGTCATTCGAGTTTGTAAAGATCTCTTTGGTCTTGGTTGACTTTGAAAAGATTTTTCATATTCACTTTGAACTCTTGTCCAAAACTGATCTCGTGATTGATTTATCCCTATGATTGGATTTTGGGAAACATCAAGATACACATGACATAAATGTGTATCTTCTTCAATAGAATATGACCAGGCCGACTCATTTTTTAATAGATATTAGTGGTAAGAAAAGGAAATGAAGATGTGATCATTGAAAGAGTAGCATACATTTATATAGAGATGTGAAAGCAACTCAATGGTTAGATCTTTGCCGAAGAAATTCAACGGTTATATTTTTGCCGACAAAATTGAACGGTTAGATTTTTGCCAACAAAATTCAATGGTTAGATTTTTGCCGACAAAATTCAACGATTAGATCTTTGCCGACAAAATTCAACGGTTAGATATTTGCCGCAGAAATTCAACGATTTTTTTGCCGACAAAATACAACGGTTAGATCTTTGCCGATAAAATTCAACGGTTAGATTTCCCGACAAAATTCAACGGGTAATATCAATTTGCTTACATTATAAAATTGATAACATTTTTGGAAATAAAATCACCATCATTTACTATTTCTTCTCATAAAAGATGAATTTCAACTACGGTAGTTCATCTCATATACAATCTTCTTCTTCTTCTTCATCTTCAGATAATGATTTTTATGATGATATAGAAAAGCAGGCGGTAGCTCAAATCACCGCAAATAATAATTTTCTCATAAGTCAAAATCTATTTAACTCAGAGAGTTTCCATGGTGGATCTATTCCTGGTCATATAGTTATCAATCGTGATCGGGAAAGTGCTTCTCGTAATCTCTTCAACGATTATTTTTTGCAGATAATTCTCTATTTTCTGAGACGATTTTCCGGCGAAGATTCATGATGAGTCGTCATTTGTTTCTGTGTATTTATGAAGATATTCAACGACATGATAATTACTTTGTCCAGCGAAGAGATGGTGTCGGTAGACTTGGGTTATCTGGTTTACAAAAAATAACTGCTGTATTTCGATTGTTGGCGTATGGTGCACCGGCAGATTCCACCGATGAGTATATCAAAATAGGGGAGTCTACAGCTATAGAAATTTTGAAGCAATTTTGTCGTGCTGTTGTCGAAGTATTTTCTATTCGTTATCTTCGATCTCTTGATGCTAACGATGTTGCACGGCTACTCCAAACGATGTTGCACGGCTACTCCACATTGGTGAACGTCGAGGCTTTCCAGGTATGTTGAGTAATTTAGATTGTATGCATTGGAAATGGAAAAACTGCCCAACAGCTTGGGGAGGACAATATGCTGGTCGTAGTGGATCTCCTGCTATAATTCTAGAAGCTATAGCCGATTATGATCTTTGGATTTGGCATGCATATTTTGGTCTACCTAGATCTAACAATGATATTAATGTGTTAGAAACATCTCATCTTTTCGCTAATCTAGCTGAAGGAATTACTCCACCCGCTAATTATGTTATTAATGGGAAAAAGTATAATATGTGTTATTACCTAGATGATGGTATATATCCAAAGTGGTCCACTCTTGATCAAACAATTCATGATCCACGTGGCCCAAAAAAAATTATTTGCAAAGAAACAAGAAACATGTAAAAAAGATGTCGAACGCGCTTTTGGAGTATTACAGTCAAAATTTGCAATTGTGGCTGGACCAGCACGTTTTTGGAGAACGTGTTACATGATATAATGACTTGTTGCATCATAATGCATAATATGATCATAGAGGATGAACGTGATGTCGATGCAACAATTGAAGAACAAGAAGAAATCCCATCTGTAGAAGCTGAAATGGTGGGTGATAATAATGCTCGCTTTCAAGAATTTTTGGCCCGACAAAAAAAATTAAGGATCGAGAAGCTCATATTAAACTTCGAAATGCATTGATCGAATACTTGTGGTCCGAATATACTAATTCTGATAATTAGTACAATGTAATATATTTTTATTTATTTTAATTATCAGTTGTAATTTTATATTTAAGTTATATTAATGAATTATATATAATTAATATTTTTTATAATTATTAAAAATATTAAATTTAATAATATAATAGTAAAAAATATTTTTTTACTGTAAAATTTTGTGTTGTCATTGGAGATGAAAAATAAAGTCTAACACTAAAACACCAAATTTGGTGTGATTTCAACACTATATTTAATGTCAAGGTTGGAGTTGCCCTTACACACTTTATAGAAAACGTAACACGTGGCAAAAATGGTCCCCCATTTTGGTCTGATTTTTGTTTATCAATGAATTTCTAAATAACAACACTAAACTTGCCAAATATATATAATACAAATTACAACTAACCCATTGTTTTCTCTCCAACTATTGTAAACTTTTTACAACATACCATTGTTAGACAGGCTAACAGCTATATAAAACATAAAATAATTTAAAAATATCTATGTCACATGACTTTGAAATGTTATATATTTCAAAGAATTATGGATAGAAATCTATACATCTCCCCGCCGGAACTTAAACTTGGCTTACATTCTTTTCAAGCGACGCTAAGGCACTAAATGGTAACATAATTCTGCAAATTCTCCAGATTCAGCAAATTCTACAAATTCTGCAGTTACCATTTAAGTTGATATATTATTCAGCAAATTCTCCAATTCAACAAATTCTGTAATTCAGCAGAAATTCAGCAAATTCTGCAATTCAGCAGAAATTATGCGATTACCATTTACACACAGAAGGTTTAAAATTTTAAGATTTAGAATCTAAAAATTATAATTAGTGACATTTTTCAAATGAACAATCCATAGTGATATTTTTGCAAATGTAACTAAAAGTGGTATTTTTGCAATTGTCTCCTAGATATATATGTAGTGTGATTAAATCTTACTAAATTTGGTTGACAATTCTAAAATAATTGTAATATTTTAAAAATTAGGTTTACTAAAAAATAATTCAATCAATAGCAAAATATTATATCATAAATTATGTATGTAAATTTGTTTTATCAATCTATTAATTTATTTAAGAGGCAATTGCAAAATATTTAAGGGGCAATTGCAAAATGTTTGTGATTTTAATTCCTTTTATAGTAAGATATTTGTTTTTTAAAATATCATTCAAAAAATTTGTAAATAATTTTTACAAATTGGTTTTTCTGTTTTTCTTATTTATTATTTTTGGATATGGATCCGACCCAGCCCTAATTACAAGATATATATTTCAAAATATAAAATATTTTGGAGGTTTTTTCAAAATGTAAGATACTTTGATAATACTATGTATTTTTTAACTTTATTAAATATTTAATGAACACTAGTATTTTGCAATCTTTTTTTTATTGATCAATAATAATTAACCATTTAAGTTTGAAAAAAAAATTTAATTACTTTTTTTAAACTAATTACTTTTTCAAAATTAATTATTTTTTTTGAAAAATTCAGCAAATTCAGCAAATTCAGCAAATTCTGCTGTTATCATTTAAGTTTGATATTATTCAGCAAATTCTACAAAAAATCAACAGTAATTCTGCAAATTCAGTAATTCAACAGTAATTCTACAAAAATTATGCGGTTACCATTTAGACCCTAAAAATATCAATTATAGAACGTTCATTATACCGAGAACTATTTGATATGTCACATCATTACCTTTTCACTAATTTGTTTTTTAATCTTTAAGATCCCACCTGAATACTCAAACTTAGATTAAACCCAAAAATTAATACAATTTCACACACACATATATATATATATATATATATAATGAGATAATGTGACAATAATGAGAGCTGGGAAGTAAAGAGATCGGCAAAGAGCCGCAATTTTCGGACTACGTTTCGTTATAATCCAATGCAATCCGGGCACGTAACATTCTGGAGTACTTTTTGCTGTTGTCTTGAGTACCAAAATATCTGGTTCTGTAAATTAAACTAGTTATTTTATTTGAATTAGTTATATAAGATTTTCCTTTGAAAGTGAATTATATGAGAATTCTTTGTTATGGAATTGTTTATAATTTTTTTTCATATGCTAATTTATAGTTCAAATTTGTATTTTTAAACATTTATGTTCCACATTATTTTATTTTCGTATTTGTATATAGTGTATCTTAAATCTCTATACTCTCTATAGTTTGTTGATAACAAGAGAAGTTATCCGTTACTAACATTGAATTTTTCCTAATTCAAGTGTTGACTTGTTGTTTAGCTTGTCATTTCATAACTAAAAGAGCCCAAAAAGCAGTGGATGGCTATTATATGCCTAAAAACTAAAATCATTTTTAAATCAAAATTTTGAATACGTTTAAAATATAATGCAGAGGATTATGGGCTAACTAATCAAGAAGAGATCATTAGCTTTCATATATACACCGGAAAAGACGAAAGTGGATGACGCATTTGGTCTGTCAGAATCGTAAATGACAAATTCTAATTTTATTTGACTACCTTAACCTTAAAATTTTAATAAGTTATTGTCACAAAGTATACTAAATATTACTTTTCCAATGATTAATTATTAGTATCTAGGTATTCGGCCTGTAATGCCTCGTACTATGATAAAAGTAACGTGTAATGAAATTCTATGTTTTTGTTTTTTGTTTTTTGATTGCTAGAAATTCTATGTTGTTGTTACATTAAGTCCTATTCCTCTGTTCCATATTATACCGTCACCATTCGAACTTTTAAAGTGGTTTAGCTATATATAAGGATACTATTATAATGTGTTACGGTCATCATAAACACTTTTATCAAAAGTAAATAAAAAAATTGTACGTAGATTTTTAAGCCGTAAATTTTTAACACATCCTTTCAACATGTAATAATTACTTTTAGATTTATAATATAATATGTTGAAATGAGATGAAAAATAATATAGCAAGTAGTGGTGGTTTTGTAAACGAAACCGTATAATTTTTCTGGGAGTGTCGGTCCATGTAAAATAAAAGTTAAATCCTAATGTATACATAAAATTTTATTGATAAATAAACTTAGAGAGTTAAACGTTTTTTAATTTGTAAATTGAGAATTAATAACCAAGTAGTGGTGGTTTAGTGGTAAAAAGGTTTGGGGAAAAGGTAAATTCTTTCAATCTGAATTCGATTTTCTTTGAAAACATTTTCAATTCTATTTGGCAAGTTGAAGTGGTATCATGCTTTCGGCCTATTAGAAAATACGGTGAGTGAGCTACTCGATGACTACACTCATTTTGGGAGATTAGTCGGGTGTTAAAAATCCGGATACCCTCAATTATTAAAAAAAGAAAGTTGAGAAATAATTAAACCCAAAAAATTCTGACAAATACCGTCAAAAGACATTTGATGTAAGTGGCCACTGGTAAAAGAACGACTCTTCATATAGAATAATATATATGCGACCAAATAGTTTAGAATTTATACAAATCTATGTTGGTTTTTTTAAAAAGGAAAAAAATAAAACTCAGTTGACGTATACTATATCCGGATTGGAATACCCGAACCTGAAAATCCAGAAAATCAGGTTAAAAAAATCAGGTTCCGTTCGGATATGTGCATATATGTTTTACCCTATTAAACTCAACATAGGGTCCAATACTAGGTAAAAAGTTTTAGGCTTTATTCAATAGATATTATGAAAAATTATCATATTTTATTCAATTTTTTTTTTTAAAAAAAGAGTCTTAAATTCGGGCCAAATTTTGTTTTAAAGCACATGGGCCCAGTACATTTGCATTATTTGAACTGGACTGGGCCGAGCCTGCCTATTGGGTATGTTAGAGTGATACACGTTCAGATACATATTCATACAAATAAACTTTTATGTCTCAATTACATCTTTCTTTTATCACATTTTCAAATAGTTTCAATTTTATATTTGGTATTTCAAATTTTTTTGTTGTTTTTGCTTCGGATAGTTATTTTTTGTAGATTTCGGATACAATTGAACCTGAAAGAACCTGGAACTGAACTTGTATACGAATTTGTATCCGATTTTTTTGGATATTTATGGATACAATTAGTTGTAACCCGATCCGAACATGTACCCGTAAGAACCGAATCTGTACCCGATCCGAAATTTTAGACATATTTGTATAAATCTAAAATTTTTAGATCCAACATAATCTGTATCTGATAGGATCTGATCTAAACCGACTCGAATACCTGTATGTCAGACCTAAGGCGTATAGGTTAGACTCTAGATTGATTTAAGAGATATTGGTGCCAACTAATTATACGTTTGCCGTTATCTCATTCCAGATTTGCCATATTGTCGCCAACTGTGTACTTGTACATTATATAAATATGAATTGCCGACTAAAAATAAACGGAAGAATGAGAGTTATATCATGGGTAATAAATTCCTCACATGATATTAGCATGTGTTCTTATACATGTTGGACTTAATAAAATAATTTATTTATTTATAATCTACATCCATAATTATTCTTGAAATTATTGCCTATATCTTATATAAAACTTACTTACATTTGGTTCTTTTTTGTTGGCTAGCTGATTAAATTTTGTTGGTTCTTTTTTTGTTGGCTTACAAACATTTTCTGCTGATTAAATTAATTGAAAGAATTTTCCAACTAGCTGCTAGAATTGTATTGGCCAAACTAAAATAACACATTTCTTAGCGGTCTAAGATATAATTAAATAATCATATATATAACAATATAACTGTGTGCTGACCCGCACATTTACTATTAGTCCCTCTCATTCATTTTGATATTAAAAATTGAGAGATAGTACGAAGTACGACTGGAAAAAATATTCTTAAGATTCGCTTTGATTTGTTATATGTTTTGATATGATTCAAAAAATTTAGATATCTATAATTTTAAAGCAAATACGAAAATTTAATATTTATTAATATGGATTATATAATAATTATATATGTATGTAAGCTTTATAAATTTTAGTTATTAAATTAATTATTTTAATATTGAAGACTAACAAATTAAGAAGGCATTATTATTTTTTAAATAAAAAATTTCATTTTGGGTTAAATTTTAAATTTTTTATAAAAATATATAAAAGTTATAATTTAACCAAAAATAATATTTTTATAATATATATAAAAATTAAAATTAATAGATATATACAATTTTCATTTGTTTTTATAAAAATATATAAAAATTCGGCAAAAAACCGGTTAACTTATTTAGCAAGTAGCAACACTAGCGTTTATCAATGTTCAATTTCGAAAATACGCTTTTGATTCATCTGTCTTTATTTGAATTTCTGTTTTCATAATTAAACCACATGACAAATAACAATATTTAGGAAGGAACCGTAATTTATTTAAGTTTGAAAAATTATATGTTGGATGCTAGTTGTAACTATAATTTTTTTTTTCCTCCCAAGATATATTAGGCATAAAAATAAAAAAATCCTACTGGAAATTAAGTATAGTATTCATCATAAATCGGACTAGATGTAACACCAGTGAACCAAAAAGTGAAATTTTGGTTGGTGTGTCGATCGACATGGGTAAAGTGTGTCGATCGACACGGATATTTTGACTTGTGAGAAATCGGATTTTTGGACGGGTGTCGATCGACACAGGTGGTGTGTGTCGATCGACACGAATTGGAATTATACCGATCGGTTTGGTTCCAATTGCCCGGTTTGGTGGGTCGGTTTGGGGAACCCTAGGGGTTTGATATAAAAGGCCATGAACAGTTGTTTTGGCCGAGTTTGGGCTGCAGAATTCTGAAATCAGAAAGAAGAGGAGAAATCAAAGGTTTTGAGTGATTTTGGGAGTGTTCTTGAGGAGAATTGCGTGTGAGGCTATTAGGAACGAGGAGGATTCGTTTGCTGGGTTGATTCGGGTCTGGGAAGAACGAATCAAAGGCGGTTCATCGCGTTCTTCGTTGTTCTTCGTCCTTTAAACCAAAAATCAAGGTGAGTGCATGATCGTGGGTTATATAGGCATAGGGATTAGATGGAATGCATTTGTTTGGTGTTCCTTGTGTGTTGTGATTGAATTGTGCAGGAGATTCGATGAAATCCGATGGGTTCGAGCCATGTGAGGATAGGCTCGTTTCTTGGGTTCTGCATCGTCGTGTCGATCGACACCAGGGTGGTGTGTCGATCGACACCAGGGTGGTGTGTCGATCGACACCATGGTGGTGTGTCGATCGACATGGGACTGTTTGTCGATCGACACCTAGAGGTTGTGTCGATCGACACAGGGCTTTTGTCCTGGTCGCGTTGGTTGTTTCGTGTGTGCTTGATTGTTTGGTCATCCTGGTATTGTATCTTTTGTTTATGCCTGTATATAAATAACCTGTAGACGGGATGACCGCGTCGCTGAGTATTTGTGATACTACTCACGCAACTCTTTTTGCCATGTGTTGCAGGTAAAGAGAAAACGTGATCGTGGAATCATGGCCAGGAAGAAGAGATGATTTAGGGACTCGTTGTGTGTTATTGTTTATGGAATTGCTAGGTTGTTAGTAATTCTGGAACTTGTTGGAAATGTTGATCTGTTATGGTTGAACCGGTTTAGACATTTAATAAAGTATGGGATTATTGAATTGGAATTTATGATTGATGATTATTGTTTCCGCGTTGCTTGTTGTGTTGACCCAATTGAGGATTATGATCTGTGATGATAATAATCTGAAGGGAAAATTTTTAAATTTTCGGGATGGGTTGTTTCATTTTGGTATCAGATCCCTTATGGTTCTAGGGCGGGTGCAATTGGTTGATTATGTGAGTTAATTGATTGATTGTTGTGTGGGTATGAAGTCTTAGATCATCTCTTACGAGCCTTCAATGAGATTCCACGGTATGTGTTACTTGATTTTCTGTTTTTCTAGTACTTAGTATTCGGCTAATGAGTGCAGAGTGATGGCTAGAAGTGCTAGAGGCAGAGGTCGCGGGGGCCGTGGAGGTCGAGGTGGTCGTGGTGGGCGCAGGCAAGGACTTGTGAGTGAGTCTGATGCCGCGAGTGTGGCCCAGAAGACCACGCAGGAGCAGGTGGCGGACTCGCAGGCGTTTCAGGAGGGGTCTGTGGGTGTGAATGCTATGAGTGCCAGTGTGAGGGCTGGTGGGGCTAGTGTGGGTCCCGAGGTAGCTGGTGGTGCGGGGGGCCTAGGTGGGGGTGTTCCCGTAGGTGTGGCCCAAGACCGAGATGATCGCTTGGCGGGTTTGCTGCAGTTGATTCTGGAGCGGTTACCAGGTGGGGTACCGGCTCCGGGTCAGGCTCCAAGAGTTCAGCCAGGTGGGGCTGGTGTGCAGCCAGTAGTGGCTGGGGTTCAGCCAGGAGTTGCTGGTGTGCAGCCGGGTGCGGCGGTGACAGAGGAGCTTCCATCCTACCTGAGGATGATGGAGCAGATGCAGAGGATTGACACTGGGTTTTTCTCGGGTGGTGCCAAGCCGGAGGAGGCCGATGAGTGGCGGCGGAGATTGGAGCGTAACTTTTGCTCTATCAGGTGTCTAGAGGGATACCGAGTGGACCTAGCGGTGCATTATCTGGATGGTGACACGCAACTCTGGTGGAGAGGCGTTGAGGCCAGGAGGGTACAAGCCGAGATGGCTTAGGAGGATTTCTTGGCTGAGTTCAATACCAAGTATTTCCCGCAGGAGGCGAGGGACCGAATGGAGTCGAGGTTTCTGATCCTAACTCAGGGGGATCAGACTGTGAGGGAGTTTGATTTGGAGTTCAGTCGAATCCTGGTGCATGTTGGTAGAGGCATGGAAGGCGAGCAGGCCTAGGTGAGGAGGTTCCTCGGGGGACTTCGAGTTTAGTTGAGGACTCGCTGCAGGGTGAGTAAGTTTGCCACGAGGGCGGAGCTGGTTGAGACTGCTGCGGCGATTGAGGAGGACCTCAGAGAACAGGCTGCGGTGGTTAGTCCACCGGTGCAGCAACAGCAGAGGAGATCTCAGCAGCAGACGGGATCGAGCAGGGGCGGCAAGCCTACGCAGGGTCAGAAGAAGAAGTGAGAGAGTAGAGTGGGCCACTCAGGGTGGACAGAGTGGTTCAGGATGCTACGGGTGTGGTAGCATGGGCCACAAGGTGGCCAGTTGTCCGCAGAGGAGTACAGCACGGAGTGCTTAGGTGTGTTACCACTGCAGGGAGCCGGGGCATATGAAGCCCAAGTGCCCTAAGCTGCAGCAGATGGCGGTGGCAGCAGTGCAGCCATTGGCGGTGCAGCCGTTAGCGCAGATTGCAGCAGCGCCACAGGTTTACACATTAGCAAAGGTGGGCGGCTCTAGCGTTAGACCGATCACAGGTAAATTCCAGACTTGATCTTTTCTTTTAAATTCTTGTGTTGTTTGAATTTAGTCTGTTGGAAAAATTGTGAGTCTGCGTTAGAGTGTCGGGTCTTAAAGCAAATGGGGTTTGTGCAGGGACCTTAGTAGTGGACGGATGTGAGTCCCACGTTTTGTTTGATTCGGGAGCTACGAATAGCTTCATTACTCCGGAGTGTGCGGACGGCAGCGGGATCCAAAGCGATTCCGGAGAGCAGCCGGGAGTAGTTAAGGTTGCTGGTGGCAGGACGTTGGCTACTTTCGGGAGGGCTCGTGGTGTGGATGTTCTGGTGGCGGGAGAGTCAATGCCAGCAGATCTGGTTATTAGTCCAGTGGAGTTGTACGATGTCATCCTGGGTATGGATTTGTTGGATCGGTACAGGGTCCATTTGAATTGTCATCGAGGGCGTGTGGTGTTTGAGCGAGAGGCAGGGAGGTTGGTGTTTCAGGGAGTAAGACCGACTTCTGGAAGTCTCATGGTTTCAGCGATACAGGCCGAACAGTTGATTGAGAAGGGCTGTGATGCGTATCTGGTGACGATAGTGATGCCGAAGACTGTTGGAGAGGTTGAAGTTGGGGATATTCGGGTTGTTCGGGATTTCTAGGATGTGTTTCAGTCGTTGTTGGGATTGCCACCGTCGCGGTCGGATCCATTTACGATTGAGTTGGAGCTTGGGACGACTCTTATATCTAAGGCCCCTTACCGTATGGCTCCAGTAGAGATGACAGAGCTTAAGAAGCAGCTGGATGATCTGTTGGGGAAGGGTTTCATCCGGCCTAGCGTTTCACCGTGGGGAGCACCGGTGTTGTTCGTAAAGAACAAGGATGAAAGTTTTCGGTTGTGTATCAATTACCGAGGGCTTAACCGAGTTACTGTGAAGAACATGTATCCTCTACCGCGCATTGATGAGTTGTTGGATAAGTTGCGAGGGGCTACTTGGTTCTCCAAGATTGATTTGGCTTCGGGATACTATCAAATTCTGATTGATGAGGCAGATGTTCGAAAGACGACATTCAGGACGAGGTACATGCATTATGAGTTTGTAGTGATGCCATTCGAGTTGACGAATGCGCCAGCAACGTTCATGCGGTTGATGAACGGGGTATTCCAGGAGTATGTGGATGTGTTCGTGATCATCTTCATAGATGATATCCTGGTATATTCGAGGAGTCCAGAGGAGCACGAGGTGCATTTGCGGCTAGTTTTGGAGAAACTGCGGGAGCAGAAGCTGTACGCGAAGTTGAGTAAGTGTAGTTTCTGGCAGCGAGAGATGAGCTTTCTTGGCTACGTTGTGTCTGCAGAGGGAGTTTCTGTAGATCCGGCTAAGATTGAGGCTATCAGAGGCTGGCGTAGACCGAGGAGTGCCACTGAAATCAGGAGTTTTCTTCGGTTGGCGGGGTATTACAGGAGGTTCGTCAAGGGATTTGCGAGTATGGCGCAGTCGATGACGAGGTTGACCGGGAAGGATGTCCCTTTTGTGTGGTATTCAGCTTGCGAGGAGAGTTTGGAGAAGCTGAAGGAGATGCTGACTAGTACACCGGTATTGGCGTTACTCGAGCCGGGTGAGCCTTATGTGGTGTATACTGATGATTTGGGAGTTGGTCTGGGTTGTGTACTGATGCAGCATGGAAAGGTTATTGCATATGCTTCGAGGCAGTTGAGGAAGCACGAGTGCAACTACCATACCCACGATTTGGTGCAGTGATATTTGCCCTTAAGATTTGGAGGTCTTATCTGTATGGGGGAAGGTGTAGGTATTCACATACCACAAGAGTCTGAAGTATTTCTTCACTCAGCCAGAGCTAAACCAGAGACAGAGGCGCTTGATGGAGTTAGTTGCAGACTATGACCTGGAGATTGGGTACCATCCGGGTAAGACTAATCTGGTTGCAGATGCGTTGACTCGGAAGAGAGTAGCTTCAGACCAGGAGCGCGATATGGAGGCTCTGGTGAGCGAGATCAGTACGTTGAGGTTATGTGTGATCTCACAGGAGCCATTAGGGTTAGAGGCAGCTAACCAGGCAAATTTGTTGTGCAGGATTCGAGTTGCTCAGGAGAAGGATCAGGGTTTGATTGACGCTTCTAAGCGGCCGGTTCAGAGTATGTGGTCTCAGCGAGTGGGATGATACTGGTGAACGAGCGGGTTTGTGTACCGAAGGTTGAGGATCTGAGGCAGAAGATCCTGAGGGAGGCTCATTTGAGCATGCCATCGATTCATCCGGGAGCGACCAAGATGTATCGTGACTTGAAGCGGTATTATCACTAGGTTGGAATGAAGAGGGATGTAGCTAACTGGGTTGCAGCGTGCAACGTGTGTCAGCTGGTGAAGGCTAAGCATCAGGTTCGGAGTGGTTTGTTGCAGAGTTTTCCTATCCCGGTGTGGAAGTGGGATATGATTACCATGGACTTCGTGACGGGGTTGCCAGTGTCACGGACGCATGATGCGATTTGGGTGATAGTGGATCGTCTGACCAAGTCAGCACACTTTCTTGCCATCAAGAAGACTGATGGAGCGGCTGTTTTGGCTAGGAAGTATGTGCGGGAGATTGTGAGGCTGTACGGGGTGCCAGCGAGTATTATGTCAGACAGGGATCCGAGATTTACCTCAGAGTTGTGGAGAGCGTTTCAGGTTGAGATGGGCACTAAGGTGCATATAAGCACAGCGTATCATCCTCAGATAGATGGGTAGTCGGGGAGGACGATTCAGACATTAGAGGATCTGTTGAGGATGTATGTGCTGGATTATGGTGGTCATTGGACGGATCATCTGAACCTGGTAGAGTTTGCGTATAATAACAGTTATCAGGTGAGTATCGGGATGGCTCCGTATAAGGCTCTGTATGGGAAGCCGTGTAGGACACCGTTATGCTGGACTCAAGCGGGGGAGGGGAGCATGTATAGTGCGGATTTTGTTCAGGAGACGACAGATAAGATCCGTGTCTTGAGGCTGCATATGAGAGAGGCTCAGGATCGGCAGAAGAGTTATGCCGATAAGAGACGGAAAGAGCTGGAATTTGAGCTGGGAGATCTGGTATATCTCAAGGCAGCGATGTTGAGGGGTCCTAACAGATCCATTTCAGAGAATAAACTGAGTCCGAGGTTTATGGGTCCGTTTAAGGTTGTAGAGCGGGTCGGACCGATAGGTTATCATCTCGAGTTACCTCAGAGTATGAAGGCTTTTCACAAAGTGTTCCATGTTTCGATGCTGCGGAAGTGTCTACATGAGTCTAAGGAGGTGTTGGCTAGGATTCCAGAGGATCTTCAGCTCAATATGACATTGGCGCCGAGGCCTGTGAGGATTCTCGAGAGGAGGGTCAAGGTGCTACGCCGGAAGAGTAAACCGTGGTGAGAGTCATGTGGGACTATGACGGTTGAGGAGGAGACTTGGGAACCAGAGGCGTCGATGAAGAAGAAGTTCTCGAAGTGGTTCGAGGAGCAAGCGGTGGCTTGAGTTGCTTTTCTGGTTTTCAGAGTCTGTATTAGCATGTTGCTATGTTGTTGTTATGTATTTTGTTTGTTGTTGTAATGAGTATACATTTTGGAGATTTAATAAGATGAGTTTGCCTTATTAAATGTGTATAAGACGTGTGTTCTTATGAGATGACTGGTGATGTCATGGATTGTGGTGACTGGTAGGTCATGTCGAGGTCTAGTGATAGAAGTTCTATGCGGCTTAGAGCTTGTTCATGTTCTAGAAGTGGCTAGAAATAAGCTTGTTCATGTTCTAGGAGTGGCTAGAAATGGAAACTCTATGCGTGTTAGAACTTGTCTATCGGCTAGGGAGGCTAAAAATGGAAGTTCTATGTGAGTTAGGGCTGTCCATGTTCTAGGAGGATTATCTGGGGATGAGGTTCTATGTGAGTTAGGACTTGTTATTCCCTGGATGGCGCTGGAAAATAGGGGTTTTATGTGAGTTAGAGCCTGCCTATTTCCTAGGGGAGTCTGGAATAGAAGTCTTATGTGAGTTAGGTCTGTCTTTTCCAAGGACTCTATGAAACACCCTGGTGATTGGGTTGTTTCGGATGACCGCGAGAAGTGATTTCAGTCGACAGGTGCCTAAGATGCATGTTACAGAGTGATTGCCCCTGGGGATAGTGGGTCTCCTGGGTATACTTGAGGGGATAGTGAGGTTCTCTCCGGGGGAAAGTGGTTCCCTTGCATATACTTTGAGGGGCCGAAGCCTCTCCAGGGGATGTGTGATTCCTCTGCAGCCGAGCTTGACGGACTGTGTGTCCTGAGTGTGAGAGGGGCTGGAGCATACCGAGAGCTGGATGGACGGCGGTCCTGAAGGTGGAGGGGTATGATATACTTCGAGAGCTCAAAGGGTGACGATCCTGAGAGGGGAGTGTTGTATATAGATATGAGTATGAGCAATAGTATCTATAATGTGGTTGTAAGCATGAGACTGGATGAACTTCGGGGATTAGGAGTGGATCTCAGGTGGTGCTGACCGGGTTGGGGTCAGGATTGCAGCAGTGGTGAGACTATGCAATGGGGCTAGTGTGATCCTGGTAGAGCTCGGGGATCAAATGTGATCACGAGTGGTGCTGACCGAGGGTCAGGAGAGTGGACGTGGATGTCGAGTCTAGGGTTTCTGCTTACGTTTAGAACTTTGTTCGGACAACCCTGGTAGCATATGTAGCGTCGTTGGTCGTACATGTTCTTGTTTGATTGTTGTGCGATCATTTGATCCAATTTAGGGTCAACTGTTGGTCGTGCATTCTTGTTTGATTGTTGGGCGATTAATCGGGCAGCTCTAATCTGGACTAGGGGGTGTTGCATCGTTGATGTTTTTGGCAGAATCTGGTCGGGTTTTAGGCGGAGGTGTTAGCCTTACTGAGACGGAGTCACGTGATTCGAGGTCGAATCTGTGTTAGTGGGGGAGAATTGTAACACCCGTGAACCAAAAAGTGGAATTTTGGTTGGTGTGTCGATCGACATGGGTGAGGTGTGTTGATCGACACGGGTATTTTGACTTATGAGAAGTTGGATTTTTGGACGGGTGTCGATCGACACAGGTGGTGTGTGTCGATCGATACGAGTTGGAATTAGACCGATCGGTTTGGTTCCAATTGCCCGGTTTGGTGGGTCGGTTTAGGGAACCCTAAAAGGCCATGAACAGTTGTTTTGGCCGAGTTTGGGCTGCAGAATTCTGAAATCAGAAAGAAGAGGAGAAATCAAAGGTTTTGAGTGATTTTTGGGAGTGTTCTTGAGGAGAATTGCTTGTGAGGCTATTAGGAACGAGGAGGATTCGTTTGCTGGGTTGATTCGGGTCTGGGAAGAACGAATCAAAGGCTGTTCATCGCGTTCTTCGTTGTTCTTCGTCCTTTAAACCAAAAATCAAGGTGAGTGCGTGATCGTGGGCTATATAGGCATAGGGATTAGATGGAATACATTTGTTTGGTGTTCCTTGTGTGTTGTGATTGGAATTGTGCTGGAGATTCGATGAAATCCGATGGATTCGAGCCATGTGAGGATAGGCTCGTTTCTTGGGTTCTGCATCGTCGTGTCGATCGACACCAGGGTGGTGTGTCGATCGACACCAGGGTGGTGTGTCGATCGACACCATGGTGGTGTGTCGATCGACATGGGACTGTCTGTCGATCGACACCTAGAGGTTGTGTCGATCGACACAGGGCTTTTGTCCTGGTCGCATTGGTTGTTTCGTGTGTGCTTGATTGTTTGGTCATCCTGGTATTGTATCTTTTGTTTATGCCTGTATATAAATAACCTGTAGACGGGATGACCGCGTCGCTGAGTATTTTTGATAATACTCACGCAACTCTTTTTTCCAGGAAGGAGAGATGATTTAGGGACTCGTTGTGTGTTATTCTTTTATGGAATTGCTAGGTTGTTAGTAATTCTGGAACTTGTTGGAAATGTTGATCTGTTATGGTTGAACCGGTTTAGTAATTTAATAAAGTATGAGATTATTGAATTGGAATTTGTGATTGATGGTTGTTGTTTCCGCGTTGCTTGTTGTGTTGACCTAATTGAAGATTATGATCTGTATTGATAATAATCTGAAGGGAAAAATTTTAAATTTTCGGGATGGGTTGTTTCACTAGGCATGCGTTTGATTAATTGTTATACACAAGAAACAACCACAAAACATCCTGATTTTCGAAGTCGGATAAACACCGAAATATTTATCCGACATATGATTGGGCATATGAACATCAGAGATCAAGAGGTACATCTGATCTTCGAAAGAATAACAAAGATTTGTCTCGTTTTAATTTTGTGGTTTCTCTTTCAAATTGAGTCGGTTCAATGTAATCGTGTTGTCTCTCATCGTAGAGTTTTTATTCTCCGGCGACGATATTGTCTCTGATATAACAGTTTAAAACCATCAACCTTATGCATAATTTTTATGTATCGGCTATGGTTGTGGTTGTGGTGGAATTCCCTCAAGAAATTCCAGATTGCGACAATGGAAGTTCGAATTGTTTTCCCACTTTTCTTGTTACTAATGGAGAATACTCTAATACCAATGATGAAAGTGGAGCACAGTGGAACAACCGTTGTTGTTCTAGCGACATAATTCGTTGAAGCGATGACTATCAAGAAGAAACTAAGGGAATGATTTTCACTATATGAACAATGGATATTGGATACAATCAATGATATCATCTCCTGGTGCGGGAGACAGATGGTTGGCATGCGATGGAACAGATGGATCACATCCATTGATCTCTCAAAAAATTACTGGAGTCTCATCAAAACGATGATAGCCAATCACGAAGATCATATTAAACCGAAGACAACAAACAAGGAAAATAGCAGATTTATTATTCTGTTAGCGCGTAAAACTTACCTATTAAAGCAAATAGTGTTAATTTCACTTATTCGTTTATATGTTGTTGTGCTTAAATTTGGATAATGTATTGGTTGTACTTGTATCTGTATGAACTTTGTAATTCATGTTTCAAGTTAATAAAGCAAGACATTAAAAAAAACACTGAAATGTTTTTCTTTGTTTCAGAGGATTTGAAGAAAAACATTTGAATAATTGGACAAATCGCTCGTAGACAAAAAAAACACATTCAAAATGATCAGACAGGGGTTAGTGATTTTTTGAACATTCTTATAGGATACGGAGTACGTATTTTTGTATTCATAACAATAGTGAAAGATTGTAAAAATTACTTAACAAAAAATAAGCAAAGAAATATTGTAAAAATTGTTATAATCAAAGAATGACGACCTATATATATATATTAGGATGGTAGACCTATATATATATATTTTTTTTGTGTGATAATTAAAAAACTTAACTAGGAGATTAAACCCCCCAAAAAGAGATCAACTTTTATTTTCTTAGCTTAAAGGTATCAGAAAAGCAATGGAATGCCTAGATTTAGGATGTGAATAAACTGGTCGGCTTCATGACGAACACTTAGATCCACGTTCGTGCATTACAACCTCATCACTAGTAGCTATTTTCTATCCCATATGATTCCTTTTTCTTTTAATAACTCCTTAGTTTTGTTTTGTTTGAGATAGTTACCAAAAGAAAACAACGACAATTTTTGTAGATAGTAGAATTTAATTTTTTACCTGAATCCACATGACACAATTTTTTACCTGATATATATATATATATATATATATATATTTTTTTTTTTTTTTTGAAAAAATATGTATATATTGAAAACAAAATTATACATTATTGACAAAGACATATAACTTGCTTGGTATATAACCACGAAACATGTGTTTAGATTGGAAACGTTTGTTTAGATACACTCAAATAGATGTTTTAAACCAGCAATTCGATTACTAAACTAGATGCAGACAAAAAACTAAAACTATATATTTATAGAAGAGAAAAAACCTAGCTTCGGTCGTCTCAGTCTTTCGATTAGGATCCACCAGATCTGAACTTTTCTCGGGAAAACCCCGAACAACTTTCTCGACCACCACCATCTACCGTCGTCGTGACTCACCGGTGCTCGATAAACGGCTTGCCGTTCCAACTGCCGGCGGCAACAACTCCTCCATCGATGTAGCCACGCTTCAAATCTGCTTATTTACCCATCAAATGCTACTTCCAATTCCATGGCTCCGGATGTTCTCAACGACCTCATCAGTACCAAAGATGGATCTAATCTCCTTTCCATACATGAGAGTCACATATATCGAGTCATTGAGGTTAGATCCACCTCTCTTGTTATAATCGATGGTGAAGAGAGATTTGACAAATCTTGTTATTGGACCTGGTCCATTACGTCTTTGAAGAAGTGCAATCTACTCACTGTTGAGTGTGGTTCATATTTCAGAATTTCAAAAACATATTCTTTCCTATTCGGGGAGAGCACTGTACCACCATTTCTTCTCTCATTGAGAGTAAGTTCCTTCCCGGGACCAAAACTGAGTTATTCCCTAACCGAATTGTATTCTTGTGTAGAGGTCTGTACGGGGCCAGAAGATGCAACAAGTTTCATCAAGACAAAACTCGGAGGTACGGGTAATCTTTCAACGTCACTGCTCAAAGTGACTAAATCTCTGCTTTTTGGCCTAGCCGTGAATTTTACACCGACACATCTGGACTGTTTTTTGGATTCGCTGTCGTATAACTATGTTGATTTTTTTGTTTTAGCTTTTAATGATTTAATGTATTATAGTATGACTCTATATAACTCCGAAGGTTAAGTAATGAAACAAATGTTGCCTAAAAAAACCCAGCAATACATTGATATTTGGGGTTAGGGTTTAGTATTTGGGGTTTAGGGTTTAGGATTTGGGGTTTAGGGTTTATTATTTAGGGTTAAGGGTATAGTATTTAGGATTTAGGGTTTATTATTTGGGGTTTAAGGTTTAGTAATTGGAGTTTAAAGTTTAGTAGTTGGGTTTAGGATTTTAAACCCTAAACTCCAAATATCAAACCTTAAACCCTAAACAACAAACCCTAAACTTTTTATTTTAGTTAATGATTTTATTTCCTTAAACTATTTTATCTTCTTAATTTGTTTAATTTTTAATTTTCTTTTAATTGTTAAATGACATGGCACAATGATTGACTAAAACTAGAGGGGGTGAATACAAGAATTCACCTTTAGAGGTGAACCCAAGAATTGTTCATATGTTTTTACAAAGTTTTTAAATAGATATTTATACATTGAATCAATTCGAAGGTAAGGAACACTCTTAAGTGTAGAGACTGGAAAGCTCATATCGAAAAGGTAAGGAACGAAGGGAGGAGTCCGACAATCACATACATTTTTCTTCCTCGTTTTGCAAACTGATCGTACATCTTCTAACGTGTTAAAGTTCTGGAGAGAGTTGTGCTTTTTTTTTTTATATAATAGCTAGATTCAGCAAAAAAAATTTGCACTTCCTAGTAATATTCTTATGCTAGACCATAATACGTAGGATAGGGATTTCAAATCATTAGCTAGTATTGTATATTAATTATAATAATTTTTGCATGAAGTAAGAACCAAACTCAAGGAGCTTACTCCAAGGAGATACAACCCCTTTACATTAAAAATGTGCATGTAATTTTTTGTATATGACACATTATAATATTCTAACATATACCTAAACTATTACGTGGCGATACAATATAGAACAGAGCAAAAAGAATGTCATATAAAGTTTAAATAGAAACAAAAATTTATATGCATATAGAATTTTATTATTATTTTATAGTATATTTTTTCTTGTTACCATTCGATGAGAATTGCAAGTTTGTAACCTATACATATCGATTTCACGTTAGAGGTTAATATTTTGTGATAAATGATAGTATTGATATATGTTATTGGGCTGTGTAGCACGTGGGCTTCTTTGCAATCTGAAATGAATAGTTACTTTACGTAAAATCGACCATGCCCTTTAAGTGCTCCTCAAGTTCATAGAAAAACGATGTTTTAGATCTTGTACATATACTCCATCCGATTGAATAACGATGTTTTAGATCTTGTACATATATTAAAAAACAATATATCTAATGTTTTTTTAACAAAATTTGTCACTTTCCAAAACAATTAAATCATATTAATTAGAACCAATAAAATTTCATAAAAAAAAAGGTATTAATTAGAGAATAAAACATCAATTTTTAGAAACAAAAATAAAACCCAAAACATCGTACAGAGACCACCCGATTAATCTGCGTAGGGTGAGAGTAGCTGTCGAGTAGCCCACTGACCAAATTTTCTAATGGACCTAAAGCGTGATACTATTTCGACAAGCTAAATGAAAATAGTTAAATAATTATATATTATAGTTATATGGAAAGTTTATTGAAATAACCTCTTTGAGGTCAATTGCAAATATAACCCCCTCTTTCTCTCTCCTCAAAATTTTATCAAACCAACAATAAGATTCAACTTATTTACGAAAATGTCATTATATTTGAATTTTTTAATTTTTTTTTTAAAAATCAGACATTCAAAACTATCAAATAAACACCCAAATATGTCAACTTATTTACGAAAATGCCATTATCATCAATATTTCCAACCACCATGAACAACCAAAATCAAGCTCTAAATGCTTCCCCAACTGATTTTTCGTGGATAACAGCTTCATTTGTGAGCTCATAACTTCTTCCTCACCCATTTTCTTTACAATTTCATCCAAAAACTACCTAAATTTGATTTTCTAAATTCTTTCTCTCATAATCTATCGATTTTCAATGGTTCTTGCATAAACGACGGCTTTGCTTCTTTGTTAACAGTCATATTAGAAGTTCAGGTGCTTGAAGGAGCTGAAAACCGAGCTCTACGGCGGAAACGGAGCTAAAAACGTGTTTTCTGATTTGGTAGACTGCACCAGAAGTGTACTAGTCAACGAAAGGTTAGATTTGCAGTTGACAATTTTTAAAAATATTCAAAGTAGACTGCTCGTGAAGTCTACTTGTTTTCCTTTGATAACAAAAAAAACACTCGTAGACTGCACAAGAAGTCTACTTGAAAATGGGTTATTTTTGCATTTGACCAAAACTTTGATTTTATAGAGCAGACTTCTCCCGTAGACTTTTCCAGTAGACTGCAGATAAAGTCTACAACGAGGTTATTTCTGGCATTGACCAGATTGTTGACTTTTTGAGTAGACTGCATGAGAAGTCTGTTATGTACGGACGGGTTAGTTTTGCGTTTGACCAAAATCTCAAACATTGACCAAGAAAAACATTTATCAGTAGACTTCTTCTGCAGTCTACCGATAAATATTTGGTCAAACACAAAACTAAACTTTTTCAGAGTAGACTTCTAGAGAAGTCTACTCGAAAACTCAACAATCTGGTCAATTGCAAATGTAACCCGACCTTTTCAGTAGACTTCATAATGGAAGAGAAGTCTACTAAAAAAAGTCAAACTTTGGTAAATTGCAAAAATAACCTTTTTATTTAGTAGACTTCATAGAGAAGTCTACTGAAAAAATCAAATTCTGATCAATTGCAAAAGTAACCTAATAGACTGCTACTAGTGTAACGCCCGTGAACCAAAAAGTGGATTTTTGATGGTGTCGATCGACACAGGTGTGGTGTATCGATCGACATATGTGTTTTGGACTTAGGAGAAGTCGGGTTTGGGGCGTTATGTCGATCGACACGGGTGGTGTATGTCGATCGACACGGGTTAAATCAGACCGTCAGGTCCGTTTTAATTGTCCGGTTTGGCGGGCCGGTTTAGGGAACCCTAGGGTTCGGGTATTTAAAGGATCAGACGGGTTTGGCTTCCTTTTTGGCCGTTTTCGGAAGAAAAGCTGAGAGAGAGAAGAGTGAATCAGAAATCTTAGGGCTGGAGTGATTGTTGGGAGTTTCCTGGAGGAGGATTGATCGTGAGTGGTGATAGAACGAGAAAGAGGTTGTTGTTGTGCTGATTTCGGGTCGGTGTGGACGGAATCAGAGGCTGTCTTGGTGTTCTTCGCTCGTTCTTCGCGTTCTTCATCCTTTTTCAATCCCAATCAAGGTGAGTGCGTGACCGTAGGCTCGTATGAGTATAGGGGACCAATGGAATACGATTGCTTGGTGGTTTCCGGGTGTTTGTGTGTGGATTTGTGCAGGAGACTCGACGGATCGCATCAGATTCGAGTCGTGTGAGGATTGACTCGATTCTGGGTTCTACGACGGCGTGTCGATCGACACCGGGGTGGTGTGTCGATCGACACGGGGCCTGTGTTCTTCGACACCTAGTGGTTGTGTCGATCGACACAGAGGATCCTGTCGATCAACACGGGGCCACTGATCATCGACACCTAGTGGTTGTGTCGATCGACACAGTGAGTCCTGTCGATCGACACAGTGAGTCCTGTCGATCGACACAGTGAGTCCTGTCGATCGACACGGTGTATTCTGGACTGGTTTTGTTTGCTTGGTTCTGTATGCTTGTTCTGTGATCATCCTGGTATTGTGTTAGTTGTTTATACTTGTATTAAATAGCCCGTAGACGGGATGACCGCGTCGCTGAGTATTTGTGATAATACTCACGCAACTCTTTTTGCCATGTGTTGCAGGTAAAGAGAAATGATGATCGTGGAATCGTGGCGAGGAAGAAGAGATGATTTAGGGTCTCACTTGGA
The DNA here is from genome assembly GCA_964056655.1 of Arabis hirsuta. Taxonomy (NCBI): domain Eukaryota; kingdom Viridiplantae; phylum Streptophyta; class Magnoliopsida; order Brassicales; family Brassicaceae; genus Arabis; species Arabis hirsuta. The sequence continues at coordinate 39,436,262 of OZ053298.1, read as the reverse complement.
TTGTATTTCTATGGAATTGTTAGGTTGTTAGTCATTGGATATTGTTTATTCATATTGGTTGATTGGTTGAACTGGGTTGATATTTAATAAAGTATGGGATTTGTTAAATTGGAATGTATCGTTGATGTTTTATTGTTCCGCATTGCTTGGTTGTTGACCCATTGAGGATTATTATCTGTGATGATAATAATCTGGAGGGAAGATTTTTGAAATTTTGGGTCGGGTCGTTTCAACTAGCGTTTGTCGTAATTGCAAAAATAACTCATTATGTAGACTTCTCTATGAAGTCTGGAGGGAAATTTTTTGAAATTTTGGGTCGGGTCGTTTCAGTTTGGTATCAGAGCCCTAGCGGTTCTAGGGCGGGTGCAGTTGATTGATTAGGAAGTTAATTGATTGATTGTTGTGTGGGTATGGAGTCTTAGATCATCTCTTCCGAGCCTTCAATGAGATTCCACGGTAAGGGTTGTATGATTTCTGTTTTGTTCTAGTACTTAGTAATCTGCTGGTGAGTGCAGAGTTATGGCTAGAGGTGCTAGAGGCAGAGGACGTGGGGGCCGTGGAGGTCGTGCTGGTCGTGGGCGCGGGCGAGGGCTCGAGAGTGAGTCGGTAGCCGCGAGTGTGGCCCAGGAGACCACGCAGGAGCAGGTGGCAGACTCTCAGGCGTTTCAGGAGGGGTCCGTGGGTCCGGCTTCTATGAGTGTCAGTGTGAGGGCTGATGGGGCTAGTGTGGGTCCCGGTGTAGTTGCTGGTGCGGCAGGCCCAGGTGGGGGTGCTCCCGCAGGTGTGGCTCAGGACCGAGATGATCGCCTGGCGGTTTTGCTGCAGTTGATCCTTGAGCGGTTACCAGGTGGGGTACCGGCTCCGGGTCAGGCTCCAGGAGTACAGCCAGTGGAGGCTGGGGTTCAGCCGGGAGTGGCTGGTGGTCAGCCAGTAGTGGCGGGTGTTCAGCCGGGTGTGGCTGGGGTGCAGCTGGTTGTGGCGGTTGCGGAGGAGCTTCCATCGTATCTGAGGATGATGGAGCAGATGCAGAGGATTGGCACCGGGTTTTTCTCGGGTGGTGCCAAGTCTGAGGAGGCCGATGAGTGGCGGTGGAGATTAGAGCATAACTTTCGCTCGATCAGGTGTCCAGAGGGATACAGAGTAGACCTAGCAGTGAACTATTTGGATGGTGATGCGCATCTCTGGTGGAGAGGCGTTGAGGCTAGGCGGGTGCAGGCCGAGATGGTCTGGGAGGATTTCTTGGCTGAGTTTAATGCCAAGTATTTCCCGCAGGAGGCGGTGGACAGGATGGAGTCGAGGTTTCTGAACCTGACTCAGGGGGATCGGACCGTGAGGGAGTTCGATTTGGAGTTCAGTAGACTCCTGGTGCATGTTGGTAGAGGCATGGAGGGCGAACAAGTCTAGGTGAGGAGGTTCCTTGGGGGACTTCGAGCTGAGTTAAGGACTCGCTGCAGGGCGAGTAGGTTTGCCACGAGGGCGGAGCTGGTTGAGACTGCGGCTGCGATTGAGAAGTATCTCAGGGAGCAGGTTGTGGTGGTTAGTCCACCGGTGCAGCAGCCACAGCAGCCGAGGAGATCTCAGCAGCAGAGTGGTTCGAGCAGGGGCGGCAAGCAGGCTCGGGGACAAAAGAGGAAGTGGGAGAGTACTTCCGGGGCCAGTCCGGGTGGACAGGGTGGTTCAGGATGCTACGGGTGTGGTAGCATGGGCCACAAGGTGGCAGACTGTCCGACGAGGAGAGAGACTCGGGCAGCACATGTGTGCTTTCACTGCAGGGAGCCTGGGCACATTAAGCCCAAGTGTCCGAAGTTGCAGCAGGTGGCTGTGGCGGCAGTGCAGCCATTGGCGGTGCAGCCTTTGGCTCAAATTGCAGCAACGCCGCGGGTTTTCACGGCGGCTGAGGCGGGCGGTTCTAGCGCCAGACCGATTACAGGTACTAATTCAGACTTGTCTTTTAAATTCTTGTGGTAATTTATTTTAGTCTGGTTGGATTGTGTGTATGCGTTAGAGTGTCGGGTCTTAAAGCACATGGGATTGTGCAGGGACCTTAGTTGTGGGCGGATGTGAGTCCCACTTGTTGTTCGATTCGGGAGCTACGAATAGCTTCATCACTCCGGAGTGTGCGGAGGGCAGCGGGATCCGGAGCAATTCTGGTGAGCAGCCGGGAGTAGTTAAGGTTGCTGGTGGGAGGACGTTAGCTACTTTCGGGCGGGCTCGAGGTGTAGAAGTTCTGGTGGCAGGAGAGTTGATGCCAGCAGACCTGGTTATTAGTCCGGTGGAGCTGTACAATGTCATCCTGGGGATGGATTGGCTGGATCGGTACTGGGTCCATCTGGATTGTCATCGAGGATGGGTAGTGTTTGAGCGGGAGGCTGGGAGGTTGGTGTTTCAGGGGGTGAGACCGACTTCCGGAAGTCTTATGATTTCAGCGATACAGGCCGAGCAGTTGATTGAGAAAGGCTGTGAGGCATATCTGGCGACGATAGTGATGCCATAGACTGTTGGAGAGGTTGCAGTTAGGGATATCCAGGTCGTTCGGGATTTCCGGGATGTGTTCCAATCGTTGTTAGGTTTGCCACCGTCGCGGTCGGATCCATTTACGATTGAGTTAGAACCCGGAACAGCTCCGATATCCAAGGCACCTTACCGTATGGCTCCGGCAGAGATGGTAGAGCTGAAGAAGCAGCTGGATCATCTGTTGGGGAAGGGTTTCATCCGGCCTAGTGTTTCACCGTGGGGAGCACCGGTGTTGTTTGTGAGGAAGAAGGATGGGAGTTTCCGGTTGTGTATCGACTACCGGGGGCTTAACCGAGTCACTGTGAAGAACAGGTATCCTCTACCGCGCATTGATGAGTTGTTGGATCAGTTGCGAGGGGCTACTTGGTTCTCCAAGATAGACTTGGCGTCGGGTTACCATCAGATTCCGATCGATGAGGCGGACGTCAGGAAGACGGCCTTTCGAACGAGGTACAGACACTATGAGTTTGTAGTGATGCCGTTTGGGTTGACGAATGCCCCAGCAGCGTTCATGCGGTTGATAAACGGGGTGTTCCAGGAGTATCTGGACGTATTCGTGATCATCTTCATAGATGATATCCTGGTATACTCGAGGAGTCCGGAAGAGCACGAGGTGCATTTGAGGTTGGTTTTGGAAAAGCTGCGGGAACAGAAGCTGTACGCGAAGCTGAGTAAGTGCAGTTTTGGCAGCGAGAGATGAGCTTTCTTGGCCATGTTGTGTCTGCAGAGGGAGTGTCTGTGGATCCGGCTAAGATAGAGGCTATCAGAGGTTGGCCTAAACCGAGGAACACCACCGAGATCAGGAGTTTTCTTGGGTTGGCAGGTTATTACCGGAGGTTCGTCAAGGGATTCGCGAGTATGGCGCAGTCGATGACGAAGCTAACAGGGAAGGATGTCCCATTTGTTTGGTATTCAGCTTGTGAGGAGAGTTTCGGGAAGCTGAAGGAGATGCTAACCAATACACCTATTTTGGCGTTACCCGAGCCGGGTGAGCCTTATGTGGTGTATACAGACGCTTCGGGAGTTGGTCTGGGTTGTGTGCTGATGCAGCAGGGGAAGGTTATTGCGTATGCTTCGAGGCAGTTGAGGAAGCACGAGTGCAATTACCCTACCCATGACTTGGAGTTGGCTGCAGATATCTTTGCACTTAAGATCTGGAGGTCTTATCTATATGGCGGGAAGGTGCAGATATTCACAGATCACAAGAGTCTGAAGTATTTCTTCACTCAGCTGGAGCTGAACCAAAGACAGAGGCGCTGGATGGAGTTAGTGGCGGACTATGACCTGGAGATTGGGTACCATCCGGGTAAGGCTAATCTGGTTGCAGATGCGTTGAGTCGGAATAGGACAGCTTCAGATCAGGAGCGAGATATGGAGGCTCTGGTGAGCGAGATCAGTACGTTGAGGTTTTGTGTGATCTCACAAGAGCTGTTGGGGTTAGAGGCAGCTAACCAGGCAGATCTGTTGAGCAGGATTCGGATTGCTCAGGAGAAGGATCAGGGTTTGATTGAGGCTTCTAAGGCGGCCGGTTCAGAGTATGTGGTCTCAGCGAGTGGGATGATACTGGTGAACGGGCGGGTTTGTGTACCCAAAGACGAGGATCTACGGTGGGAGATCCTGAGGGAGGCTCATTCGAGCATGTTATCGATTCATCCGGGAGCGACCAAGATGTACCGTGACTTGAAGCGGTATTATCACTGGGTCGGGATGAAGAGGGATGTAGCTAGCTGGGTTGCAGCGTGCAACGTGTGTCAGCTGGTGAAGGCTGAGCATCAGGCCCCGAGCGGATTATTGTAGAGTTTACCGATTCCGGAGTGGAAGTGGGATATGATTACGATGGATTTCATGACGAGATTGCCAGTATCGCGGACCAATGATGCGATATGGGTTATTGTGGATCGTCTGACCAAGTCAGCATATTTTCTGGCCATCAAGAAGACCGACGGAGCGGTGGTGTTGGCTTGGAAGTATGTGCGTGAGATAGTGAGGCTGCACGGGGTGCTAGCAAGTATTGTGTCAGACAGGGATCCGAGATTCACTTCTGAGTTCTGGAGGGCATTCCAGACAGAGATGGGCACTAAGGTGCATATGAGTACCGCGTATCATCCTCAGACGGATGGGCAGTCTGAGAGGACGATTCAGACATTGGAGGATTTGCTGAGGATGTGTGTACTGGATTATGGTGGCCATTGGGCGGATCATCTGAACCTGGTAGAGTTTGCGTACAACAACAGCTATAAAACGAGTATTGGGATGGCTCCATATGAGGCTCTGTATGGAAGGCCGTGTAGGACACCATTATGCTGGACTCAAGTGGGGGAGAGGAGCATGTTTGGTGCAGACTTTGTTCAGGAGACGACGGAGAAGATCCGTGTCTTAAGGGCTGAACATGAGAGAGGCTCAGGATCGGCAGAAGAGTTACGCTGATAGGAGACGGAAGGAGCTGGAGTTTGAGCTGGGAGATATGGTGTATCTCAAGGCAGCTATGTTGAGGGGTCTTAACAGATCCATTTAAGAGAATAAGCTGAGTCCGAGGTTTATGGGTCCGTTCAGAGTGGTGGAGCGAGTCGGACCGGTAGCTTATAGATTAGAGTTACCTCAGAGTATAAAGGCTTTTCACAAGGTCTTCCATGTTTCGATGCTACGGAAGTGTCTGCATGAGTCTGAGGAGGTGTTGGCGAGGATTCCGAAGGATCTTCATCCCAACATGACGTTGGCGGCGAGGCCTGTGAGGATTCTCGAGAGGAGGATCAAGGTGCTGCGCCGGAAGAGTATACCGTTGGTGAGAGTCGTGTGGGACTATGACGGTATTGAGGAGGAGACTTAGGAACCAGAGGCGTTGATGAAGACGAAGTTCTCGAAGTGGTTCGAGAAGCAAGCGGTGGCTTGAGCTCTTTTTCTGGTTTTCAGAGTCTGTATTAGCATGTTGCTATGATTGTGATATTTGTATTTCGTGGTGGATGTAACGAGTATACAATTTGAGATTTAATAAGATGAGGTTGCCTTATTAAATGTGTTATAAGATATGAATTCTTATGGTATGACTGGTGATGTCATGGGTTGTGATGACTGGTAGGTCATGTGGAGGTCTAGCGATAGAGTTCTATGTGAGTTAGAGCTTATTTATCGGCTAGGGAGACTAGAAATGGAAGTTCTATGTGAGTTAGGGCTGTCCATGTTCTAGTAGGATTATCTGGGGATAAAGTTCTATGTGAGTTAAGACTTGTGATTCCCCAGATGGCGCTGGGAAATAGGGGTTTTATGTGAGTTAGAACCTGCCTATTTCCTAGGGGGAGTCTGGAATAGAAGTCTTATGTGAGTTAGGACTGTCTTTCCAGGGACTCTGTGAAACACCCTTGTGATTGGGTTGTTTCGGATGACCACGGAAGGTGATTCTGGTCGACAGGTGCTTATGATGCACGTTTCAGAGTATTGCTCCAGGGAACGGGTGGGTTCCTGTATACTGAGGGATAGTGGATCTCTCCAGAGGACGGGTGGGTTCTCTGCATATACTCGAGAGTTAGTGGTTCTCTCTAGGGGACGGGTGGGTTCCCTATATATATATACATGGAGGGATAGTAGGTCTCTCCAGGGGACGGGTGGGTCTCCTGCACACTGTCGCTCAAGGGGTGACGATCCTGCGAGCATATGTGTGGTGTATATGTTTATGAGTTATGAGTATGAGTTAGGAGCGGTAGCGTCTCAGCGTGGTCGTGAGTATGAGATTGGATGAGCTTCGGGGATCGGGAGTGGATCCCAGGTGGTGCTGACTGGGTGGGGTCAGGATTGCAGCCGTGGGGAGACGGTGCAATGTGGCTAGTGTAAGCCTGGTAGAGCTCGGGGATCAGGTGTGATCTCGAGTGGTGTTGACCGAGGGTCAAGAGAGTGGATTGGATGTCGAATATAAGGTTATGCTAACGTTTGGAACCAGGTTCGGACAACCCTGGTAGTATAGGTAACGCCGTTGGTCGTACATGTTCTTGTTTGATTGTTGTGCGATCATTTGGTCCAATTCGGGGTCCACGATTGGTCGTGCATGTTCTTGTTTGATTGTTGGGCGGTCAATCGGGCAGCCCTGATCGGGACCAGAGGACGTTGCATCGTGATATTCCGGGGGAATCTGGTCGGGTTTTAGACGGAAGTGCGAACTTTAGTGAGACGGGGTGGTGTGGCTCGAGTGTGATCTCGAAGGGTCAGCCGGGTTCGAGTCCAGTATTTGTGACCATAGTGCGACGGTGTCGCAGGATTCGAGGTCAAATCCAAGTTAGTGGGGGAGAATTGTAACGCCCGTGAACCAAAAAGTAAATTTTTGGTGGTGTCGATCGACACAGGTGTGGTGTATCGATCGACATGTGTGTTTTGGACTTAGGAGAAGTCGGGTTTGGGGCGTTATGTCGATCGACACGGGTGGTGTATGTCGATCGACACGGGTTAAATCAGACCGTCAGGTCCGTTTTAATTGTCCGGTTTGGCGGGCCGGTTTAGGGAACTCTAGGGTTCGGGTATTTAAAGGATCAGACGGGTTTGTCTTCCTTTTTGGCCGTTTTCAGAAGAAAAGCTGAGAGAGAGAAGAGTGAATCAGAAATCTTAGGGCTGGAGTGATTGTTGGGAGTTTCCTGGAGGAGGATTGATCGTGAGTGGTGATAGAACGAGAAAGAGGTTGTTGCTGTGCTGATTTCGGGTCGGTGTGGACGGAATCAGAGGCTGTCTTGGTGTTCTTCGCTCGTTCTTCGCGTTCTTCATCCTTTTTCAATCCCAATCAAGGTGAGTGCGTGACCGTAGGCTCGTATGAGTATAGGGGACCAATGGAATACGATTGCTTGGTGGTTTCCGGGTGTTTGTGTGTGGATTTGTGCAAGAGACTCGATGGATCGCATCAGATTCGAGTCGTGTGAGGATTGACTCGATTCTGGGTTCTACGACGGTGTGTCGATCGACACCGGGGTGGTGTGTCGATCGACACCGGGGTGGTGTGTCGATCGACACGGGGCCTGTGTTCTTCGACACCTAGTGGTTGTGTCGATCGACACAGAGAATCCTGTCGATCAACACGGGGCCACTGATCATCGACACCTAGTGGTTGTGTCGATCGACACAGTGAGTCCTGTCGATTGACACGGTGTATTCTGGACTGGTTTTGTTTGCTTGGTTGTGTATGCTTGTTCTGTGATCATCCTGGTATTGTGTTAGTTGTTTATACTTGTATTAAATAGCCTGTAGACTGGATGACCGCGTCGCTGAGTATTTGTGATAATACTCACGCAACTCTTTTTGCCATGTGTTGCAGGTAAAGAGAAATGATGATCGTGGAATCGTGGCGAGGAAGAAGAGATGATTTGGGGTCTCACTTGGATTGTATTTCTATGGAATTGTTAGGTTGTTAGTCATTGGATATTGTTTATTCATATTAGTTGATTGGTTGAACTGGGTTGATATTTAATAAAGTATGGGATTTGTTAAATTGGAATGTGTCGTTGATGTTTTATTGTTCCGCATTTCTTGGTTGTTGACCCATTGAGGATTATTATCTGTGATGATAATAATCTGGAGGGAAGATTTTTGAAATTTTGGGTCGGGTCGTTTCAACTAGCGTTTGTCATAATTGCAAAAATAACTCATTATGTAGACTTCTCTATGAAGTCTACTAGTAGATTTCATAGAGAAGTCTACATATTTAATTTCTTATAAATGCATTTAAAACTTTTTTATAATGAATTTTTTAGATTTTCTTGGTCCCACATGTCTGTTATCTAATGTGTTTCCTTCTGTGTGAATTTGACATATTTAGGTGCATAAATCAATTTTCTTGTTTGAGTAGTACTTAGCTGTTGTTGGTAGATTTCTCTATGAGGATACGGCTAAGTACTACTCAAACAAGAAAATTGATTTATGCACCTAAATATGTCAAATTCACACAGAAGAAAACACATTAGATAACAGACATGTGAGACCAAAAAAATCTAAATAATTCATTATAAACAAGTTTTAAATGCATTTATAAGAAAATTAAATATGTAGACTTCTCTAGAGAAGTCTACTAGTAGATGTTGGAGACCTAATGTGTTTTCTATTTGTTTTTTTTACAGAGAATGGTTCAGTTAGTTATTGTCTATGGAGAATGGGCTATTCAAGATAAGGCGTGACAATTTGTGATTGATAATCTTAAAGGAGGGAGACTGTTCTTTTTGAGTGATGATTGCACCCATTGTGATCTTCTTGAGATGGCAAAAAATGAATATAAGCTGGAATCAGACTTGGTGGAGATCACTTATTGACTACCGGAATCAATGTTGCAACATATGGCACCAGATACTCCTCCAATGCATGTCACAAATGATAGACAAGTTAAGAATTTGATCGAGCTAAGTAGAGCGCATGTTATACGTCTTTGTGTCTCGAGTCAGTTGGAGATGGATTATGATGTCAACAATAATTGTGATGGAATTTTGGACAGTGGTTGTGAAGAATATACAGACGTAGATGCTGAGGAATGAGAGGATGGAGATGATGACGACTATGGGGATGGTTTGGGAAATGGTGCGAATGAAGAAGATCATGGTATTGAAGATGGTGATGGGCAAGACATTGAAGATGGTGATGGGCAAGACGAGGATATAAAAATTGATGGTGTTGGTATCAATGAAGATTACAGTGCATACGAAAAAGTGAAAGATGAGGATAAAGATGATATCTCATTTGATGGTGTTGGTGGGAGTGAGCGTTGTTTTGGCGAAGGAGCAAGATCAAAAACGATATGGTCTGATGGTATACTTGTCGGAAAGAGTTTTGATAGCAAGGATGAGCTGGTTAGAGAGTTGCGATTGACGGCCGTGATGTCAAGATTTGCATTCAAAACGTACAAGTCTACTAAAACTCTGTTAGTCGCTATGTGTCTTGTGAAAAGATGCAAGTGGAAAGTCAGAGCGGGTGTGACGAATGAACCAAACCGTTTTTGGGTGACAAATTATATTAAAAAGCATACATGTTCACTAGCGGACAGAGTCGCTCACAGGAAATGTTCTACTCCAAAGTATATTGGTAGGTTATTTATCGAGCGCGTCGGAATAATTGATGGAGTTACGCCAAAGCATATACAAGATTCAATGAAGGTGATGTTTCGTATGAATTTGTATTATTCCACTTCATATAGATCATTGATATACGCCCAAGAAATAGTTAGGGGAATTGCTGAACATGGATATGAAAATCTCCCATCTTATTTGCATATGATCAAGAAAGCAAATTCGAGAACATTGACCGCTCTTGAGGTTGATGCTCACAATAGATTTAAATATCTATTTATATCGTTCGGAGCCTGCATAGCTATTTTTCAGTATCTTAGACGAGTAATCATGGTCGATGGGACTCATTTAAGTGGAAAGTATAAAGATGTTTTGCTAGTGGCGGCCGCCCAAGATGGTAATTTCCAGATTTCCTTTGGCGTTTGGAATCGTCGATGCTGAGAATGATGCTTTATGGCAATGGTTTTTTACCAAATTGAGAGGTTGTATTTTTGATTAATCCTCGTTGAGCATTGTTTCAGACAGGCATGCATCCATTAAAAAGGCATGCGAGACGGTTTTCCCTTGGGCAACACGAGGTATATGTTATTACCATCTTCAGTGTAACATTGTCACAAAATATAGGGGAAAACAGCTCATTTACTTGGTCAAAGGCGCTGCGTATGCGTATACGCTTGATGAGTATGACCGATACATGGATTTGATACGGCGTGTAAAGCCAGAAATTGCAACATACTTGGAGGAAGCGGATCCAAAGCTATGGTCACGAGTTCACTTTGAGGGAGATAGATATAACATAAAGATAAGTAACATTGCTGAATCTATCAATGCTGCACTTAAGGTAGCTCGAGGATTTGCCATATAATTTTTTTGGAATTTATCTGTGAGAAGCTAGGAAGGTGATTTTGTATAAGGCGAAAAGATGCTCTAAGTCTAACAACACGCCATACTCGGGCAATTGAATACTTATTGGCGGTTCGTGATGATTATGTGTCTAGGATGAAAGTGGGACGCATTAATGATCTTCAGTTCCATGTGAAGGGAGGAGCACGTGACTGTATTGTTTATTTGGGCCAAAACAAATGTACATGTGGTGTCTTCAACATCGAAAAGATATCTTGCTCGCATGTTATTGCCGCTTTGGTAGAGAGTAAACAAGATGTCGCTACCTGTGTTTGCCCGACATATGGGAGGGATTATTTGTATTGGACGTACGCGCAAAGCATTTTCCCAAAAAACCTAGTCGGTGAATGTATAGCATCAACCCCATGTCTGCCTCCTGACGTGAAGACGTGTCCGGGTCGGAAGAAGAAATCAAGGTGGCAAACTTGGCTAGAAATTGCAAGGATGAAAGGTACTAAACCGCGGAAGATTCATGCTCAATACAATTGTTCAAAATGCAACCAACCGGGCCATATGAAGCCGAATTGTGGTACTTAGAAAGAACATGAAGTCTTATCCTCAAGTCTACATAATTAGGAAGAAGTCTACTGGAGAAGTCTACTCTTCCGGTTTATTGTTTCATGGCACTTTTAATATTTATATTTGACAAAATTTGGTACTTAATCTAATCTATAAGGTTATGTTTTTTAAATTTCTAGATGATAAGTTTATAGACTTTAAATTTGGTACTTAATCTAATCTCTGTGAAGTCTACTAGCTATTATTGGTAGACTTCATAAGTCTACTAGTAGACTTCATAGAGAAGTCTACATATTTAATTTTTTTATAAATGCATTTAAAACTTATTTATAATGAATTTTTTAGATTTTCTTGGTCTCACATGTATGTTATCTAATGTGTTTCTTTCTGTGTGAATTTGACATATTTATGTGCAATATTTATTGTATAAATCAATTTTCTTGTTTGAGTAGTACTTAGCTGTTGTTGGTAGACTTCTCTATGAAGTATACTAGTAGACTTCATACTCTACTAGTAGACTTCATAGAGAAGTCTACAGGTTTAATTTTTTTATAAATGCATTTAAAACTTATTTATAATGAATTTTTTAGATTTTCTTGGTCCCACATGTGTGTTATCTAATGTGTTTCCTTTTGTGTGAATTTGACATATTTAGGTGCAATATTTATTGTATAAATCAATTTTCTTGTTTGAGTAGTACTTAGCTGTTGTTGGTACACTTCTCTATGAAGTCTACAAACAAGAGAAGTCTACAAACAAAGAAGTCTACTGGAGAAGTCTATAGACTTAGAAAGAAGTCTACTGGAGAAGTTTACAGACTTAGAAAGAAATCTACTGGAGAAGTCTACAAGAGAGTCTACAAGAGAAGACTACAAGAGAAGTATACTCTTCTGGTTTATTGTATCATAGCACAGTTAAAAAGCTGTTTAACATGCAAATTTTCATTGCATATAGTATGATTTGTTTTAGTAAAAGACAATGAAATCATAAATACCATATTCCATAATGATCCAAAGCAAATAAAGTCAATACATAGGAACATAAACTCCAATACCATGAACTGAAAAAGTAATTGGTAACATGTGTTTAATTAGTCTTGAAAAAGTCCTTTTTTTTCTTATGGTCGTCTCATTGGTGTGGAGTTGCGTGCATTGTTTTGCATGTTTAGGATAGCTCTCCTGACCGTGGGATCAATGTCTTCTTTATCTTCCTCAATGCGTATTAAGTAGCCAAGGTGAGCGAGAGATCGTCTATACTCTAGTTGTGTGATCTCCTCCACATCAAGATCCGTAGCACTTCCTTGATTGTCATTTGCTTGTCCTTCTGGTTGTTGTAGTTGTTGTGGTTGTTCTGCTTGTAGTGGCTGTTGTGGTTGTTGTCGGAGTGGTGGGGTAACTCTCAATGCGGGGAGGGCGAGGACGATTTGCCTTTCTGCCATTGCCTTGCTGCCATTGATAAAGTGCAAGTCAGAATCTGGTTTCGAGTGACTAGCAAATGCAAATCGTGTACTTATATAACAACTTGAAAAACAATTAAGAGAAACCAATTAAGAGAAACCAATTAAGAGAAACCAATTTACTTGTACTTGTACTTGTTACTGTGAGGTTGAGATCCAAACTGCAAAACAAAAGCATGTAAGGTGGTTAAATATGAATGTATCTATCAATTCACAAATAAAAATGTAGATCCTTCAGATTTTCTGTTTATTGGAGAACTTTGACGAAAGAGTAAGAAGAGACCAAATAACAAATAACAAATCTACAAATTAACATCCAAACCTGTTTTCTATTTATTGGAGAGCTTTGACAAAAGAGTAAGAGGAGACCAAGAGACGAAAGATATATATACAGACGCGGAGGGAGACAAAGAGATAAAAAAGTAGATTGTATCTTTAGATTGTTTATGACCGTTAGATTGTTTATAATCAACGACCGATGTAAAGAATTACGTGATCCTCACCTTCATTAATTAGCCAATGAAATAAGGGAAGTTTGATATTTGTGTGTTAATATTTTAACATTTGTTATTTTCATTGTATTAATTTTGGAAAATGTTGTAAAAGTAAGTTAATTTATGGTTCAGATTTTAGACTTTACAAAATTTTAAAATTAAATTTTCTTTTTTATAAAAAAGTTTATAAATTAGAGATTGAATACTCTATGTCGTCTACTAGTAGACTTCTCTGTGAAGTAGACTTCATAGAGAAGTCTACAAGAGAAGTCTATAACGAGAAGTCTAAAAGAGAAGTCTACTCTTCCGGTTAATTGTTTCATGGCACTTTTAATATTTATATTTGGCAAATTGTGGTATTTAATCTAATATATAAGGTTATGTTTTCTAAATTTCAAGATGATTTGCTGTAAATTTCGGTCAAACTTGTTTATAAGCGAAATGTCAACATCTTCTTCTACAACGGAAAAGAGAGAGAAAGTGATCGTAACAGATTTACAGAGAGAGAAAAAGAGCTAGAGAGAAAAAGAGCTAGAGAGAGAAAGCTTGAGTTAGAAGTTCCGGTGCATCGATCTTCTATGGTTTCTTCTAGGTTTGCTACGGCGAGGTATCGGCTCTGTGTTTCTTCGGATTTGGTGGTTGATTTAGACTCCGGCGCATAGAGTCGCGTTCATCTCCAGTTTTTGGCGTCTCCTCTTCGAACCGAGCTCTGTTTCTTTGAGCGAAGAAGTTCCGGTAGTGATATGATCATGGACGAGCATGCTTTGGACGAGGACGTTTTGATCATACCCAAAGGTCCCGTTACGCGGTCCAACACAAGGAAGCTTGCCGGAGCTGTTCAGAAGTTACTTAATAACATTCGGATCGAGGAAGAAGATCAGCTTATGCACAATGCCGTTACCTCAATTTCGGCTACGATATTTTCTTGAGGATTGGTCGTTAAGCATAAGTTGTTGTACTCTTTTTCCTGTACTCGGTTTTGTCCCAATGGGTTTTCCGAGTAGAGGTTTTAATGAGGCACGACTTATGCTTCCCCTTTACGGTCCAATTTCACGAAAATATCAAGACAAAAATTGCATGGAATTTTGACTTGAAGATGCATTGAACGTGGAGGCCAAGAAGTGTTCACACTTGGAGTTATTATTAGTCAAGGTTCATTGGGTTTAGTCTTAGTCAAAAAAAAAATAATAACTTTGTTATTTTCTATGCATTGTTTTTCGTACTTTTATCTTCAATTCCCCCCCTATATAAACCATGTACTTCCTTTGAGAATAATCATTCACTTTTATAAAATCTTTCTTAAAGAAGTTTCTCTCTTGTTCTTTTGTGAACTTATCGATCTCTTGGTGGTTAGCCAACGAAATCAAACCGGTCATTGGGTGGTTAGCTCTTTGATCACAATTGATCACTAGGTGGTTAGCCTTGTGTTCACGCCAACTCCGAGGTGGTTAACCGAAGAGTTCATTCGTTCCTTAGGTGGTTAACCTTCGGATCTGGTGTACCGAGTGCCGTCCATAGCCCTCGACGCAGCCATTTGCTTCCCCGCCTTGTATATCCAAGGATCTATCCGTTTAAAGACTAAGAAGAGTGTGCGTTCCTTTGGGAGATCGTATCAAGTGGTATCAGAGCCACGCTCTTTAAATAAGCGGTATTTTCTAAATATTTTTCTATCTCTTCATATTTTAATTTTCTCTCTTTCCTTTCTATCTTTTGTATCAAAACCAATTTAAAAAAAAAGAAAAAGAAAAAGAAACGAAGAGACAAGATCAAAAAAAAAAAAAAAATTGGTTCGTATTCTTCACTATCTATCTTTAGTTTTCGATTTGGGTTTTTTTTGAAGCTACCATCAAATTGTTTCGATTTGGTTTTTGAAGCTACTATCGAATTGTTTCGATTTAGTTCCTTAAGAACCGAGAAGAACTTCTTGTGAGCGTGTGAGGATATTGTGAGAGTTGTGCGAAACACTTGAGTGAAACACTTGTGAGGATTATTTTACTAACGTTTTTGTTTCTTTTGCGAGGGAAAACAAAATGTCCGATGGAAGTGATGATTCGCGAACAATGAGAAGAAGAGATCGCGAAATGACTCGCAAGATGGATACATTGTCCGCAATGCTAAACGAAATGAGAGGCCAAATAGCCGCTCTTAGTGTTAGGACACCGAACAGACGAGAACGAAATGAAAGAACCAACCAAGGCTTAGCTCGGGAAGGCAATTTGGCCGAGAGTCACGGATCCGACGACCAAAGCGTTGCTCGAAGAAGTCCGCGAGTTCCGCCTAGACATAGGCAAAACCGGCGGAATCAACAAAATCAACGAGACGAACAGTTCCACAATCTGTTTCATGACTCATCTGAAGATAATGAGCCTAGACAACCACCGGGCCGAAGGAGAAATGATAATGATCTAGGCAGCGTGAAGCTTCGCATTCCACCCTTCTACGGAACAAACGATCCCGATGCTTTCCTTGAGTGGGAGAAGAAGATTGACTTGGTCTTTGATTGCCAAAACTTTTCCGAATACAAGAAGGTCAGGTTAGCCGCTACTGAATTTCATAATTATGCTATTGACTGGTGGGATCAATTGGTGACAAACCGAAGACGTAATGGAGAGAACCCCGTCGAGACGTGGAGAGAAATGTCATCAATCATGAGGAAGCGATTCGTACCAGTTCATTACCACCGCGAGCTACACCAAAAGTTGCGTAGGCTATCACAAGGGAGTAGAGGAGTTGAGGACTACTTCCAGGAAATGGAAAAACTCATGCTCAAAGGCGATGTAGACGAGCCCGGTGATGCAACTATGGCCCGATTCCTCAGCGGAATGAATCGAGATTTACAAGATAGGATGGAGATGCATACTTATGACACCATGGAGGAGATGTTGCATAAGGCCATTCTCGTGGAGCAGCAACTAAAGAGAAAGGGTATCACTCGAACACCTTTTGTGTCCAAGTCAAACTACACCAAAACCGAGAAGCCGACTTACCCGACCCGTACCGATGCCAAACCAAAAACGGACTACAAACCTAGCTCGTCCGGTCATGACTACAAGGGTAAGGCCGAAACTTCTACATCTATTCGTAACCGTGATATCGAATGTTTTAAATGTAGGGGCAAGGGACACTATGCGAATAAGTGCCCGAACCAACGAGCGATGTTGATATTGGAAAGTGGAGAGATCGTGACCGATGATGATAAGGAGGAATCCGATTCCGGACCAATCTATGATGACGATGATGAACACGCTGTAGAAGGAGAGCTACTTGTGGCTAGACGTGTTCTTCTTTCTCAAGAGAAATCCGCAGCAGACGAGCAACGAGAAAACTTGTTTCACACTCCGTGTAAAGTCAAGAACAAGGTGTGCAGCTTAATCGTTGATGGCGGAAGTTGCACTAATGTTGCTAGTACAACTTTTGTGGAGAAACTAAACTTGGAGATGAGAAAACATCCACGGCCGTACAGTCTAAGGTGGTTGAGTAACCAAAAACAACTCACGGTTACACAGCAAGTTTCGGTACCTTTGTCGATTGGCCGATATGAGGATGAGATCATTTGCGATGTGTTACCCATGGAAGCTGGTCACATCCTACTTGGAAGACCATGGCAGTACGACCGAAGGGTGGTTCATGACGGGTACACTAACAAGCATTCTTTTGAGTACCAAGGCCGGAAGATCACTCTTGCACCTTTGACTCCACACGAGGTGTATCTAGACCAGCTCAAGCTTGAGCAAAACCCAGAAGAACGAAAGTCTAAACTCTTGCCGAGAGTTGATGGACCATTCATGGTTTTGGAGAAGATCAATGACAACTCTTACAAAATTGATCTCCAAGGTAAGTACTCCGTTAGCTCTAGCTTCAATATTGCTGATATCATTCCTTTTGTGGCAGATAAAGACGATTTGAGGACAAATCCTTTTCAAGAGGAGGGGGATGATATGATCATGGACGAGCATGCTTTGGACGAGGACGTTTTGATCATACCCGAAGGTCCCGTTACGCGGTCCAAGACAAGGAAGCTTGCCGGAGCTGTTCAGAAGTTACTTAATGACATTCGGATCGAGGAAGAAGATCAGCTTATGCATAATGCCGTTACTTCAATTTCGGCTACGATATTTTCTTGAGGATTGGTCGTTAAGCATAAGTTGTTGTACTCTTTTTCCTGTACTCGATTTTGTCCCAATGGGTTTTCCGAGTAGAGGTTTTAATGAGGCACGACTTATGCTTCCCCTTTACGGTCCAATTTCACAAAAATATCAAGACAAAAATTGCATGGAATTTTGACTTGAAGATGCATTGAACGTGGAGGCCAAGAAGTGTTCACACTTGGAGTTATTATTAGTCAAGGTTCATTGGGTTTAGTCTTAGTCAAAAAAATAATAATAACTTTGTTATTTTCTATGCATTGTTTTTCGTACTTTTATCTTTAATTCTCCCCCTATATAAACCATGTACTTCCTTTGAGAATAATCATTCACTTTTATAAAATCTTTCTTAAAGAAGTTTTTCTCTTGTTCTTTTGTGAACTTGTCAATCTCTTGGTGGTTAGCCAACGAAATCAAACCGGTCATTGGGTGGTTAGCTCTTTGATCACAATTGATCACTAGGTGGTTAGCCTTGTGTTCACGCCAACTCCGAGATGGTTAACCGAAGAGTTCATTCGTTCCTTAGGTGGTTAACCTTCGGATCTGGTTTACCGAGTGCCGTCCATAGCCCTCGACGCAGCCATTTGCTTCCCCGCCTTGTTTATCCAAGGATCTATCCGTTTAAAGACCAAGAAGAGTGTGCGTTCCTTTGGGAGATCGTATCAGGTAGTACCTGCACAACGAGAAACACACTAAATACAAGGAACATCAGAGACATTCTTGATTTCGGCCTAGTCAAAATTTTAAAGGTACACACTAATCTAAACCCAGCAGACATATTGACTAAGAGTTTACCTGGAAATTCTTTTGAGCATTGCCTCGTTGAACGCAAAGTTCTCTCCGTCTCGTGAAAACTTTGGGCATAGTTGTCGATGTCCCTGTCGATTGGTCATCTCGTAACAGATTTCAGATTAGTGCTGCAAAATTTAAGATTGGTGTTTGAATCGACATGTACTTTCTAAGTGAGAAGTATGTAGGTTTGTATGAATGATCTACAAGGTTCAAGAGAAACAGGTTTGGTTCATAGAACTTACGAGAGATTTCCTCCCATCAGCGTGTAGTCAGCGATCTTCTGAGGGGCTTCAATGGTTGTCGTTGGTTCATACAGAAAGGGAAAGAGAAACAGATTTCCGAACAGTGTGTTCAGAGTCAGAAAGGGAAGATATTGAACAGAGGAAGTTGAAGAGACTTACATGGATCTGCGGTGAAGTCAATGATCTCCGGGAGCCTAGTGCGTCTAGGGAACAGAGATTCAGAGGCAGCAGAGGAAGAATCCGGTGAAGGATTTGGGGATTGTGACGGAGAGGTCATAATTGGTGATGGATTGAGATTTTAAGTTTTGCTTTCGCAAGAGAGGAGAAAGAGAGTAGCCGCGTTGTTTCGCAACCTCGGGTTTTCAGATAAAGGAAGTGTTGGCGGTTTTGTTCAGATAAAGGAGTTGGACCTCAGACGTGGGCTTTGTGATATTTTGAGAAATCTACAAGAGAAGTATACTAGAGAAGTCTACTAGAGAAGTGTACACGAGAAGATTCATGTACAGAAACAGAAGTTTACTGGAGAAGTTTGAATTTGGCAAATTGGAGAAGTCTACAGGAGAAGTCTACAAGAGAAGTCTACTAGAGAAGTCTACTAGAGAAGTCTACTAGAGAAGTCTACAAGAGAAGTCTATAATAGAAGTCTACTAGAGAAGTTTCCATGAGAAGTTAATAACATATCAGATTACGTACAGAAACAGAAGTTTACTGGAGAAGTTTAAATTTGGCAAATTGGAGAAGTCTACAAGAGAAGTTAATAACATATCAGATTACATTCGTTAACAGAAGTTTGTACATATCACATCCCGCTATAGTAGCCAAAAAATAAGGACGAGTTTTTCTTACATCTACAATATATATGCAAGATTCCTAAAAGTATGACAGGAAATATTAGTCATAAAAGGTCCAAAGAATATAAAGGGTTGGACCAATATTAGTCATAAGCATCCAAATCTTTATATGTTGTGTCTGCCCCACGAAATTCAGTCTCGTTGAATATCTCAGCCGCAAGCTTTTCTCTAATACGCTTTATCTTTTCATCAGACAAGGCAGCATTACTAAATGGATAGCCGAGAGCATGACATTCAATGTACTTCAAACAATACACTCCACAATCCCCACCTTTCTTGTTTTGTGGTACTCTCGATGCTGGCCACCTTTCATGCGTGAATTGGGTGAATGACCACTTGTGTCTATCTTTTGCTGCACATGAAACCCGAATTAGAGAAGATAACATCACAACAATGGGCTCGACCTTCTCTTTAAGTTCCGCGAGCGTTGCATGGTGAACTATAGAGTCCCAGACGACAATGTGTCTCTTTGAGAGTGATATCCACAAAGCCACCTAATGATCTTTTTTTACATTTCATGGTAAATAAATGCCCTCCACTTTAGTCCCCCACGGCTTCTCTACTCTTGCATACTCGGGGAGTATACCTGCATAGTAATCCCATGACCCACCTGGTAGCTTTCTTCCAGTCCCGTCTGGATTAGGAGGGAAGTCTTTAAATTCATTGTACCTCATATTCCATATGTTGCCTAGAGTAGTGTCGAGGATGCAAATTTTTTCACTCCTAAACCACTCTGGATGAGCCTTGTACCATTTCCTCAACATATTCAACGCATCATCCAAGTGCTGCAACAAAACAACCAAAAGAATCAATGTTAAACATCATAAACAAATAGAAGTCTACTGGAGAAGTCTACAAGAGATGTCTACAAACAAGAGAAGTCTACTGAAGAAGTCTACAAACAAGTGAAGTCTACTGGAAAAGTCTCTTAAAGAAGTCTATAAATCCGAAGTGGTTTGGAGAAGTCTATCTACAAGAGAAGTTTACTGGAGAAGTCTACAGACAAGAGAAGTCTACAAACAAGAGAAGTCTACAAACAAGAGAATTTTACTGGAGAAGTCTACAAAGAGAAGTCTACTGGAGAAGTCTACAAACAAGAGAAGTCTACAAACAAGAGAAATCTACAAGAGAAGTCTACAACGAGAAGTCTACAAGAGAAGTCTACACGAGAAGATTCATGGCTTACCGTGTCTCTTAGCCTTTGTTGCGGCGTTCGTATAGTCCAAAACACTACAAGAAAACAGGCTGTTACTGACAAGCCATTTCATCAGTAATTCGTCGGTAACAGGCTTAACTGACGGAAAACCGACGACAAAAGTTCATCGGTTCTATTTAGTCGGTAATTAAATTCCGTCGGTTTTTCGTCGGTTATTACTGACGGATTACCGACAACCTTAAACCGACGACTTACCGATGCCAAATCTGTCGGTTAATTACTGACGGAGTACCGACCAAATACCGATGATAATTGTCTCGGTATACTCGTTGGTACGGCATCGGTAATTCGTCGGTTTTAAGTCGTCGGTTCATCATCGGTTATTAATGAATAAACCGTCGGTTATTCCTGAATAAACCGTCGGTTATTCGTCAGTAATAACTGACGCAAAACCGACGGATTTGCTTTCCAAAACCGACGAATAACCGACGGTTTATTCAGTTTTTTTGATTTAATAATATATTTTTTTATAAAATAATGAACTCTATTAAATCTTTAAAATGAAATAATATAATTAAATTTTTAATTAATATTAATAAAATTGTAAATATTAAATTATGAAATTATACAAAATATGAAAAAAAAATATATAGTGGATGATTGGTTCGGCTGTAGCTGTAGATTAATTGCTGTAGAATTTTTGCTGTAAATGTTTTGACTGTAGCTGTACATTTTTTAGACTGCAGATTTTTTTGCTGTAGACTTTTTTGCTGTACATATAAAACTGTAGCTGTAACTATTGGTAACTATAAGATATGTGCTGTAGTTTTAATTAAATTAATTTATGAAAATAAAAATTATTATAATTTAGAAATTTTATGCTGCTTTTAACATAATATATACTGAACTTATGAATCATTCATAATAAGTAACATCATTAAAAAAATCCAACAATCCTAAAATTAAAACAAAATTTAAAATCATGAAAATTTATGAATTCTTAGAGAAATATATTATAATAAAATATATTATTATTATGAAAATTATTATTATTTACTATCAACAATCTACTTTATAATCACAACTCTTAAAGCCCAAAAAATAAAGCTTTATGTTTTTGACTTGTTACAGCAAACAAATTTTTTTTTTTTTTTGGTTGTAACTTTGAAAAAGAAAGCTACATCATGATTGGTAAGAATAATATAAAATCTGTAGTTTTAAAAAATAAAGCTACAACTTGATTGGTAAGGATATGATGATTTTTTAAAAAATAAGACTTTAGGATGGAGTTAAAGACCAACCAATCATCCACATAATCTACGGGTTTGGGTTTTCAGACGGGTTCATCCTTAGACCAAGCATCTCCTGTCTGAAAGCTTCCATACTTCGTCTGTTCGCCTCTCGATCTTCTTGCATTTCCTTCTCCAAAGCTGTAATCCGCTCATCCCTTTCTTTCAGAGATTCCTCGAGGGCGGCGTGGTCGATGCCACAAGACCGAGCAGATGGTCGTTGACCGACACAAAGATTTCCTAACCCAAAGATGCGACTATTTTTTTTGGTGCTTCCTGCAATTTATGGAAAACAATTAGAAAATTTTAATAATAAACATAAAAAAATCAAATTTAACTTAAAAGTTTTTACATTACCTCACGAACTATGTTGCTGACAACCTCTGTGGGTACGTCTTCTGGAGTTGATCCTTGGGTTGCCGCAAACTCCTCAATCCTCTTCCTCGAAGACTCAACAACTTCTTTTGCAACATGATCTTGTATTTGTTTAGTTTTTTTGTTGGTGTGCATATTCTACATCATATATAAATGTGAAGGATGCACACCAGTTTCCTCAAACTATTATTAATTTAAAAAGCAAGATTAGTTGGAAATTATTAAAAATAAAAGATAAAATAAAAAGAAATTGAAACACTTACAGCTTGTTGTTCACGGGTCTTGAAGCTCAATGGTCCAGAATTGTGTGTAGAATATCCTTTTCCACTTTGGTCGCTTAACCGATTCTGAGAGTTTTTCTTTGATGCTGCAGCGGTTTCCGGCTTCTCCCAGTGAAGCTGCAACCCTTGGAACACTACATCGTTCACCCTCTCGGTACTTTCCCTTGTCGCCACCTTTTCTTCCACTCGTTGATCTATTTCCTATAGTGTGCCTGAATGTCGTCCTCAAACGCCACACGAACCTCATGCATTATGTTTCTATGCCATGTAAATTCTTGCTAAAAAAGATAAAACAAAACAATTGTTAATATTTAAAATTAAATAAAATTCGTAAATCATAAATAAAAATATACTTACAGCAAATTGTCTAAACCAAAGATCTTTCTCCGTTTGCGGCAAGAGACTGAATTGTGGATAAGGAGCCTTCAAGAGTCCTTGCATCATTCGCAAGTAACATTTTGAAATGCCGTTGTGCGAATATCTAAACTTAAAAACATTAAACAAAAATGTTAGAAGTTATCAAATTTCATTAATTTAAAAACAAATATTGAAAACCTAAATGCCTTACCATGTAGATTTGTGTAATTTTAGATTCGGGTCGAGAACTGTCAATCGGTATCGTCCCGGCTGCGACACAAAATCCTCCATACTCATCTCCATTGGTGGAACAAAATGTTGCATCGGTGTATCGCTCTGAGTAGCGGATTGCGATCCACTCGGTCTATCCGCCAGATTTTGGGTCGAGCGGCCGAATTGACTCTCCATATAATTATTATAATCCCTTAAAAAAATTAAAGAAATGTGAAATAAACATTATTAAAAATTTAACAAATTAAACAAAAAAATCAATAATACAATTAATTGTACTTGCAAACATAATATGAAAAAAATCAATAAGTTCAATCCTAAAATAAATAAATTCATAGATTAGTAACAAAATATATAATTCGCTCATAATCAAATCATAAAATCAAATCGTTTTTAATAATTTATAAATTAGTAACAAAATATATAATTCACCAAAAATTAGTAATAATTCGTAAATTAGTAATAAATTTATTAATAATTTTATAAATTAGTAATAATTTTATAAATTAGTAATAATTCTTAAATTAGTAATAATTTTTATTTTAATCCTATTTATTTTATAAATTTATAAAACCCTAAAATACACCAAAAATTCACCATTAACTCGTTTTTAATTTAATCCTACTAATTTTATAAATTTATAAAACACTAAAATACACAAAAAATCATGACTATACAATATTCTTACTAATGTAACACATATAATTCATAAAAATCAAGTAAAATTCCTTTTAAAAAAAAATTCCAATAATTGGTTTATAATTTAATCCTACTAATTTTATAAATTAATAAAACCCTAAAATACACCAAAAATTCAACACTAATTCGTTTTTATTTAAATCCTACTAATTTTATAAATTTAAAAAACCATCCAATACACTAATCTAACACATAAAAATGCAAACTAACCACCTAAACTATCTAAAAAATAAAATTACAAACCTAATCTTAACCAAATCTCTAGGATTTACACATAGAGGAAGAAATCTTACATCAAGGAGAAGAATTGGAATTTTGGGTGGACCGATAGAAAACCGACGATATTCAATCGAAAGAGGAGAAGGAGGAGAAGGAGGATTCCAATTTGAAGGTATATACTCGGTGGGTTTTGGTAGAAAAATCGGATTTGAGAGAAAATAGAGTTTGTGGGTAGAGTAGAGAAACCGATAATGGGGAAGAAGAAGAGTGCATGTTTTATTTATTTTGGAAACCCGTCGGTTAAGGGAAATAAATATCATTAAATTGTTTGCGCGGAAAATGAAGCGGTGTGAAATAATTTGGGGAAAATAAACACGGGGAAAGAATTTCAGGAATGGACGGAAAACCGACAACTTCTCTGATGTCGTCGGTTTTCCGTCGGTTAGTTTATTAAATAACCGACGGAAAACCGACACCACCTCCGAATTTTTGCATGTCATTTAATTGGCCAGTTGACTGCTAACCGTCGGTTGTCAGTCGGTTATTTTATGAGTTAACCGACACAAAACTGACGGTTTAGGGTTTAGGGTTTAGGGTATAGATCAGGGTAATGGTTTAGGATGTATGGTTTAATATTAAAATTAGGGTTATTTGATGAGATCTCACAATTTAGAGGTTTCACAATCTTTTTATATTATTCTTGTAACATTTTAACAATTTAAAATGCAAATCACAAATATATTTACATAAGTATATATAACACTGATACTATTAGTTAGTCATTTCATTATAATTTACAAAAACCACCATTTTATATCACTTTAATGTTGGTATGACTTCTATTGTAGTTGGAAACATCAATAGAAGTTGAGAAACTAATTGTTTTGATAACACGATTTTATATTTGTATCCCTAAATATAAGTGTGATCTGTTTCGTCGGTTATCCATCGGTAAAGAAAACATAAAATCATTGTACCTGTCGAAAAAGGCGGCACGTCGTTTTTCCGTCGGTTTTTTATTCTATAACCAACGGAAAACCGACAGCTTATGCCAAATTCGTCGGTTATGCGTCGGCATGTGATCAGAATTAACCGATGACAAACCGACGAAATAAGGGTTTAGGGCAGAAGGGTTTAATATTAAAATTAGGTTTATTTGATGATGATTTACCATTTAAGTCTCCAAATTAAAAAATTTCAAATTATCCAAAAATATTACATAATGATAAAAAGAAAATTAAAATGATCCAATACATTATTCCGAATTAGTAGAGTAATCAGAAGGAATTGAATCTTCATCATTGTCAAACTCTCCTACTGATTGCTCAGAGTCTTCATGAACTTTATCATCTGTGAAGTTAGTGAAGTCAACGACAAGGTCAACTTCAAGAGAATGCTCAACCGGGGCCATTAAACCACTTCCGCTAGGTTGCAAAGGCTCATGATCGGCAACTCCATAAAGTCTTCCTCTTGGATTTATAGGTGTTACGGTCAACCAAGGATCTATCTGATTTGTGACCTGTGGGTAGCGAATGTAGCATACCTAAGTTTATAAGAAAATGTTATTTCGCAATAAATAAATAAATTTCATAAAAATTTAATTTATGTGAATAATGATTTGTACCTGATCTGCTTGTGATGCAAGGATGAAAGGGTCATATTTCATTAGTCTTCGTCGTGAGTGTACCGATATGCATCATTCACCATCTGAACCATACCAACACCAAAATCTATACTATCCGTTCTATGTTCCTTTATCCTATTCGCAACATATGATGATTCGCTAGTACTACCATATTCCGGTCGTTCACCATGGAGCAACCAAATCTTGTAACCATCCATAAATCCATTGGTATATAAGTGACTCCACACGAAATCAATCCTAACAATACGAGAATTCCGGCAAACACAACATGGACATTTCAACATACCACTTTTCTGGGCGGATGGTTGCCGACAAGCTACATCCATAAACTCTCCAACACCTCGTGCGTAATCGTCGTTTATTGCATTTGATTCCGGATCATGCATCGGCTGGTACATCCACGACCGGAAATAAGGCATTGATTTTGTTGTATGTTTATTTCTATGAAGAAAAAATGATGAAGATAGGAAAATTATAGGGAATGAGAATGAATACATATTTTTAGGGAGTGAGAGTGATGACAGATACGGCATCCGTCGGTATGCTGTCGGTTATCCGACGGTAAGCCGACGTATGTCGGTATAACCGACATATTACTTTTGTCGGTTATTATGTCGGTAAAACCGACGTACCTGAATTCGTTGGTTATGTACCGACGGAAAACCGACAGAATATCTTTTATCGGTTATTAACCAACGGTTTACAGACAAAGATATTTTTCATCGGTTAATAACTGACCAAAAACCGACAAAGTCTCTTTTGTTGGTTATTAACCGACGGTAAACCGACAGATTAATTTTTGTCGGTTTCCCATCTGTTAATCGTCGGTAATTACTGACGGATACAGTTCCATCGGTAATTCCGTTGGTAATCACTGTGTTTTTTTTGTAGTGAAACCACTCTATAGAAGTGAACGACAGTATCTCTTCGCCATTACCCCTGTTTAGCAATGAAATTTCAGTAATGTTACAAGCTTAAACAACGAGTCAAGTTTTTTAATACTTACGGCTCTTGTTCTAGCCACTCTTGTAGTCTTCTCGTCTTTTGTTCATCAAGGTAGCAAAAGGATCATATCCTTTTCCTACGGTGGACTTAGCGGGTCTGTTAACGAACGGTGACTTCTGTGTCGGGGCCAACTTCCTCAGCGTATCACTCCTTGCTCGTGTAATAACTGTCTTCTTCTTCTCCTCTTGTTTAGCTTTCTCAATCTCAACATAATTCGCAAGTGGTTTCTGAGGAGGCAGAATCATAACACTCTTCTCCACACTAGTGACACTCGCACTCTGTCTATCTTCCTTAAGTGATTCCTTGTCTGCCTTCTTCTTCTCCTCTTGTTTAGCTTTCTCAAGCTCAACACAATTCGCTTGACACTCGCACTCTGACCATCTTGAAAATGTGTTTCCTTGTTAAACATTTTACTCTGCAAGAAGAGTTTCAAACTCGAATCATATACTAAATTTTTTTTTAAAATAGAATATATCATCCAAACAGAATAATATAATCCAAATTGTTCAAACAAGAAATGTGAAAATGTCAAATTCTTCAAACATAATTGAAGAAAAAAATTGTTCAAACAGATTTGTTACTAATTCTTCTTCTCTTCTCTACTCTACGATTCTTTTTATACTTTCTAGTAATCAGTTTAGATTGGGTATTAACCCCAATATCAGGGACAGCCTTGTTCTCATCAGCAGCTGGTTCATTCAAGTCAGCCACATGGGACAGCCTTGTTCTCATCAGCAGCCGGTTCATTCAAGTTAGCCACATGAAGAGCTGGGGCTGGTTGGATGGATTTGGTTTGCTCTTCCTTTTCTTCTTTCACAGCCTCTTCTTTTCCCTCTTTCACAGCCTCCATGCGTTCCTCAATAAAGCCAATCTTATCACCAAGGAGTTTGATCTTCTTTTCACAGCGTTTAAAACCAGTATCAACCTTCTTTGACAAGTCCTTAAAGTACTGATCAAAATGTGCTTGTATGCTTTGCACCAATGATGGTAGATCCGGCGTGGAACCAGAGTCTTCGGCGTCTCGACTCCTCTTCTCCGGTAAGCTAACAAGGCTAAGGCTCATGCTTTCATTTTTTACACTAGGCTTCACCCTAGACTTCACACTACCTGTTGTAAATTTCATATGAATAGAAACCTTAACATATGATAGAACATTTAATACCAATTATAACAATTCTAAACACAACCTACCCTGCTTTCTTTTGTCATTAGCGGATGCCATCACACCTGTCACTGGCCAGTGATCACGGGTCCATCTCCAGCCTGGTTCATAAAGAACTGAAATTGTGTTGGTTATCTTTTCGTTGTCAACATCATCATCCCACCTTGGGAACATATCTTCGTACTCATCCTTCATCACATAGCTTTAGACATTCACCTACAAAATAGACATATAAGACATAGAGCGATTAACCAGAGAAGTCTACTGGATAAGTCTACAAAGAGAAGTCTACAAAGAGAAGTTTACAAAGAGAAGTCTACTGGAGAAGTCTGTTGGAGAAGTCTACAAAGAGAAGGATAAGTCTACAAGTAATTTCAAATTATTTTCAAAATCTGTAGAAGAAGAAATAATCAGACCTGTTTGTACATGTTCTCTTTCATGTATCTCTTGCCTCTAGATCCGTTGAAAGCCAGTAGAGGTGGAGTTGGTTTATGTGGAAAGGGATCACCATATGGGACTGCATAATCCGGTAGAGCATAGTACACCCATACTTGGAGAACATGTACAAAGCCTTCCAGCGTATACGACCGGTTTGACAAGTCTTTCTCCTTCACTGACTTGATGAGAAACTTCAATGCAACCCTACCCCATGGGTAGTTCTGGAAGGCATCTATATCCATCACAAGCCTAGAAAAGTTAACATTGATGGGTGTTGTCTCCTTTTTAGCTTCAATGTAACCGGCGTATATGCATAGATATCCCAACCTGATGCGGTCCAACCGTGTCCAATCTGCGCATAAACCACACGCTTCTATTAACTCTTTCACAGTTGGACCTCTCTCGACATCAACTCCCAAAAGGCTCCAAAATTGCCGCGTTTCCTTAATGACCTCTACAGCTGTGTTATCCAAATTCGGAACGTCGCGGCAATTCAGACCGATAATCTCCTCAAACTCAAACAATGAAAACCCCAATGGCTTGCATCCAATCAGATTCCATATCTCATGAGGTTTCTTGCACTCTAGCTGAGCAGTTAATATATAATGAACCATCCTCGATGCCCAGTGAAAGTTGAGAGAATGGAACCGTAGCAGCACACCCAATGGAGAGAGTACCAGCTCCTCCCGCTTATCTTCCATCAAGTGGTCTCCTAGAATATCAAACAATTGTTTATTTCCAGCATAGTAGTGTATGCTTTTCTCCGCATCAGGCTCATCTCCTTTGGAATAAATCCTTGACGGGAATCCAGCCGCATCCATATCCATCGTCTGAAGAAGTCTACTGAAGAAATGTGAGAAGTTTACTGGAGAAGTATTCAGGAGAAATCTGTTGGAGAAGTCTGCAGTATCCAAAACCAAACATCGTATAAGAAAATAAAAACACAGAAACATAGTGAAGACAGTCGAGAGATGCAAACAAATACACATCCTCTCACAAACTTTGTATTTCGATGAAATTAAACCGAATTTCGTACTTTCCGGCGGCGGCAGATCTGCAAAGAAGAGTGAAATAAAAAAAAGTTAGATTCTCGAATCATATAGAGAAATAGCGAGTAAGAGATAGTAAAATCAAAAAGAGTTGAGAGATTTTGGAAAGAGCGCATGAAGTCTAATCGACGGTGATGATGGAGACGAAAGGTTGTAATTTAGGTTGTAAATTTTTTTTCATCTAAACCACATTTTTGAGATTTTATAGGTAGGGTAAATAAATTGGTTAAGTTCGGTTAATTTGGATATATAAATAAATTGGTTCAATTTGGTTCTGGTTAAATACATGATTTGATTGGTTTTGTTTGGTTAAAAAAAGAGAAGGTTTAAAATGTTTTTTAAAAATTCAAATTTGCCTCCAAATGTTTAGTAGACTTCTAAATGCAGTTTTAAGTCTACTGAAGAAGTTTACGGGAGAAGTCTACTGGAGAAATTCACTGGAGAAGTCTACACGAGAAGTCTACTGGAGAAATCTACTAAAGAAGTCTACTGGAGAAGTCTCCTGTATCCAAAACCAAATATCGTATAAGAAAATAAAAGCATAGAAACATAGTGAAGACCTTCGATTTGGAAAACCTTTTATTATAAACATAGTGAGAGATGCAAACAAATACACATCCTCTCACAAACCTACTGGGCTTCGATGATGCAAACAAATACACATCCTGTAAATGAAGTCTACGTCACATAAATCGATTATTTTCAATGATTATTCGAAACCCTATACCAAAACTTTTTCCAAACATTCAAAACGTATAATATATTCACAAGTTAACACTTTTATACAAATTTGATATTTTAAATATAAAAATAATAAACCCTATATTTAACCCTAAGTGTAAAAACATGTTTGCAACCTATGATGTACCTTATTTGGTAACTCTTTGTTTAGTATAGTATGTATTTCATTCATAACCTAATTTGTCTAAGTGTGTTTTATTTTGTGAAATTTTATTTTGCATACTTCACAATTGTTTATAGTAGGGTCATCAATCAAAATTTTTTATCAAAATATTTTTTGTTAATTTATAAATTTAAATTTAAAATATAATTATATAGTATACTCCTGTGGTAGTCTACTAAAAAACAAAAGTAGTGTTCATAACCTAATTTGTCTAAGTAGGTTTAAGTATGCTTAATTTTGTGAAATTTATTTTTCATAATTCACAATTGTTTATAGTAAGGTCATCAATCAAAATTTTTTATCAAAATATTTTTTGTTAATTTATAAATTTAAATTTAAAAAATAGTTATATAGTAGACTGCTTTGGTAGTCTACTAAACCCCCTCCAGTAGACTTCTCATGGAGTTTACGCGTTGATTTCCTGACTGAAGACTACTGGTAGACTTCTATATTACTCAGCAGACTTCTCTAGGGTTAAAACAGTCATTATGTCTCCGTTTTATTGTTTGGTCATTTCACTATCTCTTTGGGTTATCTTTCTCAAACATGAGATATGTGGGTTATACTTGTATTTCAAATCAATTTAGGAGTCATTTTTTGTAACTTGCACTAGTTATATTATGTATTATGAAGACTTTCGGCTAGATTTGAGACAAACTACTCGAAAGTGGTATAGAGATGATTGAGAACCTGATGAATGACCATCATTCAATACTGGGTCAGTTATTTGGACGATATTCAGAATGATTGTGTTTTTTTTTGTATTGATTTACATAGCCCTTATAATCGACATATGTGTTTGGATTTTTTTAACGTAAGTTACAATGAACTGATAATAGGCATTTTATGGGGCTCCCCTCACATCGATTAGTTTTAATTTAGAAATATTTATAGAAATGTCACACATTTCACTTTTAATTACATATATGCCATAAGATCAAACTCATCTCTCATAAAATGTCAGTTACACACAATTGTGGTCGTTTTGCCCTCAACCTATACACACATAACATAACCTTTTTTTTTTGAGAGATGTGATTGATTTGCAATAAAGGAAAGAGAAAAGTACTCTAATAGCATAGAAAAGTTGTTATATTACTAGAATAACATAAATCTTTTAAAAATTACTAAAAAGTTTTTAAAGCCTAGTAAATTACAATAAATACCCTTGGTTATTTTTTTTTAATTGAGGTTATTTCTAATTAAAAAATGATTAACTAATCCACGTCACTAATCACTGTTCCACGTCACTAATAAGATTTTTCAGCTTAAAAAGTCGGAAAAAGAAACTCAAAAGACGGAAAAATTAAAACTTTGTGTGTTGTCGTCGAAATTTCTACTGTTTTCTCTCTAGTCGGTTTCTGAGAAACATTCACCGCCGTTGTCGTCGAAACGTCTGCTCTGCATTTTCACAGTCGGATTTTAGTCGAAGGTGAGTATAAACAGAGGAGTGGGGATTCTTCATCTTCCTTCGTTTTATTTTGAGTATAATATGAGGAATCGAAAGTGTTTGTCGCTTGTTAACGGTATTGTGGCTGATTTATTATTCTGTGGTGGCTTGTTTATCGTTGCTAGTGGCTGTTTAAGTTATTTATTGCGGCTGATTTATTGTTATGTTATGGCTGATTTGTGTTGTGTTGTGTTGCGGCTGATTTACATGTGCAATGCTATTGTGGCTGAGTTTGTGTTTGGTTGCGGCTGGTTTATTTGTTTGTTGTGGCTGATTTATCATTAATATGTTATGTCTTTTATGTTCAGATGTCTGAATATCATGCAATTCCTGAAGATCAAGCAATTCCTGAAGATCAAGCAAGGGATTACCCTCCAAGACTATGCGCTGAAGGGGCTTCTAAGCTGGAAAATAAAAACATTAATCACAATGTCCATTTGGGAGACTTCCCTCGAGTCAGAGACGCAATAAGACATGATGTGTGGGAACACATGAAGCAGTTTCCTCTTGGAGTAGTTGCTAAGCTAGCTGATAGCCAATTGGTGTGGTCTGGGAAGACTGTACATTATCTACTATGTAGACAGCTACGAGTACATGACAAGGAGATTTGGTCTCTCGTTGTTGATCAACCTATCAGGTTTAGCTTAATCGAATTTAGTGCGTTCACGGGTCTAAACACAGATCCACTGCCAACGTTCTGGGAGGAGTTGAAGGTGCCGCTTGGGGTACGACCCAAGTTAGATGAATTGAGGGCAGCATTAGAGGCTGTCGAGGCTGGAGTTTTGAAAAGAGGAAATGGTTAAGGCTGTTGCTTCTTCAAGCCATGGGACTTTATGGCTTGCATCATAATTCTAGAATACCCTTTGAAAGTGCAAAAAGAGTATTCGACGATGAAGCCTTGAGGACTTATCCGTGGGGTCAGACTGCATTCGAAGTTCTAGTTGGTTCAATTAAGATGTTGAATCCAGAAGGAAAATCGTACACCATTAGCGGCATGAAGGACGTGTTGCTGGTTTGGGCATATGAATCTGTGACTTGTTTCAGAGAGCGTTTTGGAAGAGTAGTCAATGAGAACGAAATTTCTCTTTTGCGATGGGGTGGAACCCGTACACGTAAAAGTCTTACTACAGCCATAGCTGAGGAGATCAGAGACCATGGTGACGTAAGAAGGTTGACTTAGCTAAGTTATGGATATTTTTATTCTGTCTGACTTATGTGTTACTTGATGGCTGAGTTATGAATCATTTGATGTCTGACTTATGAGTTACTTGATGGCTGTGTTTTGAATCATTTGATGTCTGACTTATGAACTACCTTGATGGCTGAGTTATGAATCATTTGATGTCTGACTTATGAGTTACTTGATGGCTGAGTTATGAATCTTTTGATGTCTGACTTATGAGTTATTTGATGGCTGATTTACTATGCAGTGCGTGTGAAGAAAATGGTTATGAAGGAGGCTGTAGAAGAGCTGTTTCCGTAGTGGGCGAGTGAAGAAAATGACCCAGAAGTTGTAAATCTGGTAACAGACATACATGCGGATAGGTTTGTTAGAGGTTTTTGGGATGTAAAAAGCGATGAGAAGAAGAAAAAAATGAAGGCTGCAGTTTCGTTAGATTCTGATCAACCCCCCGCAAAAAAAACAGAAGAAAGCTACGAAAAAACAGGAAGTAAGCAACAGTGAGATTGTGTTGCAGCATAGTAGTTACAAGGATATGGGGAAAGAGACGGATTTGACGACCGTAGTCAATGTCCTGGAAAACCTTGTCAGAAGATTTGACAAGTTTGATAACTTTGGTAGTAGAATAGACAGTGTTGAGTCGCAGTTAAACGTCTATAACACAAAATTTGGAGAGTTGTCAGATTTGAAGAAGATGATTGGTGATACAGTCCGAGCTGCTGTGGAAGAAAGAGTTGCATCTATTGAGAATGATCGGATGCAAATGAGAGAGCGTCTGAATGCTCTCGAGGCACGGAACAGTACTCAAAAGGATGATAACCAATCAAAAGTGAACAACATCCCGCAGAAATCCGTTAATAGTCCAAAGGTACATTACAGTTGAGTTATGTTTATTTTTGACGACTGAGTTATCCTTATTAGTCTCGGCTGAGTTGTGTTTATATGTTAATACAGCCGAAGAAGGACGAGTTTAAAAGTCCTGAACCAGTCAATAGCCCCCTGCATAATGTACGTTACAGTTGATTTATGTTTATTTTTGACGGCTGAGTTATGGTTACTTTTGACGGCTGAGTTATTACCTATTTGACGACTGATTTATTACCTATTTGACGGCTGAGTTATAGTTACATAATGACAGATTTATTCTTTTTATTCTGGCTGAGTTATGTTTATATGTTAATACAGCTTAAAAGTACTGAACCAGTTCATAAGACCAAAGTGAAATTGGCTAAGGAGTTTGGTAATGACGAAGAAGAAACAGTTGATTTCGTTACTGTTTCTTCTACTAAGAAATTGGTTGAGGCAAAAAGGCAGGAGACTGAGGTTAAAAAGAAGAAGGAGGCCGATGCTTTAAAGAAGAAGGAGGCCGGTGCTTCAAAGAAGGAGGCCGCTGCTTTAAAAAAGCAGGAGGCCGATGCTTTAAACAAGGCCGCTGCTTTAAAAAATAAGGACGTCGATGTTTTAAAGAAGGCGGCCGCTTTAAAAAATGAGGGGCAAGTAAGAAGGAGGTTAACGAGGAATCGTAAAGGCGACAACGATCCGAAACCAACGGAAGTGACTATCCCAGCAAAGAATAAATAGATTTTAGATGACAGTGAGATTGAGGATGTCACCAGCAAAATTGTCGCAGAATATAACGAACTATTGCCGGAGTCTGATGTGGAAGAAGAGGAAAGCATTAGGTCTGACAGAATTAAGGCTTATCGGGAATCTAGTGTGAAATTATCTCCTGATGGGTCTTTAGCGAGGCTAGCAAATGATCCTCCTCAAGCACGAGTTTTTCCTTATATTGGAGACAATGGAATGACGTGCATGAGGAAAAATTATGAACCTTCACCGGCAATCTATGATCCTCTCTCACCTGCTGATCCAGTTAAAGTGGATAAATTTTTGGATCACCTAAAGCCATTCAAGTATGACCCTTTAGAGCATATGTTAATACGGCTATTAGCAATATTTGCCTAAACTAACTTGTGTTTAATTGTTTTAGGGACGTTCCACTTAAAAAGGCTTCTGAGGAGATCGAGTTCTAAAGAATTCTCATTACTGAGAGAAAGTATTGGCCAACTATAAATTATGGATGGCTGTATGATAATGTAAGTATACTGTTGGGGCTGAGTTAAATATACTTAATGTCTGAGTTATTTATTATATGTCTGAGTTATGTAGGCTTAAGTATGCTTTATGTTTGAGTTATATATTATATGGGGCTGAGTTAAATATACTTAATGTCTGAGTTATATATTATATGGGGCTGAGTTAAGTTTAATTTTTGGGCTGACTTGATTCTCTTTGTACAGCATATTTGCGCGTATCTGAGAATCCTCATAAAAAAATCCATGCTAGATCCCTCCCCATTCTACTCCAAGCGAATTGGATTTTTGGACTCTTGGTTTACTTCACAATGGTGTATGGATTACAACCAGTTCAAGATCAAACCAAAGATGTTTAAGTTCAAAGGTGTTGGGTATGAGGATTTAGTAAACGGCAAAGTTCCGGCAGACCTGCAAATAAACAAGAAGTGGTTAGAAGATGTCGATCACTTGTACGGAATTCTACAGACTGGAGGAGATCATTGGGTGGCATTTCACGTGGACCTTCTTAATGAGAAGATCGAAGCTTACGATCCCATCATTGGACAGGTGACACCCGAAAGTGAACAGAAAATCCTAGATTCATTTAGGCCGTTTACGCAAATGCTCCCATTTATGATGAACGACTTAGTTCCTATCAATCTCCGAAAGCCTAGATTGAAGAAGTTTGGGTTCTGAAGGAGGAGAGGTAAAAACATCCCACAAAACGTCCAAGTTGGCGACTGTGGGGTGTATGCATTGAAGTTTGTCGAGTGTCTAGCGCTTGGCACTACTTTCGATGGGATAAATGATGCGAATATTCAGGGTATACGGGTGAAGATGGCATCAGATATCCTCGATGAAGGAACTTATAATATGTTTGGGGTTTAGGGTTTTGTGAAACACTAAAGAGATTGTATTTTATTGATATAAAAAAAATGTAATAGCAACTCTTCGGTTACTGAGTAAAGGCTGACTTATGTGTCAGTCAGCTTTTACTCTCCTTAATAGCGACTGACTGATTGCGCAAAGAAGCGGCTGACTTAAAAGTGACGAATTCGGGATTCAGCTGAGTTATGACTAACTGATTGTGCAAAGAAGCGGCTTACTTAAAAGTGACGAATTCGTGTTTCGGCTGAGTTATGACTGCTTTGTGCAAAAGAAGCGGCTGACTTATTGGTTTAAATATTCAAAACAGAAATAACTAGCTTATCTATCCAGTTGATTTATACATTCAAAAAACAAAAGATACGGCTGGTTTATACATTCAAAACACAAAAGATACGGCTGGTTTAAACATTCAAAAAACAAATAACTAACTAAAGGGTCTCATAACTAAATTACATTCAAAAACTAAAATTATCAGGGCCAAACTCTTCAAACATATCGACCAGATTCGTCCAAACTATAGTGTTTATCCAATCTGGCTTCTCGCCACCATGCGCCCATATCCTCCTTAACGTGCGCATTTGAGTTCGAAATAGCGTTATAGCCACCAGATTAAAATTTGTCCAAATCGTCAAAGTGTGTTTCGGTTCCCATCTGTATTTTCGCTACAAAATAAAAAAAAAGAGAAATATTATTGTTGTTCATAATATGAACCCGAAAGAAAGATATTATGGTTGGCTTACAGCGAGTTTAAGAAACCATCGTTCCCTAAAATAATCAGGAATGAAGTGGTAAGTCGGCCACTCATGAACCCAATCTTCTCGAAGAATCTCCGGGATCGCCTTCGAGAGCTCGTGTAAAAATTTGAACCACGTGATGGTTGTTTTATCAATAATACCAATACCAGGGTTTAGAACAGGGAGGTGATCCCGCTCAGCGGAGTATAATATGGCATCGACACTGCTGAATAACTTGGAACTACAGGGTGGGACAACTTACATGTCGAAAAGGAATATGAAACAAATAGATTTATGAGAAGGGAGAAAATAGTGTTGGATAGAATGTGATGGGAGATACAAGGTTTACGAGAAGGTAGATATATACAGATATTCAAATACGAAACGTCGCGAGACAAAATTATACATTGCGACTGACTAATGGCTGACTTATGCAACATTTCGGCTGACTTATATGTTGAAACTCCTAGTTCCCAAAAGATTAATCATAAAAGTTCCTAAAATTTAAATCATAACTCCTAGTTCCCAAAAGATTAATCATTACACCTAATATAGGAAGCGTCTCGAGAGTATTAATTTCAATATAATTACGTATTCAAAAAACCCTAGGTTATCAACCAATGGGGCTCCTCACTTTCTCCTCTCTTGCGAAATAAAAACTTAAAATCTCAATCAATCACCTATAATGGCCTCTCCGTCACGATCCCCAAATCTGCAACTGGATTCTTCCTCTGCTACCTCTGAAACTTGGTTCCCTAGACCCGAGAGGGTTGGATATTCCATTGACTTCAACGCAGATCCATGTAAGTCTCTTCGACTTCCCCTGTTCAAGATCTTCATGTTTTGACTTACTTCTCAGTGTCTGACCCCTTTTCTCTTTCCATTTCTCTACGAACCAACGACAACCACTGAAGCCTATCAGGAGATCACTGACTACACGATAATGGGAGGAAATCTCTTGTAAGTTCCATGAACCAACCCTATTTCTTGCCATTACAAACCTACACACTTCTAACTGCATACATGTCGATTCAAACACCAATCTCAAATTTTGCAGCACTAATCTGAAATCTGTTTCTTTATTGCGAGATGACCAATCGACAAGGCCATCGACAATTATGCCCGAAAGATGTCACGAAACGGAGAGAACTTTTTGTTCTATGAGGCAATTGTCGAAAGAGTTTTCAGGCAAATTCTTAGTCAACATGTGTATTGTATTGAATGTCGAATTCTGTCATTATGTGTCGAATTCTGTCATTATGTGTATTGTATGAGGCAATTCTTGAAAGAGTGTGCATAGAGTTTCCAGAGCATCTATGAAATGTCGAATTCTTTACAAGTCAAATTTTCGTTGTTTTCAACCTGGTAAAATTAATACTGTCAAACTGTGATGTTCCTTGTATTTTGTTTGTTTATCGTTGTGCGGGTACTACCAGAACTTTCTCGTTCAAAGGAACAGAGCTCGGTTCAAAGAGGAGACGCTGAAAACTGGAGATGAAGGCGAATCATCTCGCCGGAGTCCAATTCAACCACCAAATCCGAAGAAACACAGAGCCGATACCTCGCCGTAGCAAACCGGCATGCCAATTCGACTTTTATCTCAAGCTTTCTGTAAAAGATTGAACTTTTTACGTTTTGTATGAAATTTCTCCTACTATATCTTCTGTTTTGTATGATAAGTCTGCTACTATATCTCCTGTTTGAAGACTTCCCTATCTCGTCTACGAAATTATACACATACACATTGTTCTTAAACCCTAAACCCTAAACCTTAATTCCTAGAGGTATAGCAAAAGATACACATTGTTCTCACAAAACTCTAAACCAAACCCTAAACCATAATTCCTAGATGTATAGCAAAAGATACACATTTTTCTTACAAAACCTTAAACCCTAAACCCTAAACCTTAATTCCTAGAGGTATAGCAAAACATACACATTGTTCTTACAAAACCTTAAACCCTAAACCCTAAACCTAAATTCCTAGAGGTATAGCAAAACATAAACATTGTTCCCACAAAACCTAAAACCCTAAACCCTAAACCTTAATTCCTAGAGGTATAGCAAAACATACACATTGTTCTCACAAAACTCTAAACGAAACCCTAAACCATAATTCCTAGATGTATAACAAAAGATACACATTGTTCTTACAAAACCTTAAACCCTAAACCCTAAACCTTAATTCCTAGAGGTATAGCAAAACATACACATTGTTCTCACAAAACCTTAAACCCTAAACCCTAAACCTTAATTCCTAGAGGTATAGCAAAACATACACATTGTTCTCATAAAACTCTAAACGAAACCCTAAACCATAATTCCTAGAGGTATAGCAAAAGATACACATTGTTCTTACAAAACCTTAAACCCTAAACCCTAAACCTTAATTCCTAGAGTTATAGCAAAACATACACATTGTTCTCACAAAACTCTAAACGAAACCCTAAACCATAATTCCTAGAAGTATAGCAAAAGATACACATTGTTCTTCCAAAATCTTAAACCCTAAACCCTAAACCTTAATTCCTAGAGGTATAGCAAAACATACACATTGTTCTCACAAAACCTTAAACCCTAAACCCTAAACCTTAATTCCTAGAGGTATAGCAAAACATACAAATTGTTCTCACAAAACTCTAAACGAAACCCTAAACCATAATTCCTACAAGTATAGCAAAAGATACACATTGTTCTTACAAAACCTTAAACCCTAAACCCTAAACCTTAATTCCTAGAGGTATAGCAAAACATACACATTGTTCTCACAAAACCTTAAACCCTAAACCCTAAACCTTAATTCTTAGAGGTATAGCAAAACATACATATTGTTCTCACAAAACTCTAAACGAAACCCTAAACCAATATTCCTAGATTTATAGCAAAAGATACACATTGTTCTCACAAAACCCTAAACCCTAAATAATCATATAATCATATAAATAATAAATCATCTATTCTCTATTATATAAATATGGCGTGTGAATATATGTACGTAATCATTACGCACGCGTTTGGTACTCTCGATACGCTAAGCATATTAACCTTTCATATGCTATTTGAGTAATTTTCTCTATTTTTATAATATTTTTGGCAACTACGCAGTAACCGAACAGTTTTAGTAACCCAACAGTTTTCGGTTTTTTCTATAAATACCAAGTGAACACTCAGTAACCGAACATTCGTTTTTATTAACTTTGAACTTGTTTTATCCTTTTGCAATCTCAAATACAAGTTAGTTTTTCCTTGTTCTCCACGTATATGTAATTCACGTTTTTGCAACTTGATTTGTTTATATGTTTACATTATATATTAACATTCTATTTTCGATATACATGCAGCATCAATGGCAGAATCGAAGAAGATGATGAAACGTCCAATGGAGGATGACCATGGAGCAAATGATGTTAAAAAGGCTAAAAGGGAAAACGAGGACCTTACAAGACGTTGATCCTCTCGCTCAAGAAACAGATTAATACTAAATTTGAATTGCATGATGCTTTTGTAGAAGTTCTGTTTATTTCTGCGAAAATGGATTTGCTTAAAAAATTTATCGGGAAGGAAAAGGTTGACTTCCTTGCTGAGTTGGACAAACTTACAGCATAACTCGTTGAAGCAAAAAAAAAGATGTATAACGCCAGCGTTAAAGAACTTGATTGGATAAAGTTTCATGCTAAGTACGGAAATATGTTTATCTAATGCTTATGTTTTAGTAGTCTAATGTTTTTATGTTTATGTTTATCTAACTTTATCTAATGCTTATGTTTTAGTATTTTTCGTAATAACTCAGCCTTACATTTGATATAACTCAGCCGAAACTCAGCCTAACATCTGATATAACTCAGCCTTACATTTGATATAACTCAGCCTTACATTTGATATAACTCAGCCGAAACTCAGCCTAACATTTGATATAACTCAGCTGAAACTTCTTTGACTTCACTTTTGACACGCATTAGATAAGTCAGCCGTGTATTAAATATATTATAAGTCCGCCGTGCAGTTAGCCGTGAAGTTAACCTTAAGTTACACATTTTTAAATTTAAATAAATAGAGAATATATGATTTATTGTGGCGTCTGAATACGTAATCATAACCAAAATTAATACTCTCAAGACGCTAATCTGACGAGCTATATGGCGCTTCCTATATTGGTGTAATGATTAATCTTTTGGAAACTAGGAGTTATGATTGAGCTTTTAGGAACTCTAATAAATAAGTCAGCCTTAACACGTTTACGTCACTAATAACTCAGTCATAACTCAGCCTAAACTAAACACTC
The DNA here is from genome assembly GCA_964056655.1 of Arabis hirsuta. NCBI lineage: Eukaryota > Viridiplantae > Streptophyta > Magnoliopsida > Brassicales > Brassicaceae > Arabis > Arabis hirsuta. The sequence goes on along the minus strand of OZ053298.1, from coordinate 39,395,905 downwards.
AGTAACCGAACAATTTTTAATTGTATTTTTGGTAACTATTCAGTAACCGAACAGTTTCAGTAACCCAACAGTTTTCGTTTTTTCTCTATAAACACTCAGTAACCGAACATTCGTTTTTATTAACTTTGAACTTGTTTTCTCCTTTTGCAATCTCAAATACAAGTTAGTTTTTCCTTGTTCTCCTAGTATATGTAATTCACGTTTTTGCAACTTGATTTGTTTATATGTTTACATTATATATTAACATCCTATTTTTGATATACATGCAGCATCAATGGCAGAATCGAAGAAGATGATGAAGCGTCCAATGGAGGATGACCATGGAGCAAATGATGTTAAAAAGGCCAGAAGGGAAACCGAGGAGCATTACAAGTCGTTGCTCCTCTTGGTCAAGGAACAGATGAAAGCTAAATCTGAATTGCAAGATGTTATGATGGAAGTGAAATCTATTAATGCGAAAATGGATTTGCTTGAAGAAATTATGGGGAAGGAAAAATTTGACTTATTTGCTTAGTTGAACAAACTTGCTCATAAATTCGTTAAAGCCGAAGAAAAGATGGCCAAAGTCAAAGTTCCAGAAATTGATTGGATGAAGCTTGGTGCAAAATATATGGCTGACTAAATATTTATCTAATGCTAATGCTTATGTTTATGTAATGCTTATGACTCAAATTTTTATGTATTTTTAGTACTCTAATGCAGAATTTGTTTATTTTATCATAACTCAGCCTAACATCTGACATAACTCAGCCTAACCTTTGACATAACTCAGCCTAACCTTTGACATAACGCAGCCTAAACTTCGTTTATAACTCAGCCGTATGAGACCCTTTAGTTAGCCGCTTCTTTTGCATGAAGCTGTCATAACTCAGCCGAAACACTAAACTGAGACGCTAAACTGACGGTCGAAAACGAAGAGTCGAGGAGTCGCTATTTTTTTTTTTGAATCTGTAAATACCATTTAAATACTCATTAACTAGTCATAAACCCTACTTGTTTTTCTACTCAGTTAACGACAAGTTGTTTTTAGTGACTACTCAGTAACCAAAGAGTCGCTATTAATGAGAGTAAAGGCTGACTTACACATAAGTCAGCCTTTACTCAGTAACCGAATTTTTAAAATTTTTAAATGTTTAAAATTGTAAAAAAAATTTTAAATCTATAAATACCATCTGTTTAAATTCTCATTAACTTTAAATCTCTAGAGAAATCCACACCATCTGTTTAGATTTTCATTAACTTTAAATCTCTAGAGAAATCCACTTTGTAATGGAAGTATTCCCTCTTACCGCCCTACCTGAAGAAATCCAAGCCTTAGTGGTCGAACGTGTGGCCGCTAACTCTGTTGCAGATCTATATAGATTGAGAGCAACATGCAAGTCTATGAAGGAACTAACAGACCGGCCCGGAGTGTACGCATCTATAGATGTGTTTACCTTCCCTTCGTACATACATCTATCTAGCTTGGTGATGCAAGTTTGCTACGCTAATGGAAACCCGAGTACACTGTTCTTAGAGGGTGTACAGAAGTTCTTCATGTTCGACCTCCAAGATGAAGGCATTGCTTTGATTAAGAGAGCAGCAGATGCAGGATTCGAGCGTGCTTTGTATACATATGCAATGACACGCAAAGTATTTTGGAATACTGAGGAGTATTTATCTCTTTTCACAAGGGAATCTGTTCAGAGGATAGGCAAGATTGTTAGATCTCTACACTGGGGTTGGGGAACGTCTCACACTGATGCGTTTCTAACAAAGAAGTATGAGTTCATGTCAAAGGAATTAACCTTTTTCTACAAATGCACATGTACTCCATTGGTAGACCGAGATTGGGATCTTTGGTACATTGAAGACAGTAAGGAGAACAAATTGTGTGACCGATGCTTTTGGATCAAAGAGTTAGGTCTTTTTTACTGTGATTTTAAACCGATTATATATTGGCCGAACATTAGGCTTTGGGTGTTGTAATATAAACTATTGTTTCCTCCTTTATAATGTAATTAAGATCAGTTATGTATTTTTGGTACTCTAATCCTTTGTTTCTTTGTTTATGACTTCACTTTTGACACGCATGAGATAAGTCAGCACTCTGTTAAATATAATTTAGCCGGGTAGTAAATATAAGTCAGCTGTGTATTATATATAAGTTAGCCGTTTAGTATATATAAGTCAGCCGGGTAGTATATATAAGTCAGCCGTGTAGTATATATAAGTCAGCCGTGTAGTATATATAAGTCAGCCGTGTAGTATATATAATTCAGCCGTGTATTAAATACTCGCTCCGTTTCGGTATGTAAGTAGTTTTGCTTAAAAGCGCGGGTATTAAGAAATTTTAACCTTTTCTAAAACAGCAATAAAAATGTTTTTTTGTTTATTGCACACAATCATTTTGTCTGCTCATTTAATTAGAGAGAGATTACTGTTAGTAATAAAATTAATAAAAATTTGAAAGTAATACCAACAATCTGAAAGTAAAACTAATGGAAGTAAGACAACACTTACGTTAGTATTTATAGTGAATTTACACTAATAAATGTTAGTTGACTAAAAATTGTAAGTTGTGTTCAAAAACATTGAAGACTAACGACAAGGCATTTAAGTTTTTAGTGGAATATTGTTTATTTAAATTATTTTATTGCTTTGGGTTTTGAGAACACCTTATATTGTGAAACAAACCCATTTTGCTTAAACTACTTACATACCGAAACGGAGGGAGTATAATTCAGCCACTTATGTTTTAGTAGTCTTATGTTTATGTAATAACTCAGCCTAAATTCTTCGTAATAACTCAGCCTAACATTTGATATAACTTAGCCGAAACTTCGTTCATGACTTCACTTTTACACGCATTAGATAAGTAACCCTTTAATCATAGACGAAAAAAAAAAAATCAGAACATATAAAATCTCCACCTTTGGCTTTTGTTTATAAACCCTAGGTTGTGAAACAACGCGGCTCCTCTCTTTCTCCTCTCTTGCGAAACCAAAACTTCTGACTTCCTCTGCGAACTTCACGAAAGAAGATCCATGTAATTCTCTTCGACTTCCTCTACCATGTAGAGAGTATACCCCATAAGTATTAGGAGGATTACGAACAGCACTCATAAACTTAGGGTTTTTTTTATCTTTGAAGCTCCTTTTCCAACTTCGACAATGGCGGATCAAGTATGTAAATCTCCTACAAACCCACATTTCTTTCAACCTCTTCTTCCCGGCTTCCACTCCCACCTCGTAAGTAATCTCCCTTTTTCCCTCCCTCTCAATGTCTTTCTTCTTCTTTACGGTTTGTGTTTGTTGCAGAGCATTCCGGTGAAGTTCTTCTCGAAATACATAGAAGGAAGAAACGAAAGAAATATGATGGAGCTTAAGTCGGACGCGTCTGAGAAAACATGGAAAGTTAAGATGGAAGGTCGGACACTCACCTTTGGATGGAAAGAGTTCACAGTTGCTCATGATTTCCGAGTCTGAGACTTCGTCATTTTCAGACACAAATGAGATTTTTTGTTCCACGTCACTGGTCTTGGACCTAGTTGCTGTGAGATTCAATATGTATAGTCTAGCAACAACGTTGATGATGATGATGATGTGGAGGGGGAGGAGGAGGGGGAGGAGGAGGACAAAGAGAAGAAGAGAGAAACCAGTGAGAGTAGTCAAAGTGAAAACCGATTTGTAACACTAACTGTCACATCAGCTAGTCTAAAAGATTCTAGACTTGTAAGTTTAAGTAAACTCTCTTGAAGGAGTTTTGTTCCCTTATTTTTGTCGTTATTGATGCTTTGTGAAGAGCTTATTGTCTATTTCTTATGCAGCATATTCCACTGAGCTTCATTAGGGCTCACCAGATGGAAAAAGCAGGAGGAGATTATTCTTTTGGACCAGCATGGAGTAGAGTGGCCAGTGTATCTATGCGTGCCAGACATACGTATGAGGTTGCGCTTTGGTTCAGGGGTTAGAGAATTCTTCAAGGCTATTGACATTAAGGCGTACGAATCTTTTGTGTTGGAGTTGGATTTGATGTCATTAATTTTTTGCTTATATGGCAAGTGAGCCACAATATGAAAACGTAAATCAGCCTAACTAAATTAGTCATCAAATGCATATGTAAGTCAGTTGCAACGTGAATACTATTTCAGTAATAAAAACAACAAAAATCGGGTTCGAAAAGAGGCCATAAAAGGCCGTAGATCAGCTGGAAAATATTATGTCAGCTGTATCGTCTAATAAATCAGCCGTCAAAAGAATGCTATTGTAGTAATTAATCTTTCGCTAATAAATCAGACGTAATAAGGCCGATTTACTATTAATCTAGCTAAACACGGCTGATTTACGCTAATTATACTTAAATTAGCCGTAACAATCTTTCATAGGTAAGTCGTCCGTTTAGTAACACAACCAGTCGATGATCATTCCATCATCGTGAGAAACATATCTCAACCAGCCGATGTACAAATCAACCGTCATATATGTACGTAAGTCAGCCAGATTTTTGTAAATCAGGCAGATTTTTGTAAACTCAGCCGTCTCATAAATATTAAGTCAGCCAGAAGACATTAAATCAGGCACGTTTTGTAACTCAGCCGTATCGTTTGGCTTATTTGTATATGTAAATCAGCCAATTTTTTTAAGTCAGCCACATCGTATATATAACTCAGCCGTCAATAACGCCGTAGTGCTTTACGGCTGAGTTCATGAATACACGTCAGCGATTTCCTATGTGGCGCCAGATTTTATCTGACGTGGCACTCAAAAGTAATGACATTCTTGTAATTAGGTTTTTTGTCATAACGTAATTATAAGGGCACGCCGGGCATTTAAAATAAATCAGTAATAAAAAAAAGTTTTGTATACGTTTAGTAATATTACTTAATTTATGTGACGTTGAAGTTAAGTTCCCTAAAGGAAACGTGAGGGATTAAATAAGAAAACTTTTCAAAAAAAAATTTAGTTTCTCTTTCTGAGTTTCCTTCAAAACCGAGGACTACACATATATAACCCATCATAAAATATTCCTTCCTTCCTACGCCTAATAGTTACTTCCTCTCTCCTAAATTTTTTTTGAGTCTCTTTTTCACCAGAAAAGTCTCTAACTCACTTAAAATCCTAGGGAAGTCGAAATTTGGTGGTTTGTCTCTGTTCTTCGACAACCAAAAACTCAAGTCAAGCTAAATTGGGAGAGTTCTTCGACACCGAAACCGAAAGCATAGGTGAATTCTTCTCCCCATCTTGAGACGTTACAAAAAAAAATAGTTTGGGTCCACAACTATTATGTTGCGGCGAGTTAAATGTATATTCAAAGCCAAAGCTTCTCGCTTAGATTATCGAAGTTTTAGAGATGTGCGAATTCGTTTACATATAGTTTCACTAAGTGTACATGACTGGTGAAATATATGTATATGGTTTTGTGTACATTTATATCATCTACTATTTAGATACTTACAATTAAATATGTATAAGTGTTGTGTACATGTGGTTTTATTAAGAGTACATGACTAATGACGCATGTGTATATGTGGTTTTATTTTAGTGTACATGATATTTAACACTTATGTATGTATGCTAATAACATATTGTTCTCTCCAGTATTAAATGATGTCCAATCCAATTTTATTAAAAAAACTTTTTTAACTAACACTACATCAAATTTTGTCGTTAATCTACCATTAAATGCATTCTATGCACACTCCTACACACATATACCAAAGGCATTTTTGTCATATATGTGTGTAAGTGACATTTCCTAAAAGTAAAGCAAGCACCAAATATCCTTCCATGCTCTCTGAGTTCAGGTTTTGGAGCTTAGGTTTTGGAGCTTCACCTAGTATGCCTTTAGGATCAGACCCAATCACATTAAAGTAATTGAAAAATGAATTTTAAAAACGGAAACTCAACTTCAGAGATTAGATAAAACAAACACATAGCTTGCATATATTCATAAAGGATATTTACCAAAATGTCACAAGAATAAGTTTAAATATCCAAAATGTCACATGGTCAAAGTGCTCTCATTTTTTTCATTTATACACAATATACCCGAAAATGCCCTCAATATAAGTACTCGTAAAGTGTATCTTCGTTTGTCAATGGAAAACGTGTGTGAGTGGGAAAGAGAATCCACTTTTGATAACACCAAGAATATTTTTTTATTAAGAGATTTTGCAGTATTGTAAAATCCAACTAAATAAAATGGTTTGAGAATATCAAAAGTATGTCTTCTACATTTTTCTTTTTTTCTGAGCGAACCCTAGTTCTTAATAATGGAGCCAGAACCACAAACGACTCCGTCTCTCTCTCTCAATTTTTTGCCAGAAAGAGTATTCCGATCCGACGATTACCCTGGCGACGGAAAGCTAAATGTATACTCAAAGCCATATCTTCTCACTCATATTGCAGACGCGTTAATAATCACTGAAGAGCTTGATTTCCTCCAAATCTGTTCATGCTCGTCTTTCTACGACCACCATCGCTTTTCGTAACCCACTGCCATAAAAGGTTAAAGATATACCCAACTTTATGTAAGTTGGTACATAGTCGTCACTAGTGTAGATATATAAAGTTGGTACATGATCGTCAGTAGTGTACATATCATATGTCAAATATCAGGTACACTAGAGATGCGAGTTTTGATGCCGAGGAAGAATGTCCACGCCATTATCAACGAGACAAAGAATTAAGAGAGTGGTTGCTGGCAAGAATTTAGTGTAGAGAGAGTCAAAATAGTGGTTGCCGACGAGAATTTAGTACAGAAAGAGTAAAAAACAGTTGTATATACATGATTGTGATGTACAAAAAACGAAGTTAGCGTTTTACCCTTAACATTAAGGATATACATCAAATCTGTTATTGATGTACACTGACTCTGTTCCAAATGCATTGATAATGGACGTACACCAAAAGATTTCCAAATGCATTGATAATGTACACAGAACAGATTATTGATGATGTACCTAAACTTTTGTACGCCAAAAGTCACTAACATCATTAGTTATTTAGTGTACATATAGTTTTACTTAGTGTATATGACTGCTGACTGATGTGTATTGAGTTTTACCTCTCAACTAACTACCTGCAAGTGCTCAACAATCACGGTTAGTATAGATAAGGGATCGTATCCACAAAGACTTCTTAACCACACTTCAAATTGTAATGAATAAAACTAAGCTAGAACAAGATATTTTTGTCGTTTTTGTGATTGAAAAAAAAGTAAGCAACGAGTATAAATTGTAATTATAATCAATAAGAGAAAAGCGTTAGGACTTAGGTATTTCGCAGAGAATCATGCAACAATAAAGATTAATTGATTTTAGAGACTTAGCAATTATAAACCGTCTAGAACACAAAGCACTGATGTAAGGTCATCCCACTATCGTGACGTAACTAACCATCTACGTTTTAGCATCCTAATAGACTCAACTGTCGCAGGTTATTACAAGGTGAAAACATGCATTAAAATTCAAGTTTGATAAAGTTCACCGCACTCCTTAACTAATCTTTCGAATTGTTAAGGCTTTTGGCTCATCAAATACTAGTTCAGGCAATATAACAAGCTTTTGGAGAGTATATAAACCTAAGATCAGATCACTAGATATGCGGTAAAGCAATCATGCATTCCTAAAACCTATTGTATTCCCTAAACAATCATCAATCAATTATCGAATTATGAAACTTATTGAAAACCTAAAACCTAACTAGTGAATTACTCGGACATGATGCACGAAAAACCAGAGATAGATGATGAATTCATGATAAATAAACTTGAATTAAAGAGTAAGGTAAGAGGATTCTTCTCTATATCGAGGTACAAAGCGAGATCATCCACCGGATTGCTCTAGAATCCAAATCTAATGAAGAACACCAAGAGAACTCGTGGTGACTGCTCCTATATGATAAAACTACTCTATTGTTTCGGCATATCCCTAACAAAAAGCTAAAAATAAGTATATATAATCGGTCTTTTTACGTCAAAACTCTCCCAATGTCGGTTGGAATTTTGGCCCAAAGACATGACCGGTATTGGGTCCAAAGTGACTTGCTTTTTGCTGACATGGGCCTGGAATATCGGTCCACGAGGCGGCCCGGCGTTTGGGTCGATTCTGCACTTGCTTCGTTTCTGAGGCAGTTTGACGTATCTTTGGTTAATCCAGCATATCTTCCTGCTCACAGCTCCAATTGAGATGATTCAAACTTCATTGTAAATCTGACTCAAAGATATATCTTCACACCAAGTTTCATACAATTCCAAATTGATTTGACCCTCCGTTCACTGCTGAACTTTTGGCGTATACGTTCTGTCCAATTTGGTAGAATGTTGTTTCTTATGAATTCTTGGTTCTTGATAGAAAGTTGCTGTGGCTTAGGTTACACCTATTTTGGCTTTTTTCTCCTTTTTCTTTGATTATCCTGTTAAGACTCTAAAACTACAAATACGAGAAAAACTACCTTTAAAGGTATAAAACCGTAGATAAATGCATAGAAAACATAGTAAAATATATAGTAAAATAGGTAAAATATGGGATATATCAACTCCCCTAGACTTAAACCTTGCTTGTTCTCAAGCAAAATCCAAGTATAGAAAAGAGGTTTGAAAATAATTTGAACTTAGAAAAACCTTTTGAAAATAACGTTGATACTAATACCGTATGTGACATGATCGATCCAAGGGTATCTTCATCATACGCCATTCATAACCTTCGCAGCCTACTCCATGTTTTAATTACAATCCTGCAAAAATCTCAACTGCACTTCATTTGACTCTCTACATTCATTACGGTATACGTGAATTTCTCATCAAGGGAATCATTCGGGATAGACGGCGCTAAGATTTTGAAAAAGGCTAATATATATGATGAGTTTAAAAGTGTTTAGAGTTACCATAGACTCCGGATGCGAGATAATACGCAAAATCGCAAGAGAGAATGGACATGTTGATATCCACAATTTCCCAACCACTTTCTTCGCGTCTTTTCCCCCAGACTTAGATCTTTCTCCGGGAATCACTTGAAATCTCTTCTACTCGTCTCTTCTTTTGTATCATGACATTCTTTGGGTATCATTTGGCCATAAGACTCTTAGACAACCGTTTTCCTTTCCCTCCCTTTTATTATTTTAATTATTATTATTATTATTATTATTATTTTTAGATTTGAAAGGAGGAAAACGGTATCTATTTGATACAAGTCAAGTATAGGCACGAAATATTACCATGTATTATTCATCCAAGGAATGACCAAACTCTTTGAAATTCGTTCTTTGTACTCCACCCTCCTTTAGTAATTGAAAAATTGCGTCGATCCTTTTCTCTCCGACGTTTTTGCACATATCTGCAAGTGTGAAACTAAAAAGAGAAGGCATGGGGTCTGAAAAGAGGTAAAGGGTTTTAGGTAGGGTACCAACTAAAGATGAGCTGGCCATTTATTACAACAAAGAGTGGTAAAAGAGGATAAGATGTCATGAATGTGTGATTCGTTTCCCCGATCTAACTTCTTAATGAAAAATAATTAAATTCAAGTTAGTAGTCAAATAAAGAGAGTCGAAATTGGACTCATCAAAACTTATGCGAGGCGAATTATATGGGGCGAGTTCCAGTCATGAAGGTTTCTGAATCATCTATCTTGGACAAACCGTGTGACAATGGTCATTAGATCATAAAATCTACTCATAAATTCCTGAAAATATCATAGTTTGAAACATAGGTTTTCGACTCAATAAAGGCTCAAAGAAAATCATTAAAATGACTCAAAACATAAGAAAATAGAAAAAGGACGTTAGTACGATAAATTCCCCAGACTTACTTCACACCGTCCCGGAGTGAATAGTCACATAAGAGTGAGATGACCCAATAAAATAAAAATGAAAATAAGATAAGGATAGATAAAAGTCGATACACCTGACTCAAAAGACGGGTGACATAGACTCTGGTGAATTCGAAACTATCACGTGAAAGTGATCTCCATCGGACTCGTAGTTAATGATTTCCGTCTCGTCTGAAGCTGTTGCCTGGACTAGTGAGTGTTATCCGTACTGAGAATTAGCGTCCTCATCAATGGCACGTGTGTTTTGATTACTAGAAATATCATCATCGACATCCTCAGCATGCTCAAATCTAGAGATGAGCGAAAGACTACCAAAATCATCGCTACTTGTTGTTGCGATTCTGCTTCAAGAGGAGCGCCTAAAGAGATGTGGGACTGATTTCTTGACCGCTTTTACAAGCTTAGAAATCATCTTTCCTTGCCTAGAAACCTTAGCTTCAAGAACTGTTCTTTTCTCTTTTTCTTCCTCAAAGCTAGTGCGAAGCCATTCATCAAAACCGGCTTGTGTAGCGGCTGGAAATTGGGATTCTTGTGGTGGCGTGTGAGATGTGGAAGGTTGGAAAATACCTCCTCCTTGTGGTCCTCTAGACCTCTCCTTTCGTGCCATCCTTGCCTTGGATTGATAGTAGAGCGAAACTCCAACAAGAGGACATCCGGGACAACGATAAAACCATGTGGAACGAGTAGGGTCAAAGTAAGTCTTACCCTCACTCAAGGCTAAAATTTCCGCATGTGGGAGTAGAGCACACTTGTTCTCGTCTTCGTATGGTGGAGTGAAAAGGTACCCAAAGTTTGTAGATTGCTCGTACCATCCACAAAGATAATGCTTCCTTTGAAGGGCATGAAGATCAAGCTTGCTCTCAACCATCAAAGGGACTTTGAGATAAAAATCAACACCACACGCATGTAGTATGGCCATGATTGTTCCACCAAAATCACTCGATGCTCCCTTTGGTATCTTCTCCTTAACGGCATCATGTTTGACGTGTACCATTCGACGAGCTAAAAGTGAAGCAAGGTTCACCTTCTTGGGGTTCTCCACAAACGGTGATATTAGCATGCAAAACTCTTCTTGTTTCACCACTCCATACTCGTTTCTACTGAAAATGAGTTGAGAAAGTAGATAGTAGACATAACGAATCGCCGGGTGTGTAATCTTCGATGCCTTAGAACTTCCGGGTTTTAGTCTATCACTTCCAATCTTTGACCATTCATCATAGTGAGCTTCACTACCACTGAACTTGATCCTCTCATGACACTCAAGTCCCAAAATATCATAAAGTTCTTCAATACTCAAAGTATACGATTTCTCATTAACCGTAAAAGCTAGAATTCCTTCCTTTGCTATGGTATCCTTCGTCTTGGGTAAGAAAATGTTACCATGGCTAGGAATTCTCGTGCAAGCTTCCCGTAGGTAGGGTGAGAGATAGTCACAAACTTCGATAGGCCCAATGCTTCAAGATACCATTCAACATCCTTTCGAATACCTAGTAAATCGAGTGTCTCGAAATCAATACCAAGAGTTGGAAGCATAGCACACTATTGTAGACCAGCCATGTAGTTCACTTTAGCATTCATTTCGGGTCCAACATGCTTCATTATAACACTCAGTGCTTGAGTCACAACCATAGTTGACTTAGCTTGCGATTTCCTCTTCTTCTTCTTAGGGGGTGTGATATGTGAGGTATTGTTTGTGTGACCTCCACAAATTGCATTGGTACTTGAGTGGCTTCATCCTCCTCATCTCTTAGTTGGTAACCAAGTTTTTCTTCATTCTCCACCAAAATATCCTTTCCATGTTTCTTTGATGACTTTTTCGATCTAGTTTTAGAACGTGTAGGGCGAGGGACTTGAGCTTCGTGATCTTGGTTGGCCACGTGTTGCTTCTTGGGTTTATGTCCTCTCTTAGACTTCCTTGGAACAATCTCATCGTACATTGAAGTTCCTACAACAGAAAAATCTCGAAAAAGCATTTTACGGTCTTGAAAATCACAATTTCCAAAAGAATGGCTTTCAATTGGAAATTAAATCAAAATAAAGTATAGCAAGACATTAGAAATATGTAAGAATGATAAACAAAGGTAAAAAAAAATTTCTCTAATTAAATAATAATTTTCGGATTTAATGGTAATGTCAAAATTCATCTCAATCCTATGTATATATGATAAACCCATAATAAGAGATGCATTAACTAACCATGAATCACCCAAATTCGTTTATAATAATGACCTTACAAATTCATGGTTGTGAAAAAGTAATTAAATGTGGTAAACATGTAATTAACCTATCAATAATGTTTATATGATGTCTAAGCAAGTATTCCTATATTGATTCTCCAACAACCTAGCCAATTTAAGCTAAATCTATGAGAATTTAAAATAGAGAAAAGTACTCAAATAGCATAGAAAAATTGTTATATTACTAGAATAACATACATCTTTTAAAAATTACTCAAAAGTTTTTAAAGCCTAGTAAATTACAATAAACACCCTTGGTTATTTTTTTTTAATTGAGGTTATTTATAATTAAAAAATGATTAACTAATCCACGTCACTAATCACTGTTCCACATCACTAATAAGATTTTTCAGGTTAAAAAGTTGGAAAAAGAAACTCAAAGGACGGAAAAATTAAAACTTTGTGTGTTGTCGTCGAAACTGGAACAGTGTTTTCTCTCTAGGCGATTTCTGAGAAACATTCACCACCGTTGTCATCGAAACGTGTGCTCTGCATTTTCACAGTCGGATTTTAGTCGAAGGTGAGTATAAACAGAGGAGTGGGGATTCTTCATCTTTCTTCGTTTTATTTTGAGTATAATCTGAGGAATCGAAGGTGTTTGTCGCTTGTTAACGGTATTGTGGCTGATTTATTATTCTGTGGCGGCTTGTTTATCGTTGCTAGTGGCTGTTTAAGTTATTTATTGCGGCTGATTTATTGTTATGCTATGGCTGATTTGTGTTGTGTTGCGGCTGATTTACATGTGCAATGCTATTGTGGCTGAGTTTGTGTTATGTTAAATCAAACATAACACAAACTCGTTTATTTGTTTGTTGTGGCTGAGTTTGTGTTTGGTTGCGGCTGGTTTATTTGTTAGTTGTGGCTGAGTTTGAATTTTGATGCGGCTGATTTATCATTAATATGTTATGTCTTTTATGTCCAGATGTCTGAATATCATGCAATTCCTGAAGATCAAGCAATTCCTGAAGATCAAGCAAGGGATTACCCTCCAAGACTATGCGCTGAAGGGGCTTCTAAGCTGGAAAATAAAAAAATTAATCACAATGTCCATTTGGGAGACTTCCCTCGAGTCAGAGACGCAATAGGGCATGATATGTGGGAACACATGAAGCAGTTTCCTCTTGGAGTAGTTGCTAAGCTAGCTGATAGCCAATTGGTGTGGTCTGGGAAGACTGTACACTATCTACTATGTAGACAGCTACGAGTACATGACAAGGAGATTTGGTCTCTCGCTGTTGATCAACCTATCAGGTTTAGCTTAATCGAATTTGGTGCGCTCACGGGTCTAAACACAGATCCACTGCCAACAGAAAGTTTTGAACTTGAGCAATACAAAATGTTCTGGGAGGAGTTGAAGGTGCCGCTTGGGGTAGGACCCAAGTTAGATGAACTGAGGGAAGCATTAGAGGGCTGTCGAGGTTGGAGTTTTGAAAAGAGGAAATGGTTAGGGCTGTTGCTTCTTCAAGCCATGAGACTTTATGGCTTGCATCATAATTCTAGAATACCCTTTGAAAGTGCAAAAAGAGTATTCGACGATGAAGCCTTGAGGACTTATCCGTGGGGTCGGACTACATTCCAAGTTCTGGTTGGTTCAATTAAGATGTTGAATCCAGAAGGAAAGTCGTACACCATTAGCGGCATGAAGGACGTGTTGCTGGTTTGGGCGAATGAATTTGTGATGGGGTGGAACCCGTACACGTAAAAGTCTTACTACAACCATAGCTGAGGAGATCAGAGACCATGGTGAGGTAAGAAGGTTGACTTGGCTGAGTTATGGATCTTTTTATTCTGTCTGACTTATGTGTTACTTGATGGCTGAGTTATGAATCATTTGATGTATGACTTATGAGTTATTGGATGGCTGAGTTTTGAATCATTTGATGTCTGACTTATGAACTACCTTGATGGCTGAGTTATGAATCATTTGATGTCTGACTTATGAGTTACTTGATGGCTGAGTTATGAATCTTTTGATGTCTGACTTATGAGTTATTTGATAGCTGATTTACTATGCAGTGCGTGTGGAGAAAATGGTTATGAAGGAGGCTGTAGAAGAGCTGTTTCCGCAGTGGGCGAGTGAAGAAAATGACCCAGAAGTTGTAAATCTGGTAACAGACATACATGCGGATAGGTTTGTTAGAGGTTTTTGGGATGTGAAGAGCGATGAGAAGAAGAAAAAAATGAAGGCTGCAGTTTCGTTAGATTCCGATCAACCCCCCGCAAAAAAACAAAAGAAAGCTACGAAAAACAGGAAGTAAGCAACAGTGAGATTGTGTTGCAGCATAGTAGTTACAAGGATACGGGGAAAGAGACGGATTTGACGACCGTAGTCAATGTCCTGGAAAACCTTGTCAGAAGATTTGACAAGTTTGACAACTTTGGTAGTAGAATAGACAATGTTGAGTCGCAGTTAAACGCCTATAACACAAATTTTGGAGAGTTGTCAGATTTGAAGAAGATGATTGGTGACACAGTCCGAGCTGCAGTGGAAGAAAGAGTTGCATCTATTGAGAATGATCAGATGCAAATGAGAGAGCGTCTGAATGCTCTCGAGGCACGGAACAGTACTCAAAAGGATGATAACCAATCAAAAGTGAAAAACATCCCGCAGAAATCCGTTAATAGTCCAAAGGTACGTTACAGTTGAGTTATGTTTATTTTTGACGACTGAGTTATCCTTATTAGTCTCGGCTGAGTTGTGTTTATATGTTAATACAGCCGAAGAAGGACGAGTTTAAAATTCCTGAACCAGTTAACAGCCCCCTGCATAATGTACGTTACAGTTGATTTATGTTTATTTTTGACTGCTAAGTTATGGTTACTTTTGACGGCTCAGTTATTACCTATTTGACGACTGATTTATTACCTATTTGACGGCTGAGTTATAGTTACATAACGACAGATTTATTCTTCTTATTCTGGCTGAGTTATGTTTATATGTTAATACAGCTTAAAAGTACTGAACCAGTTCATAAGACCAAAGTGAAATTGGCTGAGGAGTTTGGTAATGACAAAGAAGAAACAGTTGATTTCGTTACTGTTTCTCCTGCTAAGAAATTGGTTGAGGAAAAAAAGTAGGAGGTTGAGGTTAAAAAGCAGAAGGATGCCGATGCTTTAAAGAAGAAGGAGGCCGCTGCTTTAAAGAAGGAGGCCGCTGCTTTAAAGAAGAAGAAGGTCGATGCTTTAAAGAAAGAGGCCGCTGCTTTAAAGAAGAAGGAAGCCGATGCTTTAAAGAAGGAGGCTGCTTTAAAAAATGAGGGGCAAGTAAGAAGGAGGTTAACGTGGAATCGTAAAGGCGACGACGATCCAAAACCAACGGAAGTGACTATCCCAGCAAAGAATAAACAAATTTTAGATGACAGTGAGATTGAGGATGTCACCAGCAAAATTGTCGTAGAATATAACGAACTGTTGCCGGAGTCTGATGAGGAAGAAAAGGAAAGGATTAGGTCTGACAGAATTAAGACTTATCGGGAGTCCAGTGTGAAATTATCTCCTGATGGGTTTTCAGCGAGACTACCAAATGATCCTTCTCAAGCACGAGTTTTTCCTTATATTGGAGACAATGGAATGACGTGCATGAGGAAAAATTATGAACCTTCACCGGCAATATATAATCCTCTCTCACCTGCTGATCCGGTTAAAGTGGATAAACTTTTGGATCACCTAAAGCCATTCAATTATGACCCTTTAGAGCATGTGTTAATACGGCTATTAGCAATATTTGCCTAAACTAACTTGTGTTTAATAGTTTTAGGGACGTTCCACTTAAAAGGGCTTTTGAGGAGATCGAGTTCTACAGAATTCTCATTACTGAAAGAAAGTATTGGCCAACTATAGATTATGGATGGCGGTATGATAATGTAAGTATACTGTTGGGGCTGAGTTAAATATACTTAATGTCTGAATTATTTATTGTATGTCTGAGTTATGTAGGCTTCGGTATGCTTTATGTCTGAGTTATATATTATATAGGGCTGAGTTAAATTTACTTAATGTCTAAGTTATTTATTATATGTCTGAGTTATGTAGGCTTAAGTATGCTTTATGTTTGAGTTATATATTATATGGGGCTGAGTTAAATATACTTAATGTCTGAGTTATATATTATATGGGGCTGAGTTAAGTTTAATTTTTGGCCTGACTTGATTCTCTTTGTACAGCATATTTGCGCGTATCTGAGAATCCTCATAAAAAAATCCATGCTAGATCCCTCCCCATTCTACTCCAAGCGAATTGGATTTTTGGACTCTTGGTTTACTTCACAATGGTGTATGGATTACAACCAGTTCAAGATCAAACCAAAGATGTTTAAGTTCAAAGGTGTTGGGTATGAGGATTTAGTAAACGGCAAAGTTCCGACAGACCTGCAAACAAACAAGAAGTGGTTAGAAGATGTCGATCACTTGTACGGAATTATACAGACTGGAGGAGATCATTGGGTGGCATTTCACGTGGACCTTCTTAATGAGAAGATCGAAGCTTACGATCCCATCATTGGACAGGTGACACCCGAAAGTGAACAGAAAATCCTAGATTCATTTAGGCCGTTTACGCAAATGCTCCCAGTTATGATGAACGACTTAGTTCCTATCAATCTCCGAAAGCCTAGATTGAAGCAGTTTGGGTTCCAAAGGAGGAGAGGCAAAAATATCCCACAAAACGTCCAAGTTGGCGACTGTGGGATGTATGCATTGAAGTTTGTCGAGTGTCTAGCGCTTGGTACTACATTCGATGGGATAAATGATGCAAATCTTCAGGTTATACGGGTGAAGATGGCATTAGATATCCTCGATGAAGGAACTTATAATATGTTTGGGGTTTAGGGTTTTGTGAAACACTAAAGAGATTGTATTTTATTGATATAAAAAAAAATGTAATAGCAACTCTTTGGTTACTCAGTAAAGGCTGTCTTATGTGTCAGTCAGCTTTTACTCTCCTTAATAGCGACTGACTGATTGTGCAAAGAAGCGGCTGACTTAAAAGTGATGAATTCGGGATTCGACTAAGTTATGACTGACTGATTGTGCAAAGAAACGGCTGACTTAAAAATGACGAATTCGTGTTTCGGCTGAGTTGTGACAGCTTTGTGCAAAAGAAGCGGCTGACTTATTGGTTTAAATATTCAAAACACAAATAACTAGCTTATCTATCTGGTTGATTTATACATTCAAAAAACAAAAGATACGGCTGATTTATACATTCAAAACACAAAAGATACGGCTGGTTTAAACATTCAAAAAACAAATAACTAACTAAAGGGTCTCATAACTAAATTACATTCAAAAACCAAAATTATCAGGGCCAAACTCTTCAAACATATCGACCAGATTCGTCCAAACTATAGTGTTTATCCAATCTGGCTTCTCGCCACCATGTGCCCATATCCTCCCTCACGTGCGTATTTGAGTTCGAAATAGCGTTCTAGCCACCAGATTAAAATTTGTCCAAATCGTCAAAGTATGTTTCGGTTCCCATCTGTATTTTCGCTACAAAATAAAAAAAAGAGAAATATTATTGTTGTTCATAATATGAACCCGAAAGAAAGATATTAGCGTTGGCTTACAGCGAGTTTAAGAAAACATCGTTCCTTAAAATAATCGGGAATGAATCGGTAAGTCGGCCACTCATGAACCCAGCCTTCTCGAAGAATCTCCGGGATCGCCTTCGAGAGCTCGTGTAAAAAATTTGAACCACGTGATGGTTGTTTTATCAATAATACCAATACCAGGGTTTAGAACAGGGAGGTGATCCCGCTCAGCGGAGTATAATATGGCATCGACACTGCTGAATAACTTGGAACTACAGGGTGGGACAACATACATGTCGAAAAGGAATATGAAACAAATAGATTTATGAGAAGGGAGAAAATAGTGTTGGATAGAATGTGATGGGAGATACAAGGTTTACGAGAAGGTAGATATATACAGATATTCAAATACGAAACGTCGCGAGACAAAATTATACATTGCGACTGACTAATGGCTGACTTATGCATCGTTTCGGCTGACTTATATGTTGAAACTCCTAGTTCCCAAAAGATTAATCATAAAAGTTCTTAAAATTTCAATCATAACTCCTAGTTCCCAAAAGATTAATCATTACACCTAATATAGGAAGCGTCTCGAGAGTATTATTTTCAATATAATTACGTATTCAGAAAACCCTAGGTTAGCAACCAATGGGGCTCCTCACTTTCTCCTCTCTTGCGAAATAAAAACTTAAAATCTCAATCAATCACCTATAATTGCCTCTCCATCACGATCCCCAAATCTGCAACCGGATTCTTCCTCTGCTACCTCTGAAACTCGGTTCCCTAGACCCGAGAGGGTTGGATATTCCATTGACTTCAACGCAGATCCATGTAAGTCTCTTCGACTTCCCCTGTTCAAGATCTTCATGTTCTGACTTACTTCTCAGTGTCTGACCCCTTTTCTCTTTCCATTTCTCTACGAACCAACGACAACCATTAAACCCTATCAGGAGATCACTGACTACACGATAATGGGAGGAAATCTCTTGTAAGTTCCATGAACCAACCCTGTTTCTCGCCATTACAAACCTACACACTTCTAACTGCATACATGTCGATTCAAACACCAATCTCAAATTTTGCAGCACTAATCTGAAATCTGTTTCTCTATTGCGAGATGACCAATCGACAGGACCATCGATAATTATGCCCAAAAATGTCACGAAATGGAGAGAGCTTTTTGTTCTATGAGCAACTGTCGAAAGAGTTTTCAGGCAAATTCTTAGTCAACATGTGTATTGTATTGAATGTCGAATTCTGTCATTATGTGTCGAATTCTGTCATTATGTGTATTGTATGAGGCAATTCTTGAAAGAGTAGAGTTTCCAGAGCATCTATGAAATGTCGAATTCTTTACAAGTCAAATTTTCGTTGTTTTCAACCTGGTGAAATTAATACTGTTAAATTTTGATGTTCCTTGTATTTTGTTTGTTTATCGTTGTGCGGGTACTACCAGAACTTTCTCGTTCAAAGGAACAGAGCTCGGTTCAAAGAGGAGACGCCGAAAACTGGTGATGAAGGCGAATCATCTCGCCGGAGTAAAATTCAACCACCAAATCTGAAGAAACACAGAGCCGATACCTCGCCGTAGCAAACCGGCACGCCAATTCGACTTTTATCTCAAGCTTTCTGTAAAAGATTGAACTTTTTACGTTTTGTATGAAATTTCTCCTACTATATCTCCTGTTTTGTATGATAAGTCTGCTACTATATCTCCTGTTTGAAGACTTCCCTATCTCGTCTACGAAATTATACACATACACATTGTTCTTAAACCCTAAACCCTAAACCTTAATTCCTAGAGGTATAGCAAAAGATACACATTGTTCTCACAAAACTCTAAACCAAACCCTAAACCATAATTCCTAGATGTATAGCAAAAGATGCACATTTTTCTTACAAAACCTTAAACCCTAAACCCTAAACCTTAATTCCTAGAGGTATAGCAAAACATACACATTGTTCTCACAAAACTCTAAACGAAACCCTAAACCATAATTCCTAAAAGTATAGCAAAAGATACACATTGTTCTTGCAAAACCTTAAACCCTAAACCCTAAACCTTAATTCCTAGAGGTATAGCAAAATATACACATTGTTCTCACAAAACTCTAAACGAAACTCTAAACCATAATTCCTAGAAGTATAGCAAAAGATACACATTGTTTTTACAAAACCTTGAACCCTAAACCCTAAACCTTAATTCCTAGACGTATAGCAAAACATACACATTGTTGTCACAAAACCTTAAACTCTAAACCCTAAACCTTAATTCTTAGAGGTATAGCAAAACATACATATTGTTCTCACAAAACTCTAAACGAAACCCTAAACCATAATTCCTAGATTTATAGCAAAAGATACACATTGTTCTCACAAAACCCTAAACCCTAAACCCTAAATAATCATATAAATAATAAATCATCTATTCTCTATTATATAAATATGGCGTGTGAATATATGTACGTAATCATTACGCACGCGTTTAGTACTCTCGATACGCTAAGCATATTAACCTTTTATATGCTATTTGAGTAATTTTCTCTATTTTTTATAATATTTTTGGTAACTACGCAGTAACCGAACAGTTTTAGTAACCTAACAGTTTTCGGTTTTTTCTATAAATACCAAGTGAACACTCAGTAACCGAACATTCGTTTTTATTAACTTTGAACTTGTTTTATCCTTTTGCAATCTCAAATACAAGTTAGTTTTTCCTTGTTCTCCTAGTATATGTAATTCACGTTTTTGCAACTTGATTTGTTTATATGTTTACATTATATATTAACATCCTATTTTCGATATACATGCAACATCAATGGCAGAATCGAAGAAGATGATAAAGCGTCCAATGGAGGATGACCATGGAGCAAATGATGTTAAAAAGGCTAAAAGGAAAAACGAGGACCTTACAAGACGTTGATCCTCTCGCTCAAGAAACAGATTAATACTAAAGTTGAGTTGCATGATGCTTTTGTGGAAGTTCTGTTTATTTCTGCAAAAATGGATTTGCTTAAAAAATTTATCGGGAAGGAAAAAGTTGACTTCCTTGCTGAGTTGGACAAACTTGCAGCATAACTCGTTGAAGCAAAAAAAAAAGTTGTATAACGCCAGCGTTAAAGAACTTGATTGGATAAAGTTTCATGCTAAGTACGGAAATATGTTTATCTAATGCTTATGTTTTAGTAGTCTAATGTTTTTATGTTTATGTTTATCTAACTTTATCTAATGCTTATGTTTTAGTATTCTTCGTAATAACTCAGCCTTACATTTGATATAACTCAGCCGAAACTCAGCCTAACATCTGATATAACTCAGCCTTACATTTGATATAACTCAGCCTTACATTTGATATAACTCAGCCGAAACTCAGCCTAACATTTGATATAACTCAGCTGAAACTTCGTTGACTTCACTTTTGACATGCATTAGATAAGTCAGCCGTGTATGAAATATATTATAAGTCCGCTGTGTAGTTAGCCGTGAAGTTAACCTTAAGTTACACATTTTTAAATTTAAATAAATAGAGAATATATGATTTATTGTGGCGTCTGAATACGTAATCATAACCAAAATTAATACTCTCAAGACGCTAATCTGACGAGCTATATGGCGCTTCCTATATTAGGTGTAATGATTAATCTTTTGGGAACTAGGAGTTATGATTGAACTTTTAGGAACTCTAATAAATAAGTCAGCCTTAACACGTTTACGTCAATAATAACTCAGTCATAACTCAGCCTAAACTAAACACTCAGTAACCGAACAATTTTTAATTGTATTTTTGGTAACTATTCAGTAACCGAACAGTTTCAGTAACCCAACAGTTTTCGTTTTTTCTCTATAAACACTCAGTAACCGAACATTCGTTTTTATTAACTTTGAACTTGTATTCTCCTTTTGCAATCTCAAATACAAGTTAGTTTTTCCTTGTTCTCCTAGTATATGTAATTCACGTTTTTGCAACTTGATTTGTTTATATGTTTACATTATATATTAACATCCTATTTTCGATATACATGCAGCATCAATGGCAGAATCGAAGAAGATGATGAAGCGTCCAATGGAGGATGACCATGGAGCAAATGATGTTAACAAGGCCAGAAGGGAAACCGAGGAGCATTACAAGTCGTTGCTCCTCTTGGTCAAGGAACAGATGAAAGCTAAATCTAAATTGCAAGATGTTATGATGGAAGTGAAATCTATTAATGCGAAAATGGATTTGCTTGAAGAAATTATGGGGAAGGAAAAGTTTGACTTATTTGCTGAGTTGAACAAACTTGCTCATAAACTCGTTGAAGCCGAAGAAAAGATGGCCAAAGTCGAAGTTCCAGAAATTGATTGGATGAAGCTTGGTGCAAAATATATGGCTGACTAAATGTTTATCTAATGCTAATGCTTATGTTTATGTAATGCTTATGACTCAAAATTTTTATGTATTTTTAGTACTTTAATGCAGAAGTTGTTTATTTTATCATAACTCAGTCTAACCTCTGACATAACTCAGCCTAACCTTTGACATAACTCAGCCTAACCTTTGACATAACTCAGCCTAAACTTCGTTTATAACTCAGCCGTATGAGACCCTTTAGTTAGCCGCTTCTTTTGCACGAAGCTGTCATAACTCAGCCGAAACACTAAACTGAGACGCTAAACTGACGGTCGAAAACGAAGAGTCGAGGAGTTGCTATTTTTTTTTGAATCTGTAAATACCATTTAAATACTCATTAACTAGTCATAAACCCTACTTGTTTTTCTACTCAGTTACCGACAAGTTGTTTTTCGTGACTACTCAGTAACCAAAGAGTCGCTATTAATGAGAGTAAAGGCTGACTAACACATAAGTCAGCCTTTACTCAGTAACCGAATTTTTAAAAATTTTAAATCTATAAATACCATCTGTTTAGATTTTCATTAACTTTAAATCTCTTGAGAAATCCACACCATCTGTTTTTAAATCTCTAGAGAAATCCACTTTGTAATGGAAGTATTCCCTCTTTCCGCCCTACCTGAAGAAATCCAAGCCTTAGTGGCCGAACGTGTGGCCGCTAACTCTGTTGCAGATCTATATAGATTGAGAGCAACATGCAAGTCTATGAAGGAACTAACAGACCGGCCCGGAGTGTACGCATCTATAGATGTGTTTACCTTCCCTTCGTACATACATCTATCTAGCTTGGTGATGCAAGTTTGCTACGCTAATGGAAACCCGAGTACACTGTTCTTAGAGGGTGTACAGAAGTTCTTCACGTTCGACCTCCAAGATGAAGGCATTGCTTTGATTAAGAAAGCAGCAGATGCAGGATTCGAGCGTACTTTGTATACATATGCAATGACACGCAAGGTATTTTGGAATACTGAGGAGTATTTATCTCTTTTCACAAGGGAATCTGTTCAGAGGATAGGCAAGATTGTTAGATCTCTACACTGGGGTTGGGGAACGTCTCACACTGATGCGTTTCTAACAAAGAAGTATGAGTTCATGTCAAAGGAAGTAACCTTGTTCTATAATTGCACATGTACTCCATTGGTTGACCGAGATTGGGATCTTTGGTACATTGAAGACAGTAAGGAGAACAAATTGTGTGACCGATGCTTTTGGATCAAAGAGTTAGGTCTTTTTTACCGTGATTTTAAGCCGATTATATATTGGCCGGGCATTAGGCTTTGGGTGTTGTAATATAAACTACTGTTTCCTCCTTTATAATGTAATTCAGATCAGTTATGTATTTTTGGTACTCTAATCCTTTGTTTCTTTGTTTATGACTTCACTTTTGACACGCATGAGATAAGTCAGCACTCTGTTAAATATAATTCAGCCGTGTAGTAAATATAAGTCAGCCGTGTATTATATATAAGTCAACCATTTAGTATATATAAGTCAGTCGGGTAGTATATATAAGTCAGCCGTGTAGTACATATAAGTCAGCCGTGTAGTATATATAAGTCAGCCGTGTAGTATATATAACTCAGCCGTGTAGTATATATAATTCAGCCGTGTATTAAATACTCCCTTCGTTTCGGTATGTAAGTAGTTTTGCTTAAAAGCGCGGGTATTAAGAAATTTTAACCTTTTCTAAAACAGCAATAAAAATGTTTTTTCATTTATTGCACACAATCATTTTGTCTGCACATTTAATTAGAGAGAGATTGCTGTTAGTAATAAAATTAATAAAAATTTGAAAGTAATACCAACAATCTAAAAGTAAAACTAATGGAAGTAAGACAACACTTACGTTAGTATTTATAGTGAATTTACACTAATAAATGTTAGTTGACTAAACATTGTAAGTTGTGTTCAAAAACATTGAAGACTAACGACAAGGCATTTAAGTTTTTAGTGGAATATTGTTTATTTAAATTATTTTATTGCTTTAGGTTTTGAGAACACCTTATATTGTGAAACAAACCTATTTTGCTTAAACTACTTACATACCGAAACAGAGGGAGTACAATTCAGCCACTTATGTTTTAGTAGTCTTATGTTTATGTAATAACTCAGCCTAAATTCTTCGTAATAACTCAGCCTAACATTTGATATAACTTAGCCGAAACTTCGTTCATGACTTCACTTTTACACGCATTAGATAAGTAACCCTTTAATCATAGACGAAAAAAAAAAAATCAGAACATATAAAATCTCCACCTTTGGCTTTTGTTGTGAAACAACGCGGCTCCTCTCTTTCTCCTCTCTTGCGAAACCAAAACTTCTGACTTCCTCTGCGAACTTCACGAAATAAGATCCATGTAATTCTCTTCGACTTCCTCTGTTCAAGATTTTGAACCATGTAGAGAGTATACTCCATAAGTATTAGGAGGATTACGAACAGCACTCATAAACTTAGGGTTTTTTTTTATCATTGAAGCTCCTTTTCCAACTTCGACAATGGCGGATCAAGTATGTAAATCTCCTACAAACCCACATTTCTTTCAACCTCTTCTTCCCGGCTTCCACTCCCACCTCGTAAGTAATCTCCCTTCTTCCCTCCCTCTCAATGTCTTTCTTCTTCTTTACGGTTTGTGTTTGTTGCAGAGCATTCCGGTGAAGTTCTTCTTGAAATACATAGAAGGAAGAAACGAAAGAAATATGATGGAGCTTAAGTCGGACGCGTCTGAGCAAACATGGAAAGTTAAGATGGAAGGTCGGACACTCACCTTTGGATGGAAAGAGTTCGCAGTTGCTAATGATTTCCGAGTCGGAGACTTCGTCATTTTCAGACACGAATGAGATTTTTTGTTCCACGTCACTGGTCTTGGACCTAGTTGATGATGATGATGATGTGGAGGGGGAGGAGGAGGAGGAGGAGGACAAAGAGAAGAAGAGAGAAAACAGTGAGAGTAGTCAAAGTGAAAACCGATTTGTAACACTAACTGTCACACCAGCTAGTCTAAAAGATTCTAGACTTGTAAGTTTAAGTAAACTTTTTTGAAGGAGTTTTGTTCCCTTATTTTTTTCGTTATTGATGCTTTGTCAAGAGCTTATTGTCTCTTTCTTATGCAGCATATTTCACTGAGCTTCATTAGGGCTCACCAGATGGAAAAAGCAGGAGGGAAGGAGATTATTCTTTTGGACCAGCATGGAGTAGAGTGGCCAGTGTATCTATGCGTGCCAGACATACGTATGAGGTTGCGCTTTGGTTCAGGGGTTAGAGAATTCTTCAAGGCTATTGACATTAAGGCGTACGAATCTTTTGTGTTGGAGTTGGTTTGGGAAGACAAAGCATCTCCTTCTATGCTCAAATTCTGCTCCAAGAGCTTATTGTCTCTTTCTTATGCAGCATATTCCATTAAGCTTCACTAGGGCTCACCAAATGGAAAAAGCAGGAGGGAAGGAGATTATTCTTTTGGACCAGCATGGAGTAGAGTGGCCAGTGTATCTATGCGTGCCAGACATACGTATGAGGTTGCGTTTTGGTTCAGGGGTTAGAGAATTCTTCAAGGCTATTGACATTAAGGCGTACGAATCTTTTGTGTTGGAGTTGGTTTGGGAAGACAAAGCATCTCCTCCTATGCTCAAGTTCTGCTCCAAGATCGAGGCATGATGCCTCTAGTTTCCTTCCACCAAGTTCTTCCCTCCCTCTCTTTTTTTTTTTGTTTTGATGAAACTTTGGCCTGTTTTTTTTTTTTTTTGGATGAAACTATATTGCTTGTTTTTTTTTCTTTTGGATGAAACTATTGCTTATTAAGTTATAACCTTATAGATTACGTACAACAATTTGCCAAATTTAAATATCAACAGTGTCATCCATAGACTACTCGAGAAGTCTACATAACTCAGTCGTATTATAATTCATTTGACGGCTAATTTATCGATGTAACAAAAACAAAAATCAGCCCTTACTAAGACATACCGCAGCCCTGTCGTGTATATAACTCAGCCAAACCTCAAACATACCCTAAAATCGAGATAAATAATGTTGAGGCATAGGTTCTCTTTCAACATATGAGTTAGCCGAAACGTGCCATAAGTGAGCCATTAGGTGCATATAAGTCAGTCGAAACGTGTAATTTATCTCTCGACATTTCGTATTTTGGGCGGAAAAAAAAAACTCAATTTATTCAATTTATCTCGCGACGTTTCATATTTTCGGCAGGAAAAAAAAACATTATTTATTCAATTTTATCACGTTTCGTACTCTCGAGACGCTATACTGACAGTTATATGGCTCCTTATACTAGGAGTAATGATTAATCATTTGGGAACTCTATCTGTTTTAAATATTATTTGTTTTAAAATATTATGATTTGTTTTTAAAATATTACGCGGTTGGACGAGTTACCATCTTCATCTTTTTCCTCATCTAACCCAATCTCATCATCGTTTATTGACAATCAGCCGTGTTGTAATCATAACTCAGTCGTTTATTGAAATCAGCTGTATTGTAATCATAATTCAGTCGTTTATTGACAATAATTCAATCTTTACGGTTGATTTATCGCATTAACAAAAACACAAATCCATACATATCCAAACAACACTTTTAAATCGGACAAGTTTTTGCATTATGCCCAGACTGTTTACAACGGGAACATGCGTGTCGTTTCCTAGGACGTTTTTTGTCACGGGCAACTTCTAAAGCAGATTTCATCCTACTTTTCTTAGGCCTTCCTGGTTGTTGACGAACAAGCGGGGGCAAGCACGGTTGGTTAGCAACGTTATTTGGAACTTGGAGCCCTGAATCTATCGGCATGATCGACTCAGCGTATGCGTTTACCAAATAACTGCTGTTGTAGTAAGGACTGCACAAGGATATACGACAAATTTTTCTGTCCTCGGTAGCTGCGATTGCATGCACGCATGGTAATTTCTCGTGTTCAAAACGCCGACATGTGCATTTTCTCGTTTCCAAATTCACAATATGCAAAGAAGATCCATATGTAACTTCCGTGTGATAAGGATCAATCCTTTGTACCGTCATAAGTCTGGCGGTAATGGCACGGCCCTATTTATTCATAAAAAATTATTAAACATTACGGCTGGCTTATCATTAAGGCTGAGTTATGGAACAATAACGACTGACTTATGAACTGCAATGGCTGACTTACATGTAGTAGTTTCTCGACACCACGCGAAAGCGTGGTTAGCCGCGAAAGCGTGGTTAGCCGCGAAAGCGTGGTTAGCTGCGATTTCGCTTCCTCTCTTCGTTCTTCAAATCATCTGGTCATCATATCCCGTATCGATTCTAATAGTCGAACAATGTGAAGACTTCTAGCATTTGACAGTGCTCTGTTCAATTATTCCGCTATGTTCGTAGTCATCAAATTGTACCTTTGGCCCGGGAAATGAACACGCGGCCACAATCGGACATCAACTCTTTGGAGGTAGTTATGAAGTTCAAGATTAATCGCTTCAATCTCCTCTAACAACGTATTAAAGTCAGAAACCCTAAAACATTTTGCCGCTTTCCTCACCAGACGAAAGACATCTTTTCCTTTGTACCGTTGCAAAATGTTCTTATATAAATGGTAAGTGCAAATTCCACGAGAAGCCAACGGAAACACATTTCCAATTGCTTTTCCTATCAAATTATGCATGTCCGATATAATCGCAAGACCCTCATCGTCAAGAATCAAAAATTTTAGTTGCGTAAAAAACCATTGCCATGAATCATCATTTTCAGTGTCAACCACACCGAAGGCTATTGGGAAAATCTGAAAGTTATCATCCTGAGCTAATGCTGTTAAAAGTGTCCCTTTGTATTTACCGTTAAGAAACGTACCGTCGACAATGACAACTTTGCGCATGAAAGGAAACCCATTTATGCTCGCACCAAACGCAAGGAACACATACATGAATCTTCCAAACTCATCAATTTGAAGACGCGTAACCGTACCCGGATTTGCCCTTCTTATCATATATAGGTAAGGAGGCAAGTCTTCAAACCCACTCTCAGGAGTTCCCATATCGATTTTCCTTGCAAATTTTAGCGTCTTATGTGATTTCCAATAATCCATCTGTCCACACGGAAAACGTAAAGTACAAGTAAAGCAGTTGTAATAAACAAATAATTCAGCCGCAACGTACCAATAAATCAGCTGAAATATAAAAATAAGTCAGCCAAAACGTACTAAAAATCAGCTGAAATAGAAGTCAGCCACAACGTACCAACAAATCAGTTGAAATATCAAAATAAGTCAGCCAAAACGTACTAAAAATCAGATGAAATAGAAGTCAGCCGCAACGTACCAATAAATCAGCTGAAATATCAAATAAGTCAGAAAAACGTACTAAAAATCAGCTGAAAATAGAAGTTAGTCGCAACGTACGAATAAATAAGCTGTAATATACAAATAAGTCAGCATAAACGTACTAAAAATCAGTTATACTATACAAATAAGTCAGTTGCAACGTACTAATAATTACCTTTACACCAAAATGCTTATTGATAGTTATTCTGACACTCTTAGGTCGAACTAACGGACCAACATCGCCGAGATAATCCCTGTACAACTGGCCTAAAATATCTGGTGTTGCTTGTCGAGATCGATTAGAACGCTCAGTTACAGAACATGTATGCTCCGAATCGTAAATACGAACATAAAATGCTGGTAATTCCCCTTGTGTAGAAGCACGAACTCTCCAGAGACATCGATCAACCCAACACTTAACAATGAGTGTGTCTGAATTGGATACGTCTACATCAAAATCAAATTGATCTCTCACCGTAAGAAGTTTCAGTCGTTTCTCCAAATCGGCTTTACTCTCGTATCGTTGCCCTACCGCGAGGTTTAGCGAAGACATCTCCAACCTTAGAACCTCTAGATTCCTTCCCGATCCGCTCACCGACATGTTGTGAGCTCTCTTCTTAGGTGGTAGCGTCGGTTATTCTTCGTCTTGTGTTGGAGACTCACCGTATGAACTAAAGTTATCATCTTCAGATGAAGCACCATCCGAGTTGTCAAACATATCAAATCGGTTTTCAAATTCATCATCTTCTTTGACTTGTTCGCCTACTTCGGATTCTCCGCTTACTTCGTATTCTTCACCTTCCATTTTACTTGCGCAATCCATGTCTTCATCATCGCGTTTATCTTCGTATTTTGTTTCAACACCAGGACAATTATCATTACTTAAACAACCGTAATCTTCGTATGTAGATTCTACTTTTGAGCCATAACTGAATAACCTTTTCTTCTTCTCTCTCACTTCGTCATTCCGACTAATTTCGCTCTCCTTTTTTTCCGTAATCTCTACACAGAGACGTATCTATTCGAATTTCCTTAGGCTTAGAAAACCTATCAACTGTCGAGTATTGGAGACGTAAACTGGTGGAGTATCGTGCGCCATTGTTTTCAAAGTTTTATTCGAGAACATGTAGCTCAGCTGAATCTGATGGCTCGACTCGTTCAATTCGTAATCATCGAGTACAGACTTCATTTAAATACAGAACTCTACACCCTCTACTGTCGGCATTGAATGCGTATCTGTTTTTCTTGACCCAGTTACCGGAAACAATAATTACCGGATCCATAAGATCTCGAACAAAGATCAATGAAAAAAAAATAATGAGGAAGAAAAATAGATGAAGAGGGTGACGATTAAGTTTCTGGGTATCAGATGATAAAGAAGATAAATAGATGAAGAAGAAGAAGAAGACACAACGTCACAAGATAAAACTCTAACAATGACATGGAAAATGACATGGAAAATAGGAGCTGATGACATGGAAAATCGGATTTGATGTCATTAATTTTTTGCTTATATGGCAAGTGAGCCACAATATGAAAACATAAATCAGCCTAACTAAATCAGTCATCAAATGCATATGTAAGTCAGTTGCAACGTGAATACTATTTCAGTAATAAAAACAACAAAAATCGGGTTCGAAAAGAGGCCATAAAAGGCCGTAGATCAGCTGGAAAATATTATGTCAGTTGTATCGTCTAATAAATCAGCCGTCAAATGAATGCTATTGTAGTAATTAATCTTTCGCTAATAAATCAGACGTAATAAGGCCGATTTACTATTAATCTAGCTAAACACGGCTGATTTACGCTAATTATACTTAAATCAGCCGTAACAATCTTTCATAGGTAAGCCGTCCGTTTAGTAACACAGCCAGTCGATGATCATTCCATCATCGTGAGAAACATATCTCAACCAGCCGATGTACAAATCAACCGTCATATATGTACGTAAGTCAGCCAGATTTTTGTAAATCAGGCAGATTTTTGTAAACTCAGCCGTCTCATAAATATTAAGTCAGCCAGAAGACCTTAAATCAGGCACATTTTGTAACTCAGTCGTATCGTTTGGCTTATTTGTATATGTAAATCAACCAATTTTTTTTAAATCAGCCACATCGTATATATAACTCAGCCGTCAATAACGCCGTAATGCTTTACGGCTGAGTTCATGAATACACGTCAGCGATTTCCTATGTGGCGCCGGATTTTATCTGACGTGGCACTCAAAAGTAATGACATTCTTGTAATTAGGTTTTTTGTCATAACGTAATTATAAGGGCACGCCGGGCATTTAAAATAAATCAGTAATAAAAAAAAGTTTTGTATACGTTTAGTAATATTACTTAATTTATGTGACGTTTAAGTTAAGTTCCCTAAAGGAAACATGAGGGAT
Source organism: Arabis hirsuta (assembly GCA_964056655.1). Taxonomy (NCBI): domain Eukaryota; kingdom Viridiplantae; phylum Streptophyta; class Magnoliopsida; order Brassicales; family Brassicaceae; genus Arabis; species Arabis hirsuta. Next base: position 39,365,246 of record OZ053298.1, on the reverse strand, counting down.
TAAATAAGAAAACTTTTCAAAAAAAATTTTAGTTTCTCTTTCTGAGTTTCCTTGAAAACCGAGGACTACACATATATAACCCATCATAAAATATTCCTTCCTTCCTACGCCTAATAGTTACTTCCTCTCTCCTAAATTTTTTTGGAGTCTCTTTTTCACCAGAAAAGTCTCTAACTCACTTAAAATCCTAGGGAAGTCGAAATTTGGTGGTTTGTCTCTGTTCTTCGACAACCAAAAACTCAAGTCAAGCTAAATTGGGAGAGTTCTTCGACACCAAAACCGAAAGCATAGGTGAATTCTTCTCCCCATCTTGAGACGTTACAAAAAAAAATAGTTTGGGTCCACAACTATTATGTTGCGGCGAGTTAAATGTATATTCAAAGCCAAAGCTTCTCGCTTAGATTATCGAAGTTTTAGAGATGTGCGAGTTCGTTTACATATAGTTTCACTAAGTGTACATGACTGGTGAAATATATGTATATGGTTTTGTGTACATTTATATCATCTACTATTTAGATACTTACAATTAAATATGTATAAGTGTTGTGTACATGTGGTTTTATTAAGAGTACATAACTGATGACGCATGTGTATATGTGGTTTTATTTTAGTGTACATGATATTTAACACTTATGTATGTATGCTAATAACATATTGTTCTCTCTCCAGTATTAAATGATGTCCAATCCAATTTTATTAAAAAAACTCTTTTAACTAACACTACATCAAATTTTGTCGTTAATCTACCATTAAATGCATTCTATGCACACTCCTACACACATATACCAAAGGCATTTTTGTCATATATGTGTGTAAGTGACATTTCCTAAAAGTAAAGCAAGCACCAAAGATCCTTCCATGCTCTCTGAGTTCAGGTCTTGGAGCTTAGGTTTTGGAGCTTCACCTAGTATGCCTTCAGGATCAGACCCAATCACATTAAAGTAATTGAAAAATGAATTTTAAAAACGGAAACTCAACTTCAGAGATTAGATAAAACAAACACATAGCTTGCATATATTCATAAAGGATATTTACCAAAATGTCACAAGAATAAGTTTAAATATCCAAAATGTCACATGGTCAAACTGCTCTCATTTTTTTCATTTATACACAATATATCCGAAAATGCCCTCAATATATGTACTCGTAAAGTGTATCTTCGTTTGTCAATGGAAAACGTGTGTGAGTGGGAAAGAGAATCCACTTTTGATAACACCAAGAATATTTTTTTATTAAGAGATTTTGCAGTATTGTAAAATCCAACTAAATAAAATGGTTTGAGAATATCAAAAGTATGTCTTCTACATTTTTCTTTTTTTCTGAGCGAACCCTAGTTCTTAATAATGGAGCCAGAACCACAAACGACTCCGTCTCTCTCTCTCAATTTTTTGCCAGAAAGAGTATTCCGATCCGACGATTACCCTGGCGACGGAAAGCTAAATGTATACTCAAAGCCATATCTTCTCACTCATATTGCAGACGCGTTAATAATCACTGGAGAGCTTGATTTCCTCTAAATCTGTTCATGCTCGTCTTTCTACGACCACCACTGCTTGTCGTAACCCACTGCCATAAAAGGTTATTGTTTTTCATAATATGAACCCGAAAGAAAGATATTATGGTTGGCTTACAGCGAGTTTAAGAAACCATCGTTCTTTAAAATAATCGGGAATGAAGCGGTAAGTCGGCCACTCATGAACCCAGTCTTCTCGAAGAATCTCCGGGATCGCCTTCGAGACCTCGTGTAAAAATTTGAACCACGTGATGGTTGTTTTATCAATAATACCAATACCAGGGTTTAGAACAGGGAGGTGATGCAGCTCAGCGGAGTATAATATAGCATCGACACTGCTAAATAACTTAGAACTACAGGGTGGGACAACATACATGTCGAAAAGGAATATGAAACAGATAGATTTATGAGAAGGGAGAAAATAGTGTTGGATAGAATGTGATGGGAGAGACAAGGTTTACGAGAAGGTAGATATATACAGATATTCAAATACGAAACATCGCGAAACAAAATTATACATTGCGACTGACTAATGGCTGACTTATGCCACGTTTCGTCTGACTTATATGTTGAAAGGGAACCTATACCTCAACATTATTTATCTCAATTTTAGGGTATGTCAGAGGTTAGGCTGAGTCATAAAGGAAGTTTAGGCTGAGTTATGACTGAGTTATAAGTGACATAAATGTGTTAAGACTGACCAAAATATTAGAGTTCCTAAAAGTTCAATCATAACTCCTACTTCCCAAAAGATTAATCATTACACCTAATATAGGAAGTGTCTCGAGAGTATTAATTTCAATATAATTACGTATTCAGTAGGTTAGCAACCAACGGGGCTCCTCACTTTCTCCTCTCTTGCGAAATAAAAACTTAAAATCTTAATCAATCACCTATAATGGCCTCTCCGTCACGATCCCCAAATCTGCAACCGGATTCTTCCTCTGCTACCTCTGAAACTCGGTTCCCTAGACCCGAGAGGGTTGGAAATTCCATTGACTTCAACGCAGATCCATGTATGTCTCTTCGACTTCCCCTGTTCAAGATCTTCATGTTCTGACTTACTTCTCAGTGTCTGACCCCTTTTGTCTTTCCCTTTCTCTACGAACCAACGACAACCACTGAAGCCCCTCAGGAGATCGCTGACTACACGATAATGGGAGGAAATCTCTTGTAAGTTCCACGAACCAACCCTGTTTCTCGCCATTACAAACCTACACACTTCTAACTGCATACATGTCGATTCAAACACCAATCTCAAATTTTGCAGCACTAATCTGAAATCTGTTTCTCTATTGCGAGATGACCAATCGACAGGGCCATCGACAATTATGCCCGAAAGATGTCACGAAAGAGTTTTCAGGTAAATTCTTAGTCAACATGTGTATTGTATTGAATGTCGAATTCTGTCATTATGTGTTGAATTCTGTCATTATGTGTATTGTATGAGGCAATTCTTGAAAGAGTGTGCATAGAGTTTCCAGAGCATCTATGAAATGTCGAATTCTTTACAAGTCAAATTTTCGTTGTTTTCAACCTGGTGAAATTAATACTGTCAAACTGTGATGTTCCTTATATTTTGTTTGTTTATCGTTGTTCAGGTACTACCAGAACTTTCTCGTTCAAAGGAACAGAGCTCGGTTCGAAGAGGAGATGCCGAAAACTGGAGATGAAGGCGAATCATCTCGCCGGAGTCCAATTCAACCACCAAATCCGAAGAAACATAGAGCCGATACCTCGCCGTAGCAAACCGGTAAGCCAATTCGACTTTTATCTCAAGCTTTCTGTAAAAGATTGAACTTTTTACGTTTTGTATGAAATTTCTCCTACTATATCTCCTGTTTTGTATGATAAGTCTGCTACTATATCTCCTGTTTGAAGACTTCCCTATCTCGTCTACGAATTTATACACATACACATTGTTCTTAAACCCTAAACCCTAAACCTTAATTCCTAGAGGTATAGCAAAAGATACACATTGTTCTCACAAAACTCTAAACCAAACCCTAAACCATAATTCCTAGATGTATAGCAAAAGATACACATTTTTCTTACAAAACCTTAAACCCTAAACCCTAAACCTTAATTCCTAGAGGTATAGCAAAACATACACATTGTTCTTACAAAACCTTAAACCCTAAACCCTAAACCTAAATTCCTAGAGGTATAGCAAAACATAAACATTGTTCTCACAAAACCTAAAACCCTAAACCCTAAACCTTAATTCCTAGAGGTATAGCAAAACATACACATTGTTCTCACAAAACTCTAAACGAAACCCTAAACCATAATTCCTAGATGTATAGCAAAAGATACACATTGTTCTTACAAAACCTTAAACCCTAAACCCTAAACCTTAATTCCTAGAGGTATAGCAAAACATACACATTGTTCTCACAAAACCTTAAACCCTAAACCCTAAACCTTAATTCCTAGAGGTATAGCAAAACATACACATTGTTCTCACAAAACTCTAAACGAAACCCTAAACCATAATTCCTAGATGTATAGCAAAAGATACACATTGTTCTTACAAAACCTTAAACCCTAAACCCTAAACCTTAATTCCTAGAGGTATAGCAAAACATACACATTGTTCTCACAAAACTCTAAACGAAACCCTAAACCATAATTCCTAGAAGTATAGCAAAAGATACACATTGTTCTTCCAAAATCTTAAACCCTAAACCCTAAACCTTAATTCCTAGAGGTATAGCAAAACATACACATTGTTCTCACAAAACCTTAAACCCTAAACCTTAATTCCTAGATTTATAGCAAAAGATACACATTGTTCTCACAAAACCCTAAACCCTAAATAATCATATAATCATATAAATAATAAATCATCTATTCTCTATTATATAAATATGGCGTGTGAATATATGTTCGTAATCATTACGCACGTGTTTGGTACTCTCGATACGCTAAGCATATTAACCTTTTATATGCTATTTGAGTAATTTTCTCTATTTTTTATAATATTTTTGGCAACTACGCAGTAACCGAACAGTTTCAGTAACCCAACAGTTTTCAGTTTTTTCTATAAATACCAAGTGAACACTCAGTAACCGAACATTCGTTTTTATTAACTTTGAACTTGTTTTATCTTTTTGCAATCTCAAATACAAGTTAGTTTTTCCTTGTTCTCCACGTATATGTAATTCACGTTTTTGCAACTTGATTTGTTTATATGTTTACATTATATATTAACATTCTATTTTCGATATACATGCAGCATCAATGGCAGAATCGAAGAAGATGATAAAGCGTCCAATGGAGGATGACCATGGAGCAAATGATGTTAAAAAGGCTAAAAGGGAAAATGAGGACCTTACAAGACGTTGATCCTCTCGCTCAAGAAACAGATTAATACTAAAGTTGAATTGCATGATGCTTTTGTAGAAGTTCTGTTTATTTCTACGAAAATAGATTTGCTTAAAAAATTTATCGGGAAGGAAAAGGTTGACTTCCTTGCTGAGTTGGACAAACTTACAGTAGAACTCGTTGAAGCCAAAAAAAAGATGTATAACGCCAGCGTTAAAGAACTTGATTGGATAAAGTTTCATGCTAAGTACGGAAATATGTTTATCTAATGCTTATGTTTTAGTAGTCTAATGTTTTTATGTTTATGTTTATCTAACTTTATCTAATGCTTATGTTTTAGTATTCTTCGTAATAACTCAGCCTTACATTTGATATAACTCAGCCGAAACTCAGCCTAACATCTGATATAACTCAGCCTTACATTTGATATAACTCAGCCTTACATTTGATATAACTCAGCCGAAACTCAGCCTAACATTTGATATAACTCAGCTGAAACTTCTTTGACTTCACTTTTGACACGCATTAGATAAGTCAGCCGTGTATTAAATATATTATAAGTCCGCCGTGTAGTTAGCCGTGAAGTTAACCTTAAGTTACACATTTTTAAATTTAAATAAATAGAGAATATATGATTTATTGTGGCGTCTGAATACGTAATCATAACCAAAATTAATACTCTCGAGACGCTAATCTAACGAGCTATATGGCGCTTCCTATATTAGGTGTAATGATTAATCTTTTGGGAACTAGGAGTTATGATTGAACTTTTAGGAACTCTAATAAATAAGTTAGCCTTAACACGTTTACGTCAATAATAACTCAGTCATAACTCAGCCTAAACTAAACACTCAGTAACCGAACAGTTTTTAATTATATTTTTGGTAACTATTCAGTAACCGAACAGTTTCAGTAACCCAACAGTTTTCGTTTTTTCTTTATAAATACCAAGTGAACACTCAGTAACCGAACATTCGTTTTTATTAACTTTGAACTTGTATTCTCCTTTTGCAATCTCAAATACAAGTTAGTTTTTCCTTGTTCTCCACGTATATGTAATTCACGTTTTTGCAACTTGATTTGTTTATATGTTTACATTATATATTAACATCCTATTTTCGATATACATGCAGCATCAATGGCAGAATCGAAGAAGATGATGAAGCGTCTAATGGAGGATGACCATGGAGCAAATGATGTTAAAAAGGCCAGAAGGGAAACCGAGGAGCATTACAAGTCGTTGCTCCTCTTGGTCAAGGAACAGATGAAAGCTAAATCTGAATTGCAAGATGCTATGATGGAAGTGAAATCTATTAATGCAAAAATGGATTTGCTTGAAGAAATTATGGGGAAGGAAAAGTTTGACTTATTTGTTGAGTTGGACAAACTTGCTCATAAACTCGTTGAAGCCGAAGAAAAGATGGACAAAGTCGAAGTTCCAGAAATTGATTGGATGAAGCTTGGTGCAAAATATATGGCTGACTAAATGTTTATCTAATGCTAATGCTTATGTTTATGTAATGCTTATGACTCAAATTTTTATGTATTTTTAGTACTCTAATGCAGAATTTGTTTATTTTATCATAACTCAGCCTAACCTTTGACATAACTCTGTCTAACCTTTGACATAACTCAGCCTAACCTTTGACATAACTCAGCCTAAACTTCGTTTATAACTCAGCCGTATGAGACCCTTTAGTTAGCTGCTTCTTTTGCACGAAGCTGTCATAACTCAGCCGAAACACTAAACTGAGACGTTAAACTGACGGTCGAAAACGCATCAAAATCTACTCAGTTACCGAATAGTTGCTTTTAGTAACTACTCAGTAACTGAAGAGTGGCTATTTTTTTTATTCTATAAATACCATTTAAACACTCATTAACCAGTCATAAATACTCAGTAACCAAAGAGTCGGTATTAATGAGAGTAAAGGCTGACTAACACATAAGTCCGTCTTTACTCAGTAACCGAATCTATAAATACCATCTGTTTAGATTTTCATTAACTTTATATCTCTAGAGAAATCAACTTTGTAATGGAAGTATTCCCTCTTACCGCCCTACCAGAAGAAATCCAAGCCTTAGTGGCCGAACGTGTGGCCGCTAACTCTGTTGCAGATCTATATAGATTGAGAGCAACATGCAAGTATATGAAGGAACTAACAGACCGGCCCGGAGTGTACACATCTATAGATGTGTTTACCTTCCCTTCGTACATACATCTATCTAGCTTGGTGATGCAAGTTTGCTACGCTAATGGAAACCCGAGTACACTGTTCTTAGAGGGTGTACAGAAGTTCTTCACGTTTGACCTCCAAGATGAAGGAATTGCTTTGATTAAAAGAGCAGCAGATGCAGGATTCGAGCGTGCTTTGTACACATATGCAATGACGCGGAAGGTATTTTGGAATACTGAGGAGTATTTATCTCTTTTCACAAGGGAATCTGTTCAGAGGATAGGCAAGATTGTTAGATCTCTACACTGGGGTTGGGGAACGTCTCACTTATGTTTATGTAGTCTTATGTTTATGTAATAACTCAGCCTAAATTCTTCATAATAACTCATTAGATAAGTAAACCCTTTACTCAAATTATACGAACATTTGGTTTTCTATAGGTCAGCCGTGAAGTTAACCTTAAATTACACATTTTTAAATTTAAATAATAGAGAATATATGATTTATTATGGCGTCTGAATACGTAATCATAACCAAAATTAATACTCTCGAGACGCTAAACTGACGAGCTATATGGCGCTTCCTATATTAGGTGTAATGATTAATCTTTTGGAAAATAGGAGTTATGATTGAACTTTTAGGAACTCTAATATTTTGGTCAGTCTTAACACATTTATGTCACTTATAACTCAGTCATAACTCAGCCTAAACTTCTTTTATTACTCAGCCTAACCTCTGACATAACTTAGTCATAAACTTCGTTTATGTTTATGACTCAGCCTAACCTTTCACATAACTCAGCCTAAACTTTGTTTTTAACTCAGCCTAACATTTAACGTAACTCAGCCTTTACGTCGTCTTTAACTCAGCCTAACCTTTAATATAACTCAGCCTTAACGTCGTTTATGAATTTACTTTTGACACACACGAGATAAGTCTCTTGGGAACTCTAATATTTTTTAAATAATATTTTTTAAAAATATTATGATTTGTGGCCCACATAGACAAAAAAAAAATCAGAACATATAAAATCTCCACCTTTGGCTTTTGTTTTCTAAACCCTAGATTGTGGAAAAACGCGACTCCTCTCTTTCGACTCTCTTGCGAAACCAAAACTTCTGACTTACTCTGCTGAATTCACGAAAGAAGATCCATGTAAGTCTCTTCGACTTTCTCTGTTCAAGATTTTTCACCGTATTTTCTCTTTCCCTTTCTGTATGAACCATGTAGAGAGTATACTCCATAAGTAAGATGAGGATTACGAACAACACTCATAAACTTAGGGTTTTTATTATCTTTGAAGCTCCTTTTCAAACTTCGACAATATTGGATCAAGTATGTAAATCTCCTACAAACCCACATTTCTTTCAACCTCTTCTCCCCGGCTTCCACTCCCACCTCGTATGTAATCTCTCTTCTTCCCTCCATCTATCTCTCTCTCTCTCTCTCTCTCTATATATATATATATGTATGTATATCTCAATGTCTTGGTTGCAGAGCATTCCGGATAAGTTCTTCTCGAAATACATAGAAGGAAAAAACGAAAGAAATATGATGGAGCTTAAGTCGGACGCGTCTGAGAAAACATGGAAAGTTAAGATGGAAGGTCGGAGACTCACCTTTGGATGGAAAGAGCTCGCATTTGCTCACGATTTCCGAGTCGGAGACTTCGTCATTTTCAGACACGGAGGAGATTTTTTGTTCCACGTCACTGGTCTTGGACCTAATTGCTGTGAGATTCAATATGTACAGTCTAGCAACAACGTCGATGATGATGCTGATGTGGAGGGGGAGGAGGAGGAGGAGGACGAGAACAAAGAGAATAAGAGAGAAACCGGTGAGAGTAGTCAAAGTGTAAACCGATTTGTGACAATAACTGTCACACTAGCTACTCTCAAAGATTCTAGACTTGTAAGTTTAAGTAAACTCTCTTGAAGGAGTTTTGTTCCCTTATTTTTGTCGTTATTGATGCTTTGTGAAGAGCTTATTGTCTCTTTCTTATGCAGCATATTCCAGTGAGCTTCACTAGGGCTCACCAGATGGAAAAAGCAGGAGGGAAGGAGATTACTCTTTTGGACCAGCATGGAGTAGAGTGGCCAGTGTATCTATGCGTGCCAGACATACGTATGAGGTTGCGTTTTGGTTCAGGGGTTAGAGAATTCTTCAAGGCTATTGGCGTTAAGGCGTACGAATCTTTTGTGCTGGAGTTGGTTTGGAAAGACAAAGCATCTCCTCCTATGCTCAAGTTCTGCTCCAAGATCGAGGCATGATGCCTTTAGTTTCCTTCCACCCAAGTTCCTCCCTCCCTCTATTTTTTTTTTTTGATAAAACTTTCGCTTTTTTTTTTTGGATGAAACTATATTGCTTGTTTTTCTTTCAACATATAAGTCAGCCGAAACGTGCCATAAGTCAGCCATTAGTTGCATATAAGTCAGCCGAAACGTGTAATTTATCTCTCGACATTTCGTATTTGGGCGGGAAAAAAACATAATTTATTCAATCTTATCTCACGACGTTAAGTGAATATAAGTCAGCCGCAACGTATAATTTATCTCGCGACGATTCGTATTTCGGAGGGAAAAAAACATTATTTATTCAATTTTATCTCGCGATGTTTCGTGCTCTCGAGAAACTGACAGTGATATGGCTCCATATACTAGATTTTGGGAACTCTAATTTTTTGGAGTAATGATTAATCTTTTGGGAATTCTAATTTTTCTAAAATATTATTTGTTTTAAAATATTACATGTTTGGACGAGTTACCGTCTTTTTCATCGTCGTTTATTGACAATCAGCTGTATTGTAATCATAAGTCAGTCGTTTATTGACAATAATTCAATATTTACGGCTGATTTATGGCATTAACAAAAACACAAATCCATACATATCCAAACAACAATTTTAAATCAGACAAGTTTTTGCATTATGCCCAGACTGTTTACAACGAGAACATGCGTGTCGTTTACTAGGACGTTTGTTCTCAAGGGCAACTTCTAAAGCAGATTTCATCCTACTTTTCTTAGGCCTTCCTGGTTGTTGACGAACAAGCGGGGCAAGCACGGTTGGTCAGCAATGTTATTTGGAACTTGAAGCGTTGAATCTATGGGAATGATCGATTCAGCGTATGCGTTTACCAAATAATTGTTGTTGTAGTAAGGATTGCACAAGGATATACGACAAATTTTCCTGTCCTCGGCAGCTGCGATTGCATGCACGCATGGTAATTTCTCGTGTTCAAAACGCCGACATGTGCATTTTCTCGTTTCCAAATTCACAATATGCAAAGACGATCCATATGTAACTTCCATGTGATAAGGATCAATCCTTTGTACCGACATAAGTCTGGCGGCAATGACACAGCCCTATAAATACATAAAAAATTAATAAACATTACGGCTGGCTTATCATAAAGGCTGGGTTATGGAACAATAACGACTGACTTAGCGGCTGACTAATGGCTGACTTACATGTAGTAGTTTCTCGACACCACGCGAAAGCGTGGTTAGCTGCGATTTCGCTTCCGTTCTCCGTTCTTCAAACCATCTGGTCATCATTGAAATGACCCGACCCAAAAATTTAAAAAAATTTCTAATTAAAAACCCGGATTATCATTATCACAAACGATAATCCTCAACGGTCCAATCAAGCATGCGGAATACATAACAATTAAATCTACTCAACAACACAACAATTTTAACGAATCCCATACTTCATTAAATTACTAACCAATTCAACCCAACAACCAATATCCAATAACACTAACGCAGGGTTCCAGAATTTACTAGCAACCTAGCAATTCTATAAACAACACTAATTGAGACCCTAAATCATCTCTTCTTCCTCGCCACGATTCCACGATCACATTTTCTCTTTACCTGCAACACATGGCAAAAAGAGTTGTGTGAGTATTATCACAAATACTCAGCGACGCGGTCATCCCGTCTACAGGCTAATTAAGCACAAGTATAAACAAAGGATACAATACCAGGATGATCACAGAACAAGCATACACGGAACAAACATTACGAACCCACACAGAAGCACTGTGTCGATCGACACAACCTCTAGGTGTCGATCGACATGATGTCTCGTGTCGATCGACACACAACTCTGGTGTCGATCGACACGACGTCGCAGAACCCAGAAACGAGTCTGTCCTCACACGACTCGAATCTGTCGCGAGCCATCGAGTTTCCTGCACAATTCCATTCACAAAGCACACAAAAACAACCACGCAATCACATTATATCAATTCCCTATACTTATACAAGCCCACAGTCACGCACTCACCTCGATTTCGGATAAAAGACAAAGAGCGAACGAAGAACGCGAAGAACAAACTGAACCAGCCTCTGATTCGTCCTTCCCAGACCCGAATCAACCCATCAATGAATCCTTCCTCATTCCCAAAAGCCTCACGCGCAATTCTCCTCAAGAAATCTCCCAACAATCACTCAAACCCTAAGATTTCTGATTCTCTCTCTCAGTTTTTCTTTCTGAAAGCGGCCAAAAAGGAAGACAAACCCGTCTGATTCTTTAAATACCCGAACCCTAGGGTTCCCTAAACCGGCCCGCCAAACCGGACAATTAAATCGGACCCGACGGTCTTATTTAACTCGTGTCGATCGACATACACCACCCGGGTCGATCGACATAACGCCTAAACCCGACTTCTCCTAAGTCCAAAACACACGTGTCGATCGACACACCACCCTGTGTCGATCGACACCCACCAAAAAATTCACTTTTTGGTTCGCGGGCATTACATCATAACCCGTATCGATTCTAATAGTCGAACAATGTGAAGACTTCTAGCATTTGACAGTGCTCTGTTCATTGATTCCGCTATGTTCGTAGTCATCAAATTGTACCTTTCGCCCGGGAAATGAACACGCGCCCACAGTCGGACATCAGCTCTTTGGAGGTAGTCATGAAGTTCAGGATTAATCGCTTCAATCTCCTCGAACATCGTAGTAAAGTCAAAAACTCTAAAACATTTTGCCGCTTTCTTCACCAGACGAAAGACATCTTTTCCTTTGTACCGTTGCAAAATGTGCTTATATAAATGGTAAGTGCAAATTCCACGAGAAGCCAATGGAAACACTTTTCCAATTGCTTTTCCTATCGAATTATTCCTGTCCGAGATAATCGCAAGACCCTCATCGTCAGGAATCAAAAATTTTAGTTGCGTAAAAAACCATTCCCATGAATCATCATTTTCAGTGTCAACCACACCGAAGGTTATTGGGAAAATCTGAAAGTTACCATCCTGAGCTAGTGCTGTGAGAAGTGTCCCTTTGTATTTACCCTTAAGAAATGTACCGTCGACAATGACAACTTTACCCGGATTTGCCCTTCTTATCATATATAGGTAAGGAGGCAAGTCTTCAAACCCACTCTCAGGAGTTCCCATATCGATTTCCCTTGCAAATTTTAGCGTCCTATGTGATTTCCAATATTCCATCTGTCCACACGGAAAACGTAAAGTACAAGTAAAGCAGCTGTAATAAACAAATAAGTCAGCCGCAACGTACTAATAAATCAGCTGTAATATTTAAATTAGTCAGCCAAAACGTACTAAAAATCAGCTGAAACATAACTCAGTCCCAACGTACTACTAAATCAGCTGTAATATAAGTCAGTCGCAACGTACTAATAAATCAGCTATAATATACAAATAAGTCAGCTAAAACGTACTAAAAATTAGCTGTACTATACAAATAAGTCAGCTGCAACGTACTAGTAATTACCTTTACACCAAAATGCTTATTAATAGTTATTCCGACACTCTTAGGTCGAACTGACGGACCAACGTCGCCGAGATAATCCCTGTACATCTGGCCTAAAATATCTGGTGTTGCTTATCGAGATCGATTAGAACGCTCAGTTACAGAACATGTATGCTCCGAATCGTAAATACGAACATAAAATGTCGGTAATTCCCCTTGTGCAGAAGCCCGAACTCTCCAGAGACATCCATCAACCCAACATTTAACAATGAGAGTGTCCAAATTAGATACGTCTACATCAAAATCAAATTTATCTCTCACCGTAAGAAGTTTCAGTCGTTTCTCCAAATCGGCTTTACTCTCGTATCGTTGCCCTACCGTGAGGTTTAGCGAAGACATCTCCAACCTTAGAACCTCTGGATTCCTTTCCGATCCGCTCACTAACATGTTGTGAGCTCTCTTCTTAGGCGGTAGCGTCGGTGAATCTTCGTCTTGTGTTGGAGACTCACCGTATGAACTGAAGTTATCATCTTTAGATGAAGCACCATCTGAGTCGTCGAACATATCAAATCGGCTTTTAAATTCATCATCTTCTTCGTCTTGTTCGCCTAATTCGGATTCTCCGCCTACTTCGGATTCTCCGCCTACTTCGTATTCTTCACCTTCCATTTTACTTGCGCAATCCATGTCTTCATCGTCGCGTTTATCTTTGTATTTTGTTTCACCACCAGGACAATTATCATTACTGAAACCACCGTAACTGAATAACCTTTTCTTCTTCTCTCTCACTTCGTCATTCTGACTAATTTCGCTCTCCTTTTTCTCCGTAATCTCTACATAGACACGTATCTGTTCGAATTTCCTTAGGCTTAGAAAACCTATCAACTGTCGAGTATTGGAGACGTAAACTGGTGGAGTATCGTGCGCCATTGTTTTCAAACTTTTATTCGAGAATATGTAGCTCAGCTGAATCTGATGGCTCGACTCGTTTAATCCGTAATCATCGAGTACAGACTTCACAAGTTCGTCGTGTGTTGTTTCATCATTTAAATACAGAACTCTACACCCTCTACCGTCGGCGTTGAATACGTATCTGTTTTTCTTGACCCAGTTACCGGAAACTATAATTACCGGATCCATAAGATCTCGAACAAAGATCAATGAAAAAAAATAATGAGGAAGGAAAATAGATGAAGAGTGTGACGATTAAGTTTCTGGGTATCAGATGATAAAGAAGATAAATAGATGAAGAAGAAGAAGAAGACACAGCCTCACAACATAAAACTCTAACAATGACATGGAAAATAGGAGCTGATGACATGGAAAATCGGATTTGATGTCATTAATTTTTTGTTTATATGGCAAGTGAGCCACAAAATGAAAACGTAAATCAGCCTAACTAAATCAGTCATCAAATGCATATGTAAGTCAGTTGCAACGTGAATACTATTTCAGTAATAAAAACAACAAAAATCGGGTTCGAAAAGAGGCCATAAAAGGGTGTAGATCAGCTGGAAAATATTATGTCAGCTGTATCGTCCAATAAATCAGCCGTCAAATGAAAGCTATTGTAGTAATTAATCTTTCGCTAATAAATCAAACGTAATAAGACCGAGTTTACTATTAATCAAGCTAAACACAGCTAATTTACGCTAGTTATACTTAAATCAGCCGTAACAATCTTTCATAGGTAAGTCGTCCGTTTAGTCGATGATCATTCCATCATCGTGAGAAACATATATCAACCAGCCGATGTACAAATCTGCCGTCATATATGTACGTAAGTCAGACATTAGCTCATAAATCAGGCAGATTTTTGTAAACTCAGCCGTCTCATAAATATTAAGTCAGCCAGAAGACCTTAAATCAGCCACGTTTTGTAACTCAGCCGTATCGTTTAGCTTATTTGTATATGTAAATCAGCCAATTTTTTTAAGTCAGCCACATCGTATATATAACTCAGCCGTCAATACCGCCGTAATGCTTTACAGCTGAGTTCATGAATACACGTCAGCGATTTCCTATGTGGCGCCGGATTTTATCTGACGTGGCACTCAAAAGTAATGGCATTCTTGTAATTAGGTTTTTTGTCACAACGTAATTACAAGGGCACGCTGGGCATTTAAAATAAATCAGTAATAAAAAAAAGTTTTATATATTTCTAGTAATATTACCTAATTTATGTGCCGTTTAAGTTAAATTCCCTTTAAAATATGCATAAATTTGGAATTTAGACAAAAATAGGGTTTAAAGAGAAATTACCTTGGTTTTAGTGAAAAATGAGATTAGGAAATGATTTCCCAATGAAAAATTAAACAATTTTTAGTGAATTGAGATAAAACCCCAAAATTAGATTTTTAGGGTTCTTGAGCTCAAGAACACTTTTGAGAGAAAAAGAGATGAAGTTGTGTTTGTAAATGACAAAAAAGAGTTTGTAAAACCTTTTAAAATCAGATTCTGTAATTTTTTGGTTAAATTCCGGTTAAAATCGGTTTAGAACCGATTTAGAAAACTTACCAGGTCGGATTGGTTGAATATCGGTCAGGTTGTCCGACCAAAATCGTGACCGATACTTACCTTGGTCATGGGTCGAGACGCGGTTCGAGGCGTGGGACGATGCAGACAGGTTGTGCTCGTGTCGCGACACGAGTAGGACGCGGGACGGATGGGACTTCGGTACGTGGGACGAGACAGGACGCGGGACTCGAATACCGGTAACATACGTGACCCGGTATTGCTGTCCGGTATGGACGAGGGACGAGGCATGCGGGAAGCGGCAGAAATGCCCAAATACCGGTCGGATGGAACGACCGGTGTTCGTGTCCGGTATCGACCTTTTGGGACGGGGGTCGGCAGGGTGCGGTAGGGATGCGGTCGGGATGCGGTAGGTTTGCCGCACGATTGCAAAGCGGTTCGTGAGGACATGGCCAGGGTAATGCGTCGCGAATATCGGTCGCGAAGCCGGACCGATACGCGTGACCGGTGATGGGTCGTGCGTGTCGCAAGACGGATTCACGCGATACCAGTCGAGGATGTCGTCCGATACGTCCGTCCGGTACTGGACTTGTGTCGCGGTAAGGATGACACCGGTCGGTCGCGGTCTGGTATCGTGACCGGTACCGGCTGACGGATTTTTTTTTTTAGCTTTTTAATAAATCCTAAAGAATTAAAATAAAATAGATTAGTATAAAATAAACCTAGAAAAACAAAAATTGAGAATTTAAAAACTATTTAAAGCATAAATAAAAATAAAAATGTGGGCTACCTCCCACAAAACGTTTGTTTAAAGTCAATTAGCTCAACTCCTTTGAAGATTTTAGACTTCCGGTGGATCCACTAAAGGAATGGTGTTTCCTTTAGCTTCACTATGTTTTGATCTTTCGGCTTCTATGATGACTCCAAGTGAATCTCCATTGTCATATTTGACAACTAGTGCATCCGGGAAAAGCTTCAAAGTATTCTCAAGCTTACGCTTGATAGTTTCCATGTTGATCTCGTCTTCTCTTGGGACGAGGATCTTTATCACCATGTTCTCAAAGATAAACTTTTCCTTTGCTTTGTTCCCATTCTTAGCATCATCCATAGGTGTCAAAGTTGTCTTGACGTCTTTGTTAACGTCCTTATGCTTCTCCTTGGACAGTTTTGCAACTATCTTTATTTTAGCTTTAGGATCTCCTTCTTTGACTCCTCCTTTCTTGGCATCTCTGGGGTCTATACTACGCTTCATAACCTTTACTCTAATCGAGCTTGGTATACGCTTAGCATCCACTTCATCATAGAAAAAATTCTTGTTGATATTGGCGAAAGAGGTTCTTCGGTTTGGAAAATCAACAATGGCTCTGGCGGTTGATAAGAATTGTAATCCAAGTATCAATGGATTCAATTTTCCAGTCTTCATCTCCAACACTTGAAAATCAGTAGGAACAATCCCTTCTCCTACCTTGACAATGATGTTTTCAAGCATTCCATAAGGTGTAGAGGATGACAAATCGGCAAACTCTATATAGACTTTGGATGGTTTGAAATCAGCCAATCCAAATTCCTTTGCCATGGCTAGTGACATAACATTGACGTTTGCTCCAGTATCACACAAGCAATCGTGGATCTCCTTTCCATTAATAGAGCATGGAAAAACAAACTTTCCTGAATTATCGACTTTCTCCAAAAGTATCCTCTTTAGTCTTCTCTTGTAAGCTCTCTTAGATTCGCCGGGATGGCGTTCCTCTTTTGGTTCTTGGAATAAGATAGCCTCTTCTTCAAGTGGTTTAGGAGTGACCATGACCTTTTCTTCCTTAGTAGAGGCGACATTGCAAAACTTCTTTGCTTTCTTTTCGTCTTGTTTTCTAACGGCTTCCGAGGTTTGAGCGAGTTGTGTATCCATCTTAGAGAGATGAGTAACAATAGACTCGATCTTAGTGTTAATTTCCGAACACCTACTTTCCACCATTTGGGTTACCTCTTTCTTGTTTTGGCCTAAAGCTTCTAGCATTTGGTTCTTCATGTCTTCAAGTTTAGCGTAAAAAAAAACGGCGGGTGGTTGGGATGGGTTGAATGGTGGTTTCACTTGATACATTCCCTTAGAAAAGAATGGTTGCTTGGACTGATATTGGCCTCCTTGGTTGACGTTTTGTCAAGGATATAATTGATCTTGAGGGTTCTCGACATTGTTGCTCTGATAGGATAGATTTGGGTGAGATCGAAAGTTGTTGTTGAAATTTCGACTCCCATAGTTTCCTCCTATGTAGTTCACTTCCTCATGATTCTCCTCCGTTCCATCTCCAATACATTCCATATTAGGATCATAACTTGTATCATTAACGTCTTCAACGGCATGAACTCCTCTTTGACTCTTAAGTAGTTGTGAAACCATGTTCTTGAGCTCCGCAATTTGAGTTGAATCGGTTGATGATCTAGTAGTGTTGATGCTTCTATTGTATTCTTGAGAACAGTTAGCATCACTAGCAGCAAGGTTCTCAATTAAAATCTTTGCCTCCGGTACAAGTTTGGTCATGAAATTCTCATTACTCGCAGCATTCAAAGATGTTTGGTGCTTGTAATCGATTCCATTGTAGAAGATACTCCATAAGTTTCCTTCAGAGAAACCGTGATTAGGGCAGTCCCTAGTGTACTCTTTGAAACGTTCCAAGGCTTCAAAGAAGGATTCGGTTGGTCCTTGCTTGAAACTGGAGATCTTGTTCCTTATAGAATTCGATCTTTGTTTGGTGTAGAATTGGTTCAAGAAGGCTCCCTTGTATTCGACCCAAGTAGTGATGGACCGTGGGGGTAGAGATTTCATCCATCTAAGTGCCTTTTCGTTTAGAGAAAATGAAAAGAGCTTGCACTTAAAATAGTCGGCGGGAACTCCATTAGCACGAGTCGTAGTACAAATTTCTTCGAAAGTATCGATGTGGTCAAGAGGATGCTCCGTGGACAACCCATGGAATTGATTTTGTTTCACCAATGCGATGATTTGAGGTTTGATCTCGAAATCATTCCTTTGAGGTAGAGGTGGGCGGATGAGATTTCTATCAAAGAAGAAAGCATTGGAGGAATCGACATATCCGATAATTTGATGTTGAACTTGTTGCGCTTGTCTTGGATGCAAAGGCTGTTGGAAATCTAGGTTCCCTTGAGGTTGAAGATGTGGAGCTTGTTGTTGCATTCTCATATTCCCAGCTGGAATGAGATGTTGATCGTCTCCACCAACTGGATTCCTAACAATGTTCTCTGGAGGGTTGTGGATTGCATCATTACAGATTGGTGGGATTATGTGAGCACCAATCGGTTGCTCCATGGGTTGGTTCTCTCAATCAAGAGCAGCGCAGCAGTAGTAAGAGCTCATTCCTCTTCTTCATTTATGGTGTGCTCAACAATTTGATCGGCCATCCTTAGTTGTCTTTGTCTGCTAAGGGCTCATTCAAGCTTATCGATTTCTTACTCAGGTACAACTAGATTTTTCTCGTTAGAATTTCTATTACTAGGCATAAACACCTGAAACACACGGAAAAAAATAAAAGAAAACAAGAAATCAAAGTCGAAAAAAAATTAATAAAATCGAAATAAAAAGAAAAACTGAAATTAAAGCGTTCTACACTGAGTTTAAGTCAAAAATTCGAAGGTGATGTTCTTCGAAGTCCCTAGCAACGGTGCCAAAAACTCGATGTGTGTCGAGTTTTACCTCTCAACTAACTACCTGCAAGTGCACAGCAATCACGGTTAGTATAGATAAGGGATCGTATCCACAAGGACTTCTTAACCACACTTCAAAGTGTAATGAATAAAACTAAGCTAGAACAAGATATTTTTGTCGTTTTTGTGATTGAAAAAGAAAGTAAGCAACGAGTATAAATTGTAATGAAAATCAATAAGAGAAAAGCGTTAGGACTTAGGTATTTCGCAGAGAATCATGCAACAATAAAGATTGATTGATTTTAGGGACTTAGGAATTATGAACCGTCTAGAACACAGAGCACTGATGTAAGGTCATCCCACTATCGTGACGTAACTAACCATCTACGTTTTAGCACCCTAATAGACTCAACTATCGTAGGTTATTATAAGGTGAAAACATGCATTAAAGTTCAAGTTTGATAAAGTTTACCGCACTCCTTAACTAACCTTTCGAATTGTTAAGGCTTTTGGCTCATCAAATACTGGTTCAGACAATATAACAAGCTTTTCGAGAGTATATAAACCTAAGATCAGATCACTAGATGTGCGGTAAAGCAATCATGCATTGAGTATAAGTAAAGATGAAGGTTCTATTGTATTCCCTAAACAATCATCAATCAATTATCGAATTATGAAACTCATTGAAAACCTAAAACCTAACAAGTGAATTACTCGGACTTGATGCACAAAAAACTAGAGATAGATGATGAATTCATGATAAATAAACCTGAATTAAAGAGTAAGGGTAAGAGGATTCTTCTCTATATCGAGGTACAAAGCGAGATCATCCACCAAATTGCTCTAGAATCCAAATCTAATAAAGAACACCAAGAAAACTAGTGGTGGCTGCTCCTATATGATAAAACTACTCTATTGTTTCGGTATATCCCAAACAAAAGGCTAAAAATAAGTATATATAGGCGTAGGGTCTTCTAGGGTCTCTTTTAGGACAAATCGGTCTTTTTACGTCAAAACTCTCCCAAGATCGGTTGGAATTTCGGCCCAAAGACACGACCGGTATTGGGTCCAAAGTGACTTGATTTATGCGGGCATCAGCCTGGAATATCGTTCCACGAGGCGGCCCGGCGTTTGGCTCTATTCTGCACTTGCTTCATTTCTGAGGCAGCTTGACGTGTCTTTGGGAAATCCAGCGTATCTTCCTGCTCACAGATCCAATTGAGATGATTAAAGCTTTATTGTAAATCTAACTCAAAGATATATCATCACACCAAGTTTCATCCAATTCGAAATCGATTTGACCCTCCGTTCACTGCTGAACGTCTGGCGTATACGTTCTGTCCAATTTGGTAGAATGTTGTTTCTTGTGAATTCTTGGTTCTTGATAGTGTCTTTGGCTTATGAAAGTTTATGTGGCTTAGGTTACACCTATTTTGGCTCTTTTTGCTCCTTTTTCCTTGATTTCTCTGTTAAGACTCTAAAACTACAAATACGAGAAAAACTACCTTTAAAGGTATAAAATCGTAGATAAATGCATAGAAAACATAGTAAAATAAGTAAAATATGGGATATATCAGTGACACATTGTGTTTGTGTACATGGTATTTGTGTACATGGTATATGTGTACTTACAATAATACATGTACATGTTTTGTCTACATGTGGTACATCATTGTTAGATATATAGTGTATGTATCTAAATATCATTTAACCTACATCAATGTACATGACTGGTGACACATATGTATATGTGTTCGTGTACATGAGTTTATTGAGTGTACATGGTATTCGTATACTTACAATTATAGATGTACATGTTTTGTGTACACGTGGTACCTCATTCAAATATATGTAGTGTACGTATCTAAATGTCACTTTACCTGTAACAACCGCGAACCATTATTTGTGGATTTTGATCGTGCGTCGATCGACGCAAGTGGTATGCATCGATCGATGTAAGGTTAAATCGAACCGGATCGGTTCTACTTAAGTGTCGATTTATGGGCCGGTTTAGAATGAAACCCTAGGGCTTCCCTATAAATAGGGGTGTGGCCGCATTTTGGGACTTTGAGAGTTCCAGAGAGTTCCAAAAAGTTCCAGAAAAGTTCCAGAGAGTTTCCAGAGAGATATGTGAGAGGAGATTCGTCTAGGAGGCTTGGGAGATCGTTCTTGGAGTGATTTCTCGTGGGTAGAGTATAGATCTCGATGTTGGGGAGTTGTTCTTCATGGTTTTCATCCTTTTCCTTCTTTTTCCTTCCAGATCCAAATTGAGTGCATGACCATGGCTTATCCGGGTAAAGGGATTGATAGGATGCGTTTGATTGATGTTGTTGGGTGTATTTCGTGTTATGTTTGGTGGATTTGTGCAGGAAATCGATGTGTTGTGACCAAGGGTCAAACCATGTGAGGATGGGCTCAATTCTTGGGTCAGTGTCGATGCGTCGATCGACACACGTAACAGTTCATCGATCGACACCGGGGTTGAGTGTCGATCGACACACTGGGTGCATCGATCGACACAGGGTGCTTGTGTCGATCGACGCACGTGCAGTTTGTGCGATTCTTGTTTGTTTGATCGTGCTTGTCTCGTTGAGTGTTCACCTGGTATTGTATCATTCTCTTATGCATGTGTGTATAGCCTTGTAGATGGGATGACAGTCTCACTGAGTATTTGTGATAATACTCACGCATCTCGTATAACCATGTGATGCAGGTAAAGACAAGGTGTGATCGTGGGATCGTGGCGAGGAAGAGGAGATGGTCTAGGGACTCGATTGATTGATGTTGTTTATTGAATTGCTAGGTTGCTAGTGATTTTAGAACTTGTTGGATTTATTGTTGACTTGTGTTATTAAATTTGGTATTGTTGGATTGAATTGGTTTAGTGGGTCAATAAAGTATGAGATTTATTGAACGTCGTTATAGGTTATTGATTGTATTGTTTCCGCGTGGGTTGTGTAGACCCGTTGAGGATTATTATTTGTGATATAATAATCCGAAAGGGAAATTTTTTTAAAATTTTTCAGGTTGGGTCGTTTTAGTTTGGAATTAGAGCCCTTATGGTTCTAGGGCGGGTGAATGATTGATTGATTATGTGAGTTAGTTGATTTATTTTTGTGTGGGTTTGGAGTCCTAGATCATTTTTTGAGCCTTCAATGAGATTCCACGGTAAGTGTTGTTTGACTTCTATGTTTTTCTAGTATTCTTAGTATTCTGCGAGGTAGTGCAGAGAGATGGCTAGAGGTATTAGAGGCAGAGGTCGTGGGGGCCGTGGAAGCCAAGGTGGTCGTGGTGGGCGCGGACGCGGACATGAGAGTAAGTCTGTTGCCACGAGTGTGGCCCAAGAGACCACGCAGGAGCAGGTGGCTGATTCGCAGGCGTATCAGGAGAGGTACGTGGGTGTGGCCACTGTGAGTGCCAGTGTGAGGACTGGTGGGACGGGGGTATGTCCCGGTGCAGCAGGCCCAGGTGGGGTGCTGCTGCAGGTGGAGCCCAGGATCGAGATGATTGTCTGGCGGGTCTGCTACAGTTGATCCTGGAGCGGTTGCCAGGTGGGGTGTCGGCTCCGAGTCGAGCTCTGGGAGTGCAGCCGGGTGTGGCTGGTGTTCAGCCAAGTGTGGCTGGTGCTCAGCCAAGTGTGGCTGGTGTGAAGCCGGGTGTGGCTGGTGTTCAGTCGGGTGTAGCTGGTGTTCAGTAGAGTGTGGCTGGTGTGCAGCCAGGTGTGGCTGGTGTGCAGCCGGGTGTGGCTAGTGTTTAGCCGGGTGTGACTGGTGTGCAGCCGGGTATGCCTGGTGTGCAGTTGGGTGTGGCTGGTGTCCAGCCGGGTGTTGCTGGGGTGCAGCCGGGTAGGGCTGGGGTGCAGCTGGGTAGGGTTGGGGTGCAGCCGGGTATGGTTGGGGTGCAGCCGGGTGTGGCAGTTACGGAGGAGCTCCCATCCTATGTTAGGATGATGGAGCAGATGCAGAGGATCGGCACCGAGTTCTTCTCGGGTGGTGCCAAGCCTGAGGAGGCAGAGTTGTGGAGGAGCAGATTGGAGCAGAATTTCTAATCTCTCAGATGTCTACAGGGATACCGAGTGGACCTAGCGGTACATTACCTCGATGGTGATGCACATCTCTGGTGGCGAAGTGTGGTGGCTAGGAGAGCTCAGGCGGGTATGGCTTGGGAGAACTTTGTGACTGAGTTCAACGCCAAATACTTTCCGCAGGAGGCGGTGGATCGCTTGGAGTTGCGATTCTTGAAGTTGGCTCAAGGTGATCAGTCGGTCCGGGAGTTCGATGCGGAGTTCGATCGACTTCTGGTTCATGCCGGTAGAGATCTAGAGGGCGAACATGCCCAAGTGAAGAGGTTCCTGAGGGGACTTCAACCAGATCTGAGGACTCACTGTAGAGCGAGTAGGTTCGCCACGAGGGCAAAGCTGGTTGAGACAGGTGGTGCGATTTAGGATGACTTGAGAGAGTAGGCTGTGGTGGTAAATCCACCGGTGCCGCAGCAGCAGGTGGGTCCTAGCAAGGGCGGCACGCCTGCACAGGGACAGAAGAGGAAGTGGGAGAGCACTTTGGTGGCCAGTCAGGGAGGGTTAGGGTGGTTGGAGTTGCTTCGGGTGTGGGAGCACGGATCATCGGGTGACGAGCTGTCCAAAAAGTACTGAGGCTCGGGATACGCATGTCGAGGCCCAGGATACGCGGGTGTGCTTTCACTGCAGAGGGCCGGGGCATATCAAGCCCAAATGTCATAAACTGCAGCAGATGGCAGTGGCGGCAGTGTAGCCGGTGGCTCAGATTGCAGCGGCACCTCGAGTGTTCACTTCGGTGGAGGCGGGTGTATCTAGCACCAGACCGATCACGGGTAATTTCAAAACTTGACTTGTTAATTCTAATGTGATTGAATTTAGTCTATTTTGGAATTTGTGAGTCTGTGCTAGAATGTTAGGGTTCTTAGGCACATTGGAGTTGTGGAGGGACCTTAGTAGTGGGCGATTGTAAGTCCCATGTTTTGTTGATTTTGAAGCGACGAATTGCTTCATTACTCCGGAGTGTACGGAGAGCAGCGGAATACGGAGCGATTCCGATGAGTTGCTGGAAGTAGTTAAGGTTACGGGTGGAAAGTATTTGGCTACTTTTGGGCAGGCTCGAGCTGTGGATATTCAGGTGGCGGGTGAGTTTATGCCAGCTGATCTGATTATTAGTCCGGTGGAGCTGTACGATGTCATCCTGGGTTGGATCGGTAAAGAATCCTTCTAGATTATCATCGGGGACGAGGTACGAGCATTATGAGTTTGTGGTGATGTCTTTCGGGTTGACAAATGCATCAGCGGCGTTCATGGGGTTGATGAACGGAGTATTCCAGGAGTATCTGAATGTGTTTGTTATCATCTTCACTGATGATATTCTGGTGTATTCGAAGAGTTCTGAGGAGCATGAGGGTCATTTGAGAGCAATTTTCGGGAAGCTGCGGGAGTAGAAACTGTACGCAAAGTTGAGCAAGTGCAGTTTTTAGCAGCGAGAGATGAGTTTTCTTGGCCCTGTGGTGTGTGCAGAGGGAGTTTCTGTTGATCCGGCTAAGATTGAAGCTATCAAAGGGTGGCCTAGACCGAGGAATGCCACCGAGATCCAAAGTTTTCTCGGGCTGGCAGGTTATTACAAGAGGTTCGTCAAGGGATTTGCGAGTATGGCGCAGTTGATGACGAAGCTAACGCGGAAGGATGTCCTTTTGTGTGGTCTTCAGCTTGCGAGGAGAGTTTCGGGAAGCTGAAAGATATGTTGACTAGTACACCGGTACTGGCGTTACCCAAGCCGGGTGAGCCTTACGTGGTGAATTTGGATGTTTCTATGGTTGCAAGTTCAGATTATCTGGTCTCGACAAATTGGACAATACTCCTGAACGAGCGGGTTTGTGTACCCAAGGATGACGATCTGAGGCAGAAGATCCTTAGGGAGGCTCATTCGAGCATGTTGTCGATTCATCCGAGAGCGACCAAGTTGTATCGTGATCTGAAGCGGTATTATCACTGGGTCGGGATGAAGAAAGATGTCGCTAACTAGGTTGCAGCGTGCAATGTGTGCCATTAGTGAAGGTTGAGCATCAGGTTCCGAGTGGTATATTGCAGAGTTTGCCTATTCAGGAGTGGAAGTGTGACATAATTACCATGGACTTGTGACGGGGTTGCCATTGTCGCAGACCTATGATGCGATTTGGGTGGTTGTGGATCGTCTGACCAAGTCAACACATTTTCTTGCCATCAAGAAGATCGACGGAGCGGCGGTATTGGCTAAGAAGTATGTGCAGGAGATAGTGAGGCTGCATGGAGTGCCAGCGAGTATTGTGTCAGACAGAGATCCAAAGTTTACCTCAGAGTTATGGAGGGCATTCCAGGTTGAGATGGGCACTAAGGTGCATATAGGTACAGCATATCATCCTTAGACGGATGGGCAGTCTGAGAGGACGATTCAGACATTGGAAGATTTGCTGAGGATGTGTGTGCTGGATTATGGTGGTCACTGGGCTGATCACCTGAACCTGGTGGATTTTGTATACAACAATAACTACAAGGCGAGTATTGGGATGGCTCAATGTGAGGCTCTGTATGGGAGGCCATGTCGTACACCATTATGCTGGACTCAAGTGGGGGAGAGGAGCATGTTTGGTATAGATTTTGTTCAGGAGACGACGGAGAAGATCCGTGTCTTGAGGCTGAACATGAGAGAGGCTCAGGATCGGCAGAAAATTTATGCCGATAAGAGGAGGGAAGAGCTGGAGTTTGAGCTGGAAGATCTGGTGTATCTCAAGGCAGCGATGTTGAGGGGTTCTAACAGATCCATTTTTGGAGAATAAGTTAAGTCCGAGGTTTATGGGTCCGTTCAAGGTTGTGGAGCGGGTCAGGCCAGTAGCTTATCGGTTAGAGTTACCTCAGAGTATGAAGGCCTTTCATAAGTTTTTCATATGTCGATGCTACGGAAGTATCTGCAAGAGTCTAAGGAGGTGTTGGCTAGGATTCCGGAGGATCTTTAGCCCAACATGATGTTGGCGGTGAGGCCTGTGAGGATTTTCGAGAGGAGAGTCAAGGTGCTACGCTGGAAGAGTATACAGTTGGTGAGAGTCGTGTGGAACTGTTACGGTATTGAGGAGGAGACTTGGGAACCAGAAGCAAGGATAAAGTCAAAGTTCTCAAAGTGGTTCGAGAAGCAAGTAGAGGCTTGAGTTGTCTTTTTCTGGGTTTCGATGTCTGTTATAGCATGATACTATGAGTTGGATGTATTTTATGTTTTGTGTAGGAACGATTATACGTTGTGGAGATTTAATAAGATGGGTTTTCTTATTAAATGTGTCCATAAGACGTGTGTTCTTATGTTATGATTGGTAGGGTCATATGTTATGACGACTGGTGGGGTCGTGTGTTATGGTGACTGGTGGAGTCATGAGTTATGATGACTGGTGGAGTCATGAGTTATGATGACTAGTGGAGTCATGTGTTATGATGACTGGTAGGGTCATGTGATGACTGGTGGGGTCATGTGATGGCTAGAAATGGAAGTTCTACGTGAGTTAGAGCTTGTCCATGTTCTAGGAGAAGATCTAGAGATAGAAGTTCTATGTGAGTTAGAACTTGCCTATCGGCTGGATGGCTGAAAATGGAAAGTTCCATGTGAGTTAGGGCTTGTCCATTTGCTAGGGAGGAGTATCTAGTAATAGAAGTTCTATGTGAGTTAGGACTTATCTATTCTCTAGATGACGCTGGGGAATAGAGGGTTTATGTGAGTTAGAACCTGTCTATTTCCTAGGGGGAGTCTGGAAACAGAGGTCTTATGTGAGTTAGGACTTGTCTTTTCCAGGGACTCTGATGGAAACACCCTGGTGATTGGGTTGTTTTGGATGGCCTAGTGATGGTCATTGGCGCTGGGAAATAGAGGTTTTTTATGAGTTAGAACCTGTCTATTTCCTAGGGGGAGTCTGGAAACAGAGGTCTTATGTGAGTTAGGACTTGTCTTTTCCAGGGACTCTGGTGGAAACACCCTAGTGATTGGGTTTCATTTGGATGGCCTAGTGATTGGTGTGCTGACCGGGTTGGTCACGATGGTAGCCGTAGTGGGACGGTGTTATGTGATAGAGATCGGGAGATGATCTCAGGTGGTGCTGACCGGGTTTGGTCAGGATGGTAGCCGTAGTGAGACGGTATTATGTGATTGAGATCGGGAGATGATCTCACGTGGTGCTGACTTGGGTTGGGCAGCATCATAGCCATGGTGAGACGGTGCAAAGTGACTAGTATGAAACTATTTAGTTTTGGATCGGGTGTTGATCTCAGGGGTATACTGGCTGGGTGGGGAATATGATATCAGTATAGCTGGCCGGGTTGGGTAAGAGGGGTGATATCAGGTGAGTTAACTGTAGCGAGATGGTGTCGAGTGATTCGAGGTCGAATTCGTGTTATGGGGGAGAATTTTAAAGACCACGAACCATTTTCTGTGGATTTTAGTCGTGCATCGATCGACGCAAGTGGTGTGCGTCGATCGACGCAAGGTTAAATCGAACAGGATCGGTTTGAGTTAAGTGTCGGTTTACGGGCCGGTTTAGGGTGAAACCCTAGGGCTTCCCTGTAAATAGGGGTGTGGCCGCATTTTGGGACTTTGAGAGTTCCAGAAAAGTTCCAGAGAGTTTCCAGAGAGATTTGTGAGAGGAGATTCGTCTGGGAGGCTTGGGAGATCATTCTTGGAGTAATTTCTCGTGGGTGGAGTGTAGATTTAGGTGTTGGGGAGTCGTTCTTCGTGGTTTTCATCCTTTTGCTTTTTTTCCTTCCAGATCCAAGGTGAGTACGTGACCATGGCTTATTTGAGTAAAGAGATTAATAGGATGCGTTTGATTGTTGTTGTTGGGTGTATTTCGTGTTGTTTTTTAGTGGATTTGTGCAGGAAATCGATGTGTTGTGACCAAGGGTCGAATCATGTGAGGATGGGCTCGATTCTTGGGTCTGTGTTGATGCAGTTGCTCTGCGTCGATCGACACACGTAACAGTTCATCGATCGATACCGGGGTTGAGTGTCGATCGATAGACTGGGTGCATCGATCGACACAGGGTGCTTATGTCGATCGACGCACGTGCAGTTTGTGCGATTCTTGTTTGTTTGATCGTGCTTGTCTCGTTGAGTGTTCACCTGGTATTGTATCATTCTCTTATGCATGTGTGTATAGCCTTGTAGATGGGATGACAGTCTCACTGAGTATTTGTGATAATACTCACGCATCTCGTATAACCATGTGATGCAGGTAAAGACAAGGTGTGATCGTGGGATCGTGGCGAGGAAGAGGAGATGGTCTAGGGACTCGATTGATTGATGTTGTTTATTGAATTGCTAGGTTGCTAGTGATTTTAGAACTTGTTGGATTTATTGTTGACTTGTGTTATTAAATTTGGTATTGTTGGATTGAATTGGTTTAGTGGGTCAATAAAATATGAGATTTATTGAACGTCGTTATTGGTTATTGATTGTATTGTTTCCGCGTGTGTTGTGTTGACCCGTTGAGGATTATTATTTGTGATAATAATAATCCAAAATGGAAAAATTTTAAATTTTTTGGGTTGGGTCGTTTCATTACCTATATTAGCTATTAAAGATGGTTGGTAAACATCAAATCGTAGTCCATTAATTATTGTTACATTCTCTGTCCAAAAGTTTAAAACTGACACAAACAATGTCACTCCATTCGCATTTAATACCACTCCCACATCTATACACGAGGGGTCCATACACGAGGGGCATTTTGGTCATAATGTTGTGTAAGTGATAGTTTTGTAATTGAAAACATACGTGTGATATTCTGTGTAATTATAAACTGGAAATGTGACATTATCACTATTCATAACAATGACTTAACCATCGGCCTCATGATCATAATTATCAATTCTATATGTAGCCCATGTGCTTGAATACATCATAGTCTTCACACCATGTGCCACCAATAGATAGGGTTTGACTTGGATAGGAGAAAAATATTCGAATTAGGGAGGTCCGTAACCAAAAAATTATTTTTATTAATTCATAACTGGAAACGCTCATCTAGGCAATGAAATGTTTTAGCAATAATATGATAGAAACTTTTTTTGTAATGGATTGTCAATATGTGCTTGATGATAGATAAACTTGAAAAGCAGTAGTGGCCGAAATTTTCTACAGAACTCAAATAATTTTCACATTTTTGAAGCTTATTTTCTCTTATGAGATTATCTAATCTGTTTAACTAAGTCTCATATTACTAAATGTTATATTATCGATTCAATTTTTTTGGTGTATTTTACCACACCACTTAAAATTTGAATAGTAGAATAATCATTCAATGTAAAAAGAAAAGAAAAATTATATAGTTGCATTATTAATTAGGTTAATTTAACAAATAATAAAAAAAACTAATTGATTATTGCTTAGTTATTAATTTAATTTTGGGAATTTGTCGAGGGTTAATTAAAGGGAAATTAGGAAAAATAACCAACAACAAATTAAATTAAACAAGTAACCAAAAATTTCAAACCCTAAAATATTACGTATAATTATATATTATCTATAATTTTATCTTTTATCTTCCTCCATTAATGGCCGCTCTTCTTCTTTGTGTATCGACAGCCGCCCATTTTAACATGATCGGAGATAGAATCTCACTTGTATCCGACTCGCCTCCGCAAGTATCCTTCATAATCAAACATGTGGAGACCAAATTTATTTTATCTCTTCAACTAAATCGACAATAACAATATCATATCGATCGAATTTGACGATTTTCGTGATCTTGATATGCATGTTTTGCTACGATAAAGCTTGATGGTCAAAGTGAAAAAATTGGGAAAGAAAAAAAGTTTTTATAGGGATAAAATAGTCACTTGAATAGTTAGATACTTTATTATCACATAAACATAGCTATATCTTTAATTTATGAGTTCAATATGGTTATAGGCTATTTGTCAAATTAACCCTTAAGCATGTATAATCAACAAAAATTCTATATTAACAAAACTAACCAATTGTCCAAAATGTTATGGCTATAGTTTTACCACAAAGGGCAATTTTTGTTAGTTATTGAATTATTAATTTTTTTTAGTTAGTATGCAAATTAACCCTTAATTTAACCCCCTCAATTGATGCAAAAAAAAAAGAATTTTCTATTTCTCTCTTATTTATGATTTTGCCATCCTAATAGTCATTTACTTAAAATTTTCCTAAAAATTACGTTATTCGTACAAACAAACCCATGAAAATTTCTCAAAACATATAGATGGGGTTGGGTCTGGTCAGAAGTAAAAACTATGACCGCAGAATGAAAATGGCGGCTTCATCTCATCTCTTTGCACTCCCTTCGCCTCTACACGCATCTTCTCCGTTTCGTTTGGCCGCACCAAACCGGAATCGAGTTCGTGTTCTTGCGAAATCATGTCCGGACAATCAGAGCTTCGATTTCAACGATTCAGATTCCTCGTCGGAGACTACCAACAAAACCCAGGTCAATAATATAAACTTGCTTTCTTCCTAACAATATTATTCTTTGTGCTGTGTCTCCTGAGGCTTGTCTGGTGTTTGATTCCCTGCAAAGTCTGAATTTTTAAGGAAATTGAATATTTAATTCACTATTTTGTAAAAGTTTGTATCTTCTTTTATTAGCTGAAAGTTTCCAATTGATCATTTCGACTCTTCCTTTGGTAGCTAACCACGCAGATTGGAGTTTGAAAGTTGCAAGTTCTTGTTATCTTTCTTTACTTAAATCAGTTTTAGTTTATTTTAAGTTATCTAATTCATTAATCAGAAAGTTGATTATTCACATTCTTTTGTTTTGGTATGCTAATTGCTTCTATTATGCTAATAAAAGTTCTCAAGTCTTAGTTTTACTACAGACTGGTTGAATCAACACTAGTGTCTTACTGTAGATTAGGAGCTGTGGTATTTATAGTTCACAATTTTGATAGTTGTGTATGCAAATGCTTCCATTTCTGCTAAGAAATATCTCAAAGTTTGAGTCTTTTTATTTCGTCTATCAGTTTTGAGCAAAGTGTTGACTTTACAAGCTTGTGTTCTTGGCTGCAGGAGGATCAGAAATCGATGTCACGGAGACAGTGGATGACATGTGTGTGCTTATCTCCAGTTTTAATTAACAATGCTTATACCTTTGTCTCTGTACAAAACGCAGCCGCGTTAGACAAGAAAGCAGGAGCGTCATGCCGTAACTGCCAGGGTGTTGGTGCTGTTCTTTGTGAGTGACACTTCTTTCTTTGTTCTTAAGTTTTAGTTTCCTTTTCTGGGAATTTGATATACGAACATATCATTGAACGTATATTGTACTTTTTGATAACATATCTCTTGAACACCTTGCTATGTTAAAGGTCATAATGATTCTCTGTTTCGATTTGATATGCTGCAAAATGCCTCATGAGCTTAATACTGATGCCTATATGGTTTTAAAATTGTGTGTGTTTTTTATTTATTTCATTATGATTTATAGGTGATATGTGTGGCGGTACAGGAAAATGGAAAGCTCTGAATCGAAAACGTGCCAAAGATGTATATGAGTTTACAGAATGTCCAAACTGTTACGGTTTGTCTCTCTTTCCTAATTTTTTTGTAGTTTGGTTTGGTAACGAGGTGATACAACGGATTTCCCTGATTAATTGGTGACTCCTATTGCAAACAGGTCGAGGTAAGCTTGTTTGTCCGGTCTGTTTAGGTACAGGTTTACCAAACAACAAAGGTCTTCTTAGAAGACCCGGTGCTCGTGAGCTACTCGACAAGATGTACAATGGTCGGCTTCTTCCCAACTCATGAGCAGATAGGTATAGGTCCTTTTGGCTTTTATTACATTACAAGTTAAAAGCTTGACGGTCACAAACATGTTCTTCTTTCTGATCCATCCATCTCTTGAAATTCTGGCAGATTGTTACTGCAAATATGCTTTTATGCACAGAGCTAATAGACATGATATAAGCGGAAAAAACCAACACATTGCCGCTGCATGGAAAGCTATAGGAGAATGTGAAAAACCAAGAACATGTTTCTGTAATGCAGTTGCTTTGGGTTGTAAATTTCTATAAACATTAAAACTTTCCTTCTTCCTCAGACAGACTCAA
Organism: Arabis hirsuta; assembly: GCA_964056655.1. Classification (NCBI taxonomy): domain Eukaryota; kingdom Viridiplantae; phylum Streptophyta; class Magnoliopsida; order Brassicales; family Brassicaceae; genus Arabis; species Arabis hirsuta. Next base: position 39,333,268 of record OZ053298.1, on the reverse strand, counting down.
ATTCACATGCCCTTCGTTGATAGCGAGGACATAAACCTAGTCGCGGATATGAACCAGTCTTCGAGCAGAACCCTTAACTCTGAGCCGCTGAAGCCTTTGAAGCAAAATGTGACTTCCCTTATGTCCTATAGGTAGGATTGAGGTATCATAACTGCTCCAAAGAAAACTAATGATAAAGGCAAAGACTTTGCAAATGACCTTAGACCGGTTTGGCGATAGAATCTCATGAAATTTTGCACCAAACATCCTTCGAACAAAAACCAAACATTGGATAACTGTATTAAAAGGAATTTTAAAAGAGAATAAATATTTGATAAATCACTTCCATCTCCAAATAAAGATCAATTACAACAGCCAAAAATTGAAGAAAACATTTCAAACCAAGAACACTGTGATCCTACTAAAAACCTCATTACCAATCTATTTCAAAAATTTCTAGAGTTTCTTCAAATTTGAAACAATCAACCACATGTTTAAACAACAGTTTTAAAACCTTAAAATAGTTTACCAATGATGGCATTTTTAATATATTATTCCTTTTAAAAGTAAAGTAAGCAGAATCAGTATATTGATAGGGAAAAATGTCGAAAAAATTATGAAATTTTTAATTGTGTACGAAAAAAGCCTCAATTTCTAAAATATTATTTAAATCATAAAGTTTTGGTTATTTTTTTAAAAAATGGTTAACTTTCATTGACTTGGCCATTTCAGACATATCGTTAAGTTCCCGTTAGCAATACGATAATGGGGCTAATTTTCCGTTAGCAGTTTCCTTTAGGCAAAACGGCGACGTGTTGAAAATAAGGAAAAATGTCGAAAGAAACATGAACTTTCAAATTGTGGACGAAAAAGCCTCAACTTTCAAAATGTCATTTAAATCTCAAAGTTTTTTGATCCCCTAGTGATAAGTTGATTATGTCAAAATTAGCAACCATTTGACTGACACTCTGTGTGTAGTGGTAACGTCCAAGTTTGGATGGCGTGCGAACATGGAGAGGATCATGCAGTCCCAAACTCTGATGCTAACAAGCAAGCTTACATGCGCATAACTCAAAGATAGTATTGGAAGCAACCTAGATGTAAACAAACATTTTTTGTACTTTCTGTCTATCTTTAATCAGACGAGTAGTGGACAAAAAATTAATCCTGCACAATTCTCAAGATGAAAGCATGAAAGAAATACTACAGCTAATGTACCAGATGGCTTAATCGAGAGTGGATTTGTACTCAATAATCCAAAAAAAATTTGCAGCCCTGTATTTAAAATTTCGTTAAGAATGGTCTCAAAATCAGCATTGATGCAGTAGCCGATGAAGAAGTTGAGGTAGAGGAGACAAAGACCAGTGATGCTACCGAGGCCAAATCAAATGACTTGGCTGGTGGTCTAAACATTAAAGTTGAACTAGATTAGCACAATGAAGAGACAACCAAGGAAGAGCTATATATTTCACTTTTCTTGTTTCTTTTTTTGTATTTTTTTCTTGTCTCTTAGTTCTAAGGAGAACATCGTTCTAGTTGAATCTCAAGATTAGTTTTAGTAACTGGTTTTTTATGGATTATGTAAAAGCAGCACAACTTGATTTTTAGAGATCAACGAACGCAACTATGGATGAAGAATTGAAGATGTATAGGGTGTTGTGGATTGATCTCAAGGACTCGCTTTCCGCATATGTAAGTTTGCTTGTTAACATCAGATATCGTGGTTTGCTGTTGAAGTGTATGTGTGGCGTCACATAACCCAAGAAAACCGTTATTCTGTTGAATTAGTAAACAAGATGTGAATTCGTGGACAAGCAAAATGGATGTAAAAGTATGGATGTTGTTTATGTTGAAGTTCCAAGCAATGTAAGTTAAATGCATTTAAATTTTAGAATTTCCAGCAATCAAGCAATGTAAATTAGGGTTATTTAAACCAAAATTTTAGGATTTAAATGCCATTTTTGAAAATTGAGGCTTATTCCTTCTACAATTTTAAAGTTCATGTTTTTTCGACATTTTACCATATTTTCAACACGTCGCCGTTTGTCTAAACGGACACTGCTAACGGAAAACTAACAGTTGTTGTATTGCTAACGGAAACTTAACGACAAACCTGACATGTCAAGATCAATGAAAGTTAACAAACCGTGGGAGTTCCGAACCTTTGATTCATAATCTCCTCGGTACTCGGATACAGTCTTTGGATATTCCGATTTAAAGAATAACCCACCATACCAAAGGAGATTTGAACCCGAGGCACAAGAGAACTAACCTCTTATGTTACACTAGGCTATCACACCCTTTGGTCATAAGAAATTGTTGACAAACTATAAATATAAAACAATAAATATGATTGTGAAATGTGACGAATATGTAAACTTGTAAACATACGGCCGGTTTTGATATAATTAGACGAATTCAATGAGCTGCATAAGAGACATGTTCATGTGCATGCCCCTATCTTTATTATTTAATTAGTCAACTTTCACGCTTCTCTTTTTTTGTTTTTTTCAACCAATCTCATGCTAAACAAGTAAACATACGTACTTTTATTTTTATTGGAAAATATGCAACAGCCAACATGCGATACACATGCATTTGTAGTTGTACATTCGATGTTACACAAATATTGGCACAAATTAGTTGTGTTGTGTGTGAATATATATAGGGGCAATTACAATGCCACTTTTTGTGTGCACATTTACAAGAATGCCACTTTTTGTGTGCACATTTACAAAAATGCCATTTAAAAATGTTCATTTGTAAAAATGCCACTAATTATAGATTTATAAAGCATATATCTTAAAATTCTAAATCCTAAAAAATGTTTTGACCCCTAAAACCCCCCTAAACACTCAAAACAAAATCCTAATACAACATAGTTAACCCAAACATAAATTATATAATGAATTTTTTTTTTTGAAAAAGTGTTATTTTTGCAAAGATTTTAAAAAAGTGGTATTTTTGAAAAGTGGCACATGGAAGTGGTATTTTTTGAAATTTCTCATATATATGATAATTTTCTATTTAAACAAATATTATGAATTTTAATTTATTTGAAGAAATTCATAATAGTTGTTTAAATAGAAAAATATCATGTAGGTATATTCACACACAGCACACAATTAATTTATTCAAAAAAATACTCCTTCACTTTTTTAATTAAAATATAAAATATATTAATTGCAACTATAAAATTAAGACATTTATATAACAATGCAAAAATGATATCAAATGAGTTAAAAGTAAAGAATTATAAACGAAAAACCTTATAGTGATTAAAATCTAAAATTATGATTGAACCCATTAATCAAAATCAATTTGTAGGATAATTATTTTTAAACAACAAAACTAAACTAAAAAGTATATATAGTATTTTTTTATCAACTAAACTAATTATACCTATTTATCGAATATATACTTTAAAAATAAAACCCAAATCACTATATATACAATAATAATAATTGAGAAATTTTAAGAAATGCCATTTTTTAAATGTCACTTTTCAAGTGTCACTTTTCAAAAATGCCATCTTTTCAAAATCTTTGCAAAAATACTATTTTTTCAAAATTATTTTTTTATTATATCATTTATGTTTGACTTAACTATGTGGTATTAGGGTTTAATTTTGAGGGTTTAAAGAGTTTTAGGGATCAAAATATTTTTAGGGTTTATAATTTTAATATTTATGTTTTGAAAATCCATAATTAGTGATATTTTTGCAAATGGACACCTTTAAATGGTATTTTTGCAAATATATGTACAAAAAATGACATTTTTGCAATTGTTCCATAGTAATTTTACAAATATTAATAATATACGATAATGACTATTAAAGTTAATAATGATTTTAGGTTTTAAGTCATTCAGTTAATAATATAGTCCTTTACAAATATATTGGTAGACGAAATGATAGTGGACTAATAGTTTTGTATTGTTTGAAACGATCCGACCCAAAAATTTTAAAAAATTTTAATTTAAAACCCGGATTATCATTATCACAAATGATAATCCTCAACGGTCCAATCTCAACATGCGGAAAACAACAATAATCAATCAACAACAAATTTCAATTCAATAAATCCCATACTTTATTAAATTACTATTCCAGTTCAATTCAATCAAATTCCAGAATAAATTCAATGACAACAAGTTCAGAATTCCCTAGCACCCTAGCAATTCTAACAATCCAACCATACAAGCGAGACCCTAGATCATCTCCTCTTCCTGGCCATGATTCCACGATCACATTTTCTTTTTACCTGCAACACATAGCAAAAAGAGTTGCGTGAGTATTATCATAAATACTCAGCGACGCAGTCATCCCGTCTACAGACTATTTATACACAAGCATAAGCAAAAGATACAATACCAGGATGAGCATACACAAGCATTCACGAAAACAATCAACACAAACCAATCCAGGAACCCTATGTCGATCGACACAACCTCTAGGTGTCGATCGATACACATCCCGTGTCGATCGACACAACCATTAGTTGTCGATCGACATATAGCCCCGTGTCGATCGACACACCACCTTGGTGTCGATCGACACGACATCGCATAACCCAGAAACGAGCCTATCCTCTCATGGTTCGAATCCGTCGCGATTCATCGAGTCTCCTGCACAATTCCATTCACAAAACACACGAAATCCAACAAATAATCGCATTATACCCATTCCTTACACTTACGTAAGCCTACGGGCACGCACTCACCTCGATTTTGGATTGAAAAGATGAAGAACGCGAAGAACGACTCGAACCAACCACTGATTTTGTTCCCCCAGATCCGAAATCCACCCAGCAACAATCCCCTTTGCGTTCTAACACCTCTCGAGATAAACCCTCCTCAAGAACACTTCAATTCTCTCTCAATTCCTCTGATTTTGAAAGTTCTCCCCAAACATTCTGGTTTCTCTCTGATTTTTTGCCAAAAACCCTCAAAAGCGACTGTTCACGCCTTTTTATATCAACCCTAGGGTTTCCCTAAACCGGCCCGCCAAACCGGACAATTAAACCAAATATGTCGGTCCAATTTTCACTCGTGTCGATCGACACACCCCACCTGTGTCGATCGACACCCACCAAAAATTCACTTTTTGGTTCACGGGCGTTACAATTCTCCCCCACTAACACGGATTCGACCTCAAATCACGCGACTCCGTCTCCCTAAGGCTAACACTTCCGCCTAAAACCCGACGAGATTCTCCCGGGAACATCAACGATGCAACGCCCCCTGGTCAGGATTAGGGCTGCCCGATTGATCGCCCAACAATCAAACAAGAACATGCACGACCAACGGTTGACCCTGAATTAGACCAAATGATCGCACAACAATCAAACAAGAACATGTACGACCAACGGCGCTACATATGTACCAGGGTTGTCCGAACGAAGTTTTAAACGTAAGTTACACCCTAGACTCAACATCCACCACACACTCCTGGCCCTCGGCCAGAACCACTCGTGATCACACCTTATCCCCGAGCTCTACCAGGCTCACACTAGCCCCATTGCACTGTCTCACCACGGATGCAATCCTGACCCCAACCCGGTCAGCACCACCTGAGATCTATTCCCGATCCTCGAAGTTCATCCAGTCTCATTCTTACAACCACATTACAGATACTATTGCTCATACTCATATCTATATACAACACTCCGCTCTCAGGATCGTCACCCTTTGAGCTCTCGAAGTATATCATACCCCTCCACCTTCAGGACCGCCGTCCATCCAGTTCTCGGTATGCTCCAGCCCCTCCCACTCTCAGGACACACAGTCCGTCAAGCTCGGTTGCAGAGAAATCACACAATTCCTGGAGAGGCTTCGGCCCCTCAAAGTATATGCAAGGGAACCAATTTTCCCCGGAGAGAACCTCACTGTCCCCTCAAGTATACCCAGGAGACCCACTATCCCCTGGGGCAATCACTCTGTAACATGCATCTTAGGCACCTGTCGACTGAAATCACCTCTCGTGGTCATCCGTAATAACCCAAACACCAGGGTGTTTCTAGAGTCCCTGGAAAAGATAGTCCTAACTCACATAAGAATTCTATTCCAGACTCCCCCTAGGAAATAGGCAAGCTCTAACTCACATAAAACCCCTATTTCCCAGCGCCATCCAGAGAATCACAAGTCCTAACTCACATAGAACCTCATCTCTAGATAATCCTCCTAGAACATGGACAGCCCTAACTCACATAGAACTTCCATTTCTAGCCTCCCTAGCCGATGGACAAGTTTTAACTCACATAGAACTTCTACCGCTAGACCTCTACATGACCTACCAGTCATCACATTCCATGACATCACCCGTCATCTCATAAGAACACACGTCTTAAACACACATTTGATAAGGCAACTCATCTTATTAAATTTCAAAATATATACTCGTTACAACAACAAACGAAATACATAACAACATGCTAATACAGACTCTGAAAACCAGAAAAGAACTCAAGCCACCGCTTGCTTCTCGAACCACTTCGAGAACTTCTTCCTCATCGACGCTTCTGGTTCCCAAGTTTCCTCCTCAATACCGTCACAGTCCCACACGACTCTCACCAATAGTATCCTCTCGAGAATCCTCAAAGGCCTCGCCGCCAATGTCATGTTGGGCTGAAGATCCTCTGGAATCCTAGCCAACACCTCCTCAGACTCATGTAGACACTTCCGCAGCATTGAAACATGGAAGACTTTATGAAAAGCCTTCATACTCTAAGGTAATTCCAAACGATAAGCTACCGGTCCGACCCGCTCCACAACCTTGAACGGACCCATAAACCTCGGACTTAGCTTATTCTCCGAAATGGATTTGTTAGGACCCCTCAACATAGCTGCCATGAGATACACCAGATCTCCCAGCTCAAACTCCAGCTCCTTCCGTCTTCTATCGGCGTAACTCTTCTACCGATCCTGAGCCTCTCTCATGTGCAGCCTCAAGACACGGATCTTCTTTGTCGTCTCCTGAACAAAGTCTGCACCCAACATGCTCCTCTTCCCCACTTGAGTCCAGCATAACGGTGTCCTACACGGCCTCCCATACAGAGCCTCATATGGAGCCATACCAATACTCGCATGGTAATTGTTGTTGTAAGCAAATTCTACCAGGTTCAGATGATCTGCCCAATGACCACCATAATCCAGCACACACATCCTCAACAGATCTTCTAATGTTTAAATCGTCCTCTCCGACTGCCCGACTATCTGAGGATGATACGCTGTGCTCATATGCACCTTAGTGCCCATCTCAACCTGAAACGCCCTCCAGAACTCTGAAGTAAACCTCGGATCCCTGTCTGACACAATACTCGCTGGCACCCCGTGCAGCCTCACAATCTTACGCACATACTTCCTAGCCAACACTGCTGCTCCGTCGGTCTTCTTGATGGCCAAAAAATATGCTGACTTGGTCAGACGATCCATAACAACCCAAATCGCATCATATGTCCGTGACACCGACAACCCTGTCACGAAGTCCATGGTAATCATATCCCACTTCCACTCCGGGATAGGCAAACTCTGCAACATACCACTCGGAACCTGATGCTCAGCCATCACCAGCTGACACACGTTGCACGCTGCAACCCAGCTAGCTACATCCCTCTTCATCCCGACCCAGTGATACTAGCGCTTTAGGTCACGATACATCTTGGTCGCTCTCGGATGAATCGATAGCATGCTCAAATGAGCCTCCCTCAAGATCTCCTGCCTCAGATCCTCGTCCTTGGGTACACAAACCCGCCCGTTCACCAGTATCGTCCTATTCGCCAAGACCAGATACTCTGAACCTGCGACCTTCAGTCAAACCCTGATCCTTCTCCTAAGCAACTCGAATCCTGCTCAACAAATCTGCCTAGTTAGCTGCCTCTAACCCCAACGGCTCTTGTGAGATCACACATAACCTCAACGTACTGATCTCGCTCACCAGAGCCTCCATATCCCGCTCCTGATATGAAGCAACCCTCTTCTGACTTAACGCATCTGCAACCATATTAGCCTTACCCGGATGGTACCCAATCTCCAGGTCATAGTCCGCAACTAACTCCATCCAGCGTCTCTGTCTCTGGTTCAGCTCTGGCTGAGTGAAAAAATACTTCATACTCTTGTGGTCTGTGAGTGAATACCTGTACTTTCCCGCCATACAGATAAGACCTCCAAATCTTAAGGGCAAAAAATCACTGCAGCCAACTCCAAATCATGGGTAGGGTAGTTGGACTCATGCTTTCTCAACTGCCTCGAAGCATATGCAATAACCTTTCCCTGCTGCATCAGTACACATCCTAGACCAACTCCCGAAGCGTCTGTATACACCACGTAAAGCTTACCCGGCTCGGGTAACGCCAACACTGGTGTACTCGTCAACATCTCCTTCAACTTCCCGAAACTCTCCTCGCAAGCTGAAGACCACACAAAAAGGACATCCTTCCCTGTCAACTACGTCCTCGACTGCGCCATACTCGCAAACCACTTGACGAACCTCCGATAATAACCTGCCAACCAAGAAAACTCCTAATCTCAGTGGCACTCCTCGGTCTAGGCCAACCTCTGATAGCCTCAATCTTAGCTGGATCTATAGAAACTACCTCTGCAGACACCACATGGCCAAGAAAGCTCATCTCTCGCTGCCAAAAACTGCACTTACTCAACTTCGCATACAGCTTTTGCTCCCGCAACTTCTCCAAAACCAACCTCAAATGCACCTCGTGCTCCTACGGTCTCCTCGAATACACCAGAATATCATCTGTGAAGATGATCACGAATACATCTAGATTATCCTGGAACACCCCGTTCATCAACCTCATGAACACTGCTGGCACATTCGTCAACCCGAAAGGGATCACCACAAACTTATAATGCCCATACCTCATCCCCGATGACAATCCAGATGAAACCTGTACCGATCCAGCCAGTCCATCCCCAGAATGACAACGTACAACTCCACCGGACTAATAATAAAATCTACTGGCATTAAATCTTCTGCCACCAGAATATCCACACCCCGAGCCCGCCCGAAAGTAGCCAAAAACCTCCCTCCGACAACTCTAACTACTCCTGACTACTCACCAAAATCACTCCGGTCACTGCTGCTCTCCGCACACTCCGGAGTAATAAAGCAATTCGTCTCTCCCGAATCAACAATACGTGGGACTCACATCCGCATATCCCAAGAATCATCCTTCCTAGGACAGGTCACTAACTTGTGATCCATGCTCCCATACCTGGAGCATCCCGAACCACCCTGACCTCTCTGACTCAGTCCCAAAGGGCTCTCTCACTTCCACTTCTGTCCTTGCGCAGGCTTGCTGCCCTTGCTCGGAACCACCTGCTGCTGAGATCTCCTCTGCTGCTGCTGCTGCACCGGTGGACTAACCACCATGGCCTGCTCTCTGAGGTCCTCCTCAATCGCTACAGCAGTCTCAACTAGCTCCGCCTTCGTGACAAACTTACTCGCCTTGCAGCAAGTCCTCAACTCAGCTCGAAGTCCCCCGAGGAACCTCTTCACCTGGGCCTACTCGCCCTCTATACCTCTGCCAGCATAAAACAGGAGTCGACTGAACTCCGCATTGAACTCCCGTCCCGACTGGTCACCCAGAGTCAACTCCAAAACCTCATCTCTAACCGATCCACTCTCCTGCGAAAAGAACTTGGCATTAAACTCTGCCAAAAAGTCCTCCCAGGCAATCTCTACCTGCACCCTCCTGGTCACAACACCTCTCCACCAGAGATGCATCTCACCATCCAGATAATGCACTGCCAGGTCTACTCGGTATAGAGAGGAACTACTCATCCCCTCGAGAGAACTACTCATCTCTCAGTTAAGTACTTGGTAACTACTCATACCCAAGTACAATGCAATACCGTCCACTACTGTCTTAACCACCTGACCCACCTGGTCAGGACCACTATAGATCAACTCACATGATTTCTGAGGTCTACATCTAGTCATATGCCCATAACCACGTATCAGACATTGATTACTCTCAACTCATAACTCACAACCACACCACTCCCACTCTCAGGATCACATCATTTGAGCTAGTAGTATACAGGGGAAATCATCATCCTCTCTAGAGAAGTACTCATCTCGTAGTATTACTAAGGGAAATCCTCATCCCCCAATAACACCCACAGAGAAATCCTCATCCCATCGAGAAAAATACTCCTCTCTCAGTATTACTAAGGGAGATCCTCATCCCTCAGCAACACTCAAGGAAATCCTCATCCCTCCTAGAGAAATCCTCATCTCCAAATGAGTTATTCGGGAAAATCCTCATTCCCTAGAGAAATTAATTCTTAAAGCCTATAGCATCACTGACTAGAACTACCTCACTTGGTCTCCAATTATAAGGAATACGCATCTTCTGCATATGCTCCATCATCCCAAGATAAGATGGAAGCTCATCCACAACTGCAACCCTCGGCTGCACCCCTGCCCCACCTGGCTGAAAACCAGCCACACCGAGCTGTACTCTAGCCCCACCTGGCTGAACACCAGCCACACTCGGCTGAACTCCAGGAGTCTGACCTTGAGCCGGCACCCCACCTGATAACTACTCCAGAATCATCTGTAGCAGACCCGCTAGACTATCATCTCGATCCTGGCCGACACCTGCGACAGCACCCCCACCTGGGCCCGTCGCACCGCCAGCCACACCGGAAACCCCACTAGTCCCACCAGCCCTCACACTGGTACTCACAGTGGCCACCCCGGGACTCTTACTAGTCCCCGCCAGCCCTTACACTGGTACTCGTAGTGGCCAAACTCACGGATCCCTCCTGATACGTCTGCGAATCAGCCACCTACTCCTGCATGGTCTTCTGGGCCACACTCGCGGTAGCAGACTCACTCTCAAGTCCCCGCCCGTGCCTACGCCCACCATGACCACCTTGGTCTATACCTCTAGCAACTCTAGTACCTCGACCCATTTCTCTTCACTACCAGAAGCAGAAACATAAAATACTAGAAAGCAAGAAAGGTCAAACAACACATACCGTGGAATCTCATTGAAGGCTCGAAAGAGATGATCTAGGACTCCAAACTCACACAACAATCAATTGACTAAATCACATAACCAATCAATTACACCCGCCCTAGAACCGTAAAGTCTCTGATACCAAAATGAAACGACCCGACCCAAAAATTTAAAAATTTTCTAACTTAAAACCCAGATTATCATTATCACAAATGATAATCCTCAATGGTCCAATCTCAACATGCAAAAAACAACAATAATCAATCAACAACAAATTCCAATTCAATAAATCTCATATTTTATTAAATTACTACTCCAGTTCAATTCAATCAAATTCCAGAATAAATCCAATGACAACAAGTTCAGAATTCACTAGCACCCTAGCAATTCTAACAATCCAACCATACAAGCGAGACCCTAGATCATCTCCTCTTCCTGGCGATGATTCCACGATCATATTTTCTCTTTACCTACAACACATGGCAAAAAGAGTTGCGTGAGCAACACGGTCATCCCGTCAACAGACTAGTTATACACAAGCATAAGCAAAAAATACAATACCAGGATGAGCATAGACAAGCATTCACAAAAACAATCAACACGAACCAATCCAGGAACCCTTTGTCGATCGACACAACCTCTAGGTGTTGATCGATACACATCCGTGTCGATCGACACAACCATTAGGTGTCGATCGACATACAGCCCCGTGTCGATCGACACACCACCCTGGTGTCGATCGACACGACATCGCATAACCCAGAAACGAGCCTATCCTCTCATGGCTCGAATCTGTAGCGATTCATCGAGTCTCCTGCACAATTTCATTCACAAAACACACGAAATCCAACAAGTCACGCACTCACCTCGATTTCGGATTGAAAAGATGAAGAACGCGAAGAACGACTCGAACCAGCCATTGATTTGTTCCCCCAGATCCGAAATCCACCCAGCAACAATCCCCTTTGCGTTCCAACACCTCTCGAGATCAATCCTCCTCAAGAACACTCCAATTTTCTCTCTCTGATTCTGAAAGTTCTCCCCAAACCTTCTGGTTTTCTCTGATTTTTGGCCAAAAACCCTCAAAAGCGACTGCTCACGCATTTTTATATCAACCCTAGGGTTTTCCTAAACCGGCCCACCAAACCAGACAATTAAACCGAACCTGTCGGTCTAATTTCCACTCGTGTCGATCGACACACCCCACCTGTGTCGATCGACACCCACCAAAAATCGACTTTTTGGTTCACGGACGTTACATTGTTGAAGATTCGTTCCGTTGGTCTAAGACTCTATATCAAAGGTTCAATATTCTCTGGTGGTCTAGTGGTAAAAGGGTTTGAGGGAAGGAGATAAACCCTTCCAACGTGAGTTCGATTCCTTCTAGAAACACTTTCATCTTCATTTGGCCAGTCGAAGTGGTGCCATGCTTTCGGTCCATTAGAAAACCCGGTAAGTGGGCTAATCGACGGCTACATTCATCCTGGAGATTAGTTGGATGGTAAAAACCAGAACACCCCGGTTATAAAAAAAAAATATACATATATATATATATATATATATTCTCTAGCGTGAAATATTCATCACCCTACTTGGTTACGACGAACATTTTAAATTACAATAATTTCATATTTTGATTGATATCGGATATAGTCTGAATTGCGGTATAAGATCTAAGATGGTTCCTGTTATAAAAAACCATATATAACAAGTTTTTTTTTTTTTCTTTCTTTTTTGATAAAACCATATTCTATACAAGTTACTGCAATATATATGCAGATACGTCGTCGGTTAATATTTTTATATAAATAAAAAGTTCGTTAAATGTTGTGAAAACACTAAATCAAATTAAATAAAGTATAGGGCTATATATACTCACACCAAATATTAGCTGTTGCAGCAGACAGAAACATTAGCATAGCACACAAAACAAATGGCTTCTTCATCAGTCATCACTTTAGCTCTAACCCTAATCTTGATCTTCACGCCGGAAACAACCGCAGCTCGCCGTCTCAACAATCAAAAGCCGACCGATGGAATGGTCACATTCCCCACAACCGAAGCAAAAAACCTGCCGTTTCCACCGGGATTGCCCTTTGGCGGTGTCCCTCCATTAGCGTCACTTTTTCCTCTGTTTCCGTTTGTACCTTCTCCGTTCCCTGGAAATGTTCCACGTTTACCGTTTCCGTTACCTTCATCACCTCCGCCATCTCTTCCCGGTTTCCCTGGCTTTAGGTTTCCACCACTGCCTTTCCTCACGCCAACACCTCCGTGATTTTATTAGGTTAACGCCGTTATAATAATAATTTGGAATAAACTTATGGCACTACTACTACTATGAATCGTGTACTTGATGATATAAATATGCGTATTTTATGAAAGTTTTAATAAAGATAAGCTATGTAGCACAATGTTGATCTAATAAATAACCTCTATAACTCTCTCTCTCCATGACGTTTAAGAGTACGAGTGAAGTACAGTATCTAAATAAACGTGAATGTATAAATTGCATTTGTGAATGGCTCAAGTTGGATTTGTTGTCTTAAAATCATGGTAATAAAGTTGGTATATATTTTAGAAAGATTAATAAACTAAATGATCGAAACTTTGAAGGAGATGAGATTTTAGAATATTGTGTCCCTCTACGTACTTTTCACCAATTCTTGAACTTTTTTTGTTTACCCCAATTCTTGATTATCTATCTAAATTTTCGAGTCAAACATCATGCAACTTATGAGTTATTTAGTCTATTTATTTTATTAATTTCAACCATTTATCATCAAAATGATTTCTTTAACATTCTTAATGAAGATTTTACAGTGGAAATTAAAAAACGTTGAAGGGAGCCCAATCCAATTAAACCGAAACATGTTTGAAGAAACAATAAATACACTAGAGGGCTGTTCGTTTGCTTATCCAGAGGCAGCATTTGGATGTAGTTACCAAATATTGTTTTTTTTTTCAAATTAAAAGTGCGTCTAGATACAAAAATTGGATGCAAAATAAAACTCATACAAAATTTCTAAATATTTTAGAAGAGTTTAAAAATAAAGTTTAGATGCACTAAAGTGCGTCCAAAATTACAAAAGTCAGAAATAGTTTTATTTATAAAAATAAAAGATTATGATTTTCTGTCAAAACTGTAAAATAGCGGTTATTTTCGCCAAAACGACAAAATTGCATTTTTCACAAAAACCACAAAATTTTGTTTTCCCGTCAGAACCGCAAAATTACATTTTCAGCCAAAACTTCAAAATCGCGTTTTCCGCCAAATTCGCAAATTTCTTTTTCACTAAAACCGCAAAAATCTCGTTTCCCGTCAAAATCGTAAAATCTTGTTTTTCCGCCAAAACCGCAAAGTCTCGTTTCCCGCCAAAACCGTACAATTGCATTTCTGGCTTAAACCGCAAAATTACATTTTTCCGCCAAAACTGTAAATTTACTTTTTTAATTTCTTGTAAACAAAAAGTTTAGTCATAAGTACAATTTAAACCATAATTAATAAGTATTAATACAAAATATTGGGGTTTTTGGTCATTATGAATTTGATTTTTTATTAAAAAATGATTTTATTTCTTAAAATTATATATTTTTTGGTTAATATTTATTAGAATTGTATTCAAAATTTAATTCGATAATTATTTAGTTATTATTTAATTATAAGCATATTTTAAATCACTAATAATAGTAGTAATACAATATAAGGGTTTTTTGTCATTTTACATTAAATGCATTCATATATAAGTACAAAAACACCAAAAACATAAACGAACATTATCTGGATATTGCGTTTAGAAACTGCGTCTAGATACTGATATTGCGTCCAAACACCCAACCGAACAGTCGCTGCTATGCTTTTAAAAAATTTTTTATGAAAAGAACAATAAATGTAAGTTTAAAAAAAAAAAGAAAAAAAAAGAACTATGATTTTTTTATCAAATCAATAAAAAAAACCTTGAATTTTGTAAGATAAAACAAAATTGAATGTAAGTGGTGTTTCACTCAAGAGATTTGGTTTTTCCGGTTATGAACTCGATAAACCGAATTGGTACGGCTCACTCCAACTCATCGGTCAATCGGGTTGACACTCCTGATTTTAGCGGAACTTATATAACATATCTAACCAACTAATCTAACTAACTAAAACAGAGTTCAACTATTATCAGATCTCCTTAGCGAGAAGCCGAGAAGGCTTTCTATGTTCTAAAACTAAATTAAAAGCAATTGTTCTTCTTTATCACAAACAACAAAAGTGACAATTTGTTCATTAAGAGCCTGATTAGAGAAAGAATATCAAATCATTAAGGCAACTCAAACTAACAATAACAAAAGATACAGAAAAAGTTGGCGAGTTCTATCTAGGATTGTCTGTTGCCTTCTTCACGATAGTCTTTTTGTTCTTCAAGTTTACGTCAAATGGACCCCAAAAAGTTTTCCTTTGGTTAAGCTCAGGGATGAGTTTGATGTGAAACATCTTTCATGTCCAACGAATCCCTCTGTTTCTTATGGTTCCAATACTCCACTAGGCGATGGTTCGGGTCAAGAGCCTCAGTGGCCTGCAGATGAAGATGATAAGGTGTGTAAGAGAGAGATTGACCAGGTATTGAAGCAGAGCTAGGCCAAATCGAGACCAATCCGGTTTGACCAATTTGAAACAAAAGCATACCCAAATAAAAAAAACAATCCCAAAACCAGAACAAAAGAAACGGTTTCATATATGTTACACTCGAGCAAACCGTAATATGGAAACCGAACGGAGATTGAAATAAGCCGATGTAAAGTTATAAACAGCAATGTCTTTGAAAATCCTTCCAATTCAGGAGTTTTCTCTAGAATACCGTATCCAAACCGAATTCAAAATCGAATAAAATGGTTTTAAGTATCATTTAGGTTTCTATATTTCGTAAACCCAAAACCGGATTTGACACCCCTAGTAAGTTGTTATGTTTACCTGAATTATAAACGGAGAGAGGAAACCGAACATTTGTAGCCCGTCGATGTTTTCCAAATTATGAACATTTTGTACTTGGCTGCTGCGTTTTGATATCTCTTTGTTAACTCTCTGCAACACCATTTCCCAGCATCCCTGAGCTGAGGTATTAGTGAAGCTCTCATCTTGAGATTCTTCCAGAGTCACCTAAAACCGAAAGAAAACAATATAAGTTCAATTATCAGATTTTTCAAACATAACATGAACTATTTGAAAACGTTATAAAAAAGGCTTTTTACCCTGAAGAGTGGACCCATAAGTCCTGCATCAACAACCTCAGAAATGTAATAGCTTATTCTCATTGGATCTTGCACGTTATAGAACTTAACCCGGCTCTTAAACCCTGTGAAACAAAAGCAAACCATCACCAACTTAAGCTTTTTCTACATATGACCTTTATGCTAAAAAAGGGTTTAAGGAGATGCACCTTTTGGAAATATAGCATGCTTGTTACACCAAAGCTTTCCAAAAACCAAGAACCCGAGATTTATAGGCTCAACATAAGGAACAGAGTTCATCATGGAAGCATCATCATGAGTCTCTAATGAAGTTTTAATCTCGACATCCAATTGAAATTCGAGATTCAGATCGAAAAGACCTTCCTTTAGCGTTTTCTCCTCATCGGTAACGGAACTAGATTCTCTCTTTTGAGTCTCTGAATAATCTTCCATGACCTTGGAAGACCAAGTTTTTAGATCATCTGGTTCTCCTTCCAGTGCTCTGACCAACGAGCTTAACTCATCAATGGTGTAACGAAGAAGGATGAACCGATCGTTCCCTTCACAAGAACATAGATTGTACGCGTGTTTTGTACAAGCATATTCTTCGGGGGAGCATATGTTGCAACCAGAAGCCGAAAGATGCAAGTCATACAGGCAAAAGATGCATTCCCTTTCAAAGTTTGAATCAAACTCCTTCTCCATCTTTAGCAAGCTGAAACTGTTTCCAAGAGCCTCAATTCTTCCCTCTTCAATCCGTAGCCGAGTCTCGATTGCCTTAGTAAGAGTTCCATTCTTCCCACAGAAACTTTTCCATCTTAAATTATTTGTATTTTCTTTCCCACGAGCTGAGAGTTCCCAAAGGGACTTAACAGCTTCATAAGCTGCTCCAAGGAGAAGTTTGTCATGAGATAGAGACGTTTTCCGAGTTTCTGTACTGTACAATTCCACAGCATTTTGTCCGTAAGCCAACCAGTTAACCGGAGCCACATTCACCGCTTCTGCACAGTTAAATCCGCAGTTGAATCCGCCATGATAAGCTCTCGGGAATGTTAGGACATATTCCCCTGAATGCTGAACCAACCGATAAACCGGGACTCCCTCATCTTTTAAAATGGAAGGAGAAAATTGAGTAACCAGTCCATGAAGTAGATCAGGTTCTTCATCGAACAGATCTGGTAGATGTTTTCCCATCACCTTCTCGAGAGCGGTTGCATGGCTCCCTGGAACTCCATACCATACTTTTGGCTCGCCAAAATGGTGATAGTTCACTGAATATAGGTGATGGTCCTCGACATGCTGTTCCAATAAAAAATATCAAATATTTGGTGAAATTTTAGAAACAAAACTCCAAAATGATCAGACAAAGTGTAATCTTACCCAACAAAACGATGAAAAGCACATCCCAGCATAGAGCCATGGCACGAGAACACCCGAAATATCATAATGTTCAAACGAGAGTACAGAACCAGGGAGACGTGACAAGTTATTCAAGTTCCAACCAGAAGCTATGTATTGATCCACATCATTTTTTCCAGATAACATTTTCGCTCCGTTGTAAAATCCGCTTCCAAGTACCCGATTCTCCAAATCAGCTCCATAATATACCTGCAACGGGAAATCGAATCACAAAAGTGCTGACAAAGTATTTGTGTTTAGTTGGTTAATAAGGACCAAAGAAAAATATTGTGTACCTCGACCTCATCCGTTGGTTGCTCAACTATCCGCCAGTATTCTCCTTCGATTTCCTCAACAGATGGAGCCCATTTTGCATCTCCAACATTGTCTTTGCTTTCAAAGTAGGAGTCTTTGAAATATCGAGCGTATTTCTCAAACTCTTCAAGAGTGAAATAGGAGCCAGAGATGAAACCAAATTTCTCTTCTTGGTTCGTCTCGGGAGAGGGAACTGATTTAGAAACAGAGCTAGGTCGTCTCCTGGATGAGCTCAGTCTTGATCGTTTCCGCTTTCTTGCCTTAGGTTTCTTCTTCTTCATTGGCTCCCTGTTCTGAAGCAAGTCCACATTCTGAATACGGGTGGGGAACTTTGTATCCTCCCATATACTTTTCTCCTTAAGCCGACAAGGAGGAGACCAATTTGACGGTGGTATGATTCGACATATACCAAATGATTCAGCTAATGGACGTATCTTTTCTATGTAAGCAAGTGTATCTTCAAACTCCTAAACACCAAAAAGTTTAATAAAAATGAACAAAACACTGATCAAAACCTCTGAAAAAAAGATGGAGAACAACTAGTACCTCTAATGACGGGTAGAATGCCGGAGCTTCATCAATGACAGGCCTCCGCGATTCAGCCGGGTCCCATCTAGCGAGGACCTATATATCATATGTCAAAAAACCGGTTTTTGTAAGCCTTAATGCACTGAATCCAATTGATATCAGTTCGGTCCTACCTTCCGATGACGCGGACTATTAGGAGGTTCTACATTAGTGTCCTTGTCCTGAAAAAACAAGGAAAATGAGAAAAACCTCAAGAGAAATTTAAGATATCAGGAGAAGATAAAACTCCAACCTTGGAAAAACCGTAGATTCGGGTTTCCAATAACAATCGTATCGCCTATTAATCGATGTATGCGATACGAAGTAAGGGAGGGCCATTTAAGGCCAAAATCATAATGCAAATCCTAATCTACAGTCTCAATATTGATAAATCAAGTATGTAATATAGAGTAAGATCTATAGCAATCGAAAACCGATAACCAGAACTACGCGATTAATCGATATAATCGCCCTTAAAGCAAGGCATAAACGAACATCGAAAGCTAACCTTTTTGATCTGAGATGCTGATGTAGGTTCCATTGAAATGGAATCAATCACTTCACTCCATAAAAACAGGGGACCCTAATAAGAACTGAGAAGACAAAGATGTTAGCAACCAAGAGATACAAAAGAACCCTAACCCTAAATCCAATTGCCAAATACTAAATCAGATTTATATCCATCAAATTACATTGGCTTAAGAAATTCATCAAAGATAAAGGTAAGAAAATATTAAAATTGAAGATTTCATACCAATCACAAGGACAGCTCAAAATCTCTTATCCCCAAATGAGGCCAAAAATTGACTATGCAGTTAACTTTATATAAAAAAACACACACACACACACACAAATTGGGAAATTAAAAGAAGGGGACTAATTAATTGATTAACCTAAAGTTTAAGTAGAAGCAACTCAGAGCAAAAAAACAATAGCTAACCGAATAAACCAGAACAAAGATAATAAAATTCACCATCAAATAAAAAAAACAAACACAAGGAAACTAAATTAAGCATGTTAATCACCTCAAAACGAACGGTTTTGATTCGGAGATGGAAGAAACTTGCGCGGAAAGTATCACCGAATTAAATCTACTGATTTATCAATCAACTAGTTCAGAAAAAAAAAACAAAAAAAACATCAAAATTTTTTAATAAAAAATAGTAAAATTTTTGGAAGAAGAAATTAGACAGAGACAAAGACAGAGACAGAGACCAGAGAAGAAGTGACGAGGAAGTTGGAGAACAACCGCCAAAAGAAAGGAAGATCCAAACCAAAGCCCCACGATACCGTACAATTCCTTCTCTTTTCAGTAATTTACCCTCCAACTTTAAGCTATTTACGAGACCCACCCTCTACTTTTATGCTATTTACATTCCGGTTTTCCGGTACGGTTGTTCGGATTTTCAGATCGCAGAAAATGGATCTGATCATCTGAACTAGAAACCAATTATAATTTCGGTTTAGATCGGTCTAAGAATTTTTTTTAGTTTGGTTCGGTTCGGATAAAAAAAAAAATAGTAATATGAAAAAAAGAATAAACAGTTACGACTAATTTAAAATTTGATGGAAAAAGCTATACACAATAGTCAGTACATAGGATCATAGGATATGGTTTAACAGTCTAAAGTACATAGGATCATCACAGGACACATCACTTTCAGAGAAAAGAAGCTTCGATTTCAGATGTTTCTTGATTCTTCCAGAAAGGAAAAAACAGTTATGTTGGGTCTGAAATCTGACACCGGAGGTTATTGCAGCTATACAAAGAAAATCAAAGCATAAAAAAAGAAAAAGAAACTCCATAAAGATGGACCAATAACCAATTCCATGGTGTTAAGAGCCTAAAACAAGATGTTTCTGCGATTTCTTGTTGGTTCCATTGCAAAATACATGTTTTGGATCAACATTTGTTTCTTTTCCTAAGTGCCATAGTTTTGTTGTAGTCTTGGTTAATGGAAACTGGATTCAGAACTACATCTAGCTCACCACAGGATGCTGAAAGTAGTCCTGGAAACAAAGATTTGTAAGTTGATTCAAAATTCTGAACAGATCAAAAACAAAACAAAAAAAAGTTTGGAGCTTTTGTTTGAAGTCATGACACAAGAACTCTGACCTAAGAGCAGAGGAGATACTTTCCCGGGTCTCGATTTGTACTCGGGATGGAATTGAGCACCGATGAAAAAGGGTGGCTTGGAACTTCAACAATTTACAATTCCACCATTAGATTTAGTGAAGAAGATCATGTGAAAGCTTTAAGCTTTACCTACCAAACTGAGTTTAATTTAGTTTAAGGTTGCTAGACAAAAACCAACCTCCATTCGTTCGCCAGTTTCATCTTTTGCAGCGAAAGAAAGACCCGCTTTCTCGAGGCATCCAACAATCTCAGGATTCACCTGCAAGAAAGAAGTATGTTACATCATCACTATCAAGAAAAGGCCAACCAAAATGTGTATTCAAAATATCCGTACCTCGTATCTATGGCGATGCCTCTCATCGACAAACTCTTTGTTCCCATATCTGCAAGAACAAAGTTGTTACCTAAATAAGTAATCTAGCATTCGCATAGTGATTCTGATCGATGATGGAATTCTTAGAGTCTTGCAGATTTGCTGTCCTTGACATGGAAATAGGCTCTTCTCGAGCCTAATCGCATTGTGCCTCCCATATGAGTCTTTGAGCCCTCAGGCATGAATATTATGCATGGATGATTGGTTTCAGGTTTGAACTCTGTGCTATTTGCATCAGGCAAGCAGAGAACTGAGACAGCGATCTGCATCCCGAGACAGATACCGAGGAATGGGATATTTTTTTCTCGAACATATTTTGCTGCAAGAATCTTCCCTTCCACTCCCCTCTCACCAAACCCTCCAGGGACAAGAATTCCATCTGCTCCCTGAAGAAGCAACACGCGATGTCATGAGGCTTCTCGAAGATTAAACCCGTGGAATTTGCCAAAAGTTAAAAACAAACCTTTAGTAACTTCCAGGCAGCCTCGTATGCTCGTGAATTCTGTCCAAAAGAAACAGAAATTCTGTTTTAGAGTTTTCAAGAACAGAGCAAAAACATAAATGTTATGATTCACATTTGTTTACCTCTTTCTTGGTGGTCTTTTCAAGATCACAAGATGGAACCAAATCAACCACAAGCTTTTTGCGAAAAGCCAGAGAAGCATGCAAGAGGGCCTAGACAATGAGCCAAGGCCAGGAAGTCACTTAAACATTAAACTATAAGTAGAGAATAAAGTCCCAGGAGAATGTAACGTATTAAGTTTTACCTTCAAGACAGAGAGATATGCCTCTGAGAGGTCTGTATATTTTCCCACGACTGCAATTCTCACCCGTACAAATTGACTTGGTTAAGAATAGAGACATCGAGGATACGAACTATTCGATTTTCGGGGGAGTTGAGACCCACCGGTACATTTAAATTGTCGCTAATATCCACCATTGAAGCCCATTTCTCTAAACAAGGTTCTTTAGCAGTAGCAGTAAGTTTCAGGACTTTTGAGATTACTTCATGAGCCTTCTGATCCTGTTTCAAGAGATCAAGAAAAATGTTGCCTCTGATGATTATTGCAATAACTTACACTATAACCCGGTAGTTGGGAAAAATCGTTACCTTGAGCGACAATGGAATGTGCCAGATGTTGTAAGCATCATGAAGAGAGAAGATATTCTGAATGTGAAAACAAAAAGTGTGAAAGCTGATTAATAAGAAAAAGACCGAGATTTCGAGTAAACAAGGGAAACTAGAACGGGATGCATATACCGGAACATAGCAAAATCGAGATAGCTTTGCTTTTACATTCTCATCAAGTACATAATCAGAGATTACAACAGGATTGTTGCGAAAAGCTTGAATAACAAGCAATCCTAAAGAGATTGGGAATATGAGACATATTTAGGAGTTATCTAAATATGTTAAGAGAATTGAAAATAGGAAATTTGTGTGTAAACCTTTCTCTATATAAGGAGTTGTTGAGTTGTGACAACTCTATGAGTTTATGAAATATTGGAGAACTTTGGGTTTTGAGTTATTTTTCTAAAGCTAATAAAGAGAGAAATTCTTTATTGATCTTGAGTTTATATCATCATATTTGTTCTATATTTGGTATCAAAGCAACAAACGATTCTTGAGAAGCATGACGGATGGTGCCATCGTCCCGGTGAAAACGAAAGAAGGAGGAGGACCTTCTTCAATCATCTGCTCTATGCTAAATTCAACGAATTATACAGTATGGGCAATAAGGATGAAGATTGCTCTCAAAGTTCATGAGGTATGGGAAGTTATTGAATCAGAAACAGAGACAAGCGATGTTACAAAGAACAATATGGTCGTCGCTTTATTGTTTCAATCAATATCGGAAACCCTTATTCTCCAAGTTGGGGAACTTGATACGGTGAAGAAGGTGTGGGGAGCAATAAAAGCAAGACATGTTGGAGCAGAAAGAGTCAAAGGAGCCAGATTGCTTGTTTTGCTACTTCTCTCCCGGCCATGAACTCTGCTTCACAAGAAGATAACGCAATTGTGTCCTGTTTTTCTGAACACCACGTAATTGGACTTTCACCAAGATAGAAGATGTGTCCTGTTGTACTTCTACTGTCATCCGGATCAACGTTGTGGCTACTATCACAATAACCTATCAATTTAGGGATGCTTGTACATCGTTCAAAGGATAAGTCGAGACCAGTGGTTCCTTTTAAGTATCTCAATACTTGTTTCATCGCAACTCCATGTGAGACTCTAGGACTCTGCATATAACGACTCAATATGCCAACACAAAAGGACAGGTCCGGTATTGTATGTAGCAAGTAACGAAGACATCCGACGTTTTTCTTGAAGTTTGTAGCATCAATCTCTTCTTCATTCTCGGACCTAGCTAAACTCAGCCCTGTCTCCATCGGTGTATGAACCAGATTACAATCTCTCATTCCTGTCTCCTCTAAGATTTTAAGTGCATATCGCCTCTGATTCAATGTAATTCCTTTGTCATGCTGAAGTACTTCAATCCCGAGATAATATGTCAGCTTCCCGAGATCACTCATCTCGAACTTAGAGGCCATCTCTTCTTTAAACTCGTTGATGATCTCTAAGTTTGTTCCTGACACAAATAAGTCATCTACATACACAACAATAACAAGAAGTCCTTCTCTTACCTCCTTTCGATAGACTGATGGTTCTTTAGAGCATTTTACAAACTGTAACTCCATCAAGATGTTGTTTAGTTTGTTGTTCCAAGCTCTTGGTGCTTGTCTTAGCCTATACAGTGCCTTTTTTAATTTATAAACTTTGTTCTCACTTCCTTTCTTTTCAAATCCTTCTGGTTGCAGAACATAAACTGTCTCCTTTAACTCTCCATGTAGAAAGGTTGTTTTAACGTCAAGGTGGTGGATTTCCCATCCGGTTGAGGCTGCAATATTGATGAGTAGCCTTATTGTCTCAATCCGGGCTACTGGTGCGAAACTTCCTCAAAGTCTACTCCATATTGTTGTACATAGCCTTTAGCAATAATTCGAGCTTTGTACTTGTTAATACTCCCATCAGCGTTTCTCTTGAGTTTAAACACCCATTTCAAACCAATCGGCTTTGCTCCAATTGGTAGGTCAACGAGATCCCATATGTTAAGTTTCTCAATGGAGGTGATTTCTTCTTCACACGCATCTGTCCATTCTTTAGATTCCTTAGCTTCCCAAAAATTTCTCGGCTCGCTGTTTAAGCATAAAAGTAACATCTCTCTTTCTTCTTGTGCAAGAAGAACGTAATCCTCAAGATACTTTGGTTTGTTGCTCTGTCTTCGTAATCTCCTGAGAGCAGGTGGAGAGGAATCACCAATTTCTTTATTCTCGTGTTCAAGGACATCATCGCTACGTGTTATACCATGATCAAGGACCTGATCGTTGTGTGTTATCCCATGATCTCTGTTATCTCGTGATTTATCAGTTTCATGATCATCATCAGTTTCCGTATTTGTTGCATTTTGTTCTTCCTCGACATTCTCTTCTCTCTCTTGGAGACCATGATTCCCGTAGTCATGAAACTCGATTCTAAAACTTCCATCACCATCTTGTTCTGAGTCATTGTGTTTCCAGTTCCAACCCTTTGTCTCATCAAAAACAACATCTCGACTTACTATTATCTTCTTTGTTTGTGGATTAAGCAAACGATAGGCTTTGGAACCCGATTTTGTTCCTAGATGAACAAGTACTTGCGACCTGTCGTCTAGCTTCTTTAGATGAGGTTTGTCAATTTTAGCATATGCAATGCAGCCAAAAATCCAAATATGATCAACGTTTGGTTTCTTAGCCCAAAAACTTTCATATGGAGTTTCATTCTTGAGTGCTCGTGTCACTACTCTGTTCAAGAGATATGTTGAGTGTCTTATTGCTTCTCCCCAAAGAATCACACAATCAACTAAAGAGTTCGAATTAGGCTAAGCAAATATGTATGAATGAAATAAAATAGCAAACAAGTAAATGGAGATAAATGATCTAGGAAATCAATGAGACAAAAGCTAGGTGATGGGTAATTCTTCAGGTATGATTCGAAATTTAGTCGTGTCGATCGACACAGGTATCCCTGTCGATCGACACAGAGATAAAAAAAAACGCTAGGGTTTGTTAAACACCGTTCTAGAACATAAACACTAATGTAAAGCCAATCAACTGTCGTTGCAGAGACTATCTATGATTAGATTCCTAAATCCCAAATTTCTTTGCGAACCTAGAGAATTAAATCAAGCTTTATAGTTCAAGTTTAATTGCTCACAGAATTCCTAAACCAAATTTCTTTGCGAAGAGGCAATTCTGCTCATCTAAGACTAGTTCAAGTTATTAATAACACTTTCGTGTCTATTAAACAACCTAAGATCTAGATTCTAGGTGTACAGGCTAGATCTAGCATTGGAAACAATCTAGATGAAGAACCAGAAGATAAACCCTAACAGATTTTCAGTCCTAACAATTTCTCATCAAAACTCTAGAATTACCCACAACCTAACAAGCAAACTACTCAGACATAGATGCAGTAAACATTATGAATGATATAAATTGCATAAAAGATAGAGTTAGAGATACAGAGGGTTTTATGCTGAAGATCTGAGAAACTCTGAAATCTCTCTGGAAAACTCTCCCTCTCTCAAGTCTCAATAAAATCCAAGATAATAACATAAAAACCTAAGTAAAACTATATATACAAGTAGGCAAAATCGGACTGGGCCTTTCTGAAAACTTCTGGAAACTTCAGGTCCGAGAAGGAAAAGGCTGATTTTCTTCATAAAAGGCTCATGTCGATCGACACACAGGTCCGTGTCGATCGACACGGTCGTATAAAATCGACTTCGACTTCATCTTTTCAGCACTTTCTTCCTCGATGCTCCAAAATGCTCTAAAAGCTCCCATTAAGCTCCAATCGATCATTAACCTGCAAAGACACTAACAAGACTCGAAAATACCAAAAAGACTCTATAAAAAGGACTTATATCATGGTTGAAAATGGGTAAAAACCATGATATATCAAGTGTCTTATTGCTTCTCCCCAAAGATAATTAGGCATTCGCATATGCTTTAGGATGCTTCTAGCCATCTCCATCATCGTTCTATTTTGTCGTTCTACTACTCCATTCTGTTGAGGGGGATGACGTTTGATGCCGGTGTCTTCACAGAATGAATTGAATTCTAGAGACACGAATTCGCCTCCTCTATCTGTTCTGAAAGTTTGTATTCTTGCTTCTGATTTTTGCTCCACCATCGTTTTAAAGTTTCTGAATTTTTGGAAAGCCTCTCGTTTCTCTTTCAACAAAATTGTCCACATATAACGGGAGTAGTCATCAATGAGGACAAAGATGTATCTATTTCCATCACTTGTAATCGGTGTTATAGGCCCGCAGAGATCTCCATGTATGAGCTCGAGTTTCTTTGATGCACGGCAAGCAGTAGCTTGTGGGAATACTTGTCTAGTTTGTTTGCCGAGTAAACATGAACTGCAAACTTCCTTCTCAACAACAACATTAAGAACTCCTCGAACAAGTTCTTTGTCTATCATTAACTTGATTGTTCCATAGCTCATATGTCCCATTCGTGCATGCCATATGCTTGATTCGCTAATAGTTGTAAGAAACAAGCGTGCATTATTTCTTAATCCCATCCGAACCTTGTAGAATCGATTCTTGGATCTTGGTGCTTTGGCAAGTAACTTTCCATTGTGATCACGCATTGTCAAGAATCCTCCTCGCAGTTTTATATCATAGCCTGATTCTGTGGCTTGTCCTAGGCTTATAATGTTGCTTCTTAAATCTGGGATGTTGTAAACATCCGTCATTACCCGCGCTTCTCCATTCAGGTCAATGAAAGCAATGGTGCCTTTTCCTTTGATGTCAACGCATGAATCATTCCCAAATCTCACTTTTCAAGAAACAAAATCATCAAGTTTGTCAAAGTACCTCCAATCACCGGTCCTGTGATTACTACCCCCATTATCAAGATACCATTTGTTGTCTCCATCGTTGTTTGTTTCAAACTTGCTTGGAACACAACGTTCCTCGTTTAAATAATCGACTTCATGCATCATCAGTGCATCTGCATCCTAAGTGTCATTATCACTAGTTTCTTGAGCTTCTTGTAGCTTGAGCAGTCTATCAGGACAGTCATATACAAAGTGTCCTAGTTTGTCGTATCGAAAACAAGTAATCCGTGAAGTATATCATACACCATTAGACCGCCCACGACCTCTTCCTCTGTACGAAAAACGTCCTCCTCGCCCTCTGGTGCCACTAAAGACACACTTTTGGGTTTCCATATTTGCATACATTAATTTGGTTTGATCTTCTTGAACATCTTCTTCTTCGGCAATTCATTCTTCTTAGGCTTTAAGACGACCTATGATATCTTCGAAAGTTGTGGTATTAAGGTTTAACACCTGTTCAAGAGAGGCCACGATATGTATGTATTTCTTCCGAGGAAGACAATTTAAGAACTTCTTCACCAGTTTTGACTCTTCGATATTAACTCCTAGGACTGTAGATTTCGACGAGATTTCAGACAACTTGCCTACGAAGTCATCAATTTTATCTGAATCTTTCATCCTTAGTCTCTCAAATTCAGGCATTAGAGTTTGTAATCTTTTAAAAGGAACCACTGGTCTCGGCTTATCCTTTGAACGAAAGCATCCCTAAATTGATAGGTTATTGTGACAGTAGCCACAACGTTGATCCGGATGACGGTAGAAGCTCAACAGGACACATCTTCTATCTTGGTGAAAATCCAAATACGTGGTGTTCACAAAAATAAAACACAGTTGCGTTATCTTCTTGTGAAGCAGAGTTCATAGCCGGGACAAAAGCAGCAAAACAAGCAATCTGGCTCCAAGATTTGCTTGGTGAAATCACTGGAACAACGAATGAAAGAGTTGTCATTTACATTGACAACAAGTCAGCAATTGCACTAACGAAAAATCCAGTGTTCCATGGCAGAAACAAGCATATACATAGGAGATACCACTTCATAAGAGAGTGCGTGGAAAGTGGTCAAATAGAAGTGGAGTATGTTCGAGGAAGTGAGCAAAAGGCGGACATACTTACAAAAGCCTTGGGAAGAATTATGTTTAAAGAAATGAGGGAGCGTATAGGATTACAAAATTTGGAGAAAGAAGGTTTCAAACTTAAAGGGGTGATTGTTGCGATAAGCTTGAATAACAAGCAATCCTAAAGAGATTGGGAATATGAGACATATTTAGGAGTTATCTAAATATGTTAAGAGAATTGAAAATAGGAAATTTGTGTGTAAACCTTTCTGTATATAAAGAGTTGTTGAGTTGTGACAATCCTATGAGTTTATGAAATATTGGAGAACTTTAGGTTTTGAGTTATTTTTCTAAAGCTAATAAAGAGAGATATTCTTTATTGATCTTGAGTTTATATCATCATATTTGTTCTATAAGGATAAAGAGTTTGAGTTTTTTTTTTTAATAATAGAACAAGAGAAGATTACACCAAGATGAGCAAGTAAACCTTTGTGTAGCGACAAGCTATGATATTAGGTGTTAAGCCCAAGCCTCGTAGATATCGAATGCTATGCTGTGTTGGTTTTGTTTTCTGAAATAAAAGATCAAAACAAATGAAGTGTTTCAAAGACAATACTTTCATTTCTGGAAATATATATATATATGCATACCTGTTCACCAACAACACTGAGCACAGGCACGAGGGTGACATGAATGAGACAGAAATTTTCAGGTCCTGAACTTAACCACCAATTAATAACATTGAAAAAATTCAATTACATATCTTAAAATATCAGAAGTGATGATAGAAGAGGTAATTATCTTAACAACACTGTATGATAATTGGCTAAGTGCATCAGTGAAAGGCTTAGATTCATCATCTCCTACAAACACAAAGATTTCTTTGTTTTATATACCGAAAAAGCAACAAAGAAAAACCCCGCTTTTTTTTTTATAGTTCCGCCTAATTCGATGATGCAAACATCAGGAGGACCTTCCTTTCCATCTACAGGAATCATCGCAACTCTCTCTACCCATTCTCGAATTGTATCAGTGATGTGAGGAATAATCTAAAATACATAACGAACCAAGAAAACTTAAACTCAAAGCTTATGAAAAAAAGTTAGAAATGTTGAAACTTTGTTTCGTTTACCTGAACAGTAGCCCCTAAGTAATCTCCTTTTCTCTCTTTACCCATAACATACTGTGACAATAAATATGATTTTGTTAGTGCATGAGTGATTGCACATAAATCCTAACTAACAAAAACAAAACATTTAATCTAGGAGTTATAACCTGCTGAATCTTCCCGTAAGTGATATTGTTATCGCGGGTTAATGTAGTATCTAGAAACCTCTCGTAGTTTCCAAGATCAAGATCCACCTCTGTGTTCAAACACATAAAAAGGTGTTTTCCAAAGTTCAAATCTTTAAATCCAAAAGGTAATAGAAGAAGAGAGAGGCAAGTTTGTTAATTACTTACCTCACTACCATCATCTAAGACAAACACTTCGCCATGTTCGTAAGGCGATATAGTTCCAGCATCATAGTTCAGATAAGGATCTAGAGATCGGAAAGAAGTACAAAGATTGAGTGCTCCTTAAGCAAACATCATCAATAACTTTGAAATCAATGAAACCAGCCACAAGCAAAAAATAAAAGACATACCGATTTTGATACAAGTAACACGAAGACCACAAGATTGAAGAAGAACACAATCCACGCACAACACCTCCTGTTACAAGCACGTACTTCATCTTCTTCTTCTGCTTACCAAAACTTTAAAACGATCGATTTTTTTGTATCTTGAACAAACGTACGACACCAAACCAGATTATAAGAAAAACCCAATCAATGTAACAGGAAATGAAGCAGGTCAGTACACTAGAGAGAGATGAGCAAACAGAAACAACTCAGTGTAACAAAGAATGAAGAAAAAGTTAAAGCTTTCAAAAATCCTTACGTCAAAGTTTAATGAGACAAGAAGAGAGAATTTAGGTAAAATCACAGGTCCGCGACCTACCTACGAATACGTTAACGAAAAAAATAAAAAGAATAAACAACATATGGGTCTATCTTACCGAATATAAAATAAATAAATAAATAAACTGAGAAAATATGTGATCCAAGGATTCGATTTTGATATTGAAAAAAAACTGATTCCTGGGATTTGTTGGCTAATATGAGGAGTTAGGAAGGTGAGAAGGAGAATGAGTGCAATTTATAAGAGAAGAGAGACAGTGACAATTTGACACAGAGCCCCTCTTGCCTTCTTCCACCTCTCTAAACTCATTGAAGAAAATACACCCTCCTCCAATTAAATTTAATATTTTTAAACATATATTATCTACATTTCATATTAAAGAGACTTTGAAAATTTAAGTAAATAATTTTTTTATAATGTAATTACACCTTTTTAAGCATTATATATCTTTAAATCATTAAATATCTTTTTATGATGGTTGACAATATAATCTATTCTATAACAATAGTTTTTTCTTTTTTTTTTTTGTATAACAATATTTTTTAATGAAAAATCTGAAACATATATAATGATGGTGGATATGAGAAAAATTGCCAACAGATGTGTTTATTTAGTCATTAAGTTAGCTAAATATACATATACTAGGTTAGGTGATTCCCCGCGTAATACGCGGATGAAATATTTTCTAATTTCTTATGTATCAAACTAATTAGAAATTTTTTGTTTTATGGTTCACCATTACCAATGGTGTTCAATTAAAATTGTAGTCGTTTTAGATCTCCATCTTCTTCTTTTTTGGTAAAAAAATTTTCATCTTCTACCTCCCTCTTAATTTACTAAATAAATTTCTTTTCATATGTGATATTTTATGTAGCTCGTGTTCTTCCACTATTTTTAATTCTTATTCTTCTGAAAAAACAAAACAAAGATAGTTAAAATAAGCATGATTTAGAGTAAATATTGAATTAGGATAAAGAAATTGGTAAAACAATAGTTAACATCTCATTATCTTCTTGTTATTTAAGTTCATAATTACATATATATATTTTTTTAATTTTAATTTATAATCACAATAGTAATTTATCTTTTGATTTTTTTTTTTGGTGGCCAAATGTTTTTTTAAATTTGTTTAATTTAAAATTGATTCGTATTTTTTAAAAAAAATCCAGAAATAAATATTTACAAAGATTTTTTCGTGACAATCAAAAATTTAAAAGGTAAGAAATTATTACTGTCTTACCATGTCATAATTTTTTCTAGCCATGTCATATTTTATTTGGGAGAGTGAATGTGGAGATGACACATAAATATTTTTTCACAAATTACTTTCTAATTAATATATAAGGGATAATAATATTTTATATAAGGAGAATGGTAAATTAGTTCTGCTTTTGACCAAAAATTGTGTTTTACGTTAATCACTGGTTGACTTTTGTTCAAAGCGGATTTCAGATCTTTAGTATAAGGACTAATCAACAGATTTTCATTTAAATCCACAGTTTCGTTGAGTGGTTTTTCTTGACATTCTCTTCAATGAGTTGGAGATGTTGGTCATATTTATGTATGTGAGATGTAAGATCATCGAGTTTGCGTCCCAAATCTGAACGCATTTCATCTATCTTTGTTTTAAGTTCAGCATTCATCATTTGCTGGAAATCTACTACAAGGATGAACTTGGATGGGTGAATTTGGGTATCGTTGATGAGGAAGACGATAAAGTGGTGGTCTTAATGGCGTCAAAAGTGCTTGTTGAGGGCCGCTACTACAAGGTCCCTAAGTGGTCATGAACGGTCGTAGATTCCCCATCATTCTTGCTAGAACGTCATGCATTATAACCATGTCAGAGTTTGCTGAGTTGTTGAGATCTCCCATGTCTTTTTCCTGAAACAAATGAAAATTCAAAATTTAGTAAACGAAGAACTTAGAAGAAATTCTTAATTGAAAACTAAAGGTACTGCTGAAATCCCTGAGTCTTAAGAACAACATCATCAAAAACTTGATGTCTTAAGAATTAAGTTTTACTCAATCCTAGCAACCTCTAAAATGCAAGTGTAAAATAAATCGATTGCAGTACTTGAGGTATCGAATCCACATGAATTTAGAGTACACTGAATAATTATGAATTAAAAAATCCGAGCAACGTCTAAAGTGCAAGTGCACAGTAAGTCAAAACAAGATTTTGTGGTTCTTCT
Organism: Arabis hirsuta; assembly: GCA_964056655.1. Classification (NCBI taxonomy): domain Eukaryota; kingdom Viridiplantae; phylum Streptophyta; class Magnoliopsida; order Brassicales; family Brassicaceae; genus Arabis; species Arabis hirsuta. The sequence goes on along the minus strand of OZ053298.1, from coordinate 39,301,146 downwards.
TACAATAAAACTGTTAAAAATTGCAACAATTGTTACAAAAAACAAAAATCAATATCCATTGTTAAAAACCAGTTTTTTGCAGTGATAATGAAAGATTTTGTGGGGCTTCCAGTCAGGTTGTTAGGCCGAACCCAGTTCGATATTTTGTTAGAGGAGATGATTATTACACACTACTGGATTTAATGAAAGTTTGGTGGTCAATGCATTTGAGAACTAACTTATAATGTGTCAATGCACTTGAATACTGACCATATACTCATAAGAGGATAGTTTAAAAGGACTCTGCTTATATCAATTGAGATTGTTCGTTGAAAGACCTTCATAGGTCCCTAGATACCACTGACGAGCTTTTTTTTTCTAAAAACTCAACTTGAAATTGCGCTTGATGTACAAATGTTTATTTTAGTTGAACAAAATTTTATGTTATGTTCACTTTAAAAAAAAAAAAAAAAAAATTGTGAGTGTAGTCGTTTTAGTTATTGACGTCCTGCATATAAGTCAATGGTTTGATTATATATAATAATTTTACAAATGTATGTTTATGTTTAAATGAAAATAATGATTAACGAGCATGCAATATATTTTTTAATCTATTACCTTTACGATATACAAAATATTTGATATATATATATATATATATTTTTTTTAATATAAACATAACTTCAGTTAACATGTAAAGACAAACTAAAATGGAAACATAATAACTTATAAAACATTTGACCAGATTTACAATAACATAAAATCCTTTGACCAGATTTTCAATTTCAATTTTTATTATGGTAATTATGGTCAAAGGGTTGAAATACATATTTGTTGTTATGGTGGTCTATGAATATATTTAAACACACATACATACACAAGACCACCATAATCAGTTCTGTGTAAGTATCAGATTTTTGAAGGAACGAAAAAGTAAATCGAATTATATAAGTTTTTGTAGAAAATGCAAAAAGAAAAAACCGATTGAAGAAGACAACATATATGTGCTCTTATATTGAGAAATTTTAATTTTTTAATATACATAAACAAAACCGCCAAAATCAGTTTTCTGTAAGTACCATATATATATTAGAAAGGCGAAAAGTAAATCGAATTATAAATATGTTAGTGAGATTTTTTTTAATTGTATTATTGGTTTTGAATTTTCTTTTTCTATTTGTTTTTTTCTTGTGAGATTACAAAATATTTTAAAAAGAATTTTGCATTTTCTAGGAACATACCTAATGACAACTAAGAAGTTTTCATCACTTCTATTTCTTTTGTTGTTTGCTCTCATCGTTTTGCCAATGATTTCAGGTAACTCATTTATTTTGTTGCAATTCAATGTTTCTAAAAATATCTGTAATGTTTTTACTGGTTGAGATAAAGTGACTAAATAAAACATTTAACATTTTTATTTGTGATTTACATGCAACTGAATATTAACCTGATCATTGTTATACTTAAAATCTTGTTTATGAACTATAATAGGACAAAAACACACAAGATGTTTAGAGAAATGTACACTACAAGAAAACATGTCATTTGTGACACTCGTTTTAGTCACAAAATGGTCACAAATGACCCCTTTGCGACTACTTAGTGACTAAAAGGGGTACTCGCTAAATGATCGTTGCTAATTTAATCAGTCACAAATTAGTTGCAAATTAGTGACTATTTGGTGACAACAATTTTGTAGTAGCAAAATAGCGACTGTTTTGGGATTATATACTTGTGGTCGCAATAAAGTGACTATATTGTGACAAGATGATCGTGGTCGCAATAAAGCAACTATATTGTGACAAGATGATCGTGGTCACAAATTGGCGATTACATTGTGGCAATATCTATGTTGTCGCAAATTAGCGACTATTTTAGGACGATATGTTTCTGCCGCAAAGTATCGACGAATTTATGACTACTTAAGGTGGTGGGAAAATAACGACTAAGTAGCGACAAATTGGGCAGCCGTTAAATTGATACTAATTTGTGACGATTAATGTAGTTGTAAATAAGCGACATATTAGAGACTCTTCGAAATGTCATGTCTAGTCACAAAATAGACACTAAAGTGTCACTTGTTAGACACTAATTTGCAACGCCTTTGATTTTTTTTTTGTCTCTTTATAGTCAAATTCAGTTGCTAAGTTGGTCATTTTTTTGTCACTTAAAACATATACATTTGTGTTTTGATTTGAGAAACTTAAATCAAAAGAAAAACTTAAAGTTTTAAAACTACAAAAGATTAGCATAACAAGAGAAGAAGTTATATACATAGGAGAGTACAAAAGATTATAACATAATAGAGTTAGAAAGTTTGAGAAGCAAACTTTCAAGGGTTGTCTTCAACTTGAGGTGTGGTTGTGGTTGGTGCAGAAGCATCCAAGGTAAAGGAGTCAGACATGTAAGCAGCGAGGTTGGGATTGTTGTTCTTCATAAACAGAAAGAGCTTCTCCAATTCAGCAATCCGAGCCTTACTTTGCCTTAGCTCCTTATCACGTCGCTGATTTTCCTCGTCACGACGTCGATTCTCCTCATCACGGCGCTGATTTTTTTCTTCGTTTTCAGCAATCTTTTGACGAGCTGATTTAAGCTCGTCCTGGATCTCTAACAGCGATGACGTAGAAGATTCAGCGAAGCTTATCTTCCTCTTTCTTTTCTGAACCTGTGACAGTTGGCCCATTCCATAAGGAGTCCCCTTGGAATCGAATTGATTACACTGCAACAGTCATATAAAATACATAGTTACAAGCTGAAATCCAAGCAATAACAAGTGATGATTAACCATAGACCTAAATCCAGTACGATTCATGACTACTAAAACAATATATCTATCATTAACAAAGAACCTAATTCAGAATGAATCATAAATCACAATTGTATACACCTGATCCCAATGGTACTCACAATGATTCTCAAAGATGATAACACATACAGAACACACAGAGTGAGCAAGGTTAAGTAACCAAAACATAAAGCATGAGAGAAGATTAAGTTACCTTAAGGAAGATGTCATTCCTCTCAGCGATGCTTATAGTCCGCTGTGTAGAATGGTTAGAGGAGGAGTCTGTAGCCTCTGGTCCATCTCTAGGCTGATCCAAAACCTCTTGCAGGGCCCTATCATAAGTCTCAGCAAATTGCTTAGCTTTTTCATCAACAAAACTCCCATCAGCGTTTGTATGAGTCTTCCTAAACACTTCACCAAAAGAGACAGGACGTCCTAGTTCCTCCTCTTGTAAGAATGGAAAGATTAGGTAGATGAAGTATATATGACAGAAAGAAATGACAAAAGTATTACCATGTCTTGCTGAACGGTCAAGAAAGAAGATTTGCCTGAAACGTGCTTGTAGATTCCAAGTCCGTTACGATCAGAGTTACGGGAGTTGAAAGCCGTAGTGCTCCTGACCTGAGCCTCTCGTGTGTCCCAGTGGATCCACATTACCTTCCACAGCGTAGGAGTAATCCAAATTGGCCTCACACCCTTTTTCTTTGCCTGACTGACAATTCCTCTCATCCGTTTTGTAGCAATCCTCTTGAAATGAGCCCTCACAAGGGGAGTGATCCCCATATCCCAATTGTACATCCCCTACACAGTAAAATACATAGTTAAGTAGTCATACATTGTAGTGTGTAAGAATTGAAAGTGGAAAAAAGGAAAAGTAGCAAACATTACCGCAAAAGTTCTGAAATATCTTTCTTGTTTGTCTATAGGCGTCACAGTCCAGCTGAAGAAAGGGCCATCGAAATTCCGGCGAAAAATCTCGGCGATGACACGGATCAGTAGTCCTCTGTCCCGAGTAAACCTTGTAAATAAATATATCATGAGGTTAAATAACACATACAAAATACAGAAATGCAATATAATACTAAATGATTTAGTTCACAGATATGAAACAAATATATTACCAAACACTAACCTAATCCAGTTGACAGAAATGAAACAATAAAGCTAACCAAACACTTAGCTAATCCAGTTCACATATATCAAACAATAAAGCTAACCACTAAGCCTATTCGCTTGCCACAGAGTGTTTTTGCCTTCGATGGGAACCTCACTCAAGAGGGGCAAATTTTCACGCCCTGGAAGAGCCATCATATTATCCAAAAGCTTCTGGTAGTCTTCGTGATCATCAACAACATAATACTCGGGTCCCGGTTGTTGACCCTCAACTTCTTCTTCTTCTTCTTCTTCATCTTCGATATCTTCTTTTTCATCTTCCTTCTCTGCCATCTCAACATCCTGATGGCGTGGTTGGTGGTTTAGATTTAGGCTTCGAGGTGGTTCAGCCGATGGAGCAGCAAACGCGTCTCTCTGAGATCCACTCCGGTTTGTTGTAGAAGGGTACTGTGGTGGAACCAAGTTGGTTTAAGAGACAGAGGCAGTGGCTTGAGACGACGTTGTCCCTTGAGAAGGAGGCGTACTATGACCAGACGGGTTGGAGGAATTAGAAGAAGCCTGACCGCCGGTTGACTTTGTAATTCTTGGTGGTGTACCTCCGCCATCACGGTTCTGTTGTCCGCGTGAGATCCCTCCACCACCGTCCAAAGCAATACCCTTTCCTTTACCCAGCAAATGAAGCTTTTGAGAACCCACCGCCGGTCCCCTACTACACTCGCCGGAAGCAGGAAGCTTCCCAGGACCTTTTCCACCGCGACCGCCTGGAGCAGCAAGATTTCCACGACCGCCGCCTTTTCCACTGCTGGTGCCTCTTCCACCGTCGGTGCCTCTTCCACCACCGGCGCCTCTTCCACCGCTAGTGCTAGTAGAGCGGCCTCGTCCTCCTTTGGGTTTAGGCATAAGATAGGGAGAATAAGGGTTTCAGATATGAAGAATCGAAGAGATTTCTTCAATCTGGGTTCGATTCAAAGAGAAGAATCAACACAAAGAGATAGAAAAAGGAGAATCGAGAGAGATGAAGCGAAGAAATGAAGTGTTTAGAGAAGGAAAGTGAAGAATCGAAGAATTTTTTCACTTTGGGTTCGATTCAAAGAGAAGAATCGAGAGAGAGAGAGAGAGAGAGAGAGAGAGAGAGAGAGAGAGAGAGAGAGAGAGAGAGAGAGAAAAGGAGAATCAAGAGAGAGAGAGAGAGAAAAGGAGAATCAAGAGAGATTAAGAGAAAAAATGAAGGATTTAGAGAAGGAAAGCGATGAATCGAAGAAATTTCTTCGTTTCGCTTACAGTTGAGAGAGAGGTGAGAGAGAGGCAAAAACAATTAGTGGTTTGATGAAATGAATTTGAGAATTTTTGTTAAAAGATGTTATATTATCATCTCGTCACTAAGTTGTCGCAAATGCGTCGCAAAATAATTGTTTTCAGCACCAAATAAGCCCGCCTACAAACCCAAATTTGACCCATTAAACCAAAATCGATGGATTGAGCGCGAAATTAGCCCGCCTTCGGAGGAGTAACATATTAGTCACAAATTTATGACTGCTTTGTGACGATATTTGGGTAGTAGGAAATGATTTCCTAAACCCTAAACATTTTAACAAACAAGTATCATCCATTATCATTTCCAACCAATTCCAAATGCATTTCTTGAATGTTTGATTGTTTATATCCATCACATTAGTAGAATTCAACTTAATCTATATAAAACATCAAACTTACCAAATAGCGGATTAAACATCAAAAGTGTTTCATACTAGCTATATGTATGCTAAGAAATTTAGAAAATGAATTTGGATTTTCCCTCTTAAAATATATTCCTTATAAATCTTATAGTTTACAGAGATTGTTAATACGAAAGTAAATAATATACACTTAAAATGTGTTGTTTCATTTGCAAAAAGATTATAAGTAGTTGCGAATTAGTTGTAAATTAGTCACAGTTAATACTGGACATCGTAAAGTAGTCACAAAGTAGTGGGTATCTGCTGACTAATTTGTGGCGGACTTGAATGTAGTGGCAATCATTTATCTAAACCCCAAAGTGTCACAAATGAGTCACTTTTGAAACGTAGCGTAAATAAGTATTAGTTGCTGACGTGTCACAAATCAGTCGGAAAAAAACTATTAAAAAAAAAGTGTGCTTCTCGTTTATCGAAGCCGTGACCAGAGGGTTAATTGGAGAGTTTAAGTGTTTTGCTAACCATTGAGCTATTGTAACCATTTGGAAATCTACCACATTATTTTGTATATATCTTTAAATCTGTCGGATTGAAAAATAAAAATAAGAATCCCGCAAATAAATTACACACTTACTATCTCAAACATTATTAGTATGAATTCTCACAAATAAAACACATACTAATTAACAATGTTAATATAAAATCCAACATCATCTAGTACAACAAATATATTACAAAATATTTCATATTTCAAATATCATCTTTCTCCTCTGAAGATGATAAATTACGCTGAAACTCATCTTCTGGGTCACCATCTGCAATCTCCAAATCGATGTCTTCCATTGGTTGCTTTCCATCAACTAAACAATCGACATTGATTTCCTCTACCATAGACGTCATTGCCTCATCATCCGTTTGTTGCAAAATGACTGGGTCTTTCTCGTTGTAGTTTTCTTGAACACTATTACGTGGATTTACTTTCATAACGGATAGCCAAACGTGTCGAGGGCGTTTCGTATTTGGGTATGGAAGAAAACAAACTTGATCATCTTGAGAACCTGTCACGAATAATTTTGAATTTTTTATTAGTACAAACATATAAATGATAATTAAAAGGGATATGAAATTCGCACCTAATATGAATGGTTCGTAATTATGATATTTTTCAGATAAAAGCACGTCCACAATGGCGACGTCGCTCTTTCGAGTCCTTTTGCCGAGCGTAGGGTCATACCATTTACAATAGAAAAGAATGATCTTCAAATTCACAATTCCGAGATATTGGAGCTCCATAATTTTCGACACGGTCCCATAGAAATCATCCTCCTCAGATGCTTGTGAATAATTTTGGCCTCTAGCACATACTCCATAATTTATTGTTTTTCTGTGCTCCCCATAATCTCTCGTGTGAAACAAATATCCCCTTGAAAAATACTTAGGCCACAACTTTGCCTTATATTCGGGACCTTCCACTATATCGTGAATCCACATTGGGAAATTTTGGTAACTTTTTGTTGCATCCACCTGCATAATGTGAAATAATTCGTTGTCAGATAGTGCGAAATATCAATTAATAATGTAGTCACAGTATTACATACATACTCCTTGATCTTTATGTGAAATTCATCATCTCTTTTTACTATGACCTCATCATCAGATAGTTCTAGATTTTCAGCTCGAATATGTCCGTCCACCATGCTAAGATACCAACACAGGACTATCACTCAAAGATGAAAAATATATCAAATTATTATAAAATTTTTAGGAATTAATCATGATTACCTTTCAAACGGCCGAAAATACTCACAATTACGCATCATATAAGAATGTGCGCACTTATAATCTTGCTCTGATAACCATTCTTCAGTACATTTGCCACTTGGACGACATACTTCAGTAAATATATCTGGTACCTCCACATTGTACATGGGTACTTCACCTTCATCATACTAAGTAGTCCTGCAAATTGATATGCTCAAATTTGCCCTGAGCTACTCTCTCAAATTAAGAGATCGTAGTAGTACTTAGGGATCGAATCCAAAGGGAATCTAAACACACAATTCGATTAAAGAGTTCATATTATGCTAAGTAAGAATGTATGAATGTAATAAAAAATAGCAAAATAAACAGTGAATGATGATATAGGTTCTTGTAATCAATTAGACAAAAGAGTTAGGCTATGGGTAATTTGCAGGAAAGAATAGAAATACGGCTGTGTCGATCGACACAGAGGTCCGTGTCGATCGACACGAGGATAGAAAACGGTTAGGATTTGTTAAGCGCGGATCTAGAATTCAAACACGAATATAAAACCAATCAATTTTCGTTGCAGATATTATCTATGACTAAATCCCTAAATTCCAAATTTTTTTGCAAATTCAGTGAATAAAGACAAGCATTAAATTCAGGTTCAATTGTTTACAAAATTACTAAGCCAAATTTCTTTGCGTATAGATAATTTTGCTCCTCTAAGATTATGTCCGGTTGTTAATAATACTTTCGCATCTATTAAAGCAACCTAGGATATCCAATTTCCGTTGATCAGTCCTAAAATCAGAGTTAAATTAATCTAGATGAAGAACCTAAAGATAAATCCTAACAGGGTTTCAATCCTAACGATTTCTCATCAAACCATAGAATTACCCTAAACCTAACAAGCAAACTACTCAGACATAGATGCAGTAAACATTATGAATGAAATAAATTGCATAAAAGAGATAGAGTAAGTGATACAGAGATTCAAAAATGATGAAATCCGGAAGTCTGAAATCTCCTAAAAGCTCTGCAAATCTCTTCTCTCTCAAGTCTTAATTAAAAACTAGATAAAAACCTAAAAACCTAAGGAAAAACTATATATAAGGTCTAAAATTCGGATTGGGCTTTTTGTAAACTTCTGGGCTTTTTGGGCAAAAACAGAATTTCCTCAAAACTTGTAATCTTTTCGTGTTAGACGGGCATGTCGATCGACACAGCCTTGAAAACTCGACTCCGACTTGATCACTTCGGCTCTTCTTTCCTTGATGCTCCAAAATACTCCAAAAGCTCCCATTAAGCTCCAATCGATCATTGACCTACAAAGACTCAAAAAGACTCAAAAAATACCAAAAAGACTCTATAAAAAGGACTTATATCATGGTCAAAAACAGGTAAAAACCATGATATATCAACTCCCCCAGACTTAGCATTTGCTTGCCCTCAAGCAAAACATACACTAAAAATGTGAAAGAGGTTTGAAAACGCAGAAATTTACCTTTTCTTGGAGTACCGGACCAACCCTTTCAACTAGTAAGCCACATAATGCAAAACCAACTCAAAAACAGACCACCATGTACTTCTCCATATACATTCGCAGCCTCCCAAATTCATCCACGACTTATCAACATAACCTACTAGTCCTCATTGCTGGGTCTCGTCCCAGATCTGGATGCCAAGAACCTTCTAGACTCATTCCCATACTATACCATGTCAAGTGAACCATACAACTCTTGGTACTCTTTCTCTCCCCCAGACTTATTTGATTCTTTATACTTTTTTGTTTACTTAGACTGCTGAGACCCAAAAGCAGTGCTTTCACTACTGTTGTTCCTTGTGAGGAGACAGTGTCGTGAGATCGCTCATCCTCTACATCCGTTCTAAGGGACTCAGGCTGGTGCTTTTGAGCTCCGGGTGATCATTTCTTGACTACTGACTCAAACTGTAATTTTATTTCCTCATCTTATACTCAAGAACTATCATTTCACCCTAATCAGCATTATATAAATTTTTTTTATTTTAGAAGAAAAGAGAGGAGTACCATTACTTTCACTAAAAAGTGCACTTGTCAATCACCGAGGAGACCGCATAATTAGCTCGAACTTGGCGAATTATGCTGGAAGTAATAGATGTCTCCAGTTAACTGGTCAGCCTTAGGATTTCCCATTAGTCTGCCTTTGAAATTGATCCTGGAAGAATGGTCACACAACTGAAAGAGATAATCCACTAAACCAAAGGAAGGATCATTGTTTCCAACTGAGTATTTTGACTCAATAAAACGTTTTGGACTGACTCTCAAAAACAAACACAAAGTTAGCAACTACATCCTCCAGACTTAAACAACACTGTCCCCAGTGTTATCAAGCATGAGATTGGTGAAAGAATCAATAGGAAAACGAACTTGTGAAGGAAAAATGAAATTTTACCAATGTTGGCCCCATGTCGATCGACACACAGGACCGTGTCGATCGACACGGGTTTTCTGAACCGGATCATGAGTTGTGCAGAGTTCGAGACGAAATGTGACCATGTCGATCGACACAATGAACCATGTCGATCAACATAGGTTCTCTGTACCGATGCATCATGTGTCTCATCGTTGAATTTAAGTGTCAAAGCTAAATCATTCTGCAAAACACAACTCAATAGACATGATTAAGAGGAAAACACAGGCAAATCTCATTAGTTTGCAAGTTCTGAAATCCTAAAGAAGCACATAACAAACTGTGACACAAAATAAAAATCAAAGTTAGTAAAACAAAAAACAAAAAATCTAATTAATGTACACTTACCAGTGGGTTGCCTCCCACTAAACGCTTGTTTTCAGTCATTAGCTTGACTGTGTCAGGCTCAGGCTTTTGGTGGATCTTTGAGGGGCCTTCTGTTTACCTCATCCGTTGATACCCTTGCATTTGATCGCTCTCTAGCTCCAGACATCCAAGGAACAATACCAGGGAAAAGCTTCATGGTGGTTTGCAGCATCTCTTGAACAACTACCTCTCCTTTCTCCCACAACTCTAAGGGGATGATGATTCTGAACTTGGAGAAAGGTTTGGAAGTCTTTTCGCGCTTCACCTCGCAGGCAGTCAAGTCGCCATCGGATCTCATAGAGGATGAAGTCAAGGGTGGGGCACATGGGATCCTCTTCGTGTCATCTCCAAGGTCCGAACTCTGCTTTCTTCCATTTGTAACGATCATACAAGAATTCTCCTTACACCGAACTACGGGTTAGAAGACATTCTTGTTGACCTTGGAGAAGGAGATTATCTGATTGGGAAAATCCACAATCGCACCTACAGTAGCAAGAAATGATGACCCAAGAATCAATGATCTCTCGTTGTCATTTTTCGTCTCCAGAATGTGAAAATCCACCGGAACCAGACAATCTTCTACTTGAAGCATCAAGTCAGGAATGTATCCTTTCGAAAATGTTAAAAAAAAGTCGGCCAGCTCGAGAGACATCTTTGAAGGTTGCTGATCCTTAATCCCCAGCTTCCTTGCAAGAGACTGAGACATGACATTCACATTAGCTCCAATGTCACAAAGAGAATTCTTAAATTCCATACCTTTGATTGAGCAAGGAACAATGAACATCCCTGGATTCGGTATCTTTTGCAACTTCCTCAGCGGTGGTTGAGCATGTCTCCTTTTCTCCTCTGGTGTTTTGACACTAATAGCCCGTGGGTATGGAATCTTGGGCTTGTAGACCCTTTCCTCTGCTTTGACTGAAGGTTTCGACGTGTCTGAGCAGAACTGGGACCCGTGTCGATCGACACAGAGGGGCTGTGTCGATCGACATGCCTGTGTCGAGGATGTGTCGAGCTTGGGAGAAAAATCACCGATTGCGTAAACTCTAGTTTTGCGATTTTCGACCTGTGTCGATCGACACAAGCCTTCCGTGTCGATCGACACGGGGTCTGGAGCGCCAAACTCATCTTCTTCAACCTCCTCTTCACTCCCCCAAAGTGAGGGCATTGACGTGTAGTCTCGGGTTTGTTTCCATCTTGGCTGGGAGAAAACCTTCTTGCCTTCTAACATTCTCTGCGGTTTGAGCAACTTGGGTGTCCAGCTTCTTCACATAGAGATTTAAGGCCTCGATTTTACCATTCAGATCATAGTACATGGCATCCATCTTCCCATTGAAGCTCACTGTCATCTTCTGTTGACCCTCTAGAATCTGCTCTAGCATAGAATTCATCCCACTATCTGAATATTGAGCAGGAGGCATCTGGTAAGAAGAAAAACCGTAGTTCCTAGTGTAATTGCTCTGGAAAGGCTTCTGATAGTCGTTCTTCTGATACCCTTGTTGATTACCATACCGCTGACCTTGAAAACCAGCTCCACTGATGTAGTTGACATCCTTTTCTTCTGGCTCGAAAGTCTCTACCTCTGCAGCAAACTAAACTGACTTATTCCCCACTAGAAGGTTATGCACAGAGTCTATTTTGGCTTTCACCTCAGCAATCTGACTTCCATCCATGTTCCCACCAAGTTTCTTCCTCTCGAAGTCTGCGTTCTTGGTACTATTGCTAGAAGCCAAGTTATCAATAAGAATCAGCATCCACCGGATATCTGGTGTTGAAGTTCCCATTGCTAGCAGAATCCAGAGCCATCTGATACCTCCAATCAATACCTCTGAAAAAAAATGCCCAACAGCTGAACATCACTGAACCCATAGTGAGGACAATCTCTCTGGTAGGACTTGAATCTTCCCCAGGAAGCTTTAAATGCCTCAGTCGGTCCCTGCTTGAAAGTAGAGATCTTAGTCCTCAGATCCTCGGATCTCGCCTCATCAAAGAAATTATTGAGGAAAGCATTCTTGGTGTCCTCCCAAGTAGTCAGCGAGCCCAGCTCCAGCTGCTTCAACAAGTAGGCTGCTTCTCCGCCCAGAAAGTATGGGAAAAGCTTGCAGTAGAGGTAATCGCTTGACACTCCATTAGCCTTAATGTTAGATGCTAAGTCCTCGAACCTCTCAACGTGATCCATGGGGTGCTCAGAGGATAGGCCATGGAACGGGTGCTGAGCCACAAGTGAGAAGAAAGCAGGCTTCAACTCAAAATTGCTCCTCTGGAACGCAGGTGGGCGAATTGCAGCCCTGTTAGCATAGAACTCGTCAGGCCTATTGTACTCTCCCAGAGTACGCCCACACTCAGCTGGCTCCTCTAAAATGACAACTCCATTCTCATCTATCTTCTGACCCTGAGCATTGCGTCTGCGACCCTCAGCATCCTGAAGAAACCCGTCTTCACCTCTGATAAGAACTAAGGTGTTCATCTTGGCTATCTTTCTCGCTGCTCGGTTCGCTCGTTCCAACTTTCCAATCTCAAGGTTAAGATCAACTAGCTCTTCGTTCCGGTTGCTTCTGGTAACGCGATTAGGCATAAATCGAAAACACACAAGACAAAGAGAAAGGAACAAGTAAGTAACAAAATAAAAATAAAAACTTAGACAAAATTCTAATATCAAAAATTGATTGGTGAAATCGATTCTCCGGCAACGGCGCTAAAATTTGATATGCTCAAATTTGCCCTAAGCTACTCTCTCAAATTAAGAGATTGTAGTAGTACTTAGGGATCGAATCCACATGGAATCTAAACACACAATTCGATTAAAGAGTTCAAATTATGCTAAGTAAGAATGTATGAATATAATAAAAAATAGCAAAATAAACAGTGAATGATGATATGGGTTCTTGTAATCAATTAGACAGGGTTTCAATCCTAACGATTTCTCATCAAACCATAGAATTACCCTAAACCTAACAAGCAAACTACTCAGACATAGATTCAGTAAACATTATGAATGAAATAAATTGCATAAAAGAGATAGAGTAAGTGATACAGAGATTCGAAAACGATGAAATCCGGAAGTCTGAAATCTCTTAAAAGCTCTGCAAATCTCTTCTCTCTCAAGTCTTAATTAAAAACTTGATAAAAACCTAAAAGCCTAAGGAAAAACTATATATAAGGTCTAAAATTCGGATTGGACTTCTTGTAAACTTCTAGGCTTTTTGGGCAAAAACAGAATTTCCTCAAAACTTGTAATCTTCTCGTGTTAGACGGGCATGTTAATCGACACACAAGGTCGTGTCGATCAACATAGCCTTGAAAACTCGACTATGACTTGATCACTTCGGCTCTTCTTTCCTTGATTCTCTAAAATACTCCAAAAGCTCCCATTAAGTTCCAATCGATCATTGACCTACAAAGACTAAAAAAAACTCGAAAAATACCAAAAAGACTCTATGAAAAGAACTTATATCATGGTCAAAAACGGATAAAACCATGATATATCACAAATCATCCATCTCATTGATATGATGCCATGGTATATAGCATAACAAACATATTAAGGTACCACAATTAATATTACCTTATTCGGATAATAGTAGAAATTTGTGATGCAAAGTAGTGTTGGGAGAAAAATGATATCTCGTCGTTCATGTACGATTGAACGATTGATCGCGCTAGATATCTTTTGTTCTTCGCCATGCCTTTCAAATGTTTAAAGAATCTCTCGAATGGATACATCCACCTATACTGCACAGGACCGCCACGCTCTGCCTCATACAGCAAGTGAATAGGTAGGTGCTCCATCACATCAAAGAAAGAAGGTGGAAAGATTTTTTCCAAATTACACATAATCATCAGAATGTTATCCTTCAAAAGTAGGAGGCGGCTTTGATCCAATGATTTGCTGCTTAGATCACGAAAAATGCTCCAATCCCTATAAAAACATCTTTATTAGTCATGAATAACTAAATTTATTTAATACCAACATAATTAAGCACATATTCATTAAATTTCTTAAATTTCAAACGTAAATGTACCTGATAATGCTTGGTGCACATTACGCGGGAGAAGCTCCGCAAATACAAACGGAAGCAACTGCTCCATTAAAACATGGCAGTCGTGACTTTTCATTCCCGAAAACTTTCCACCACTGATGTCTGCACAACTTGCTAAATCTGCAATATAACCATCGGGAAATCTAACTTCATTTTTCACCCAATGTAGTAAGGCATCGTTTGCTTTTAAAGTCAATCTCCAAATAGAAAATGGAGCGTTCCCACGACCATCGACATGCAATTCCTTCCGATCACAAAATCTCACGATATCTAATCTTGACTTGATTGTGTCTTTTGATTTGTCTTTGACATTCATAATAGTATACATGATGTTATCAAAAAAATTCTTCTCGACATGCATCACATCAAGGTTGTGCCGTAGAGTCAGATCGGTCCAGTACGGAAGCTCCCAAAAAATGTTCTTTGTGCCAGTTATGCCAATCTCCATAACCGCCAGGTTTTTTGTTATGTCCGTTTCCACCGCATTCTGATGTTTTCGGTGCCCAGACATTCGTTATACGCTGATATACTTGTTCACCCATCAATGATGCTGGTAAATAGTCGCCAACTGCGTTCTTTTCCTTCGTAAAGTTAACTTTATTCTTCCGTAATGGATGATTATTCGGCAAAAATCTTCTATGACAGTTGAACCAACACATCTTCCTACCAATTGGTAAGTCGAAAGAATTTGTATCACCCATACAAATTGGACATGATAATCTTCCATGTGTCATCCATCCCGATAACATACCATACGCCAGAAAATCACTTATAGACCACAAGAGAACAGCTTTAAGGTTGAATTTTTGATTTAACGACACATCATACGCCTCAACTCCATGATTACATAAGTCCTTTAACTCCTCGATCAGTGGTTGGAGGAAAACATCAAGACTTGCTCGTGGATTATTTGGTCTTGAATTCAAAACTGTAAGAAATAAATACTCGCTTTTCATGGCCATCTCTGTAGGTAAGTTGTAGGGTGTCATGATCACAGGCCACAATGAATGGTTTTTTTTTACATACCAAAAGGATTGAAACCGTCTGTACATAATCCCAAATAAACGTTTCGTGTCTCCTCTGCAAATCTCGGATGCATTATATTGAAAATTTTCCACTCAGCCGCATCAGATGGATGACACATTACTCCGTCTTTTGACTCGTGCACAGCATGCCATCTCATCGACGCTGCAGTCTTCTCTGATTGGTGCATCCTCTTTAATCTGTCACTGATGGGTAGATACCACATCTTGCTGACCTGTATTTTTTTTTCTCCCCCCACTAGCCTGATATCTTGGTTTTCCACAAAACCTACAATGCTTCAACTCCTTGTCATCTTTCCAGAAGAGCATACAATTATCTACACATACATCATATGTATGGTACGGCAATCCAAGCTTTCGCATCAACGTTTCGGTCTCGTAGTAAGAACCGGTTGCTTGATTAGGATGAAGTAGATACTCTGTAAACAATTCCGCCCATGAATCCATGCAAGATTCAGCCAAATTATGGTCAGCCTTGATGTTCATCATATGCGATGCTAATGATAATTGTGAATCTTCATCCTGACAACCATCATACAGTGGCGTATTTGCAGAATCTAACATGTTCTAAAACTGTTTAGCCTCATGGGTAGGTTCTTCATAAACATGATCATTTCCACTATGAACATGTTCATCTTGATAATCATTAAATGGCGCAGAACCATGGAATGCATCATGAACCATCCCAGCATAAACATTCCCGCCATCGTAATTTATTTTTTGATTACCGCTACTAAAATCAGCATTCTCGTAATGGCTAGTTCCTACCCCAACTACATCGTAATTTTCACCATGTACGGTCTATACATAATAACCTTCCATAAAACCATAACTATGCAAATGGTCCGAAACGGTTCGAGCTGGCTTTAAACGCTTAGAAATTTTACATTTCATACAAGGACAGTATAATTTACCTCCACTGCTTATGGGTAAGTCTTGGCTTGTTGCGAAATTCATGAAATGCTCGACTCCCACCAAAAATTCGTCAGATATTTGTGCGCGGGTCGATCCGATTATACGTCCACTCTCTAGAAGAATTCCACATATTTTTTTCTTCTTTTTTCTCTTTTTTTTTCTCTGAAGATTGTGGATGAGTATTGAGGAGGCGTGTGTTACTTATATAGGCAAAATTTTGCCTCTACTTTATGATGCCCAAAAAACCAGTCACAAATTTGTGACTCTTCTACTCTTTTGTAACAACTTTAAGGTGTCACAAATATTACGTACAATACCAACCAACCTTATTAATATCTTGCCGACATGCTACCCGACAAAGCTACCGACATGCTACCTGACAAAGCTACCGACATGCTACCCGACACAAAACTACCGACATGCTACCCGACAAAGCTACCTGACAAAGCTACCGACATGATTCGTTGTGACGAATTTGCGACTTTTTCGAGACATCTTCAGAGAGTCACTCATCAGTCGTAAATTGGTGACTTCTTTGCGACTATATTTATCCACTATGTAGGTGGTCACAAATCAGTCGTATTTTGTGACTATTTGGTGACGAATATCTATCTCTCCAACAAGAGTCGCTATGTAGTCGCTAATATGCGACTACTCAACGACTGAATTTTGTAGTTGCAAATATGTGACTATTTTGCATCTCGTAGTCACTTATTAGTCACATATCAATCACAAACCAGTCGCAAATTTAGTGACTATAAAAACAGTCACAAAAAATAATCACAAACAAACTGTTTTCTTGTAGTGACACACTGCACTGCAATGCAACATGCCTGCCTGTACATGGGTTACAAAAGTGGAGTTTGTCGATGGGCCTCTGGTTTATCTTCATGTTGCTGCTTCCCTAATCTTGAATCTCAATATGATCCTCCAATATCAAGTCCTCTTAATTAATAATTAATTTCTTATTATATATGTACCCTCGGTTATATTGATATATCATGGTTTTTACCCATTTTCAACCATGATATAAGTCCTTTTTATAGAGTCTGTTTGGTATTTTCCTATTGTTTTATAGTCCTTGTAGGTCAATGATCGATTGGAGCATATTGGGAGCTTTTGGAGTATTTTGGAACATCGAGGAAAGAAGAGCTGAAGTTATCAAGTCGGAGTCGAGTTTTCAAGCATGTGTCGATCGACATGGACATGTGTGTCGATCGACACACATATATCTGACGAGAAGAGAAGAATTTCCTCTTGGGCCCATGAAGCCCAGAAGTTTCCAGAAAGGCCCAGTCCGATTTTGCCTACTTGTATATATAGTTTTACTTAGGTTTTTATGTGGAACATCTTGGATTTTATTGAGACTTGAGAGAGGAGAGCTTTTGGAGAGATTTCAGAGTTTCTCAGATCTTCAGCATAAAACCCTCTGTATCTCTAACTCTATCTTTTTAATGCAATTTTATTCATTCATAATGTTTACTGCATCTATGTCTGAGTAGTTTGCTTGTTAGGTTGTGGGTAATTCTAGGGTTTTGATGAGAAATTGTTAGGACTGAAAATCTGTTAGGGTTTATCTTCTGGTTCTTCATCTAGATTGTTTCCAATGCTAGATCTAGCCTGTACACCTAGAATCTAGATATTAGGTTGTTTAATAGACACGAAAGTGTTATTAATAACTTGAACTAGTCTTAGATGAGCAGAATTGCCTCTTCGCAAAGAAATTTGGTTTAGGAATTCTGTGAGCAATTAAACTTGAACTATAAAGCTTGATTTAATTCTCTAGGTTCGCAAAGAAATTTGGAATTTAGGAATCTAATCATAGATAGTCTCTGCAACGACAGTTGATTGGCTTTACATTAGTGTTTATGTTCTAGAACGGTACTAAACAAAACCCTAACGTTTTTTATCTCTCTGTCGATCGACAGGGATACCTGTGTCGATCGACACGACTAAATTTCGACTCATACCTGAAGAATTACCCATCACCTAGCTTTTGTCTCATTGATTTCCTAGATCATTTATCACTGTTTACTTGTTTAGTTATTTTATTTCATTCATACATATTTGCTTAGCCTAATTCGAACTCTATAGTTGATTGCGTGAATCTTTTCCCTGTGGATTCGATCCCTAAGTACTACATCGATCTCTTAATTTGAGAGAGTAGCTCAGGGTAAATTTGAGCAGATCAAATTTTGGCGCCGTTGCCGGGGAGTAGATTTCACCAT
This sequence comes from Arabis hirsuta, assembly GCA_964056655.1. NCBI lineage: Eukaryota > Viridiplantae > Streptophyta > Magnoliopsida > Brassicales > Brassicaceae > Arabis > Arabis hirsuta. The sequence continues at coordinate 39,282,811 of OZ053298.1, read as the reverse complement.
TCGATTATTGTTAGTAGAATTTTGTCTAAGTTTTTTTTATTTTTGTTTATTTTACTTACTTTTTCTTTTCTTTGTTTTGTTTTGTGTGTTCCAGGATGGTTCATCCGCTAGTGCTTATCAGAGGTGATGATGGGTTCTATCAGGACACTGAGGGTCGCAGACGCAATGCTCAGGGTCAGAGACTGGATGAGAATGGGGTTGTGATACAAGAGGAACAGCAGGTTGTACAACGACAAGAGCCAGCAGCTGCTGCGCGTGGGCGTACTCTGGGAGAGTATAACAGGCCCGATGAGTTCTATGCCAACAGGGCAGCAATCCGACCTCCTGCTTTCCAGAGGAGCGATTTTGAGTTGAAGCCTGCCTTCTTCTCCCTTGTGGCTCAGCATCCCTTCCACGGTCTGTCATCTGAGCACCCCATGGACCACATAGAGAGGTTCGAGGACTTGGCATCCAGCATCAAGGCAAATGGAGTGTCTAGCGACTACCTTTTCTGCAAGCTGTTCCCATACTCCCTTAGCGGAGAAGCATCTTACTGGCTGAAACAGCTGGAGCCGGGCTCGCTGACTACTTGGGAGGACACCAAGAATGCTTTCCTCAACAGGTTCTTCGATGAGGCGAGATCAGAGGATCTGAGGACCAAGATCTCTACTTTCAAGCAGGGACCGACTGAGGCATTCAAGGATTCTTGGATTCGATTCAAGTCTTACCAGAGAGCTTGCCCTCATCACGGGTTCAGTGATGTTCAGCTGTTGGGCATTTTCTTCAGAGGGATTGACTGGAGGTATCAGGTGGCCCTCGATTCAGCTAGTAATGGGAACTTCAACACCAGGTATCCGGAAGATGCACTGATTCTCATTGATAACTTGGCGTCTAGCAACAGTGCAAAGAATGCAGATTTCGAGAGGAAAAAGCTGGGGGGAGACGTGGATGGTAGCCAAATCGCTGAGGTTAGGGCTAAGCTGGATTCTGTACACAATCTGCTAGTAGAGAAGGATGTCAACTACATTGGTGGGGCTGGCTATCAGGGTCAAAGGTTTGGGAATCAGCAAGGGTTTCAGAAGCCGTTTCAGAGCAACTACCAGAGGAACTATGGTTCTTCGTCTTACCAGACACCTCCTGCTCAGGCTACAGATAGTGAGATGAAATCCATGCTAGAGCAGATCCTAGAGGGTCAACAGAAGATGACCGTGAGCTTTAATGGGAAGATGGATGCCATGTACCAGGATCTGAATGGGAAAATTGAGGCCATCAATCTACACATGAAGAAGCTGGACACTCAGGTAGCCCAAACGGTGGAGTCGGTAAAAAAGCAAGAAGGATTCCTACCGGCTAAGACTGAGGTAAACCCAAGGCTCCATGTCAATGCCATCACTGTGGGGGATAGGAAAGAGGTGTTTGAAGCTTGTGGAAAGGATCCAGAGGAGGTAGAAGTCGTGGAGCTTGATGAAAACACGATTTTGGGGACAGATGAGATCCTGTCGATCGACAGGACCGGTATGTGTCGATCGACAGAGTGTTACGCACTCGGTGACACATCTGACAGGAAGTCTCCTGTCGATCGACACACATCTTATGTCGATCGACACGCTGCCCAGAACAGCCCACTTTTTTCAAAACCATCAGTCAAAGCAGAGGAAAGGGTCTACAAGCCCAAGCTTCCGTATCCACGAGCTGTTAGCATCAGATCACCAGAGGAAAAGAGGAGACATGCTCAACCACAGCTAAGGAGTTTGCAAAAGATAACAAATCCAGGGATGTTCATGATTCCTTGCTCAATCAAAGGTATGGAATTTAAAAATTCTCTTTGTGACACTGGAGCTAACGTGAATGTCATGTGTGAGTCTGTGGCAAGGAAGCTAGGGATTAAAGATCTGCAACCTTCGAAGATGTCTATCACACTGCCTGATTCTTCTTCACTGTGTTCGAAAGGATTCATTCCTGACTTGATGCTTCAAGTAGGAGATTGTCTGGTTCCGGTAGATTTTCACCTTATGGAGACGAAGAATGACAGGGAAAGACCATTGATTCTTGGGTCATCATTCCTTGCCACGGTGGGTGCAATTGTAGATTTTCCCAATCAGAGAATCTCTTTCTCCAAGATCAACAAGGATGTCTTCTACCCCTCAGCTCGGTTTGAGAAGAACTCTTGTCTGACTGTTACAAATGAAGAAGAGTCGAGTTCAAACCTTGGAGATGACACGAAGGAGATCCCGTATGCCCCACCCTTGACTTCACCACCCTTGACTTCACCACCTAGCCCAGCTAAGGCCAAACGCAAGAAGACTTCCAAGCCATTCTCCAAGTTCAGAATTATCATTCCTATGGAGTTAAGTGAGAAAGGAGAGGAAGTGATCCAGGAGATGATGTTAAACACCATGAAGCTGTTTCCCGGTGTTGTACCCTTCACCGACCCACCCGAGACCTGAGCCTGACACAGTCAAGCTAATGACTGGAAACAAGCGCTTAGTGGGAGGCAACCCACTTGTAAGTTTTTCTATTTTATCTCTTATTTACTTTTGAGTCAGTTAGTCTTTGGATTTTTTAGGAGCTTGAACTTGATGATCTTAAGGATTTGCATTGTGTGTTTTCTTCTTTGATCGTGTTTGTTGAGTGATGCAGAAAATTTGCAGTGCGACAGTAAGGTTTCTGTCGATCGACAGGCATTCACTCTGTCGATCGACATAGCCTTCAATTTTCAAAATTCTCGACATCACAACGATCCGATCCCTCAGAACTCGTGTCGATCGACATGACTTGTTTGTGTCGATCGACAGGGTCCCCCACTTTGGTAAATCTCCTTTATTTCATTCAAGTTCAATTTTCCTTTGATTTCTTTTGCCAACTTCAGGCTTGACAACACTGGGGACAGTGTTGGTTAAGTCTGGGGGAGGAAACTACTAACGTGTTTCTTTTTGTTTTGGTTTATTTTGGGTTAAATTTGAAATTTTTTGTTTTATTGAGTCAAAATTTGTTAGGAACAACCCTTCTTTTGGTTTAGTGAATTGTCTTAGCCAGCACGTGACCATTCTTCCAGGAACAATTTCAGAGTCAGACTAATGGGAAATCTAAGGCTGACCAGTTGACTAGAGACGTCTGCTATTTCCGGTATAATCCGCCAAGTCAGAGCTACTGCACGGTTTTCTTTGGGATCGATGTCCATAGAGTTTGACTCCTCATTCATACCTTACAAGTGCAACCCCTTTTTGAAAGTGATGGTACCCCTCTCCCTCTATTCCCTTAAAAAAAATATATATATATCATTTATGTTAGGATTGGGGTGAAATGATAGCTCCTAAGTATAAGATGAGGAATAAAATCCAGTGAGTCTGTACTCATGAGGTGATCACCCAGCTCAAAAGCAGCAGTCTGAGTCCCGTAAAACGGATAAGGAAGACGAGCACTCTCATGAACCTGTCTCCTCACAAGGAACAATAGTAGTGAGTCACGACCCTGTCTCCTAACAAGGAACAACATTAGTGAAATATGCACTGCTTTGAGTTCAGCAATCACGAAAAAATAGGAATATAGAACAAAATAAGTCTGGGGGAGAGGAGGAATACCAAGTGTTGTATAGGTTGATTTGTCATGGTATAGTCTGGGAATGAGTCTAGAAGGTTCTTGGCATTGAGAACATTGAGACCAAGCTATGAAGTCTAACGGATTATGCTGTGAAGTTGTGGATGAATTTGGAAGGCTGCGAATGTCTGCAGAGAAGTACATGGTGGTCTGATTCTAGTTGGTTCTGGATTATGTGGTTCACTAGTTGGAAGGGTCAATTCAATGCATCAAGGGAAGGTAAGTTCTGTGTTTTCAAACCTCTTTCACATTCTTGGTTTATGTTTTGCTTGAGGGCAAGCAAAGGCTAAGTCTGGGGGAGTTGATATATCATGGTTTTTACCCATTTTCAACCATGATATAAGTCCTTTTTATAGAGTCTGTTTGGTATTTTCCTATTGTTTTATAGTCCTTGTAGGTCAATGATCGATTGGAGCATATTGGGAGCTTTTGGAGTATTTTGGAACATCGAGGAAAGAAGAGCTGAAGTTATCAAGTCGGAGTCGAGTTTTCAAGCATGTGTCGATCGACATGGACATGTGTGTCGATCGACACACATATATCTGACGAGAAGAGAAGAATTTCCTCTTGGGCCCATGAAGCCCAGAAGTTTCCAGAAAGGCCCAGTCCGATTTTGCCTACTTGTATATATAGTTTTACTTAGGTTTTTATGTGGAACATCTTGGATTTTATTGAGACTTGAGAGAGGAGAGCTTTTGGAGAGATTTCAGAGTTTCTCAGATCTTCAGCATAAAACCCTCTGTATCTCTAACTCTATCTTTTTAATGCAATTTTATTCATTCATAATGTTTACTGCATCTATGTCTGAGTAGTTTGCTTGTTAGGTTGTGGGTAATTCTAGGGTTTTGATGAGAAATTGTTAGGACTGAAAATCTGTTAGGGTTTATCTTCTGGTTCTTCATCTAGATTGTTTCCAATGCTAGATCTAGCCTGTACACCTAGAATCTAGATATTAGGTTGTTTAATAGACACGAAAGTGTTATTAATAACTTGAACTAGTCTTAGATGAGCAGAATTGCCTCTTCGCAAAGAAATTTGGTTTAGGAATTCTGTGAGCAATTAAACTTGAACTATAAAGCTTGATTTAATTCTCTAGGTTCGCAAAGAAATTTGGAATTTAGGAATCTAATCATAGATAGTCTCTGCAACGACAGTTGATTGGCTTTACATTAGTGTTTATGTTCTAGAACGGTACTAAACAAAACCCTAACGTTTTTTATCTCTCTGTCGATCGACAGGGATACCTGTGTCGATCGACACGACTAAATTTCGACTCATACCTGAAGAATTACCCATCACCTAGCTTTTGTCTCATTGATTTCCTAGATCATTTATCACTGTTTACTTGTTTAGTTATTTTATTTCATTCATACATATTTGCTTAGCCTAATTCGAACTCTATAGTTGATTGCGTGAATCTTTTCCCTGTGGATTCGATCCCTAAGTACTACATCGATCTCTTAATTTGAGAGAGTAGCTCAGGGTAAATTTGAGCAGATCATATATGAATATAAATACATAATATTCATATTAATTACATGATCTAAAACTTGAAAATACATATATTCAAATATAAGAGATTTACATTATCTAATCCAAGTCTTATGATGATAATCACTTTGTTTATTAACAATCTAATGCACACAAAAGAAAGAAAGAGAAACACAAAAAGCATCAAAATTCAAACTTCAATAGATAGACATTTCAAAATGTAAGAGTCTCTGAAACATAACATCTCACCATTTAACATTGTTTGAACAAGACAAACAATGTTTTTTTTTTTTTTGATTCACAAGACAAACAATGTTGAGACAGAGAAAGCAAAGAGCATAGAATAAAGAACACTTTTGCTGAATAATACTTAATTCTATGATAATTAAAACTGCTAGAGACTACATGGATTTATTATAAGAAAGAAAACGTAACGGTACATAAAGGTACTCGTGAGTGACCCATTGCGTGAGCAACTTGTTACTTTTGGCAATCGATAGGACGGGGTATTGTTTATAATGACCTCTACTTCAGTCATCATTATGACCACTACTCATTGTTTTTTTTTTGGGGTAAAATTGCTCATTGTTTTTTTTTATGTTGATGTATTTCATAATTGAGAAATTAAATTGGATGCTCTCCATTTTTTTTCACTTTATTATGGATGAGAAAGTTCATATGCACATATCGCATAGGTTATCTCAGGCTATGAAAAATACGAATAAGTTTTCTTAAGTTTATTCAATATTTGAAAATTATTAACTGCAAAATGAGTTTAAGTCTACTTAAATAAATTTTCGTCAACTATACGCCCTACGGTAAGGCCACGACAGTTTGACTTGTATGTCGCCATGAATATTTTTGAAAATTATTTCGAAATTGGTACATGTGGCACAAATTCAAACAAATAGCAGATGTTTGTCCCAATATTTATCTTTTGATACTACTTGTTTGTTTCAACAGTTAATGCCTTCTCCGAACAGATTTTAATATTTCTTTTCATTTGCCAGCCTAGAAACTTTTTTGTAAAGACCACGTACTTCGACTTCTACTCTTCTGTCTGTTATAAGAAAATTTAAGTTTTAATTAAATATGCTCAATTTTCGGTGAGTAAATAATACAGACACAATAAAAAGACAACTTAACTATATTTTAAAAGAGACAGATCGTAATAGAAGCAACCAACACACAATGACGAACTCTGTTTTTTTTTTTTTTGGAAAAGTTACTACTGGTATTCAGATCAACGAGGTCTGACTGCTGATAATGTAATTTGGTTTGTAGTCCAAGATTCGTTGGCTGGCTGTTGGGTAGAGGAAGAAGAACCATTCTCAAAGGTTTTCCTTGGTGCGTGGTAATTAACAGAATAACATGGCTTTTTAGGCCGAGGAATCGATGAGTCACTTTTAAGCATAGCAACAACTGACGAGATCCGTGGCCTCTCCTCTGGACGATCTTGAACACACAAAAGACCGATTTGAAAGAAACGTGTGGCTTCTTGTATCTGATTCTGAAACATGTTAGGCGGTTCAAGATATGGATCAATTATATCTAGCAATGTTCCTTCTTCCCAATTTTTCCACACCTGTTCAAAAAGTTGTTCTTGTTTACCTAACAAGGAAGCGTAAAAGGAAAGATCGAACCCTAAGAGGATTAGCTTACGCAGATTAGAAGACTCAGGTCTCCTTTCGAGTTTCTGAATTTTGAGTTTCTTTTTCCGGTTAAAACCTCAAGTAGCAGAACCTCAAAGCTAAAAACGTCTGATTTGTGAGAAAATACCTCGTTCATCATATATTCAGGAGAAATGTAGTCCCTGCGGGTAACAAAAATCAGACTCGAGCGGTAGTTTCTTCTAACATTTTTTATTGTAAATTTGAATGCAATAATGATCTAAAGAAAATGTTGTAAAATCTTACATAGTTCCAACGGTCGGCCCTTTGAAAATTTGGTTCTCGTTTCTTCCAACGAGTATGGCCATCCCAAAATCTGCGATCTTGGGTATCATATCTTTATCTAGTAAGATATTACCTCCTTTCAGGTCCCTGTGTATGACCCTATACCGCGAATCCTCATGAAGATAGGATAAAACTCGCGAAACGCCATGGACGATGTCAAGTCTTGTCTGCCAATTGAGTTTGGAACGTCCAGTATCGCCTACAAATTAATGTGATTTTATTAATTAATTCAATAATAGAAAGAAAGCAAATTATAAACGTGTAGTCAAATGGGAGGAAATAGTTGGAAAAAAAAACTATTGCTACAATAGCTTGAATTGCAGCAATTTTATTAGATGCATAACTTAAAAAAAATATCTAGAGATTTTCAGAATCCGTAGCATCTCTCCACATGTCTTCAGCTATAGTTCTCCAAACATAAGCGCTTTCTCTATCTTGCTCTTGTGTTCCATGAGGCTCTTCTGTATTAATTTGATAAGGGATATTTTCTGTATTATGTCTAGTGTTTACTTCAACAGGGAATTCTCCTTCATCAGATCGACATTCTTTACGAAGAAAGTTATGCAATGCTGCACATGCTAAAACTATTCCAGCTTGTTTCTTGAAAGAAAAAGGAGGTGCAGATTTAAAAATCGTAATCTGAGATTTAAAGATTCCAAATATCCTCTCGATCACATTTCTCAAACTAGCATGACGAAGATTGAATAACTCATGTGGAGTGTTAGGATCACAACTTTGACCAGCAAATTCTTGTAGATGATACCGAACACCACGAAATGGAGCCAAAAAAATTGAGTCGATTTGCAAATCTACAATCAACTAAATAGAATTTTCCTGTAATTGAGATACAAATATGTTACTAATAATATGACATATGATATGATTAAAGATTAATATATATGTAAATTTTTTTACCTTCGGGTACTTGGAAATTGTTTGTTCTTCTACTTAAGGCATCATTAATTTAACACTTTTGAATCATGTGCCGAACCCTCCCATCCACTAAGAACATATATGAACTCTAGATTAAAGTTACATACAGCTAAAACATTTTGTTATATTCTTGCCACCTCACGTCCAACTACTTTTGTGGGTATATGTGTGTCATCTAGCGCCCCAACACAATTCTCAAATTATACAAACAACTAGTTAGTCATATTTTGAGCAAAAAGAAGAAAATTAAACAGAAGAACATAATATATAACATACCTTAAAATATGGATAAAATCTTGTACTTTCTCTTATTTTCGTAGACAACGAAGCATCTGGTTTCACCATTTGACTTGGTGCTATTAAAAGTATAGCTCTCAAAACACGATTAAAACTTGTGCTTACTGCAAACTTGGATCTTTTAAATGTGTCTTTTATGTAGCAATATCTCGAATTTTGTCCAACCGTGAGCATGAAAATAGCAAGCATCTCTTCGACAGATATGAATCTTGTGTCTTTTAAACCAGTTTTTCTCTAAGAATAGTTGATAGCTTCAAAAACACATCTGGAAACATACGGTATAACACCCGGAAATGTTGAGGATCTTCTTTTAATACCTTTTGTATGTATTTTTCTCCGAGCCTTGTGATTTGTCGACGAATCGGACGATCAATGAAATCATCACCCACAAGATATCGTTGTACGTTTTGAATTTGAGTTCCTATAGCCACCATCACCACCATTAGAGATATGCTTGCATCAAAAACATCATTTTCTGTTCGCTCTTCTTCTTCATAAAGAGTTTGATCCATCGAAAAACCTATAAATATATAAGATATGTAAACAATTAGAATTCAAAATAATACATAAATGTGCATGAATTATCGAAGAATACTTTTTAACCTTACGAAACTTGAACGTTGTAATTATCTTCTACTTCTGGTTAAATAACTTTTTCTTTGCTTTGAAAAGAAAAATGCTATGTAATGATGATTTATAGAGATTCAATTATGTAACGTTAATTTTTCAAATTTCTAGACATATTCTATTTTGTAGGGATTTTTTAAATTTATCAAACTGATTTATATTTTAAAAGAAAAAATCATAAGATTTTATATTTTGATCTGGGATTTTATAATGGTTTATTAGTGATGACAGATAACGTTAGTCCGTACAAATAATTGCTTTTTAAATTAATGTAGGTTTGTTCTATTTTGTTGGGATTTTTTTGTTTGGTATAGTAGATTTGAGTTATTGTTAGTATAAATATATTTCCATTTAATTATTAATATGATAAAGTCATGGAATTTTTAATATACTTTTGAATTTAAATAGTATGCAAGTGGAATTTGTTTATAAAAAAATGTTTTCACAACGTGATGAATTTTCTTCAACTGTGTATATATAACATGTTCATAATCTAGAATGCGTTGCTTCCCCTTGCTATAGCACTTTCAAAAATGATTTGTAAATCCTCAAAATCATCAATAGTGTTGAAAAAAAAACGAGGATTTACAAATCATTTTGAGATGATTTTGAGGAGTTACAAATCATTTTCGAAAGTGCTATAACTTGACAATTAGTGTCTATTTTAAATTTTATTTTTCTTAATTAATTTTAAGTTTTAACACATTCATCATCTCACCAATATTAGATACATGTCGCGATCTCGTGAGTTATAATTTTGCTTATGTGTCATGCTTATATAAAAATGTGTTGCGGTAAATGCTTTTGATTTTAAAATTGATAGTGCCTATAATTTGAAAAATATAATTAGATTCTAAACTACGACTCTCACAAATATTTAATATTTATTTTATTATTATATCTTATTATATTTTATTAAATCGTCAATTTATTATATTTATCTCATACTAAAATTGTATTAAAATAATACTTATAATATGACATCTCCTTTTGTCTTTAACTATTTAGATAAATTAAAATGGAAATAGTATTTTCTAATATAACAATTTAAAAATATTAAATATTTTAGTAGGACGGTTTTTTACTTTTTTTTTAATTGATACATAATCAATATTTAGAATATATTCTTTATTTCTTTTTTAAATTTTTTGTTAATATTGACACATGTCACTATCTAAATTAACAATTACATGTGTCGTAATCTAGTGAATTAGAATTTTGGGTTAATTAGCTCAATATTATGTTTTGAGTAAGAAATTATGAAACAACCTGACCCATTTTTTTTTAAACACAATCGAAGTAGTATTCCCATAAATACCAATTCTCAACAACAAGCACCAATCAAAACATCCAGCGAAAATCAACTCAATTTAATTAAATGAATTATTCATTAAACAATTGAACCGAACCAATTCAAATATCCAACAAGCATCTAGCAACTTAGCAATCCTAAACAATTGCATAAAAGCAATAAAACGAGACTCTAGATCATCTCCTCTTCACAGTCTTGATCCCACGATCACATCTTTTCTTTACCTGCATCACATGGTTATAAGAGATGCGTAAGTATTATCACAAATACTTAGTGAGACGGTCATTCCATCTACCGGCTATACACACAGGCATAAAGGAATACCATAATATCAAACGATCAATCAGCAATGCACAACACGATAAATCAGCACGGGAAATAAAGTCCAGGCTCTGGTGTCGATCGACACACCTCCTGGTGTCGATCAATACCACAACACTTGTATCGATCTTTATACAACACGTAAGGCTCGCCGGCTTTGACAACGCCAACACTGGTGTACTAGTCAACATCTCCTTCAGCCTTGGAAAACTCTCCTTGCAAGCCGAAGACCACATAAAAGGAACATCCTTCCCGTCAGCTTCATCATCAACTGAGTCATACTCGTGAAACTCTTGACAAATTTCCTGTAGTAACCTGCCAAACTGAGAAAACTCCTGATCTCAGTGGTATTCTTCGGTCTAGGCCACCCTTTGATAGTTTCTATCTTCGCCGGATCCATAGAAAATCCATCAGTATAAACCACATGACCGAAAAAACCTATCTCTCGCTGCCAAAAACTGCACTTGCTCAACTTAGCATATAACTTCTGCTCTCGCAGCTTCTCCAAAACCACTCTCAAATGTACCTCGTGCTCCTCAGGACTCCTCGAATCCACCAGAATACCATCTATAAAGATGATCACAAACTCATCTAGATACTCTTGAAAGACCCCGTTCATCAGCCTCATGAACGCTGCTGGTGCATTAGTCAAACCGAAAGACATCACCACAAACTCGAAAATGCCCATATCTCATTTTGAAAGCAGTCTTCTTGACATCTGTCTCATCGATAGGAATCTGATGGTAACCCGACGCCAAATCTATTTTGGAGAACCAAGTAGCCCCTCTCAGTTGATCCAACAACTCATCAATCCGCGGTAGAGAATACTTGTTTTTCACACTGACTCGGTTAAGTTCCCGGTAATCAATGCATAACTGAAAACTCCCATCCTTTTTCTTCACAAACAACACCGGCGCTCCCCACGGTGAACTGCTAGGCTGGATAAACTCCTTACCCAATAGATCATCCAGCTGCTTCTTCAGCTCTGCCATCTCGGTTGAAGCCATTCTATAAGGTGATTTAGATATCGCAGTCATCTCGGGCTCCAACTCAATCGTGAAAGGATCAGACCGAGACGGCAGTAATCCCTACAACGATCAAAATATATCTTCGAAGTCCTGAACCACCCGGATATCTTCAACTGCAACCTCTCCAAAGCCTTTTGCATCACAATTGTCGCTAAATACGCCTCGCAACGCTTCTCGATCAGATGCTCAGCCTGAATCGCCGAGATCACGAGACTCCCAGATGTCGGCCTCACTCCCAGATAAACCAACCTTCCTGCCTCTCGCTCAAAGATAATTCGTCCCCGATGACAATCCAGCTAAACTCTGTACCAATCCAGCCAATCCATCCCCAGAATGGCATAATACAGCTCCACCGGACAAATAATCAGATCCGCTGGCATAGTCTCTCCAGCCACCTGAAGCTCCATGCCTCCAGCCCGACCAAGAGTAGTCAAAAACTTTCCACTAGCAACCTTTACTACTCCCAGCTGTTCACCGGAATCGCTCCGGATACTGCTGCCCTCTGCTCACTGTGGAGTGATGAAGCAATTCGTAGCTCCATATTCAAACAAAACATGGGACTCAAAATTGAGCACTAACAAGGTCCCTAAAGAAATTTCATGTGCCTAAGAACCCTAACATTCCATCACATAACTAACAAATTCCAAACGGACAAAAATTCTTTAACACCAGAATTTACCAAGTCAAGTTTTGAGATTTTACCTGTGATCGGCCTGGCGCTTGACCCACTCGTCTCCACCAAAGTGAACACCCGTGGTGCTGCTACAATCTGCACCACCGGCTGCAGTACTGCCATTGCCATCTGCTACAGCTTGGGACATTCTGGCTTGATATGCTCCGTCTCTCTGCAGTGGTAGCAAACCCGAGTATCTCGAGCTTCGTCCTTCCTTTAACAGCTCGCCAGCTTGTGATCCATGCTTCCGCACCCGAAGCATCCCGGACCACTCTGACTCAGCCATGAAGTGCCCTCCCACTTCCTCTTCTATTTTTGCGCAGGCTTGCCGCCCTTGCTCGAAACCACCTGCTGCTACGATCTCTTCTACTGAACAGGCGGACTAACCACCACAACCTGCTCTTTTAGATCCTCTTCGATCGCTGGAGCCATCTCAACCAACTCCGCCCTCGAGGCAAACCTACTCACTCTACAGCGAGTCCTCAAATCAGGTCGAAATCCTCTCAAGAACCTCTTCACCTGGGCATGCTCGCCCTCTATCCCGCGACCAGCATAAAGCAGAAGCCGGTTAAAAACTGCGTTAAACTTTCTCGCTGATCGGTTACCCTGAGCCAACTCCAGAAACCTCATCTCCAACCAATCCACCGCCTTCAACGGGAAGAACTTGGCATTAAACTCAGCCAAAAAGTCCTCCCAGGCCATCTCCTGGCCACAACACCCCTCCACCAGAGATGCGCATCACCATCTAGGTAATGTACTGCCAGATCAACCCAGTATCCTTCTAGACACCTGATAGAGCCAAAATTACGCTCCAATCTCATCTGTTATTCATCGGCCTCGACAGGCTTGGCACTTTCCGAGAAAAATCTCGTGCCAATCCTCTACATCTGCTCCATCATCTTAAGGTAAAATGGGAGCTCCTCTGCAACCGCAACCCTCGGTTGCACCTCTGCCACTGGTGGCACTACCGGAGCCTTTGCCGACACCGCCCCCGGTAACCGCTCCAATATCAGCTGTGGTAGATTTGCCAGACGATCATCTCGGTCTTGGGCTACACCTACGGCAGCACCGCTCCTGGGCCCGCCGCCACACCGGCCACACCGAGACCAACACCAGTCCCACCAGTCTTCACACTGGTGCTCGCACTGGCCACACCCACAGACCCTTCCTAAAGCGTATGCGAATCTGCCATCTGCTCCAACGTGGAACCCTGGGCCATACTCGCGACGGACTCACTGACATGTCCCCGCCCACGCCCATGGCCTCCACGACCACCACGGCCACGCTCTCTAGCAACTCTAGCCATCTCTCTCAGCACTACCAATAGCAGAAACTAAGCATACTACAAATTGCACAAAATCACATAACAGTTACTGTGGAATCTCATTGAAGGCTCGAAGAAGATGATCTAAGACTCCAAACTCACACAACAATTAACTAAATCCATATAATCAATTCAATTAATCCACCCTTAAATCGTTAGGGCTTTGATACCATACTGAAATAACCCGATCCTTTTTTTTTCGTAAACACAATCGAATTTGTATTCCCATAAATACCAATTCTCAACAACAAGCACCAATCAAAACATGCAGCGGAAATCAACTCAATTCAATTAAACGAATAATTTATTAAACAATTGAACCAAACCAATTCAAATATCCAACAAGCATCCCGCAACTTTGCAATCCTAAACAATCGCATAAAAGCAATAAAACGAGACTCTAGATCGTCTCATTTTCATAGCTTTATTCCACGATCACACCTTTTCTTCACCTGCATCACATGGTTATAAGAGATGTGTGAGTATTATCACAAATACTCAGTAAGACGGTCATTCAATTTACCAGCTATACACATAGGCATAAAAGAATACCATAATACCAAACGATCAATAAGCAATGCACAACACGATAAATTAGCACGAGAAATCAAGTCTAGACTCTGGTGTTGATCGACACAGCTCCTGGTGTCGATCGATACCACAACATTTATATCGATCGACACTCGTCGTAATGTTAGTGTCGATCGACACTCATTGTAGTGTCGAGGAACATGAGCCTATCCTTTCATGGCTCGTTTCGAAGACGCGACGTATCCATCACTTGCACGAAAAACATCAACACGAACATCCAACAACACGAAAACACTTCAAATAACCAAAAATCAATCATCAATCCATTCTAATTCACAATCAAAAGCATAATGAATACTCCAATTACCCAGATAAGCCATGGTCATGCACTCACCTCGATTTTGGAAAGGAATAGGGTTTAGAATCAACAAATAACATGAACTCAGAGACTCCTAACACTCCATAAGTGAAACCCTTCTTCCTTCGCGAAGAACACGGATTAAACACAATTCCAGAGCCTCACAATCACAAACACACGCTTTCAGGATCAAGAACACAAGAAGATCAACAATGATTCCTTCACTTCTCTCAATCCTCTCTAAAACTCTCTGTTTTCTCTCTGAAACTCTGAAAAACGTGACTACAATTGGCCTGCTTGCTTTTATAAGCAAAGCCTTAGGGTTTCCATAACCCGAACTGCAAACCGAAAGGTTCAAAACCAAGCCCGTCGGTTTAATAAAGGCTTGTGTCGATCGACACACACCATAGTGTCGATCGACACACACAACCAAAATCGCGACTTCTCCCAAGTCAATACACTGGTGTCGATCGACACACCTCTTGGTGTCGATCGACACCCTTCCCAAAATTCCAATTTTGGTTCACGGGCGTTACACATTATCTCTGAAGAAAGTAGATTTGAAAAAAATTAGGTCAAGAAAAGCATAACCTTTTTCGAAATTACATACTCAACTAATCTCATAACATAGTTAACTACATCACACTATTTTGTAACTATTTAGAAATATAGTTAACCTTTTCTGAAAACATCTAAATTCTATTTATTTCATAACATAGTTAACTACATGCAACTGCTATTTAAATAGTTACTTATTTAAACAAACATAGTTACCTATTACAGTTTGCATAATGAACAAAAAAACAACATATATAGTTAACTATTATAAAAACATAGTTACCTATTATAATAAAAAAATAACATACATAGTTAACTATAATCAGAAAAATACCTATTTATAACATACATATTTAACTATTATCAGAAATATAGTTATCAATTATAATTTAAAAAAATAACATATATAGTTAACTAGTATTAAAAATATAGTTACCTATTATACTAATTCTTTAACATAGTTAACTATGTCGATTTTTAACAATAATTTAGTTTAATCATGAGATTAGAAGACGGTGGAGGGTTTAATGGATGAAAATAAACATCATTTTAATCTATGATTGAAGATTTCATATACAGTAATGTAATAAGACAAAATATAGAAGAAAAAGTAAGTTGCAACTTTGGAAAAAAAAAAAAAAAGAATACGAACACTACAAAAATAATAAATTATTAAGAAATGATTGAAAGGAGAGATGTATAATCAATCGAAGAAAGGATAATCATTTGGAAGTGATGATGTCATCCATTTGGAAGTGACGATGTCAAATCAGAAAAGAAGATGAGTTTGGCCGTGAGAGAGAAAGAGCATGACGGCCGTGCGTAATAATAATTTTATGTTTAATATTTAATTATTATTTTTATATTAAAATAAAAAAACTGAAAAATTGGGTAAATAGATAAAATTAAAAATAGAATTTTAAGTGACAACAATGTTAAATAATTAATTAGATTTGTCTAATATTAGATAATTAATGATGTCTAAAAAGACTAATATAAAACCTAATTTCCTTAGAATTTTGTTATATGTGTCGCTTTCTCATCACGCTCATCCTCTTTTATATAATAAAATTACTCTTTTGTTCTTATCAAATTAAATTTATGTTTATGTCATTGCTCTCTCTTTTCCATTTACATCTACACACAACACGAAATTAAAAAATATCATTAAATCGTTAAGAGAAATAAATTTTATCAAAAATTGATGATAAAGTTTTTACAAAAAATTTATGTGCGATATATGAAAAGGGGAGAGGGTTGAAAAAAAAAACCAAAAAAAGTGTATTTTCGTATGAAAGAAAAGAGAGATAGCGTAGATGTAAAATTGAGCTGAAAAAAAAAACAACGAGTATTATTGTCAATTTACGTGAGAAAAATATTAAGCGTCAAAAACCCATGTGAACACTGATTTTGTTTGAGGATATGTTTGAGTCCTTGAGTTGGCCTACTTCTAAATTCAGTTGCTCTATCTCGGCATGTTGGGAACATTGAGTTTATTAGAAAGTATTTTGTGGGCAATTATCTTCGTTCGTATTGGTTTGTGTCGACATACTCATTTTCTTTAGCTCGATGATTCACAAATGGATCTTTGTGATTGAAGTATATGCTTTTTGAATCTTTTGTAGTTGCTCTTTCTTCTATTGTGCTCTTACGTAATATTTTATAACACTCCACATACACCAGTTTTTAATTAAAAAAAATCTATGAAAAGAGGTGTTTTCGTATGAAAACAAAAGTTAATTTATGTAATAACCAAAAAAAATATTATAATTGACAATCTCACCAAAACCCCTAAAATTAGTGGTTCTAGTTTTATCACATAAAATTTTTTTAGTTAGATTGTTAATTATAAAAAGTTTTATAGTTACTAGGTAAATACCCGCGTATATGCGCATGTTTTAGATTAAACAATTATAATAAAGATAAAACAATAATGAATCCTTTGAAAAATCAAACATATAATTTTGCATATTTATCATAGTTGTTTATATTTTTCATAGTTGTTTGAGTGTTCATTTTTACATAAAGCATCATGTGTGGAAATTGTAATATTTTTGTTAGATTTATTTGATGCTATTTGAATTGGAAGAATGAAAAACTAAACAATCGCACATTCCTTGAGATCATCTCACCTTTTTGTAAGTATGAGAATATGATTTCTCTAAAAAATATGTGGGCAATGAAATGAGAAGCTCGAAACAAAAGCATAGGAAAATACATTTGTATTCGCCTAATATTTTTTGGTAGACTTATTGAAATAACCTCAAATTTGAGGTCAATTGCAAATGTAACCTCCTTTTTCTTTTTCCTCAAAATTTTATCAAACAAACCATAAAATACAACTTATTCACGGAAATGCCATTATATTTGAATTAATTTTTTTTTTAAATCAGACATTCTAAACTATAAAATAAACAACCAAATATATTAACTTATTTACGAAAAATGTCATTATCATCAATATTTCCAACCACCATGAACAACAAAAATGAAGCTCTAAATGCTTCCCCAACTAATTAGGAAAGGATAACAGCTTCATTTGTGAGCTCATAACTTCTTCCTTACCCATTTCCTCTCCAATTTCATCCAAAAAACTAACTAAATTTGGTTTTCAAAATTCTTTCTCTCATAATCTATCGATTTTCAATGGTTCTTTCATAAACGACGGCTGGGCTTCTTTGTTAACGGTCATATTAGAAGTTTCAGGTGCTTGAAAGAGCTGAAAACCGAGCTCTACGTGTGATAAAGAACAAAAAACCGTGTTTTCCGATTTGGTAGACTACACCGGAAGTCTACTAGTCAACGAAAGGTTAGATTTGCAATTGACCTTTTTTAAAAAATATTCAAAGTAGACTGCTCGTGAAGTCTACCTGTTTTCCTTTGATAACAAAAAAAAACACTCGTAGACTGCACATGAAGTCTACTTGAAAATGAGTTAGTTTTGCATTTGACGAAAACTTTGACTTTAAAGAGTAGACTTCTCCAGTAGACTGCAAATAGAGTCTATTGCAAGGTTATTTCTGGCACTGACCATATTGTTGACTTTTTGAGTAGACTGCATCAGAAGTCTGTTATGTACGGACGGGTTAGTTTTGCGTTTGACCAAAATCTCAGACATTGACCAAGAAAAACATTTATCAGTATAATTCTTATGCAGTCTACTACTTATTAAATAAATCAGTAGACTTCTTAAATAAATCAGTAGACTTCTTATATTAGTAGTAGACTGCATTAGAAGTCTGCCGATAAATGTTTGGTCAAACACAAAACTAACCTTTTTTAGAGTAGACTTCTGGAGAAGTCTACTCAATAAGTCAACAATATGGTCAACTGCAAATGTAACCCGGCCTTTTGAGTAAACTTCAGAATGAGGTCTACACATTTCAACAGACTTCTATTGCATTCTACTGGTAGACTTCTTGAGAGAAGTCTACCAGTAGACTGCAATAGAAGTCTACTAAAAAAAGTCAAACTTTAGTCAATTGCAAAAATAACATTTTTATTCAATAGACTTCTCTAAGAAGTCTACTTGAAAAAGTCAAATTCTAGTCAAATTCTCGTCAAATGCAAAAGTAAACTAATAGACTGCTGCTGAAGTCTACTAGCGTTTGTCGTAATTGCAAAAATAACCCATTACGTAGACTTCTCGATGAATTCTACTGGTAGACTTCTCTAACTTCATAGAGAAGTCTACCAGTAGACTTCAGAGAGAAGTCTACCAGTAGACTTCAGAGAGAAGTCTACCAGTAGACTTCAGAGAGAAGTCTACTGATTTAATTTTCTTATAATTGCATTTAAAACTTATTTATAATGAATTTTTTAGATTTTCTTTCTCCCACATGTGTATTATATAATGTGTTTCCTTCTATGTTAATTTGACATATTTAGGTTCAATATTTATTGTATAAATCAAAGTACTTGTTTGAGTAGTACTTAACTGTTGTTGGTAGACTTCTCTATGAAGTCACTTATCTGTGAAGTCTACAAGTAGTCACTTAGTAGACTTCACTACGAAGTCTATAGCAGATGTTCGAGACCTAATGTGTTTTCTATTGTTTTTTTTTATAGAGAATGGTTCATTTAGTTGTTGTCTATGGAGAATGGGCTATTCAAGATAAGGCGTGGCAATTTGTGGTTGATAATCCAAAAGGAGGAAGACTGTTCTTTTTGAGTGATGATTGCACCCATTGTGATCTTCTTGAGATGGCCAAAGATGAATATAAGCTGGAATCAGACTTGGTGGAGATCACTTATTCACTACCGGAGTCAATGTTGCAACATATAGCACCGGATATTCCTCCAATGCATGTCACAAATGATAGACAAGTTAAAAATTTGATTGAGCTAAGTATAACGCATGTTATACGTCTTTGTGTCTCGAGTTAGTTGGAGAAGGATGATGATGTCAACGATGATTGTGATGGAATTTTGGCCAGTGGTGGTGAAGAATATACAGACGTAGATGCTGAGGAATGCGAGGATGGAGATGGTGAGCACTATGGGGATGGTACGGGAAATGGTGTCAATGAAGAAGATCATGGTAGTGCATATGGTGATGGGCAAGACGTTGAAGATGGTGATGGGCAGACGAGGATATAAAAATTGATGGTGTTGGTATCAATGAAGATTACAGTGCATACGGGAAAGTCAAAGATGAGGATGAAGATGATATCTCATTTGATGGTGTTGGTGGGAGTGAGCGTTGTTTTGGCGAAGGAGCAAGATCAAAAACGACATGGTCTAATGGTATACTTGTCGGAAAGAGTTTTGGTAGCAAGGATGAGCTGCTTAGAGAGTTGCGATTGACGGCCGTGATGTCAAGATTTGCATTCAAAACATACAAGTCTACTAAAACTCTGTTAGTCTCTATGTGTCGTGTTAAAGGATGTAAGTGGAAAGTCAGAGCTGGTGTGACGAATGAACCAAACCGTTTTTGGGTGACAAAGTATATTAAAAAGCATACATGTTCACTACCGGACAGAGTCGCTCACAGGAAACGCTCTACTCCAAAGTATATTGGTAGGTTATTTATCGAATGCGTCAGAATAATTGATGGAGTTACGCCAAAGCATATACAAGATTCAATGAAGGTGATGTTTGGTATGAATCTGGATTATTCCACTTCATACAGATCATTGTTATACGCCCAAGAAATGGTGAGGAGAACTGCTGAACATGGATATGAAAATCTCCCATCTTATTTTCATATGATCAAGAAAGCAAATCCGAGAACATTGACCGCTCTTGAGGTTGATGCTCACAATAGATTTAAATATCTATTTATATCGTTCGGAGCCTCCATACCTGGTTTTCAGTATCTTAGACGAGTAATCGTGGTCGATGGGACTCATTTAAGTGGAAAGTATGAAGGTGTTTTGCTAGTGGCGGCCGCCCAAGATGGTAATTTCCAGATTTTTCCTTTTTCGTTTGGAATCGTAGATGCTGAGAATGATGCTTCATGGCAATGGTTTTTTTTACCAAATTGAGAGGTTGTTTTTCTGATCAGTACTCGTTGAGCATAGTTTCAAACATGCACGCGTCCATTAAGAAAGCATGCGAGACGGTTTTTCCTTGGGCAACACGAGGTATATGTTATTACCATCTTCAGTGTAACATTGTCACCAAATTTAGAGGAAAATAGCTCATGTACTTGGTCAAAGGCACTGCTTATGCGTATACACTTGATGAGCATGACCGATACATGGATTTGATACGGCGTGTGAAGCCAGAAATTACAACATACTTGGCGGAAGCGGATCCAAAGCTATGGTCACGAGTTCACTTCGAGGGAGATAGATATAACATAAAGACAAGCAACATTGCTGAATCTATCAATGCCGCACTTAAGGTAGCTCGAGGATTTCCCATAACATTTCTTTTGGAATTTATCCGTGAGAAACTAGGAAGCTGGTTTCGTATAAGGAGAGAAGATGCTCTACGTCTAACAACACGCCATACTCGGGCAGTTGAATACTTGTTGGCGGTTCATGATGATTACGCATCTCGGATGAAAGTGGGATGCATTAATAATCTTCAGTTCCATGTGAAAGGAGGAGCACGTGACTGTATTGTTGATTTGGGCCAAAACAAATGTACATGTGGTGTCTTCAACATCGAAAAGATACCTTGCTCGTATGCTATTGCCGCTTTGGTAGAGAGTAAACAAGATGTCGCTACCGGTGTTTGCCCGACTTATGGAAGGGATTTTTTGTACTGGGCCTACGCGGAAAGCATTTTCCAACAAAACCCAGTCGGTGAATGTATAGCATCAACCCCATGTCTGTCTCCTGATGTGAAGACGCGTCCGGGTCTGAAGAAGAAATCAAGGTGGCAAACTTGGTTAGAAATCGCAAGGATGAAAGGTACTAAACAACGGAAGATTCATGCTCAATACAATTGTTCAAATTGCAACCAACCGGGACATACGAAGCCGAATTGTGGTACTTAGCTGTTGTTGCTTACATGTTGTTCGTAGACTTCTCCATGAAGTCGACTGGTAGACTTCTCTAAACAAGTCTACCAATAGACTTCATAGAGAAGTCTACTGATTTAATTTTCTTATAATTGCATTTAAAACTTATTTATAATGAATTTTTTAGTTTTTCTTTCTTCCAAATGTGTGTTATATAATGTTTTTCGTTCTGTATGAATTTGACATATTTAGGTTCAATATGTATTGTATAAATCAAATTTCTTGTTTGAGTATTACTTACATGTTGTTCGTAGACTTCTCCATGAAGTCGACTGGTAGACTTCTCTAAACAAGTCTACCAGTAGACTTCATAGAGAAGTCTAATGATTTAATTTTATTATAATTGCATTTAAAACTTATTTATAATGAATTTTTTAGTTTTTCTTCCTCCCAAATGTGTGTTATATAATGTTTTTCCTTCTGTATGAATTTGACATATTTAGGTTCAATATTTATTGTATAAATCAAATTTCTTGTTTGAATATTACTTAGCTGTTGTTGGTAGACTTCTCCATGAATTTCTTGTTTATAAAAGTCTACCAACAACGGCCAATGTAAATAATTAGATAATCTTCACCTTCACTAATTAGCCAATGAAATAATTTCGTAGACGAGATAGAGAAGTCTTCAGTTTGGAGATATAGTAGCAGACTTATCATACAAAACAGGAGATATAGTAGCAGACTTCTCATACAAATCTTTTACAGAAAGCTTGAGATAGAAGTCGAATTGGCGTGCCGGTTTGCTATGGCGAGGTATCGGCTCTTTGTTTCTTCGGATTTGGTGGTTGATTTGGACTCCGGCGAGATGATTCGCCTTCATCTCCAGTTTTCAGCGTCTCTTCTTCGAACCGAGCTCTGTTCCTTTGAGCGAGAAAGTTCCGGTAGTACCTGCACAACGAGAAACAAACAAAATACAAGGAACATCACAATTTGACAGTATTAATTTCACCAGGTTGAAAACAACGAAAATTTGTCTTGCAAAGAATTCGACATTTCATAACAAGACTATACACATAATGACAGAATTCGACATTCAATACAATACACATGTTGACTAAGAGTTTACCTGGAAACTCTTTCGAGAATTGCCTCATACAACAAAAAGCTCTCTCTGTTTCGTGACATCTTTTGGGCATAGTTGTCGATGGCCCTGTCGATTGGTCATCTCGCAATAGAAAAACAGATTTCAGATTAGTGCTGCAAAATTTGAGATTGGTGTTTGAATCGACATGTATGCAGTTAGAAGTATGTAGGTTTGTAATGGCGAGAAACAGGGTTGGTTCATGGAACTTACAAGAGATTTCCTCCCATTATCGTGTAGTCAGCGATCTCCTGAGGGGCTTCAGTGGTTGTTATTGGTTCGTAGAGAAAGGGAAAGAGAAAAGGGGTCAGACACTGAGAAGTAAGTCAGAACCATGAAGATCTTGAACAGGGGAAGTCGAAGAGACTTACATGGATCTACGTCGAATTTAATGGTATATCCAACCCTTTCGCAAGAGAGAAGAAAGTGAGGAGCCCCGTTGGTTCGGAACCTAGGGTTTTCAGATAAAGGAATTGTTGACGGTTTTTTTTGTTCAGATAAAGGAGAGAGGAACCATGATATTTGGTTTTATCTACTAGAGAAGTCTACCGGAGAAGTTTACAAGAGAAGCGTACATGAGAAGATTCATGTACAGAAGCAGATATCTACCAGAGAAGTCTACAAGAGAAGCGTACACGAGAAGATTAATGTACAGAAGCAGATGTCTACCAGAGAAGTCTACCGGAGAAATCTACTAGAGAAGTCTACTAGAGAAGATTCATGTACAGAAGCAGATGTCTACTAGAGAAGTTTATCAGAGAAGTCTACTAGAGAAGTCTACAAGAGAAGCGTACACGAGAAGATTAATGTACAGAAGCAGATGTCTACCAGAGAATTCTACCGGAGAAGTCTATTAGAGAAGTCTACTGGAGAAGTCTACCGGAGAAGTCTACAAGAGAAGCGTACACGAGAAGATTCATATACAGAAGCAGATGTCTACTAGAGAAGTCTACCGGAGAAGTCTACTAGAGAAGTCTACTAGAGAAGATTCATGTACAGAAGCAGATGTCTACTAGAGAAGTCTACTAGAGAAGTCTACCGGAGAAGTTTACTAGAGAAATCTACAAGAGAAGCGTACATGAGAAGATTCATGTACAGAAGCAGATGTCTACCAGAGAAGTCTACCGGAGAAGTCTACTAGAGAAGTCTACAAGAGAAGATTCATGTAAAGAAACAAATGTCTACTATATAAGTCTACAAGAGAAGTTTTTAGAGAGAAGTTAATAACATATCAAATTACGTTCGTGAACATTAGTTTGTACATATCACATCCCGCCATAGTAGCCAAAAAATAAGGATGAGTTTTTCTTACATCTACAATATATATGCAAGATATGTACAATATTGAAATTGTGAGGTCCTATATTAGTCATAAACATCCAATCCAGTATATGTACCGACGTCTGCCCCACGAAATTCAGTCTCGGTGAATATATCAGCCGCAAGCTTTTCCCTAATACGCTTTATCTTCGCATCAGACAATACAGTCGCACTAAATGGAATGCCGAGAGCATGACATTCAATGTACTTCAGACAATACACTCTACAATCCCCAACTTTCTTGTTTTGTGGTACTTTGGATGTTGGCCACCTTTCATGCGTGAATTTGGTTAATGGCCACTTGGGTCTATCTTCTACTGCACATGCTGTATGAATTAGATAAGGTAACATAATGGCAATAGGCTTGACCATCTCTTTGAGTTCCGCGAGCGTTGTATGGGAAACTATAGAGTCCCACACCACAATGTGTCTCCGTGGGAGTGATATCCACAAAGCCACCCAATGATATTCTTTGACATTCAAAGGTAAATAAATGTCCTCCACTTCAGTCCCCCACGTCTTCTGTACTTTTGCATACTCGGGGAGTAGACCTGCATAGTAATCCCACGCCCCACCTGGTAGCGCTTTTCCACTTCCGTTAGGATGGGGAACTGAGTTTTTAAAGTCATTGTACCGAGTAGGCCATATGTTGCCTAGAGTACAGTCGAGGACGCAAATTTTGTCACTCCTAAACCACTCTGGATGTTCCTTGTACCGTTTCCTCAGCATATTCAACGCAGCATCCAGGTGCTGCGACAAAACAACCAAAAGAATCAATGTTAAACATCAAAAACATAATAGAAGTCTACTGGAGAACTCTACAACAAAAATCTACTAGAGAAGTCTACTAGAAAAGTCTACTGAAGAAGTCTACTGGAGAAGTCTACAACAGAAGTCTACTGGAAAAGTTTACAAAAGAAGTCTACTTGAGAAGAGAAGTCTACAAGAGAAGTCTACGAGAAGTCTACTTGAGAAGAGAAGTCTACTAGAGAGAAGAGAAGAGAAGGCTTACCGTGTCTCTTAGCCATTGTTGTGGCGTTCGAAGAGTCCAAAACCACTCTACAGTAGTGAACGGAATGATCTCTTCGCCATAATCCCTGTTTAGCAAGGAAATTTCAGCAATTGACAAGCTTAAACAATGAGTTAAGGTCTTTTTTATACTTACGGTTGTTGCTTCAGCCACTCTTCAAGTCTCCTCATCATTTGTTCATCAATGGTAGCAAAAGGATCATATCCTTTTTCTACCTTTGAATTAACAAGTTTGTTTTCGAAAGGTGACTTATTTGTCAGGCCCGGCTTCTTCAGCCTGTCACTCCTTGCTCTTCTTATAACCGCCTGCTTCTTCTCCTCTTGTTTAAAATTTGCAATCTCAGCATAATTCGCAGGTAGATTCTGAGGAGGCAGAATGATAATGCTCTTATCCGCACAAGTGACACTCGCACTCTGACCATCATCCTTAAGTGTTTCTTTGGCTGCCTTCTTCTCCTCTTGTTTAGCTTTCTGAAATGGTAAATTCGGTTGTATTTTTTGAGGAGGTGGTATCATAACACTCGGATCCGCACCAGTGACACTCGCACTCTGGCCATCTTGAAATATTTCCTTATTAAACATTTTACTCTGCAAGTAGAGGATCAAAGTCGAATCATATACCAATTTTTTTTATAAAAATAGAATATATCATCCAAACAAGAAAGGGAAGAAATGTGAAAATGTCAAAAGAGATTAGAGAATCTAAACAAGATTACGCACTAACCCCAATATCAGGAACAGTCTTGTTCTCATCAGCAGCCGGTTCATTGGAGACCCCCACATGAAGAGCTGGGGCAATTTGGTTGGATTTGGTTTGCTCTTCCTTTCCAGTCTTCACAGCCTCTTCTTTTCCCTCTTTCACAGCCTCAATGCGTTCCAAGCGTTCCTCAATATTGTTGATCTTATCACCAAGGAGTTTATAATTGTTTTCACAGCGTTTAAAACCAGTATCAATCTTCTCTGACAAGTCCTTAAAATGCTGATCAAAGTGTGCTTGTATGCTCTGCACCAATGATGGTAGTTCCGCCATGTAACCAGACTCAAATTCTTCTTAACTCCTCTTCTCCGGTAAGCTTACAAGGCTAAGGCTCATATTGCTTTCATTTTTCACACCAGGCTTCACCCTTGACTTCACACCCTGCTTTCTTTTATCATTAACGGAATCAATCATACTCGTCACTTGCCAGTGATCATGGGTCCATCTTTAGCCTAGTTCAGAAATAGCTGAGATTATGTTAGTTATCTTCTGGTCGTAAACATCATTATCCCACCTTAGGAACATATCTTCGTACTCATCCTTCATCACACAGCTTAGGACATTCACCTACAAAATAGACATATAAGACGTAGACCGATTAACCAGAGAAGTCTACTGGATAAATCTACAATAGAAGTCTACTAGATAAGAGAAGTCTAGTAGAGAAGTTTACTGGACAAGTCTACTGGAGAAGTCTACAATAGAAGTCTACTGAAGAAGAGAAGTATAGTAGAGAAGTCTACTGGAGAAGGAGAAGTCTACAAAGAGAAATAATCAGACCTGTTTGTACATGTTCTCTTTCATGTATCTCTTGCCTCTGGATCCCTTGAAAGCCAGTAGAGGTGGAGTAGGTTTATGTGAAAAGGGACCACCATATTGGGCTGCATAATCCGGTAGAAAATAGTACAACCATATTTGGAGAACATGTACGAAGCCTTCCACTGTATACGATAACTTTGCCAAGTCTTTCTCCTTCACTGACTTGATGAGGAACTTCAATGCAACCCTACCCCATGGGTAGTTCTGGAAGGCAGTGATATCCATCACAAGCCTAGCAAAGTTAACATTGATGGGTGTTATCTCCTTTTTAGCTTCAATATAACCGGCGTATATGCATAGATATCCCAACCTGATGCGGTCCAACCGTGTCCACTCTGCACATAAACCACAAGCTTCTATTAACTCGTTCACAGTTGGACCCCTGTCGATATCAACTCCCAGAAGGGTCCAAAATTGCCGCGTTTCTTCAGTGACCTCTACATCTGGGTTATCCAAATTCGGAACATCGCGGCAATTCAGACCGGTAATCTCCTCAAACTCAAGCAATAAAAACCTCAACGGCTTGTTACCAATCAGGCTCCATATCTCATGGGGTTTCTTGCACTCTAGCTGAGCAGTTAGTATATAATGAACCATCCTCGATGCCCAGCCAAACTTGAGAGCATGGAACCGTAGCACCACACCCAATGGAGAGAATAAAAGCTCGTCCCACTCATCTTTCCTTAAGATGTTGTCTAGAGATTCAAACAACTGTGTATTTCCAGCATAGTAGTGTATGCTTTTACCCGGTTCAGGCTCATCTCCTGTGGAATAAAGCCTTGACGGGAAACTTCTTCCATCCATATCCATCATCGCATCCATATCCATCGTCTGAAGAAGTCTGCTGGCGAAATCCACTGTATTTCGATGAAGTTAAACCGAATTCGTACTTTCCGGCGGCAGCAAATCGGCAAAGAAGAGTGAAAAAAAAAAGTTAGATTCTCGAATCAGATAGAGAAATAGCGAGTAAGAGATAGTAAAATCAAAAAGAGTTGAGAGAATGAAAAGAAGGCATGAAGTGTAACCGACGGTGATGATGGAGACGAAAGGTTGTAGATCTCTTGTTTGGAGACGAAAGGTTGTAACTTTAGGTTGTAAATTTTTTTCAATTAAACCGCGTTTTTGTGGTTTTATAGGTAGGGTAAATTCATTGGTTCGGTTAATTTGGATGGGTAAAAAAATTGGTTCAATTTGGTTCAGCTTAACTCACGATTTGATGAATGTTTAAGAAATTCAAATTTTTAAAATGTTTTTAAAAAAATTCAAATTTGCCTCCACATGTTTAGTAGACTTCTAAATGCAGATTTAAATCTACTGGAGAAATCTACTGGAGGAGTCTACGGGAAAGTCTACTGAAGAAGTCTACCGGAAAAGTTTACTAAAGAAGTCTACTGCAGAAGTCTACTAGAGAAGTCTACTGCAGAAGTCTACTAGAGAAGTCTGTTGTATCCAAAACCAAACATCGTATAAGAAAATAAAAGCACAGAAACATAGTGAAGACCTTCGATTTGGAAACCTTTGATTACTAAATATACTGAGAGATGCAAACAAAAACACATCCTCTCACAAACCTACTGGGCTTCGATGATGCAACAAATACCCATCCTCTAAATTAAGTCTACTTCACATAAATCGATTATTTTCAATGATTATTCGAAACCCTATACCAAAACTTTCAAAACGTATAATATATTCACTCAAAAGTTAACACTTTTATGCAAATTTGACATTTTAAATATAAAAATGATAAACCCTAACTTTAACCCTAAGTGTAAAAACATGTTTGCAACCTATGATGTACCTTATTTGGTAATCTTTTGTTTAGTATATTATGTATTTCATTCATAACCTAATTTGTCTAAGTATGTTTAATTTTGTGAAATTTTATTTTTCACACATCACAATTGTTTATAGTAGGGTCAATCAAAATTTTTTATCAAAATATTTTTTGTTAACTTATAAATTTAAATTTAAAATATAATTATATAGTAGACTGCTATAGTAGTGTACTAAACTACAAAAGTAGTTTTCATAACCTTCTTTGTCTAAGTAGGTTTAAGTATGTTTAATTTTGTGAAATTTTATTTTTCATACTTCACAATTGTTAATAGTAAGGTCATCAATCAAAAAAATTTAACAAAAGTTTTTTTGTTAATTTATAAATTTAAAATATATTTATATAGTATACTGCTTTGGTAGTCTACTAAACCCCCTCCAGTAGACTTCTCATGGAGTCTACGCGTTGATTTCCTGACAGAAGTCTACCAGTAGACTTCTATATTACTCAGCAGACTTCTCTAGGGTAAAACAGTCATTATGCTTCCGTTTTATTGTTTGGTCATAAAGGATATAGTTGTGATTTCACTACCTATTTGGGTTATTTTTCTCAAACATAAGATATGTGGGTTACATTTGTATTTTAAATCAATTTTAGGATCATTTTTTGTAACCAGGTCAAAGAAGTAAGATATTCAAAGAAGTAAGATATTGTTCCTAACAAGTAAAAAAAGTTGCATAAGAAATTACCGAGCAGCTTGAAGCGAGTATAGCCTGGCCTCACTACTATCCAGAAAAACCATCACCATGTTGATTCAAGAGATTCTTCTTCAGTTACTTGGGAATGTATAGTGATGGCTGGTTTTTGGATGGGTGCTACATCCAACTCCTTTTGTTGAAGCTGCAAATTGTGTAACACGAAAGAAGATATCAGTATCAAAGTGCAGGACCTGCAGGTTGTATACATCACTAACAAACGTACTATAGATACTTATCATTTTAATTTTTGAAGTATTTGAAATCTCTTCCATCTCTAGTTTTGGCTTTTCTCTCAACCATTGCCGTTTAGCCTTTTCACGCGAAACACTTCTGCTAGGACTGTACACTAAAAATAAGGAAGAGGTAGCTTCACATTCATTGTTGCAACTGGATCAGATAGGAATACTGAAGCATGTGAAACAAGGAAATCCCTGCATCTACATAGATAAGGAAATTTACCCAATACTAATTAGATATATACGGATTGATCACTCTTTACAAAAAAAAGAAACAAACACAACAGATGCCTTTCTAATTCATTAAGAAAATGAAGTAAACTCGAACCTTTTTAGTTTCAGCAGACATGTTGCACCATTTATGGGGCTCTTCACTCTACTCTTGTTGCGAGGACCTGCAACTCAAAAGTAAGGCAATGGAACTAAAGCCCAATTAGAGATGGAAAACCTTAAAATTTTATCGAGATAGCAAGTGTAGTCTATCCCCAAGTCACTTGAAACCGGATATTGAGCCACAACATGTTCATACATAGCTTCAACTCGGGTAGGTTCTCCACACAATATTTATGATAAATATCAACAGTACGAGAAACGATACACACAACTTTTCTGTGTCAGAGAAATCTTTCTTAGAAATGTGTCCTTCTTGTTTGCATATGCAACCTGAGAAACCTTACTGAAACCATCAGATCCAATATAAAAGTCAATGCTCTGTTACAACTCCCAAGCCTTATAAGCAATAATAGTGGAGCACAAGTTTTCTAGCGGAACAGACAGGTGACTGTGGAATATGCTACGAGTCCTTTGCATCTGCTTATTTTTTGCCTGCAAAATAAAACTGGTCTTTACTAACTAAATTCATGATGCCCAGAAAACTATAAACAGATGTAACTTAAGGATTTTTCCCAAAAAAAAAAAAAAAAGATTTAACTTAAGGAAGAAAAAGCGACTGGCATATTTTAAATGATTACTCGAAAAAAAATTTCATAGTTTTTTTGTCATATTATCATATTAAGTAAAGAAACTCTGCACAGGGACCTAATAAATTTTATTTAGTTCTATTATAGAACCTAGAGACCAAATGATATTCCCAAAGCCTACAATAAAATCGGAGTAGGTTGAGACAAGAAGATTATGGTAAAAAGCATATGAAATCAACTGCTAACAGATAATATGTCACCAGTCTAAACCATAGCATAGAAGCATATGTTTGACCAAACCATCGAGTTTTCAATGGTCATCAAGATCAGAGACATAGACAGTTCCAATTAATTTGTTATGGGGTTACAGAGGCGTAGGTAAGTAAAATTATTCAGCATATTCCAGTGAACTATCATGGGGTTACCAAACTTCCTCTTTATCGTACTCGATTTCCTCAAAATCCTTTCTATTTTTCTTTCTTTGCTTCCCATTCGAAGTTATCTCCTCCTCGAATAACAATACATAATGTCAAAACACAGCTCGAGTTAATAATAAGAACATCTACCTACATATATCTATAATAACTGATCATGTAATACTATTAGAAGCAGATAAACTAAATCACGTTTGGAAATTTTATACCTTCGGTGTTCTGACCAAGTAAGCATGAAACGCCTCCAGTTATAATCTCAACTTGTTCAGACTACAGGAGTAAAGCCTTTCTCAGAATACGAGTAAGTTAAAACGTGTTTCCTTATAACCGGCACATGAGTTTGGTTGCTGGACCGCACTCCTCATGAAAGTTTCTTTAGCATGTTGTAATTTAAAGAGCAAAGAGATGAAAGACACGAGAAGAAGACCTTCACTTCTGGTGCCGTTGGAAGCTGAACTCTTGGCCCAAACATCTTCGAAATAGCCTTATCCTATAAGACATTTGGTTAAGACAACTCGAGGACTATATGTGCTCACAAGTCTTAAGTTTCAGAACAATTCAGTACATCAATCTATATGGATTTTTTTTTTTTTGACTCTATGTCATACCTAAATCTGGTGAACGTGTGAAAGATTTCCCTTTTTCCTAAGCTATATAGATTAATGTCGATTGCGTAAGGAAACGCATTGACGAAGACTTGGGTCTTGTAGTGCTGGAACTACCACTTTTCCACAATTTAGCTTTTGTTTTGAGCATATATACAAACACATTATAGATGTCAATTTCCTAGATCAAAGAACCATGAAATATAGCTTGAGTTTTCGTATGCTTTCCTACGCCATTGTCAATAGGGAAGTACAAGTTGTCGTCTTAAATATTTAAAAATCTCTCAAAGAAACCTAAGTGCGCAACATAAAAGGGTCAAATCTATAGCAATGTTTGGAAAGACAAAATATAACAAAGTATCCTCATTGCGTAATCTTTTCTTTCTCAAATCTGAAATGGTAGGGAATCTATATGCATGATAGAACGACCTTCTTCAACTCATGCAACATGAATTCGCGTTTTAAGTAGTCTGATTTGTGCCTGCAGTTGTGGAGAAACTTGTTAAAGCCATTGATACAAGAAATTAAATCTACAATTTCAATATATTTTGCAGCTTAATCAAGCCTTACATAATTGAGCACGGCGAGAACGATACACACCGAAATAGACCAGCGTCTGTATGAGTTACGACCTCTAAATGCCCAGAGTTGAGAGAAAAACGAAGAGGCGGAAACAATTTTTCTCCAAAAACATGACCACATAAAGATAGACGGGGATTTTCTGTTTTAAGTGCCACGTGTCCTTCCTAATCTTGCTGAAGCTGAACGTTTTATGCAAAATGTGCAATGGAGATTCCTTCTAATTCAGATTGGTGTTCACCAAACTCATTTTGTTTCTTGAGGAGACATTACAAACAGAGAGCGAAATAAACAAGTATTCAAGCCTTCTTAGCTCTTTTAATTGAAGCTTTATTTATCGCATCAGAGATCTCTCTTCGTCTTTTCGAATTGTTCTTGTTAATCTCTCCACTATTGTTATTGTTTTGGGCGTTTGTTCCTCCACAGCTCTTGTTAGCTGCTTTCAGTGCTTCTTGCACAAACACCTTCAGTCTCCACAAAGTAACATCAGTCTGTTCACAAAAAACAACCCTTGAATACACACAAAATTCTGATGCAAAACAACAAACCAACTGGATTAAGAAAGATTTGAGGGCTTTACCTGAACATCGATGTCAAGCTCCACTTCTGGTGCTCCAGCCGGGAAATCCGGGTTGCTCTCAGAAACCATTTTTAATGCCTTAGACAGATCCTCAGGAGAGAGTCGGCCTAGAGCTGCAGAAAGTCCCTTCTTTTCTTGAGTAGACAGTTTTCTGTTCATTTCAATATCAAACGGAAAAATCAGTTAAGAACCTTAGGGTAAGATGATTAGAAGCGAGGAAACAGCTAGGCAGAAGGTGTTGTTAATTAAAACCTGCATCTCTGAACTACTGTTTCTCGGAGTCTCTCCAGCTCCATATCGATCTCATATAGCTAAAGATACGTGCAAAAACTCATCAAAAACCGAGCTACTGTAATCAATGGCCTGAAACAGGAAACAGCTCCAAAAAAGGGTTTTGATTTTGCTTACTTCGTTGCTTAATTCCCTAGCCATGTCCGCTTGAGCAGCCTCCACAGCAAGCTGTTTATTCACACGCCCCTCAGCTTCTTCTTCTGCTTGTTTCTTTTCCTATTCATATCAAAGCAGTTAACAAACACATCACTAACATTACAAGAAAGAATACTTGGAAAAATGAACATTTTGGTGTACCTCTTCGACGAGTTTAGGCATTATGAGAAGCCATTTCTCTTCAAATCTCTGCAACAGATATTCAGCCATCACATGGACATCCTCTTTTTCTTCGTTATATCTCAGCGCGTTCTTGAAAACTAGTCTAACATCAGCATATATCTCCCGGACATTGCTATACCCCGAACTCTCCATTTTACTTTTGATCGTTCCCAAGTCCATTGGTTTCTCTATAACCTGGTTAGTAATGAACAGAAGCTATCTAAATTTATCGAAACACTTATCCCAGCAAAGTTCCATTTGGACTTCTCTTTTACCATAAAACCAACATTGATATTTACCTTGTAATAATCATGGAGTCCAAGTCCTTTAACATCAACAGGTTCCAAAAACGGCCATGCCCATTTATGCTGAGCAAGCTAAGAGGTACAGGAAGACAAAAGGTTCGAATGTAGCAAACACTGAGTAAACGGTATAATATGGGCAAATAAGGAAGCATTAAACAAAGTAATCCAAGTTCCAGACTTCAAATTTTCTTCGTTATCTAGAAATCGTATCATAAAGAAAAATGGATATTATTTCCTGCTTGCCTGTCGAAAATTTGTTGCAAATTGGCGCATAAGTTCAGGGCTAGAAACATGTTTTCCCTTTGTTTTTTCTTTCCCTGCCGAGTTACACTTGGAGATGTTTGGCTGAGAAATAGCAATCTTTTTCCCGCCCGAGTTACTCTTAGAAGTATTTGTTTGAGCTGCTCCATCTTTGGCAGAGTAAAACTGTTCAACCTCCACAACTTTTTGCTCAAGCTGCAGTGTCCAACAATATGGCTGTAAGAAAGTCGAAAATAAAAAGAGCAGTGGCGCCGAGTGAAATCAATTGTCACCTGAGTTACTCTCTCAGTAAGAACGTCTACGCAAGTCCCGAAATCCACAAGCTCGTTTTCCCCATTTCCATTGAAAATTGCAAGCTCTGGATTCTCAACATTGCAGCAGTTTGGCACAAGCAAAGGTTCTTCCTAAACAATGTTAAAAACTAATCAAACTTTCATGCCTTATAAAAGAACAAGCTTTCTTCTCGTAATCCATGAACGCTAGGCTCAACACAATCCTACGAATTTCATCTTTCTACAGTAATTCAAACTGAAAAAAACTGTCTCTATACCATTCTAGTAGCTTATTAGTGTTTAAATTGAATAAAGCTTGAGACTTTCTGGTTACCCTAAATCCGAAAAACAAGAAATCTGAACAAAAACAGTTTAGATCATCAGACGAAACCAAAGATAAGATATATCGACAAGTGCAGAGTAAGATTAAATTATGGTAATGATTAGAAAAGAAAGAAGCAGCAAAGATAAAAAAAAAAGGAAGTGAAATTGTGTACCTTGACATGTACGGACATTGAAGAAGGGTGGTGAGTTCCAAAGAGAGATCGTCGGAAGAAGAAGAAGAAGATAGATGATTAAAAGAAGTAAGCAGACGCCATTATTTTCCCCTTGTCTTGTTCTGTTTTCAGGTTTAGGGTTACAACTAAAGGCAATTTGGATCAATCTGGGCTTCTACTTTCAGCCCATTTACTAATTGAGTTTTTTTTTTGGTAGATTCTAGGGATGATTTTTGTTTTTCCAAAAACTATCATATCATCTAATCAAAAAATCTACAAAAGTAATTTTCAAGAAAACTAGTTTTTAGAGAGTTTCATTTTGATTGCGCCTTAAGAAGGGATGTATTCCTACTAATTATAGATGGTACTTGTGAGGCTGCAAAGTGTGAGGTACTAAAGTACGGTTTTAGTTTGGTTTGAACTTTGAAGTCATGCCTGGTACTTTATAAATTGCAAAAATGTAAACTTAAATCCAACAGAAACAATGGCCAATAACTTCAATGGTGAAGTAAAATACTTGCACCGATAATATGCTCCGTATAGATCTACTTTATATAATCACTAAGACTGCGATGATACGCGAGTTAGGAAATTAAAAATTATTGATGTAAATATTTAAATTTTAGTTAGTAACTTACTGAATTACAAACAGTAACTTACTGAATTACAAACATATTTTGAAATATTGTTTAAACATGAGTTTTAAATTATTAGAGATCAATTTATATTTTAATTTTTATGTCACAATTCATAGCATGCAGACCCATATATTACCAATTATAAATATACTAGAATAGGACCCGCATTAATACGCGGATAAATACAATAAAAATTAATGAAATAAATATTTAAATTTTAATTAGTATCTGTTGAATTTTAAAATACTATTTAACATAGATCCTAAATTCAGTAGAAGTCAATTTATATCACAATTACTATGTTATAATCTACATAATGCAAATCCAAATATATATATATATATATAATCAGAATTTAAATCATATTCTTAATAACAGAGAAAATATATATTTTGATCCATTATGAATATTTATGAATTATGTGATAGAAAATAAAAATAATAAAAATAATATATAGTTAAATCAGAAAAGAGTAAATTTTATATTATTAACCTCACAAAAACTATAAATAATGTTGTGAACCATCGCATAAGTACATGATTGGTAATTTTATTTTATTAATGTCGTTGTTTTATTTCTAATAAAGGTTTATACTCGCCAAACTTTATACAATATTAACTTAATAGTAATTATAATATTATCATTTTTTAACTTATATAATTATTCAATATATACACTTGAAGCGAAATTTTCCATTTTCTTTGTGATATTCTATAACTCTATATTGATAAAATAAGTATTGTTATATATATATATATATATATTTTTTTTTTTTTGCATGGTTGTGTATATCTTTAAACTTTTAAATTGAGGTTTCAATAACCTTCTAACTTTTGTTTTTCCAATTTATATACTTGCTTTTTTTTATCATTTGTTTTTTTATTTATTTTAATTGACATTTTTATTTTGTATGTATTATTTGTTTCTTTTATGGCTTATGTCATTTCTATGAATCATTTTAAATTTTGTTTTTTTAATTAGTATGGATAATATTAAAAATTTCACATTTTTATTATTTGATTAGTAATTTGACAATTATTTTCTATTTAAAATTTTATTTTTTTAACTTAAATTTTAACACATTCATCTGATCAATATTAGATACATGCCGCGATCTCGTGAGTTTTAATTTTGCTTACATGTCATGCTTATATAAAATTGCATTGTGGTAAATACTTTGGATTTTAAAATTGATAAAGACTATAATTTGACAAATGTAATTAGATTTTAAATAACGGCACATACAAATATTTAATATTTAATTTTTTATTATATTTTATTATATTTATTAAATCGTCAATTTATTATATTTATCTCATACTAAAAACAGTCTCATACACGTTATTATATTAGTAAAATGACACTTATAATATGACATCTCTTTTTGTCTTCAACTATTTTGATAAATTGGAATGGAAAGAACATATTTTGTAATATAAAAATTTAGAAATATTATTTAATTTATTAGGACGATTTTTTTCTTTTTGTTAATTATTCCATAATTATTGTTTAGTATATATTCCTTATTTTATTTCTTAAATTTTTTTTTAATATTGACATATGTCACAATCTAAATTAAAAATTACATTTGTCGTAATCTCGTAAATAAGAATTTTGCCTACGTGTCATGCTCTCATCGCGCGCATTCTCCTTTATATAATAAAATATCAATTGTGTGATAAAATCATAAAAACAATTCAAATATTTGTATGGGTCAAAATCCACATCTTGTAAGTCAATGTCTAAAAATTGGCTAGGTGTGGGAAAATGTTAATGGATTTCCTGCGAAAATCTCCTAACAGGTTTTCCGCGAAAATTCTTAACAGGAAATCTACGGAAAAATCCCACCTTACGGACCTTGCAGTATGCTTCAAGCAGCTTAACGACCACAACATTAAGCTGAATCGAATAAAGTGCAGGTTCACAGTCACGTTAGGAGAATTTCTCGGCTACTTAGTCACTCATCGCGGTATCAAGGTCAATCCAAATCAAATCGATGCGCTTATCAACATAGCCTCAGCCCGCAACAAACGAGAAGTGCAGCGCCTGACGGGAAGGGTAGTCGTGCTTAACAGATTTATTTCTCGGTCTACCGATAAATGTCTGCGCTTCTACGACATGTTGCGAGGGATCAAAAAGTTTGAGTGGGCGGAGAAGTGCGAGGAGGCATTCCAACAGTTGAAGGTGTACATGGCTAGTCCCCTCGTAATCACTAAGCCTCTCGAGGGGGAGCCGCTATTCATATACATAGCGGAGTGCCGATTTGAGAAGAGCGCGGCGAGTAGAAGCCAATTTTTTATGTCAGCAAGTCCCTCACTGATGCCGAGACAATATACCCACTGATGGAGAAGTTGGCATTGTCCATTATCATGTCCTCTCGGAAGTTGAGGCCATATTTTTAATCTTATTCTATTGTCATCCTCAGCACATTTCTGCTTCGATCCGTCTTGCATAGCCCAAGTCAATCCGGTAGGCTGGCCAAATGGGCTATTGAGCTAAGCGAATACGACATCGAGTACCGCGTCAGGACCTACGCGAAGTCTCAGGTGTTAGCCGACTTTCTCATTGGGCTTCCCAAAGAAATCTGCTTTGTCAAAGCTCCACATCGATGGTTCGTCTTCAAAGAACAGCGTCGGCATACGCCTAACCTTTCCTATAGGCGAAATACTTGAACAATCATTTCGCTTGGGCTTTCGAGCATCCAACAATGAGGCCGAGTATGAGGCCCTCATTGCTGGCATGAAACTCGCCCAAGGACTGAAAATCAAGCGGGTTAACACTTTTTAGGATTCGCAGCTCATGGTTAACCAGTTCAACGGAGAGTACGCTATGAAAGACAACCGAATGGAGGCTTATCTGGTAGTGGCTAGGGAGTTAGCTGCAAAATTTGAGGAGTTCAGTCTCACATGGATCCCACGGGGAGGATACACAAACGCCGACGCCTTGGCGGCTCTCGCATCCACCTCTCACTAGACTTAAAGCGAATCATCCCAGTGGAATTTATTGAACATCCAAGTATAGCTCAGCCACAAATGGTGAATGTTCTTACTCGGTCACAAGCCGCGAAGCAAGCAAATGAGCAGGCCAAAGCATTTGAGGCAGCCGTAGCCACTCAACAAGAAGCTGTAACTAATGACACAACCAGCCAACCTTCCCCTACTCTGAAGGAGCCGCAGACGCCAAGCGACCCTATCATCCAGCACGAGACGGGACCCACACCTGACACAAACGAAGCAAGTACAAAACAACCCCAAGACACCGTGGACATTGACAATGACAACAGTACCAGCACAACTCCTCCCGAACAAGAAGCTGTAATCCTAGAGGAAGAAATAGCAACTCCAACACCGGAATCCTCTTCTAAAAATGAAGACACTGAAATGGAGGACGATTCGTAGGACGTGGAGTATGGTTGCAACATGCGCTAGCTTGACAAAATCCACGGATACATTGTCGATGGAACCTTGCCTTCTGACAAATGGACAGCCCGTAAACTTCGAGCACAAGCTGCTTGTTATATCATGCTGGATGGAAACATCCTCAAGTGGGGCATATCCGGACCACTACTTGCTTGTGTCGAGAGGAAGGAAGCAAGAGCAATCATGGAGGAAGTCCACATCGGTTCGTGCGGTACTCAGTCTGACAGAACATCACTCGCAATCAGGATCAAGCATCACGGATACTATTGGCCTACCATGATTGCGGATTACGAGAAGTTTTCCGCCAAGTGCGAAAAATGTCAGCGGCACGCACCGAAGATCCATCATCCCACTGAACTGCTTTCACGGCATAAGCAATACTTGTTAGTCTTGACATACTACTTTTCTAAATGGGTGAAAGCCAAAGCATACGCTCGCATCCGCGATGCTCAAGTGGAAAGCTTCGTGAACATCATTTGTCGACACGGAGTCCCTTACGAAATCATCACAGACAACGGCTCCCAGTTTATCTCTACGCGATTCAAAGCTTTTTGCGACAAGTGGAAGATCCGCCTGAACAAGTCCACCCCGCGGTATCCTTAAGGAAACGGCCAGGCTGAAGTAGTCAACAAAACAATCGTCAACGTAAAGAAGGAGCGATGGGCCGATGAGCTAGATAGGGTACTCTGGTCTTATCGAACAAATCCTAGAAGGGCGACGGGCAAAACCCTATTCGCCCTTTTTTATGGCACGGAGTGTGTGATTCCCGCTGAAGTACGTTTTCCAGACGTTCGTTGAAGACTCCTGTTGGGACAGGAAGGCCTTAACCATCTCCTCATGATTGAAGAACTTGACCTAGTCAACGAATGGTGTGATCAAGCCTTGGTTCATATCGCCAACTACCAAAATGCTGCGGCCAAATACTATAACTCCAAAGTGCGAATTCAAAGATTCAACGAAGGCGATTTGGTCTTACGAGAAGTTTTCCAGAACACGGCAGAGCTTGTTGAGGTCGGATTTTATCCGCTCAACGTTGAAGTCCAAAATTATGCATGTGCAGCGCGTAGGAGCGCTATCACGTTAACGTACAAGATATTGTGTGATTCCCCTAAGTCATTTCCTTACAAGAAGATGAAGCAACTCTCCTTTCCTAAGTCCTCTCCATTCGAGAAGTGAGCCTTGTTAGTCCTCTCTACTCGCAGTAGAAGTCATGAATGCAGTACCAGAGAAGTCACAATGCGAGCGATGTCTCTGCCGGCAATGTCTCAGCGCTAGAGATATCACTCTGCTAGCGATGTCGCGCTGCCAGCGATGTCATGCTGCCAGCGATGACATTGGCTACTAAAGACTTGTTGGAATAACGACAAAAGCCAGAAGGTTCCCTGCGCTAAAAGCCGAGTCCGGTTACGAAGCCCACTTCGACACAACCGACGTAAAGAAAAGAGAATCCGCGAATACTTAGGAAAATTAGCTTTATCTTGTATGGAAAGGCCTAGCCGACTTAGGGGGCTATATATATATCCGTAACTTTGTTCATAAAAATCATATACAGCAATAACAAAACGTCTCTCTTTGCTTATCGTTCTCTTTCGTAACTTAACCTAGAAATCTCTGCTTCCTCTCGAAACTCTTAAAAATCTAATTGTGATATTCTTGGCTCCCACAAAGCTCAATGCCGGAAAACTCGAAGCTCATTGGAAAGGACCATACAAAGTCACAAAGATCGTCAAACCAGGTGTTTACGAACTTGCCAACATGGCTGGGGTCCCAATCCCTCATTTGTGGAACGCACGACACCTGAAAAAGGATCATCATTGAGATATTTCGCTCACTTTACATGAACTACGGGATGGCTTGATCCCTGCAAAGGATACGTAAGGAGCTCGTCTTAGGATGGGTTCAGCTGTCAGGGGGAGTGGGTACGTATACTCGTATACTCCCTATTTTTATAACAATTTTATGATATATCAAAAACAAAATTGCAAATTGCAAATTCGTTTACATCCATCGGGGATTCTCTGAAGGTCTCAAGAAAATCAGACGTCTCTTATTCACTTTCTTTGCTGCTGACCACAACAACGAGCCCGTAACAAATATTTTAGATCTGACTATTACAATCTCAGCAAGATAAGAACGCACTATACAAATTTGTATATGATCATTATCGAGCGAGTGTGTTCAAAAAGAAATACACGCGTAACCCAAAATGTCCATCCTTAATCAAGCAAGCAAACCGCTGGTTATATCGATGTATGTTCATTATAGGAGCGGAGATATTTATGGAAAACGTTTCTGTAAACCGAAATGTTCATTCTAAACCAAACAACCAAACGTTGGTCGTAACGCGACATGTGTCCATTTATGGAGCAGACTTATTAAAAGAAAACTCGTCTGTAAACCAAATATGTTCATCAGAAAACCCAATAAGCAAGACATTGGTACTAACCGCAAAACACGTCCATGTGTGGAGCAGACTTGTTAAGTGTGAACTCATTTGTAAACCAGACATATCGTCTCGAAATCCAACAAACGAATCATTAACACATCAGAAAACTGGAGTAACCGTTGGAACGAATAAGTTCACTTGAATTCATCTGTAAACCATGGTACTTAGAAAACAAACCACCTTGAACAGGTTTCCCGCAGAAATCCTTGAGAAGGAAACCCGCAGGAATCCTTAACGAGTTTCCCGCGGAGATAATTAACGACTACCCGCAGAGATCCTTAACGGGTTTCCCGCAGAGATCATTAGTGGACTTTCCGTAGCAAGCCTTGAAACAAATACAAAAATTACTAAGTCTTTTGGTATTTCAGAAAGAACATTTCAACTTATCACAAGAAGATCATTTCAATAAACGAAAATCGCATTCATTATCATCTCGTATCAAATGGGACTACAAGGTAAGAATCCTAAAAGTTGGATAAAGCCGTCCAGGCACCATAGCAAAAATCCTAAAAGCGGATAAAGCCATCCAGGCGCCCAAATAATCTGAGTTCAAAGTCAAAAGCAAAAGCATAAAAAACAAAACAAAATAGGGAGTTAGATGGATTACCCCCCTCTGCGGGAACCCCGTTACTCGTTACGACAGGTACTCGCTCCAACGAACCATCAATGAAAGGGTCAACAACCTCCTCAGCAGCGGCAGCCTGTGTGAAACTCTCTCTGCCGGACGACCAACACGAGTAGGGGGTCCAGTTTGTGGATCTAAATCAAGAAAGTTTGGATTGTCTTCGTTCAAGCCAGATACGTTACGAATCCCAACTCGGGCTGCATAAAGTTCCAATGGCTCTTCGACAGTAAACCCGTCAGCAATACTCGCAACCACAAGCTTTTCCTTCATGGCGGCAATAGCACTATCAAAACGCTCGTATGCTCCGCCATACGTTAACCCACGAGCTTCGAGGTTCTCCATCTCTTCAACCAAAGTCGGGGGCTCTTTTGCCTTGTAGGAGTCCAACAAGTTCAATGTTCCCATCTACTTGTGCGAGATAAACCATGTCAGTAACCACGTGGCCAATAAGCAGCTTGAGTTTCCCTTTGACTCGCGCCATCCGATCCTGAAAGTCTTTGGTCATCTCGCGCTTAGTATCGGCCACAGCATTGGCAATTTGCAACTCGAGAGCGTCGGTAGGAGCATCAATTAACCTCTGCTGCTCCGATATCCACGATTCGCGCTTCGTGAAACCATGTTTGAAAACCATGATCTCTTCTCGGCTCGCAACTCTTCTCGAGAGACTCAACTTTGGACTTAAGCTCGAGGATCTCCCTGGCCGCTTTTTCGCGCTCTGCGAGACCATTGGCTTCCTCTTCTCTTAACAACTTCTCAAACTCTTTGGACTCTGCGCGAGCTTCTCAAAGGCTGGACAGGTCTCTCTGGGCATCCGACTCTTATCCGAGCACCATGCTATTCAGGTAGAGAAAAACTGCAAAAGAAAGATAAAAGAAACAACACGTAAGTCAAGATGGTTAATCTTCCATAAAACATGGCGGCAAACTCAGAACGAGTCAAGAGTTACCATAGCTCTGTGAAGAGATATGTCTACGTAGGAGTTGCCCCTACTCAGGGCACTCGGTGAAGGAAGATGCTCAGCTGACAGGGTGATTCCAGAGAAAAGGGCGGCCGCGACCGCAGCATCATCATGAAACACTCCAATGGCCAGCGACACCGAGACGAGCTTGGAAAGAGGAGAAGGAAGATAAGCCATGCGATGCTTCTACGGGATCTTTGCGTTAGTTATACCCTTTGCCGCATCCGGGGTAGGACGCTTGGTACCACAAGCATCCCCAACAGTCGTCCTATCGCGGCCCGCAGCTTTCTCCTTATCTTTGTTTGTTGTCCGGTCTGATCGCGGCCTGCTCCTTAGCAAAAGTCGTGGTCTTGTTTGCGCCACCATCTACGGCTTTCCTTTTACCACGGCTCGTGGTATCCCCAAAGACAACCTTAGGAGCAGCATCCGTCGGGGTCCTCGCGATGGGAGGTCCTGAAGTAAGTAGCCTCGGGGCAACATGGGTAGCTGCAGCAGGGCTATCACGCGACTCAGAGATACCTCTCGAAGCACTACAACATAGTGCCTTCGTCATAGAAGGACCAACATCCTTCCGTGTCATCGCTGCAGCTTGCTTCGCCTCTTTAGCAGCCTTCGCGTCTAAAGCCTCCTGGTCGCGGAATGACGGTCTCTTCATGTCATAATCGGAAGATGAGTTGTCAACGGAAATTCTTTGCGAAATTTCTAAAGCCATTTCAACTCTACGAAGGCAGAAATCGCACAACCAACTACACTTCTTTGCAGCAAGTATCCTTCGAACACCGTTAAAATCAGCAAAAATTGGAAGCCGACGATAGAGAACTATGAAACAAAAAGCAAAGACAAGTCAGAAAATATAATTAAAACAAGTAACTAAGCAAATCTTAAAGCAAGTTGGTCAAAAAGCAATCAACGGTTCAACTACCGAGAACTCCCCAACAAGTTTTCACTAGATCTAGACAGTCAGAGCCAACCGAAGCTTCTGAAACCCGAACAAAGAAAAATTGAGTTTCCAAAAACTCGTCTCTTCTTGGAAAGTTGTAAATCTCTCTTCTTTCTCGCCGCGCCGCCTGAATTCTAACATCCACTCTAAGTGGTCAATGCCAACTTTGACTTCGCATTCCATAGTGCGAATTAGTATTCCAACCAGGTGACGAATACCGCGGGTGTTTATCTGACCAAGAGAGAGGTTGTATCTCCAAAGAAACCGCAAAATTCCTTCGGGAATAGGGAACGAAAGAAGACATTCGTGGAAGAAACTTTCATAGAGAGTAAAGTAACCCATCGGGGGTATGTTGGCTTGATCCGTGTGAGAAGGAACCATCAGCTAAACATCATCGGGAACGCAAAACCGATTCTTAAGATGACAGGCTTGGACGATGATAGGCTTGAACATGCCGGCTTGGGCCTTTCAACTCCTTGTTTCTTTTCTGTTTCGACAAAGCTCCCGCCGGATATGCGGTACGATGCGTATGCCTTCGCCGCTCGGCCATGGCGTTAAAATGAGAATCTACCGAATGGGGCAATAGCGCCCATCTCTCCAAGAGAGTCTTGGAGAGAAGGCACTAAAATTCTTCCCGGCTAGGTTCGCGGCTCTGCGGAGAAAATAAGCTCTGGGAATAACTTTGAGATGGAGTTTGGGTAACCGACAAATCTCCTGGCGACCACAGTTTGCGAGAAGACGTTAGGTTCTGGCTCTCCCTAGACATAGTGATGTGGTTCAAGTTTTCACAAGACCTACGTCAGAGTATGAAACTCACGAAGCGTAACGGGTTCACCACCCGTGGCGCGGAGTCCACCAACACAACACGAGTTTAATGCAAATCGAGGACAACTTGTGTTTCCTCCTGAAACGGATCGAACGCCCAACAAATTGGGTTACACACGGTCGATTTTCTGTTCAATCCAACACAACACGGTTTTCACACGAACCGCGGACAACTTGTGTTTCCATCTAAAACAAGACCAGTGCTCAACGGGACAGGATCCAAACGGTCGTTCTCTCTCCCACCAGTACAATCACACCTATGGTTCGGGTTCCAAACAACGTATTAACCTCTTCTCACAGTTTGTCTTTGTCTTCCACGCGCCGCACAACTAAGATGGATTGGGGTTGATACGCAACACGGCTCGCGATGGAATCCAAGAGGCTTTACAGCTCGGGGTCGCGTTTCCCGAAGGTATGACGCGGCTCGGGGTTTGTTTTTCCGAGGAAACATCGCGGCTCAGAAACTGCCAAAGATCAAGTTCCCCATAGCTTCGGAGCCGGTGGCTCGAATTAGGACAGAATCAAAGACCAACCAAGGCTTCGTTGTTCGGTTTGGCATAGCTCGGGGCTTCGTGCCCTTCGCGGCTCGCAATGAAGCACAGCTCGCGATTTGGGTGGTGGCGGTTGGCGCGGGTCAGCTCCAAGACAGGTCGAATCTCTCGCCGGAGACTTGAGATTGGCGAGGGCAGGACCACTGTGGTATGGACTCTTCGCGGAAACTCAAAACCGCCGACGGTTTTCCCAAAACAAACAACGACAACAGAC
Organism: Arabis hirsuta; assembly: GCA_964056655.1. Lineage (NCBI taxonomy): Eukaryota > Viridiplantae > Streptophyta > Magnoliopsida > Brassicales > Brassicaceae > Arabis > Arabis hirsuta. The sequence goes on along the minus strand of OZ053298.1, from coordinate 39,237,898 downwards.
AAAAGAAAAAAAATAAAAACAAACAAAAAAGATAAGCAAAAGAAAAAAAACAAGAGAGAAGGGGTAGAGAGAGAAATAAGGAATACCTTTCTTTTTCTAGAGAGAGATTGGAAAGGGGAATTGTGAGGAAACCTTTCCCCACTTGTCCTTTATATAGAGGTGAGATTTTTTACCTAATTTCCTCCTCGTTTTCCGGGCTACCAAAAAAAAAACTTTCAAAGGTCCAAACCATGTTTTTAGGGGTGATGCAAACATATTACAACAAGTCTGAACCATTCTTAGCCAAACAGAACGACAGAAACGGGTCATATCCGCAGCGGTTCGGGATATTCGGGACAATGTTGACGGCTATTTCTTAATAATGCGAGGTCCGCTGTCTGTGATTAACGGATTTTCCAAAAACATCTGATCACCAATTTTAATATTGACTGCTTATACCTCGACATCACCATTACTGATACTGCCAAGCTGGAGGGGCTAACTGTATGGGTCAAAATCCACCCCTTCTAAGTCGATGTCTAAAATTGGCTAAGTGTGGGCAAATGTTAACAGATTTCCCGCGGAAATCTCCTAACAGGTTTTTCGTGGAAATTCTTAACAGAAAACCCGCCGAAAAACCCCACTTTCTAGTTTGACCCAACCAGCGAGAATGGTGACAACGAGCAGTGGACCGAGCCGCAGAAATGGGCCGCAACATCCAGAAGTGGGCCGAGTCGTGAAGAGAAGCATGCAGCATGTAGCCGACTCCGCAGCAAGAGAATCCCGCAGAGAAAGAAAGACATCTCTATCTCCTCGACAGAAGCCCTAGCTGCGAAAAAAGCTATAAATATGTTTTGGTGAACCTCATTGAAGGGGATCCGCAATTTTTCATAAAAACACATGTAAACATTGATTCGCAGAAACATCAATAAAGAAAACCCATTTTCTTATTATTTTCATTTCGTGATTCATACATTAGAAATCTCTGTTCCTCAACCCTAAGACAAATTATATTTTTCGAGTTTCAACTCCCACAATATTATAGAGTTAAATAAATAATCATGGAAATAATCTAATAAAAACTTATATAATATTTTATAAATAAATTTATCAAGCATCACATATCCATCATTGATAAATGTATACCACTAATCTCATTGGTTTATTTCTCATGGAGATCTATACTCGTCGAACCTTAAAAAATTTTGGATTTTAATAGCAAATATACTATTATTATTATTATTTACATGTATAAATTTTTATTTTATAATTTTTTTTATCATTGAAAAATACCAATACCATCATAAGTAGAAGATTTTCATTTTTTTTTTGTAATATTCTATAACAATGTTGACAAAATAAATATACTTATAAATTTTTTATTTTTTTGGTATGGTTGTGCATATTTTTTTTTTCAACCAGTCATTTCGTTAAAATAAATTTCATCAATTGTATTGCATACGTAAAAAAATTCAATCATCCTCAGACGGGATGATCGGGCCAAACAATATGTCTTACTATTATATAATATATGTTCAATTTTAAATTGTGCATATCTTAAACTTTTAAATTGTGCATATCATATCTTAGTCTTTTTAATTTTTTTGTTTTCCAATTTATAAAATATATTTTATTTTATCATTCACATTTTATTTTTTTTAATTAAAATTTTTAGTTTCTCTCCACTCTTTTTTTTTTTACGTTTTGCACTCTCTTTATTTTCATTTTTAACTTATTTTATAATCATTTTGAACTATTAAATTATTATTTTTTACGGTTTATACTCTCTTTATTTTCTTTCTTAAGTTATTTTTATAATCAGTTTGAACTATTAGAATTTCTACTTACTTTTTACTTTTTCTTTATTTTATTTTCTTTCTACTTAGTTTGGACTATTATAAATTTTCTTTTTTCTAATTAGTTTTAACTATAGAAAATTTTTATTTTTTCTGATTTGGTTAGTTACTTGACAATTATTTTATATCTTTTATATTTTTATTTTTACATTTTCTTAATTAACTTTAAATGTTAACACATGTCATCATCTGGTTAATATTAGCCACATGTCGCAATTTGATAAGTTATAATTTTGCTTACTTGTCAAACTCTCATCGCGCGCGCATCTTGTTTTATATAATAAGATCTTCAAATAACCATCAACAAAAGTATAAGTTTGATTTAGCAAAAAAAAAGTATAAGTTTATGTTGTTTCTATAACCTAATCGTTGCTTCTAACAAGTATATTTGTGGAAAAATTCAAAACTACTATTGAAAATTTTTTATTCTAAAACTAACACAAACCGTAACAATTTAAATGTCAAACGGATTTAGATTGATTTTCACACTTGGTGTAGTTCTAGATCTGTAAGTTTTGTTTTGTGAATTAATTTGCTAAATTGACTCAGTTTGAAATTGGAAATGTCCGAATAACCTTTATTCACATATCCTTTTGTCCCAATAACCTTTGATATTTTCATAACCCAATTTTAACCTTCAATATTAATAAAAATGAATTATATAAAATATTTTTGGAATTTAAAAAAAAACAGAATATTCATAAACCTTTTTAACATAAAAAAATAAAAAAATATCAGTCTTCTCCGTCTTCTCCGCCTCTCTCTCTTTCTCTCTCTCTCTCTCTCGGTCGACATCGGTCTTCTCTGCCTTTCTCTCTCTCTCGGTCGACATCGGTCTTCTCAGCCTCTCTCTCTCGGTCCAAATCGTCTTCTCCGCCTCTCTCTCTCTGTCGGTCGACTTTTCTGATGAAGAGGACTAGCCATCGTGGCCTCTCCCTCTCTACTTTGTGTTGAGGGTGAGACTGGCTTCTTTCTTCGTCGGAGCTGCGTCTTTTATCGGCCTCTCTGTTCTCTACAAGGATTACAAGGTCGGTCACGAATCGATTTCTCAGCAGGTTTGCAATCAATTCGAATTTCTATTTCTCGTATTCGGATCAATTCTTTTCGATTGTCGCTTGGAACATAGTTATTTGCTCATTAATGCTATTTTCGTATAGCCTGAATCGATACATTTTGTATGCGTAGTTTTGTTAAGAAGGGAATTTGTTGATCAAAGAGTTGACAGAATAGAGTAGAGCATTCTAGGGTTCATATGTTATTTACTCTTTTATGAAATTCTCTTGTCTCTATGCGATTCAGCTTCTGATGCAACCTGTTTTAATCATTGTGGGAAAAAGGAATCACACAATTTTGATGTTCATTTAGGAATTAAGGTTTCTATTCATTTTGATCATGCACTTGAGTCTCAAAGCCACCTATTCGTTAATGCTACATTTATATTATTAAAACATGTTTTAGCATTTGTTTTTTGGGAATCTTGAGATGCCAAATTGCTAGCATGAGAAAGTCTTACAAACATTTGGTAATACTGGTCGATTTGAAGCATAATGGTCATCATTGTGAATATCCATAGAAGCATTTTCTTTGTAGCTATAATGACATTAGGATACCTATACAACATACTGCATTTGCGTTATTGAAAATATGCTTCACAATTAGTTTATGGAAAAATCTTAAGATGCAAAAATGTAATAAACATGAAAAAACTGTCAACCATTTTGGTAATCTGAGTATTGGTTGAGTTGAGGCATAGCCATTATCATTGTTAATAACCGTAGCTGCAATTTTTCTGTAGCTTTAACAGTATTAGAATACCGACATGGCCATTGACTAACTGTATATGCGATCTCTGTTTCTACAGGCAAAGTCTTTTCATGACTGTCTGGAAACAAGGATCTATGCTCTTGAAAGCTTGAGACAAAGCGAAGCTCTTTAGCTTTAACGGTAATGATACTCTCTGCTTGCTAATGATGTTTTTGAGTTGAGGTTTGATCTTTTTTGCGTTTATGAATAATTTGGAAGTTCTTGTATGACGACTGTTATAAAACAATGAAGTTAAGGTAGTATACAAATATTTTTTTGAAGTTCTGATATTTTTTTATTTGGAATTGCTCTTCATTATTTGTGGGTATGGATTTGGATTTGCTAAAGGGATTGTTTAGGGAAAATGAAGAACCGGAAGTAGTGAAGATCAACAACAGCTGCAAAACGTCCCTTATGAAGAAACTGAAGGCTTGGATGCCAAATGAGTACGAGGAAGTGAAGCAAGATCCGGTCTTTGCGCATATTCAGGCAATACATGAACATTCTCTATGATACTCAGGTAAATTGGTACACAGCTTCATGTGTAAGCAGCTGGATACTGCAAAACTGCATGAGCTATGGTTTGTGTTTGCTAGAAGGCCTCTTCGGTTTTCTCTTCAAGAGTTTTACGCTGTCACTAGGCTCAATTACGTGAAGCCGGACAACTTGAACATTGAGGAATGGATAGATGATGACGGTTTCTGGAGTAGGTTACTAAGGAGTAGGAAGACTATTTGCTTACAGTCGATAAAGAAGAAACACCTGTTTGAATGTCACAACTGGACGCGTGTGGACAGAGTGCGCTTGGTGTACTTGTGTGTTATTACGAGTTTGTTAGTTGTGAAAGACGAGAAGGTTGCTATACCACACTCATACATCAAACTGGTGATGGACATTAGGAAGCTACAGGCTTATCCATGGGGTATGGACTCATATGATCCTCTTGTGACATCGATCAAGGCAGCAAAGGTAAAATTAATGCAGCCTTTGAGCTAGCATGTGCATGGTTTCACATATGCGTTGCAGATTTGGATTATGGAAGCCATTCTTGATCTTGGTGTTATGGTAGACCGAAAACATAAGGAGGATGGCATTGTGTTTCCGAGATGTTCCAATTGGTCAGGAATTGCAAAGATATCATATGCAGAAATCAACACTGTTTGAATGTCACTACTGGACGCGTGTGGACAGTGTAATGACCGCGAACCAATTTCTGTGGATTTTGGTCATACGTCGACCGATGCAAGTGGTGCGCATCGATCGATGCAAGTCGGATTGAACCAGACCAGTTCGATTTCAATTGTTCGGTTCGGCGGTTGGTTTAGGGAACCCTAGAGTTGGTATATAAGCAGAACCGACACGGGTTGGTGGCCGATTTTTCTATTAGAAATCAGAGAGTCTTGGGAGACTTTGAGTGCTTATGAGATTTCTGAGTTGTTCTTTATCTGTGGAGGTTGGTTTTCGTGTTAGTGAGGATCCAGGAGCATGTTGGGACTGTGTGCTGCACGATTTGGGTGTGAATTTTGAATTTGGAGACCGTGTTCTTCGTGATTTCTCATTCTTTTTCTTTTCAGAATCTAGGTGAGTGTGTGACCGTAGGTTTATCTGGGTAAAGGATTAGTAGGATACGAATTGTGTGTTGTTTTTGTGTGGATTCGTGTGTGATTTGCTTGCAGGGATCGATGTAATTCGATCCAGGATCGATCCATGAGAAAATAGGTTTGATCCTGGATTCTAAGATGTTGCATCGATCGAAACAGTTGCTCTGCATCGATCTACACACGGGACAGTGCATCGATCGACACCGGGGTTGCGTGTCGATCGACACACTGGTGATGCATCAATCAACACACAGTGGTTGTGTCGATCGACGCATGTCTGTTTGAGGCGAACTTGTGTGATTGTTCGTGCTTTGCATTGTTGTTTGTTCACCCTGGTATTTTATTGATTCTTATGCTTATGTGTATAACCTATAGACGGGATGACCATCTCACTGAGTATTTGTGATAATACTCATGCATCTCTTTTGCCATGTGATGCAGGTAAAGAGAAATTATGATTGTGGAATCATGGCCGGGAAGAGGAGATGATCTAGAGTCTCGATTTCATGGCTGTTGTGTTAGAATTGCTAGGGTGTTAGTAATTCTGAAACTTGTTGGTTTTGGTTGTTTACTGTTATTGGAATTGAATTTGGAATTGGTTAGAGATTTAGTAAAGTATGGGATTTACTGAATGTTATGGTTGTTTAACCGTTGTTTTGTTTTCGCATTGCTTGTGTTGGCCCGTTGAGGATTATTATTTGTGATAATAATAATCCGAAAGGGAAAAATTTTAAATTTTACGGGTTGGGTTGTTTCATTTTGGTATCAGAGCCCTTATAGTTCTAGGGCGGGTGCAATTAATTGGTTATATGCTTTAGTCAATTGATTGTTGTGTGGGTTTGGAGTCCTAGATCATCTTTTCCGAGCCTTCAATGAGATTCCACGGTATGTGTTGTTTGACTTTCAGTTTTTCGAGTACTTAGTTTTTGCTGGGTAGTGCAGAGTGATGGTTAGAGTGGCTAGAGGTAGAGGTCGTGGGGCCGTGGATGTCGAGGTGGTTGTGGTGGGCGAGGACACGGGCGAGGACTTGAGAGTAAGTCTGATGCCGCGAGTGTGGCCCATGAGACCACACAGGAGTAGGTGGCTGACTCGCATGCGTTTCAGGAGGGGTCCGTGGGTGTGGCCGCTACGAGTACAAACGTGAGGGCTGGGGGGCTGGTGTGGGTTTTGGTGTGGCTGGTGGTGCGGTGGGCCCAAGTTGGGGGTGCTGCCGCAGGTGTTGCCCAGGATCGAGATGATCGCTTGGCGGGTTTGCTGCAGTTGATTCTGGAGCGGTTACCAGGTGGGGTGCCGGCTCCGGGTCAGGCTCCTGGAGTGCAGCCAGGTGTGGCTGGTGTTCAGCCAGGTGGGGCTGGTGTACAGCCAGGTGGGGATGGTGTTCAGCCGGGTGTGGCTGGGGTGCAGCCGGGCAGGGCTGGAGCGCAGCTGGGTACGGCTGGAGCGCAGCCGGGTGTGATGGTTGCGGAGGAGCTCCCATCCTACCTTAGGATGATGGAGAAGATGGAGAGGATTGGCACCTGGTTTTTCTCGGGAGGTGCAAAGCCTGAGGAGGCCGATGAGTGATGGCTGAGATTGGAGAGTAACCTTCGCTCTATCAGGTGTCCGGAGGGATACCGGGTGGATCTGGCGGTGCATTATTATCTGGAGGGTGATGCGCATCTTTGGTGGAGAGGTGTTGAGACCAGGAGGGTGCAGGCCGAGATGGCCTGGGAGGATTTCTTGGTAGAGTTTAACGCCAAGTATTTTCCGCAAGAGGCGGTGGATCGGTTGGAACTGAGGTTTCTGGAGTTGGCTCAGGGAAACCGATCAGTGAGGGAGTTTGACGCGGAGTTTAGTCGACCTCTGGTGCATGCCGGTAGAGGCATGGAGGGCGAGCAGGCCCAGGTGAAGAGATTTTTTAGGGGACTTTGACCTGATTTGAGGACTCACTGTAGAGCAAGTAGGTTTGCCACGAGGACGGAGCTGGTTGAGACGGTTGCTGCGATAGAGGAGGACCTTAGGGAGCAGGCTGTGGTGGTTAGTCCATTGGTTTAGCAGCAGAGGAGGTCGCAGCAGGAGGTGGGTCTGAGCAAGGGCGGCAAGCGTGCGCAGGGACAAAAGAAGAAGTGGGAGAGCACTTCAGGGCCTAGTCAGAGAGGACAGGGTGGTCCGGGATGCTTCGGGTGCGGGAGTGATGTGCCATAAAGTTACTATGTAGGGTTTATGCAATTAGGTCTTTAAATTTATATCCCTAGGGAACTGCAAGTGCACAGTTAAGACAATTGTAGTACTTAGTGATCGGTCCGCTAAGGACTAAGTGATGAATGCACTACAAATCTATATGATTCGAATTAAGCTAAGAGATAATATTATTTGGTTTTAGGGTTTTATGGAAGCAAATAACAAAGAAATAAAAGTAAAGGGATAGATATCAATTAAGATTAGAAATCAAGCAATTCACAAAACATATGCAAAACACAAGCAATCGATTTAGGATTTTAAGACTAGTTGTTCTAGAACTCATATCACTAAGGTATGGTCATCCCACTATCATGATGTAACTAACCATCTACGTTTTGCACCCTAATAGACTCAACTATCGCAGGTTATTACAAGGTAAAAACATGCTTTATGATCAAGATTGATTGTTCACTAAACTCCTTAACTAACCTATCGAATTGTTAAGGTTTCTAGCTCATCGAATACTAGGTCCGGAGATATAACAAGCTTTTGGAGAGTATAACAACCTAAGATAACTCCCTGGGTAGCTAGGCCAGTTCGTGCTTTGAGTATAAATAAAGATGAAGAATCAATTCTAGAATAAATCTCTAAACGATTAAATACGTAAAAGCATAGAATTAAGAAAGTGCATAGAAGTCAAATCAAAGCTAATACTCTAACATGTTTTGCAACACGTAGCAGAAAGAGTAAAGCACATAGACAGTATAATTCGTTGATCTATCTAAGCATAAGGAATTAGATCTCATCTCTTTGTAATAGGGCAAAGATCAATCTATCCTTAAAGGCTTCTATAATCAAATAAACATGAAGAACAAGAGAAAAACGAAATACATTTTGTTAGGTATTGATTTAGGCTGTTAAGGCCGGCTGCTTGAGTTCCTAGAGAGGCTAAAAGCAGGTATATATAGGGGTTCAAGGAGGCATAAGTCGGCTAGGGTTTCGTCGGGCAAATATGTCTTTTCCGTCGAAACTGAGGCAATTTTGGTCATGTAACGTTTGGGTTGCGTGACCGATATTGGAAGCTTCCATGCCTCTTCTAGAAGGTCGGCAAAAGGTCTGGATATCGGCCCATGGGCTGGCCCGGTGCTTGGCTCCATTTTGCACTAACTTCACTTCGAAGGCAGTTTGACATGTCCTCAGTGTTTTGGGTGTATCTTCTAAAGTACAGCTCCAATTGATGAAATTCTAACTCCATTGAAAATCTAACTCAAAGGTATATCTTCATACTAAGTTTCATTAAATTCCCAACTGATTTGATCCTCCGTTCTTTAGAGAACTTCTGGCGTATATGTTCTGTCCAGTAGGAGAATGTGCATTATCTTCAAGATAAAATGACTTGGCTTGGTTCCTTTGACTTGGATAAGTAGCTGCATCATAGATGATACTCTTTTTGCTCCATTTTACATCTTTTTGATGATAAAACCTGTTAAGTCCTTAAAATCTACATATACGAGAAAACTATCTCTTTTGGTCCAAAAGCTTTATTAATATATATAAAAACCATACTAAAATAGATAGAAAATTGGTAAAATATAGGGTATATCAACTGCTCCAGACTTATCTTTTGCTTGTCCTCAAGCAAACAATAGTCAAGAATTGAGAAGAGGTTTGAAATTCGGAGGAACTCACATATCCTTTGGATCGTTGCATCAAATTCTAAACCTGTAATCCACATGAAACAAGATTAGCTCATAGACGTTGTCATCTTCTTCCATCACGAATTTGCAACATAGTCATACTCTAAATCTCTGTCACTGCAAAAATCTCAACTTCAAATTAATTGACTCTTTCTACTCTCTTAGATTTAATGAAAACTTCCCATCAAGAACATCATTCAAGGAAGACGGGCTAGGTATTGGGAAAGGCTGATTTTAGTGGTGAGGTTAAAAGTGTTTAGGGTTACCATAGACTCCGGGTGCGAGATATTATGCAAAATCGCAAGAGAGAATGGACCTGTTTATGTCCACAATTTCCCAACCACTTATTCACGTCTTTCTCCCCCAAACTTAGATTTTTCTCCGGGAATCACTTGAAATCTCTTCTACTCGTCTCTTCTTTTGTACCATGACATTCCTTGGGTATTCTTTGGCCATAAGACTCTGAGAATTACCGTTTTCCTTTCCCTTAGATTTTATTTCTTTTTATTTTTATTTTTTTTTCTTTTCTTTTTTTTTCTTTTTTTTCCAAAGGGGGAAACGGTATCTCTTTGATATAAGTCAAGTATAGGCACGAATTGTTACCATGTTTTACGCATCCAGGGAACGGCGAAGCTCTTTGAAAATTTGTTCTTTTTACTCCACCATTCTTTACCAAATCGTTGCATCTCTTAGTGATTGGAAAATTGCGTCGATCCTTTTCTCTCCGACGTTTTTGCACATATCTGCAAGTATGAAACTAGAAGAGAATGCATGAGGTCTGAAATAAGGTAAAGGGTTTTTAGGTAGGGTACCAACTAAAGATGAGCTGGCCATTCATGACAACAAAAAGTGGTAAAAGAGGATAAGATGTCATGAATGTGTGATTCATTTCCTTGATCTAACATCCTTAATAAGAAATAATCAAAAACCATATTAGTAGTCCAAATAGAGAGTCAAAATCATATCCATCAAAACAGTTGCAAGTAGAAATTTTCTGGATGAAAGCTCCATCATGAGGTTTCTGAATCGATTGTCATGATCAAACCCTGCAACAACGGTTACATAGTCTTTGAAATCAAAACGTCAATCCTAGGAAAGTATCATAATTCCTATCTTATTATTTTTATGAAAATTTTTTATTTTTTTATTTGAAAATAAATTTTGAAAAATCCATTGAAAACATAAAAACCAAACACTAACAAACGTGTTAGTAACAACAATCCCCCCAGACTTAACTTACACCGTCCCCGGTGTAAAATTAAATCAAATTAAGGGAGTAATGATGAAAATTTATTTGAAAAAAAAATTAAAAAGATAGAGAATAGAATGATAGTACCGGTGAACTGTAGATAATTCCGGCAAAAATCTTAGGTTATCGCAATCAATCTTAGATCTTCGTTGTTTTTGAGCATCGGGTATCCCGTATAAATCGCAACCGTGCGTTGTATTTCCAATGTCTTTTCTTTCTATCACATCTCGTTTGAATGGTGGATAATGCGGAAGACGATTGAAAGTGTGCGCATCACAACAAAAAGTTTTGTTACAAGTCCTGGTAAAGAGCAACATATCCTTGCAAAAACACTTGAAATCACTTGTTAAATTCATCCTGGATCTTAGTTTTCAATACAATTGTATTGAATTCCAAGTCCAAGGGAAGGAAAAATAGATATTAAACAAAAAAAAATCAAAATAATGAATCCAAATTGTTAAAAACTATCAATCTAGGTGAAATCAAGGAATGAATATGTCAAGATGTGAAAATTATATTGAAAACCATTTAAATCTAACCAATATTTTATTTTCTAATGCAAAAATTCATGAATCAAATAATTTTTTAGTTAAATAATCATGAAATATGCAAAAATAAATTGGTTCTTTAAAAATTATGTGTGAAAAATGGTTTAAAAGAGTTAAACCATTTAATTAACCTAATTTATGTGCCGTTTAAGTTAAGTTCCCTAAAAATAATTAAAAGAGTGAAAAAGGAAAAATTAACCTCTTTTGACCAAACGGTTAGGTGGTCGGTTCGGTGGTCCATGGCTCGTGACTCCGGTGGTGTGGTGGTTGATGGTGACGCGGTTCGGCCAAAACCGGTCTAGGTGTCGGGTGGCTAGTCGCGGTCAAGGATGGTTCGAGACGTGGCTCGGGTCCAAGGCTGTTCGGCACGAGACGGTGGTTGGTGGAGTTGGAGTCGCGGGTCAAGGCGGTACCGGTCTGGGTACCGGTCGGCGGTGTTGATCGGCATCGTTTCGCGTCGCGTTGCGGGATGGTGCGGGTCGCGGCGTGTTGCGGTTCGGGAGGGGATGGATCAGGGTCGAGTACCGGTCGGGATATCGGTCGGGTCGGTTGACTGATATCGGGACGCATCGTGTCGTGAGATGTGGGTCGCGGGACGAAGGGACGAGACGGGTCGAGACACGGCACGGATCGGGTCGAGACACAGCACGGATCGGGACGAGACGCGGGATGGTGTCGTGGGAAGGATCGCGTACCGGTTCAAATATCGGTCGGTACCGTGGTCCAAAATTGGGACCGAAACTTACCGTGGGTCGAGGCATGGGTCGGGCGGATCGTGTCGCGACGTGTTCGAGACGCGGGACGGATCGAGACGAGACGGGCGGTATCGAGTCACGCGTACCAGACCGAGTTTCGGTCGGCGTGTCCGATCGGTACCGTGTCGCGGGAAGGTGTCGGGTCGAGGTGGTCGTGTCGCGGGAAGGTTTCGGGTCAAGGCGGGAAGGTCGCGGGAAGAAGGGCCGCATACGGGTCCGAGTACCGGTCGGGTGTATTGGCCGATACGCGGGACCGGTATCAGGACGCATGGGACGCGGGATGGATGCGTCGTGTCGCAGGACGGACGCGTCGTGTCGCGGTAAGGATGCGGGAGGGTGTCGCGGTAAGGTGCGCATATCGGTCCGGGTACCGATCGGTACCGCAGATCGGTATTCCGAGCTGTCTGTCGCGGGTCGAGGCAAATCGTGCCGAGTACCGGTCGAGATTTATGACCAGCACGCGTGACCGGTACTGGGTCACTCGTGTCGCGGGGTGTTCGGGATGCGATACCGGTTGAGGACGTCGGTCGATATCTGGTCCGGTATTGCCTCGTGTCGTCGTGTCGCGGTAACGGTTGGATTGGTCGCGGTCCATGCGATTTTTCGTTGATCTTTTTCTTCGTCTATACACATTGGAATTGAGATCCGAAAGATGCTACAGATTCATGAGAACGAGAACTTTCCAATGGTATGGATATTGTTGCCTGGTTCGTGGTGGCTTGAACTGTGAAAAAGCTTGAAGTTGCGGCTTTGTAACCTTCCTAGACGGTCTTGTTCAATCGGTCATAACTTGCTAACCGTAATAGCAAATCATGTTCTACTTTTTCCTATAGCTTCATAAGACTGTCTCCTTCGTGTATACTAAATTCCAAAAACTTCTGGGTTGATATTGAGCTCCAGTCATTCCATGAACAGAACAAGTCGTGTTCGATCTTTTCTTCATCGTTCTTCTCAAAAACACATTTGTTTGCATTTTAAAAACTTTTTGTAAAATCCTAAAAAATGCATAAATAGATAAAATAATGAATGACAATGTTGAAAAAAATAAAAAAAAATCCAAAAACTTAGAATAAGCAAATCAATAAAATCAAAAACATAAATATGGGTTGCCTCCCATAAAGCGCTTGTTTTAAGTCGGATAGCTCGACTCCTTGGATTTTTAGGGTGGTGGAAGGTCTTCTAAAGGCTTTAGGTTGCCTTTAGCATGTAAATGAGGTCTCCTTAGGTCGTGCTCTCCATCTTCATCGAATTGGTTCGGCTCATTGATTAACACTTCCCTTTTCTCCGAAGGAACGTATACTTCCACCGTTTCTTCGATTTTCGTTAAACGATCATCGAGTTGCTTCACACGTTTGGAGGTACCAATTGCTTCTCTTTGGAGGGCGGTTGTCTTTCCAATAAGATCATTAAAACGTCCAGCCAAAGAGAATTTAACATCCTCAATTGCTTGAGCATGTTGCGCTTGTTCTTTCGTAAGAACAAGTATCGTAGAGAATGCTTCTTGATGAGTAACTTTGGTCTCCTCCAATGCTTTCTCGGCTTCGTGCGCTTTGATAGCAGTGATATTGAGGCATGTTGTAAGTTCTTCTAAGTTCCCATTAGAGCTTGTGGTCTCCGTTTCAAAATTCTCCCAAAGACTATCAAGGCTACGCTTGAAACCATGAAGTTTTCGCGCATCGTCTTGAAGGTCTTGGGATTGTTTCTTTTGTACTTCTTCAAGGAGGGCTAAGCGTGAGGCGTTCTCTTGGATTTGAGCAGCAAGGTTGTCAAACTTCTCATCAAAAGTCGAGATCAAAGTGTCCATCTTGGTATCAACCTCACGAAAGGTTTGTGTAGCTTCCATGATGCGATGCATCAAGGCGTCTTCTTTGTCTTCTCGGCGGTTTGAGTGGGGATGATGGTGATGGGACTGTGGTGATGGTGGCGGATGGATGTGATGAGGATGAGGGCGACTTTCTCCTCCATAAGCTTCCCAAGGACGATACAAGGTTGGATTGTATCGATTTTTGTGAGAACGTGGCGGTTGATGGAATTCATGAGGCATGGGGATGTAATCTCCAACTTCTTCATGAGGGTAAGGGCTCGCCATTCTCTTTGGATTGTGATGCTCCATCGACGTATCTCTGAAACTCACAAAAATTAAAAACCAAAAAACAAAAACGAAAAATTAGAAAAATCAAAAAAGAAAAATCAAAAAAAGAAAAACAAACTTAGACTTAATCGTTATCAAAAAAAATTTGCAGGCAATCAAACAAAAGTCTCCGGCAACGGCGCCAAAAAACTTGATGTGCCATAAAGCTACTATGTAGGGTTTATGCAATTAGGTCTTTAAATTTATAACTCTAGGGAACTGCAAGTGCACAGTTAAAACAATTGTAGTACTTAGGGATCGTTCCGCTGAGGACTAAGTGATGAATGCACTACAAATCTATATGATTCGGATTAAGCTAAGAGATAATATTATTTGGTTTTAGGGTTTTATGGAAGCAAATAACAAAGCAATAAAAGTAAAGGGATAGATATCAATTAAGATTAGAAATCAAGCAATTCACAAAATATATGCAAAACACAAGCAATCGATTTAGGATTTTAAGACTAGTTTTTCTAGAACTCATATCACTAAGGTAAGGTTATCCCACTATCGTGATGTAACTAACCATCTACGTTTTGCACCCTAATAGACTCAACTATCGCAGGTTATTACAAGGTGAAAACATGCTTTATGCTCAAGATTGATTGTTCACTAAACTCCTTAACTAACCTATCGAATTGTTAAGGTTTCTAGCTCATCGAATACTAGGTCCGGAGATATAACAAGCTTTTGGAGAGTATATCAACCTAAGATCACTCCCTGGGTAGCTAGGCCAGTTCGTGCTTTAAGTATAAATAAAGATGAAGAATCAATTCTAGAATAAATCTCTAAACGATTAAATACGTAAAAGCATAGAATTAAGAAAGTGCATAGAAGTCAAATCAAAGCTAATACTCTAACATGTTTTGCAACACGTAGCAGCAAGAGTAAAGCACATAGACAGTATAATTCGTTGATCTATCTAAGCGTAAGGAATTAGATCTCATCTCTTTGTAATAGGGCAAAGATCAATCTATCCTTAAAGGCTTCTATAATCAAATAAACATGAAGAACAAGAGAAAAACGAAATACATTTTGTTAGGTATTGATTTAGGCTGTTAAGGCTGTCTGCTTGAGTTCCTATAGAGGCTAAAAGCAGGTATATATAGGGGTTCAAGGAGGCATAAGTCGGCTAGGGTTTCGTCGGGCAAATACGTCTTTTCCGTCGAAACTAAGGCAATTTCGGTCATGATAACGGTTGGGTTGCGTGACCGATATTGGAAGCTTCCATGCCTCTTCTAGAAGGTCGGCAAAAGGTCTGGATATCGGCCCATGGGCTGGCCCGGTGCTTGGCTCCATTTTGCACTAACTTCACTTCGAAGGCAGTTTGACATGTCCTCAGTGTTTCGGGTGTATCTTCTAAATTACAGCTCCAATTGATGAAATTCTAACTCCATTGGAAATATAACTCAAAGGGCTATCTTCGTACTAAGTTTCATTGAATTCCCATCTGATTTGATCTTCCGTTCTTCAGCGAACTTCTGGCGTATATGTTATGTTCAGTAGGAGAATGTGCATTATCTTCAAGATAAAATGAATTGGCTTGGTTCCTTTGACTTGGATAAGTAGCTGCATCATAGATGATACTCTTTTTGCTCCATTTTACATCCTTTTGATGATAAAACCTGTTAAGTCCTTAAAACATACATATACGAGAAAACTACCTCTTTTGGTCCAAAAGCTTTATTAATATATATAAAAACCATACTAAAATAGATAGAAAGTGGTAAAATATAGGGTATATCAAGGATCTTAGATCACAAGGTGGCCAGTTATCCGAAGAGAAGTGAGTCGCGGGGTGCTCAGGTGTGTTTCCACTGCAGAGAGCCGGGGCATATCAAGCCCAAGTGTCTTAGACTGCAGCAGATGGCAGTGGTGGTAATGCAGCCGGTGGCTCAGATTGCAGCGGTACCGCGGGTGTTCACTTCAGCGGAGGCGGATGGTTCTAGCGCCAGACCGATCACAGGTAATTTTCATACTTGACTTGTTAAATTCTGGTGTTTGAATGTTAGTATGTTTTGGAAATTGTGAGTCTGTGCTAGAGTGTTTGGGTTCTTAAGTACATGGGATTTGTGCAGGGACCTTAGTTGTGGGTGGATGTGAGTCCCACGTTTTGTTTGATTCAGGAGCTACGAATAGCATCATTACTCCAGAGTGTGCGGAGGGCAGCGGTATCCGGAGTGATTCCGGGGAGTAGCCGGGAGTAGTTAAGGGGTTGGGTGATAGGTCGTTAGCTACTTTCGGGCGGGCTCGTAGTGTGGATATTCTGGTGGTGGGAGAGTTGATGCTAGCAGATATGATCATTAGATCGGTGGAGTTATATGATGTCATTCTAGTGATGGATTGGCTGGATCGGTACAGGGTCCATTTAGATTGTCATCAAGGATGAGTTGTGTTCGAGCAAGAGGCGGGGAAGTTGGTTTATCAGGGTGTGAGACCGACTTCCAGGAGTTTCGTGATTTCGGCCATTCAGATTTAGCAGCTGATTGAGAAGGGATGCGAGGCATATTTGGCGATGATAGTGATGCCAGAGACTGTTGGAGAGGTCGCAGTTAGGGATATTCGGGTTGTTCAGGACTTCTAGGATGTTTTCCAGTCGTTGCAGGGATTACCGCCGTCGAGGTCAGATCCATTTATGATTGAGTTGGAACCTGGGACGACTCTCATACTTGCTGGCACCTTACCGTATGGCTCCAGCAGAGATGGCAGAGCTGGAGAAGCAACTGGATGATTTGTTGGGTAAGTGATTTATCCGGTCTAATGTTTCACCGTGGGGAGCACTGGTGCTGTTCGTGAAAAAGAAGGATGGGAGTTTCCGGTTATACATCGATTACCGGGGACTTAACCGAGTCACTGTGAAGAACAGGTATCCTCTGCCGCAGATTGATGAGTTGTTGGATCAGTTGCGAGGGGCTACCTGGTTCTCCAAGATTGATTTGGCTTCGGGTTACCATCAGATTCCTATCGATGAGGCGGATGTTAGGAAGACTGCTTTCAGGACGAGGTGTGGGCATTATGAGTTCGTGGTGATGCCTTTCGGGTTGACGAATGCACCAGCAGCGTTCATGAGGTTGATGAACGGGGTGTTCTAGGAGTATCTAGATGTGTGTGTGATCATTTTCATAGATGATATTCTAGTGTATTCGAGGATTTCTGAGGAGCATAAGGTTCATCTGAGAGTGGTTCTGGAGCAGCTGCGGATGCAGAAGCTGTACGCGAAGTTGAGTTAGTGCAGTTTCTGGCAGCGAGAGATGAGTTTCCTTGGCCATGTGATGTCTGCAGAGGGAGTTTCTGTGGATCCGGCTAAGATTGAGGCTATCAGAGGGTGGCCTAGACCAAGGAATGCCACCGAGATCTGGAGTTTTCTTGGGTTGGTAGGTTATTATCGGAGGTTCATCAAGGGATTTGCGAGTATGGCACAGTCGATGACGAAGTTGACGGGGAAGGATGTCCCTTTTTTGCGGTCTTCAGCTTGCGAGGAGAGTTTCGGGAAGCTGAAGAAGATGTTGACTAGTACACCAGTGTTGGCGTTAACCGAGTCGGATGAGCCTTACGTGGTGTATATGGATGCTTCGGGAGTTGGTATGGGTTGTGTGCTGATGCAGCATGGAAAGGTTATTGCATATGCTTCGAGGCAGTTGAGGAAGCATGAGTGCAACCATCCTACCCACGATTTGGAGTTGGCTGCGGTGATTTTCGCTTTAAAGATTTGGAGGTCTTATCTTTATGGCAGAAAGGTGCAGGTGTTCACAGACCATAAGAGTCTGAAGTATTTTTTCACTCAGCCAGAGCTGAACCAGAGACAGAGGCGCTAGATGGAGTTGGTAGCAGATTATGATCTAGAGATTGGGTACCATCCGGGTAAGGCTAATCTGGTTGCAGATGCGTTGAGTTGGAAGAGGGTTGCTACGGCTTGGGAGCGGGATATGGAGGCTCTGGTTAGCGAGATTGGCACTTTGAGGTTGTGTGTTATCTCACAGGAGTCGTTGGGGTTAGAGGCAACTAACCAGGCGTATTTGCTGAGCAGGATTCAAGTAGCTCAGGAGAAAGATCAGGGTTTGATTGATGCTTCTAAGGTTGTAAGTTCAGAGTATCTGGTCTCGGCGAATGAGACGATATTGGTGAACGGGCGGGTTTATATACCCAAGGATGAGGATCTGAGGCAGGAGATCCTGAGAAAAGCTCCTTCGAGCATGTTGTCAATTCATCCAGGAGCGACCAAGATGTATCATGATCTGAAGCGGTATTATCACTGGGTTGGGATGAAGAGAGATGTTGCTAACTAGGTTGCAGCGTGCAACGTGTGCCAGTTAGTGAAGGCTGAGCATCAGGTTCCAAGTGGTATGTTGCAGAGTTTGCCTATTCCGGAGTAGAATTGGGACATGATTACCATGGACTTTGTGACGGGGTTACCAGTGTTACGGACCTATGATGCGATTTGGGTAATTGTGGATCGTCTGACCAAATCAGCACATTTTCTTGCCATCAAAAAGACCGACGGAGCGGCAGTGTTGGCTAAGATGTATGTGCGGGAGATAGTGAGGCTGCACAGGGTGCCAGCGAGTATTGTGTCATACTGGGATCCGAGGTTTACCTTAGAGTTCTAGAGGGCGTTCCAGGCTGAGATGGGCACTAAGGTGCATATGAGCACAGCTTATCATCCTCAGAAGAATGGGCAGTCTGAGAGGACGATTCAAACATTGAAGTATTTGTTGAGGATGTGTGTGTTGGATTATGGTGGTCACTAGGCGGATCACCTGAACCTGGTGGAGTTTGCGTATAACAATAGCTACCAAGCGAGTATTGGGATGGCTTCATATGAGCTTATGTATGAGAGGTCATGTCGTACACCATTATGCTGGACCCAAGTGGGGAAGAGAAGTATGTTTGGTGTGCGGATTTCATTCAGGAGACGACGGAGAAGATCCGTGTCTAGAGGCTGAACATGAGAGGGGCTCAGGATTGGCAGAAGAGTTATGCCGATAAGAGGAGGAAAGAGCTGGAGTTTGAGCTGGGAGATCTGGTGTATCTCAAGGCAGCAATGTTGAGGGGTCCTAATAGATCCATTTCAGAGAATAAGCTAAGTCCGAGGTTTATGGGTCCGTTCAAGGTTGTGGAAAAGGGTGGACCAGTAGCTTATCGGTTGAAGTTACCTTAGAGTATTAAGGCTTTTCATAAGGTATTTCATGTGTCGATGCTACGAAAGTGTCTACATAAGTCTGAGGAGGTGTTGGCTAGGATTTCGGACGATCTTCAGCTGAACATGATGTTGGAAGAGAAACCGGTGAGGATTATCAGAGGAGAGTCAAGGTGTTGCTGCGGAAGAAGATACCATTGGTGAGAATCGTGTGGGACTGTGACGGTATTGAGGAGACTTGGGAACCAGAAGCGAGGATGAAGACAAAGTTCTCGAAGTGGTTCGAGAAGCAAGTGGTGGCTTGAGTGTTTTTTTCTGGTTTTCAGAGTCTGTGATAGCATGTTGCTATAAGTTGGATGTATTTTTTGTTTTGTGTTGTAACGATTATACATTGTTGAGATTTAATAAGATGAGTTTTTCTTATTAAATTTGTTATAAGACGTGAGTTCTTATGGTATGACTGGTGGGTCATATGTTGTGATGACTGGTGGAGTCATGTGTAGTGATTACTAGTGGAGTCATGCGTGGTGATGACCGGTGGAGTCGTGTGTTGTGATGACTGGTGGGATCATGTAGTATGATGACTTGTGGGGTCATGATATGGCTGGGAATGGAAGTTCTATGGGAGTTAGAACTTGTCCATTTGTCAGGGATGAGTATCTAGGAATAGAAGTTCTATGTGAGTTAGGACTTATCTATTCTCTAGATGGCGTTGGGAAATAGAGGTTTTATGTGAGTTAGAACCCGTCTATTTCCTAGGGGGAGTCTGGAAGAAGATGTCTTATGTGAGTTAGGACTCGTCTTTTTCCAGAGACTCTGATGAAAACACCTGGTGGGGGTTGTTTCGGATGACCTAGTGGTGGTCATGGATGAGATGATATTCTGGGATAGGGGATGTCATAATGGGCCACGAGAGGCAATTTTGGTCGACAGGTGCTTATAATGCACGTCGCAGAGTTATTGCTCAGGAGAATAGTGGGTTCTCTGTATATACTCGAGAGATGGTGGTTCTCTCTAGGGGACGGTGGGTTCTCTACATATACTTTGAGGGATGGTGGTTCTCTCCAGGGGACAGTGGATTCCCTGCATACGATGACTTAAGGGGTGACGATCCTGAGAGTTGGTATGGTATATATGTATATGAGTTATGAGTATGAGTTAGGAGCAATAATGTTTGTTACGTGATTATAAGTATGAGATTAGAAGAGCTTCAGGGATCGGGAGATGATCTCAAGTGGTGCTGACTGGGTTTGGTCAGGAGGGTAGCCGTAGTGAGACAGTGTTATGTGATGAAGCTGGATGAGCTTCAGAGATCGGGAGATGATCTTAGGGGATGCTGACCAGGCTGGGTCAGGATTACAGCCGTGGCAAGACGGTGCAATGTGGCTAGTATGAGACTAGTGGAGTTCGGGGATCGGGTGTGATCTCGAGTAGTGCTGGCCAGATTGCCAGGAGTGATGATACCTGTAGAGCTGACTGGGACGGGTCAGAGTGTTGATATCAGGTTTGTGACCGTAAGGTGATGGTGTCGCATGATTTGAGGTCGAATCTGTGTTAGTGGGGGAGAATTGTAACGACCGCAAAACCAATTTCTGTGGATTTTGATCGTGCGTCGATCGACGCAAGTCAGATTAAACCAGACCGGTTCAATTTCAATTGTTCGATTCGGTGGTTGGTTTAGGGAACCCTCGGGTTGGTATATAAACAGAACAGACACAGGTTGGTGGCCGATTTTTCTATCAGAAATCAGAGAAATTAGAAAGTTTTGGGAGATTTTGAGTGTTTGTGATAATACTCACGCATCTCTTTTTGCCATGTGATGCAGGTAAAGAGAAATTGTGATCGTGGAATCATGGCCGGGAAGAGAAGATGATCTAGAGTCTCGATTTCGTGGCCGTTGTGTTAGAATTGCTAGGGTGTTAGTAATTCTGGAACTTGTTGGTTGTTTACTGTTATTGGAACTGAATTTGGAATTGGTTAGAGATTGAGTAAAGTATGGGATTTACTAAATGTTATGTTAGTTTAACTGTTGTTTTGTTTTCGCATTGCTTGTTTTGGCCCATTGAGGATTATTATTTATGATAATAATAATCTGAAAAGGAAAATTTTAAAATTTTACGGGTTGGGTTGTTTCAGACAGAGTGCGCTTGGTGTACTTGTGTGTTATTGCGAGTTTGTTAGTTGTGAATGACGAGAAGGTTGCTATACCACACTCATACATCAAACCAGTGATGGACATTAGGAAGCTACAGGTTTATCCATGGGGTCTGGACTCATATGCCTGATCTTGGTGTTATGTTAGGCCGAAAACATAAGGAGGATGGCATTGTGTTTCCGAGATGTTCCAATTGGTCAGGAATTGCAAAGATATCATATGCAAAAATTAACTCTCTAGAGTCCTCCTTTGGTTCTCAGGTACGTTTTTTTGCAAGGTCATTATAAGCTTTTCTTTGTAGAAAATGATGTTGTGTATTTGAGTTTAGATTTTCCTACTTAATGCATCAGTGGGGATTGTCTCTGTTTTCCTTTAACGTATCATCTTCACATTGATCTATTGCAAAAAATTCCATGATGCTTGGTTTTTGCTTGTATGATTGCAAATTACATATGTATATCACTGTGATACTAATCTTAATTACATTAACTTTATTGTAGGGTGTTTTGTATCCATACATCTCTTCCACTGGGAATCTCGATTTAATTGAGGCTATTGAGTTCAGACCAACCGGCGAAATGAGAGACGAACAAGTTGATTGCATTAAGAGTTGTATTAACTCGGGAACTGACTGGAGTGAGCATATATGGCAAGTTACAGAATCTTCTAAGCCTTTGCATCCTAATGTGCTAGAGGAGGTAGAGATGGAGGATGATAACGAGGCTGTTGGTGATGTTGCTACTCCAAACGTACAAGACACGCTAGGTTCCTCTTTGAATCGTGTTAAGAACAAGTACTCTGATAATGGAGTAGAGGAAATGAAGCAAAAACTGTTGTGCCTGAGAACTTCAAAAAAATCAGTTGCTGTCAACGAAGAGATGAAAACATTTTTTCAAGGTCTCTTTCAATCTTCTTTCACTTCTCTAGAGAAGAAGATTGATGAGAAGTTCAAGACAAAAATTGAGGTTCGCTTTGAGAAGATGAAAAGTGAGATTACAAGTCTCACATGAAGTTCGTGAAGCTACATCATCAATAAGCAGTGGAGAACCATCTAATACCACCAAACCATCCAAGGAGAAGGTGGAGATCCGTGTGCAGCCACAACGAAAGGTAAACACGAGAAAAAACTAATTATATATGTATCTCTTTAAAACCGGCCATGTAAAATATGTATTCTAATTTACTATGTTTATTTTTAAAATTGGCTATGTAATATATGTGTTCTAATTGTCTATTTTCTTTTTAGAACTGGCTATGTAAAATATGTCTGTAACTAACTGTCTATGTAACTCTTTCAAAACCGGCTATGTAAATGTCACTCTTTTAAACTATGTTTTACATTTTGTTGTCTTTTAAAAAAATTGTATAAGTAGTTTTCTGTCTATCAATAGGATTAAAAAGTATCGTTGGAGGATTTACATGACGTAGATTTAACTCAAACTTCAGATATCGGACATGAATTACGTATGCAGGAGTTCCTACAAAAAACCATGGGACACTTATCTCAGTCCTCGGTAGTTATTGTTTTTGATCCAACACCAACTCCAAAGTCCGAAAAGTCACTCCATAAGCCGACACCCAACACTTCTTCTCAACCTAAAAAGAAGTCATACCGTAAAAAGTCTACAAAGGCAATGGAGTGTACGGACGAAGAGATGCATGAAGGAGGAAGAAGGTTATCTGACGCTCCTTTGGTTTTCTATGAACAAGAAGCTTGGGATAAATTTCAGGAATGGTCAATGATGATACCGTAAGTACTGTCTACTTCTTTTCTTACCCTCTTTACATTGCTAACATTTGTTTTCACAATCCTTAGTACATTATGTTTCATGTTAAAGGTGCCCGGAACTACATTATGGTCCAACCATCTTTAATTTTGAAGTCGCAAACCGTATTGTGGCTTCGTACCGGGGTAAGTTTAACAATTCTTTGTTCCTTCTAATTTGATAAGTTTTTAATAACTAATTATTATTTTCAGAAAATGGACGCATTAATGTACTTATTCAGAGAGAGAACAACTTTGCGACGATGGAAACCAGACCGAGTTGATTTCATGAGATGCTCATTCGGTACTCATATAAAACAAGCACAGGAACAATTGAACAAACTCAAGAGAGGATTCAAATTGAGCAGTTTGTTGTTAGCTTTCGGAAACGGTGATCTTCCAGCTCATGGAAGAACAGGAAGCAAGTGGGCTATTGACGTCGACCGTATCTACATTCCACTTCATATCAACAACAACCATTAGATCTCGTTGTGCGCTAATTTCAAACTTAAAACAATAGAGGTTTTTGTTTGTGATGGGCATAGACGCATTAAGGAAGTGGAAGCGTTCTCAATCATCATCCTGCGTATCGTGAAAGCAGTTCAGTCACCTACGGACAGGAAACATATGAACATTAGTCCGTTCAAAGTCATCTATGTGCCAATGCAGAATGGAATCAATAGGAACTCGTGTCATTGCAGAGTGTACACGTTGAAGTATATAGAATGTCACGTGCTTAGACTCGACTTCGATCTACTAGATGATGAGAACATCATGGGTGCTCGTATTAGGCCAGCAGTTGATCTTTTCGAAACATCGAATGATCCTGAGTTGATTGAACGTATGTCTAAATATGTACCTCTTGATAAGCATGTTGACCCTAATGTTGTAGACATTAGTTAAGATTGAGGTTTAATACTATTATTGTTTTCTAACGTTTGTTGCACTTTTTTAGATAATACTTGATAAATATTTTTTTTTAAATTAGACTCTTTTTTTCTTTTAGAGTATCTATACCCTAAACTAAGTTGATAATACTTGACACATTTTTTTTTTTAAACTAATTTTTTTTTTGTTTTAGAATATCTATACCCTAACCTAAATTAATAATACTTGACACATATTTTTTTTTTAACTAGACTCTTTTTTGTTTTAGAATAACTATACCCTAAACTAAGTTGATAATACTTGAGATATATATTTTTTTTAATTAGATTTTTTTTGTTTTACAATATCTAAACCCTAAACTAAGTTGATAATACTTGACACATATTAAAAAAAAACTAGACTTTTTTGTTTTGTAATACTTGACACATTAAAAAAAACACTAAATATTAAAAATGTGTCACAAGGTGACATCGAACTCGTGACCTCATGGTCTGGGTGTGGCTATACTGTTTCCAAACCAAGTGAGATGCGTGTGTTTAATCAAACATTGAAGCAAAGTTAATTCATATATCTCGTACAATGTCTATTTTACAATAAATTTAAAAAATTTGTAACAAAGTGACATCGAACTCGTAACCTCGAGGTATAGCTATTACCGTTTCCGAACCAAGTGAGCTGTGTGCGTTTAATCGAACATTAAAGCAAAGTTAATTAATATATCGCATACTCTGACAGTTTGTCTCCTGCAACTAGTCGATTTCTGAATCTTATTTATCACGAACCCTTCGTTTATCAACTCTCCACCGATTTGGGTGAGTATTGGATTTGTGAAAGTCGAATTCCGGCGAATTAGAAGCATATTCATCCGATTTCTCAATCGATTTGACAAGGTATGTGTTTTTGTTTATCAACTCTCCACCGATTTGGGTGAGTATTGGATTTGTGAAAGTCGAATTCCGGCGAAGTAGAAACATATTCATCCGATTTCTCAATCAATTTGATAAGGTATGTGTTTTAGTCTTCAACTTTCAGATATGTATGTGTTCAAGTCGTGGTCCCTATGTTAGGGGTATTCCAAGACGATGTGTGTGTGGACAATGGACTACAATTCTCAAATCAACAACAGAGAAAAACCCAGGTCGCAAATTGGGATATGTGAAGTGAAGAGATCGAAGACAACAATGAAGAAAATTGGGATATGTGTTGTGGTTGTGGGATGTGTATGTCTATACTTTCGTCTCCTCTAGGAAATCATGTTACGTTATGTTCTTTTCTTAGCTTTGCTTCGCTTAGGTTTTTATGATAAAGAATCATGATTTACTTTTTAATGTGAACAAAAATTCTCTGATTTTGATTGAAAAGAAAACATAGTACACTATTCTTGTTCAGAGAAGACAAAGAAGAATCTGAGAGACAAAATGATATGCTCAAATTTGCCCTGAGCTACTCTCTCAAATTAAGAGATCGTAGTAGTACTTAGGGATTGAATCCACAGGGAATCAAATCACACAACCAATTATGAATTCAAATTTTGCTAAGTAAAAAGTGATGAATGTAAAATAGAAAGCAAACGTAAACAGTGAATGATATAAAGGTTTTAGTAATCAATGAGACAAAAAGTTAGGCATTGGGTAATTCGCAAGAATGACTTGAAATACGGTTGTGTCGATCGACATGGATGTCCGCGTCGATTGACACGAGGATAAAAACAGTTAGGATTTGTTAAGAACGGTTCTAGAACATAAACACGAATGTAAAATCAATCAACTTTCGTTGCAGATACTATCTATGATTAGATTCCTAAATCCCAAATTTCTTTGCGAACCTAGAGAATAAAATCAAGCATTAAATTCAGGTTTAATTGTTCACAAAATTCCTAAGCCAAATTTCTTTGCGAATAGGTAATTTTGCTCATCTAAGATTATATCAGGTTGTTAATAATACTTTCGCATCTATTAAAGCAACCTAGGATATCCAATTTCAGTTGATCAATCCTAAAATCCGAGTTAAATCAATCTAGATGAAGAACATAAAGATAAATCCTAACAGGGTTTCAATCCTACCAATTTCTCATCAAACCCTAGAATTACCCTAAACCTAACAAGCAAACTACTCAGACATAGATGCAGTAAACATTATGAATGAATAAAATTGCATTAAAAATAGAGTTAGAGATACAGAAGGGTCGAAATCTGAAGGTCTGGAAGTCCTGAAATCTCCCCAAAAGCTCTCCTCTCTTAAGTCTCAACATAAAATCCAAGATATCAACATAAAATCCTAAATAAAAACTATATATAAGGTTTAAAATTCGGACTGGGCTTTTCAGGAAACTTCTGGGCTTTGTGGGCCGAAAAGGAAACTCATCAATCTTCACGTCAGACGAGCTTGTGTCGATCGACACACAGGACCGTGTCGATCGACACAGACTCGAAAACTCGATTCCAACTTGATCACTTCAGCTCGTATTCCCTCGATGCTCCAAAATGCTCCAAAAGCTTCCATAAAGCTCCAATCGTCCTTTAACCTGCAAAGACTCTAAAAGACTCGAAAAATACCAAAAAAACTCTATAAAAAGGACTTATATCATGGTTGAAAACGGGTAAAAACCATGATATATCACAAAAAATGAAAACATAGTAAACATAGTAAAACAATAAGTTCGTACTCCTTGAAAGCCTTCGATGTGACCAAAGAAGAATCTAAGAGACAAAGAAGATGTAATACAAGTGAGTATTCAATGGTTTATCCGCTATATAACGAAATTGAAACAAGCATATACAAATATACCTGCTTTGATGAACCAACGGACTACAATGGCATATCACATGTCGCTCTATTGTGGCCTTCACTACGACATCGACCATACTTGTGTTTCTTTGTTCCTTGTGATCTTATCTTATCTTCAACCGATTCGAATTTGCGTTTCTTTCTCCTACCCGTGGCTCTTCGTGATATAGGTGGTAAAACTTGGACAAATTCAACCTCCGTTGGAATACGCCATGTATCCTCAGAAGCAGCAACTGGATTAACGCTTTCTTCATAAACAGATCTCCATGACTCAGTTGTGTACTTTGCATCGATTAATGAATGTATTTCCCTTCCTACATATAGTCTTGTTTTGATGGCATGTCTGCAAGGAATTTTTACCAAGTCGTACTTTCCACATGAACACGTTCTCCCAAGCAGATCCACAATGTAATCGATCTTGTCGCCAGTGAAGTGAAATCGGTCGTCGTTAATCTGGTAAACAATGAATGTTTTACCCTTCTGAATCCTTCTTGAAATCTTTTTTTCCACTGCACTGGTTAAAGGGTGGTTATGGTTTGAGCTCTGTATTCTACGCTTATGAAACCATCGGGTTAACATTTCTCTGATGCTGTCCAACAACGGAATTACCGGATACTCTCTAGGTGATCGCAATGCAGCATTTATCGACTCAGCAGGGTTTGTGGTCCTAACGTCATACCTGAAACCTGGAAATTGACATCGAGCCCATTTTCTCACGTTAGCATCAGTGAGATATTTTCCAATGCTTGGACTAGCATTGCAAATAGCAGTGAACCTCTTCTCAAAGTCAGGAACCCTATACTCTTTTGAAGCCTCTGCAACCATACCAGCAACACTTTTTCCGTGATAATGTTGAACCACATTATTGATCAAATGTTGAATGCAAATTCCATGTCTAGCTTGCGGGTAAACGTTCTCAAGTGCCTTAACAATTGAAGAATGTCTATCTGAGACCAAAGCCAAACCATGCTCGTCTGCAATAACAACCTTTAGCTGCCTCATGAACCAATCCCATGAACGATCGTTCTCTGAATCAACAACTCCGAATGCAATTGGATACAAGTTAGAGTTACCATCTAAAGCTGTAGCGACAAGTAGAACTCCTTTGAATTTATTCTTCAGAAAAGTACCATCAACAACAACCACTTTCCGAATGCCTCTGTAGAAGCCTCTTACAGATTGACCAAAAGAAATAAATAGATACTTAAATCTACTATCGTGATCAGTTTCGTAATGATAATGCGTACCCGGATTTGCTTCTTTTAGCATATACAAGTATTTTGGTATTTTTCCATAGCTTTTCTCTGGTATACCTCTAACCACGTTAACTGCACACTCTCGTGCATCCCATGCTAAAGAATAAGTCAGCTCTACTTCATGTTCCATACGCATAAGTTGGATAACATCATTCGATTTAGGAGCTTCTTTGACACCCACATATTTATTCATAATCAACCTTGCAACGGTTTTTGTTGAAGGTGTCTTCCCAACTTTGTTTTTGCTTGAAAGAGCGCATGTATGTTTACCCACATACTTGTTGATAATGAAATAGTGTGACCTTTCGACACACACTTCACGAAGATGCCAACTACATACATCATTTATGCAGTGTATAGTCCACAATTGAGTAGTAGATTTACGAACCTTATAGTCGAAGTTGTACTTCGTAGCACATATTTTCCAATGTTGCCTTCAAAACCTGTTTGTTTTCGAAACGTTGATTCTTCTTTACAACCTTCTCCAAACAAAAGCGATCAATCTTCTCACTCCCTTCTTCTGCATTTGTAGACATTAATCCATCATCACTATCATCACCAACGTCACTGTCAACATCATCGGATTGGGTATTGGTTTTGAAAGGAGAGTTGTGCTTAACATGAGGCACTATTTCTTGAGTTTTCTCATGAACATTTCAATCATCTTCTCTGTTTTTTTCAGGCTTCCGTTGAGTATCAACAATAGGTGTAAATGTCACATACAATTGTATCAACGAATTCTTCTTCACGTACCCAACAAAATTTCTAACTTGCCGATCGTTTGAGATGAATACTGGTGGAGGCCCAACTTATTGATCATATTATCAGGTAGAAAACTGCACTCAATCTTAACATCACGTCGCTCAATACCATAGTCCTCTGAAACATAGTCTTTAGGTCCTCAAGAGTAGTTGTAGATTCCAAAACAAGTAACCTAGCTCGTTTTTCTTCATCAACAGCAAAGCTCCATCGATTTTTTGCTGAAGATATCCATCGTTCACCACAAGTTACATAGATATGTAACATATTAACCACAAGAAGAATTAATAGAATTTTAGGAATTGTTTTTCAAAAACATGTAACAAAAAAAGAGAAAGAACACGTGAAGAAGAAAAGATCAGGAAGAAGAAGAGTAGATTTAGGAAAGATTTAAGAAATAAATTATTTTTGGCAACAACACTAATCACGATTTTTTTTTTTTTGTCACAAAACACTATACTCCTGGATCAACCAAACACATTCGTATCTGGGAACCAATGTGAGGTAGACGTGTTCACATACGAGAAAACTTGGTTTCTAGTTCGAGCGGAGCGGGCCAGTATGTCGGCCTTTTCGTTGCGTTCCCTGGGGCAATACTGGAGAGTAAAGTCAGGGAACCACGCTTGAAGTGTCTTGAAATCCTCCAACTCTGCTCTGAACCGTGGCCAACTGTCTGGGTCTAGTACCATTGCAGCTAGCTTCTGTGAGTCCGTGGCAAACATCGCACAATATCGTTTCTTCCACCGCAGACACCGGAGGGCCCATAACAAACTCTGTAGTTCGGTATGGAGTGGGGAGGTACCCCTGGTCAGCCCTCGGATTCCTAAAAGGTCAATTGCTCCGTCTTGTAGTTCCAGCGTCCAACCAATCCCGATTGTGGGCTCTCCCTCCTTCCAAAGATCCGTCAACAAAGCAAGTGAAAATGGCTCTTGGCATTGTCGGGTCCGTAGTTATTCGTGCTTCTCTGCTTACTGCCGCTTCCTCGGTTGCTACGAGCCAGGCCATCGCTTCCTTCCTAGCGAGTGCTAGGATGTCAGGGGGTGACCGGTCCAAGTTCTTGAAAACTTTATCGTTTCGCGCCTTCCAGAGGTACCAGATTGTCCAGGGGAAACATCTGACGTATTCCTCAAACTTTGTCCTGTCAGGGACCCTGGACAGAAGAAAATCGAAATTACACCAGAGACTCTCCGTCAGGAAAGCCGAATTGTGGTGCGGGATTTGTGACATAGCCCAACATTGTCTAGCCGGGGGGCATGTAAATAGGACATGGTTGATGGTTTCCTCCACATCCTCACACTTGGGACAATTTCGGTCTTGTCGTAGGTGACGGAACGCTAAGCGTTCATTAACCGCTAAGCGTTCATTAACCGCTACAGCTCCCGAAAGAGATTGCCATAAGAAATGCCGGATTTTATTCGTCGTTTTTATTTTCCACACCATTGCCTTAAGAGGGTTCAAAGATGGTAGTTGTGTGACAAACCAAAGGTCCTCCTCCATCTGGTTTCGTGCCACTACATACCCTGACCGTACCGTGTACATACCAGAACTCGTGAAGTGCCAACAGTATCCATCTGGCGTACCCACGCGAGATGGTACGATGGACGTAATTATCGGGATATCCCTTGGGTCTACATATCGTTGTAATGCCTGAATATTTCAGGTGTGGTTGTCTTCATCAATCAAATCTATAACTCGCAGGTTCATGTTTGGAGGGCTCCCTGATTCCAAGCCTTGTACACTCCTGGCTGGTCGGGGTAACTTATCAGGAATCCAGTTGTCTGTCCAAACCCATGTCGTAGCTCCGTTACCTACGGTACGCTGCATCCCGTAGTCGATTAAGGGTTTCGTACTCCATAAACTTCGTCAACCATAGGACGGTCGAGAAGCCTTATTGGCATGGAAAGGATGGGAGTAACGAAAATACCTCCCTTTAAGGACTCATGCCACTAGGGAGTGTGGATATTGATGGAGTCGCCAGAGTTGTTTGGCCAATAAGGCCTTGTTAAACTCTTCGAAAGACTTGAAGCCAATCACGATTTATTGATCCTAGATTTAGGAAATTAAAACCAACTTCAAAACGTAAGAAAAAAATGCAAAATTGTGTCATCATGTGACATCGAACTCGTGACCTCGGATGTAGGTATATGCATTTTCGAACTAAGTGAGCTGTGGGTGTTTAATCGAACAATGAAGCAAATTAAAACATTATATTCATATAGGTTTTCCGTTTTTAATCAAAAAATTGTAGGATTCGAAAAAATGCAAAATTGTGTCACCATGTGACATCGAA
Organism: Arabis hirsuta; assembly: GCA_964056655.1. Taxonomy (NCBI): domain Eukaryota; kingdom Viridiplantae; phylum Streptophyta; class Magnoliopsida; order Brassicales; family Brassicaceae; genus Arabis; species Arabis hirsuta. Next base: position 39,207,082 of record OZ053298.1, on the reverse strand, counting down.
CTCGTGACCTCGGATCTAGGTATATGCATTTACGAACCAAGTGAGCTATGGGTGTTTAATCAAACAATGAAGCAAACTAAAACATTATATTTATATAGGTTTTCTATTATATTCAAAAAAATGTGTTTTTTCCAAAAACACTTCAAAAACATTTGACAAAAAAAATCAAAATTGTTTTGACGAAAAAATGTTTTTGGAAAGTAAATACCGAATAAAATGATTTTTGGAAAGTAAATAACTAATGGTCCTAGATTTAGGGGACTAAAACTAACTTTGGTAGAATATCATTTCTACCATTTGGTGGAAGATAGAGAAAACGATAGATAAAAAGAGTAGAATATGTATTCTGCGTATCATAGAAGACAGAGTTATTGGTAGAAATAGTATTCTGCTATGGTAGTACTAAAGTAAATTGGTGGAATGTATAATATGCGATATGTAGAACTTGAACAATTAGTAGAATACTTCCTTCTACCACTCGTAGATTTATAGAAATTCGAAGAGCATTTAATCTACTAGTAGATTCGACCATGATAGAAGGAAAAATAAATAATTTTCTGTCATGATTTTTTTTGAAAAAAAATATAAACATGAATCCATATGTCTTGTACATTACTCTTTTGTATTTTTCCTAATTTTATAAAATTATAAAAACTATTTGTAATTTCCAATATTAATCAAAGGGTAATATAAGAAAAAGTTGATAAAAAAACAAAGGTTATTGGGACAAAACCAATTTCAATGTGAGTCAATATAGCAAAATTCTCAATTAATTGACTTTCGTGTGGTTGGAATTGAAATCTGAAATTTTGGTGAGACCGTAGATCGATTGTCCTAAATGTTTATATATCTTTTTAAATCGTTGTTATATATTCGAAGTACATGAAATTTTTTTTTTTTTTGAAAATTAAATCACATATGTATATCAAATCACATGAAATTTGATATACAATTTAGCTATAAAAAAACATATGTACTTAAAACTCTTCAAAGCCATAACACAAATGACATTCCCATATACTATAACAAATAACATCAAATTTTACAAACAAAAATTCATTACTGAACAGAACAAAATTCACCATACGAAGATCGTTCGAACTGGTAATATTCCAATTAGTTCCAACATCCAAGAACCTAACATGATGTTCCATGCAACAACAAGAAGAAATATTTTCTTATTAATTCCTAATTCGTTTTATTTATTTTTGTCAAGATTCTCGATTCATTTAATTATCCTCACGTACGTACCTCACATAACACGCCAATAAGCTTATGGTCAAAATGTGGAGACACTGATATTATTAAGTATATTCAAATATATATATTATCATGTATCATCTTCTTCAGACCACCTCTGTATTAAAAGTACAAACATGTCAATCACTACTTCTCCACGCCGCCATTAAGACGTGCTTTCCACTTCCTTATTCCCCCATTTATAAAATGTACATATATAGCCAGAGAATTCCAACACAACCCCAAAAATCTCACCATCTTTAACACATTGTCTAATTAGATTTCTGAGAATTGTTATGGCTCCTCCAGCTTTGATATTATTTGAAGATCGTTACATCCAAAAATCGAGTGACAATGAGTGGAATGGTTTCAACGTTTTTCCCGGAGAAAACCCTAACCCTAATTTTAATTTCTTGGTGAAGAAGGCGGACGTTTCCCCTATTGTTTCCCGCGTATCGGTGAAAGAAGAGAGCTTCAGAATGGTCTTACCTCCTGCAATGTCTCCACCAAGAGACACTGCAGTTCCGGTTCCTGTTCTTCCGCAGCCAATGATGAACTCACGGAAGAAGCTTAGCCACCAAGAATCAATGCTTTCTCTACGAAAATCTCGGTATCCCGAGAAAAAACTCTATCAAGAAGAAGATGATTTCAAGTGCAATGCCTTCTGTTTATCCCTCCCTGGTTTCGGCAAGCAAAAACCAGTGAGATCACCGAAAAGCGATGATTCTATAAAGACGAAGATGATTAAAGCGTCATCCTTCTCAAACTCCACCGTCTCGCTGCGTGCTTCGCTCGAGAAGTTTGAGTGTGGCTCATGGGCTTCAACAACCGCTCTGTCCCGCGAAAACGGCAGATTGTACTTCGATCTGCCGGTGGAAATGATCAAATTCGGCGGTGGAGATGTGCAAGAACCAGTGAGCTCAGGTTTCTTCTTTGACAAGGAAACAGGAGGTCTAGCTTTGAGAAGTGTTCTCAAGACTTCTCCATCGGGAAGACAACAAAGGGGTTCTGCGGAAACGTCACCGCAACGCCGAGTCAGATTCTCGACCACGACCTCGGAATCTTGCCCGGCTTCGCCGCGATCTTGTATCACCCCACGGTTGCTTAAAGCTAGAAATGACTTCAATACGTTCTTAGCAGCACAAAACGTGTGAAACACACAAAGAACAGAGCACTAAGACTTTTCAATAATACATGTTCATTTCTACGAATGATCGATCTGTACATACCGATGAAGAGAGAGTGTTTGTCGTCTATTTAGATTTCAGTCTCTGTGTAACCAATTGGATGTGAATTCATTTGCTTCGTAAATTTATGCTCTGTTTTGTTTTGCTCTGTTTTATTCTCAGCTTAATTATTCACGTATCCGAATTGATGAAGGATTACATATTTCATCGTTGATTCGAAAACTAAGCTCTGTTTTTGGCATTTTTTTGTAACTGAAAAACTAAGGATTACATATTTTGGTTTTCGTGGTACATATTAAAATACATAAAATAAACGGTAAGTACTTAACCTCGTACACAATCTACGAGTCCTCTTCCGTGAAACTTGATGGAGGGATCGTGAAAGGTATCTTTACAAAAAGAAAACTTCAACGTCAAAAGAAAAGAGATTCGGTTAGTACTTTACCTATAAAGAAAGAGGCAAAGATATGAATCCCAGACGCAGATCCAAAACGCAAACGCTCTTGTTAGACTTGTATGCAAACAGACGAAGAAAATGATAAAAGATAAAAAAAAATAACAAAAGAAAAACGTGTTAAGTGGAATCTCGTTAGCGTTTTGAAAACGTAATGGTTCATGTTCTTCAGTCGAAGAAAACTCGAATAACGTCTAGAATTTTAGCACGACAAATCGGGCATTTCCCGCCATTCCATAGGAGTTCGTTTGCGCATATCAGGCATGTACACATGTGACCGCACCTACAAAAATCAAACGCAATTGAAAATTTCTAAGGCCAATTCGAAATTCGTTAAACCGAAAAAAAAAAAAAAACGTTTTTGAAATCGCCAAAGATAGTTGGCTGGTTTTCTTACTTGTATAGAAGTGTTTCAACTTGCGTTTCGTTACAAACGCAGCATTTGCGCTTCAGGGGATTTTCTTGGTGAACTGACTTTTGAAGGCTAGCGTTTACATCCAAACACGTTTTGACAGAGTCTCGTAGCTCAGACATTTCCATTTGGAGCTGTAAAATCTGTGATCTCAAATCGCTTTCCATCTCCTAAAACATTTATTTTTACAAATTATAAATGCCAACCTCACCAAAAACTGATCGCATTTTTTTGACATTTCAACAAGAAAAGAAGAGACTCACAGAATGAAGATTGTGCAGAGGTGTTGAAGAAGTAACTCCAGTGTCTTGAGAACTCCATGATCCTGCCGGAGACGGCGCAAATATCTGCGATGATGTTTGGCTCGAGTCATCTTCTTCACCTATGTCACATTTCTCTTCCTCTTTATCTGCTTCTTCAATCCGCTTAACAGGATGTGTCTGAACACGGGACATTATGAGATTATCGATCTTCTCTCGCTGACCGCTCTGGAGGAAATCCGAAACCGTTCCTCTGTATGATCCAGAGAACCGATTTTAGTATATCGAAAGAGGTTTATCCGAATTAAGAAAGAAGGGTTCTTTTATTCAATTTTACCTCTCGAGAAGTCTGCAAATTTCGTCTTTGTCAGCTCGAGTGTTCATCACTTCCAGATACCGCGATTTCCTCAAATCTTCCCAATAAGTCCGAGGCCGAGATATTTCTGTAAGCCAGTCGTAGCTCGACTCTCCGTAGTAAGACTGTTCATCCTCATACTCTTCTTGCTCTTCCCATCCGTTTGAGAAGGGAATTTCTTGTTGCTCAAGGCATGGTGTTTCTTGCGTATCGTTTTCTACCTTGCTCGCTTCCACGTTCGCCAGTATCCGCGGTTCTTGATGAGATACACTGCTGCTCGGGCTAGTGCTTTCGGATTTGCTTTCCAAAGCTTCTGCTACTATGGTTTCTTGAAGTTGAAGGTAACTCATCTTTGATTTAATTTCGTTCTTGCGTAAGATTGCTTCCTCGATCTTGCGCTTTCGAGGGCTTAACCGCTCTGTGGAAGAAGTTTCTCGAAGAATACTGATTTCTTTGGGCCGCGTGATCTCGGTACTTCTCTCAGTTTCTACGTTAGATTGTTGACCTTTTCTCCGTTTTGCTTCAGCGTTTGCGTTTGCCTGGAACATTTCTCTACGTTACGATCCAAAGACCGAGAATCAGCATTGAGCAAAATAAGTTCTGAGATCTGAACTCATAAACTTGCAAGTAGACAAAACAGAGGATCTTGATTATACCTAAGATGTAGAACTGGAGAACCAGATTCGACACGAATCAAATCGGGTGATTTTATGGTAGACCGATGACGATCTTGAATCACTAGGCCGCGTTTAAGACTCCCTAGCCGCAACATTGACTGTGGAACAAGTTAAAGGAAGAGAACGCGATTTTAACACGAAAACTTGAATAATTTTGTAACTTTATAACGTTGTGAGTAGTTTGTGTAAACGATACTGAAATGTTCTGTAAACTTAAGTACCTGGAGGCGACCGCGTTGAGGAAACCTAGAAACTGCGTTGCGTTCACGAAGCGACTCCAATTCGCGGTTACGGTCGCGTTCTAGATGCATAAGCAGATCGGAGAACGCTTGCCGTCCTCGGAGTCGTGGCGAACATGTAATCACCGGAAAAATGCTTTTCTCAGACGCTGACGACGAGCTGGAGGAAACGCAAGGCGGCGACGTTTTCACGATTGGCATGTCTACCGCACCGCCATTATCGCCGCCGATCAGTTTTAATCTCCGGATAATGTCAGAAACCGAATTGAGAGTACCGGATCCAATCTCTACCGGTAGATCAAGATTCTTCGATTCGTTCTCGGATTCAGATTCCGGAGCCGAAACGTTAATTTCTTGAACGCTCAATCCAAAACCGCTTTCCGTCGATTGACCGTTGATCGGCGAGTTTCCGCCGTTGGATCGATTTAGCCTCGCCTCCCATATCTGCACAAGTGAAGAAGCTCCTCCTCCAAGATTGTCGTTTCTCTTCGATTTTCTGACACGTGGTTTCTCCGGCGATCCAAGACGGCTTTTGTTCTTCTTTTTCGGTTTGTTTCCGATCCAAGAATCAACTCTGCTCTGGGAATTCTCGTCGGAGATCGCCGCAGTTTTCACGTCGTGAGCTTTCAGATTCTTCTGGAAAACGATGACGTCGTCTTCGCTGTTGTGCCTTTGGTTACGATCTCTGAGGACACATCCAAAGCTAGATCCTAAAGAGGCGATCTTTACCTGAGAAGACGCCATTTTCTGTAACTTATTCGTCAACGATCACAAAGACGAAGACAAACAGAAAGACCCATCTTTGATTTGAAATCGATCTTAGGAAATGAAATAGAAATCAAAACGTTTCTCTCTCCAAAAGAAGAAGAAGAAGAAGACAAAGTTTGTTTCTGATTTTAATGAAGACACAAAAATTTCTCTCTGTTTCAACTAAAAAACAGAGTAACGATGAAGAAACAGAATTTCAGTGCTTTAACAAAAAAAACGAAACGGAAATTCAGTGCAACTGTTTTTGTTTTTTGTTCAATCTATTTTTAGAAGGTTTTCTTGTAGCGGCCAGTCAAAGAGAAAAAAATGCGAGTCATAGAGAATTTGTTTTGTGTTTATCCTCTAAACTGGGAACCGTGTCGGAAAAAAGTGAGAATAAAGACACAAAGAAGTGTAAAAAACAGAGGAAGACATATTCGGACGAAGACAATATGTTTAGGGTCTCGAGGGAAGCTTCTAACAAAAATTCTTCATTTTCGGACTTTTTGAGTGTTTTGAGCATTGGAATATATCTAGGTGTGTGTGAATAAAAAGATCATTTAACTTTGTTAGTTAGTAGTTAGTACACTTAATTAGGTTATTAATGAAGATGAAGTCGTGGAGGGTCCAAAAGCGGAGAGTCCAAAGGAGCCGTTGGGTGAATTAGCCGTTGCTAAGTGGAGGACCTTTAAACTGAATTAACATTTTGATCAACTTTTTATTTAGGTGGATTTAGTTTGATTTATTTCCCTTTAAACAATGTTTTAAAACTTCTAGATCAAGATTGATTTTTATTTTTTTGGTAACTCAAAAGTTATATGTACTGTGAATTTTTTAATTTAAAACTATGATGTATAGTGTTCTAATGTAGAAGATTATAAAGTAAATTAATAACTAATCGAACATCTCCTTTGCTTTGTCAATAGTTAATTATTATTGAAAAAGTTCAGAAATCTAAACTGGAAGACAAGAATTTACATAAATTCATTTTATACAGATACATTATAGAACTCTTTGCTATATGGTATATTTTTGAATTGCTTATACAAAGGATTAACGAAAGAGAAACATATTAATTGCATCTCTTTATATGAAAATTAACAAGAGTCTAAACTTTCTTAAGTAATAAATACTTGATGTTTTAGAGTTTTAACACATATTAAAAAGATAATTATTTTTTTATTATAAAATGTATTGTGTTTTGTACTAAATAATTTTCCACAACTTTAAGTCAATAACAATTCAATAAAATCAATTAATATGTCTTGAAATTTACAGTTAATCATTATTATATCATAAAAACTAAAGAATTTAAAAAATCATTGTGAAACAAATTTTTTTCTAGATTATCAAACATTATAAAACAAAAGGAGTATAAATTAGGGACACTTGTAAAAATACCACTAATGTGCATTTTCAAAAATGCTATTATAGATTATCTATTTGCAAAAATATCATTAATTATGAAATTTTAAAGCTTAAATCTTAAAATTTTAAACCCTAGAAAATGTTTTGACTCCTAACAAATTTTAAACCCTCAAAACTAAACCATAATACAACATAGTTAACCCAAATATAAATGATATAATGATTAAATAATTTTAAAAAATTATATTTTTGTAAAAATTTTGAAAAAATAATATTTTAAAAAAATAACACTTTATAAATAGCATTTTTCAAAATTTATCGATAAATTACTCATCTAAACAAATAAGATATCCTTTCCTCGAGTCATACAAAAAAAAAAAAAAGTGCACCATGACTCGAGCACTTAGATTTTATCATAAATGGTTGCACATGTTGGACAACGTGACACGACTGCAACCATGTCTTTTATTTTATTTTTTCTTACATAAAACAATTTTTGTTTCTGATGAGTTCGTTTGAATGAAGAATTGAAGTGCCGTAAACTATGGTTGCTATCAACAATCTTTTTGGCTTCCTCTCGCTAATGAAGTACACGAGAGGTGAGTCAAATCAAACCAAGAAGAAATGCCTTAAAATAGTACAAAAACCAAAATTAATGGGTAATTTTGCTTAATAACCAAAATAAAAACATAATATAAAATATAACCAAATGGCTAAAGAGAAATAGAAACAAATAGAGAAAAAATAAAGTGGATTTTGGTTAGATTTTATATTATAGTTTATTTTTAGGTTATTTATGCCAATTTTCCAAAATTAATTCTTGAAATAGTATCGCTAAAAAAAAAATCTATAGAATAATACATTTTCCTGGAAATGACAATATTACTCTTTTGGCTAAGCAAAATCTGTTCGAATTCTGCTTACACACTATTAAGGATGACAAAGGCTAAGTGAAAATTGTTATGTCTGCCAATTTTGTTAAAACTGTTTGTGTGTTTTTAGCAGAAGTTGCAGAAACACTGTTTAAACTAAACAGAACAGGCTAGGCAGAACGTATGCTAGATATATTATGTACATTATGTTTGCATAAGATATAGTCCAATGCAGATGTATATTCTTATGTCTGCATAATTGTTCTATAAGTTAAAATTGCATAGTAAAGAAGAGGAAACATGGACAACTCGAAAAGAGTTTTAGCAGAGATTTGCATATCAGCTAGTGTGTTTAGCTTTGAGATCGATTAAAAAGAGATATTCATGGCGAGAATTATGGCTTCTAATTGATTTTGATAGGTTTAAATCTTCTGGGTAAATTCATATATTTTGAGAACCTAATTTTGATTCTATTTTACCTTTATTTATTCAATTGCAGATGAAACTAATTCTGACAAGTCCAGGATGCTAACTTTGAAACCCTTTGTTCCTTTTACACTAAAGCCTCGTTTTTCCATAACATTCGTCACCGTCGTACTGCCAATCACCATTAAAGCTCAAGATTTATGCACAAAACGGCGGCAATTGACTTGTTGAATCCAGATCCAAGTGGGGACTTCAAGACTAGGGCTAGTCTTGAAGTCTTGTCGCAGTTTTTTCCCTCATCTCTTTTGTTATTGTTGTTGTTGCTCTAAAGTATTCTTTTACCGCTGCGTTACGCCTTTTCATTCTAGCCACCCTTCTCTAGCTTCTGTAATGTTGTTTAAATGGCAGAGAATTTGTAGAATATTGAAACAATTTGTTATGATTCATGGCAGAGAGATTGAAATTTATGGCAGAGAGATTGTAGAATATTGACACCCATGGCAGAGATATTGTAGAATATTGACACCTATGGTAGATAGATTGTAGAATATTGACAACCATGGCAGAGAGATTTGTTGAATCCGGAGCTATTGATTAGTTGGAGTATTTTGCTATTGAGTTGATCAAGAGACACTCGTATGATGAATACATTTGGGCTACAATATATCTTTATTTGGATGTGATTAATCTCTTCCTATCTCTGCTCCTACTTTTTATCAACGTGCTCTAAGACTATGTAATTGCTTCATATGTCAAAATTCTTTTATCTTGGTTGTAAAGAAAATTTAAATGGTGTATCATGACAGTGGAAGGTTAGAAGGCAATACATTTTATCTGTGAAAGTTATTTATTGGCTCTAAAAGTCATCTCTTCAATCAATAGAATTCAAGAATATATCACAAAAAGGGAAAGTCTTCTACTGGTTGATGTTGTTTACACCTAATTTTATCATCTACTACTCTGCTACTTTATGTTATTAAAGTGTCATCCATTTGTTCATCTAAGACAAATATTGCTTAACCGATAACATACAATTTGTTTCACGTGAACAAGTTAATCTTATAGATTCTAAGGAACAGAGTTCATCTTCCATATCATGAGACCAACCACACTATGTTACTCCGTGAATGCGCAGAGCAAGGCAGGGGGCAAAGTGCTCGTTTGTTGATTAAAACAGAATCTGCGTGTTTGCGTCTCTAGCAGAGTGTGCTTGTTTAGTCTGTGTGAAGTAGACAGAAAGTCTACAATGAACGCTCAGAGCAAGGCATGGCCAGAGTGCTCGTTTGTTGACAAAAAATAGATTCTGCATGTTTGCGTCTCTCACAGTCACAGAGTGTGCTTGAAAAAATGTTACGATTTATATATAAGAATATGTATTATTTTACTATTATAATAACATAATGTTTTAGGCGGCATAAACGGTAATCTCCACAGATATTTTTGGAGCCTAGCGCGTGGGCGGACGTCTAGAATTCTGTTCAGAGTAGTTGACGCCTACACAATTGTTCACCGTAGGTTTTACCTCGTTGAGTGAATTAGGTTTTGGCAGACTGAACTTTAACAATTGGACTTTTTCTTCTAGATTCCAAGGAACAGAGTCCATCTTCCACATCGTTTGTAAACTGCGTGACCTTAATAAGAGCTTTTGAGCAGGGATTGGACATAGTTGATTGTGTCGTCCAAAGACTCTGAGTAGGGGTAATTACCAACACCATTCTCACCAAGATAATCATCTTCAATATTACCTCCAATAGGAACCTTTTGAGGAGGGATTGGTTGATGGTTTGGTAAACAAGCTGCTGCTATTTTGCACTTGTTTTATGGTATGGCCCTCCTCCCTTGAAACCACACCAATTTGTATGTTGTGAGGCGAAACCAATTGTATTTAGCGACGAGTATGTTGTCGGTTACACAATATTTGCCCTACGTCAACAAAAAAAAAAGGCTCACACGATATCTACCTTAGTTTTACTAAATTTGTGTTGATGGTAACCTGCCTTAATTCAACAAAAGAGCACATTGCGCCTGTTTTAAGTCTTCAGTGAACAAGCCAGGTACGCAAACACACAGGATCTGCCAGGGACGCAAACACACAGGATCTGCTTTAAGTCGACAAAAACAACCACACTCTCTGCCCGAATATGCGCGTTCACTGTAGACTTAATTCTACAAATATGTAGGCAAATATTGTGTGACAAACAACATACTCGTTTTTAGGTTATAGTTTATATAGAAGAGATTTTCTCTTGTTCTCTACCATTTCCTCTATACTTTGTTGTAGTCCTTTTAGTGTTTGTTCAAAAACTTATGCTCGAAAAGAATTACAGTATAAAGAAAAAACAATAAACGATTTTTCCCCTTAGCATTTCTTTCATTAGTTTTCTACTTAAAAGAAAATGATTCGCTCCCCGATGAGAAAGACGGCTCCGTCTTTTTCCAATTAACAATACCAAGATCGTTGGGCCGTTTTGTCAGAGGCCATGACGAAGCTCACCAAATGGTTAGCATATCTGCAGACTGAATGTACACGACCAGCGGCAGAGCGAAAGCAAATTCATATCGCAAAATTATAATTTATATAGAAAAGATTGTCTCTTGTTCTCTACCATTTCCTCTATACTTTGTTGTAGTCCTTTTAGTGTTTGTTAACAAAACTTATGCTCGAAAATAATTATAGTATAAAGAAAAAAAATACACGATTTTATCTCCTCACCATTTCTTTCATTTGTTCTCTAACAAGGATAACATGTGAAATATGATTCCCTTGGTATTGTACTCACTTAGTAACAATTTTCCCGGCCTATTTTTCCATCGTACATAAGCTTCCAAACTACTTTAATTTGGATTACAAAGGAGTAGATGACGTCGAAACGTTTGTTCAATGCAGGTTTTATTACCTGTTTGAGTAGTTTATGATTTTGCATACTGGATGTAGGCGTTAAGTGCCTCTTTCCTTTAGTTTTCTACTTAAAAAAAATGATTTACTTTCTTAATCCCCGATGAAAAAGGCGGCGCTGTCTTTTTCTAATTAACAATATCAAGATTGTTGGGCCTTCAATGGTTTTGTCAGAGGCCATGACGAAACCCAACAAATGGTTAGGGTATCCGCAGACAGATTATACACGACCAGCGGTAGAGTGAAAGCGGTTTCATATTGCAATATTAGTTTAGTGTTTGTTACAAAATTTATGCTCGAAAAGAATTATAAAACAAAAAACATAACACGATTTTGTTCCGTTAGCATTTCTTTCATTTGTTCAACAATGACAACATGTGAAGTCTTCCCTTGGTATTGTACTTACATTGGTATTGTACGCATAACCTGTTTTAAGTCAATAATATGAGCACATTTTCCCTGTTTAAATCGACGATTTTACAGTAGATAAATCTTTTATTTTGATCCACGCCAGACGATTATATCTTGCCTTACGCTGAAGATAACCTGTAAGTTAGTCTCAATTAATCTGTGCATATATATTAATAAATCGCATCTCCTGGTATTTAAACCCTAGACCTCTTGGTGTAGAAGCTTAAAACTTCGACCACAGAGCCAAGGGGGCTTCCACGATTTTTTCTTATTCTCTATAAATTGAAACAACCCAACCCGAAAAATTAATTTTTTTCCCTTTCGGATTATTATTATCACAAATAATAATCCTCAACGGGTCAACACAAACAACGCGGAAACAAATAAACCATCAAACAACAAAGCCAATTCAATAAATCTCATACTTTACTGAAATCTAACCAGTTCAAACCAATAAACCCATATTCAATTCGAACAACAACCAAATGCAACTAACAGCAGTTTCAGAATCACTACATCCTAGCAATTCTAACTCAACAGCCACGAAATACGAGACGCTAGATCATCTCCTCTTCCCGGCCATGATTCCACGATCATACTTTGTCTTTACCTGCATCACATGGCAAAAAGAGATGCATGAGTATTATCACAAATACTCAGTGAGACGGTCATCCTGTCTACAGGTTATACATACAGGCATAAGAATCAATAAAATACCAGGGTGAACACACCACACGCAAAGCACGAACAAAACACATAAGTCTGCCTCGAACGATGCATAGACCTGCGTTGATCGACGCAACCACCATGTGTCGATTGATGCATAGACCTGCGTCGATCGACATAACCAATAGGTGTTGATCGATGCATCAGCCAGTGTGTCGATCGACACGCAACCCTAGTATCGATCGACACAACATAAAAAATGCCAAGATCGAACCTATCCTCTCATGGATCGATCCTAGATCATAATACATCGATCCCTGCACGCAATCAACACGAAATCCACACAGAAACAACACACAATTCGCATTCTATCAACCCTTTACCCAGATAAACCTACGGTCACACACTCACCTCGATTCTGGAAGGAAAAGAATGAGGAAAACCCAAAGAACACGAAGAGCGCGAAGAACACAGCCTCAAAATCCAAAATCCTCACTCCCAAAATGCAGAAACACAGCCCCAACATGCTCCTGGATCCTCACAAACACTACATCTGTTCTGCGTTTTATATACCAATCTTAGGGTTCCCTAAACCGACCCGCCGAACTGGTAATTAAATTGAACCGATCTGGTTCAATTCACCTTGCGTCGATCGACGCACGACCAAAATCCACAGAAATTGGTTCGCGGTCATTACAATTCTCCTCCACTAACACGGATTCAGCCTCGAATCATGCGATACCGTCTCACTAAGATTGACACTCCCGTCTGATACCCAACCAGATTCACCCGGAAACATCAACAATGCAACGCTTCCTGATCCGGATTAGGACTGCCCGACTGATCGCGCAACAATCAAACAAGAACATGCACGACCAACATCGCTACATATGTTTATCAGGGTCGTCTGAACCAAGGTTCCGAACGCAAGTACAACCCTAGACTAGACGTCCACTTACACATCCTTATCAACACTCCTGACCACTCGGCCAGCACCCCTCAAGATCTTATCCGATCCCCGAGCTCCACTAGTCTCATACTAGCCACATTGCACCATCTCGCCACGGTTGCAATCCTGACCAACCTGATCAGCACCACCTGAGATCATCTCCTGATCTCAACCACATAACACCGTCTCACTACGGCTACCATCCTGACCAAACCCGGTCAGCACCACCTAACATCCACTCCCGATCCCTGAAGCTCATCTAGTCTCATACTTACAATCACACTACACACACTATTGCTGATACTCATATCTATATACACCATTCACACTCTCAGGATCGTCACCCTTCGAGCTCTCGATGTATATCATACCCCTCCCACCTTCAAGACCGTCGTCCATCTAGTTTTCGGTATGCTCCAGCTTCTCCCACTCTCGGGATACACAGTTTGTCAAGCTATCAGCTGCAGAGGAGTCACACATCCTCTGGAGAGATCTCTGTCCCTCAAAGTATATGCAGGGAACCCACTATCCCCTAGAGAGAACCTCACTGTCCCCTCAAGTATATCCAGGAGACCCACTATCCCCTGGAGCAATCACTCTGTAACGTGCATCATAAGCATCTATCGACCAAAATCACCTCTCGTGGTTCCATCCTGAAAACTCTCTATCGCGGAATATCACCTCATGGCCAATCACCAGGGTGTTTCCATCAGATTCCCTAGAAAAGACAGTCCTAACTCACATAAGACTTCCCCTAAGAAATAGACAGGTTCTAACTCACATAAAACCTCTATTTCCCAACGACATCTAGAGAATAACCAAGTCCTAACTCACATAGAACCTCCATCCCCAGATACTCCTCCTAGGACATGGACAAGCTCTAACTCGCATAGAACTTCAATTCCTAGCCTCATTAGAAAATAGACAGTCCTACTCACTTAGAACTCCTATTTCTAGCTCCCTAGCCGATAGACAAGCTCTAACTCCCATAGAACTTCTATCGCTATACCTCCATATGACCCCACCAGCCATCAAAACACATGATCTACCAGTCATCACAACCCATGACTCCACAAGTCATCACAACACTTGACCTACCAGTCATCACAACCCATGACTCCATAAGTCAAACCATAAGAATCACCTCTTATAAACACATTTAATAAGAAAACTCATCTTATTAAATCTCAACAATGTATAATCGTTACAACACAAAACAAAAAATACATCAAACTCATAGGAACATGCTATACAAACTCTGAAAACTAGAAAAAGACACTCAAGCCACCGCTTGCTTCTCGAACAACTTCGAGTACATTGCCTTCATCCTCGCTTCTGGTTTCTAAGTCTTCTCCTCAATACCGTCACAGTCCCACATGACTCTCACCAATAGTATCTTCTTCCAGCGCAGCACCTTGACTCTTCTCTCGAGAATCCTCACAGGCCTCGCCGCCAACGTCATGCTCAGCTGAAGATTCTCTGGAATCCTAGCAAACACCTCCTCAGACTCATGTAGACACTTCCGTAGCATCAAAACATGGAAGACCTTATGAAAAGCCTTTATACTCTGAGGTAACTCCAACCGATAAGATACTAGTCCCACTCGTTCCACAACCTTGAACAGACCCATAAACCGCAGACTTAGCTTATAAATGGAAGGACCCCTCAACATCGCTGCCTTGAGATACACCAGATCTCCCAGCTCAAACTCCACCCCTTTTCGTCTCTTATCGGCATAATTCTTCTGCCAATCCTGAGCCTCCTTCATGTTCAGTCTCAAGACACGGATCTTCTTCGTCGTCTCCTGAACAAAATCTGCACCAAACATGCTCCTCTCCCCCACTTGAGTCCAGCATAATGGTGTACGACATGGCCTCCTAAGTGACTCGGTTAAACCTCCGGTAATCGATGCATAACCAGAAACTCCCATCCTTCTTCTTCACAAACAGCACCGGCACTCCCCACGGTGAAACACTAGGCCAGATAAATCCCTTACCCAACAAATCGTCCAACTGCTTCTTCAGCTCTGCCATCTCTGCTGGAGCTATACGGTTAGGTGCCTTGGATATAGAAGTCATCCCAGGCTCCAACTCAATCGTAAACGGATCAAACCGCGACGGCGGTAATCCCTACAATGACTAAAAAACATCTTGGAAGTCCTGAACAACCCGAAAATCCCCAACTACAACCTCTCCAACAGTCTCTGGCATCACTATCGTCGCCAAATATGCCTCGCATCCCTTCTCAATCAGCTGCTCGGCCTAAATGGCCGAAATCACAAGACTTCCGAAAGTCGGTCTCACACCCTAATACACCAACCTCCTCGCCTCTCGCTCAAACACTACGCCTCCTCGATGTCAATCCAGATGGACCCTGTACCGATCCAGCCAATCCATCCCTAGGATGACATCGTACAACTCCACCGGACTAATGATCAGATCTGCTGGCATCAACTCTCCCGCCACCAGAACATCCACACCATGAGCCCACCCGAAAGTAGCCAAAGACTGGCCACCCGCAACCTCAACTACTCCCGGCTGCTCACCGGAATCACTCCGGATACCGCTTCCTTTCGCACACTCCGGAGTAATGAAGCTATTCATAGCTCCAAAATCAAATAACACGTGGGACTTACATCCGCCCACTACTAAGGTCCCTGCACAAACCCATGTGCTTAAGAACCCTAACACTCTAGCACAGACTCACAATTTTCAAACAGACTAAAATTCAAACACCAAAAGAATTAAACAATTCAAATCCAGAAATTACCTGTGATCGGTCTGGCGCTAGAACCACCCACCTCCACCGAAATGAACACTCGCGGCGCCGCTACAATCTGAGCCAACGACTGCACTACCGCCACTGCCATATGCTGCAACCTCGGACACTTGTGCTTGATATGCCCCGGCTCTCTTCAGTGAAAGCACACCGCGTATCCCGAGCCTCGACCCATGTATCCTGAGCCCCAGTCCTCTTCGGATAGCTCGCCACCCGTTGATCCGTGTTCCCACACCCGAACCACCCTAACTGGCCCCTGAAGTGTTTTTCCACTTCCTCTTCTGTCCCTGCACAGGCTTGCCGCCCCTGCTCGGACCGACCTGCTGCTGCGACCTCCTCTGCTGCTGAACCGTTGGACTAACCACCACAGCATGCTCCCTGAGGTCCTCCTCAATTGCAGCAGTCGTCTCCACCAGCTCCGCCCTCGTGGCGAACATGCTCGCTCTATAGCGAATCCTCAAATCAGATCGAAGTTCCAGCAGAAACCTCTTCACCTGGGCCTGCTCGCCCTCCATGCCTATACCAGCATACACCAGAAGTCGACTGAACTTTGCGTCGAACTCTCTCACTGACCGGTCGCCCTGAGCCAACTCCAGAAACCTCAGCTCCAACTGATCCATCGCCTCTTGCGGGAAATACTTGGCATTAAACTCAGCCAAGAAATCCTCCCAGGCCATCTTGGCCTGCGCCCTCCTGGCCTCCACACCCCTCCACCAAAGATGCGCATCACCTTCCAGGTAATACACTGCCAGATCAATCTGGTATCCCTCTCAACACCTGATAGAGCAAAAGTTACGCTCCAGTCTCAGTCGCCACTCATCGGCCTCCTCGGCTTGGCACCTCCCGAGAAAAACCGGCGCCAATCCTCTGCATCGGCTCCATCATCCTAAGGTAGGATGGGAGCTCCTCTGCAACCGCCACACCCGGCTGCACCCCAACCACTCCCAGCTGAACCCCAACCACTCCCGGCTGAACCCCAGCCACTCCCGACTGAACCCCAGCCACTCCCGACTGACCACTAGCCACACCTGGCTGAACACCAACCACTACCGATTGCACTCCCGGAGCTTGACCTGGAGCTTGACCCGGAGCCGGCACCCCACCTGGTAACCGCTCTAAAATCAACTGCAGCAAACCCGCCAAGCGATCATCTTGATCCTGAGCAACACCTGCGGCAGGACCCCCACCAGGGCCCACCGCACCACCAGCTACACCGGGAGCCACAGCAGCCCCTCCAGCCCTCACGCTGGTACTCGTAGCAGCCACACCCACGAACCCCTCCGAGTCAGCCACCTGCTCCTGCGTGGTCTCTTGGGCCACACTCTCGACATCAGACTCACTCTCGAGTCCACGCCCGCGTCCACGCCCACCACGACCACCTCAGCCTCCACGACCCCCACGATCTCTGCCTCTAGCCAGTCTAGCCATCACTCTGCACTACCCAGCAGAAAACTAAGTACTAGAAAAACAGAAAGTCAAATAACACATACCGTGGAATCTCATTGAATGCTCGGAAAAGATGATCTAGGACTCCAAACCCACACAATAATCAATTGACTAAATCAAATAACCAATCAATTGCACCCGTTCTAGAACCATAAGGGTTCTGATACCAAAATGAAACAACTCAACCCGAAAAATTAAAATTTTTCCCTTTCGGATTATTATTATCACAAATAATAATCCTCAACGGATCAACACAAACAACACGGAAATAAATAAACCATCAAACAACAAAGCCAATTCAATAAATCTCATACTTTACTAAAATCTAACCTATTCAAACCAATAAACCCATATTCAATTCGAACAACAACCAAATGCAACTAACAACAGTTCCAGAATCACTACATCCTAGCAATTCTAACTCAACAGCCACAAAATACGAGATGCTAGATCATCTCTTCTTCCCGGTCATGATTCCACGATCACACTTTGTCTTTACCTGTATCACATGGCAAAAAGAGATGCGTGAGTATTATCACTAATACTCAGTGAGACGGTCATCCCGTCTACAGGTTATACATACAAGCATAAGAATCAATAAAATACCAGAGTGAACACATCACACGCAAAGCACGAACAAAACACATAAGTCTGCCTCAAACAGACATGCGTCGATCGACGCAACCACCATGCGTTGATCGATGCATAGACTTGCATCGATCGACACAACCATTAGGTGTCGATCGATGCATCAGCCATTGTGTCGATCGACACGCAACCCCGGTGTCGATTGATGCATAGACCATGCGTCGATCAGTTGCTCTGCGTCGATCGATGCAACATTAGAGATGCCAGGATCGAACCTATCCTCTCATGGATCGATCCTGGATTATTATACATCGATCCCTGCACGCAATTAACACAAAATCCACACAGAACAACACACAATTTGCATTCTATCAACCCTTTACCCAGATAAACCTACGGTCACGCACTCACCTCAATTCTAGAAGGAAAAAAATGAGGAAAACCCGAAGAACGCGAAGAACACGAAGAGCGCAAAGAACACAGCCTCCAAATCTGAAATCCTCACTCCCAAAATGCAGAAACACAGCCCCAACACGCTCTTGGATCCTCACAAACACTCAAATCTCTCAAACACACCGATTTCTCTCTGAAACTCTATGATTTCTGCTCATAAACAGCCCAAAATCGGCCACAACACATCTGTTCTGCGCTTTATATAGCAACCTTAGGGTTCCCTAAACCGACCCGCCGAACCGGCAATTAAAATCTGAACCGATCTGGTTCAATTCACCTTGCGTCGATCGACCCACACCACCTGCGTCGATCGACGCACGACCAAAATTCACAGAAATTGGTTCGCGGACTTTACATAAACTTACAATATATTATTTTGTTATTATAATACCATAATATTTTAGGCGGAAAAATGGTAATCTTCACAGTTTATTGGGGTGTAGCGCCTAAGCGCCGCCTAGAACGCTTATTGACGTCTAAACAATTGTTCACCGTATGTTTTACTTCGTTGGATGATTTAGGGTTTCGCAGACTAATTGTAAATAATGGGTCATTCTATCTAGATTACATCATCTGTCAACTGCGCGACCATAATAGGAAGTTTTTGAGAAGAGATTGGACATATGTTCTGCTCTTTCATGAAACATTGCGTCTGCAATTACATGTGAAGAATTATGCTTTACTTGCAGACCACTTTAGTTGTCGCTGTTTTTTTCTAGCAGTGGCGGTGACACCGACGACATCTGCAAAAGTGATCACAACGACACTTCCTTATTAGCTTCCATGCACGTCTCTTTTGTCTCCATTGACGTTTTATATTTTGACAATCGACAGTGTTGCCACTTCAGCATGACGAACATGCCTAAACTAATCATCTCGCGCAATGACTATGCGTAGGAGTAATTACCAACATCATCCTCCTCAAGATAATCATCTTCATTAGTACCTCCAATAGGAAGCTTTTGAGGAGAGATTGGTTGATGGTTTGGTAAACGAGCTGCTGCTATTTTCCCATGTTTTATGGCCCTATTCTCTCGATTATGTTGTCTTTTACAACATGATATGCCTAACGTTTACAAAATCGGTTACACAATATCTGCCTTAGCTCTAAAAATGTACACACGATGTATGCCTGAATTCTACAGATGTGGACACAGAATTCATTCTAAATAAATAGAGAGAGAGAGCGAAGAAAGGAGAAACCATGTCTGGTTGGTCTCATGATGTGGAAGATGGACTTTGTTCCTTAGACCCTATAAGACTAAATCATTCACCTGAAATAGATAATGCTATTTTGCAACGAGTATGTTGTCAGTTAAACAATATTGGCATAAAACAGATTCTGCGTGTTTGCGTCTCTGGTAGAGTGTGCTTCGATGATTTGCGTTAAGTCGACGGTAAATAAAACATTCTCCCAGTGACACAAACACGCAGAACCTGTTTTAAGTCAATCATACGAGCACATTGTCCCTGTTTGAATCTGCGCGTTCTGTGTAGACTTAAATGGCCGATTCGAAACAATCAATGGTTGGCTGTTTATCGTGTACGAATTTTAAACAGACAACATATTCTGCTGGTTTTGTATGTGTATTTCATCCCTAGTTAAACAGAGCTAGCGCATATTCTGCGACAATAAATCTTCATTGAACGTGCAGATCAAGGCAAGGGCAAATTTCTTGTTTGTTGACTTAAAACAAATTCTGAGTGTTTGCGTTAAGTCGACGGTAAACAAAACATTCTTCCAGTGGCACAAACACGCAAAACATGTTCTTCTACCCTATTCTTCTGTAACTCGCAGCGTACGCGACTACGACGGAGAAAAATAAGTCTAACGATGGTGGCAGCAGAGACAATTTTGTGTCATGAGAGATGTTGTTGCGTCTACAATTACGATCGCAGCTTCTTGCAAAAAAATGCTCTGCGTTTGCTCAACGAAGCCATGACGATTATCCGTCTTCTTCTTCTTTCTAGAATCTGGTTTGAGAGAGAGCAGATTCGAAGATGAAGAAATAATAAAAATAATAATAATAATAAAAAAATTCAGAGATATGGACACGAGCTAATATCCAAATTCGTACTAAAATTCTCTACGAATTCTTCATCTTTCTTCCTCTCCACTAAGCATGTTAAACTTGTAGAACAAATTTGCAAACCTAAGACTGTACCTCTGCAGATGATGGCATTTGACTGCATATCTTTTGCAAACATAATGCATATAATACATCTTGCAAATTTAGCCCAGATTTAAAAGAGTCTCAAACCTATACTATTTTTAGTAGAGTCTAAGTAGTGTTTCCTCCAACCTCCGCAAACAGTCTTAATAAAATCGGTAGATTTAACAGTTTTAGCTTAGCCTTTGTCATCTTTAGCAGGGTTTACGCACCATACGCGCAAACTCTGCCAAAGCAAAAGGATAGTATTGTCATTTCTCAAAAAGTATACCATTTTAGGGTTTTTTTTTTTGCGATACTATTTTGAGAATTAAATCTGGAAAACGTACTATTTTAGGGATTCTCCCTTAATTAAACAAAAAATCGAAAATGAATTGTGGCTTATAAAACAATGGATTGTTTTTCTCAAAAAAAAAAAAAAACAATGGATTGTAAATGCATAGTTGTACATGTTTTGGTAAAATCTTGTTCTCAAACTATATTACGGGTGAACGGGAGATTAATGATGTTCTTTTGATGCTAGTGACCACTGACCAACATGAACCTTTCATAGTACGGTTAGGAAATCATGAACATTGGTGTGGTGTCTTTCCACGATCGTTTTGTTGTTTAAATCAAAAACAAAATTACGTAACTAATTGGAAAAGCCGAAAACCGAAAAAGATGAAGAGAGTTTGTTTTGAACTAGACTAGACGATCATGTGTATTCATATCGGGTATCGAAGCGAAAAATATCGAGAGAAACAATATCCAAAGTGTTTAAGTTCAACAAAAACAGGAAAAATATACGGGTTCGGAAAATTTGTATAGCTAAAATCATCTTCCAAACTTTTACTGATTAGGGAAGCGTTCATGATCCAATGGTTTAACCAATGGTCTATTAGTGTTTCTACATCTGGAGATTTGGGGCTCGATTCCCAAATAATGCGATTTATTGACAAACAGATTAATGGAGGCAAACTTACAGAAGATCTCAAGTGTTGTGCAATTAGAACCGTTCGCCGTGATTCCACGCTTTGAAGGTAGGAGGTGTCCATCATGAGCATGGAATAGGAAGTGGCGTATGTCGTGGATCTAATAGGGTCGGAATGAATTGTCCGTGGAAAATTTGTAACAGTTCTTCATAGTTTGTAAAAATATAATAATAAATCCAGACGTTTAAAAAAAAAAAAACTCTTACTGATTTATGTAATGGTTAATTTTTTTTTTTTTTGGGTGAACTGTAATGGTTAATTTCAAGACAAATATTTTGGATAATTTTGAGGAATTTAAAAAATTTATAGGTAATTTGGATAATCCATCTACTACCATTTTATTTCTCGTACACATTTAAATAAATAAACGATGATAATTATTACAAAAACGATATGAGACAGAAAATTTGAAATGGATATGGCATTGGACATGCGGCATGCTAACCAAAAACTATCCACAATTGAATATATATGTTGTTTGATGAGTTATGCATGATGAAAACAAAAAATAGTGTGTTTTAGGGTATCTCCAACCCATTCTATTTTCCACTCTAAACTCTACTTTTGAGTAACAAATTTTCTAAATCCAATCCATTTTCAACTCTAAAATGTAGTAAATCTATTTTCTTTCCTCCAAATACAGTATAAAGTAATCTTATTTTCCATTCAATTTTGGAGTTAAACTTTTTTATTAATAAAATGGTTATTCAAATCTTAAATGATTTTATTTTAAGAGTTAAATATTATTTTGGTAATGATTTACGAGTTTATCAAATCACAATAATTTATAACAAAATAAATATATTATATTATAATGTGTAAAAATGTAATGTATGAGTAAGTTTCCTTTGTTAAAAATATGTATGTATGTCGTCTAAGTTAATAGTATATGTTATTACGAAATTAATAACGTAAAATATACCGAATGTCGACGAAGAAATTAACAAAGTAGATATTAGTCAGGATAAGTATTTTGTTTCTAAGAAAATAAATACATAAATTACATAATAGAATTTTCTTTTATTCTATTACGTTGATTTTTGTGTATCAACAAATTTTTGTTATTTTATTGGCAAACTTTTTCACACATTCGAGTTGTTTTTTTGCCTGTCTAGCAAACATGAATTATAGCATTTTCATTCACTAAACAATATTTTAAGCTGTTTAAGTTGTCCAATGGAATTATATAATAAAAAAAATCAAATAGTTTTGTAAGATAATTAATCACATATAGAATTTATTCTAGACTTCTACTTTTCATTTGAAAAATAATTATTCTGGATCATATTTCTTTTTCTCTCAGACTCTCTTTTTTGTTTGTTTGTTTTGTGATTGCTTTCTACCTAGTTTAGGAGAGTTAAATCGGGAAGCCCAAAAAATCTTTTGACCAAAATCTCATGAAAAATGTCCAAATAAGAACATGACATCGTTAAATCTTGTCATGGAAGAGACTCTTTGTCTCTTGTGCCTAATTTTCCGTAAATAATATTCTTTTCTCGTTCTCCTTTTCTTCAGCTCTTTTTCTTTTCTTTTTGTTTGAAAGTTTTCCTCGATTGATTAGAATCTATAGTCTCTATTAGATGAAAAAACAAAAAAAATTGTTCGTCAGCTTGTGTTTGTCACCGACACCTCCAAATCAATCGGTCAAATATGTCTTTTTCCCGTCCAAGTCGATAGCTTTCAGTTTACCTTTACACTACGTTTTTACAATAATGTAAATTATAAATATTTTGAAGAAGAATTTAATACAATGAGTGGTATATATAAAACTGACGTCATATCTAAATATACTGTAAACCCTTTTGTTTTTTCAATCTCCATCAATCCTCAAAGTTGATCACATTCACATTACAGACAAAGTAAAAAAAAAATCGTACCCATCTTTGCTTTTTCTTTTATTTTTCTCTCTTTTCCTCTCACACTTTCCACGCATTAATACACCAATAGAAAGAAAAAAATGCATCCACAATCTCATTCATCTCTCTCTCTACTAGTTCTAAAGTTTAAAGAAAAATATCAAAACTCATTTCTTGATTTTTCAAGAGCTCCTGAATTCTGAATAACCCACAAGGGAAATAATTAAACTCTTTTTTTATTTGTTTGTGTTATTGCTTTTGTTGTATTATTATACAAGCTTCTAATCTTATATTGGTGTAACCTGTAATGAGATCTCCTCACATCACCATTTCACTTGTTCTCTTCTTCTTACTTTCTCTAATCCTCCAAACCCATCAAAGAACTATTAATGATCAAACTCACCGGATTGGATCCAATGCTCAACATATAAGTGATGTGGCCGTGATTTCGCCGGAAGGAAGAAGAAGAGAGAGGTTTAGAGTTCGGCGGCCGATGACGACATGGCGGAAGGGTAAGATGCTCAATATCAGTGAACATGGAGTCCCTAGTGGTCCAAATCCCATCTCCAATAGGTAGAACTATGTAAGATTATCAATTATATATATAGAGTTTGTTGTATGGATATTTCGGCTAGTAGTCTAGTATATATCTTTGCACAAAAAAAAAAAAAAGTCTAGTATATCTCTTTGCTTCTGAGGTCGCACGTATAAAAATCATCGACTGTTAGTTACCTGTTGTTTCGAAGTTTGAAACTTCCAATTCTGCAGGTAAAATTGTTTCCTGGAAGTTACACGAGGATAATAACATATAATTATAACAAATTATATATATATATATATATATATATATAATATTTATATATATCTTACTCACTCTAAATTCAGAGTGTCCAAAATTTGTTGTGTCTTAAGTTCTTAACGGGTTTTGTTTGAGTTAGTTCAGTGATTTAATTACTTGAAATGAATTTGTGAGAAACTAATTTTCTAAAAAAAAATTGGTAACTCTTTTAATTTTACGAGACGCTACAAGTATAAATTATGGTATGAATAAAAACACGATATTATTTTGACCGAATATTAAAAGTTCACGTGAAAATTTAAAATTATTATAAAAAGCTGAAATGTAGTTTATAAATATATTGACAAAAAAAAAAAAAAAAACGTACGTCCACATGCCCGGGGATCCCTGGACTTTGAAGAAGGGAATTCAGGTATATATATATATATATACTGTTTGTCAAAGAAAGATATTCAAATATATGACTTACGTAGTTTTTTTTTTTGCTAAGAATGCGTAAAAGGGTTTGGACCGTTTCCATGTTCAGTTTGCTTTATACTTTTATTTGTTTATTCCTACAAATTTCCAATTTCCCATGTAATTTACATGAACCCTAAGATCTTTAAATATTTAGGTTAATCACATAACATAATCTATGAGAAAGATTATCGGATTACGACCGTTTATTGTAGTGGAGAGATCTTCCTGAACGATATCCTGATGGAAGATAGTAGGAGTTAGGTTTCTCTCCCCTTGCCTATAAACCTCTCTTTAGGTGTTGTGTATTAGGATGCCTTTATGATGGGCTAAAGATACATATTTATAGGTGGAGAGAGGACCTAATTCATGTTTAGGGTTTCCTTAGGATTAATCTCAACCGTCCATCAAAGTAAAGATTTATTAGGAATTAACTCCATTATTTTCATTTAATTGGTTACCAAATATATTGTGGAATAACATTATTCTAATAGAAAACGGATCATTAAAGACCACATAATAGGAAAAGGAAATATTAATAAATATTCCTTACAGTCTCCCACTTGGTCGCTAGTACGATCCATTAATGTTTTCTTCCAAGAATCATAAGGCCGGCATAATATGTTATTCACTATTCCTCATTTGGTCATCATAAGTGTCTTGACTAATCTAATAATCAATGGGAGTCATGGCGGTCGCACATCATTCTGCAACATGATCCCTTCCATGTACTACTACACTGACTACCTTCATAGCTAGACCATAAACATCAGTTGGAGTTATCGTAATGGTCCCTTTTATGTCTTTAAATAAAGATTCATTCTGTTATCATAATCCAACAACCAATAATGTGTGTGCACATTGGAAACAGAATAGAAAAGATGTAAAAAGTCATTAAAATATCTCAAATAAATGTCAAAATAGACAAAACATAATCAGACAACGTCATTAAGAGCTATCCTCAAGACCCATTCTTTCAGCATGCTTATGAAATGTCTTAGGAGGTAAAACTTTCGTAAATATGTCTGCAATCATAACATCAGTGCCTATGTGTTCTATGACAAACTTTTCTCTTTTGACATCTTTGCTTTATGGACATATATTTAAGCTTAATGTCCATATACTTGGATCCTTTAGATATCATATCTTACTTTGAAAGAACATTGCAGCTTTCAGTTTCGCATAAAGAGTTGATATCATGTCTCAAAAACAATTTTGCAACGATATTTTCATAATAGAAGCCTCATAATTTGCCACATACTCAGCCTGCTTAGTGAATGTATAAAGCAACTACAACTTCAAGCTTTTCCATAATATGATATCTCTACTAATGAGATACACATAGCCTAAATGTAGTGCTTAAAACCATGATTTCCACTAAAATCTGAGTTAGTATACTCAACCATCTATGGATGTATTGATTTTTAGCATGTGAACATATATTTCTTGTTTTCTTTATGTATCTCAAAATCTTAATATGAACGTACCAATACTGTAATAGAAGAATACATCATTATGCCATTTTTCTCAAGAACTTTAATAATATATGCTTTCTGAGACATACCTAAAATTCCAAGTGATCTATCACGAAATATTTAAATTTCTATCACATTGGATGCCTCACCCATATCTTTAATGTCAAAGTTCTCTGAGAGGTAGTTCTTAGTCTTATGTAATAGACCAAGATCATTACAGGCCAATAAGATATATCAACATACATCACCAAAATATGAACTTACTCTCACTGATCTTAAGGTATATACATGGATCTATAATATTTACTTTGAAACCAAATTTCATAACGGTTTCATCAAACTTAAGATACCATTGCTTCGAAGCTTGTTTCAGCCCATATATTGATTTCTTCAGTTTGCAGACCATGTCTTCCTGACATTCGGCTATGAAGCCTTCAGGTTGACGCATATAGACTTCTTCTTCTAAGTCTCCATTATGAAAGGCAGTTTTCACATCCATTTGATGTAACTCAAGATCATACTGAACTACTAATGCCATGATAATTCTGAAAGAGTCTTTCCTAGACACAGGTGAGAAAGTCTCATTGTAATCAATGCCTTCTTTCTGATTGAAACCTTTAGCTATAAGTCTAGCTTTATATCGATCAACATTGCCATTACAGTCGAGTTTGGTCTTAAAGATCCACTTCCTCCCGACTGCTTTGTGTCCTTCAAGCAATGGAACAATGTCCCGGACTTCATTCTTAGCCATCGATTCCATTTCATCCTTTGCGGTATCATTCCACTTATCAGAATTAACATCTTTCATGACTTGTGAATAAGAAACCGGATCTTTAATATTCACTCCTCCAGATTCTACTAGGTAAAGCATGTAGTCATCAGAAATAGCAGATTTCCTCTCACGAGTAGATCTTCTTAGTGCTGGTTCATCTTGCACTACAAGTTCATTATCATTATTGGTGATATCATCATCATGGAGTGGATGATCATTCACTGGATTTTCCTCGTTGTTTAACGGTTCAACAACAAAAGAATCACCAACTACATTCGGAAGAGAGGGTAAAGGGATATTAACCCTAATTTCCTGAATGTACACATCTTGTACTTTATCACTCCCACTGAACTCGCCATTCTCATAGAATCTGGCATTACTGGTTTCTACTATTCTCATACTATGGGTTGGAAAATAAAATCTATATCCTTTAGACTTCTCAGGATAACCAATAAAGAAACCACTGATCGTTCTTAAGTCTAATTTCTTTTCATGTGGGTTGTATATTCTTGCTTCAGCTGGACAACCCCAAACTTGGAGATGTGACAGACTTGGTTTCCAGCCTTTTCACAGTTCAAAAGGAGTCTTAGGAACTGCTTTGCTAGGAACCCTGTTCAAGATATATACTGCAGTACGTAATGCATCCATCCACAAGGATATAGGTAAGTTAGCATGACTCATCATGGATCTAACCATTCCCATATAAGTACGATTATGCCTTTCAGCTACACCATTCTACCATGGAGAACCAGGCATTTTGTACTGAGCAACGATTCCTAATTTTTGGAGAAGTCTGGCAAAAGGTCCAGGATGTTGTCCTGTTTCATCATACCTGCCATAAAATTCACCACCTCTATCTGACCTAATGATTTTCACCTTTCTATCTAATTGTCTCTCTGCTTCAGTGTTGAACACTTGTACATCATCCACATATTGAGACTTTTCTTTCAATAGATAGATGTAACAATAACGTGAATAATCATCAATAAAGGTAATGGAGTATTTTTCACCTCCAAAAGTTGGAACGTCAAAAGGTCCACAAATATCTGTATGTATGATTTCAAGAAGCTGTGTACTTCTTGTGGCTCCTCTTTTAGTGTGTTTAGTTTGCTTTTCGTTAATACAATCTATACACTCTTTATGATTGGTAAAATCAAGATTCGGAATAACTCCATCTTTTACCAATCTTTTAATTCTTTCAGTGGATATGTGTCCCAGCCTTTTATGCCACAAGTTATACAAATCATTTGAACATGTTTTACGCTTAAGTCCACGTTTATCTTGCAGGGTGAGATGAGTTTCAAAAGGTTGATCAGCTAAATTTAATCTATAAAAAGACCATCAACTAATATTCCAGAACCAATTCGATTAGAGTTCAAAAATAAATTGAAACAACCATCTCCTTGAGACGACTTAAAACCAGCCAAATCAAGTTTGCTTACTGAAACTAAATTACGGAAAATAGATGGAACATAAAGAGTCTGAAATAAATCCAAACAAAATTCACTATCCAAAATGAGACGACTGGCGCTTTGTCTCTGTTTCCCATAAATAAGTAGTTAATACTTGGATTTATAGTCTGGGTCTTAAGGAATCCCTTTCTTTTCGAACCATTCTTTTCTTTTAGGGCATTCCTTCTGAAAGTGACCAGACTTTTTGCAAAAGTTGCATCGGTCATCTTTCTTTGCCTTTTTCTTCTCAGCTTGATTGGAATCATTCATTCTGGGTGGTGCTCTTTTATGGCTTACTTGATGCCTTTTCCCAGCTTTAGGTCCAGCTCCTTGGACATAATGGGCAAACTTAATACCTTCACGCCCAAGCCTAACCTCCTCTTGAACCAATTTATTGGTCATTTCATTCGAGATCCATCTCTCATCAATTGCATTATAATTGATTTGAAATGGTTCATATTGAGGAGGTAATGAATTTAGGATAAACTGGACAAGAAAAAAAAATCATCCACACTCATTCCTAAATTCTTCAGCTTAGCTGCAAGATTGGCCATTTCAATGCAATGTTCATGCATAGACTTTGCCCCATCATGGTTCATGGTTGTAAGATCTGCCATAAGTTTCCCTGCTAGGGATTTGACTGCAGTCTTAAACCGTTCTTCTATAGCTGTCAGATAAACTTTAGCTTTGTCTACAATTGGTAGGGAAGTCTTAATGTTGCTAGCTATTGTCATCCTTAAGAACATGATGCTCAATCTGTTCGCTTTCTCCCAAGCTTTATGGAGAGTCCTTTGTTCCTCAGTACTGGTATAAATAAGTGGAGCTGGCTCGTTTTCACGAAGTGCCAAATCCAAATCCAGTACTCCTAATGTGAACTCAACTTTCTCTTTCCATTCTGAGAAGTTGATTCCCGTGAAGATTGGAACAGCAGAGACCATGGATGACAAATTAGCAGGAAAATCTCCATTTTAGAGATACGACAAGTCCTAATTAGACTTCTAGAACATAATCAACACATAATTAATTGAATTCATATGACAAGAAACTATGGTGTTCATGTGGGTAACCACCAGAATCTCAAAGAAAGTCATAGATTCAGAAAAACATTATTGAGTGATATATTCAATTATTTAGACAAAGTTATATGTGGATATCCTAAGTCTACACATATACAATCACTCCATAAGTTATCAATCATATCTCATGTTTATAGTCTACATGTGGGTAACTAATTACTACATGAATAGATCGAATATACAAATCATTATAGGATGAATTCACTGTGGTGATATCCAAAACCCTAGCTTTGCACCTTTTATATGAAACATATGTTCTGTACGAATTATGCACAAATCGTTTATGTAATAATTATGTATAAATCGTTTCTGTACGGATTATGCACAGAATAATCTGTACGATTTATAAATAATACTAATCTGTACGAGATATGCACAGAACGTTTCTGTACGAGATATGCACAGAATATGTTCATATAAGAATTCGCACCGATTATGCACGAAACAGATCTACATAAAATAATATGCGAAAAACCCTAATTTTGCACAGACAAAATTCGCACGAAACCATAATTGCGGAAAACATAAATTCATAAACGCACGAATTTTGCACAGTAACAGATCTACACGAAAAACTATAATTCGCAGAAACCCGAAATTTGCACAGACGATTTTCTAACAAAAAATCATATATGCCAACAACCTAGTTCGCAGATCTCTAATGTTTCATTATTAAAATCAAATCATAGATCTATCATTCTTAACGGATTAAACAGATGTTTTACAACCATGCTCTGATACCACATGTAAGTTATAATTTACATGAACCCTAAGATCTTTAAACATCTAGGTTAATCACATAACATAATCTATGAGAAAGATTATCGGCTTACCACCGTTCATTGTAGTGGAGAGATCTTCCTGAACGATATCCTGATGGAAGATGGTAGGAGTTAGGTTTCTCTCCCCTTGCCTATAAACTTCTCTATAGGTGTTGTGTATTAGGATGCCTTTATGATGGGCTAAAGGCACATATTTATAGGCGGAGAGATGACCTAATTCCTGTTTAGGGTTTTCTTAGGATTAATCTCAACCGTCTATCAAAGTAAAGATTTATTAGGAATTAACTCCATTATTTTTATTTAATTGGCTACCAAATATATT
The DNA here is from genome assembly GCA_964056655.1 of Arabis hirsuta. NCBI lineage: Eukaryota > Viridiplantae > Streptophyta > Magnoliopsida > Brassicales > Brassicaceae > Arabis > Arabis hirsuta. Next base: position 39,176,525 of record OZ053298.1, on the reverse strand, counting down.
GTGGAATAACATTATTGTAATAGAAAATGGATCACTAAAGACCACATAATAGGAAAAGAAAATATTAATAAATATTCCTTACATCCCATGCAAAGATTGCCAGAAAATACATAAGTTTTTTTTTTAAAACTTATATACGTAAGTTTAATATAAACTTACTCAATTGCTCTTATATTATGGATCCGAGCCGGTTCAGTTATTAAATGTGTGTTAGCTCAGAAAAATAAGGCAATGTACGTATATAAAAAGGCGTTTGGTATATAAATGGAAGAGCCGACTTACTGGCTCGGACCGCTCGGCTTCAAAAAATAGTATTCTCTTATGTTAACATGTGTACTCCACATTGGTTCTCCGATACGTCTGTATTTGGGTAATCAAGGAGGTATACGTCTCATGACAAAAAAAAAAAAAAAGGGTGTTTGGTACATGTCACATTTAATAATCACGAACCATGCATGGATCTATACAAATTTAATTGATCTGATATACTATAAATATAGTACTTGGTGACTTCAGAGGTCCCGAAAATACAGGCACATGCATTTGCGAACGTCCATTGATGTTTTGTGTCAACGAAGCTCAGTGATGATGGTACTTAAGAGTAGATATACTTTTAATTAGGGTTAATTATAACTTAATATAATTGCTATTATTAGAGTAATTTTTAGTATCTACCAATTTTGGATCTTGCCTACCAAAAGAAAAATTATGTATCTTTCGATCTACTATTAAGGTGAACGAATGTTCAATGTAATTAGCAGATCCATGAGGTAAATATTTTTCGGTTATTATTTTGGTTCAAATAGTTAGAAAATAAGAATTGTCAAAGTTAAACATGGTTATCTTTGGTTTAGTTTACTCGGTTCGAGTAGTTTCAGTTTGCCCAAATTACTTGCTAAGGAAACCAAATTTATCTCGGTTTAGTTTGGCGTATTTAACATCAATAAATAGTTATTACAGATAAGATTATCGTTTACTAAAGGAGTAGTAGTCTAGTAGTAACACAAAGAGATTGATTTTCTTGTATCTCGAGTTCAAATCTCTTTAAGACAAAAAATTATTATTTAAATCGAAATATTGAAAAACTATCTCTGGATACCGAAAAAATTATGAACCAAAGATTCGAATTTATAAAAAAAACTGTCGTTATATTTTTAAAATATCTTATTAGTGCATGCTAAAAAGGCAAAAAAACTGGAAAAGAAAAAGATAAAAGAGGCAAAAATGAAATAATAATAAAGGAAATCTCAAAATGGCATAGTTTTGCATGTAAAAGTAGAGAAGACAGACGTGGCATCCAAAGTTGCATTGAACCATCGTTTTCTTACTTTTTCCCATTCTAACATATCTTAATCCTTTATCCATTTTTATAGTAACAAACTAATCATATACTTCTATTTTTTTCTACCCTGTACTAATTATATATTCTATAAAATTACCGATCGTTTTCTTACTTTTTCCCATTCTAACATATCTTAATCCTTTATCCATTTTTATAGTAACAAACTAATCATATACTTCTATTTTTTTCTACCCTGTACTAATTATATATTCTATAAAATTACCGATTTATATACTCAAGAACTGGTTTGAATTTTATATTTGTGTTTTCTACAAATAAATTCTCTAAATAGTTAGAGTTTGTGATTTTACACTCCAGATCAATTAAATACAGGCCAACTTTTCAAATAAAAGTCAACGTGCAATATAACATTTTTAAATTTATCAAACCACAAAATTTACATATCAAATCGAAATCCTTGAAACGAAAAACTCAAATGACCAAATCTACTTTTAAAATTTAGAAACTCTAAAGCTTTTAGGCGTAAAGGCTCTTCAATATTTCAGATCCGAAGTGTTATATTACAGGTTGACTCTTACTTAAAAGGTTGATTTGTATTTAATTGACTCGGAAGGTACAATTACAAATTCTAATCAGTTGGAGGGTTTATTTGCTGAAAACATTTTATATTTTTATCATAATAATCCTTGCGAGAAATTGGAGAAGACAAAGTTACAAAGAGTAAATAATAATGTTGTTTTATAAAAAAATTCCTCATTCCCATAAACAAAGCGCCAAGTTTCAGCTTTTAAGCTATGTATAAATGTTTTGAAAAAAATATAAACTATAAAACACTTGCCTACGTTACGTACGTACATACATTTTACTTTTTCTTTTTAACTCAAACATACTTCATTTATCTTAAGAAACTAAGAGGACTGTCTCAAACATTTTGATACGCCGCTCCAACCAATCGGAATATACTACATTCATTTTTTATTTTTTATTTTTGCTAAATAAACTACATTCATATTTTGCAATCTGATCAGCAACACAATTGGCCATTCTTCCCTTGTGACAAAAGCTTGGCTTCAAATATCTTCTTGGAGTGTCTATAATCTCACTTGTATAGCTCCCTAACATACGTTACTTTTTCTCAAGTTCCATTTGGTTAAAAATATAAAAGAGAGATGGTATCGAAAACTTTAGTTTCCTTGACTAAAGTTTTCCTTGAGATTAACTTTATAAACTATTTGTCAACGTTATAATTTTTTAGCCTTGGAAAAAGATCCAGTGGCTAAGTAGCCATCAAAGCCCAAATTGTTTATTCTCTATTGGGCCAACTAAATATTTATAGTAACAATAATTTCCAGTTGAACTCAAGAACCATACTAATTTCTCAACCTAATGCCATCATTTTTCATAATACACACATGGTATCATTAAATATAAAATTATTAAAATACACACTTTTTCTCTTTTCCTTTTACTCAATTTTATACCTTCTCTTTCATCCTTTTACTCAACTTTTATTAATTTTATACTCTCTTTAAATATAAAATTATTAAAAACACACTATTTCTCTCTTCAAAAGTATCAAAAATATCCACTATTTGATACTCTCGATCCAAAAATATCAACTATCTCATCTCTTTACTCAAATTTTATTAATTTTATATTTCAATACACCCTATTATTTCAATCAAAAACACTCTCTTTCTTTTACTCAAAAACACTCTCTTATTTCAATCATAATACGATCGATTTGGAAATCATAAAAAAATATGAAATACATCAATCAATTGGAAAAAAAATCAAAGATTGCACTCTCTCTCTCCCCAAGCCCAAGGTATTGAGTGTTTATACTTTGAATCGGTATTGGAATTACCTTTTATTTGATGTGATTTCGGTGAATCTTGCTTGTGTTATGGTTTGATCTTTATCAATTGATTTAGCTCAGTGTTGCTTGTTCAATCTGAAAAGCTCTAGTAATATCTTTGGGGATTTGATCTGATCTTGAGATTCATTGTTGATTCCATTGATTTGTCTTATAAGTTGGTTGCAACATTGTCTGCATAGAGCTGATCATTTATTATTATCATTGGGGGATGATTTATCTTGCAAGGTACTTCTTAGTACCTTATGCTCAATTCACTACAACAATCTTCTATTAATGTCTTTTTGAACATGTTTTAGGAAGTGGTTTCCCACAGAGTAACTCATTCCCTATGTAAATGGACGGATCTTCGAACTTCAGAAGCTTTGGTATACTGCCCTCCAGTTTATTGTACGAAAGATTCAGCCTTTGCAGTGAAGATATTGCTGCCAAGCTCTGAGGAATGGTTCCAGAGAACATGTTTCTTGATAGATCAAGCGTCTCCAAGCGACTCAGTTCTGAAATTTTCTCTGGAATGCTTCCTGCGATGGAGTTTCTTGATAAGTTCAAGATTCCAAGGTACGAAAGGCCCAAGATTTCTGCTGGGATTTCCCCGTTTATGCTGTTTCCTGAAAGGTTTATGCTATTGACTATGGCTTGGTATTTCCGAGCTCTTGTAACGATGAAGACAAGATTCTGGAACACCTCGAAGCTTGTTTCATGCGCAATGGCTGTGAGATTGCCGATGCATTTTGGAACCGGGCCGGAGATTTTGTTTCCTGAGAGATCTAGAATGTGTAGATTCGGAACGCTGCAGATGTTATCTGGGATTTGACCAGTGAAGGAGTTACTTTGAAGACGAAGCATGAACAGGGAAGATAGCTTACTTAGCCATGATGGAAGTTTCCCAGTCAGTTTGTTTCCTCCAAGATCAATGTTTGTAAGGCCAGAGCAATTCTGAAGTGTGTCTGGGATTTTACCTTCTAATGCGTTCTGGTTTAGAAGCAAGACACTGAGAGAACGTAGCACACCGAAAGACGATGGTATTTCGCCTGATATGTTGTTCTCAGACAGGTCGATTCCCCAAAGCATGAACGAACGATGCCAGCATTTTGGGAAACTACCGGAGAAACGGTTGTTTCTTAAAGAGAGAATTTGGAGTGGGGAGACTTCACATAGAGACGATGGGATTTCTCCGGTGAAGCTGTTATGAAAGAGGTATATCTTCTCCATTCTTGGCATCAAGACATCGATGTTAGGTGGAAGAGGACCCGAGAAATTGTTCTCGTAAAGACGAAGCTCTGTTGCGTTTGTTGACCAGAGAGGGAAAGGGCCTTCGAAGTTGTTGGAGCTTAGATCAATGGTGTTTAACTTTGGGAACACAAGCTTTTGAGGTAGTCTACCTTTGATTCTGTTGTTTGCTAGAATCAGGTAAGTTACTTCAGAAGAGATACCCGAAAACCAGCTATCGGGTATCGTATCTGCAATTCCAGTGTTTCTGAGTGTGACAAAGTTGAGTTTGGTTTGTACTTGAAGCCACATTGGAAACGAAGGACCGATCTGGCAGTTCTCGATTTGGATCAACTCCAGTCTGAAAGGAGGAATCCAAGTAGATGGCAACTTTAAGACGAGAGATCTGTTTGGTTCGGTTGTGAGACGGATGCTTTTCAAGCTCCTAAGATTCACGAAATGAGACTTGAGCATGATACCTTCCCATGAATTCGCCATCAAGTTCAGATCCACTAGCTCCTCAAGCTTCCCCAAGCCTTCTGCGATTTTCCCGTTCATGGCATTGTAAGAAAGATCAAGTTTCTTCAATGACCCCATGTTTCCTATCGAGGAAGGCACTGAACCCGTGAAGGAATTCGATGAAAGATCAAGAATCTGCAGATTCCTCAACGCTCCAAGCGACTCGGGCAATGTCCCAGCTAACTTGTTGGAACTAAGATCGAGAAAGACCAAGCTATTGCCTTTGTTTCTAGAGAAGGCGTCTAGAAACCCATTGATTTGACCATTGAGTTCGTTTGCAGAAAGGTCAAGATACTTCAGTTGAGGAAGATCTCCAAGAACCGATGGAATCTCGCCCGTGAGTCCCAGATTATTAGACAGATCTAGTGTCTCTAGAAGCTTCAGATTCTTGAACCCGGAAGGAATCGAACCCTGGAGAAAATCCCATCTGAGGAATAGCTTTTTGAGGCTGGTGAGACCAAATAGCCAGTTGGGGATCGGCGAACTGAGAGAGTTTTCAGACAAATCAAGAACTTCAAGGAGCTTCAGATTTGTAGACGAAGACAACGAGAGAGGTAAGCTCTTGAGCTCACAGTTGAACAAATGCAACTCCTTCAGCTTCGAGATTCTACTGAAATCCTCTAACCAGGTTGCACCGGCACCACTCAGATTCACATACCCCATGTTGAGGTATGTCAGAGAAGAAGAAAGCCCCGAAAGCCACCGGAGGTTGCTTGAGCGCAAAGCAAACGTACCGGAGTCACTAAACGACTCCGCATACAGATCGAGAGACTCTAGCTTCGACAAATTCCCAAGAACCGCTGGAATTTCACCGGAAAACGATGAGGAAGAAAGATTCAGGTACCTTAGGCTAACGATCTGGCCGATAAACTCGGGGATCTCCAACCCGCTGAAATCGTTTAAACTCAGGTCCAGATAGCTCAAGAACTTGAGACGGGTCAAAGACGGATGTATCTTACCCCCCAAGCTACCTCTTTTATACTCGTCAGAGCGAACTATTTGGTTCGGGTTTCTGAGATCAATCTTGATGACTCGGCTGGTCCGGGCGTCGCAGAAAACACCGGTCCAATTGCAGCAGTCAGGTCCGGACCAAGAAGAGAGTCGACCAGAGAGATCAGTAAGTGATTGTTTTAAGGTGAGAAGAGCTTCTCGCTCTGTGGATATGCATTTAGGATTAGATGCTAATCCGAAATTAGGGTTTTTGAGAAGAAAGATAAGAATCAGAAAGGAAATGAAGAAGCTTGGACTGAGCTTGAGCGTGAGGTCCATACTTGAGCTATGTTTGTTTCTTTCTTTTTTCAAAACGTTTTAGATATTTATACATGTTGAAACGCAGACATATTAGACCAGCATTAGCTGTATACAAAATGAATTCTGTATACATTATCTACGCGTATATCGTTGCAAATATGAACGCGGTTTATATTAGTGTTTAAATATGAATATGAACACGTGTTAATAGCTGGTGCGCATCCAAGTAAGTGCACTTAGATATTTGAGCATTACACATGGCTCCTGTGGTGTTTTGTGGGAAGACCACTCAATTGATTTTACTAGATTTATAGTCGTGTTGGGCATAAATTTTTAATTTTAAACTCTTACCTAAATATAAATATAATTATTTTTGTTAAAAAAGATAAATTTATATATAAATATTAGGGCATTTCCATATCTCACTCCAATATTTTAGAGAAATCCTCTTCAATCCCACTTCATTTTTAACTCCAAAATAGAGTAAAACCTATTTCGACAAAAAAAAAAGAAAAAAAGTAAAACCCATTTTTTCATCTGGAGATGATGGTGACGGTGATGGCGAAGGAGGGTATGAAAGCGGTAGAATATATGATGATGATGAAAGAGAGTAACTGAAACAACCCGACTCGTTTTAAAAATTTTAAAATTCGGATTATTATTATCACAAATAATAATCCTCAATAGATCAATTACAAACATGCGGAACTCAACAATCAATTAGCCAAACAACACCATTAATAAATCTCATACTTTATTGAAACACTAAACCAATTCTAATTCAAATCAATAACCAATAATCCAATTGTCAATTCTAACTCAAACATCCAGAATAACCAACAATTTAGCATATCTAACAATCCAATCATCAAACAATCGAGAAACTAGATCATCTCCTCTTTCCGGCCATGATTCCACGATCACACTTTGTCTCTACCTGCATCACATGGTTAAAAGAGTTGCGTGAGTATTGTCACAAATACTCAGTGAGACGGTCATCCCATCTACTTGGCTATACATACATGCTTAAGCAAAAGATAAAATACCAGGATGAGCAAACAACAACGCACAACACAAACAATCAACGAGAAACATCACAGCAGCACATGTGTCGATCGACACACAACCCCGGTGTCGATCGATGCACTGCTCGTGTGTCGATCGACGCACCGACGCAGAGTCCAGGAATCGAACCTATCCTCTCATGGATCGATCTCGGAACGCATCACACATATCTCCTGCACAAATCCACCAATACAAGCACGAATCCATACAAACAACACAATCAATCGTATTCTATCAATTCCTTTACCCAGATAAGCCATGGTCACGCACTCACCTCGCTATCGGAAAGGAAGAAGGATGAAAAAGCAAAGAACACGAAGAACGGATCTCCAATCCGGGTTTACTTCCTCAACCACGAAGAACACGAATCCACCCACGATCCAATAGTCTCACAGATCAAAAGAGCAAGCTTTCAGAATCGAGATTTCAAGGAAAATCAACGATGATTCCTTCACAACACTCAATTCTCTCTGGAAACTCTGTGAAAACTTTCTGGAAACTCTGAACGACCAAAATCGCGACCCACATCCTTTTATAGGGAAGCCCTAGGGTTTCTCCTTAACCGACCCGTAAACCGACAACTAAAATCGAACCAATCGGTTCAATCCCACCTTGCGTCGATCGACACACACCCCTGGTGTCGATCGACGCATACATCGAAATCCTCAGTTTTGGTTCACGGTTGTTACAATTCTCCCCCACTAACACGGATCCGACCTCGAATCACGCAACACCGTCTAACTACGGCTACAATCCTGACCAAAACTCGGCCAGCACCACCTGAGATTACTCTCGATCCCTGAAACTCATCTAGTCTCATACTTACAATCACATCCTAGACATTATTGCTCATAACTCATAACTCATATCTATATACACCCCTCCCACTCTCAGGATCGTCACCCTTTGAGTTCTTGATGTATATCATAACCCTTCTACCTTCAGGACCGCCGTCCATCAAGCTATCGGTATGCTCCATACCCCTCCCACCCTCGGGACACACAGTCCGTCAAGCTATCGGCATGCAAGAGAATCACACATCCTCTGGAGAGATCCCTGTCCCTCAAAGTATATGTAAGGAACCTACTATCCCCTGGAGAGAACTCACATCTCTCCAGTATATGCAGAGAACCCACTATCCCCTGGAGCAATCAAATCTGCAACATGCATCATAAGCACCTGACGACTAAAATTACCTCCCATGGTTCCATCATGACATCCCCTATCCCGGAATATCATCACATCTATGACCAATCTTTAGGTCATCCGAAATAACCCAATCACCACGGTGTCTCCACTCGAGTCTCGTAGAAAATACACAATTCTAACTCACATAAAACTTCTATTTCCAGACTCTTCCCAGGAATAGACAAGTTCTAACTCACATAAAACTTATATTCCCGACTCTCCTAGGCAATAGAAAAATCCTAACTCACATTGAACTTCTATTCCTAGTCTCTCTAGAAGATAGACAATAACTAACTCACATAGAACTTCTATCTCTAGCTCTCTAGAAAATAGACAAGTTCTAACTCACATAGAACCTCTATCTCTGGACTCTCCACACCAACCTCATGACACACCTGTCATATCATAAGAACCCCCGTCTTATAAACACTTTTAATAAGAAAAACCCATCTTATTAAATCTCAACAATGTATAAATCGTTACATCACCAAACGAAAATACATAGACAAAACTCATAGCCACATGCTATCTCAGAAACTGAAAACCAGAATAGACAATTCAAGCCTCAACTTGCTTCTCGAATCACTTCAAAACCTTTGCCTTTATCTTAACCTCTGGTTCCCAAGTCTCCTACTCAACATCGCCACAGTCCCACAAGACTCTCAATAACGGTATCCTCTTCCGGCGCAACACCATGACTCTCCTCTCGAGAATCCTCACAGGTTTCGCCTCCAACATCATGTTAGGCTGAAAATCCTCCAGAATCTTAGCCAACACCTCCTCAGACTCATGCAGACACTTCCTCAGCATCGAAACATGGAAGACCTTATGAAAAGCCTTTATACTCTGAGATAAATCCAAACGATAAGCTACTAGTCCAACCTGTTCCACCACCCTGACGGACCTATAAACCTTGGACTTAGCTTATTCTCTGGAATGGATCTGTTAGGACCCCTCAACATCGCAGCCTTGAGATATACCTGATCTCCGAGCTCGAACTCCAACTCTTTCCTCTTCTTATCGGCATAACTCTTCTGTCGATCTTGAGCCTCCTTCATGTTCAGCCTCAAAACACGGATCTTCTTCGTCATTTCCTGAACAAAGTCTGCACCAAACATGCTCCTCTCCCCCCACTTGAGTCCAGCATAATGGTGTACGACATGGCCTCCCATACAGCGCCTCATATGGAACCATACCGATACTCGCCTGGTAGCTGTTGTTATACGCAAACTCTACCAAGTTCAGGTGATCCGCCCAATGACCACCATAATCCAACACACACATTTTCAACAAATCCTCGAGTGTCTGAATCGTCCTCTCAAATTGCCCATCTGTCTGAGGATGATAAGTAGTACTCATATGCACCTTAGTGCCCATCTCAACCTTAAAGGCTCTCCAAAACTCTGAAGTGCACCTCGGATCTCTATCTGACACGATACTCGCTGGCACTCCGTGCAGCCTCACTATCTTCCACACATACTTCTTAGCCAACACCGCTACTCCATCAGTCTTCTTAATGGCAAGAAAATGTGCTCACTTAGTCAGACGATTCACAATCATCCAGATAGCATTATACGTTCGCAAAACTGGCAATCCCACCACAAAATCTATTGTAATCATATCCCATTTCCGCTCCAGAATGGGTAAACTCTGCAATAAACCACTCGGAACCTGATACTCAGCCTTCACTAACTGACACACATGGCAAGCCGCCATCCAATTAGCGATATCCTTCTTCATCCCGACCCAGTAATAATACCGTTTCAGATCCTGGTACATCTTAGTCACTCCCGAATTAATAGACAACATGCTCGCATAAGCCTCTCTAAGAATCTCGTGCTTCAGATCCTCATTCTTAGGCACACAAGCTCGCCCGTTCACAAGTATCGTCTTGTTCGCAGATACCTGATACTCAGAACCTGCAGCCTTAGAAGCATCAATCAACCCTTGATCCTTCTCCTGAGCTACTCGAATCCTACTCAGCAAGTCTGCCTGGTTAGCTGCCTCTAACCCCAACGGCTCCTGTGAGATAAGACATAACCTCAAAGTGCTAATCTCACCCACCAAAACCTCCATATTCCGCTCCTAAACTGAAGCAACTCTCTTCTGACTCAATGCATCTGCAACCAGATTCGCCTTTCCTGGATGGTAACAAATCTCCAGATCGTAATCTGCTACCAACTCCATCCAACGTCTTTATCTCTGCTTCAGCTCTAGCTGCGTAAGAAATACTTCAGGCTCTTATGGTCTGTAAATACTTGAACCTTTTCACCATAAAGATAAGATCTCCAAATCTTTAGAGCAAAAATCACTGCAGCCAACTCCAAATCATGAGTAGGGTAGTTGCACTCGTGCTTCCTCAACTGCCTTAAAGCATATGCAATTACCCTTCCCTGCTGCATCAGCACACAACCCAGACCAACTCCTCAAGCATCCGTATACACCACGTAAGGCTCACCCGGCTCGGGTAATGCTAACACCAGTGTACTAGTCAGCATCTTCTTCAGCCTTGCAAAACTCTCCTCGTAAGCTGAAGACCACACAAAAAGAACATTCTTCCCTGTCAACTTTGTCATCGACTGTGCCATACTCGCAAAACCCTTGACGAACCTCCTATAATAATCCGCCAAACCAAGAAAACTCCTAATCTAAGTGACATTCCTCGGTCTAGGCTACCCTCTGATAGGCTCTATCTTCGCCGGATCCACAGAAACTCCATCTGCTGGAACCATTTGCTCAACTTCACGTACAACTTCTGCTCCCGCAGCTTTTCCAGAACCACTCTTAGATGAACCTCGTGCTCCTCAGGACTCCTCGAATACACCAAAATATCATCAATGAAGATAATCACAAACTCGTCCAAGTACTTTTGAAAGACCCAGTTCATTAGCCTCATGAACACTGCTGGTGCATTCGTCAACCCGAAAGGCATCACCACGAACTCATAATGCCCATACCTCATCCTCAAAGTAGTCTTCCTAACATCTACCTCGTCGATAGGAATCTGATGGTAACCCGAAGCCAAATCAATCTTAGAGAACCAAGTAACCCCTCACAACTGATCCAACAACTCATCAATACGCGGTAAAAGATACTTGTTCTTCACAGTGACTCGATTAAGTCCCCGATAATTAATGCATAACCGAAAACTCCCATCCTTCTTCTTCATGAACAACACTGGCGCTCTCCACGGTGAACTACTAGGCCGAATAAATCCTTTTCCCAAGAGATCATCCAACTGCTTTCAGCTCTGCCATCTCTGCTGGAGCCATACGGTAAGGCGCCTTAGATATCAGAGTCGTCCTAGGCTCCAACTCAATCGTTAAAAGATCAAACCGAGACGGTGCTAATCTCTACAATGATTGGAACATATCCTGGAAGTCTTGAACAACTCGAATATCCCCAATTGCAACCTCTCCAACAGATTCTGGCATCACAATCGTCGCCAAATACGCCTCGCAGCCCTTTTCAATCAGCTGCTCGGCCTAAATTGCCAAAATCATGAGACTCCCGGAAGTCGGCCTCACTCCCTGATAAACCAACCTCCCCGCCTCTCGCTCAAACACAACTCATTCCTAATGATAATCCAGATGAACTTTGTACCGGTCCAACTAATCCATACTCAGAATGACATCATACAGCTCCACCGGACTAACAATAAGATGACCTGGCATTGACTCGCCTGCCACCTGGATATCTACACCTCGAGCCCGCCCATGAATAGCTAAAGACTTGCCACCAGAAACCTTAACTACTCTCGGCAGCTCATCGGAATCTCTCCGAATACCGCTGCCCTCTGCACACTCCGGAGTAATGAAGCAATTCGTAACTCCATAATCAAACAGTACATGAGACTCACAACCGCCCACTACTAAGGTCTGTACACAAATCCCATGTGCCTAAGAACACTAACATTCTATCACAGACTCACAAATTCCAAAACAGACTAAATTCAACAACAATCGAATTAACCAGTCAAGTTTTAAAATTTACCTGTGATCGGCCTTTCGCTAGAGCCACCCGCCTCCACCGAAGTGAACACCCGCGATGCCGCTGCAATCTGAGCCACCGGCTGTGCTGCCGCCACCGTCATGTGCTGCAGCTTTAGACACCTGGGCTTGATATCCCCTGGCTCTCTGCAGTGAAAGCACACTCGCGCATCCCGAGCCTCGTTTCTATTCGGATAGCTCACCACCGGTGATCCATGCTCCCACACCCGAAGCATCCCAAACTACTCTGACCACCCTGACTCAATCGGGAAGTAGTATCCTAGTTCCTCTTCTGTCCTAGCGCAGGCTTGCCGCCCTTGCTTGGACCCACCTGCTGCTGCGACCTCCTCTGCTGAACAGGTGGACTAACCACCATCACCTGCTCCCTCAGGTCCTCCTCAATCGCCGTAGCAATCTCAACCAACTCTGCCCTCGTGACGAACCTACTCACTCTACAGCGAGGCCTCAAATCAGATCGAAGTCCCTTCAAGAACCTCTTCATGTGGGCCTGCTCGCCATCCATGCCTCTACCCGCATGAACCAGAAGTCGACTGAATTCCACGTCAAACTCCCTCACTGACCGGTCTCCCTGAGTCAACTCCAAACGATCCACCACCTCCTGTGGGAAATATTTGGCGTTAAACTCTTTCAAGAAGTCATCCCAGGCCATCTCTGTCTGCACCCTCCTCGCCTCAACACCTCTCCACCAGAGATGCGCATCACCTTCTAGGTAATGTACCGTCAGATCAACCCGATATTCCTCTGGATACCTGATAGAGCGAAAGTTACGCTCCAGTCTCAGCCACCACTCATCGGCTTCCTCAGGCTTTGCACCTCCCGAGAAAAATTTTGTGCCAATTCTCTACATCTGCTCCATAATCCTAAGATAAGATGGGAGCTCCTCCGCAACAACCACACCCGGCTGCACCCCAGCCCTATCGGCTGCACTCCAGCCATACTCAGCTGCACCCCAATCATACCCGGCTGCACCCTAGCCATACCCGGCTGCACCCCAGCCATACCTGGCTACACCCCTGGAGCCTGACCTTGAACAGGCACCCCACTCGGTAACCGCTCCAAGATCAACTATAGCAGACCCGCTAGATGATCATTTCGATCCTGGGCTACACCTGCGGCAGCACCCCCACCCGGGCCCGTCGCACCGCCAGCCACACCGGGACCCACATCAATCCCACCAGTCCTCACACTGGTACTCGCAGTGGCAACACCCACGGACCCCTCCTGACACGCCTGCGAATCAACCAACTGCTCATACGTGGTCTCCTGGCCACACTCGCGACAACAGACTCACTCTCAAGCCCCCAACCGCACCCACGTCCTCCACGACCACCACGACCCCCACGACCCCTACCTTTTGTCCCTCTAGTCATCTCTCTACACTATCCAGCAGAACACTAAGCATACTAGAAACCATAAAAATCACAAAAACATATACCGTAGAATCTCATTGAAGGCTCAAAGAAGATGATCAAGGACTCCAAACCTACACAACAATCAATCGACTAACTCACATAATCAATCAATTAAGTGCACTCGCTCTAGAACCATAAGGGCTCTGATACCAAACTGAAACAACCCTATCCGTTTTAAAATTGTCTTAAAATTCGGATTGTTATTATCACAAATAATAATCATCAACAAATCAATTACAAACATTCGGAACTCAACAATCAATTAACCAAAAAACACCACTCAATAAATCACATATTTTATTGAAACACTAAACCAATTCCAATTCAAATCAATAAATAATAATCCAATTGTCAATTCTAACTCAAACATCCAAAATAACCAACAACTTAACATATTTAACAATCCAATCATCAAACAATCGAGACACTAGATCATCTCTTTTTCCCGGCCATGATTCCACAATCACACTTTGTCTCTAACTGCATCACATGGTTAAAAGAGATGCGTGAGTATTATCACAAATACTCAGTAAGACGGTTATCCCATATACTTGGCTATATACACAGGCATAAACAAAAGATACAATACCATGATGAGCAAACAACAATGCAAACACTAACAATCAACAAGAAACAGCACAGCAGCACATGCGTCTCGATCGACACACAACCCCGGTGTCGATCGGTGCACTGCTCGTGTGTCGATCGATGCACCAACGTAGAGTCCAGAATCGAACCTATCCTCTCATGGATCGATACCGGAACGCACACACATATCTCGGGCACAAATCCACCAATACAAGCATGAATCCATACAAACAACACAATCAATCGTATCCTATCAATTTCTTTATCCAGATAAGCCATCTCACTCACCTCGCTATCGGACAGGAAAAAGAATGGAAAACAGCAAAGAACAGAACTCCGATCCGGGTTTCCTTCCTCAACCACGAAGAACACATATCCACCCACGATCCAATAGTCTCACAGATCAAAAGAGCAAACTTTCAGGATCGAGAATTCAAGAAAAATCAACGATGATTCCTTCACAAAGCTCAATCCTCTCTGAAAACTCTCTAGAAACTCTCTGGAAACTTTCTGGAAACTCTGAACGACCAAAAATCGCGGCCCACATCCTTTTATAGGGAAGCCCTAGGGTTTCTCCTTTAACCGACCCGTAAACCGACGATTAAAATCAAGCCAACCCGTTCAATTTCACCTTGTGTCGATCGACACACACTCCTAGTGTCGATCGACGCACGCACTAAAATCCTCAATTTTGGTTCGCGGTCGTTACAGTAACATATAGACGTCAATGAAGATGGAAAAGAATTTATGTAGATGGTGGAGGATAAAGAAAGAGAAATCAAAAAGAGAGAAATATGATTAAAAAAAAGAAAAAGAAATCCAGCAAAACTCCGTTGAAATTCATCCCGTTGGTTGCCTAGGAATCAGTGGGGGTGTTAAGTCTAATCTCCCTAACATCTACAGAGTTGGTGCTCTTGGTCTTCGACTCCGTTGGGGCTCTTCCCTTTTCATTACTCCTTTTGTTGGGTCTGAATCTTTAGTGCCTTGTAAAGTGCCTGTTGGCATCATCTCTTTTCCGAGAGGTGGTATCCTCATCGTACTCTGTTCTCCTTATTATTTGATGGAATAAAATCAGCGTTAAAAAAAAAAATCGTTGGTTCAGCGAAAATCTGACAAGATTCTAACAAGAATCCGACAAAATTTCTAGATTTGTTTGCAGGTACATACATAAATATAAATATGTACTTATGCATACAACTATTAAAAATGTTGTATCATATATTATTGATAAATAATTTGATATTGGCTATTATACATGTTAGTTATCTAACACTGAATTACAAGGTTTTCAAACCGGACCGGACCGGAGGTCGAACCGGATTGAACTGTGAACCGGATACATATCTGGATTGGGTCAACATTAAAATTCAAATATAATTAGACCGGTTGTTAGATCGGATCAGATCAGCAAAAACTCAAAAACTAGCGAACCAGTTGAACCGTATTAAATCAGATTTAATTATTAAATGTAAAAATTTCAAATTTATGCTACTAAATTATTTTTTTAATCATTGGTACACTTCTAATTTTTCAAAAAGTATAATTATTTAAATATTTTGCTTGATATTTAGATATTAAAGTCTTAAACATCAATAAAAATAAATATAAAACTAAATATATTAATATTTTTGAAATATTATTGAACCCGGTTGAACCCGGTCGGACCACATTAACCCACGACCCAAATACTTTTTGGGTTTGGACGGCGATCTGGTTTTAAAAACATTGCTGAATTATTATTACCTAAAAAATATTGTATAATCTTGTATTTACTACTTTTATTTATCTAGTTACTTATTTTCATTTTTAATTTAATTTTAATCTAGTAATTATAACAATAATCATAAATAAGCATGCATTAAATGAACATTATTTACTATAAATTTTAATTTAAAAGTTTTTATTTTGATGCTGGAGACATTTTAAAAAAAGAGAAATTTATCTAATTATATATATGATATTGTAATACTTCATCCATTTTATATTATATGTCGTTCAAGTTGTTTCATGCATATTAATCAAATAGTTAATTCAACCACTCATGTAAAACACTACAGATTTTAAAAAGTCAAAGTATTAAATAACATTAAAATCTACATAAAAACTATTAAACATCTTATAGAATGAAAACAAAAAATCTCTTAAACATTTATATAGTTGAAAAGAGAGTATATTGTATTCACATTATTTAATAAGTTGAACGAACCTGGACAAGTTATACTAAAAATTTGCTTTAGAAATATATAATGACACTTTGTAAAGATATCTAAAACATATATCTATTACAAACATGATTCCACTTAACATAAATTACATCGTACTAATTTTATGAGAAATTTCAAAAACTGTTATTTTTGAAATGCCACTTTTCAAAAATGTTATTTTTCAAAATTTTTGTAAAAATGCCACTTTTTCAAAATTATTTTATCGTTATATCATTTATGTCTGAGTTAATTATGTTGTATTAGAGTTTAGTTTTGAGGGTTTAGGGGTTTTTAGGGGTTAAAACATTTTTTAGGCTTTAGAATTTTAAGATTTAAGTTTTAAAAATTCATAATTAGTGGTATTTTTGCAAATAAACAATCTATAGTGGTATTTTGCAAATAGACAATCCAAAAGTAATATTTTTGCAATTGTATCTAATTTTAATCTAAACAAAATATTTGGTGTTGATTAGTTACTTTATATTAATTATTAAAAACGAAATATATATATATATATATATATATTTACGGTATATTTAATTTTTAGTTAAAAATTTCAATCAATAATAAACAGTAATTTAATCATAAAATTAAATGAAAAAAAATATTGAAGATAATTTTACAATTTTTTTTATTTTTTTTTAAACTTGCTTTTTTACTAGCTTTCTTGAGGGTTAAGATCAAAGCATTTGATTTGATTGGAGAAGGCAAAGATGAGTTTGGGTTTACACCTTGTTAGATTGATGATATGCTAGAATTGCTTTGTTCTCGCCATCCACATAGACGCGAGGAGGAGGAGAGAGTTAGTTTTGTTTGTGAAATTTGATTTTTTTTTTTTGTTGTCCTTTTTGTTTGAATGAGATATTTTTTTTTTTTGTAAAAGTTTTTTTTGTAGCTTTGGATGGTGACGAGAGAAAGATGAGAGATTTAAAGAATCTTCTGTTTATGAGGGGAAAGATTAGTGGTCGTGATCTGATTAAAGAAATCAAATAAGAGTTTGGGTTCAGCCCTACCTTGATGTCTGATCTGAAAATATGGCTCTCTAAACGTAAAGATTTGGTCGATGAAGAAGAGAAGATCCCTGAAGAGAATATTGATGAAGAGAAGAAGAAGAAGGAAAGATCTTGATCGATGAAGAAGAAGAAGAATGGAGTTGACAACTTCTTCCATAAGGTGATTTCACACACAACAACCTCGGGGATGAGTCTCAGGTTTGCTTACAAACCTATTTGGGTTTGTAATAGCGTAATCTTAGAGGTTGTGTAGTTTTTTCTAACTTGTTTTTTTAATTTTTCTCACTAGTACATCTTGTAACATGATTTCAAAGGTATTCCAGAGAAAGAGAGAGAGCCCTTCACCGTAATTGCCTCATGCTTTGCTACAGAAGCAAGTGATTCCACTATTTGATATTCTCCCGGATTTGACATTCTATATGGTTTAATGATATAATGCGTTTTTGGCACATTCTAACCTTTGTTTTGTAGGTTTCTATCGAGTCTTTCACTCCACTTTAAGTCATTCTAGGTCTAAAATGCAGCAAGAATGGAGGATTGGCACTTGCAATTGGATTTGGTGAAAAAGAAAGGAATCTGGATATTTTTGGAATATTCTGAAGAATGGGAGCACCTGCCCCAGAAGAGGGAGCACTTGCTCCCAGGCGATCCAATTAAGGAAATATTCATTAAACCTAATTTGAGGCCCTAATCTTTTCCAGCCGCCGTGGGACTTTAAAGACAGAGATTTTCGATCTTTTGAAAAGGGACACGATCACGCAGCCATGACAGAACAGAGAACAAAAGCTTAAGTGAGAGAGAGAGATTTGATACTTGTTTTGAGAGTTGTAAGCTTGGAGATTTTTCTTTCACGTTTCCTTGTTGAAGTTTTCTTAAACCCTTATCTCTTTACTTTGATTCAATGAAGTTTTTATTCTCAATCATTGCTGTTGTTCTATCTGTCATGAGTGAGTAGTTAACTAGTTAGATTAAGGGGTTTCGATGGGATTGAATATCATGAACTAAGTATAGATAGGTTTGAAATCATCATTCGATATCTCCACCTAATGTCGATCGTATTGCCTAGGTTAGATTGATCACCTAGCCTTTGATTTTAGGTTAAATTTACTCATCAAAAGTGTTGTGAATTGCTTGAATTGACTTAGATGGGCGAGTTGTCCTTAGCCAACGAAAGTTGAAGTTAAGGCAACTTGTGAACAAATCAACCCTAATCGTTTAATGCTCTTCACTCTTTATAACCTCAAACGACAGTTTAGGGTATTAGATTGTTCGTTGAAGTGGTAGATGCCACAAAAGTGGATCTTCTTATACTTATGGTTGAGTTCGAGATTTGGTCATAACCTGAATACCTGAATAATTGCTTGGTTCTAGATGTTCTAATCCCTGAGAATTAACTCTTGATCTAACGCTTTCAATTTATTGTTTTACAACCGAAATTTACATTCATTTGCTTTGGTTAATCGTGACACTTAAACCTCTTTTGATCGCTTAGCTGAAATTGTATTCCATAGGATTAGAGTGTATTGCTGGTCCCTTAACGAACCTTTACTATTTCTATATCGATTTAGTGATTCTAGGTTTTAATCTTTGAAACCGGTAAAAAGATTTTCATCAAATTGGCGCCGTTGCGACGGGGACCAACTCGATACCTCTAATTTTTGTTTACAATTTCAAACTAAGCACTAAACTCGTTCTTTTGTTTTTCTTGCGTGTGTTTCAGGTGTATGAACTCAAAGACAACAAGGAGAAATCTTTAAACTCCCCTCGTCACTTTGAGTAACCTGGAACTTGCGAGAGTAGAACGAACCAACAGACGACAAATGCCTAATCCCGCTGATATGGGAGAACAAGGCGACAACAACATGGCGGCTGAGCTGCAAAGGCTGCAAGAGCAGATGGCTCAAATGCAACAGCAGCACGCGCGTGAACAGCAGCAACAACGAGCGCGTGAGCAGCAACGAGCCATAGGGGATATGGACAATTCCCATGCTTTTTACCGAAACCAAGCTGCTATAGTTCCCCCTGCTGTTGAACGAAATGATTATGATATCAAACCGCAGATGATATCGCTGGTTAAGCAGCATTTGTTCCATGGGCTGCCTGCTGAATCGATGGACCATATAGAAAACTTCGAGGAGATCTGCTCCACGACGAGTTCTAATGGGATGAACCGGGATTTTCTAAAGTGCAAGCTATTCCCTTTCTCACTCGCGGATAAGGCTTCGCATTGGCTAAAGTCTCTACCTGTTGGATCCATTATGACTTGTGCAAAATGTAGAGCTGCGTTTCTGGATCACTTCTATACGAAGACAAAAACCGCGAGTCTGAGGAACAAAATCTCCTCGTTCCAACAACATTCAGGAGAGACCTTATGTGAGGCATGGGAACGGTTCAAGGAGTATAAAAGGGAATGCCCACATCATGGTTTCACCGATGAGAATCTGCTCAGTATCTTCTACGATGGTGTTGACTGGGACTACAGAAATGCGCTTAATGCTGCTAGCGATGGAGACTTTATGACAAAAACCAGAGAGGGTGCGCATAAGCTCATTGAGAATTTGGTTGCGAGTTCTAGCAACAAGTCTCAGGAATATGATCGGACTACGAAATCCAGTGGGAGGGACTCCCAAAAGATTGATGACCTTACTGCTAAGGTCAACTTGTTGCTCAAAGCGAACCAAAGGATGGTTCACTTTACAGATGAGGAGGGTGAGCCACTCGCTGAGGAGATAGTTGAGGAAGGAGACAGTGATCAGCAGGAGGTAAGCTACGTGAATGGCCAAAGGTTTGTGCGAAGCCGCGGGTTCAGCCAAAATTATAGGAGTCACCCAAATTTCTCCTATCAAAGTACGAATGTTGAGAACCCACATGACCAGGTTTACCCACAACAAATCGGTCTCAAGAACCAGAAGCCTAAAGATTAGGCTTTCCAAAAGACCCACCCTCAGAATTTCCAAGGAAAGACGTTCCTCCCTTTTTAAGGT
Source organism: Arabis hirsuta (assembly GCA_964056655.1). NCBI lineage: Eukaryota > Viridiplantae > Streptophyta > Magnoliopsida > Brassicales > Brassicaceae > Arabis > Arabis hirsuta. The sequence continues at coordinate 39,155,903 of OZ053298.1, read as the reverse complement.
CAGAAAACGCAATTCTTTAATTTTTAAGCTCCTGCGAGCTCTGGAAGTAATTCTCAGGATGAGTTGAAGGGTATGATGCACCAGCTGATGGTTAATCAACAAAAGTGTGCTACTGAGATCAACACTAAGGTTGATGCTATGTATTCGGACCTTAATGGTCAGCTTGAGGCGGTTTGCAACCACGTGAAGAAACTCGACACTCAGGTTGCTCAAACAGCTGATGCAATCAAGAGACCACAAGGAGTGTTGCCTGGTAAACCAGACACAAATCCCAGGGAGTTCGTCAATGCCATAGAACTGAGGAGTGGAAGAGTTCTGCCAGCAGTTGTAAGGACAGAAACTGCAAACTGCCCAGAAGGAGCACCTGCTCCAGCAGACGAAGCACCTGCTCCAACAGAGGGAGCTCCTGCTCTGGAAATAGAAGAACATGAAGACGTTGCTCGATCGACTTCTAAGGTATTAAGGCCAAATGAGATTATTGATAAGGTTCATTCCCGTGTCTACAGACCCCCTGTCCCTTACCCAGTACCTCCAAGGAAATCGCAGAAAGATTTAGAGGAGGCGAAGTGTAAGGAAATGTTACAAGATTTGACGGCTAAGCTAACATTGGTAAATGAAATTCAGATGATGCCATCCATGAAAAAGTACGTGAAGGGTTTGGTTACTGGACGGATTCCTTTAGAGCAGAGCGTCATGATTGTAAGTAAGAATTGTAGTGTTGTGCTACAAAACAAGGTCATTAAAAAGCAAGAGGAACCAGGTAAGTTCGTGCTCTCTGTTGATATTGGTCCTGTGCGATTTGCTTGTTCTCTGTGTGATTTAGGCTCCAGCGTGAACCTCATGCCCTATTTGGTTGCAAGAAAGCTAGGGTACACAAAATTCAAACCGACTCGGATTTTGTTGGTGTTTGCTGACAGATCGGTAAAGCTACCTGTGGGAATTTTGGAAGATTTACATGTCAGGATTAGTAACATATTGATTCCAGCGGATTTTGTGGTGTTGGAGTTGGATGATGAATCGAAGGATCTCTTGATTTTGGGACGTCATTTCTTGCGCACAGCTGGTGCGATCATTGATGTAAAGAATGGAACGATAGGTCTCCACCTGGGAGACATTATTATGGAATTCGAGATGGATCGGATGTTGAAGAAACCGACCATTGATGGGCAAACTTATGCCATTGAGGATAATCTCGAAATCTCAGAGGGAGAGATTGAAGAGATTCTTGCTGATGATCCCTTGGATGTTGCGTTGACAAAGGCTGAAAGCGAACATGGGTATTTGAGTGAGGACACTGTTGGTTTCGCAAGGATGTTGGATTCTGGACTGATGGAAAAATCGACAGACTTTTTGAGACTAAAAGCAGAGGGAGAGGACGGAGCACCTGCTCCCGCTCCTAGAAACTTTGTTGACGATCCTTGGGGCGAGATGAAAGCTCCAAAACTTGAGCTCAAAACCTTACCAGCTGGGCTAAGGTACGCGTTTCTCGGTCCTAACTCCACATATCCTGTTATAATAAATGCTGATCTAAATAATGTGGAGTCCGCCTTACTTTTATGCGAGCTTAGAAAGTATAGGAAGGCTTTAGGTTATTCGCTAGATGACATCCCTGGAATCTCACCTGATTTATGCATGCATAGGATACATTTAGAGGATGAATCTAGAACTTTTGTAGAGCACTAAAGGAGATTGAATCCGAATTTGAAAGTTGTCGTTAAGAAAGAGATAATGAAATTGCTAGAAGCTGGAGTTATTTATGCAATATCTGATAGTAATTGGGTAATCATGTGCATGTAGTTTCTAAGAAGGGCGGAATCACTGTGATCGCCAAAGATAGGAATGAATTGATACCCACTAGAACTGTCACATGACATAGGATGTGCATCGATTATAGAAAGTTAAATGCAGCGACTAGGAAGGATCATTTTCCCTTACCATTCATTGATCAAATGCTCGAAAGACTAGCTAACCACCCTTACTACTGCTTTTTAGACGGTTATTCAGGTTTTTTTTCAGATTCCCATTCACCCGGATGATCAGGAGAAGACAACCTTCACATGTCCCTATGGTACCTTTGCGTACTGCAGGATTCCATTCGGACTATGCAACGCCCCTGCTACTTTTCAAAGGTGCATGATGTCTATCTTTACTGATTTGATTGAAGATATTATGGAGGTTTTCATGGATAACTTCTACGTATATGGGAGCTCTTTTTCCGTGTGTCTGTCTAATCTGTGCAGGGTGTTACAACGCTGTGAAGAGAAACATCTTGTATTAAACTGGGAGAAGTGCCATTTCATGGTTAGGGATGGAATAGTTCTGGGTCATCGAATTTCAGAAAAGGTATTGAGGTTGACTGAGCAAAGGTTGAGGTGATGATGAGTTTGCAACCGCCGGATTCAGTTAGAGGGATACGAAGTTTCCTTGGTCATGCGGGTTTTTACAGACGTTTCAGCAATGATTTTTTAAAGATAGCGAGACCGCTCACTCAGGTGTTGTGTAAGGAGACCAAGTTTGCGTTTGATGGAGCTTGCCTTGAGGCGTTTCACACGATAAAGGGAGCATTGGTGAGTGCACCCATTGTTCAACCACCGGATTGGGATCTACCTTTTGAAGTCATGACAGATGCTAGTGATTACGCTGTGGGAGCAGTTTTGGGGCAAAAGAAAGACAAAAAGCTCCACGTGATCTATTACGCTAGCCGGACTTTGGACAAAGCTCAATGTAGGTATGCTACAACTGAGAAAGAACTCCTGGCTGTTATCTTCGCTTTTGAGAAATTCAGGTCGTATCTTGTCGGTTCAAAGGTCATTGCTCATACCGACCACGCGGCTTTGAAATACTTGCTCAGAAAGAAAGATGCGAAGCCAAGGCTTTTGAGAGGGTACCGAGAACGGAGTTGCTGATCACTTATCTCGCCTGAAAGTCGATGAAACAGTCCCGCTTGATGATGCACTACCGGATGAACATGTGTATGCGATTGGAATCTGTGCTCTGGAGCACTTGCTCCAGAAGTGTTTTCTGCTGCTGTTTCTAAGACGGTTGCCCCGAGTTTTCCATGGTTTGGGGAGATAGCGAACTACCTTGCTGCTGATCGTGAACCGGCTGACTTTGTGGGAGACAGAAAGAGAAAGTTCTTACGAGACATCAGGAGATACTTTTGGGACGAGCCATAACTTTACAAGCAATGCTCGAATGGTCTTTTTAGGAGGTGTGTTCCCGATAAGGAGATTCTAGGAATCCTATTTCACTGCCATAGTTCGAGTTATGCTGGTCACTTTGCGACTTTCAAAACAGTATCCAAGGCACTGCAAGTTGGGTATTGGTGGCCAACAATGTTCCGGGACGCACATGATTTTATCTCAAGGTGCGACAAATGTCAGAGGCAAGGAAACATCTCACGACGGAACGAGATGCCTCAGCACTTCATCTTGGAAGTTGAAGTGTTTGACGTATGGGGAATAGACTTTATGCGACCGTTTCCATCTTCATATGGAAACAAGTACATCTTAGTAGCTGTTGATTATGTGTCCAAATGGGTTGAGGCCATTGCTTTCCCAACAAATAATGCCGCTGTGGTTTTAAAGATGTTCAAAACCATAATATTTCCCAGATTTGGAGTACCGCGAGTGGTGATTAGCGATGGAGGGACTCATTTCATCAATAAGATTTTTGAGAACCTTTTAAGGAAGAATGGTGTAAAGCATAAGGTTGCAACACCATATCACCCGCAGACTAGTGGCCAGGTCGAGGTTAGCAACAGGCAAATCAAGGACATCCTACAAAAGACCGTAGGCACCACCAGGAAAGACTGGGCCGCTAAGTTGGACGATGCGGTGTGGGTTTACCGAACCGCTTATAAAACACCATTGGGGACAACACCCTTTCACTTGGTATATGGGAAGTCTAGCCATTTTCCTGTAGAGCTTGAGTACAAGGCCGCCTGGGCTATTAAGCTGATGAACTACGATATCAAACCTGCCTTGGAAAGGAGATCGATGCAACTTAATGAATTGGAAGAGATTTGGCACCTAGCCTATGAGAGTTCAAAAATTTACAAGGAGCGAACCAAAATGTATAACGACAGGAGGATTCTCACCCGAGACTTCAAACCAAATGACTTGGTACTTCTCTTTAACTCTCGACTTAAACTTTTTCCTGGAAAGTTAGGATATAGGTGGTCTGGCCCCTTTCTCATAAAGGAGGTTCGATCTTATGGAGCCATGGTGTTGCTGGACGCCAAGGGCAAAGAGTTCGTGGTCAACGGACAGCGGTGTAAGCCATACCTCGCTGAAACGGACCAAGTTGAAAGAGGATTCATCTCCTTAGGCGATGCACCAAAAGCCTAAATGGCTAATCAAGTCAAGCTAAAGACTTTAACCAAGCGCTTGGTGGGAGGCAACCAACCGGTATGTTTCTAACCTTTCAGTTTAAGTATTCAGGTTTTTGAAAGAAAAAAAAAATTGGGAATGTGCAAGGAGGATCGATCGATCCCCTCAGCTAGATCGATCGATCCAGAATGAGGAGTTCAACATACAGACCATCGGTCAGTCTCGGGATCGACCTGCACATCGATCCGCTTCAAAGTTCAAACCCAGAAGGAGCACCTGCTCCCAACCCAGAGCACCTGCTACCCAGTTCAAATTTCGGATTTGGGCCCACCAAAAGGTAAGTCCAATAAGAAAAGAAAAAAAGAGATGGGCCCGAGGAATATTAATAAAGGGATTTTTCCAATTTCAAATGGAAATAAAAAATCTGATATGGTGGGACCCACCGAAACCTTATATTTTTCGCGCTTCTCTCTCTCTTTCTTCCCCCATTCTTCTTCCTCTTTCGATTTTCTCCATAAAAACGGTTCCAAGCTTTTACTCAAAACCTCAACTTCTTCGATTCTCAACCGATTTGAGTGAGTTTTGGCTTGATCTCGCTCGATTTTTCATCCTCTATCCGAATATATAATTCGTTTCTCAAGAAAATCAAGGTAACCCTTCGAAAACCCGCTTTTTCAGTCCGCCGTTTTCGAAGTACCATGGTAAAATTGATGGTTGATTTGGTTGATTTTTCATACTGCGATTAGTTGGGTTAACCGTATGCTTGCTTAAGATGGAATTCGCGTAGATAAGATTGTGTAATTTGACTTGATATTTCGATTGAAGTAAAAACCTAATTTTTGGAGTAAAATCGGAATTTAAGGGAATAGAGATGTGGATGGGTTTATAATTCTTTGTGATTCTTTGTCCTAGGCTGTTTGGAGTAGTCGAATCTATCTAAAAAAGCAACCTTAAAATCTCACAATTTCGCAAAACAGGGCCTTTCCTTTTGACTAGATATGTCTTTGTGTGGAATTTAAGATGTCGATTCATGCTGGATTTTTGTGGTTGTTGTTATTGTCTTTACAAGATGACAGGATCACGCACTTCCATGGGAAAGCCACCACGATCCTCAAAAAGGAAAGGGAGCATCTTCCTCCACTCGCATCACAACCAACCCTTGGCCCCGTGATGAAGGCCAACGATTTTCATTTACTGATTCTTCCCTTCCTCCTAGTTCCGACGAAGCATGGGACCGAACGGATGCCTTCCACTACAACAACTGGCTGGACATCGCTATTGAGCCTACTCGCTTCCTTTGCGGAACAACCCTGAAGGATTTGGGCCTGTTTCACGATGTCAGCTGCATCCTTACGGCCACGTAGCTCACTGATATGGCTACACAATCGGATGATCTATATCCCGATCTCGTTAGGCAGTTCCTCGCATCGGCTAAGTTCACCTATGCCAATACAAGCAAACCGACCGCCTCAGAGGGAATTCTATCTTTCTTCGCCAATGGAAAGAAGCAAATCATCACCATTCCGGAACTTTGCGAGGTATACAGTTTTGACCCCGACGTGGAGACCGTGGCACTACCCCCTAGACTTATTTCATTGCGGTTGGTGACTACTTTTCCCGATCCGCCGCACAATCTACTATTCGAAACCCGGCTCTACGAATTAGAGCCAAGGCCATCAGCACAATCTTGTTTGCAAAGGACGACTCAACCAAGGTGAGGGCCAATGAACTGATGCTGCTCTACCACGCGGTAAGGGATGCAATTGAGGGCGAGCCGGGGTTGAGTTATGATTCTGATTTGACCATCAACATGGGCGTATTGTTCGCCGGAGTGATCGCAGATAAGAGGACGAAGGTCGCAAAGGGGAAGGCCGCCGCACATTCAGAGAGGATGGGGAGTTTACTGACCAGGCTGTTCGTCCACTTGGGATTGGATCTCGATGGCCACACTTGCAATCGGGCCATGGAATTTATGGATACTAACTACCTCCTTCATTGTGAGATCTTGCAGGATGCGACCATCTACCGTTTCTTGTCACGGGGTAAAGCTGCCTAGTTTTGCAAGCTGCCGCAGCCATCATTGACAGAACTGGAGGTTGCCACCAATGTCGGCTTCACGCCTGGAACAGAGTATCTATTCTCTGTTACTGGGGCACAGGCAGGGAGCACCTCTACACCCAGGAAAAGCACCTTCACTACCAGACCTGCTCCTGCTCCTGTTGCCGCTCCCGCTCCAGAGGTTCCGTTGAGCCATGAGGAGGAAGAAGACTATGCAGCCGATATACAGCGGATGCAGCAGTCCAGAGCTTACTACCGCCGGCCTTATGCGAGTGAGTTGACGCTTGGAGACATCTCAGACAACCCAGAGGACGCCGAGTACAGTCGTTGGATGGTGGCCTCCACCAAGAAGAACAACGGGTTGCTTCACCGTATTCTACACATGCTCCAAAAGGGATGCAGCAGCTCACACACTACTGAGACGATGCCCTCTACTGCGCCTGTCCAGTAGCCTTTGGCTCGCCCATCCACATCGACCGGACCGTCTACACGCTCGAGCAAACGCAAGAAGCCGGTAACAAGTGAAGATTCCGACGACACTGCGAGCGATTAGACATCGCTATCCTATCCACTATCAGTATTCTATGAACACTTTTTTATTTTCTGCTTTTCTTTATGATTTTTCTTTCTTTTCTACTCTTTCTTTTCTTATTCTCACATCGGGACGGTGTGAAGTAAGTCTGGAGGGGGAGTTTGCTACTAATTTCGTTTCTTTTGGATGTTTTCTATTTTCTTATGTTCTTTTTGAGTCAGTTTCATTTTATTGAGTCAAGACTTTGTAGGGAATTAGGACTTTATCTTATGATGATCTTTGAACTATTTATGTTTAACTTTCTCTCTAGTGACCATTTCTACAGTGCATGGGTACAAGGAACAGCTGGAACACTTCGATACACCATCTTCCAGGTTTCATATTGACCAAAAATTCTTCTCGCTATTGGCACTAGATTAGGGAAACAAATCATATTCAGGACTCCTTATTCTTTTTATCACTCTTTTTGTTCCTGAATAGCTAGCTCATTTTTAGTTAGTACCCTCCTTAACCCTAACCTCTTTTCAAGCCTCTTGCATTCTTGTTACTTTATTGTCATATGTGCAGCATATGCGCAAAAGGGCTGGAGAGAATTGGGTCGACACTGCCTTTAAATCACTCTTTCTGAAGAACAAGAGCACCTGCTCCCGCAATAGAGCACCTACTCCTATTTCCAGAAGATGGTTTTACAACGAGGTGGAACAAAAATCTACGAAGGAGGAATGATATTGATGAGCTCCACTTGGGTATGTACAACAAATATGATATTTTCGTGTTTGAGAGACATACACTTGTAATCAAAACCCTCTTCATCATCACCCTTATTCTAAAAAAAATAAAATAATAATAATAATTCCAAAAACAGATGATGAGAGTGGTGAATCTGTAAAATAGGAAGTGTCTCTCTGCACAGCGAGCATACCCAAGGTGGATGATGGTTAGATGAGACGTTTGAGAGGTTGGAAGAAAGAAAGAGTGGTTTAGAGAATGTGGAATATCATCGGACCTATTCTCTCTTGCAATTTTGTGCGATATTCTGCATCCTCTACGAAACATCGGGTAATCCTTAAACACTTTAAACACTTTGAACTCCACCTTTAAATGGCCTTATACCCTTTAGCATCGTCTACCCTAAATGGTGTCTTTAGCGAGACCCTCACGCAACTTTGAATGCGTTGAGTTTGTGTTTGGGAAATGGAACTTGGTTGAGAAATGTGTTGAGGAGTTTTGGTGATGCTTTGTTATTCGTAATCTGGGTTATGTGGTCTGCAGATTGAAAGTCTTAAACCCGGTTCACTGAGGATAAAAGAGTTCCCGCGTTTTCAAACCTTTCTCCCTCACTTGGTCTTGAATTTGTTTGAGGACAAACAAAGATCTAAGTCTGGGGGAATTGATATAATGCGTTTTTGGCGCATTTTAACCTTTGTTTTGTAGGTTTTTATCGAGTCTTTCGCTCCACTTTGAGTCATTCTAGGTCTAAAATGCAGCTGGAATGGAGGATTGGCACTTGCAATTGGATTTGGTGAAAAATGAAAGAATCTGGATCTTTTTGGAATATTCTGAAGAAAGAGAGCACCCGCCCCATAAGAAAAAGCACATGCTCCCAGGCGATCCAATTAAGGAAATATTCATTAAACCTAATTTGAGGCCCTAATCTTTTCCAGCCGCCGTGGGCCTTTAAAGACAGAGATTTTTGATCCTTTGAAAAGGGACGCGATCACGCAGCCATGACAGAACAGAGAACAAAAGCTTAAGTGAGAGAGAGAGATTTGATACTTGTTTTGAGAGTTGTAAGCTTGAAGATTTGTCTTTCACGTTTCCTTGTTAAAGTTTTCTTAAACCATTATCTCTTTACTTTGATTCAATGAAGTTTTTATTCTCAATCATTGCTGTTGTTCTATCTGTCATGAGTGAGTAGTTAACTAGTTAGATTAAGGGGTTTCGATGGGATTGAATATCATGAACTAAGTATAGAAAGGTTTGAAATCATCATTCGATATCTCCACCTAATGTCGATCGTATTGCCTAGGTTAGATTGATCACCCAGCCTGTGATTTTAGGTTAAATTTACTCATCAAAAGTGTTGTGAATTGCTTGAATTGACTTAGATGGGCGAGTTGCCCTTAGCCAACGAAAGTTGAAGTTAAGGCAACTCGTGAACAAATCAACCCTAATCGTTTAATGCTCTTCATTCTTTATAACCTCAAACGACAGTTTAGGGTGTTAGATTGTTTTTTGAAGTGGTAGATACCACGAAAGTGGATCTTCTTATACTTATGGTTGAGTTCGAGATTTGGTCATAACCTGTATACCTGAATAATTGCTTGGTTCTAGATGTTCTAATCCCTGAGAATTAACCCTTGATCTAACGCTTTCCATTTATTGTTTTACAACCAAAATTTACATTCATTTGCTTTGGTTAATCGTGACACTTAAACCTCTTTTGATCGCTTAGCTGAAATTGTATTCCATATGATTAGAGTGTATTGCTGGTCCCTTAACGAACCTTTACTATTTCTATATCGATTTAGTGATTCTAGGTTTTAATCTTTGAAACCGGTAAAAGTACTTTCATCATTTAATCTCTGCTAATCTCTCTGGTTTGCTCTTTGGTTTTCTCCTCTATGCCCTCCTGAACTCTCCTCCAACAGAGAATTTCTATGTTTATGTTCATATTGATACAATACCTCAACAAATGCAATCGTGACCGTATTCAAGAATCTATTTCTATTATATAATTTTACTGTACATATAACCTCTTATTCTCGACAAAAATTACCCCATAATTAGACTATAAAAACATAATTAATATTGAAGATTAAAACTAATGAGACTTTCGTTTTGATTTTGAACAACTTTTGCCCAAATACATTAGTCATAAATTTTTTAATGAAAATTATGCCATATATCCGACCAGCCTATATATCTCTTTGTATTTATAGAACTATCAAGAACAAAGAAGCAAATCAAGATTATTTTGACACACACGAAAGTTATCTTCTAATAATTTAATCAACATAAAAAAGAATATCATATTATTATCATATTTAATTATCATATGTATGTTTTGTAGATATGTGAAACAAATAAGCAAATCAAGAATGATGATTATCCAAGTTATGAATTATCAGAATGTGATAATAGAATCTGATAATCAAACATACAATCAAGATGGCAGATATAACAAGTGCTACAAGATCTTTATCAGACGACAACAAAATACATTGTTGTAATATATCTCCAAAGACCACAAAGATCTCGTGGCACTTGTTATATCTGCCCTCCTCCACTCTCCTACTGACAGTATTTAAGAGAAGATTGAACTCCTCCTTGGTCCTAGAGAACTCATGCCTCATCAGAGATAGAAGAAGGTGGCCCTACTGAAGAGAAGATTGAACTCCTCCTTGGTCCTAGTGTACTCGTGCCTCATCAAAGACAGAAGAAGGTGGCCCATCTGAGTTTTGAAATTGAAGAAGAAAAAGAGTTAGTTTCCTAAGATTTTCTTTTTGTTAGGTTTCTTTTTTTGTTGTAATAGTTTCGATGGTGAAACCTCTTGATTTGTTTGTTCTAGATATATTCTCTCTAACAGTTTTCTTTGTGGAGCTAGATTTGAAAAAAATAAATACAATTAATATAAATAAACATGGATTAAATGAACATATCAATTTGTCTTTAATGTAAAATTGTTAGTAAATGTTTAGATGGACACTTTAAATGGAGAAACAATTCTCTAATTTATATGACTAGAATATGACCCGCGCATCGCGCAAGTTTTTTTTATTACAATTTTATTAAATTTAATAATTTTTATGTATTTATTTAGTAGTTTAGTACTTATGTATGATAAAACAACCAATTTTTTTTAGATACAAAATAATAGTTGATTTTAAATAATATAAATTAATTTGTGATTTAGTATTTAGTATTAATAATACTTAAATCTATGAAGTGATTATCAATGACTTCGATATCGATAGTTTCCGTTTAATTTTTTTTTTCAACTTTGTTATGTACATATATGTGATCATTATATAAATAATGTTATCTATATAACCAAATATGATTTAGAAGAAAAATTTATCAGTCATTTTTTACTCAATGATTACTTATCATTTTGTCATTTATCTCCGTCTCGTGAGTTTATATATATTTTGAATTTTGTTCATTGTTGAGAAATATTTGAGAATTTGTGATACTATTTGTTGAATGTTGGTCTTCGTAATAGGTTGATAAATAAAAATATTAAGATAATTTTTTAAGTTTAATGTGTGGTTAAAAAAAGAGTTGGATTGAATGTAAGATTTTTTTTGAGCTACAAAACCTTTTAATAAGAAAAAAACTTTTCATATTTTATGAAATATATAGATCTTAAAAATAATATATAAAATATTATTTTTTTCCACATTTTAGAAAAGATATGGTTAAGTCACTTGATTTTACTAACTTTTCAACTATAAATTCATAAACACATTTGAGTTTTTTTTTCTATGTGTAATATATATATATATATATATATATATATATATATATATATATATAAATTCATATTATTATTACTAATAAAATCTTGTATAGTCTTAGATTTATTAGTTTTTATTTTCATTCATTTTTTTAGCCTTTCACATTTTATTTTAATTTTATTTTATTATTAGTTATAAAAACATATAAAAATGATTTAGTGTGTATTAAATGAACATTTTAAAATTTAAATGTTTTAAAAAATAGTTTTTCCTATGTGGACACTATAGATGAAGAGAAAACTTTCTAATTATATAATAGATTATTATGTTGAGACCCACTTCGAAATCTTTTCTTGTTTTAACGTGATTTTTGTATTAATACATCATAGAATTGTGTCTTTTAAAAAACATTGTATAGTTATAATACATTATAAGATTGTGTCTTCTCGAAATGGTTATTAATGTATTTTAGGTTGCGTCTTTTCAAGACAAATATGTTCTATGATTATTAATGAATTTTAGGATTGCGTCTTAAGAAAATGGTTTTATAGTTATAAATGAATCATAAAGTAGCATTTTTTTAAAACCCAATTTTATGGATATTAATGCATTAAAAAGTTGCATCACGTTCTCATAATTTTTTTTATGCATTTTTCATTTATAAACAGTTTTTATAATTCTAAAAAATAGTTTATAATATTGTGTCTTTTCATATATATTTTAAAACAAAATTGTTTCCAACGTAAAATATTTTTAAAAATGATTAGAATGTTAATAGTATTATTGTATCTTTGTATTGTATACTTTTATTTATTATTGTTTTAAATAATTTTTTATTTAAAATTTAATAAGTAACATTTTATCGCGATTTTTTTTTAATCGTCTACATTTATGAATTATTACAAATTATGAGAACAATTACACGGACGATTATTTAACGAACGATTTTAGCCTAGTAAATGACTCTCCTTTGATAAACTACTGGAGTGAAGGGGTTCCATTCACGATTTTTTTGAGTCCCAATTATTATAGTAGAATAATCCTTAGAAAATAGACCTGGTTACAAAAAATGACCCTAAAATTGATTTAAAATACAAATGTAACCCTATTGAGAAAAATAACCCAAAAGGGTAGTAAAATTACAACTACATCCTTTATGACCAAACAATAAAACGGAGGCATAATGACTGTTTTAACCTAGAGAAGTCTGCTGAGTAATATAGAAGTCTACTGGTAGGCTTCTGTCAGGAAATCAACGCGTAGACTCCATGAGAAGTCTACTGTAGGAGGTTTAGTAGACTACCAAAGCAGTCTACAATATAAATATATTTTAAATTTAAATTTATAAATTAACAAAAAAAAATTTGTTAAATTTTTTTGATTGATGACCTTACTATTAACAATTGTAAAGTATGAAAAATAAAATTTCACAAAATTAAACATATTTAAACCTACTTATACAAAGAAGGTTATGAAAACTACTTTTGTGGTTTAGTAGACTACTACAGCAGTCTACTATATAATTATATTTTAAATTTATAAATTAACAAAAAATATTTTGATAAAAAATTTTGATTGATGACCCTACTATAAACAATTGTGATGTGTAAGAAATAAAATTTCACAAAATTAAACATACTTAGACAAATTAGGTTATGAATGAAATACATAATATACTAAACAAAGGGTTACCAAATAAGGTACATCATAGGTTGCAAACATGTTTTTACACTTAGGGTTAAAGTTAGGGTTTATCATTTTTATATTTAAAATGTCAAATTTGCATAAAAGTGTTAACTTTTGAGTGAATATATTATACGTTTTGAAAGTTTTGGTATAGGGTTTCGAATAATCATTGAAAATAATCGATTTATGTGAAGTAGACTTAATTTAGAGGATGTGTATTTGTTTGCATCATCGAAGCCCAGTAGGTTTGTGAAAGGATGTGTTTTTGTTTGCATCTCTCAGTATGTTTAGTAATCAAAGGTTTCCAAATCAAAGGTATTCACTATGTTTCTGTGCTTTTATTTTCTTATACGATGTTTGGTTTTGGATACAGAAGACTTCTCTAGTAGACTTCTGTAGTAGACTTCTGCAGTAGACTTCTGCAGTAGACTTCTTCAGTAGACTTTCCCGTAGACTCCTCCAGTAGACTTCTCCAGTAGGCTTCTCCAGTAGACTTCTCCAGTAGATTTAAATCTGCATTTAGAAGTCTACTAAACATGTGGAGGCAGATTTGAATTTTTTTAAAAAAATTTTAAAATTTTGAATTTCTTAAACATTCATCAAATCGTGTAGTTAAACTGAACCAAATTGAACCAATTTTTTTACCCATCCAAATTAACCGAACTTAACCAATGTATTTATCCTACTTATAAAACCACAAAAACGCGGTTTAGTTGGAAAAAAATTTACAACCTAAAGTTACAACTTTTTGTCTCCAAACAAGAGATCTACAACCTTCCGTCTCCATCATCACCGTCGGTTACACTTCATGTCTTCTTTTCATTCTCTCAAATCTTTTTGATTTTACTATCTCTTACTCGCTATTTCTCTATCTGATTCGAGAATCTAACTTTTTTTTTCACTCTTCTTTGCCGATATGCCGCCGCCGGAAAGTACGAATTCGGTTTAACTTCATCGAAATACAGTGGATTTCGCCAGCAGACTTCTTCAGACGATGGATATGGATGCGATGATGGATATGGATGGAAGAAGTTTCCTGTCAAGTTTTTTCCAAAGGAGATGAGCCTAAACCGGGTAAAAGCATACACTACTATGCTGGAAATACACATTTGTTTGAATATCTAGACAACGTCTTAAGGAAAGATGAGTAGGACGAGCTTTTATTCTCTCCATTGGGTGTGGTGCTACGGTTCCATGCTCTCAAGTTTGGCTGGGCATCGAGGATGGTTCATTATATACTAACTGCTCAGCTAGAGTGCAAGAAACCCCATGAGATATGGAGCTTGATTGGTAACAAGCCATTGAGGTTTTCATTGCTTGAGTTTGAGGAGATTACCGGTCTGAATTGCCGCGACGTTCCGAATTTAGATGACCCAGATGTAGAGGTCACTAAAGAAACGCGGCAATTTTTGACCTTTCTGGGAGTTGATGTCGACAGGGGTCCAACTGTGAACGAGTTAATAGAAGCTTGTGGTTTATCTGCAAAGTGGACACGGTTGGACCGCATCAGGTTGGGATATCTATGCATATACGCCGGTTACATTGAAGCTAAAAAGGAGACAACACCCATCAATGTTAACTTTGCTAGGCTTGTGATGGATATCACTGCCTTCCAGAACTATCCATGGGGTAGGGTTGCATTGAAGTTCCTCATCAAGTCAGTGAAGGAGAAAGACTTGGCAAAGTTATCGTATACAGTGGAAGGCTTCGTACATGTTCTCTACCGGATTATGCAGCCCAATATGGTGGTCCTTTTCCACATAAACCTACTCCACCTCTACTGGCTTTCAAGGGATCCAGAGGCAAGAGATACATGAAAGAGAACATGTACAAACAGGTCTGATTATTTCTCTTTGTAGACTTCTCCTTCTCCAGTAGACTTCTCTACTATACTTCTCTTCTCCAGTAGACTTCTATTGTAGACTTCTCTAGTAGACTTCTCTACTAGACTTCTCTACTAGACTTCTCTTATCCAGCAGACTTCTATTGTAGACTTATCCAGTAGACTTCTCTGGTTAATCGGTCTACGTCTTATATGTCTATTTTGTAGGTGAATGTCCTAAGCTGTGTGATAAAGGATGAGTACGAAGATATGTTCCCAAGGTGGGATGATGATGTTTACGACCAGAAGATAACTAACATAATCTCAGCTATTTCTGAACCAGGTTGGAGATGGACCCATGATCACTGGCAAGTGACGGGTGTGATTGATTCCGCTAATGATAAAAGAAAGCAGGGTGTGAAGTCAAGCGTGAAGCCTGGTGTGAAAAATGAAAGCAGCATGAGCCTTGGCCTTGTTAGCTTACCGGAGAAGAGGAGTCGAGAAGAATTTGAGTCTGGTTACACGGCGGAACTACCATCATTGGTGCAGAGCATACAAACACACTTTGATCAGCATTTTAAGGACTTGTCAGAGAAGGTTGATGCTGGTTTTAAACGCTGTGAAAACAATTTCAAATTCCTTGGTGATAAAATCAACAATATTGAGGGACGCTTGGAATACATTGAGGCTGTGAAAGAGGGAAAAGAAGAGGCTGTGAAGACTGGAAAGGAAGAGCAAACCAAATCCAACCAAATTGCCCCAGCTCTTCATGTGGGGGTCTTCAATGAACCGGCTGCTGATGAGAACAAGACTGTTCTTGATATTGGGGTTAGTGCGTAATCTTGTTTAGATTCTGTAATCTCTTTTGACATTTTCACATTTCCTCCCTTTCTTGTTTGGATGATATATTCTATTTTTATAAAAAATTTGGTATAAGATTCTACTTTGATCCTCTACTTGCAGAGTAAAATGTTTAATAAGGAAACATTTCAAGATGGCCAGAGTGCGAGTGTCACTGGTGCGGATCCGAGTGTTATGATACCACCTCTTCAAAAACCACAACCGAATTTACCACTTCAGAAATCTAAACAAGAGGAGAAGAAGGCAGCCAAGGAAACACTTAAGGATGATGGTCAGAGTGCGAGTGTCACTTGTGCGGATAAGAACCTTATCATTCTGCCTCTTCAGAATCTACCTGCGAATTATGCTGAGATTGCAAATTCTAAACAAGAGGAGAAGAAGCAGGCGGTTATAAGAAGAGCAAGGAGTGACAAGCTGAAGAAGCCGGGCCTGGCAAATAAGTCACCTTTCGAAAAGAAACTTGTTAATTCAAAGGTAGAAAAAGGATATGATCCTTTTGCTACCATTGATGAACAAATGACGAGGAGACTTGAAGAGTGGCTGAAACAACAGCCGTAAGTATAAAAAAGACCTCAACTCATTGTTTAAACTTGTCAATTGCTGAAATTTCCTTGCTAAACAGGGATTATGGCGAAGAGATCATTTCGTTAACTACTGTAGAGTGGTTTTGGACTCTTCGAAGCCGTAACAATGGCTAAGAGACACGGTAAGCCTTCTCTTCTCTTTTCTCCAGTAGAATTCTCTTGTAGACTTCTCTTCTCAAGTAAACTTCTCGTAGACTTCTCTTGTAGACTTCTCTTGTAGACTTCTCTTCTCAAGTAGACTTCTCTTGTAGACTTTTTCAGTAGACTTCTGTTGTAGACTTCTTCAGTAGACTTCTCTAGTAGACTTCTCCAGTAGACTTTTGTTGTAGACTTCTCCAGTAGACTTCTATTATGTTTTTGATGTTTAACATTGATTCTTTTGGTTGTTTTGTCGCATCACCTGGATGCTGCGTTGAATATGCTGAGGAAACGGTACAAGGAACATCCAGAGTGGTTTAGGAGTGACAAAATTTGCATCCTCGACTGTACTCTAGGCAACATATGGCCTACTCGGTACAATGACTTTAAAAACTCAGTTCCCAATCCTGACGGGAGTGGAAAAGCGCTACCAGGTGGGGCGTGGGATTACTATGCAGGTCTACTCCCCGAGTATGCAAAAGTACAGAAGACGTGGGGGACTGAAGTGGAGGACATTTATTTACCTTTAAATATCAAAGAAGATCATTGGGTGGCTTTGTGGATATCACTCCCACGGAGACACATTGTGGTGTGGGACTCTATAGTTTCCCATACAACGCTCGCAGAAATCAAAGAGATGGTCGAGCCCATTGCCGTTATGTTACCTTATCTAATGCATACAGCATGTGCAGTAGAAGATAGACCCAAGTGGCCATTCACCAAATTCACGCATGAAAGGTGACCAGCATCCAAAGTACCACAAAACAAGAAAGTTGGGGATTGTGGAGTGTATTGTCTGAAGTACATTGAATGCCATGCTCTCGGCATTCCATTTAGTGCGACTGTATTGTCTGATGCGAAGATAAAGCGTATTAGGGAAAAGCTTGCGGCTGATATATTCGCCAAGACTGAATTTTGTGGGGTAGACGTCGGTACATATACTGGATTGGATGTTTATGACTAATATAAGACCTCACAATTTCAATATTGTAGATATCTTGCATATATATTGTAGATGTAAGAAAAACTCATCCTTATTTTTTGGCTACTATGGCGGGATGTGATATATACAAACTAATGTTCATGAACGTAATTTGATATGTTATTAACTTCTCTCTAAAAACTTCTCTTGTAAACTTATATAGTAGACATTTGTTTCTGTACATGAATCTTCTCTTGTAGACTTCTCTAGTATACTTCTTCGGTAGACTTCTCTAGTAGACATCTGCTTCTGTACATGAATCTTCTCGTGTACGCTTCTCTTGTAGACTTCTCTAGTACACTTCTCCGGTAGACTTCTCTAGTAGACATCTGCTTTTGTACGTGAATCTTCTCGTGTACGCTTCTCTTGTAGACTTCTCCGGTAGACTTCTCTGGTAGACATCTGCTTCTGTACATTAATCTTCTCATGTACGCTTCTCTTGTAGACTTCTCTAGTAGACTTCTCTAGTAGACTTCTCTAGTAGACATCTGCTTCTGTACATGAATCTTCTCGTATACGCTTCTTTTGTAGACTTCTCTTGTAGACTTCTCCGGTAGACTTCTTTAGTAGACTTCTCCGGTAGACTTCTCTGGTAGACATCTGCTTCTGTACATGAATCTTGTCGTGTACGCTTCTCTTGTAGACTTCTCTAGTAGTCTTCTCCGGTAGACTTCTCTAGTAGACATATGCTTCTGTACGTGAATCTTCTCGTGTACGCTTCTCTTGTAGACTTCTCTCGTAGACTTCTCCGGTAGACTTCTTTAGTAGATTTCTCCGGTAGACTTCTCTGGTAGAAATCTGCTTCTGTACATTAATCTTCTCGTGTACGCTTCTCTTGTAGACTTCTCTAGTAGACTTCTCCGGTAGACTTCTCTAGTAGACATCTGCTTCTGTACATGAATCTTCTCTAGTAGACTTCTCCGGTAGACTTCTCTAGTAGACATCTGCTTCTGTACATGAATCTTCTTGTGTACGCTTCTCTTGTAGACTTCTCCGGTAGATTTCTCTAGTAGATAAAACCAAATATCACGGTTCCTCTCTTCTTTATCTGAACAAAAAAACCCGTCAACAATTCCTTTATCTGAAAACCCTAGGTTCCGAACCAACGGGGCTCCTCACTTTCTCCTCTCTTGCGAAACAAAAACTTAAAATCTCAATCAATCACCTATAATGGCTTCTCCGTCACGATCCCCAAATCTGCAACCAGATTCTTCCTCTGAAACCTCTGAAACTCGGTTCCCTACACCCGAGAGGGTTGGATATACCATTAACTTCGACGTAGATCCATGTAAGTCTCTTCGACTTCCCCTGTTCAAGATCTTCATGGTTCTGACTTACTTCTCAGTGTCTGACCTCTTTTCTCTTTCCCTTTCTCTACGAACCAACAACAACCACTGAAGCCCCTCAGGAGATCGCTGACTACACGATAGTGGGAGGAAATCTCTTGTAATTTCCATGAACCAACCCTGTTTCTTGCCATTACAAACCTACATACTTCTAACTGCATACATGTCGATTCAAACACCAATCTCAAATTTTAACAGCACTAATTTGAAATCTGTTTCTCTATTGCGAGATGACCAATCGACTGGGCCATCGACAACTATGCCCGAAAGATGTCACGAAACAGAGAGAGCTTTTTGTTGTATGAGGCAATTCTCGAAAGAGTTTCCAGGTAAACTCTTAGTCAACATATGTATTGTATTGAATGTCAAATTTTGTCATTATTTGTATTGTCCTGTTATGAAATGTCGAATTCTTTGCAAGACAAATTTTTGTTGTTTTCAACCTGGTGAAATTAATACAGTCAAACTATGATGTTCCTTGTATTTTGTTTGTTTCTCGTTGTGCAGGTACTACTGGAACTTTCTCGCTCAAAGGAACAGAGCTCGGTTCAAAGAGGAGACGCCGAAAACTGGAGATTAAGGCGAATTATCTCGCCGGAGTCCAAATCAACCACCAAATCCGAAGAAACACAGAGCCGATACCTCGCCGTAGCAAACCGGCACGCCAATTCGACTTCTATCTCAAGCTTTCTGTAAAAGATTTGTATGAGAAGTCTGCTACTATATCTCCTATTTTGTATGATAAGTCTGCTACTATATCTCCAAACTGAAGACTTCTCTATCTCGTCTACGAAATTATTTCATTGGCTAATTAGTGAAGGTGAGGATTACCTAATTCTTTACATTGGCCGTTGTTGGTAGACTTTTATAAACAAGAAATTCATGGAGAAGTCTACCAACAACAGCTAAGTAATACTCAAACAAGAAATTTGATTTATACAATAAATATTGAACCTAAATATGTCAAATTCATACAGAAGGAAAAACATTATATAACACACATTTGAGAGAAAGAAAAACTAAAAAATTTATTATAAATAAGTTTTAAATGCAATTATAAGAAAATTAAAGTCTACTGGTAGACCTGTTTAGAGAAATCTACCAACAACAGCTAAGTAATACTGAAACAAGAAAATTAAATCAGTAGACTTCTCGTGTAACGAAATTATTTCATTGGCTAATTAATGAAGGTGAGGATTACCTAATTCTTTACATCGGCCGTTGATTAGAAACAATCTAACGGTCATAAACAATATACAGATACAATCTTCCTTTTTCACCTCTTTTTATCCCTCCGCGTATGTATATATCTCTTTCGTCTCTTCGCTATCTCTCTCGTGTCTCTAAAAACCCCTTACTCTTTCGTCTAAGCTCTAAACAGGCAGTAAGGCAATGGCAGCAAGGAAAATCGTACTCGTCCTACCCACATTGAGAGCCAACCCACCACTCCGATAGCAGCCACAACAGCCACAACAGCCACAACAACCACAACAACCACAAGAACAAGCAACTGACAATCAAGGAAGTGCTACGGATCTTGATGTGGAGGAGATCACTGAACTAGAGTACAGACAATCTCTCGATCACCTTGGCTACTTAATACGCATCGAGGAAGATGAAGAAGACATTGATCCAGTGATCAGGAATGCTATTCGTCTCATGCAAAACAATTCACGCAACTCCACACCAAAGTCTACTAAATAAGATTCCATTGTATTTATTTGTTATAAAATATCATTATGGAGTTTGTTTTCACTTGTATTGACGTTATTTGGGACTTCTTATAATGGAATATTTTTATTTATGATTTCATGATTCTACCATAAGAAAATTAAATCAGTAGACTTCTCTATGACACACATTTGGGAGAAAGAAAAACTAAAAAATTCATTATAAATAAGTTTTAAATGCAATTATAAGAAAATTAAATCAGTAGACTTCTCTATGAAGTCTACTGGTAGACTTGTTTAGAGAAGTCTACCAGTCGACTTCATGGAGAAGTCTACGAACAACATGTAAGTACTACTCAAACAATAAATTTGATTTATACAATAAATATTGAACCTAAATATGTCAAATTCATACAGAACGAAAAACATTATATAACACACATTTGGGAGAAAGAAAAACTAAATAATTCATTATAAATAAGTTTTAAATGCATTTATAAGAAAATTAAATCAGTAGACTTCTCTATGAAGTCTACTGGTAGACTTGTTTAGAGAAGTCTACCAGTCGACTTCATGGAGAAGTCTACGAATAACATATAAGTACTACTCAAACAAGAAATTTGATTTATACAATACATATTGAACCTAAATATGTCAAATTCATACAAAACGAAAAACATTATATAACACACATTTGGGATAAAGAAAAACTACAAAATAAATAAGTTTTAAATGCAATTATAAGCATGTTGGTTGCAATTTGAACAATTGTATTGAGCATGAATCTTCCGTTGTTTAGTACCTTTCATCCTTGCGATTTCTAACCAAGTTTGCCACCTTGATTTTTTCTTCCGACCCGGACGCGTCTTCACATCAGGAGGCAGACATGGGGTTGATGCTATACATTCACCAACTGGATTTTGCGGGAAAATTCTTTCTCGGGCAAACACCGGTAGCGATGTAACGCCCCCGATCATTTATAGACCAAAGACGCTACTAATGAACACCTAAACGTATGATCAGAGGTTCCCGGAACCCATCCGGGTTCCCTTGACAAGACTTCCAGGTATCCATCCCCATAGACTACATCTCAAGGCTTGCCAACCCGAGATATACCCGATGGTTAGTTCGTCCGGACATAGACTAGTATCGTATGAAACCCAAATTTGTTCAAAACTCATTTTTATATAATTATACTTAAGCTTGAACGTGTTACAAAAGTAGATATACAACGATGAGTCTACTACTCCAAAATCAACTGTACATATTAAACATTATTCATTTACAAAAAAGCAAGGAAATCTATCCTGGTTTCCTAACATTCCTTTGGCCCCGGTGGTCTACCCGCTAATGGTCACCTGCAACACAAATAGAGTCGTGAGCACTAATTGCTCAGTGAGTCGGGGTTTCTCCTAATATTCAATAATAATTCCCAACCAAACCCAAAATAGCAATCACACGCAAATATGCAATTCTGATCCAATAAGTATGAGAGATTATGTATTAACGTCATATTTCAAGAAGGCCTTTCGCGTAGACCGGTTCCCATCACGTTCTATCACAAGGTATCTCTCAGCCCGAAGCCACAAAGGCTAAGGACTTTAGATCCTTCACCGTTCCAATGGCCTTATATATATAAGGATCCGCACCGGAAATTCTGCATCGTCATGCAGTACACGGCCCTAGGCTGCAATCCCGTCATGCAGTACACGGCCCTAGGCTGTACTTATACTAGTACTCAACATACTAGCTAAGTCACGGCCTCAAGGGAACGTCTTACCGCGATCATAATTTATAAGTTTTACCAACCTTTAAGTTGTATGTACTCATAAATACGTGTCAACGTTTCACTTAGTATTTTCACATGCTAAGATTTTAAACAACACTTAGCAATTTTATCAATTACGCAGCCATGAACCTCACTTGATTATTAAATAAACACGCAACACACAACACGCATCACCAAGTGAAACGACCCGATCCAAAAATTTAAAAATTTTCCCTTCAGATTATTATCATCACAGATAATAATCCTCAATGGGCCAATACAATCAATGCGGAAATCAAATAAACAGCCAACAAATTCCAGTTCAATAAATTCCATACTTTATTAAATTCTTAAACCAGTTCAACCAATCATCCAATATCATTAAACAAACTAGTAGCTAACAACCTAAACATTCCATCAAACGACAACACAAACGAGACCCTAAATCATCTCTTCTTCCTCGCCACGATTCCACGATCACAATTTCTCTTTACCTGAAACACATGGCAAAAAGAGTTGCGTGAGTATTATCACAAATACTCAGCGACGCGGTCATCCCGTCTACAGGCTAATTAAGCACAAGTATAAACAAAGGATACAATACCAGGATGATCACAGAACAAGCATACACGGAACAAACATTACGAACCCACACAGAAGCACTGTGTCGATCGACATAGCCTCTAGGTGTCGATCGACATGATGCCTCGTGTCGATCGACAAACCACCCTGGTGTCGATAGACACGACGTCGCAGAACCCAGAAACGAGTCTGTCCTCACACGACTCGAATCCGTCGCGAGCCATCGAGTTTCCTGCACAATTCCATTCACAAAGCACACAAAAACCACCAAGCAATCGCATTCTATCGATTCCTTATACTTATACAAGCCTACAGTCACGCACTCACCTTGATTAGGATTGAAAAGGATGAAGAACGACGAAGAACACGAAGAACAACCTCTGATTCGTCCCTCCCAGACCCGAATCAACCCAGCAACAATCCTTCCTCGTTCCCAACAGCCTCCTACGAAATCCCCAGCTCAAGAACACTCAAACTCTAACAATTCTCTCTCAATTCTGCTTTTTCAAGAACCAAAAACGGCCAGAACTGTTTTTGCCTTTTATATCGAACCCTAGGGTTCCCTAAACTGACCCACCAAACCGGCCAATTAAACCGAACCTGCCAGTCTAATTTAACCCCGTGTCGATCGACATACACCACCTGTGTCGATCGACATAACGCCCAAAACCCGACTTCTCCTAAGTCCAAAACACACATGTCGATCGACACACCACCCTGTGTCGATCGACACCACCAAAAATCCACTTTTTGGTTCACGGGCGTTACAATTCTCCCCCACTACCACGGATTCGACCTCGAATCACGCGATTCCGTCTAACTAAGGCTAACACTTCCGTCTAAAACCCGACCAGATTCTCCTGGGAACATCCACGATGCAACGCTCCCTGATCCGTATTAAGGTTGCCCGATTGATCGTCCAACAATCAAACAAGAACATGAACGGTCAACCGTTGACCCCAATTGGTCCAAATGATCGCACAACAATCAAACAAGAACATGCACGACCAATTGCGCTACATATGTTACCAGGGTTGTCCGAACCGAAGTTCTAAACGCAAGTACAAAACCTAGACTCGACATCCACCTCAAAACTTCTTACCCTCGGTCAGCACCACTCGAGATCACACTCGAACCGCACAACCCGTCTTACTAAGGCTAACACTCCCGCCTGAAACCCGACTAGATTCACCCAGAAACACCAACGATGCACGCCCCATGGTCTGGATTAGGGCTGCCCGATTGACCGCCCAACAATCAAACAAGAACATGTACGACCAACCGTTGACCCCGCATTGGACCAAATGATCGTACAACAATCAAACAAGAACATGTACAACCATCGGCATTACATATGCTACCAGGATTGTCCAAACCGAAGTTCCAGACTCATGCTTACAACCACATTACAGATACTATTGCTCATACTCATATCTATATACAACACTCTGCTCTCAGGATCGTCACCCTTTGAGCTCTCGAAGTATATCATACCCCTCCACCTTCAGGACCGCCGTCCATCCAGCTCTCGGTATGCTCCAGCCCCTCCCACTCTGAGGACACACAGTCCGTCAACATCGGCTTCAGAGGAATCACACATCCCCTGGAGAGGTTTTGGCCCCTCAAAGTATATGCAAGGGAACCATTTCCCCCGGAGAGA
The DNA here is from genome assembly GCA_964056655.1 of Arabis hirsuta. Taxonomy (NCBI): domain Eukaryota; kingdom Viridiplantae; phylum Streptophyta; class Magnoliopsida; order Brassicales; family Brassicaceae; genus Arabis; species Arabis hirsuta. The sequence continues at coordinate 39,131,423 of OZ053298.1, read as the reverse complement.
CCATCACTGTCCCCTCAAGTAAACCCAGGAGACCCACGATCCCCTGGGGCAATCACTCTGTAACATGTATCTTAGGCACTTGTCGACTGAAATCACCTCTCGTGGTATCCGAAACAACCCAATCACCAGGGTGTCTCACAGAGTCCCTGGAAAAGACAGTCCTAACTCACATAAGACTTCTATTCCAGACTCTTCCTAGGAAATAGACGGATTCTAACGCGCATAGAGCTTCCATTTCCAGCCACTCCTGGAACATGTACTATCTCATTTCTAGCCACTCCTAGAACATGAGCAACCTCATTTCCAGCCACTCCTGGAACATGAACAACCTCATTTCCAGCCACTCCTGGAACATGAACAACCTCATTTCCAGCCATTCCTGCAACATGAACAAGCTCAAGCCGCATAGAACTTCTATTCCTAGCCATCCTAGCCGATAGGCAAGCTCTAACTCACATAGAACTTCTACCGCTAGACCTCCACATGACCTACCAGTCATCATAAACCATGACATCACCAGTTATCTAATAAGAACACACGTCTTACACACATTTAATAAGGCAAACCCCATCTTATTAAATCTCCAAAAATGTATACTCGTTACAACAACAACGAAATACATGACAATAACATAGCAACATGCTAAAACAGACTCTGAAAACCAGAAAAAGACTCAAGCCACCGCTTGCTTCTCGAACCACTTCGAGAACTTCTTCTTCATCGCTGCTTCTGGTTCCCAAGTCTCCTCCTCAATACCGTCACAGTCCCACATGACTCTCACCAACGGAATACTCTTCCGGCGCAGAACCTTGACCTTCCTCTCGAGAATCCTCACAGGCCTCGCCGCCAATGTCATGTTAGGCTAAAGATCCTCCGGATTCCTAGCCAACACCTCCTCAGACTCATGCAGACACTTCCGCAGCATCGAAACATGGAAGACTTTGTGAAAAGCCTTCATACTCTGAGGTAACTTGATATATCATGGTTTTTACCCGTTTTTGACCATGATATAAGTCCTTTTCATAGAGTCTTTTTGGTATTTTTCGAGTCTTTTTGAGTCTTTGTAGATTATTGGACGATTGGAGCTTTATTGGAAGTTTTTGGAGCATTTTGGAGCATCGAGGAAAGAAGGGCCGAAGTGAACAAGTCGGAGTCGAGTTTTCAAGGCTGTGTCGATCGACACGGACCTGTGTGTCGATCGACATGCCCGTCTGATACGTGAAGACTTCAAGTTTTGAAGAAATTCTTCTTAGGCCCAAAAAGCCCTGAAGTTTACACCAAGGCCCAATCCGATTTTTAGACAATATAAATTGTTTTTCCTTAGGTTTTCATGTTTTTATCTTGGATTTGATATTGAGACTTGGAGAAGGGGAGATTTGGAGAGCTTCAGACTTTCAGAGATTTCGAAACCCTTTTGTATCTCTAAATCTATCTTTTTAATGCAATTTATTTCATTCATGATGTTTGTTTCAATCACCATGTCAGACTAATGGCAAATCCTAAGGCTGACCAGTTAACTAGAGACGTTTGTTACTTCCAGCATAATCCGCCAGGTTCAAGCTAATTATGCGGTCTCCTCGGTGATTGGTGTTCATAGAGCTTGACTCCTCATTCATACCTGACAAGTGCAATCTCTGTTGAAAAGAACGGTACTCCTCTCCTTCATTCAAAAAAAAATATATATATATATTTTGAATGATTTGGGGTGATATGATAGTTCTTGAGTATAAGATGAGGAAATAAAATTCCAGTGAGTCAGTACTCAAGAGGTGATCACCTGGAGCTCAAAAGTAGCAGTCTGAGTCCCTTAGAACAGATGTAGAGGACGAGCGATCTCGCGACCCTGTCTCCTAACAAGGAACAATAGTAGTGAAAGCACTGTTTTTGAGTTTCTGAATCGAATAAGTCTGGGGGAGAGAAATAGTACCAAAAGTTGTATGGTTCACTAGTCATGGTAGAGTATGTGAATGAGTCTAGAAGGTTCTTGGCATCGAGATCTGGGAAGATACCCAGCAATGAGGACTAGCGGGTTATGTTGAGAAGTCGTGAATGAATTTGGGAGGCTGCAAATGTCTATGGAGAAGTACATGGTTGTCTGTTTCTGAGTTGGTACTGCATTATGTGGAGTACTAGTTGAATGGGTTCGGTTCAGTACTCCAAGGGAAGGTAAGTTTCTGCGTTTTTCAAACCTCTTTCACATTCTTAGTTTATGTTTTGCTTGAGAGCAAGCAAATGCTAAGTCTGGGGAAGTTGATATATCATGGTTTTTACCCGTTTTTTACCATGATATAAGTCCTTTTCATAGAATCTTTTTGGTATTTTTCGAGTCTTTTTGAGTCTTTGTAGATTATTGGACGATTGGAGCTTTATTGGAAGTTTTTGGAGCATTTTGGAGCATCGAGGAAAGAAGGGCCGAAGTGAACAAGTCGGAGTCGAGTTTTCAAGGCTGTGTCGATCGACACGGACCTGTGTGTCGATCGACATGCCCGTCTGATACGTGAAGACTTCAAGTTTTGAAGAAATTCCTCTTAGGCCCAAAAAGCCCAGAAGTTTACATCAAGGCCCAATCCGATTTTTAGACAATATAAATTGTTTTTCCTTAGGTTTTCATGTTTTTATCTTGGATTTGATATTGAGACTTGGAGAAGGGGAGATTTGGGGAGCTTCAGACTTTCAGAGATTTCGAAACCTTTTTGTATCTCTAACTCTATATTTTTAATGCAATTTATTTCATTCATGATGTTTGTTTCAATCACCATGTCTGAGTAGTTTGCTTGTTAGGTTTTGGGAAGTTCTAGGGTTTGATGAGAAATTGATAGGATTGAAACCCTGTTAGGATTTATCTTTATGTTCTTCATCTAGATTGGTATAACTCTGATTTTAGGATTGATCAACTAAAATTAGATATCATAGGTTGTTTAATAGATGCGAAAGTATTATTGATAACCTGAAATAATCTTAGATGAGCAAAATTACTTATTCGCAAAGAAATTTGGTTTAGGAATTTTGTGAGCAATTAAACTTGAGCTATAAAGCTTGATTTAATTCTCTGGGTTCGCAAAGAAATTTGGGATTTAGGAGTCTAATCATAGATAGTCTCTGCAACGAAAGTTGATTGATTTTACATTCGTGTTTATGTTCTAGAACGGTTCTTAATAAAATCCTACGGTTTAAAATATATTTGTGTCGATTGACACAAACCTGTGTGTCGATCGACACGATCGAATCTCAAATCATCCCTACGAATTACCCAAGGCCTAACCTTTGTCTAAATTGAATTCTAAAATCTTGATAATCATTTATTCGTTTGCCTACTGTTTTTATTCATTCACTCATATTTACTTAGCAAAGTTTGAACTCACGAATTAGTTGTGTTATTCGATTCCATGTGGATTCGACCTCTAAGCACTACATCGATCTCTTAATTTGAGAGAGTAGCTCAGGGCAAATTTGAGCATATCATAACTCCAATCGGTAAGCTACAGGTCCGACCAGTTCCATCACCTTGAACGGATCTATAAACCTTGGGCTTAGCTTATTCTCCGAAATGGATCTGTTAGGACCCCTCAACATCGCTGCTTTAAGATACACCAAATCTCCCAGCTTAAACTCCAGCTCTTTCTGTCTCCTGTCAGCATAGCTCTTCTGCCGATGCTGAGCCTCTCTCATGTTCAGTCTCAAGACACGGATCTTCTCTGTCGTCTCCTGAACAAAGTCTGCACCAAACATGCTCCTCTCCCCCACTTGAGTCCAGCATAATGGTGTCATACACGGCCTCCCATACAGAGCCTCATATGGAGCCATCCCAATACTCGCCTGATAGATGTTGTTATAAGCAAACTCTACTAGGTTCAGATGATCCGCCCAATGACAACCATAATCCAGCACACACATCCTCAACAGATCCTCCAAAGTCTGAATCGTCTTCTCCGACTGCCCATCTGTCGGAGGATGATACGCTGTGCTCATATGCACCTTAGTGCCCATCTCAGCCTGAAACGCCCTCCAGAACTCTGAGGTAAATCTCGGATCCCTGTCTGACACAATACTCGATGGCACCCCGTACAGCCTCACTATCTCCCGCACATACTTCCTAGCCAAAACTGCCGCTCCATCAGTCTTCTTGATGGCCAGAAAATATGCCGACTTGGTCAGACGATCCACAATCACCCAAATAGCATAAAAAGTCCGTGACACTGGCAATCCTGTCACGAAGTCCATGGTAATCATATCCCACTTCCACTCCGGAATAGGCAAACTCTGCAACATACCACTCGGGACCTGATGCTCAGCCTTCACTAGCTGACACATGTTGCACGCTTTAACCCAGCTAGCTACATCCCTCTTCATCCCGACCCAGTGATAATACCGCTTCAGATCACGATACATCTTGGTCGCTCCCGGATGAATCGATAACATGCTCGAATGAGCCTCCCTTAGGATCTCATGCCTTAGATCCTCATCCTTCGGTACACAAACCCGCCCGTTCACCAGTATCATCCCACTCGCTGAGACAACGTACTCTGAACCGGCCGCCTTAGAAGCATCAACCAAACCCTGATCCTTCTCCTGAGCAACTCGAATCCTGCTCAACAAGTCGGCCTGGTTAGCTTTCTCTAACCCCAACAGCTCCTGTGAGATCACACATAACCTCAACGTACTGATCTCGCTCACTAGAGCCTCCATATCTCGCTCCTGGTCTGAAGCTACCCTCTTCCGACTCAACGCATCTGCAACCAGGTTAGCCTTACCTGGATGGTACCCAATCTCTAGGTCATAGTCTGCAACTAACTCCATCCAGCTCCTCTGTCTCTGGTTCAGCTCTGGCTGAGTGAATAAATACTTCAGACTCTTGTGGTCTGTGAATACCTGCACCTTTCTGCCGTACAGATAAGACCTCCAGATCTTAAGTGCAAAAATCATCGCAGCCAACTTCAAGTCATGGGTAGGGTAGTTGCACTCGTGCTTCCTCAACTGCCTCGAAGGATATGCAATAACCTTTCCCTGCTGCATCAATACACATCCTAGACCAACTCCTGATGCATCCGTATACACCACATACGGCTCACCCGGCTCGGGTAACGCCAAAACCGGTGTACTAGTCAGTATCTCCTTCAGCTTCCCGAAACTCTCCTCGCAAGCTGAAGACCACACAAATGGAACATCCTTCCCTGTCAGCTTCGTTATCGATTGCGCCATACTCGCAAACCCCTTGACAAACCTCCGGTAATAACCCGCGAACCCAAGAAAACTCCTAATCTCGGTGGCACTCCTCGGTCTAGGCCACCCTCTGATAGCCTCAATCTTAGCCGGATCCACAGACACCCCGTCTGCAGACACAACGTGGCTTGTCTCTCGCTGCCAGAAACTGCACTTACACAACTTCGCATACAGCTTCTGCTCCCGCAGCTTCTCCAAAACCAACCTCAAATGCATCTCGCGCTCTTCTGGACTCCTCGAATATACCAGGATATCATCAATGAAAATGATCACGAACACATAAAGATACCACTAGAACACTTCCTTTTCTTGTTGAGCAGGATTCGAGTTGCTCAGGAGAAGGATCAGGGTTTGGTTGATGCTTCTAAGGCGGCCGGTTCAGAGTACGTTGTCTCAGCGAGTGGGATGATACTGGTGAACGGGCGGGTTTGTGTACCGAAGGATGAGGATCTAAGGCATGAGATCCTAAGGGAGGCTCATTCGAGCATGTTATCGATTCATCCGGGAGCGACCAAGATGTATCGTGATCTGAAGCGGTATTATCACTGGGTCGGGATGAAGAGGGATGTAGCTAGCTGGGTTAAAGCGTGCAACATGTGTCAGCTAGTGAAGGCTGAGCATCAGGTCCCGAGTGGTATGTTGCAGAGTTTGCCTATTCCGGAGTGGAAGTGGGATATGATTACCATGGACTTCGTGACAGGATTGCCAGTGTCACGGACTTTTTATGCTATTTGGGTGATTGTGGATCGTCTGACCAAGTCGGCATATTTTCTGGCCATCAAGAAGACTGATGGAGCGGCAGTTTTGGCTAGGAAGTATGTGCGGGAGATAGTGAGGCTGTACGGGGTGCCATCGAGTATTGTGTCAGACAGGGATCCGAGATTTACCTCAGAGTTCTGGAGGGCGTTTCAGGCTGAGATGGGCACTAAGGTGCATATGAGCACAGCGTATCATCCTCCGACAGATGGGCAGTCGGAGAAGACGATTCAGACTTTGGAGGATCTGTTGAGGATGTGTGTGCTGGATTATGGTTGTCATTGGGCGGATCATCTGAACCTAGTAGAGTTTGCTTATAACAACATCTATCAGGCGAGTATTGGGATGGCTCCATATGAGGCTCTGTATGGGAGGCCGTGTATGACACCATTATGCTGGACTCAAGTGGGGGAGAGGAGCATGTTTGGTGCAGACTTTGTTCAGGAGACGACAGAGAAGATCCGTGTCTTGAGACTGAACATGAGAGAGGCTCAGCATCGGCAGAAGAGCTATGCTGACAGGAGACAGAAAGAGCTGGAGTTTAAGCTGGGAGATTTGGTGTATCTTAAAGCAGCGATGTTGAGGGGTCCTAACAGATCCATTTCGGAGAATAAGCTAAGCCCAAGGTTTATAGATCCGTTCAAGGTGATGGAACTGGTCGGACCTGTAGCTTACCGATTGGAGTTATGATATGCTCAAATTTTCCCTGAGCTACTCTCTCAAATTAAGAGATCGATGTAGTGCTTAGGGGTCGAATCCACAGGGAATCGAATAACACAACCAATTCGTGAGTTCAAATTTTGCTAAGTAAATACGTGTGAATGAATAAAAACAGTAGGCAAACGAATAAATGATTATCAAGGTTTTAGAATTCAATTTAGACAAAGGTTAGGTCTTGGGTAATTCGTAGGGATGATTTGAAATCCGACTGTGTCGATCGACACACAGGTTTGTGTCGATCGACACGGATCTATTTTAACTGTAGGATTTTATTAAGAACCGTTCTAGAACATAAATCCAAATGTAAAATCAATCAACTTTCGTTGCAGGGACTATCTATGATTAGATTCCTAAATCCCAAATTTCTTTGCGAACCTAGAGAATTAAATCAAGCTTTAAAGTTCAAGTTTAATTGCTCACAAAATTCCTAAACCAAATTTCTTTGCGAATAAGTAATTTTGCTCATCTAAAATTATTTCAGGTTATTAATAATACTTTCGCATCTATTAAACAACCTATGATATCTAATTTTAGTTGATCAATCCTAAAATCAGAGTTATACCAATCTAGATGAAGAACATAAAGATAAATCCTAACAGGGGTTTAATCCATTCAATTTCTCATCAAACCCTAGAATTACCCTAAACCTAACAAACAGACTACTCAGACATGGATGATGTAAACATAATCAATGAATAAATAGTTTGCATAAAAGAGATAGAGTAAATGATACAGAGAGTTCGAATTGACAGATTCTGGACGTATGAAATCTCCTAAGCTCCTCAAATCTCCTCTCTTCGTTCTAAAGTTAAAAACTGGATAAAAATCTTAAAACTCTAAGTACAAACTATAAATATTGTTCAGAATTCAGATTGGGCTTCTTTTGTAAACTTCTAGGCTTCGTGGGCTTAAAAGGAAAATACTTTTCTTCTCGTCAAATATGACCATGTCAATCGACATACAGGTTCATGTCGATCGACACGGTCGTATAAAATCGACTTCGACTTCATCATTTCAGCTCTTCTTTTCCCAATGCTCCAAAATGCTCCAAAAGCTTCTATTAAGCTCCAATCATCCATTATCCTACAAAGACTCTAAAAGGACTCGAAAATACCAAAAAGACTCTACAAAAAGGACTTATATCATGGTCAAAAACGGGTAAAAATCATGATATATCAACTCCCCCAGACTTAGCATTTGCTTGCCCTCAAGCAAAACATACACTTAGAATGTGAAAGAGGTTTGAAAACGCAGAAACTTACCTTCCTTTGGAGTACTGAACCGATCCCTTTCAGCTAGTGATCCACATAATGCATAACCGACTCAAAATCAGACCGCTATGTACTTCTTCATAGACATTCGCAACCTTCCAAATTCATCCACGACTACTCAACATAACCCGTCAGTTATCATTGCAAGGTCTCGTCCCAGATCTTGACGCCAAAAGCTTTCTAGACTCATTCCCATTCTATACCATGACTAGTGAATCCATTTAACTTTCGGTACCCTTTCTCTCCCAGACTTATTTAATTCGAAATATTTTTTTTTTTTTTTTTTTGAATAAAATGTTGAAACTCGAAAGCAGTGCTTTCACTACTGTTGTTCCTTGTGAGGAGACAGGGTCGTGAGATCGCTCGTCCTCTACATCCGTTCTAAGGGACTCAGACTGCTGCTTTTGAGCTCTGGGTGATCACCTCTTGAGTACTGATTCACTGGAATTTTATTTCCTCATCTGATACTCAAGAACTATCATATCACCCCATTCTTCATCATTTTTTTTTTTATGAATTAGGGAGAGGGGTACCATTAGTTTCAACAGGAATTTGTACTATTCAGGTATGAATGAGGAATCAAGCTTTATAAAAATCAATTACCGAGGAGACCGTATAATTAGCTCTAACCTGGCGGATTATGTTGGAAGTAACGGACGTCTCTAGTTAACTGGTCAGCTTAGGATTTCCCATTAGTCTGACTCTGAAGTCGATCCTGGAAAGATGGTCACACAACTGAAAAGAACAATCCACTAAACCAAAAAAAGGATCATTGTTTCCAACTGACTATTTTGACTCAATAAAAACGTTTTGGACTGACTCTCAAAAACGAACACAAAGTTAGCAACTACCTCGCCCAGACTTAAACAACACTGTCCCCAGTGTTATCAAGCTGAGTTCGGCATAAAGAATCAAAAGGATAACGAACTTGAGAAGAGAATATGAAATGTTACCAAGTGTTTTCCCCATGTCGATCGACATAGAAAACCGTGTCGATCGACACAGGTTTCCGAATCAGATCATGAGTTGTGCAGAATTGGAGACAAAATGTTGAACCGTGTCGATCGACATACATATACATGTCGATCGACACAGTATCTCTGGATCTTTCCGCAAGTTTGGTAAGCATTTTCCATCGTTGAAATAAATTTCAAGCTAATCGTTCTGCAAAACTCAACTCAAAAGACGTGCTTAAGAGGAAAACATAGGCGAATCGCATTAGTTCATCAGTTCTGAAATCCTAAAGAAACATAAAACAAACTGACTCAAAGAAAAACAGAAAAATAGACTCAAAGTTAGATAATAAAATAAAATAAAGAGAAACAGGAAAAAGGATAAGTGATCTAATCATCCTCCTCAGATGATGATGAAGGTCGTGGAGTAGGTTGGCGAGAACGGATGCATCCACAGCGCGTCCAAGTAGACACGGCGGTCCAGAGGATCTGGATACTCTGAGCCATCCAACTCTGAAACTCGTCTAGAGGATGGCCAGGCAGAGGTGGTAATGGAGGAAGCTGAGGTGGCTGAGATGGAGCACGGGAAGTGCATGCGCCTGAAGTACTAGCTGTCTCTGTATCACGGGTAATCAGCTTACGCCCAGCGCCAACTGTATGAACTAACCTGTCGTCAGGCTGACAGGCCAGGCAGGTAGGGTCAGATGCAATGTCCATCAATGCAGGAAGTGGTAACTGCACCATGCGTGGCTGCCCAGGAGAAATGCGAAAAACCCAGTGGTTTGGCTGCTTCAGCCAGGTAGCCCTCGTCAGATAATCCAAATCAACTGCAGAAACTGTGCTATCCATACGACATCCAGAAGTATCAATCCCACAAAACTGGAAGATGGGGGTGAGAAGACTACCAGCACTGAAATACTTGCTGCTCTTAGTCAGCGTGAGTGGCGTGTGCTTCAGAGATAGAAGCTGTCGTGCAAAAACAACCCCCATGTTGGGTTGAATCTCATCCCAGACTAGATTGGCCAAATCCAACCTGAGAGCATATGATAGCAAAACCAACTCCTGCATCCTCATCTTTCCGGGCTCTACCTTGTACAAAATAGTGGAAGAGAAAAGGCGAAGCAGATACCTAAGCACGGGATGCCTCACATCCGTATGTGTGGAAGCAGATGCTGCATAACTCCCTGTACCAAACCGACCCCAGAACTCCTGCAGATCAGGTAACGTATCTGGAATGTCCTGATGAGCGCGATCTTGGTCAAATCCATAAATCCCACAAATGTCCCAAATAGAGAGCGTGTGACGAATCCCTCGAATCTTGAAGCTCATAATCCAGTTCCGGGTATCATCACTATCCTCATTAGTAGATGCCGTGCAACACAGCTGCATAGACGCGAAGAACTGGCGTACCAAATCAGGGTAGAGCGGATAATGGCGTGTGGCGAATGTCCCCAGGCTTGCGTTCTGCAGTAGACGCAACACCTAATCCTTTAGACCCATACGTCTCATCGTTCGGTTGTCAGCAAACCGTGTCCCCGATAACTGAACCTTTAGCCACTCATTGTACAACAGAGAGTCGTAATCATCCCATACGGGTGTGCTCTTTCTGCGAAGGACATCATCTCGTACCAGAATCTTGGCAGGAACATCATCAAACTGCCTTGCGATGGCGATATGCTTCCCCTCAGGGCGTGGCCACGGAGGATGCGATGCGGCGGGTTGTGCGTCTGTACCGGAACCAGAGGCAGCTTCCTTGCTTCTCTTCTGACGTTTGGTACCTTGTGTGGCCATCTGCAAAGAAAACCCAACAAAAATAAACGAACAAGGTCCAAAATTAGCACGCGTTTGAACACTCTGGACGGTCGTGTCGATCGACACACAGGTCCGTGTCGATCGACATGACCGTCACTGTCGGTAAAAGTATACAAAGTATAGCAGTTCATCCGCGATAAACAACCAAATCAGTTTCTAAACAAGCTGTAACAAGAGAATGATGACAATGTGCCACAATACCGACCACAAAGCAGCCCCCTAATTCGAATTTTCCGTGTCAGAATCACAAAAATTTCTCAAACTTTTCTAATCAAAATTTAACGAAATTGAGCAATGAATTCGGTTCCAAATCACTCGAAAAGTGTATAAGAAGCATTGCAACGCCCTAATTCAAATCAAATCGACTCAAATTTCCAAAATTTACTCAAAAACGCCGAACTGAAAATCAGAGTTTAGAGAGACATACCTTTGTAGATCGAGAAAACGGTGACTAGAAACGAAAAGAGGGCAAAAATCCGAGCAGATTAGGGTCAAAAATCACTTGATTTGGTGAAAGATTCAAAAAGCTATGAAGGTTTCAAAAATCTATGGGGGTTTCGTCTGTTAAAGGTGAAGTGAGGAGGATGATAAAGAAAACTTACCTTTTTTCGATTGGCTGGGCCTGCTGTGGGCCTTGTCGTCTTTGGGCGGTGTCGATCGACACGACATGATCCATGTCGATCGACACGACCTTCTCTTTTCTGAAAATCCGACTTATCACACATAAAACACGTAAAATAAAAGGTTAGTTGAACAAAACAAAAGATTGAAAATAATTTACACTTACCAGTGGGTTGCCTCCCACTAAGCGCTTGTTTTCAGTCAGGCAACAGGTGCGTTATCTAGAGGCACAATGTGTCCTTCCGGAATCTCGGCTTCCGCCCAATAATGTTTCACTCTTTGCCCGTTAACAGTGAACTCTTTCCCATCCTTGCTAACAAGGACAATAGCTCCGTGTGGTCTGACTTCCTTTATTGTGAAAGGACCTGACCAACGAGAACGCAGTTTACCAGGAAAAAGCTGTAAATGAGAGTTGTAAAGCAGTATCTGGTCATTTGGTTCGAATGTCCTGGAGATGATCCTCTTGTCATGATATGCTTTAGTCCGCTCCTTGTATAACTTAGAGCTTTCATAGGCATGATGTCTGATTTCATCCAGTTCATTCAGCTGTATCAGACGCTTCTCTGCAGCAGGCTTGATGTTGAAGTTGAAATGCTTAACTGCCCATGCTGCTCTGTGTTCCAATTCAACCGGATGATGACACGCTTTTCCATAAAGCAGATGAAATGGAGTAGTCCCTAGAGGTGTCTTGTAGGCAGTCCTGTAAGCTCAAAGTGCATCATCAAGCTTAGCTGACCAATCCTTCCTTGTGGAATTTACCGTCTTCTCCAGGATTTCCTTGATTTATCTGTTGGACACCTCCACTTGTCCACTCGTCTGAGGATGATAAGGGCTGGCCATGCGATGGTGCACTCCGTATTTCTGCAAAAGCTTAGCAAAAACTCTGTTAATAAAATGTGTCCCACCATCACTAATGACAACTCTGGGAACTCCAAATCGAGGGAAAATGATGGTCTTAAACAGCTTAACCACCACCGCAGCGTCATTCTTAGGACTAGCAATCGCCTCCACCCATTTGGAGACATAATCCACAGCTACCAAGATGTACTTGTTCCCATAGGATGACGGGAACGGGCCCTCGAAGTCAATGCCCCAGCAATCAAAAACCTCAACCTCAAGGATGAAGTTTTGTGGCATCTCATTCCTCTTCCTAATCTTACCCCGCCTTTGACAAGTATCACACTGCGCAATGAAGACATGCGCATCCTTGAACATAGTAGGCCACCAAAACCCAGCTTGTAAAACCTTTGAGACCGTCTTGAAAGTGGCAAAATGCCCAGCATACTCTGAACCATGGCAGTGGTAAAGCACATCCCGTATCTCACTCTCCGCAATACACCATCTGTAGATTCCGTCTGAACAATGCTTGTAGAGATAAGGCTCATCCCAATAATACCTCCTCAGCTCCCTCATGAATTTCTTCCTCTCGTATCCCTTAAGATCAGTAGGTACGTCCTCTGCAGCTAGGAAGTTTGCGATGTCAGCGTACCACGGTCGGCTTGATCCAGAAACAGAACATACGAGGTCATGTCGATCGACACACATGTCCGTGTCGATCGACATATCCATTGCTAAAATCTGAGGCATGACGGTTAAGTCCCGTGTCGATCGACATGGCTCCTTCATGTCGATCGATACGACATCTGACAGTTTGGAAACATGTTGATCTAGCACCGTGCCTGCTTGCAAACCAGTCTCAATGTAGTGCACACCCTCCTCTGGGAAGTAGTCATCGATGGGGACGTGGTCTTCTATCCGAATTCGCAAAAGATGATCCGCGACACCATTCTCAACTTCTTTCTTGTCTTTCACCTCTATGTCGAACTCCTGGAGAAGTAGAATCCATCTCAACAGTCTAGGCTTAGCATCCTTCTTCTGCATCAGGTATTTGAGTGCTGAATGATCTATGTGCACTATCACCTTGGCTCCAATCAAGTAGGGGCGAAACTTCTCAAAAGAAAAAACCATTGCTAGCAGTTCCTTTTCCGTAGTTGCATAGTTCTTTTGAGCCTCGTCTAGTGTCCTACTAGCATAATAGATGGCATGCAGCTTCTTATCTTTCTTCTGACCCAAAACAGCCCCAACTGCATAATCACTGGCATCACACATCACCTTGAAAGGCAAATCCCAGTCCGGAGGTTGCACTATTGGAGCACTCACCAAAGCTTGTTTTATCTGTTCAAAAGCAGGTAAACAGTTAGTATCAAAAAAAAATTTTACATCCTTACAGAGCAAATTGGTGAGTGGGCCGGCAATTTTGGAGAAGTCCTTGATAAATCTCCGGTAGAATCCAGCGTGTCCTAGGAAGCTACGAACTTCCTTGACTGAAGTGGGTGGTTGCAGACTTGTCATGACCTCGATCTTAGCACGGTCCACTTCGATCCCATCAGCTGAAACTCTATGACCAAGCACGATGCCATCTCTCACCATAAAGTGGCATTTCTCCCAATTCAGAACCAAATGCTTCTCCACACATCTGGCCAGCACCTTCTCCAGGTTGTCGAGACAGTCCTTGAATGAAGAACCGTGGACCGAGAAGTCATCCATGAAGACCTCCATGTAATCCTCAATCATGTCTGTGAAGATCGACATCATGCATCTCTGGAAGGTCGCTGGGGCATTACATAGTCCAAAGGGCATTCTGCGGTATGCAAAAGTGCCATAAGGACAAGTAAATGTGGTCTTCTCCTGGTCCTCTGGATGAATGGGGATCTGGAAGAAACCGGAGTAGCCATCGAGAAAGTAGTAATAGGGGTGATTCGCCAGTCGCTCCAACATCTGGTCAATGAAAGGCAGGAGGAAGTGATCTTTCCTGGTAGCCGCGTTTAGCTTCCGGTAGTCAATACACATCCTGTGTCCAGTCACCGTCCTCGTAGGAATCAGCTCATTCCTCTCGTTCTTTACCACTGTGACTCCTCCCTTCTTTGGTACCACGTGAACTGGCTAATCCAGACACTGTCTAAAATGGGATAGATGATCCTAGCCTCTAGAAGTTTTAGAATCTCTTTCTTGACGACTTCTTGTAAATTCGGATTTAGCCTCCTCTGATGCTCAATTGACGACTTGGTGTCATCCTCTAAGTGGATCCTGTGCATACACAAGTCTGGAGAAATCCCTGAAATACCATCAAGTGAATAGCCAAGAGCTTTGCGAAACTTGCGCAGCTTGCTGAGCAAAAGGGTGAGCTCTGCATTGTTTAAGGAAGCATTAACAATGACTGGGTATGTTGAATTAGGACCAAGAAAAGCATACCTTAGCCCGGCTGGAAGTGGTTTGAGTTCGATTGTTGGAGCTTTTTGTTCACTCCAATCGCTGTCTGCGGACCCGTGTCGATCGATACGGACCTCATGTCGATCGACATGGGTTTTCAGGGATCCGACCAACTCGACATTACTAGCCAACTGTCTCACTTTTCTCCCAACATCCATCAGCTTAGCATACCCTTTAGCAACTTCATCAATCTGGCTCTCCACGGTCACAGAGTTAACCAAAGTCCTTTCTAAAGGATCAATGGGATGCGTCTCGTTAAAGACTTCATGGGCAATGTCTGTGAGCGTGTCGACATAGAATGTCTGGCCATCTATGGTGGTTCTCTTCATCAGCCTATCCATCTCGAATTTCATCTCCAAATCTCCCACACTCAAGGTAATGCTGCCTCCTTTGCAATCGATCATTGCACCCGCTGTAGCTAAAAATGGTCTACCCAAAATAAGGGGGTCTTTGGGCTCCTCGTTGTATTGTAGAACAACAAAGTCTGTAGGAATCAAGCAGTCTCCAACCCTGATTGGGACATCCTCTAGAACACCCTCTGGAATTCTAACAGATCGATCAGCCAGGATAAGAGAGATCCTAGTAGGCTGGAAATCGATCATTCCTAGACCAACAGCAACAGAGCGTGGCATCAGGTTGACACCAGAGCCTAAATCACAAAGAGATCGCGGAAATCTATCCTTGAAGATCAAACAGTCCAACACAAAACTTCCCGGATCTGTCAGTTTTTCTGGAACCCTGTTCTGAATCACTGCACTGACCTGCTCAGAAATCATAGCTACCTCTTCTTCAAGACCTAGATTCTTCGTGACCATCCTCTTCACATAGCGTCGGATTACCGGACTAGTCCGGATGGCATCAATTAGAGGAAGCTCCAACACCAGCTTATCCATTACAGCCTTGCATCGAGCATACTCTAGCTCCTTTTTAGATCTCTTCTGGCTTCGAGGATAAGGTATCTTAGGCACATATACTCTCTCCTCAGCTTTAGCAGCAGGTTTCGACAAACTTGGGATCGTCTGAGCGTCGTGTCGATCGACATGGGTTCCTTGTCGATCGACATCACCTGTAGCGTGTTTCCCAAAATCCGATTTTTCAAGACATGTCGATCGACATGAACCTTCCTTGTCGATCGACACAGGGTTTCCAGCGGAAGTCTCTTCCTCGTAAATCTCAATGAGCTCGCCCTGTTGCTCTGGCTGGAGTCCTTTCTTCACTGCTGGTTCTCCAAGCATCTTACCACTCCTTGTGGTGATAGCAGCAACACTATGCTTCGGATTCACATCCGTCCTAGATGGAAGAAACCCCTCTTGCCTCCTCGAGTTCTCTGTAGTCTGAGCAAACTGAGTATCCAACTTCTTGACATGGGTATTCAAAGCCTCGAATTTCCCATTCAGATCCTGATACATTGCATCCATTTTCCCGTTGAAATTCACAGTCATCTTCTGTTGCCCTTCCAAGATCTGCTCGAGCATGGATTTCATCTCGCTGCTCTCTGCTGTCTGAGGAGGAAGTGCCTGATAGGAAGAGGAACCGTAGTTCCTACTGTAATTGCTCTGAAAAGGCTTCTGATACTCAGTCTTCTGAAACTGTCGCTTAGGAGAATAAGTGGGTGAGCTTGGATTCCCAGTGAATGCAGTCCTCTGGTTATTCCCGCTGAAGTTTCTGTTACCCTGCTGATTGCCAAACCTCTGATTCTGAAACCCAGTTCCGCTGACATAGTTGACATCTTCCTCTTCATCCTGTGTCGATCGACACATGCCTCCCGTGTCGATCGACACGGGCTCGGGTATGAAGTTTTTTACCTCCTGAGCAAACTGAACCGTCTTCTTTCCTACCAGAAGATTGTGTACAGTATCCAGCTTAGCCTTAACCTCGGCGATTTGGCTTCCATCCATGTCTC
This sequence comes from Arabis hirsuta, assembly GCA_964056655.1. Lineage (NCBI taxonomy): Eukaryota > Viridiplantae > Streptophyta > Magnoliopsida > Brassicales > Brassicaceae > Arabis > Arabis hirsuta. The sequence goes on along the minus strand of OZ053298.1, from coordinate 39,114,897 downwards.
CACCCAGCTTATTCCTTTCAAAATCTGCATTTTTGGTACTGTTGCTGGAAGCCAAATTGTCGATGAGAATCAGAGCATCTTCCGGATATCGGGTGTTGAAGTTCCCGTTGCTAGCTGAATCGAGGGCCATCTGATACCTCCAGTCAATCCCTCTGAAGAAAATGCCCAACAGCTGAACATCACTAAAACCATGGTGAGGGCAGTCTCTCTGGTAGTTCTTGAACCTCCCCCAAGAAGCCTTGAATGCTTCTGTAGGACCCTGCTTGAAGGTGGAAATCTTAGTCCTCAGGTCCTCTGATCTCGCCTCATCAAAGAAATTGTTGAGGAAGGCGTTCTTGGTGTCCTCCCAAGTGGTTAGCGATCCAGGCTCTAGCTGCTTCAGCCAGTAAGCAGCTTCTCCACCAAGAGAGTATGGGAACAGCTTGCAGTAGAGGTAGTTGCTAGAAACTCTATTTGCCTTGATGCTGGATGTTAGGTCCTCGAACCTCTCTAGGTGGTCCATGGGGTGTTCAGAAGATAAGCCATGGAAAGGGTGCTGAGCCACAAGAGAGAAATAGGCGGTTTTAAGCTCGAAGTCGTTCCTCTGGAAAGCTGGAGGACGAATCGCTGCCCTGTTGGCATAGAATTCGTCTGGTCTGTTGTACTCTCCTAGAGTGCGCCCACGCCCAGCTGGCTCATGGCACCGTACAGCATGCTGCTCCTCCAAAATCATAGCCCCATTCTCATCCAACCTCTGACCCTGAGCATTACGTCTACGACCCTCAGAGTCCTGAAGAAAACCATCGTCACCTCTGATAAGGATCATTGGATTCATATTGGCTGTCCTTGTCGCTGCTCTGTTGGCTCGTTCTAACCTCAAAATCTCAGGATTGAGATCAAGTAGCTCTTTGTTCTGGTTGCTTCTGGTAACGCGCTGATGCATAAACCTAAAACACACAAAACAAAAAGAAAAGAAAAAGTAAGTAAAATAAACAAAAATAAAAACTTAGACAAAGTTCTAATAACACAAATCGATTGGTTAGATCGAGTCCCCGGCAACCGCGCCAAAATTTGATATGCTCAAATTTGCCCTGAGCTACTCTCTCAAATTAAGAGATCGATGTGGTGCTTAGGGGTCGAATCCACAGGGAATCGAATAACACAAACCAATTCGTGAGTTCAAATTTTGCTAAGTAAATACGTGTGAATGAATAAAAACAGTAGGCAAACGAATAAATGATTATCAAGGTTTTAGAATTCAATTTAGACAAAGGTTAGGTCTTGGGTAATTCGTAGGGATGATTTGAAATCCGACTGTGTCGATCGACACACAAGTTTGTGTCGATCGACACGGATCTATTTTAACTGTAGGATTTTATTAAGAACCGTTCTAGAACATAAACACGAATGTAAAATCAATCAACTTTCGTTGCAGAGACTATCTATGATTAGATTCCTAAATCCCAAATTTCTTTGCGAATCTAGAGAATTAAATCAAGCTTTAAAGTTCAAGTTTAATTGCTCACAAAATTCCTAAACCAAATTTCTTTGCGAATAAGTAATTTTGCTCATCTAAGATTATTTCAGGTTATTAATAATACTTTCGCATCTATTAAACAACCTATGATATCTAATTTTAGTTGATTAATCCTAAAATCAGAGTTATACCAATCTAGATGAAGAACATAAAGATAAATCCTAACAGGGGTTTAATCCATTCAATTTCTCATCAAACCCTATAATTACCCTAAACCTAATAAACAGACTACTCAGACATGGATGATGTAAACATAATCAATGAATAAATAGTTTGCATAAAAGAGATAGAGTAAATGATACAGAGAGTTCGAATTGACAGAGTCTGGACGTATGAAATCTCCTAAGCTCCTCAAATCTCCTCTCTTCGTTCTAATGTTAAAAACTGGATAAAAATCTTAAAACTCTAAGTACAAACTATAAATATTGTTCAGAATTCGGATTGGGCTTCTTTTGTAAACTTCTGGGCTTCGTGGGCTTAAAAGGAAAATACTTCTCTTCTCGTCAAATATGACCATGTCGATCGACATACAGGTTCATGTCGATCGACACGGTCGTATAAAATCGACTTCAACTTCATTATTTCAGCTCTTCTTTTCCCAATGCTCCAAAATGCTCCAAAAGCTTCTATTAAGCTCCAATCATCCATTATCCTGCAAAGACTCTAAAAGGACTCGAAAATACCAAAAAGACTCTACAAAAAGAACTTATATCATGGTCAAAAACGGGTAAAAACCATGATATATCACGCGCTCGATAAATAACCTACCAATATACTTTGGAGTAGAGCGTTTCCTGTGAGCGACTGTGTCCGGTAGTGAACATGTATGCTTTTTAATATACTTTGTCACCCAAAAACGGTTTGGTTCATTCGTCACACCAGCTCTGACTTTCCACTTACATCCTTTAACACGACACATAGCGACTAACAGAGTTTTAGTAGACTTGTATGTTTTGATTGCAAATCTTGACATCACGGTCGTCAATCACAACTCTCTAAGCAGCTCATCCTTGCTACCAAAACTCTTTCCAACAAGTATACCATCAGACCATGTCATTTTTTATCTTGCTCATTCGCCAAAACAACGCTCACTCCCACCAACACCATCAAATGAGATATCATCTTCATCCTCATCTTTGACTTTCCCGTATGCACTGTAATCTTCATTGATACCAATACCATCAATTTTTATATCCTCGTCTTGCCCATCACCATCTTCAACGTCTTGCCTATCACCATATTCACTACCATGATCTTTTTCATTGACACCATTTCCCGTACCATCCCCATAGTGGTCACCATCTCCATCCTCGCATTCCTCAGCATCTACGTCTGTATATTCTTCACCACCACTGGCCAAAATTCCATCGCAATTATCGTTGACATCATCATCCTTCCAACCGACTCGAGACACAAAGACGTATAACATGCGTTTTACTTAGCTCAATCAAATTTTTAACTTGTCTATCATTTGTGATATGCATTGCAGGAGTATCCGGTGCCATATGTTGCAACATTGACTCCGGTAATGAATAAGTGATCTCCACCAAGTCTGATTCCAGCTTATATTCATCTTTGGCCATCTCAAGAAGATCACAATGGGTGCAATCATCACTCAAAAAGAACAGTCTTCCTCCTTTTGGATTATCAACCACAAATTGCCACGCCTTATCTTGAATAGCCCATTCTCCATAGACAACAACTAAATGAACCATTCTCTGTAAAAAACAATAGAAAACACATTAGGTCTCGAACATCTGCTGTAGACTTCGTAGTGAAGTCTACTAAGTGACTACTTATAGACTTCACAGATAAGTGACTTCATAGAGAAGTCTACCAACAACAGCTAAGTACTACTCAAACAAGAAATTTGATTTATACAATAAATATTGAACCTAAATATGTCAAATTAACACAGAAAGAAACACATTATATAACACACATGTGGAGAAAGAAAATATAAAAAAATTCATTATAAATAAGTTTTACATACAATTATAAGAAAATTAAATCAGTAGACTTCTCTCTAAAGTCTACGTAATGGGTTATTTTTGCAATTACGACAAACGCTAGTAGACTTCAGCAGCAGTCTATTAGTTTACTTCTGCATTTGACCAGAATTTGACTAGAATTTGACTTTTTCAAGTAGACTTCTTAGAGAAGTCTACTGAATAAAAATGTTATTTTTACAATTGACTAAAGTTTGACTTTTTTTAGTAGACTGCAATAGAAGTCTGCTGAAATTCTGAAGTCTACTCAAAAGGCCGGGTTACATTTGCAGTTGACCATATTGTTGACTTATTGAGTAGACTTCTCCAGAAGTCTACTCTAAAAAATGTTAGTTTTGTGTTTGACCAAACATTTATCGGCAGACTTCTAATGCAGTCTACTACTAATTTAAGAAGTCTACTGATTTATTCAAGAAGTCTACTGATTTATTTAATAAGTAGTAGAGTGCATAAGAAGTCTACTGATAAATTTTTTCTTGGTCAATGTCTGAGATTTTGGTCAAACGCAAAACTAACCCGTCCGTACATAACAGACTTCTGATGCAGTCTACTCAAAAAGTCAATAATGTGGTCAATGCCAGAAATAACTTTGTAGTAGACTCTATTTGCAGTCTACTGGAGAAGTCTACTCTTTACAGTCAAAGTTTTGGTCAAATGCAAAAATAACTCATTTTCAAGTAGACTTCATGTGCAGTCTACGAGTGCTTTTTTTTTTGTTATCAAAGGAAAACAGGTAGACTTCACGAGCAGTCTACTTTGAATATTTTTAAAAAAGGTCAATTGCAAATCTAACCTTTCGTTGACTAGTAGACTTCTAGTGCAGTCTACCAAATTGGAAAACACGTTTTTTTGTTTTTTATCACACATAGAGCTCGGTTTTCAGCTCTTTCAAGTACCTGAAACTTCTAATATGACCGTTAACAAAGAAGCCCAGCCGTTGTTTATGAAAGAACCATTGAAAATCGATAGATTATGAGAGAAAGAATTTTGAAAACCAAATTTAGTTAGTTTTTTGGATGAAATTGGAGAGGAAATGGGTAAGGAAGAAGTTATGAGTTCACAAATGAAGCTGTTATCCTTTCCTAATTAGTTGGGAAAGCATTTAGAGTTTCATTTTGGTTGTTCATGGTGGTTGGAAATATTGATGATAATGGTATTTTCGTAAATAAGTTAATATATTTGGTTGTTTATTTTATAGTTTAGAATGTCTGATTTTAAATAAAAAAAAATTAATTCAAATATAATGGTATTTCTATGAATAAGTTGAATTTTATGGTTGGTTTGATAAAATTTTGAGGAAACAGAAAGAGAAGGTTACATTTGCAATCAGTGTTCAAAAATACGGTCGTATTGGCCGTATATACGGCGTATATACGCTGGGCGGTAAGGAGCCGTACCGTTTTTATAGAATACGTTAGTAAAATACGGTTTGAAGTATACAGCCGTATAAACGGCGTATATACGGCTGCCGTATAAATGTTGTGAGGTTTTTTTTTATTAAAAAAAAAAATTGACCAAAACTTATCGTTCTAGAAGTAGATGGCGAAAAAGAATACGAAGATTAGAGTTTTCTTTTCTTTTCATATTATTATTTGTCATTTGAATTAGACTTTTGTTTTAATGTTTCTCGTTCTTGTTGGAGGTTTAAGAACTCATTACGATTTTTATTTGTTTCATGGTTCTAATTTAAGAAGTCATAAATTACAGTACTTATAAATGTGTATTTTATTTAATATATATGTTAATATAATTTGTATATATATATATGTTATATATTCATTATTATATGTACCGTATATACCCCGCGTAAACGTCCGTATGTACGTCCAGGCGCTATACGGTACTCGGCCGCCCGACTAGCGTATAGCGTATTTTAGAACACTGTTTGCAATTGATCTCAAATTTGACGTTATTTCAATAAGCTTCGCAAGAAAATAATCAACGATGAAATAGATTGTTGCAGAGTCATGGTAGCTTCATCGACTCTGCCAACTCGTCTTCTCTTCCAAATACGTTAGAGGTTAAAGGTCACTTCTTATCAAGAAAAAGACAGAGAAATTCGAAAGCAGAGCCCACAGAGACAGTACCCAGTTCTGTTCTTGTCGAGAACAATGCCTCCGATCAATAAAGGAGTCGTAACCTTGGCTCTGTTTCTGACGTTGACCATGGTAGTCAACGGGTTTTCATCGAGATTCTTCGTGGAGAAGAGCAGCATCACCGTCCTTAACTCCTGGTCAATGGGAGCTAAGCATGACGCAGCCATCGCTGACTTTGGCCTCCCAAACTACGGAGGTTTCATGATCGCCTCCGTCGTGTACGCAGGCCAAGGATGTGATTCCTTCAACAAAACCTTGAAGCCCAAGTCTCCTTATCCCACCATCCTCCTCATTGACCGTGGAGGTAAGACTCCAGAGTTCCTAGTGGTCTTTTGTGGCAATTTCTTGATCATAATTGAGACTTGTTCGAATGTTCTTGGCTCTGTATTTGACCATTTCATCAAGAATCTGATTGAAAGTTTGGAAATTTTTTGTTGACATCTCTGCTTCTTTGTGATTGAAGTTTGGATGGTAAGAGATTTGAGGGTAAGTGAATCCAACTTTCTATTCTCTTTTCCTTTTTAGTGTGTAGCTTTGCTTTGAAGATATGGAACGGGCAACAATCCGGAGCAGCGTCTGTTCTAGTAGCTGATAACATTGTTGAGCCATTGATAACAATGGATTCACCAGAGGAATCCCAAGGCGAAGATTCCGACTTTATAGACAAAATCAAGATCCCATCGGCTTTGATTCTTCGTTCTTTCGGTGATAGCCTCAAGAAAGCTCTTAAAAGAGGGGAAGAAGTAATCTTGAAGATAGACTGGAGTGAGTCTATACCAAACCCTGATGAGAGAGTTGAGTATGAGCTATGGTCTAACACAAATGATGAATGTGGTGTACACTGCAATGAACAAATGAAATTCATAAAGAACTTCAAGGGAACGGCTCAGATTCTCGAAAAAGGCGGTTACACTTTGTTCACACCTCACTACATTGCTTGGTTTTGTCCCAAGGAGCTTAGACTTAGCAGGCAGTGTAAGACTCAGTGTATTAACCAAGGGAGGTATTGTGCACCTGACCCTGAGAAAGACTTTGAAGATGGATATAATGGGAAAGACGTCGTTTACGAGCATCTGAGACAGTTATGTGTTCATAGAGTAGCTAAGGAGAAGAACAGTTCTTGGGTCTGGTGGGATTATGTTACAGATTTTAACACCAGGTGTTCTATGAAAGAGAAGAAATACAGCAAAGAATGCGGGGATACTGTCGTAGAATCTCTTGGTAAAAAGGCCTTTTCATTTTCCAGGGAGATATTACAATCTGTTTGCATCTCTTTCTTTACCAGTTTCAAGGAGTTTTGTTTGTTTGTTTATTTTCTCAGGTTTGTCTCTTGAGAAGATCAAGAAATGCATTGGTGATCCTGATGCTGATGAAGAGAATGAAGTTCTAAAAGCCGAGGAAGCATTTCAGGTTTGCAGTTTCTTCAATTCATCGAGCTGTTTCTTCTTCTTTCTTTCATGACATTTTGAAGTACAGTTAGGCCAAGAGAATCGCGGGGTTATCACAATATTTCCAACATTGATCATCAACAATGCTCAATATCGCGGTAAGCTCTTCCTTCGCATCGATCATCACAAAGTTTGTAGGTTTTAGGATCTTAATATGTTCCATGCTCAGGTAAATTGGAGAGAACCGCGGTGCTGAAGTCTATATGTTCAGGATTCAAGGAGAGAACCGAACCTTCAATATGTTTGAATGCAGGTCAAGTCACTTCCCTCGAGTAAGCTAGTCATATCCCGTGAAGAACATACTAAAAAATGCCTTCTTGATCCATTCTAAAAATAGATATGGAGACCAACGAATGTCTTGAAGCAAATGGAGGATGTTGGCAAGATAAAAGATCTAATGTAACGGCTTGCAAGGTATAGTTAGAAGGGGAGATATACCGATGATTTACCGGTCTATTTCATCTTGTTTTTTCATAGATAACATGAATTTTATTAGGATACATTTAGGGGAAGAGTATGTGAGTGCCCTGTTGTCAATGGTGTTCAATATAAAGGAAATGGTTATACCTCTTGCAAGCGTATGTTCTTGAATTATAATCTCATTGCACATTTTTGTTCACTGGTCTTAAAAAAATCCTTTTCTTGTTATTGACACAGCTTATGGACCTTCGAGATGTTCGATAAACAATGGAGGTTGTTGGTCTGAAACCAGGAAGGATCTAACTTTATCCGCTTGTTCGGTAAGTGACTGCTGATTTTTTTTCATCCAATTGTTGCTAAAGTGTTAACCTTTTTCTTACTTTTGTATGTTTTTGTTCGATTGTTGCAATGTAGAACTCGGAGACATCGGGATGTCGTTGCCCTCTAGGCTTCCAAGGAGATGGTCTGAAATGTGAAGGTGAAATTTTTTCGTGTCATTCTAAAATCGAGTTTCCTTGACGTTGTCTCTGACCAATATCTTGATTCCTTACATAACTAGACATTGATGAATGCAAAGAGCAATCAGCTTGTCAATGTGATGGCTGCAAATGCAAGAACGATTGGGGAGGATATGAATGCAAATGCTCCAATAATAGCCTTTATATGAAAGAACAAGACACTTGTATAGGTATGTCGAAAAGATGAAAACTTGTTTCAATTTTCAGAACCAAATCTCAATGTTTACCGTGCAGAGAGAAGAAGTGGATCAAGAAGCAGATGGTTGTTCACAGTTGTGGTTCTAACCACCATTGCTGGCATCTCTTTAGCTTCTTATATGTTCTACAAGTACCATATTCAGGTAATGCCACTTTGCTTACTAATAATGTATGATGCATCATTATTTCATCAAACTCTAATTAAGTAATACTTTTTTTATCTTTACATGAAAACTACAATGCAGTCTTACATGGATTCAGAGATCGTGTCTATAATGTCTCAGTACATACCACTCGAAAGCCAAAACGTAAACGAAGACTCTAAAGTAAAGCAAGTAACAACTCTGGTCGCCTGTAATGAAGACTGTTGATTCTTGTTTGGGGTCATTTTTTTTTTTGTCAAGAATCAAAATTTTGAAGCGTTAATGGGTGCTGAAAGTTATATGCAAGAAGTCTCAAACCTCAGTTAAAGCAAAAACATTTAATTAATTGCTTTCATTGAGAGTTGAACTCAAGACCTCCCGCTTACTAAACGGGTGCTCTAACCAACTGAGCTATGAAAGCTTTTAACATAAGTTCAGCAATTCACAATAAATCTTTAGTTCGTAAAAAATTGGTAAATTGATGAAGACTAGAGTAAAAAAGGCTGAATATTAGAGCATCTTTAATGTTAACACTCTTAAGAGTGTCTTAAGGCAAAAAATGATTAAAAAAACATTTAACTTAATGAACCTTTTGTGAAAAGGTTCTATACAATGAACTTAAAGACATGGGTTCAATCAAGTGTCATCAATTTTTAATATTAAAAAATTATTTAAGACTTCTTAGTGGGTTTACCATTAATGATGCTCTTAGAGTGGTTTTATTAAGGAAGAGACCTTTGAGAGGTTGGTTAAACATAAGACTTACATTTCTTTGCTAATTTCATGGTTTCCGCACGATTTGCTGATGAGCCATATCGAATGTTGCATGAAGACCAAGCAAAAAATAGTATAGCAACATGACTAAAGTGCAAACCCCAAACCTTACAAAAGCCTGAGCTCCCAATGATCCCATTAGAAAGATATTCGTCGCAATCGATAAGCACGGGAGCCACGGGACTAACGGTACTCCCCACACTTTCGGACTTCTTTGCTGAGGAACAAAGAATACAATCCCAAAAGTCCCCAAGAACCAGAAAGGAATGGTTATTGTGTATCCGATCCATGATCCTTTCACTTTCATTCCCCAATAAGCTGAAGTACCCATTGAAGAAGCAACAACGATTAGGATGCAAATGATAAGCTTAAGAAGATCAGCTCTTGGAGTGGTTTCTCTCACGTAGTATCTCCTCACGAGTAGTGCGATAGGCATCATTGTGAAGATGAAGAGAGTACTTATCGATAAGAGGCTCGCTAAAACATCTAAACCCGAAAAGAAAGCAATGAGAGCACTTGGAATTGCTACAAGGAGGTTTGCGTATATCGGTGTTCCGGTTTTGGGATGGACGAGGGCAAACACAGGCGGGGTCATGTGTGTACGTGCTATGTGAGTAACGTATCGCGCTTGTCCCAATGCTCCTACTAGAAGAACTGTTGTCATCCCTTTGAGAGCACCAAGAGCCACCAAGTACTTTCCCCATTTCATTCCAACGCTCTGGAACGCTACCGAGTAAGCTGCGTTTGGATCAATATCGGTGTTCTTCTGCATCATACTCAAGCATAATGCCATCAAACAGTATATCACCGTGATTATCGACATTGAACCGAGTAGCCCAATCGGTATATCTCTTGATGGATTCTTGGTTTCTTCAGCCATTGTTGCTATGTTGTTGAACCCTCCATATGCAAAGTACACAACTGCAGCTGCTCGGAACACTCCCTCGGGTCCATAAGGCAAGAATGGAGTCAAATTTTAGGTGTCGGCGTGGATAAAACCCGCGATTATGACAAAAAGAATCACTAAAGTGTTGATAGCAGAAGCTATCCAGTTGAGCAATGAAGTGCTGATCGATGCAATCGTAGCTGCAAGGACCAAAAATACTACGGCTATTGGGTCTAAGAGATCAAAACCAGGACTGGTGAGATCTGTTTTGATCCGTAGATCGTTCGGATTGCGATTCAGAAGAGTAGCAAAATATGAAGTCCATGCTCTAGCAACAGCTGCAGTTCCAACTATACTCTCAAGAAGTATATTTCCCGCGGTGATGAACGCCGCAAAGTCCCCGAGCTCGATCCGTAAATAGGCGAAGGAACCACCAGCCACGGGGATTTCCATGGCGAATTCAGTGTAGCAGAAGACAGAGAGCAGGGCAGAGAAACCTGAAACAACATAAGACAGTACAATAGCTGGTCCTGCTTGTTCATGAGCTTCTTGACCTGTCAAGACAAAGATTCCAGCTCCGATCACTGAACCAAACCCAAACCAGAGTAAATCCCACCATGCGAGACACCGTTTCATCTCGTGCTCGCTCTGTTTCCTGAGCTCAAACCGCTCGTTCTCATAATCAGACCTACTAGCCAACCTGTTGTTGAACCTGGAACAGGTCTGAGACAGTGCAGCTCTGTAACTACCAAAGCTCTGAAAAGATTCCTCAGGAAAGAAATCTCTCTTGCTCCATCTCCAGTACCCTCTCTCTTCACCTTCCATTCACTCTCTCTCTGCTTCAAAGCTTTGTTAATGGAGGAGAGCTACATAGACCATTTAATGATTGGACCAATCTACTTCATTGTTTGATTAGTAGAAAGTTTCAGACATTTTTGTACTTTTGTAGCCTCCTCTTTGTTTGAGTTTCGTTGCTATCCTCAACTTGTGGACTGTCCCATTCAATAAATCTCCCCCACTTGTTGAATTTGCAAAATAGACCTTCATGTTTTAAAAGATAACACATTTTAACCCTGACTTCTGAAATTGTCACAAATTCACCTTCAGTTTTGATTAGACTCAGTCTCAGGGTTTTAGGTCTATGTTCATGAATTTCCGATCGAATTTATCAGTGAGAGAGAGAGGGAGAAAATGGGTGCTCAGAAGAAAGGAGCGGCTAGGGTTTCAGAGGATTCGGTGGAACAAAGTCGACAACGTTTGCAAGCTATTCTTCTCGCCGACAGCTTCACCACGAAATTCCGTCCCGTAACCCTAGAACGACCAAAGGTACTATTACCGCTCGTGAATGTCCCGATGATCGATTATACCTTGGCATGGCTCGAATCTGCTGGTATAGAGGAGGTTTTCGTCTTCTGCTGTGCTCACTCGTTGCAGGTTATCGATTATCTTGAGAATTCCGATTGGTACTCGCACCCAAACTTGTCAGTGAGAACGATCGAGTCGCACAAATCAATCAGTGCTGGAGATGCTTTGCGTTACATCTATGAACAACAGACTGAGACTTCTCAGATTCAAGGTGATTTCGTTCTCGTTAGTGGTGATACAGTTAGTAATATGCCACTCGCTGATTTGATTCAAGAACACAGAGAGAGGAAGAAGAAAGATGAGAAAGCTATCATGACTATGGTTATTAAGAAGTCGAAGCCTTCGCCACTCACGCATCAGTCAAGACTAGGAACTGATCAGCTCTTCATTGCTGTTGATCCCTTAACGAAACAGCTTCTTCATTACGAGGATGACAAGATCGATCATGCGAAAAGGACCGTTTGCTTGGATAAGTCATTGCTGGATAGTAATCCTTCTGTTTTGTTATACAATGATATGCAGGATTGTTACATTGACATATGCTCACCTGAGGTGCTTAGTCTCTTTGAGGATAACTTTGATTATCAGCATCTGCGACGTCATTTTGTCAAGGGTGTGCTTGTTGATGATATTATGGGTTACAAGATTTTCACTCATGAGATTCACTCGAGTTATGCTGCTAGGATTGATAATTTCCGGAGCTATGACACGGTTAGCAAGGATATTATCCAGAGGTGGACATACCCGTATGTACCAGATATCAATTTCAGCGGAAATCGTCCTCTAAAGCTCGGGAGACAAGGGATATACCGAGCTTCTGATGCTATTCAATCACGGTCAGCTGATGTTGGATCGTCTACTGTCATTGGATATGGCACAAAAATTGGGAGTGGGGATAAAATCTTGAACTCGGTTATTGGGAACGGATGTTCTATTGGATCGAATGTGGTGATAGAAGGCTCATACATATGGAACAATGTTACGATTGAAGATGGATGTGAGATAAGGAATGCTATTGTTTGTGATGGGGTGAAAATCAGAGCAGGGGCTGTTCTGCAGCCTGGTGTTGTTTTGTCTTTCAAGGTTGTAGTGGGGCGGGACTTTGTTGTACCTGCGTATTCAAAGGTTTCGTTACTTCAACAGCCAACTAAGGAAGACAGCGATGAAGAACTGGAATATGCCGACAGTAGCAGCGGGACTGCAGATCTTTTGGCTGGCATACATTTGGAAACGGAGTCCAAAGCATCTGACCTTGGACCTGATGGAGCAGGTTACATATGGGAAGTATGTGAAGGGGCTCATGATGAGGAGTGGAAGCATTCTGTTGCACCAATCCCCGAGGATAAACTTGCTGAGATCACTCAGGCCATGGACGATGATGACATAGAAGACGAAAGTGCTGTCCCGACTTCTGGGGAGTTGAAATCTGACGCTGATAGTATTAACACTGATTTGAATGATCCCAATGATGACTTTGAGAGAGAAGTTGAAAGTACCTTCTTAAGGGCCGTTGAGGAGGGTATCGCAGTGAACCTTGTAAGTTTGGAGATTAGCTCACTCCGGATGTCATACAACATGGAATCTACAGATTGTACTGGAGCAGTATTCTACTCAATGATGAAACTAGCAGTTGATACTCCACATAACTCTGCTGGTGAATTGTATAAAAACGTGGCGAGTATCATTACAAAATGGAAGGGACTTCTTGGTAACTTTGTAAAGGAAACAGATGAACAGATAGAAGTGATAATGAAATTTGAAGAGATGTGTCAGGAATCTGCTAAAGAGTTGGGCCCTTTGTTTGCTCAGATTCTGCATCTTCTGTATGATAAAGACGTGTTGCTAGAAGACGCGATCTTGAAATGGGCGGAAGAGAAAGCAGGCGCGGATGAAGCTGACAAGGTTTACCTGAATCAATGCGAGACGTTCATACAGTGGCTCAAGGAAGCATCTGAGGAAGATGAAGATGAGGAAGATGAAGAATAAGATGGCTGAATTGGTAAACCAAAGTTCGATTGCTTTTCATACAATTGATGGCCTCTCATATTTTGATTGATCATTTACGTTTAAGAAATGCTCTGTTTTTTTTGGGTCATCATCAACAATCTTGTTTTCCATGTTTCTTTTGTTGTTTAAGGAGATGTTTTCACATCCACGGATGCGCTTGACATATCCCATCTTTTCTCAGGCTTCAAAAATCAAATATTTAATCTTAGAGAATGAATAGAAAACAGTCCTTTATAATCGTACTTGTATTATGTTTTTCAAACTCGATCAAAGTAACATCAGGCAAATCTCAGATTTATATGTAAGGAGCTTTTTGCTAAAACAATTGCATTAAAGCCCCAACTGTTTGCAAGTAGTACCAATATTATCATTTACTCTCATTAGTACCAGTTGTACTAGTTATTCTAGATAGTATCAGTTAGTCTCAGTAGTACCAGTTATATCTCTACATTTTCGTTTTTACTCCAATTTCGTATGTTTTATAATGATTCAGACCACAAAACCTATCACATTACCCTAATAAATTTACAAAACAAGTCCAATATCCAAAAAAACATTGGATATCCAATATCCAAATTTAATTTACAAACAAATTTTCAAAACTAGAAGAAAACCTAATGTAATCCTAAACATGAAAATTGCTAACAATGAAATATGATACCTTAATTTAGAAGCCTTAACTATGCAAGAAAGATTCAACTCTTAATCCTTGGCTCTGTTTTTTGTTTCAACCAGAAGAACACGGACGACGGCAAAGAGGAAGCCTCTGTTTCAACGAGATGAAGAAGAAGAAGAATGACGACAAAGAGATGAACGAGATGAATAACAAGAAGAAGGTCGAGGAGGAGAGATGAAGAAGCTCTGTTTTCTTATTTTTGCAGCGTAGAGAGAGAGAGAGAGGAGAAACGCCGCGGAAGAGAGAGAAAGTTAAGGTTTTACACATGGATGATTTTCATAGGTTGAAATTTTTTTGGTTGTTGAATTAATTAATTAGTTTGTTAGGTTATTTAATTAGGTGTCTATATTATTATAATAATAATAAAGAGGGGCAGAGTTGAGGGGTAGTTAGGTTAAAGAGGGGTGGTTAGAAAAAATTTAGGAAATTTGAGCTCTTATAGGTTATAATCCCTTTTTTCTTTAGCGGCTACTTAAAAACGCCCTTTTCTCTTATTTTGGGCCAAACCCTTATTTTTCTTGAGGCCCACTAGAGTACCTTGAGACCCATCGGAAAATAACAAGTCCAACACTTCTCCTTTGTTTTTACATAGCCCAATTAAGAGCAAAACAAACTATGGTTAGATTGACGAACATGTAGAAAGGTCTGAACACTCTACGATCCACTGCAATACTTTTTAAAAAAAAAAATCAGTAGCAAAGCACTTAGAACAAAATCAACACAACCACATTTAATCAAGAAAGTAATGGGAATTAAACCGACAATGATAGTTCACATGTCATAATTTGAACTGACTTTAAAAAACTTTTGACACAGATTTTATTTTACCTTTTTCCAGCAAAGATGCCACTGAGACTGATTCAGCAAATAGCTCGCATCACATACTCAGCTCGTCATGATTCATAGCGTCTGACCATCTTTAACTCCAATGAATAGCTTTCACACTATCATGTCTTTATCTTGTCATTAGCCAGTTTTCAACCTTTATTCACTTGAGAAAGTAGCTAATGTGTTGAGCGTGGATGATTGATTTACTTGTGCTTTTGATTGAATCCTCCTTTTCATGCTTAACCATTTTTCTGGTTTTTTTGTTTTTTTGTTTTTTTTTAATGAGACAGCTTCATCACTTGACTTCTCAAGAACTGTCTCAGGGCCTTTTACCCTTAAGCTCTTTGTTCTTTCTTCAAAGTGAAACTTGTACTGAAGTGAAGGCAAGACGACATGATAGGTAGCTCTTTTTCACTGCTGTTTCTGACTCCAAACTGAATCTGAGCCTTATATACACCTTGAATCAGTACATGTATCAGTTCTGCACACTTCACAAACGATTAAATTTCACAAACACCAATTGAGTTTCTTAAGATGACAAAACGATTAAAATCCAATGGTTTTGTGAATAAATCAGCCAGTTGTAAATCAGTGACAATATGTTCTACCACTACCTGTTTTTTCTCCACTAGTTCTGGAATAAAGTGGTGTCGGATGTCAATGTGCTTCGTCCTTGAGTGCTTCACTGGGTTCTTTGAGATGCTTATCACACTTTTATTGTCACAGTGAACCAAGAGAGATTTAGAATCCATTCCATAGTCCGTCAACATCTATTTCATCCAGAGAAGTTGAGTGCAGCAGCTTCCTAAGGCAATATATTCTACTTCAGCAGTGGACAATGATACAGAATTCTGCTTTTTGCTTATCCACGAGATCAAATTGTTTCCCAGGAAAAAACAACCGCCACTTATGCTCTTCCTATCATCTATACTCCCTGCCCAGTCGGCATCACAGTAGCGAACCAAGTTCTTGTTCGAACCCTTAGAATACCAAATTCCTAGATTGAATGTACCTTTGACATATCTCATGATTCGCTTGACTGTTTCAAGATGGGACTGTTTTGGTTTCGCCTGATATCGAGCATAAATCCCAACACTTAGACATAATCTGGTCCACTCGCTGTAAGATACAGTAAGCTTCCAGTCATGCCTCTGTATAGCTTGACATCTACATTGTTATCTTCACTGTCCCGAGTCATCTTGACTATAGTACTCATGGGAGTGTTCGCTTCCTTGCAGTGGTCCATCTTGAACCTTGTCAAAAGGTTCCTAGCATAAGTACTCTGAGAAATAAACACTCCTTCCAACTGTTTATTTGTAACCCCAGAAAATACTTCAGTTCTCCGACCATACTCATCTCAAACTCTTGTGTCATACGCTCCACAAATATATCCACTAATCGTTGAGATGTACTACCAAAGATGATACATCTACATAGATCTGCACCATCATAATATCCTCCTTCAGCTCAAGGATAAACGGAGTCTTGTCCACACTGCCTCTTGTGTATCCTTTTTCCATCAAAAATTCCGTCAACCTCTCGTACCAAGCTCGTGGGGTCAGCCCATACAAGGCTTTCTTCAGCTTGTACACATAATCTGGTTTAGCTGGATTTTCAAATCCCTTGGGCTATTCAACATGGACTTCCTCTTGCAAGAAACCATTTAGAAAAACACTCTTCACATCCATCTGATATACCTTGAAGTTCAGAATACATGACATACCCAGGAAGAACCGAATGGACTCAAGTCTTGCTACAGGAGCAAATGTCTCTTCAAAATCAACTCCTTCAATCTGAGAGTAGCCTTGTGCAACCAACCTTGCTTTGTTGCGAACTACAACCCCAAATTCATCAATCTTATTCTTGAAAATCCACTTTGTGCAAACAATATTGACTCTTTCAGGTCGAGGGACCAGCTCCCACACATCATTTCTCACAAACTGTTCAAGTTCTTGCTCCATTGCAAGAATCCAGAATTCATCTTCAAGAGCATGTACATGATTACGTGGCTCAATGACTGATACAAAACACGCAAACTGCACCACCTCATGCACCCGAAAACACGAAGTAGCTCAAGTTTGTCGTTCATTATGTAGCACTTGCACCCGAAAACACGAAGTAGCTCAAGTTTGGCTTCTTTCCTTTCCACAGCTTATAAGGTGTCTTGGTCAACCCTTTCCTCACATATACTCTGTTGAGGATGTAACACGACGTGCATACTGCTTCAGCCCAGTACTTCAGAGCGATGTTGTTTCATGTATCATGGCTTTTGCTATTTTTTGAAGCATTCTGTTCTTTCATTCTACCACACCATTTTGCTATGGCGTCCATGGAGCTGAGAATTGATGAGCAATACCATGATCTTCACAAAATGCCTTCATATATCCATTCTGAAATTCACCACCATAATCACTGCGAATTCTCTTGATTCCACCACGTTCATTGATTAGCGGCAGAGCCCAGATCCTGAAGTTGTCAGCTACTTCAGATTTTTCGTGAAGGAATCTGACCCAAGTGTATCTAGTGTAGTCATCCACTAGTACAAAGACATACTTTCTTCCAGCTACACTCTCCACTTGCATCGGCCCTATTAATGGATTTGAAACACTTATCTGAAACACTTCTTATAGCAATTGACCTTAGGTCAGATTTCTTCACCCAAATCTGATTACGGTATCCATTCCATGTGAATTTCCCTTCATATCTAAGTTGTCTGATCCTTTCCCAGTACTTGTAACAGTAGGCTCTTATGTGTCCATGTCTTCCAAAAAAGTAACCTCCAGTCCTCTAGGCTATAGTAACTCTAGTTCTATGTACTACAGTACCTTCAGTTCTGCGAACAGGATGTGATGAACCAGTTGTAACTACGAAATTGATATCTTTAGCCTCTGAACCATCTTTTCCAGTGTATCCTAGACCTCTGTGAATGCCTTCAGTCCTTCCGCAGGACAGAATATTGTCCAATTGCCTCGTACCAGCAAACATGCGAATCTTCTTATACTGCAGATCAAGTTGTGACTGAAGTTGGGCAGATATCTCCTTCTCAGAGTGTAGTTCCTTCTCCAAATTAACTGCCTTGAAAGCGAGGTTGAGTTTCTCTTTCAATAGCAGCATACTTTCTTGACTGAGCTTTCATTCAACCTGTAGTTCAGTGTGCAGCGATTCAACAAGTGTTTCAAGTCGCTGCTTCTCCTTGATCATAGCTAGATTCTTCTGTCCCAATCTGATGAGAGTCTCTCGTACTTCCTTGTAACTTTCGGCAAGCTCATCTTCATCGGATTCAGACCCTGAATTTTCATCTTCAACTTCAACCTCTATTATCCCCACAAAAGAAACAAAGTTGTTCAGAATCTCTTCATCCTCACTGTCTTCTTCAAACTTTTCTTCAGCCAGCATAGACTTTTCTTTCTGTTGCTTCTAATTATTCATACACTCTAGCTGAGTATGCCCGATTTCTTTACAGCCAAAGCACTTCATTTCCCTTCTCTTGACCCTAGGACATTCGGATCTGAAGTGCCCATATCCTTTGCATTCATGACATTGAAGTTCAGACTTCTTGACATGCTTGTCTCCTTGTGGTTTTCTGATCATTCCCATCCTTCTCTGACCTTGCCCTTGCTCTATTTTCCTCAAGGCTCGATCGAACCTTCTGACCAACAAACTCATAGGATCTTCATCACCAGGTTCATCCACAACTTTCTCACACGACGTTAGCGCCAAGTTTTTCATCTTCTTGGTGTCAGATGCTGCACTCTCCAATTCCATCTCATGAGCCTATAACATCCCAACAACTTCACCGAAGCTAAGTTCCTTAGTGTTTTGGGACACGTTCAGAGCATACTTGTAGGCCATAAATCTGCTTTGAAGACACCTCAAGAATTTCTTAACTAGCTTCTGGTCTTTGTACTTCTTTCCTAGTGTTGCAGCTTCTTGCGCAAGAGATTTTAGCTTGGAACGGAAATCAAAAATCGATTCATGCTCTTCCATTCTCATATTTTTTAATCTCGAAGCAATCATGTCTTTCCTCGAATTTTAAACCTTCAGGGTTCCTTCAAAGTGCGTCTGTAGCAGATCCCATGCCTCCTTTGCTATCTCACATCCCTGAATCAGTTCGAATGTCTTCTTTGACACACTGCAGTGAATGGCAGAAAAGGCCTTGGAGTTGTACTTGGCTTTCTTCAACTCGTCTTTTGTCTAGGTATCTTTTGGTTTGGGAGTTCTGAATCCTTCGTTATCGACCACCGTAAGCACTTCCCACTGAACCAGAACTGCTCTCCAAGCCAGTACATCAATCCCACCAATCAGAAACTTCATCCTAGACTTCCAGAACCTGTAGTTTCCCGAATCCAGTAGTACCCTCAAACTATTCACCAGATCTTGGTAGCTTTCCATTTTCTCCATAGGATCTCACCCGTAATAATACGAACAGATGTCGTTCTGATACCAAATGAAAATGTATAAGCTACTACTACAGAGATTATCGCAGATACTACAGGAACTTGAACATAATACACAAGGGGTTTTTCTTAAAAACTCTTTACTAGATTGAATGATCGTGTACTTACAAGTCTCACTCGGTCACTTCAATTTTAGCCTCATACATTCACAAGTCACACACGAGCTTGTGAACCTCACTCTACCCCTTAGCCCCTTGATACAAGATCTCCTTTTTGTTAGACAACCTTGAATCCCTTTTGCTAAGAATAAACTCTAACTGTGTTAACCTATCCCCAAGTTAACACTGACCTATTTATACTCAATAGGCGAACGGCCAAACCTAGTCTTGGCCCCCAAGTTCAGATTCTCTCAAATGTTCACTCAATATCTTTTTTCCTTATCTTTTGCAAGATACTAGGAAAATCTCCAAGCTCCTTGATCCTCTCCAAGGAACGCCTCCAGCTCTCTTACAACATCAAGTCACGCCCATCCTTGCTCGACCCTACTCCTTAAGCCCACGAAGCCTTAAGCTCAGCCCGTCTGTTCGTACAACCTTCTGTAGTACTTCACGCTTGGTACAGGTCACCGCTACAACGGTTACATCTTCATGCTTCACTTGATGATCTTTCATCTTGAGATCGTCCAATTGCTTCTGCTGCGCTGCAGTCAATTCGACTCCCTCTGTTGCTTTAGGGTAGCCTTCCTCTACCAGGTTCCATAATCTCTTGGCACGTAAGCAATTCTCCATCAATTCACTCCAATGATCTTAATGACCATCAAAGTGAGAAATTTTGGTAAGCGATTTGTCGTCACACATCTTTTCTCTCTTTTCTCTCTTTGATCACTTTGATTTGTTTTTGCTCTGATACCAAATGTAATTGTTAGCTCAGAGAAAACACAATTGCATCAGAATGATCTACTTTATTCGATAACTTCCAATGCCTTATATATAAAGTACAAGAAACTGGCTCAACCGAAAATAAAAGACACGATTCAACTAGCTCAACTAGTCCAACAACAACGAAAAAATAGATAACTGAAGTTGACTTATTCTAATCCCTGAAGAATAGGTCTCTTATTGACTCAAACTTACTCAACAGTAACGACCTCATTATGACAAAAGAGACAACCTTTGTAGCTCATTGTACCTATTAAAATCTTAGAAATTCAAAACTAGACAAGACTGGTGATAACACGCTATACCCAATCTAGGAATCCCAACCCAAGAAACATAATGGAAAGAATTACAACATAAGCGAAGACAGAGTTTCGTTAGCGAAAATGAGAGATCCTGGAGGAGAGAGAGGAAGATCATGAAGAGAAGTAAGTCGAAGACGATGAGGCCAGTTACGACGGCGTTTTGCCGGCTGGAGGATACGACAGAGCCAGAGACGCCATTGTATAGATTTCACCAGCAATGAACCTGAACCCACTTCTGACTCAATCAGTATTTACGAATTCGGTGAATTGGGGTTTAGGGTTTATGGATTGAGCATAGTAAAGTTAGAAGGAAGAAGAAGCTTTATGCTCCTCCGGAGAGTTTGTGGAGTTAGGATTTGGTGGTGAGGGAGATTGGTTTCGAGGTAATTGGAGAGAGAGAGAGAGTAAGAGTCGGAGAAATCGAGAAGTTGTGGTGGAGGATGAGGTAATCGGTTTATCTCCGGAGACAGTGGCGTTATCGGTGCCAAAAGATGATTGGATTTGGAGACCAGATTGATAACGGCTCCATCGCATCATATGTTTCTCAATGAAATGGGGAAAAAAATCTAAACTTTATGTCGAATTTCAATTTCAAAATCTAAACCTCGAAAAAAAGACGAAGAAGACAAAAAGGTTTGTTTTTAACTATTTTTTAAATTAATATTAGAATAGTAATCTAATCCAGCCCTACCAGCAATGCCTCCTCACACGCTCCCTTCACACCTGTGATCGACCCACACAGTATACATCTAAAAGATAACTTATCAATAAAAGGATGTCGTTTTGGTATTTTTTTATTTTTCTTTTTAAATAATAATAATTCAATGAATTTTAAATCATACAAAAACTGTGTTGAACCGCTAACAGAAAATAAACTCCATTTTTTGTTGAAAGTGACCATAATTTTATAGATTATATTGTCAATTCAAATATAAACTTAGTTCAAAGATTGTCGAATTTAGATTTTTAGTTTTAGCTTCCATTTAACAACAGATAAATAAGAAAGGTACTTTTTGGTTGGTGTGTAGAAGTAGATAGAAAAATGTGACGGTGTGATGCAAAGATTCATGGCGTCCAAATCTGACCAGGCCCGGATCTAGCTCACACCAGCAAACAGGGCAAGTCTTGTGTAACTCAAACCAAAGACCAATGCAATTTGAATGAACGGCATGACGACAAACCGTTATGAGCCCCCCCCCCCCCCACTGTCTTCATATTAAACCTAATTCTGATAAGCAGATAGCGCATTCCACGTCGTATTTTTTTATTGTTGAAGATGAATAGAGGAGCTCAGGAAACGAATAAATGATAGTGGGTTCAAGGCCGATCTTTTCAGGCGGAGTGGCCACATGGATTAGGTCACCGTAAGGTGTTCGCTGAAGGTTCCAAGCTGAAAACAACCGATTCAGAAGAAATCGCCAAAAAGAGAGAGAGAGAAGAACCCTGCAAAAATTACAAAATAAAGAACGCCGATAATAACTACGGTGAAAGGCATGGAAACGGTAGGGAAAACATCAGTCTCTGGCATTTTTGTTGTTGATGATGACATTTTGAAGATTGATACGCCCTTTTGTAAAAATTAATTAGGTTAACGGATCAGCCTGTTTTGGTTTAAATGATGGTTAGAAAAAGAATTATATTTGGTCAACTATAAGAGTTAAAAACGTGGACTTGTTTTTCTGTAAAGCTACGACCCAGCAATGCGATAGTATTTTGGAAGTTCTTCGAGTATACGGAAATGTTTCGGGGCAATGCATCAATTTTGATAAGTCAGCAATCACTGTTGGTAAGGATGTTCGGGAGGACCTCCGAACAGAGTTAAAGCTAAGGCTCAATATCCCCACGGAGGGCGGCGCCGACAAATATCTGGGTATCCCGGAGCAATTACAAGGGTCGAAAGCGGAAGTTTTTGCATATGTTCAAGAACGGCTTCATCAACGAATTAATGGCTGGTCAGCCAAATTCCTTTCTAACGGAGGCAAGGAGGTTATGATTAAGTCGGTGGCGCAGGCTCTCCCGACATATGTGATGTCCAGCTTTCTATTACCCAAAAGTTTACATCGAAAATTAGCAAATGCGATAGCGGATTTCTGGTGGAAGAATTCTCACAATTCAAAAGGGATGCACTGGATTGCTTGGCGAAAATTGTGTCTCCCTAAACATGAAGGCGGTATTGGTTTCAAGTCTTTTGAAGAGTTCAATCAGACTTTACTGGCCAAACAACTCTGGCGACTTCATCAATACCCAAACTCCCTAGTAGCGAGGGTCCTCAAAGGGAGGTACTTCGGATACTCTCACCCCTTTCAGGCCAAGAAGGCATCTCGCCCCTCCTATGGTTAGCGAAGCTTATGGAGTGCGAAACCTTTGATCGACTATGATATGAGGCGTACCATTGGTACTGGGGCAAGAACATGGATTTGGACCGATAAGTGGATACATGATAAGACCCGCCCGGCAAGGAATGTTCAACGGGGAGTGTCGGATATAGCACCGAACCTGAACCTGAGGGTTATCGATCTAATTGATGAAAACTCACACACTTGGAATGCCCGGGCTTTGGAACAACATATCGACCTGGCGGATATCCCGTTGATCAGGTCCCTGATCCCATCCCTTATGGGCACATCATATGGTTATTGCTGGCATTTGAGTAATTCTAGTACATACACAGTACGGTCCGGGTATGAAGTGGCACGGGCAAATCCAGAGGAGGACATCCGGTTTTTAACACAACTCCCTTCCCTAAACCCACTGAGGACACTGTTATGGAAAACAACAACTACGAATAAAATCCGGCATTTCTTATGGCAAGCTCTCTCGGGAGCGGTAGCAGTTAACGAACGGTTAGCGTATCGACACCTCCATCAGGACAGTTTCTACCCGAGGTGTGGCAATGTGGAGGAAACAATTAACCATGTCCTCTTTACGTGTCCCCCGGCTAGGCAATGCTGGGCGTTGTCGCAGATTCCGCACAATGGTGCCTCATTCCCGTCAGATAACCTTTGGTGCAATTTCAATTTTTTTCTTTCCAGAGTACCTAATCGAAAGGAGTTTGAGGTTTATGTGAGATGTTATCCGTGGCTAATTTGGTATCTCTGGAAAGCACGAAATGATAACGTGTTTAAGAATCTAGACCGGACACCTCCAGACATCATGGACCTTGCCCGGAAGGAGGCTGCGGCCTGTTTATAGCAAATGAGAAGGCAACCAATGTTGTAGGTGGAGCACAGAGATCTACTGTTCCGGAAGCACCAACGACCATCTTTTCTTGCTTTATTGATGGTTCATGGAAGGAAGGGGACCGTTCGAGTGGACTGGGCTGGATACTTCAACTGCAAGATGGGGCGATTGATCTCCCAGGATTACGAGAGGTGAACAGAGGGGGCTCCCCCCTGCACACCGAGCTGCTGAATCTCTTATGGGCCCTTCAGAGCCTGCGGCGAAAAAGACGGTTCTGCACAATGTTCGCCACAGATTCACAGGAACTAGTTGCTATGATACGGGAACCGGAAAATTGGTCGTGTTTCAAAATCGAATTGGAGGAATACAAGACACTCCGAGCGTGGTTTCCTGACTTTGCGTTACAGTATTGCCCCAGGGAACGGAATGAAAAGGCTGATATACTGGCCCGAACCGCAATCGAAATTTACGTTTTTCCTTATGTTAGCACGTCTACTCCTCAGTGGTTTCCAGATACGAACGTGTTTTGCTAATCACGGGAATAAGCGTCTTGTGTTAAAAAAAAAACGTGGACTTGTATAAAACGATGGCTTTTTCTGTTCAACGGCTAAAAAGTGGGTCCCAGTAAACACTCTTTCCTTTACAAAACGACGTCATTTTCTTTTCTCCCACGAACTCTTTTTTTCCACGAACAATAAAATTTTGCATCTTTAATTCTAAACTAGATTTTATACCCACGCTACGCGTGGGTTTGATTTATCGATAGTTTTTATATAAATTTGTACTTGCTAATTTTTAAATTAGCAGACATTGTCATATACGGATGCAAAAGTATAATGATAAGAAAATAAAAAAATCGTAGAGAATTGAATAATTAATCTACCATAAATACTAATTTGTATCGGTAAAGAGACTTATATATAATGTTTACCATAAATAAATAATGTTTAGATCTTGTTATGGCATATCCTTAAATAAAGTATTCATAAATATAAATTTCAAAAAGGTCTATGTTGTATGTAAGTCACTCGTGAAGGATGATGTTTTCTATGTGGTTGATGTCAGCCATGTCATCGTGTTTTGTGTCACTATATTCATACACTGCAATTGATCTAGATGTTTATGCTATGTTTTTTCGATCAATGTCATGGTCTCCACCATTGACGTATTCTTGGAGGGCTTTGCCACTACTGACACCTTCTCGGATAGTTTCGTCACCAACATTGATTTTTTCTTGGATGTGTGTAACTATGATAGTTTGGTGGGCATCATTGAAGTTATAGGGTATAAGTGTCATCTAAACTTAAAAGTGCGGCCTACATCTAACAAACATTGCGGTCATGAACTTTGAATCTCATATCAGTTAGTTTTGCTTCATCACGGTCAAAGATTATGAAAGTTGCAACGTTGTCTTTGTCACAAACTGATAAATCAACTCGATACCTAATTATATAATTATACTAATTATATATCTTTCTAATTTTTGTTTCTATTTATTTTTGTTTCTAATTATTTAGTGTGTTTTCGTTTTCATATATGTTTTAATATTATTGTAAAATTGCTTATTTGACCAATACATATGTCAATTAGATAGGTTAGTGTGATTGATCGTGTTTTACATTAAAAAAAACAGTCAATATATTTACAGAAAATAAATAAACAATAAAAAAGTAGAAATTATTGGAGATAATGAGCTTATGAAATATTTGACCCAAAAACAAAAAATGAGGTTACGAAATAAAGAAATTAGGTTTAATATATTTTCAGGTTTCACAATATTTTTTAATTAGTCAAACATTGACATAAACGAATGAAAAAAATAAAATGGCAAGATACTTGATTGTTATTATTACCATAAGAAGATTAATACAAACAGTGATAAGTTTTACTCAATAATATTTTACTGAATGTTTTTATAAATATTAATTTGATTAAAATATAATACAACAAATGATAGAAGTAAAAATTTTAATTAAACATAATTATTTTGGATTTCATATGATTTTACCAATAACCTATTTTCTTCGTATTGTGTTTTATGTTTTCTATATCGTTTCAAAATATTGTACAAAATAAAAATTTATGATTTGGCTACTTACAAAAATCTTTTCTACGATATTTATTTTTATTGGCATAAAGTGATAAAAAAACATTTTTATATAGGACACTGAACTCATCTTTATTTTGTTCGAGTTAGGGTTTTTGCAATTCTCCCAAAAATCTTTAGCTACCTCTTAACCACAACCATCCACATACCATTATTCACATTATTAGCGATAATCTTTACTATATTATATAAGATTTATTAATTTCAATACATTTTTTCCCTTCTAATAGTATATCTTCTGTTCTTTTTTTATAGATATGTATTATTGTAAGAAAATTTAGGTTGATTGTATGGCAATGAAATCACATGAACAATATCATCATCTAATCTCCAAAATCCACATATACACATAAACTCTTTTTCCCTTGCTCTATCTAAAATAAATGAAACCTTACAATTAAGAAATCTAACTAAAACTATTTTAGAATTAATAAACTTTTCTAATCTCATTCTAAGGTAAATTTTTGTTATTGTTAAAAGGAAACTAATACACAAGTTTTTTAATGTTATTATTATAAATGCTTCTGTGGACTAATAGAATTGTGTGTTTATATCCCACGTGGACACTTTTAGCTTCAAATAGCATGAAATTTTATATAGTATAAAAATAACTTTTGAAAAGAAGAAAATTAAGAATTTGAAATTTATAAGATCCCAATATACAAAATTAGAGATAGACAAATTGATTCAGATTTATTTTCTTATTCAGACTTAATGTCAAAAGCACATACTTAAGATAGATAACATCAATTGATTTAAATAATTTGACAACCTAAAATTATAGACTGAACAAAAAAACAACACCAAACTCCTTTATCAAAACCAGAGCAGTATTTATAAAGAAAAAAATGTAAACCTAATGGATTCTGCTATTTCTCACACTATATCATGTCAAGAAACAATGAAAGCTCTTTATCATAGAAGCCTGATGATGGTGCTTCATTATTCTTATACGTTTGCATGAAATATTCGAAAAGAAACGTAAGCAAATATTTCTAAAGGCATATTTGTAATAAATAAATTACTTAAAAATATAAAATTAACTAATACTCATGTTGACCTTCACGTAAGCCATGACATCACTGATGAACGTTGTGGAGGCTTCGCCGGAAGCTTTCTCCGTTCCTTTGGGTACATCTCCAGTGATAAATCTTTGACCCGACACAGCATTCTTTCGAAAGATCAAACGATTGTCCATCTGAGAATTGATGCCCTGAAATTTAGTAAAAATACGTAAATTTTAATTTCAATCATAATATTTAATGTATTTTTATATTTTACTTAGCTATAAAATATTGAACACTAACGGATGCAATACAATCGCCATTTTGTTTTAAAAAAAAATCAAAACCTTTTGAGAAATATACAGTGAGAAAATTAGTGAGCTTTTTTATTAGAGTCATATCTTTCTTGTGTTTCTACAACATAGATGATAACAAATTCACTATTAAAAATATAAAAAAAATCAATTGAATAAGAGTATACTATTTTGTATTTACCATTGTTGATATTCTATCATGCGAGAACTCGTGTTCTAGAGATCTCGACATCGTGATTTTTTTATATGTGACGGACATTGGTTTTTGAAAAATTCTACTGTAAAAAAAGGAATAATTTTGTAAATTTATATGTTTTTAATCATCTTTTTAATAGTTTTTGTTTTTGATATTGGTTAGAGGTTTTTTTTTTCTTCGTAATCTAAAACAAAAGAAGACACAACCACAAAGTTAGGTTTAAAATTACAGTAATTTTTTAAATAATTAATCATGAACATAACATATCATATACAATAAAACAAATCACACTAAAAAAACAAAAAAAAACTATTCAAACATAAATATTGAGAAAAACTATTCATGAGTTAAACTAAAATATTGGCGATAAAGATAATAAAAGTGTATGAGTCTGTATATCATCGAACCTTGATAGCAAAGATCCTCACCATAACAAAGATGAAACCTACAACAAGACGAATGGAGAAAAATACATTAGGACGATGAGATAAAAATAATAAACAAAAAATAGCATATATTGTAGATTCTAGAACTCGTATATATATATATATATATAAGAAATTAACTATTTTGTATTTTTTCTTACAAAAATTTTCTTATCTATAGTATATACAAATTAAAAGAAAAATCAAAACAAATTTAAAAAAAACGGAAATTATCTTAAATAATGAGTTTGTGAAATAAGAAAATTGTGTCTTAGTCTTTTATTAACAACAAAATTAAAATTAACATAATTTTTAATGTTGATTTGGCATGCTACTATAGGTTGAATTAAATCCTAGGTGGACGGCCTCAAAAGCTTATAGCTTCAACTTTTACCCATGCTACGCGTGGCTTTGTTTTATCGATGAATTTAATATAAATTTGGATTTTCTAAATTTTTAATTAGCAGATATTGACTTTTACGGATGCAAAATATAATAGTAAGAAAATGAAGCAGTCATAGAGAATCAAATCATTAATTTAAGAATTTGTATCGGTAATTTGTATTTGTTCAGTCCACATTTTATTAAAATTAGTTGGCAGACATCTCTAGATTCTCTGTTTTTTCATCCACGCTATAAATATTCTCCTCTCAAAGTATTCCCTAGACAAAAGTGGATTGAGATCATTTGTAATTTTATGTGTTTAAAATCAATTGATGATTATATAAATGTTCCACATTTAACTAATTTTGTAGTTCCTCAAAAACAGTTTATCAAACATATTTATTTAATCGACTTAAAACTTCAAAGTATTAGACGAACCCAATTTAACTATTTTCAAATTTGTGGAGTTTCAATCCAGACTGATAATACTTAAATTTTACGTTTGCTTACACATGATTAGTTTTGTTGAATATTTGCAACTTCCACAATATGTCCAAAATCCATGAAAAACGTTTCAACTTGAAAAGTAATTGATTATTATCAGTGTTTCACATACACTTTGATGATATAACCGTACACAAAGCCTTTCAAGCACGTGATCCGATTGATTTTTAAGTATGTTATACTCTCTGTTTTACTCTCAAACTTTAGATTACCTCTCATGATCCTTTTTTTTTTCTTTGGCAACAATCCATTGAGTCTCTAATTCAAATACTAAGATATGCTAGACTAAATCTATTGATTTCTGGTTAATTTTATCTCAGTAAAACTAAATATTAAAGCAAAATGTAGACACCATTCAATTAATGTAAAATAAATTCTATTATTTTATCTTTTCTACGACAACAAAATTCTATCATTTATAGTATAACATGTTTGCTCATCCACCTATTGTCTTCTTTAACCATATTAACAATCTCTCAACTCTTCTATTATTCTCCACCTTTAGATTCAAGCCATTAAATTTGTTATCAAACTTGTTTTCTAGGATGCTAATAGCATAAAAAGAAAATAAATCTATACTATATAAAAGAAAATAAATTTTGACGGTATTTAATGTTAAGATTATCAACTAAAATTCAATGTTTCCAATTTTCTTGTAGCTTTAATATCCAATTATCCATATATTTGATTTTACTCTTTTAAAAATTAAATAAAAAAACTTGTAAAAATAGAACAAATTGAACTTTAAGAAGCATAAATTTCCTATTAAAAATAGAAAATTAACTTGTACTAAATGCGTTACAAAAATAAAAGTTCTCTATAAAAAAAACATAATTTTAAATGTTGACATGGACAATAGTTATTGGTTTTTAAAAATTCTATGTGGACCTTAACATTAAGTAGTTTCAACTTTTATTTTTACTAATAAAATTTAACAATCATTTCGTTGATGTTAAAATTGTCAACTAATCCAATTTGCTTGTAGCTTTAATTAAATGGAAAATTTTGTTAAAATATACAGAACAAATCAAATGTTAAGAAAATAAGATTTTTCAGTTAACAACAAAAATAAAATTTAACTTATACTAAATGCTTTAAATTGGAAGTTTTCTACTAACAAAAAAAAATTAACTTAATTCTAAACGTTCACGTGGCTGAGAATGGCCTCTTTCTCGGTAGAGCATTGTTTGATAATTTCAATTTGTTGAACATGCTCAGTTACCTCGAGCCAAACTATATTACAAAAGAAACACGAAAAACTCATTAAACCTCAAATCCTTCCCAATATCAAAATTGGTATAAAAAGCTAATATCATGCTAAAATTGGTTAATAAAATTTTCAATTAATTTCATATCATAATGTATAAGCAAAATACAAAATAAACAAAAACAATTGAAAACACTAACAGTTTTGAGCTTGGCCACTTCCTTGTTCAGCTTGTTGAAGTCTCTTCTAATATCATCTAATTCAAATTTATCTGAAATATAGATATTTGATACCATCAAGCTCAAAAAATTTTGAGGAGAGAAACCATGCGAAACAAAAGAATTGTTGAAAATGTACACCATTCTTCCTCGAGCTTAATTATCTGATCAACACTTCAATGCTTGCAAAAATCCGTCGCTGAGATTTTCGGATTATCTTCCGATATTTAACATTATCGTACTCTTATCTCTAAATCAAAGCAGGATGAAAGATAAATCACAAAAACTCACGTATCTTTATGGATCGATTAAGGAGAAGAGAAGAATTTGAAAATAAAGAGATACAATATGTTCTTAAATCTTTATGGACTTTTCGTTATCACGAGAAACTGCGACTTAGGGTTTTTGTGATTTGTATGATCTTTGTTTTCTATTTTAAACAGAGACTTAGGGTTTGTGATTTAATCTTTTACAAATCTATAGAAAATAAAATATTTAATTGTAGTGAACAAAATTAGATAACCGGTCAACATAAATAAAATCAAAGTAAGAATGTTACTGCAAAACCATTGATCGAGAAGAATATTATTTGTTTATTAATTTTTATGTTTTTGTTATTTGATTTACAATCAAATTTTATCACATCTTTTAAAATTATTAGTTTTTTCTGAGTCCTATGTAAATTTCGTAAACTTTATTTATTTTTAATTTTATTTTACTATTCAAATATCTACTTTTGAAAATGTTGATGGATTATTTCTCAGATTTATATTTGAACTATTTTTACTCTTCAATATTTTATAACTTGAAAAAATCAAAGATGAAAAGACAAAATGCAAAATTAGATCACACCATTTTGAATAATAAAATAAATTGAAAAAGTTATTACAAAATTATTTATATAGAAGTCTATCAAATATTTATCTATTGTATTCTTATATTTTTTATTTTTTATATTGTTTGATTTTCAACAAAATTATATCACATATATTCAAATAGTTAAATATTTCTAATCCTATTTAAAGTAGGATTACACTTTACTATTTACCAAATTAAGATATTATTATTTTTAAATAGATAAATATTTTGAAATGTGGGTAAATCTAATTTAAAAAAATTATTTTATACATGTATATATCTAACCGATTGATTCAAACATGCCTCGATAAGATTAATTACCCTTGTATAAAAATCCGAATTTCCAAAATAAATGACTTTTACCATTTTAGTAAGTAGTAAACGTAAAATAAAAACAAGCAAATGGAAAAAAAAATTACTATACCTCATATTAATGTTGTCAATAACAAACAAAAAAATTGAGTTAGAATGAATCATATTAAGCTCATAAAACTAATATATATTGTCGTATTCTATTTCACATATGGAAAAATATAATAATCTATCTTTTCTGATGAAAAGCCAAAACAAATAAGTTTTATGGAAAATATTATTGAAGTTTAAATTGCGTAAAATGGAGAGAATATAAAAATATGTAAATAAAAGTGAAAATTTCAATATTTAAACTTAAATCTATTTAAACTTATATTATAATATCCCAATAGAAAAACGTATTTGATTTATTGTTTTATATATTTCTATTTAAAATTAAAATATCTAATTGATAAATACAAATAAATAAGTTTTATTTAAAAAAGTTGTTTGATATGTGCCAAAATCTAATTGGACTTTTTAACACATGTCGAAATCTGTTAACTCACTTGACACGTGTCACGATCTTGTTAATTATTACATTTGACGCATCAAACTTTATATAATAAGATATATATATATATAACCACATTATATATATCCCATGCGAAAGAACATACAAAAATAAATAGTTGAATGATTTAGCATCACAATTGGTATTTTCGTCACTTTGTGAACATAACTAAACTCAAAAATCAGGACAAACTCAAATTCATTATAAATAAATAAACACATTGATTATGAGAAAAGAAAACATAATGAACATATAAAAAAGCCCATACATCAAACCATGCAAACAAAACCCTAACATCAATACAATCTGTTACCAAAAGAAAGAAAAAAACAATATAATTCGATAAAAACGATCGTATATTACGACTGCACCATAAACATGTTACTGATCAAAAATAGAATTTGAAAAATGTCAAACAATAATAAATCCAAGCAATGAAAAACACATACCAGACTGAAAACCAACGTGAAGAATAAAATACAAAATACATTGGCTAAACCTAAATCTATAATATATATATATATATAATAAAAGTTTATGTTAAATTTAATTGATTTAGTATGTTTCCCAAATTTATAGGGTTATTATTTTTTTGTTTGTTAATTTTTTTTAAAGCTTATGTGGCATATCACTATAGATTGATTTAAATTCTATGTGGACGTCTTTAGCGAGGATTAGTACTATCTCTATTGTAATTATATTATTTTTTTTAGATCGTTGGAAATTTTTCCTAATCTCTTTTGTAGTTAATTGAGAATGAATGTAATATCATATTCTATTGGGATAATAATTGATTAGAATGTGATATTAATTTTGCCTTTATAACAAAATATCTATACTTTTCCCAAATTTTTCGTAAACTTGAAATAATAACGCTTTTTAAATATTTAAGACTTTTAAATTAAGAAAATTTCTTAATCTAAAGTTGAAATAGGAAATTAAATCCACAAAAATTGTAAATTACTTGGAATTATGAGCTGATGATATAAGAAAATCATGTCTTATTTCTCAATTATTATCAACAAAAACAAAATTAACATAATTCTAAATATTTGACGTGGCATATCACTATAGGTTGATTTAAATCCTATGTGGACGCTTTTAGGAGCTTATAGCCTCTTATGATCATAAGCACATTCTCTTAGCCTTATCAGGCAACGAACACCATAATTCTAAATTCAACCACTTTTTTTTTTTTGATAATACTCTAAAACCAACTTAAACGCATCTTCTGCGCTTTTACACTTGTTGTTATCCGAATGAAGTAAAAGAGTTAAATTTTTGTATTTTTTTTTCATTGTTTCATTATCAGTTAAATGATCAACACCGAGAACTCCATACCAATTAGCTTCTCCTTTTTCGTTCTTTGATGCAAAGATATAAACATTGATCATTATCAATAATTGTTTGAACCATCAAGCTTAGGATACTAATTCTTAGTCTTGTTAACGATTTTTTTCGCTCTAACGTAATCATTCTATATCACTATAAAGTTCTTTTCTGCAATATCAGTTGCCCTTCTAGCTTCATCTTTATTACATTCCATCTTTTTCAGTTTATTGTAAAATTTTCTAATCTCTATTGTAATTATATTATTTTTTTGTGGATCGTTGAAATTTTTTCCTAATCTCTTTTGTTGTTAATTGAGAATGAATGTAATATCCTATTCTATTGGGATAATAATTGATTAGAATGTGATATTAATTTTGCCTTTATAGTAGGATATCTATATTTTTCTAAATTTTTCGTAAACTTAAATAATAACCTTTTTTTAAATATTTAAGATTTTTAAATTAAAGAAATTTCCTAATCTAAAATTGAAACAAAGTTAAAGAAATCATGTCTTATTTTTCAATTATTATCAACAAAAACAAAATTAACATAATTTTAAATATTTGACGTGTCATGTCACTATAAGTTGATTTAAATTCTATATGGACGCATTTAGCAGCTAATAGTTTCAATTTTTATATAGTATAGATTTTATTATCATCTAATAAGATTACATTATTTAACGGCTAAATTATTAAACGGCTATTTTTTGAACAAGACGTGGATCCCGCATTAACACGCTCCCTTGTGTAAAGCGACGTCGTTTCCTCTCTCCCACGAACGTCAAAATCCCCAATTCTCTCTCTGAAACCCTAATTCAAAATCGCCTTTTCTCTTTCCGATCATCGGAACATTTTTCAGTCCGACAAATCGCCGATATGGAGAAGAACGGCATGCGTCGTTTGAGTCTCGAATTCTTTCGAGTGGAAGAGACATCTCCCTCTTTGTTTCTTGACAAATGCGCCGTTTCTTTGGGTGGGATGAAGGCAAGATTACTAGTTCAACATAATTGCGTCAAGCTTTGTCAGACAAGTAAAAAGCTTTCTTTTGATATCTCCTAATTCAATCTCTCTGTTTCTGTATCAGCCCTGCTCCAGTCGCCTAACAACACCACAGAAGAAAAGATCAATCTCCTCCTCGGTCCTAGAGCACCCGTGCAGCATCGAAGGCGGAAAAAGGTGGCAGCTCTGAGTTTCGAAGTTGAAAAAAAAGACTGCCAACTATGAGAACAGACCCGGGTGTAGAAGCTGAGATCTAACAAAGAAAAAAAGCAGAGATTGACAAGACAGAAATTTACTTGTCTGACAAAGCTTGACGCAATTATGTTGAACTAGGAGTCCTGCCTTCATCCCCACCCAAAGAAACGGCGCATTTGAAGAAAAAGGTGGCAGGCCAGAGTTTCGAAGTTGAAGAAGAAGAAGAAGTAGAAGATTCACGAGAAGTGTTGATTTTAGATTTCTATGGTGAAAATTCTTAATTAGATTTTTTGTTCTAGATATAGTTTCATGTTGAAACGCTGGATTTGATTTTAGTATATGTTCCTTGGGAAGCTTTGTTTTGACACTACAGATTCATAATAACTCTTTGGGATTTGTTCTTAATGAAAACTTTGACTACTTACTCGTATACATAGATTGTTTTTGGTCTTGCTATGAAATGATCCATTTGGAAGTTCTGTGTTGTGTAGTCAACAACGTACAGGATTTGTCAGGAATCTGCTTGGGAGTTGGGCCCTTGGTTTGCTCAGATTCTGCGTTTTCTGTATGATAAAGATGTGTTGCTAGAAGACGCGATCTCGAGGGTTTGCGGGACTGTGTCCAAAATTCATTGATTTTTCTTTGTTATTACGAATTGGTAACCTCAAATTTTGAAAATTTCTCAGATCATAAAGCAAAAAGATGGGAAGGAAAAATGTCGAGGGTTTGCTTTTGTAACAATGGTTTCTGGACAAGAAGCTCAAGCTGCTGTTGATAAGTTTGATTCTTTTGTAAGCTCAATCTCTGCCCCCTTTTTGTATTGTCCTGTCAATCGAGGTTATTCCACGATTCTTTTGTCTTGACCTGTGTGTTCTTTGATTCAATATCCTTTAGATTCTTCTCTCATTGCATGTGAATAGGTTCATTTGGAAATAGCTAAAGAAAATGAGAATCTTTTATGACTGATTTAGTGCCATTTATGCTTTCTCCATTCTTGATATTTAAAGAAGATTGTATGGTCTTTGTTATCAGCAAGTCTCAGGGAGTCAAAGGAAGGGTTTCTTTCATGGAGAGTTTACACGAGCTCTGTTTTCAGGGCTGCCAGTGGTGGCAATAGAGGTGGTGCCAAAGGATTGTGTGTCGACGGTGGAGAAAAGAACAAAGGAAGATAGAGGAATTGGGATGGAAGAACATCTATAAAGGGAAATTGGGTGTGGTGCTTTTATCTGGTGGAACGGTACTTCAATCATTCATTATTTACAGTTTCTTTTATTGGGTATTGCGTTTCTTTGGAGACAAAACATTGATCTGGCTCTGGGCCACGTTCTTTGATTTTACCTTTTGCTTGGATTATTGGTTCTAAGTAGCCACAAAAGATTGGAGAGAAGATTTAATGATTCTTGTATTATAGTTGGAATGGGTTTTTTGCTGAAATGATTTTGGAATAATGCTTTATAGATGTCTTTCACTTAGATGATTACTAAAAAGAGAACCTGTCGGTGCCTTCTACCTAGTCAAATAGTTTTCACGTGACCTGAAAGATGCCTCATAGGATTTGAACTGTTGGTTGATCATTTAATACCTTGAGAATATCCACCAGCCATTGTATGGGGAGATGACCCATTGAACAGCGGTTACATGGGCCTGTTGGCTTGGCTCCATGAATCTCGTACGATCGGTGCAGCCAATTTTACAAAGAGTAACATTGCGGATTTGATGCTTTCTTCAGGGTCAAAACTCTGAGTCG
Organism: Arabis hirsuta; assembly: GCA_964056655.1. NCBI lineage: Eukaryota > Viridiplantae > Streptophyta > Magnoliopsida > Brassicales > Brassicaceae > Arabis > Arabis hirsuta. The sequence goes on along the minus strand of OZ053298.1, from coordinate 39,078,839 downwards.
AGATTTTCAGAGCGCTTTTAACGCTTTCAAGTCTCTATTTGCGTACTTTTCAATTCTTCTCGACTATTGGAACAATAAACAGGCCATCTGGAAAGCAGGTTCGAGTAGCTGACCCTACACTTCTAGGATAGTTCATTGAAAAAGGTGCAGCTTCAGCTGCAAAAGTAGTGGCAAGGTATTCAGATCCCTCTATAATTAGTTCAATAAGCTTGTTTAAGTCACAGTCAAAGTTTTAAAGCGGGAAGCTTGTGTTGTGAAAAACGCAGGTTGGAGTATTTGTGAGGAGACACAGAACTGGACCAGTCTATGGCTGCCGCAACTAATCAACGAACAGGACGTCTTCAATTTTGCTGGAGTAATGTAAACTCCTCCCTCTATTACAGGCGTTCAAAATTATACCAAGATCACTTGTTTATTCTCTGGGATTATTGCTATTGCTCCGTCTTTATGCAACTTAGACTTGGGGTTATTCAAAGTTCTGTTACGACAGTGTTTGCTGTTATGGAAGTGGCGGCATGTGTTAATGTGTGTAGAAAATGATTTTTTTGTTTCAGGTGTGCTTACACATGTTCAGTTTGGATTTCCTTAATCAAGTTGCCAATGGGCTGGAGAAAGACATCATGCGAGATGGTTTTGCTACAACTGTAATCTGCAACACGAAAACATTTGACATAATATTCATTATGTCTGATATAAAAGTTCAAAATTCTTGCAGTTACCATGTGGAAGAGAAAAAGATACCGTCTAGAACGGATCCTATACGATTGTCTTCTTTATGCTCCTTCAAAACCGAGATTAGCATGATGCAATATTTAACCGTTAAGAAATCCCAATTGTTTTCTCTGTTTGGTTTTCTTGTCTTTGCAGGTGCTGAGGGAGGAAGAGTTTGCGCCGGTGAGGAATGCAAAAGGGTCGAATTTCGACACACCAGAAAGCGCAGGACTTTTGGTTCCACGGCTGCACACACACACGTTGGGTCATAGCAGCTGGTGGCTTTCTAACACATTCTGTTCCTTTATATGCAACTGGTAAAGAGCCCACCCAAACTCTTCTTTTCATTTGACTTCACTTCGGTTTGTTATATTTCTAAACGGAAAACCGAACCTAGATTAAGCACTTGTATTCAGTTCTGTTAGTTTACTTTAAACCGGTATAGTTTCAATATGGTTAAGTAGTAACGTGTTTAGTTACTTAAATACCTGTTTTGTGTCGGTGTTCAGTTAAATAAAAGAAAGATATCTCCTGTAATCGTGGAGCTGAGTGAACGATATTTCGATGTAACAACAACAGATAAGGTCGACATTGATGAGGTATGTTGAATTGCTGTGCTTTTGAACTTCATGCGTATATGTCTGTTTTCGTTGGGTGTCTCTGTTTACAGTCCAAAGGATATGATTAGTTTGGTCTTACTTACAGAATCTAGACCGCCACATTTGGTTTATTAATGTTATATGTGTAAGCAATTGAGTTTACTGACTAAAATAGCTGAACCATACAATAGTTGAGCTTCATTTCCGCTATTTGAGCAATCTTTTGTTCTCATGCATTTCTGCTTATAACTTAAGTAATAGAGATATTGTTTCTTGCAAATCTAGAGGCCGGGATTTCAAACAGTATCAGCAAGTCGAATATCACGGCTGGGGTAAGCTTCACTAACCTTTTCTTCCAAAGCGTAACCTACATTCTATTCTACAAGTAGTAGGAGTTGTAAAATATGTATGTATAAATACAGTACAAGCATTTTTATATCGATCCCATGTACGTTTTTATGATGCAGCCAGCACTGCAGTTCTTCAAAGAAGGCGGCTCCGATCGAGAAAGCCGAGAGATTGTGGGTGCAGATGTCGCAAAGCTGAAGACAGTGTAGCAGAAGACAGAGAGCAGGGCAGAGAAACCTGAAACAACATAAGACAGTACAATAGCTGGTCCTGCTTGTTCATGAGCTTCTTGATCTGTCAAGACAAAGATTCCAGCTCCGATCACTGAACCAAACCCAAACCAGAGTAAATCCCACCATGCGAGACACCGTTTCATCTCGTGCTCGCTCTGTTTCCTGAGCTCAAACCGCTCGTTCTCATAATCAGACCTACTAGCCAACCTGTTGTTGAACCTGGAACAGGTCTGAGACAGTGCAGCTCTGTAACTACCAAAGCTCTGAAAAGATTCCTCAGGAAAGAAATCTCTCTTGCTCCATCTCCAGTACCCTCTCTCTTCACCTTCCATTCACTCTCTCTCTGCTTCAAAGCTTTGTTAATGGAGGAGAGCTACATAGACCATTTAATGATTGGACCAATCTACTTCATTGTTTGATTAGTAGAAAGTTTCAGACATTTTTGTACTTTTGTAGCCTCCTCTTTGTTTGAGTTTCGTTGCTATCCTCAACTTGTGGACTGTCCCATTCAATAAATCTCCCCCACTTGTTGAATTTGCAAAATAGACCTTCATGTTTTAAAAGATAACACATTTTAACCCTGACTTCTGAAATTGTCACAAATTCACCTTCAGTTTTGATTAGACTCAGTCTCAGGGTTTTAGGTCTATGTTCATGAATTTCCGATCGAATTTATCAGTGAGAGAGAGAGGGAGAAAATGGGTGCTCAGAAGAAAGGAGCGGCTAGGGTTTCAGAGGATTCGGTGGAACAAAGTCGACAACGTTTGCAAGCTATTCTTCTCGCCGACAGCTTCACCACGAAATTCCGTCCCGTAACCCTAGAACGACCAAAGGTACTATTACCGCTCGTGAATGTCCCGATGATCGATTATACCTTGGCATGGCTCGAATCTGCTGGTATAGAGGAGGTTTTCGTCTTCTGCTGTGCTCACTCGTTGCAGGTTATCGATTATCTTGAGAATTCCGATTGGTACTCGCACCCAAACTTGTCAGTGAGAACGATCGAGTCGCACAAATCAATCAGTGCTGGAGATGCTTTGCGTTACATCTATGAACAACAGACTGAGACTTCTCAGATTCAAGGTGATTTCGTTCTCGTTAGTGGTGATACAGTTAGTAATATGCCACTCGCTGATTTGATTCAAGAACACAGAGAGAGGAAGAAGAAAGATGAGAAAGCTATCATGACTATGGTTATTAAGAAGTCGAAGCCTTCGCCACTCACGCATCAGTCAAGACTAGGAACTGATCAGCTCTTCATTGCTGTTGATCCCTTAACGAAACAGCTTCTTCATTACGAGGATGACAAGATCGATCATGCGAAAAGGACCGTTTGCTTGGATAAGTCATTGCTGGATAGTAATCCTTCTGTTTTGTTATACAATGATATGCAGGATTGTTACATTGACATATGCTCACCTGAGGTGCTTAGTCTCTTTGAGGATAACTTTGATTATCAGCATCTGCGACGTCATTTTGTCAAGGGTGTGCTTGTTGATGATATTATGGGTTACAAGATTTTCACTCATGAGATTCACTCGAGTTATGCTGCTAGGATTGATAATTTCCGGAGCTATGACACGGTTAGCAAGGATATTATCCAGAGGTGGACATACCCGTATGTACCAGATATCAATTTCAGCGGAAATCGTCCTCTAAAGCTCGGGAGACAAGGGATATACCGAGCTTCTGATGCTATTCAATCACGGTCAGCTGATGTTGGATCGTCTACTGTCATTGGATATGGCACAAAAATTGGGAGTGGGGATAAAATCTTGAACTCGGTTATTGGGAACGGATGTTCTATTGGATCGAATGTGGTGATAGAAGGCTCATACATATGGAACAATGTTACGATTGAAGATGGATGTGAGATAAGGAATGCTATTGTTTGTGATGGGGTGAAAATCAGAGCAGGGGCTGTTCTGCAGCCTGGTGTTGTTTTGTCTTTCAAGGTTGTAGTGGGGCGGGACTTTGTTGTACCTGCGTATTCAAAGGTTTCGTTACTTCAACAGCCAACTAAGGAAGACAGCGATGAAGAACTGGAATATGCCGACAGTAGCAGCGGGACTGCAGATCTTTTGGCTGGCATACATTTGGAAACGGAGTCCAAAGCATCTGACCTTGGACCTGATGGAGCAGGTTACATATGGGAAGTATGTGAAGGGGCTCATGATGAGGAGTGGAAGCATTCTGTTGCACCAATCCCCGAGGATAAACTTGCTGAGATCACTCAGGCCATGGACGATGATGACATAGAAGACGAAAGTGCTGTCCCGACTTCTGGGGAGTTGAAATCTGACGCTGATAGTATTAACACTGATTTGAATGATCCCAATGATGACTTTGAGAGAGAAGTTGAAAGTACCTTCTTAAGGGCCGTTGAGGAGGGTATCGCAGTGAACCTTGTAAGTTTGGAGATTAGCTCACTCCGGATGTCATACAACATGGAATCTACAGATTGTACTGGAGCAGTATTCTACTCAATGATGAAACTAGCAGTTGATACTCCACATAACTCTGCTGGTGAATTGTATAAAAACGTGGCGAGTATCATTACAAAATGGAAGGGACTTCTTGGTAACTTTGTAAAGGAAACAGATGAACAGATAGAAGTGATAATGAAATTTGAAGAGATGTGTCAGGAATCTGCTAAAGAGTTGGGCCCTTTGTTTGCTCAGATTCTGCATCTTCTGTATGATAAAGACGTGTTGCTAGAAGACGCGATCTTGAAATGGGCGGAAGAGAAAGCAGGCGCGGATGAAGCTGACAAGGTTTACCTGAATCAATGCGAGACGTTCATACAGTGGCTCAAGGAAGCATCTGAGGAAGATGAAGATGAGGAAGATGAAGAATAAGATGGCTGAATTGGTAAACCAAAGTTCGATTGCTTTTCATACAATTGATGGCCTCTCATATTTTGATTGATCATTTACGTTTAAGAAATGCTCTGTTTTTTTTGGGTCATCATCAACAATCTTGTTTTCCATGTTTCTTTTGTTGTTTAAGGAGATGTTTTCACATCCACGGATGCGCTTGACATATCCCATCTTTTCTCAGGCTTCAAAAATCAAATATTTAATCTTAGAGAATGAATAGAAAACAGTCCTTTATAATCGTACTTGTATTATGTTTTTCAAACTCGATCAAAGTAACATCAGGCAAATCTCAGATTTATATGTAAGGAGCTTTTTGCTAAAACAATTGCATTAAAGCCCCAACTGTTTGCAAGTAGTACCAATATTATCATTTACTCTCATTAGTACCAGTTGTACTAGTTATTCTAGATAGTATCAGTTAGTCTCAGTAGTACCAGTTATATCTCTACATTTTCGTTTTTACTCCAATTTCGTATGTTTTATAATGATTCAGACCACAAAACCTATCACATTACCCTAATAAATTTACAAAACAAGTCCAATATCCAAAAAAACATTGGATATCCAATATCCAAATTTAATTTACAAACAAATTTTCAAAACTAGAAGAAAACCTAATGTAATCCTAAACATGAAAATTGCTAACAATGAAATATGATACCTTAATTTAGAAGCCTTAACTATGCAAGAAAGATTCAACTCTTAATCCTTGGCTCTGTTTTTTGTTTCAACCAGAAGAACACGGACGACGGCAAAGAGGAAGCCTCTGTTTCAACGAGATGAAGAAGAAGAAGAATGACGACAAAGAGATGAACGAGATGAATAACAAGAAGAAGGTCGAGGAGGAGAGATGAAGAAGCTCTGTTTTCTTATTTTTGCAGCGTAGAGAGAGAGAGAGAGGAGAAACGCCGCGGAAGAGAGAGAAAGTTAAGGTTTTACACATGGATGATTTTCATAGGTTGAAATTTTTTTGGTTGTTGAATTAATTAATTAGTTTGTTAGGTTATTTAATTAGGTGTCTATATTATTATAATAATAATAAAGAGGGGCAGAGTTGAGGGGTAGTTAGGTTAAAGAGGGGTGGTTAGAAAAAATTTAGGAAATTTGAGCTCTTATAGGTTATAATCCCTTTTTTCTTTAGCGGCTACTTAAAAACGCCCTTTTCTCTTATTTTGGGCCAAACCCTTATTTTTCTTGAGGCCCACTAGAGTACCTTGAGACCCATCGGAAAATAACAAGTCCAACACTTCTCCTTTGTTTTTACATAGCCCAATTAAGAGCAAAACAAACTATGGTTAGATTGACGAACATGTAGAAAGGTCTGAACACTCTACGATCCACTGCAATACTTTTTAAAAAAAAAAATCAGTAGCAAAGCACTTAGAACAAAATCAACACAACCACATTTAATCAAGAAAGTAATGGGAATTAAACCGACAATGATAGTTCACATGTCATAATTTGAACTGACTTTAAAAAACTTTTGACACAGATTTTATTTTACCTTTTTCCAGCAAAGATGCCACTGAGACTGATTCAGCAAATAGCTCGCATCACATACTCAGCTCGTCATGATTCATAGCGTCTGACCATCTTTAACTCCAATGAATAGCTTTCACACTATCATGTCTTTATCTTGTCATTAGCCAGTTTTCAACCTTTATTCACTTGAGAAAGTAGCTAATGTGTTGAGCGTGGATGATTGATTTACTTGTGCTTTTGATTGAATCCTCCTTTTCATGCTTAACCATTTTTCTGGTTTTTTTGTTTTTTTGTTTTTTTTTAATGAGACAGCTTCATCACTTGACTTCTCAAGAACTGTCTCAGGGCCTTTTACCCTTAAGCTCTTTGTTCTTTCTTCAAAGTGAAACTTGTACTGAAGTGAAGGCAAGACGACATGATAGGTAGCTCTTTTTCACTGCTGTTTCTGACTCCAAACTGAATCTGAGCCTTATATACACCTTGAATCAGTACATGTATCAGTTCTGCACACTTCACAAACGATTAAATTTCACAAACACCAATTGAGTTTCTTAAGATGACAAAACGATTAAAATCCAATGGTTTTGTGAATAAATCAGCCAGTTGTAAATCAGTGACAATATGTTCTACCACTACCTGTTTTTTCTCCACTAGTTCTGGAATAAAGTGGTGTCGGATGTCAATGTGCTTCGTCCTTGAGTGCTTCACTGGGTTCTTTGAGATGCTTATCACACTTTTATTGTCACAGTGAACCAAGAGAGATTTAGAATCCATTCCATAGTCCGTCAACATCTATTTCATCCAGAGAAGTTGAGTGCAGCAGCTTCCTAAGGCAATATATTCTACTTCAGCAGTGGACAATGATACAGAATTCTGCTTTTTGCTTATCCACGAGATCAAATTGTTTCCCAGGAAAAAACAACCGCCACTTATGCTCTTCCTATCATCTATACTCCCTGCCCAGTCGGCATCACAGTAGCGAACCAAGTTCTTGTTCGAACCCTTAGAATACCAAATTCCTAGATTGAATGTACCTTTGACATATCTCATGATTCGCTTGACTGTTTCAAGATGGGACTGTTTTGGTTTCGCCTGATATCGAGCATAAATCCCAACACTTAGACATAATCTGGTCCACTCGCTGTAAGATACAGTAAGCTTCCAGTCATGCCTCTGTATAGCTTGACATCTACATTGTTATCTTCACTGTCCCGAGTCATCTTGACTATAGTACTCATGGGAGTGTTCGCTTCCTTGCAGTGGTCCATCTTGAACCTTGTCAAAAGGTTCCTAGCATAAGTACTCTGAGAAATAAACACTCCTTCCAACTGTTTATTTGTAACCCCAGAAAATACTTCAGTTCTCCGACCATACTCATCTCAAACTCTTGTGTCATACGCTCCACAAATATATCCACTAATCGTTGAGATGTACTACCAAAGATGATACATCTACATAGATCTGCACCATCATAATATCCTCCTTCAGCTCAAGGATAAACGGAGTCTTGTCCACACTGCCTCTTGTGTATCCTTTTTCCATCAAAAATTCCGTCAACCTCTCGTACCAAGCTCGTGGGGTCAGCCCATACAAGGCTTTCTTCAGCTTGTACACATAATCTGGTTTAGCTGGATTTTCAAATCCCTTGGGCTATTCAACATGGACTTCCTCTTGCAAGAAACCATTTAGAAAAACACTCTTCACATCCATCTGATATACCTTGAAGTTCAGAATACATGACATACCCAGGAAGAACCGAATGGACTCAAGTCTTGCTACAGGAGCAAATGTCTCTTCAAAATCAACTCCTTCAATCTGAGAGTAGCCTTGTGCAACCAACCTTGCTTTGTTGCGAACTACAACCCCAAATTCATCAATCTTATTCTTGAAAATCCACTTTGTGCAAACAATATTGACTCTTTCAGGTCGAGGGACCAGCTCCCACACATCATTTCTCACAAACTGTTCAAGTTCTTGCTCCATTGCAAGAATCCAGAATTCATCTTCAAGAGCATGTACATGATTACGTGGCTCAATGACTGATACAAAACACGCAAACTGCACCACCTCATGCACCCGAAAACACGAAGTAGCTCAAGTTTGTCGTTCATTATGTAGCACTTGCACCCGAAAACACGAAGTAGCTCAAGTTTGGCTTCTTTCCTTTCCACAGCTTATAAGGTGTCTTGGTCAACCCTTTCCTCACATATACTCTGTTGAGGATGTAACACGACGTGCATACTGCTTCAGCCCAGTACTTCAGAGCGATGTTGTTTCATGTATCATGGCTTTTGCTATTTTTTGAAGCATTCTGTTCTTTCATTCTACCACACCATTTTGCTATGGCGTCCATGGAGCTGAGAATTGATGAGCAATACCATGATCTTCACAAAATGCCTTCATATATCCATTCTGAAATTCACCACCATAATCACTGCGAATTCTCTTGATTCCACCACGTTCATTGATTAGCGGCAGAGCCCAGATCCTGAAGTTGTCAGCTACTTCAGATTTTTCGTGAAGGAATCTGACCCAAGTGTATCTAGTGTAGTCATCCACTAGTACAAAGACATACTTTCTTCCAGCTACACTCTCCACTTGCATCGGCCCTATTAATGGATTTGAAACACTTATCTGAAACACTTCTTATAGCAATTGACCTTAGGTCAGATTTCTTCACCCAAATCTGATTACGGTATCCATTCCATGTGAATTTCCCTTCATATCTAAGTTGTCTGATCCTTTCCCAGTACTTGTAACAGTAGGCTCTTATGTGTCCATGTCTTCCAAAAAAGTAACCTCCAGTCCTCTAGGCTATAGTAACTCTAGTTCTATGTACTACAGTACCTTCAGTTCTGCGAACAGGATGTGATGAACCAGTTGTAACTACGAAATTGATATCTTTAGCCTCTGAACCATCTTTTCCAGTGTATCCTAGACCTCTGTGAATGCCTTCAGTCCTTCCGCAGGACAGAATATTGTCCAATTGCCTCGTACCAGCAAACATGCGAATCTTCTTATACTGCAGATCAAGTTGTGACTGAAGTTGGGCAGATATCTCCTTCTCAGAGTGTAGTTCCTTCTCCAAATTAACTGCCTTGAAAGCGAGGTTGAGTTTCTCTTTCAATAGCAGCATACTTTCTTGACTGAGCTTTCATTCAACCTGTAGTTCAGTGTGCAGCGATTCAACAAGTGTTTCAAGTCGCTGCTTCTCCTTGATCATAGCTAGATTCTCCTGTCCCAATCTGATGAGAGTCTCTCGTACTTCCTTGTAACTTTCGGCAAGCTCATCTTCATCGGATTCAGACCCTGAATTTTCATCTTCAACTTCAACCTCTATTATCCCCACAAAAGAAACAAAGTTGTTCAGAATCTCTTCATCCTCACTGTCTTCTTCAAACTTTTCTTCAGCCAGCATAGACTTTTCTTTCTGTTGCTTCTGATTATTCATACACTCTAGCTGAGTATGCCCGATTTCTTTACAGCCAAAGCACTTCATTTCCCTTCTCTTGACCCTAGGACATTCGGATCTGAAGTGCCCATATCCTTTGCATTCATGACATTGAAGTTCAGACTTCTTGACATGCTTGTCTCCTTGTGGTTTTCTGATCATTCCCATCCTTCTCTGACCTTGCCCTTGCTCTATTTTCCTCAAGGCTCGATCGAACCTTCTGACCAACAAACTCATAGGATCTTCATCACCAGGTTCATCCACAACTTTCTCACACGACGTTAGCGCCAAGTTTTTCATCTTCTTGGTGTCAGATGCTGCACTCTCCAATTCCATCTCATGAGCCTATAACATCCCAACAACTTCACCGAAGCTAAGTTCCTTAGTGTTTTGGGACACGTTCAGAGCATACTTGTAGGCCATAAATCTGCTTTGAAGACACCTCAAGAATTTCTTAACTAGCTTCTGGTCTTTGTACTTCTTTCCTAGTGTTGCAGCTTCTTGCGCAAGAGATTTTAGCTTGGAACGGAAATCAAAAATCGATTCATGCTCTTCCATTCTCATATTTTTTAATCTCGAAGCAATCATGTCTTTCCTCGAATTTTAAACCTTCAGGGTTCCTTCAAAGTGCGTCTGTAGCAGATCCCATGCCTCCTTTGCTATCTCACATCCCTGAATCAGTTCGAATGTCTTCTTTGACACACTGCAGTGAATGGCAGAAAAGGCCTTGGAGTTGTACTTGGCTTTCTTCAACTCGTCTTTTGTCTAGGTATCTTTTGGTTTGGGAGTTCTGAATCCTTCGTTATCGACCACCGTAAGCACTTCCCACTGAACCAGAACTGCTCTCCAAGCCAGTACATCAATCCCACCAATCAGAAACTTCATCCTAGACTTCCAGAACCTGTAGTTTCCCGAATCCAGTAGTACCCTCAAACTATTCACCAGATCTTGGTAGCTTTCCATTTTCTCCATAGGATCTCACCCGTAATAATACGAACAGATGTCGTTCTGATACCAAATGAAAATGTATAAGCTACTACTACAGAGATTATCGCAGATACTACAGGAACTTGAACATAATACACAAGGGGTTTTTCTTAAAAACTCTTTACTAGATTGAATGATCGTGTACTTACAAGTCTCACTCGGTCACTTCAATTTTAGCCTCATACATTCACAAGTCACACACGAGCTTGTGAACCTCACTCTACCCCTTAGCCCCTTGATACAAGATCTCCTTTTTGTTAGACAACCTTGAATCCCTTTTGCTAAGAATAAACTCTAACTGTGTTAACCTATCCCCAAGTTAACACTGACCTATTTATACTCAATAGGCGAACGGCCAAACCTAGTCTTGGCCCCCAAGTTCAGATTCTCTCAAATGTTCACTCAATATCTTTTTTCCTTATCTTTTGCAAGATACTAGGAAAATCTCCAAGCTCCTTGATCCTCTCCAAGGAACGCCTCCAGCTCTCTTACAACATCAAGTCACGCCCATCCTTGCTCGACCCTACTCCTTAAGCCCACGAAGCCTTAAGCTCAGCCCGTCTGTTCGTACAACCTTCTGTAGTACTTCACGCTTGGTACAGGTCACCGCTACAACGGTTACATCTTCATGCTTCACTTGATGATCTTTCATCTTGAGATCGTCCAATTGCTTCTGCTGCGCTGCAGTCAATTCGACTCCCTCTGTTGCTTTAGGGTAGCCTTCCTCTACCAGGTTCCATAATCTCTTGGCACGTAAGCAATTCTCCATCAATTCACTCCAATGATCTTAATGACCATCAAAGTGAGAAATTTTGGTAAGCGATTTGTCGTCACACATCTTTTCTCTCTTTTCTCTCTTTGATCACTTTGATTTGTTTTTGCTCTGATACCAAATGTAATTGTTAGCTCAGAGAAAACACAATTGCATCAGAATGATCTACTTTATTCGATAACTTCCAATGCCTTATATATAAAGTACAAGAAACTGGCTCAACCGAAAATAAAAGACACGATTCAACTAGCTCAACTAGTCCAACAACAACGAAAAAATAGATAACTGAAGTTGACTTATTCTAATCCCTGAAGAATAGGTCTCTTATTGACTCAAACTTACTCAACAGTAACGACCTCATTATGACAAAAGAGACAACCTTTGTAGCTCATTGTACCTATTAAAATCTTAGAAATTCAAAACTAGACAAGACTGGTGATAACACGCTATACCCAATCTAGGAATCCCAACCCAAGAAACATAATGGAAAGAATTACAACATAAGCGAAGACAGAGTTTCGTTAGCGAAAATGAGAGATCCTGGAGGAGAGAGAGGAAGATCATGAAGAGAAGTAAGTCGAAGACGATGAGGCCAGTTACGACGGCGTTTTGCCGGCTGGAGGATACGACAGAGCCAGAGACGCCATTGTATAGATTTCACCAGCAATGAACCTGAACCCACTTCTGACTCAATCAGTATTTACGAATTCGGTGAATTGGGGTTTAGGGTTTATGGATTGAGCATAGTAAAGTTAGAAGGAAGAAGAAGCTTTATGCTCCTCCGGAGAGTTTGTGGAGTTAGGATTTGGTGGTGAGGGAGATTGGTTTCGAGGTAATTGGAGAGAGAGAGAGAGTAAGAGTCGGAGAAATCGAGAAGTTGTGGTGGAGGATGAGGTAATCGGTTTATCTCCGGAGACAGTGGCGTTATCGGTGCCAAAAGATGATTGGATTTGGAGACCAGATTGATAACGGCTCCATCGCATCATATGTTTCTCAATGAAATGGGGAAAAAAATCTAAACTTTATGTCGAATTTCAATTTCAAAATCTAAACCTCGAAAAAAAGACGAAGAAGACAAAAAGGTTTGTTTTTAACTATTTTTTAAATTAATATTAGAATAGTAATCTAATCCAGCCCTACCAGCAATGCCTCCTCACACGCTCCCTTCACACCTGTGATCGACCCACACAGTATACATCTAAAAGATAACTTATCAATAAAAGGATGTCGTTTTGGTATTTTTTTATTTTTCTTTTTAAATAATAATAATTCAATGAATTTTAAATCATACAAAAACTGTGTTGAACCGCTAACAGAAAATAAACTCCATTTTTTGTTGAAAGTGACCATAATTTTATAGATTATATTGTCAATTCAAATATAAACTTAGTTCAAAGATTGTCGAATTTAGATTTTTAGTTTTAGCTTCCATTTAACAACAGATAAATAAGAAAGGTACTTTTTGGTTGGTGTGTAGAAGTAGATAGAAAAATGTGACGGTGTGATGCAAAGATTCATGGCGTCCAAATCTGACCAGGCCCGGATCTAGCTCACACCAGCAAACAGGGCAAGTCTTGTGTAACTCAAACCAAAGACCAATGCAATTTGAATGAACGGCATGACGACAAACCGTTATGAGCCCCCCCCCCCCCCACTGTCTTCATATTAAACCTAATTCTGATAAGCAGATAGCGCATTCCACGTCGTGTTTTTTTATTGTTGAAGATGAATAGAGGAGCTCAGGAAACGAATAAATGATAGTGGGTTCAAGGCCGATCTTTTCAGGCGGAGTGGCCACATGGATTAGGTCACCGTAAGGTGTTCGCTGAAGGTTCCAAGCTGAAAACAACCGATTCAGAAGAAATCGCCAAAAAGAGAGAGAGAGAAGAACCCTGCAAAAATTACAAAATAAAGAACGCCGATAATAACTACGGTGAAAGGCATGGAAACGGTAGGGAAAACATCAGTCTCTGGCATTTTTGTTGTTGATGATGACATTTTGAAGATTGATACGCCCTTTTGTAAAAATTAATTAGGTTAACGGATCAGCCTGTTTTGGTTTAAATGATGGTTAGAAAAAGAATTATATTTGGTCAACTATAAGAGTTAAAAACGTGGACTTGTTTTTCTGTAAAGCTACGACCCAGCAATGCGATAGTATTTTGGAAGTTCTTCGAGTATACGGAAATGTTTCGGGGCAATGCATCAATTTTGATAAGTCAGCAATCACTGTTGGTAAGGATGTTCGGGAGGACCTCCGAACAGAGTTAAAGCTAAGGCTCAATATCCCCACGGAGGGCGGCGCCGACAAATATCTGGGTATCCCGGAGCAATTACAAGGGTCGAAAGCGGAAGTTTTTGCATATGTTCAAGAACGGCTTCATCAACGAATTAATGGCTGGTCAGCCAAATTCCTTTCTAACGGAGGCAAGGAGGTTATGATTAAGTCGGTGGCGCAGGCTCTCCCGACATATGTGATGTCCAGCTTTCTATTACCCAAAAGTTTACATCGAAAATTAGCAAATGCGATAGCGGATTTCTGGTGGAAGAATTCTCACAATTCAAAAGGGATGCACTGGATTGCTTGGCGAAAATTGTGTCTCCCTAAACATGAAGGCGGTATTGGTTTCAAGTCTTTTGAAGAGTTCAATCAGACTTTACTGGCCAAACAACTCTGGCGACTTCATCAATACCCAAACTCCCTAGTAGCGAGGGTCCTCAAAGGGAGGTACTTCGGATACTCTCACCCCTTTCAGGCCAAGAAGGCATCTCGCCCCTCCTATGGTTAGCGAAGCTTATGGAGTGCGAAACCTTTGATCGACTATGATATGAGGCGTACCATTGGTACTGGGGCAAGAACATGGATTTGGACCGATAAGTGGATACATGATAAGACCCGCCCGGCAAGGAATGTTCAACGGGGAGTGTCGGATATAGCACCGAACCTGAACCTGAGGGTTATCGATCTAATTGATGAAAACTCACACACTTGGAATGCCCGGGCTTTGGAACAACATATCGACCTGGCGGATATCCCGTTGATCAGGTCCCTGATCCCATCCCTTATGGGCACATCATATGGTTATTGCTGGCATTTGAGTAATTCTAGTACATACACAGTACGGTCCGGGTATGAAGTGGCACGGGCAAATCCAGAGGAGGACATCCGGTTTTTAACACAACTCCCTTCCCTAAACCCACTGAGGACACTGTTATGGAAAACAACAACTACGAATAAAATCCGGCATTTCTTATGGCAAGCTCTCTCGGGAGCGGTAGCAGTTAACGAACGGTTAGCGTATCGACACCTCCATCAGGACAGTTTCTACCCGAGGTGTGGCAATGTGGAGGAAACAATTAACCATGTCCTCTTTACGTGTCCCCCGGCTAGGCAATGCTGGGCGTTGTCGCAGATTCCGCACAATGGTGCCTCATTCCCGTCAGATAACCTTTGGTGCAATTTCAATTTTTTTCTTTCCAGAGTACCTAATCGAAAGGAGTTTGAGGTTTATGTGAGATGTTATCCGTGGCTAATTTGGTATCTCTGGAAAGCACGAAATGATAACGTGTTTAAGAATCTAGACCGGACACCTCCAGACATCATGGACCTTGCCCGGAAGGAGGCTGCGGCCTGTTTATAGCAAATGAGAAGGCAACCAATGTTGTAGGTGGAGCACAGAGATCTACTGTTCCGGAAGCACCAACGACCATCTTTTCTTGCTTTATTGATGGTTCATGGAAGGAAGGGGACCGTTCGAGTGGACTGGGCTGGATACTTCAACTGCAAGATGGGGCGATTGATCTCCCAGGATTACGAGAGGTGAACAGAGGGGGCTCCCCCCTGCACACCGAGCTGCTGAATCTCTTATGGGCCCTTCAGAGCCTGCGGCGAAAAAGACGGTTCTGCACAATGTTCGCCACAGATTCACAGGAACTAGTTGCTATGATACGGGAACCGGAAAATTGGTCGTGTTTCAAAATCGAATTGGAGGAATACAAGACACTCCGAGCGTGGTTTCCTGACTTTGCGTTACAGTATTGCCCCAGGGAACGGAATGAAAAGGCTGATATACTGGCCCGAACCGCAATCGAAATTTACGTTTTTCCTTATGTTAGCACGTCTACTCCTCAGTGGTTTCCAGATACGAACGTGTTTTGCTAATCACGGGAATAAGCGTCTTGTGTTAAAAAAAAAACGTGGACTTGTATAAAACGATGGCTTTTTCTGTTCAACGGCTAAAAAGTGGGTCCCAGTAAACACTCTTTCCTTTACAAAACGACGTCATTTTCTTTTCTCCCACGAACTCTTTTTTTCCACGAACAATAAAATTTTGCATCTTTAATTCTAAACTAGATTTTATACCCACGCTACGCGTGGGTTTGATTTATCGATAGTTTTTATATAAATTTGTACTTGCTAATTTTTAAATTAGCAGACATTGTCATATACGGATGCAAAAGTATAATGATAAGAAAATAAAAAAATCGTAGAGAATTGAATAATTAATCTACCATAAATACTAATTTGTATCGGTAAAGAGACTTATATATAATGTTTACCATAAATAAATAATGTTTAGATCTTGTTATGGCATATCCTTAAATAAAGTATTCATAAATATAAATTTCAAAAAGGTCTATGTTGTATGTAAGTCACTCGTGAAGGATGATGTTTTCTATGTGGTTGATGTCAGCCATGTCATCGTGTTTTGTGTCACTATATTCATACACTGCAATTGATCTAGATGTTTATGCTATGTTTTTTCGATCAATGTCATGGTCTCCACCATTGACGTATTCTTGGAGGGCTTTGCCACTACTGACACCTTCTCGGATAGTTTCGTCACCAACATTGATTTTTTCTTGGATGTGTGTAACTATGATAGTTTGGTGGGCATCATTGAAGTTATAGGGTATAAGTGTCATCTAAACTTAAAAGTGCGGCCTACATCTAACAAACATTGCGGTCATGAACTTTGAATCTCATATCAGTTAGTTTTGCTTCATCACGGTCAAAGATTATGAAAGTTGCAACGTTGTCTTTGTCACAAACTGATAAATCAACTCGATACCTAATTATATAATTATACTAATTATATATCTTTCTAATTTTTGTTTCTATTTATTTTTGTTTCTAATTATTTAGTGTGTTTTCGTTTTCATATATGTTTTAATATTATTGTAAAATTGCTTATTTGACCAATACATATGTCAATTAGATAGGTTAGTGTGATTGATCGTGTTTTACATTAAAAAAAACAGTCAATATATTTACAGAAAATAAATAAACAATAAAAAAGTAGAAATTATTGGAGATAATGAGCTTATGAAATATTTGACCCAAAAACAAAAAATGAGGTTACGAAATAAAGAAATTAGGTTTAATATATTTTCAGGTTTCACAATATTTTTTAATTAGTCAAACATTGACATAAACGAATGAAAAAAATAAAATGGCAAGATACTTGATTGTTATTATTACCATAAGAAGATTAATACAAACAGTGATAAGTTTTACTCAATAATATTTTACTGAATGTTTTTATAAATATTAATTTGATTAAAATATAATACAACAAATGATAGAAGTAAAAATTTTAATTAAACATAATTATTTTGGATTTCATATGATTTTACCAATAACCTATTTTCTTCGTATTGTGTTTTATGTTTTCTATATCGTTTCAAAATATTGTACAAAATAAAAATTTATGATTTGGCTACTTACAAAAATCTTTTCTACGATATTTATTTTTATTGGCATAAAGTGATAAAAAAACATTTTTATATAGGACACTGAACTCATCTTTATTTTGTTCGAGTTAGGGTTTTTGCAATTCTCCCAAAAATCTTTAGCTACCTCTTAACCACAACCATCCACATACCATTATTCACATTATTAGCGATAATCTTTACTATATTATATAAGATTTATTAATTTCAATACATTTTTTCCCTTCTAATAGTATATCTTCTGTTCTTTTTTTATAGATATGTATTATTGTAAGAAAATTTAGGTTGATTGTATGGCAATGAAATCACATGAACAATATCATCATCTAATCTCCAAAATCCACATATACACATAAACTCTTTTTCCCTTGCTCTATCTAAAATAAATGAAACCTTACAATTAAGAAATCTAACTAAAACTATTTTAGAATTAATAAACTTTTCTAATCTCATTCTAAGGTAAATTTTTGTTATTGTTAAAAGGAAACTAATACACAAGTTTTTTAATGTTATTATTATAAATGCTTCTGTGGACTAATAGAATTGTGTGTTTATATCCCACGTGGACACTTTTAGCTTCAAATAGCATGAAATTTTATATAGTATAAAAATAACTTTTGAAAAGAAGAAAATTAAGAATTTGAAATTTATAAGATCCCAATATACAAAATTAGAGATAGACAAATTGATTCAGATTTATTTTCTTATTCAGACTTAATGTCAAAAGCACATACTTAAGATAGATAACATCAATTGATTTAAATAATTTGACAACCTAAAATTATAGACTGAACAAAAAAACAACACCAAACTCCTTTATCAAAACCAGAGCAGTATTTATAAAGAAAAAAATGTAAACCTAATGGATTCTGCTATTTCTCACACTATATCATGTCAAGAAACAATGAAAGCTCTTTATCATAGAAGCCTGATGATGGTGCTTCATTATTCTTATACGTTTGCATGAAATATTCGAAAAGAAACGTAAGCAAATATTTCTAAAGGCATATTTGTAATAAATAAATTACTTAAAAATATAAAATTAACTAATACTCATGTTGACCTTCACGTAAGCCATGACATCACTGATGAACGTTGTGGAGGCTTCGCCGGAAGCTTTCTCCGTTCCTTTGGGTACATCTCCAGTGATAAATCTTTGACCCGACACAGCATTCTTTCGAAAGATCAAACGATTGTCCATCTGAGAATTGATGCCCTGAAATTTAGTAAAAATACGTAAATTTTAATTTCAATCATAATATTTAATGTATTTTTATATTTTACTTAGCTATAAAATATTGAACACTAACGGATGCAATACAATCGCCATTTTGTTTTAAAAAAAAATCAAAACCTTTTGAGAAATATACAGTGAGAAAATTAGTGAGCTTTTTTATTAGAGTCATATCTTTCTTGTGTTTCTACAACATAGATGATAACAAATTCACTATTAAAAATATAAAAAAAATCAATTGAATAAGAGTATACTATTTTGTATTTACCATTGTTGATATTCTATCATGCGAGAACTCGTGTTCTAGAGATCTCGACATCGTGATTTTTTTATATGTGACGGACATTGGTTTTTGAAAAATTCTACTGTAAAAAAAGGAATAATTTTGTAAATTTATATGTTTTTAATCATCTTTTTAATAGTTTTTGTTTTTGATATTGGTTAGAGGTTTTTTTTTTCTTCGTAATCTAAAACAAAAGAAGACACAACCACAAAGTTAGGTTTAAAATTACAGTAATTTTTTAAATAATTAATCATGAACATAACATATCATATACAATAAAACAAATCACACTAAAAAAACAAAAAAAAACTATTCAAACATAAATATTGAGAAAAACTATTCATGAGTTAAACTAAAATATTGGCGATAAAGATAATAAAAGTGTATGAGTCTGTATATCATCGAACCTTGATAGCAAAGATCCTCACCATAACAAAGATGAAACCTACAACAAGACGAATGGAGAAAAATACATTAGGACGATGAGATAAAAATAATAAACAAAAAATAGCATATATTGTAGATTCTAGAACTCGTATATATATATATATATATATATATATAAGAAATTAACTATTTTGTATTTTTTCTTACAATAATTTTCTTATCTATAGTATATACAAATTAAAAGAAAAATCAAAACAAATTTAAAAAAAACGGAAATTATCTTAAATAATGAGTTTGTGAAATAAGAAAATTGTGTCTTAGTCTTTTATTAACAACAAAATTAAAATTAACATAATTTTTAATGTTGATTTGGCATGCTACTATAGGTTGAATTAAATCCTAGGTGGACGGCCTCAAAAGCTTATAGCTTCAACTTTTACCCATGCTACGCGTGGCTTTGTTTTATCGATGAATTTAATATAAATTTGGATTTTCTAAATTTTTAATTAGCAGATATTGACTTTTACGGATGCAAAATATAATAGTAAGAAAATGAAGCAGTCATAGAGAATCAAATCATTAATTTAAGAATTTGTATCGGTAATTTGTATTTGTTCAGTCCACATTTTATTAAAATTAGTTGGCAGACATCTCTAGATTCTCTGTTTTTTCATCCACGCTATAAATATTCTCCTCTCAAAGTATTCCCTAGACAAAAGTGGATTGAGATCATTTGTAATTTTATGTGTTTAAAATCAATTGATGATTATATAAATGTTCCACATTTAACTAATTTTGTAGTTCCTCAAAAACAGTTTATCAAACATATTTATTTAATCGACTTAAAACTTCAAAGTATTAGACGAACCCAATTTAACTATTTTCAAATTTGTGGAGTTTCAATCCAGACTGATAATACTTAAATTTTACGTTTGCTTACACATGATTAGTTTTGTTGAATATTTGCAACTTCCACAATATGTCCAAAATCCATGAAAAACGTTTCAACTTGAAAAGTAATTGATTATTATCAGTGTTTCACATACACTTTGATGATATAACCGTACACAAAGCCTTTCAAGCACGTGATCCGATTGATTTTTAAGTATGTTATACTCTCTGTTTTACTCTCAAACTTTAGATTACCTCTCATGATCCTTTTTTTTTTCTTTGGCAACAATCCATTGAGTCTCTAATTCAAATACTAAGATATGCTAGACTAAATCTATTGATTTCTGGTTAATTTTATCTCAGTAAAACTAAATATTAAAGCAAAATGTAGACACCATTCAATTAATGTAAAATAAATTCTATTATTTTATCTTTTCTACGACAACAAAATTCTATCATTTATAGTATAACATGTTTGCTCATCCACCTATTGTCTTCTTTAACCATATTAACAATCTCTCAACTCTTCTATTATTCTCCACCTTTAGATTCAAGCCATTAAATTTGTTATCAAACTTGTTTTCTAGGATGCTAATAGCATAAAAAGAAAATAAATCTATACTATATAAAAGAAAATAAATTTTGACGGTATTTAATGTTAAGATTATCAACTAAAATTCAATGTTTCCAATTTTCTTGTAGCTTTAATATCCAATTATCCATATATTTGATTTTACTCTTTTAAAAATTAAATAAAAAAACTTGTAAAAATAGAACAAATTGAACTTTAAGAAGCATAAATTTCCTATTAAAAATAGAAAATTAACTTGTACTAAATGCGTTACAAAAATAAAAGTTCTCTATAAAAAAAACATAATTTTAAATGTTGACATGGACAATAGTTATTGGTTTTTAAAAATTCTATGTGGACCTTAACATTAAGTAGTTTCAACTTTTATTTTTACTAATAAAATTTAACAATCATTTCGTTGATGTTAAAATTGTCAACTAATCCAATTTGCTTGTAGCTTTAATTAAATGGAAAATTTTGTTAAAATATACAGAACAAATCAAATGTTAAGAAAATAAGATTTTTCAGTTAACAACAAAAATAAAATTTAACTTATACTAAATGCTTTAAATTGGAAGTTTTCTACTAACAAAAAAAAATTAACTTAATTCTAAACGTTCACGTGGCTGAGAATGGCCTCTTTCTCGGTAGAGCATTGTTTGATAATTTCAATTTGTTGAACATGCTCAGTTACCTCGAGCCAAACTATATTACAAAAGAAACACGAAAAACTCATTAAACCTCAAATCCTTCCCAATATCAAAATTGGTATAAAAAGCTAATATCATGCTAAAATTGGTTAATAAAATTTTCAATTAATTTCATATCATAATGTATAAGCAAAATACAAAATAAACAAAAACAATTGAAAACACTAACAGTTTTGAGCTTGGCCACTTCCTTGTTCAGCTTGTTGAAGTCTCTTCTAATATCATCTAATTCAAATTTATCTGAAATATAGATATTTGATACCATCAAGCTCAAAAAATTTTGAGGAGAGAAACCATGCGAAACAAAAGAATTGTTGAAAATGTACACCATTCTTCCTCGAGCTTAATTATCTGATCAACACTTCAATGCTTGCAAAAATCCGTCGCTGAGATTTTCGGATTATCTTCCGATATTTAACATTATCGTACTCTTATCTCTAAATCAAAGCAGGATGAAAGATAAATCACAAAAACTCACGTATCTTTATGGATCGATTAAGGAGAAGAGAAGAATTTGAAAATAAAGAGATACAATATGTTCTTAAATCTTTATGGACTTTTCGTTATCACGAGAAACTGCGACTTAGGGTTTTTGTGATTTGTATGATCTTTGTTTTCTATTTTAAACAGAGACTTAGGGTTTGTGATTTAATCTTTTACAAATCTATAGAAAATAAAATATTTAATTGTAGTGAACAAAATTAGATAACCGGTCAACATAAATAAAATCAAAGTAAGAATGTTACTGCAAAACCATTGATCGAGAAGAATATTATTTGTTTATTAATTTTTATGTTTTTGTTATTTGATTTACAATCAAATTTTATCACATCTTTTAAAATTATTAGTTTTTTCTGAGTCCTATGTAAATTTCGTAAACTTTATTTATTTTTAATTTTATTTTACTATTCAAATATCTACTTTTGAAAATGTTGATGGATTATTTCTCAGATTTATATTTGAACTATTTTTACTCTTCAATATTTTATAACTTGAAAAAATCAAAGATGAAAAGACAAAATGCAAAATTAGATCACACCATTTTGAATAATAAAATAAATTGAAAAAGTTATTACAAAATTATTTATATAGAAGTCTATCAAATATTTATCTATTGTATTCTTATATTTTTTATTTTTTATATTGTTTGATTTTCAACAAAATTATATCACATATATTCAAATAGTTAAATATTTCTAATCCTATTTAAAGTAGGATTACACTTTACTATTTACCAAATTAAGATATTATTATTTTTAAATAGATAAATATTTTGAAATGTGGGTAAATCTAATTTAAAAAAATTATTTTATACATGTATATATCTAACCGATTGATTCAAACATGCCTCGATAAGATTAATTACCCTTGTATAAAAATCCGAATTTCCAAAATAAATGACTTTTACCATTTTAGTAAGTAGTAAACGTAAAATAAAAACAAGCAAATGGAAAAAAAAATTACTATACCTCATATTAATGTTGTCAATAACAAACAAAAAAATTGAGTTAGAATGAATCATATTAAGCTCATAAAACTAATATATATTGTCGTATTCTATTTCACATATGGAAAAATATAATAATCTATCTTTTCTGATGAAAAGCCAAAACAAATAAGTTTTATGGAAAATATTATTGAAGTTTAAATTGCGTAAAATGGAGAGAATATAAAAATATGTAAATAAAAGTGAAAATTTCAATATTTAAACTTAAATCTATTTAAACTTATATTATAATATCCCAATAGAAAAACGTATTTGATTTATTGTTTTATATATTTCTATTTAAAATTAAAATATCTAATTGATAAATACAAATAAATAAGTTTTATTTAAAAAAGTTGTTTGATATGTGCCAAAATCTAATTGGACTTTTTAACACATGTCGAAATCTGTTAACTCACTTGACACGTGTCACGATCTTGTTAATTATTACATTTGACGCATCAAACTTTATATAATAAGATATATATATATATAACCACATTATATATATCCCATGCGAAAGAACATACAAAAATAAATAGTTGAATGATTTAACATCACAATTGGTATTTTCGTCACTTTGTGAACATAACTAAACTCAAAAATCAGGACAAACTCAAATTCATTATAAATAAATAAACACATTGATTATGAGAAAAGAAAACATAATGAACATATAAAAAAGCCCATACATCAAACCATGCAAACAAAACCCTAACATCAATACAATCTGTTACCAAAAGAAAGAAAAAAACAATATAATTCGATAAAAACGATCGTATATTACGACTGCACCATAAACATGTTACTGATCAAAAATAGAATTTGAAAAATGTCAAACAATAATAAATCCAAGCAATGAAAAACACATACCAGACTGAAAACCAACGTGAAGAATAAAATACAAAATACATTGGCTAAACCTAAATCTATAATATATATATATATATATAATAAAAGTTTATGTTAAATTTAATTGATTTAGTATGTTTCCCAAATTTATAGGGTTATTATTTTTTTGTTTGTTAATTTTTTTTAAAGCTTATGTGGCATATCACTATAGATTGATTTAAATTCTATGTGGACGTCTTTAGCGAGGATTAGTACTATCTCTATTGTAATTATATTATTTTTTTTAGATCGTTGGAAATTTTTCCTAATCTCTTTTGTAGTTAATTGAGAATGAATGTAATATCATATTCTATTGGGATAATAATTGATTAGAATGTGATATTAATTTTGCCTTTATAACAAAATATCTATACTTTTCCCAAATTTTTCGTAAACTTGAAATAATAACGCTTTTTAAATATTTAAGACTTTTAAATTAAGAAAATTTCTTAATCTAAAGTTGAAATAGGAAATTAAATCCACAAAAATTGTAAATTACTTGGAATTATGAGCTGATGATATAAGAAAATCATGTCTTATTTCTCAATTATTATCAACAAAAACAAAATTAACATAATTCTAAATATTTGACGTGGCATATCACTATAGGTTGATTTAAATCCTATGTGGACGCTTTTAGGAGCTTATAGCCTCTTATGATCATAAGCACATTCTCTTAGCCTTATCAGGCAACGAACACCATAATTCTAAATTCAACCACTTTTTTTTTTTTGATAATACTCTAAAACCAACTTAAACGCATCTTCTGCGCTTTTACACTTGTTGTTATCCGAATGAAGTAAAAGAGTTAAATTTTTGTATTTTTTTTTCATTGTTTCATTATCAGTTAAATGATCAACACCGAGAACTCCATACCAATTAGCTTCTCCTTTTTCGTTCTTTGATGCAAAGATATAAACATTGATCATTATCAATAATTGTTTGAACCATCAAGCTTAGGATACTAATTCTTAGTCTTGTTAACGATTTTTTTCGCTCTAACGTAATCATTCTATATCACTATAAAGTTCTTTTCTGCAATATCAGTTGCCCTTCTAGCTTCATCTTTATTACATTCCATCTTTTTCAGTTTATTGTAAAATTTTCTAATCTCTATTGTAATTATATTATTTTTTTGTGGATCGTTGAAATTTTTTCCTAATCTCTTTTGTTGTTAATTGAGAATGAATGTAATATCCTATTCTATTGGGATAATAATTGATTAGAATGTGATATTAATTTTGCCTTTATAGTAGGATATCTATATTTTTCTAAATTTTTCGTAAACTTAAATAATAACCTTTTTTTAAATATTTAAGATTTTTAAATTAAAGAAATTTCCTAATCTAAAATTGAAACAAAGTTAAAGAAATCATGTCTTATTTTTCAATTATTATCAACAAAAACAAAATTAACATAATTTTAAATATTTGACGTGTCATGTCACTATAAGTTGATTTAAATTCTATATGGACGCATTTAGCAGCTAATAGTTTCAATTTTTATATAGTATAGATTTTATTATCATCTAATAAGATTACATTATTTAACGGCTAAATTATTAAACGGCTATTTTTTGAACAAGACGTGGATCCCGCATTAACACGCTCCCTTGTGTAAAGCGACGTCGTTTCCTCTCTCCCACGAACGTCAAAATCCCCAATTCTCTCTCTGAAACCCTAATTCAAAATCGCCTTTTCTCTTTCCGATCATCGGAACATTTTTCAGTCCGACAAATCGCCGATATGGAGAAGAACGGCATGCGTCGTTTGAGTCTCGAATTCTTTCGAGTGGAAGAGACATCTCCCTCTTTGTTTCTTGACAAATGCGCCGTTTCTTTGGGTGGGATGAAGGCAAGATTACTAGTTCAACATAATTGCGTCAAGCTTTGTCAGACAAGTAAAAAGCTTTCTTTTGATATCTCCTAATTCAATCTCTCTGTTTCTGTATCAGCCCTGCTCCAGTCGCCTAACAACACCACAGAAGAAAAGATCAATCTCCTCCTCGGTCCTAGAGCACCCGTGCAGCATCGAAGGCGGAAAAAGGTGGCAGCTCTGAGTTTCGAAGTTGAAAAAAAAGACTGCCAACTATGAGAACAGACCCGGGTGTAGAAGCTGAGATCTAACAAAGAAAAAAAGCAGAGATTGACAAGACAGAAATTTACTTGTCTGACAAAGCTTGACGCAATTATGTTGAACTAGGAGTCCTGCCTTCATCCCCACCCAAAGAAACGGCGCATTTGAAGAAAAAGGTGGCAGGCCAGAGTTTCGAAGTTGAAGAAGAAGAAGAAGTAGAAGATTCACGAGAAGTGTTGATTTTAGATTTCTATGGTGAAAATTCTTAATTAGATTTTTTGTTCTAGATATAGTTTCATGTTGAAACGCTGGATTTGATTTTAGTATATGTTCCTTGGGAAGCTTTGTTTTGACACTACAGATTCATAATAACTCTTTGGGATTTGTTCTTAATGAAAACTTTGACTACTTACTCGTATACATAGATTGTTTTTGGTCTTGCTATGAAATGATCCATTTGGAAGTTCTGTGTTGTGTAGTCAACAACGTACAGGATTTGTCAGGAATCTGCTTGGGAGTTGGGCCCTTGGTTTGCTCAGATTCTGCGTTTTCTGTATGATAAAGATGTGTTGCTAGAAGACGCGATCTCGAGGGTTTGCGGGACTGTGTCCAAAATTCATTGATTTTTCTTTGTTATTACGAATTGGTAACCTCAAATTTTGAAAATTTCTCAGATCATAAAGCAAAAAGATGGGAAGGAAAAATGTCGAGGGTTTGCTTTTGTAACAATGGTTTCTGGACAAGAAGCTCAAGCTGCTGTTGATAAGTTTGATTCTTTTGTAAGCTCAATCTCTGCCCCCTTTTTGTATTGTCCTGTCAATCGAGGTTATTCCACGATTCTTTTGTCTTGACCTGTGTGTTCTTTGATTCAATATCCTTTAGATTCTTCTCTCATTGCATGTGAATAGGTTCATTTGGAAATAGCTAAAGAAAATGAGAATCTTTTATGACTGATTTAGTGCCATTTATGCTTTCTCCATTCTTGATATTTAAAGAAGATTGTATGGTCTTTGTTATCAGCAAGTCTCAGGGAGTCAAAGGAAGGGTTTCTTTCATGGAGAGTTTACACGAGCTCTGTTTTCAGGGCTGCCAGTGGTGGCAATAGAGGTGGTGCCAAAGGATTGTGTGTCGACGGTGGAGAAAAGAACAAAGGAAGATAGAGGAATTGGGATGGAAGAACATCTATAAAGGGAAATTGGGTGTGGTGCTTTTATCTGGTGGAACGGTACTTCAATCATTCATTATTTACAGTTTCTTTTATTGGGTATTGCGTTTCTTTGGAGACAAAACATTGATCTGGCTCTGGGCCACGTTCTTTGATTTTACCTTTTGCTTGGATTATTGGTTCTAAGTAGCCACAAAAGATTGGAGAGAAGATTTAATGATTCTTGTATTATAGTTGGAATGGGTTTTTTGCTGAAATGATTTTGGAATAATGCTTTATAGATGTCTTTCACTTAGATGATTACTAAAAAGAGAACCTGTCGGTGCCTTCTACCTAGTCAAATAGTTTTCACGTGACCTGAAAGATGCCTCATAGGATTTGAACTGTTGGTTGATCATTTAATACCTTGAGAATATCCACCAGCCATTGTATGGGGAGATGACCCATTGAACAGCGGTTACATGGGCCTGTTGGCTTGGCTCCATGAATCTCGTACGATCGGTGCAGCCAATTTTACAAAGAGTAACATTGCGGATTTGATGCTTTCTTCAGGGTCAAAACTCTGAGTCGAGATTTTCAGAGCGCTTTTAACGCTTTCAAGTCTCTATTTGCGTACTTTTCAATTCTTCTCGACTATTGGAACAATAAACAGGCCATCTGGAAAGCAGGTTCGAGTAGCTGACCCTACACTTCTAGGATAGTTCATTGAAAAAGGTGCAGCTTCAGCTGCAAAAGTAGTGGCAAGGTATTCAGATCCCTCTATAATTAGTTCAATAAGCTTGTTTAAGTCACAGTCAAAGTTTTAAAGCGGGAAGCTTGTGTTGTGAAAAACGCAGGTTGGAGTATTTGTGAGGAGACACAGAACTGGACCAGTCTATGGCTGCCGCAACTAATCAACGAACAGGACGTCTTCAATTTTGCTGGAGTAATGTAAACTCCTCCCTCTATTACAGGCGTTCAAAATTATACCAAGATCACTTGTTTATTCTCTGGGATTATTGCTATTGCTCCGTCTTTATGCAACTTAGACTTGGGGTTATTCAAAGTTCTGTTACGACAGTGTTTGCTGTTATGGAAGTGGCGGCATGTGTTAATGTGTGTAGAAAATGATTTTTTTGTTTCAGGTGTGCTTACACATGTTCAGTTTGGATTTCCTTAATCAAGTTGCCAATGGGCTGGAGAAAGACATCATGCGAGATGGTTTTGCTACAACTGTAATCTGCAACACGAAAACATTTGACATAATATTCATTATGTCTGATATAAAAGTTCAAAATTCTTGCAGTTACCATGTGGAAGAGAAAAAGATACCGTCTAGAACGGATCCTATACGATTGTCTTCTTTATGCTCCTTCAAAACCGAGATTAGCATGATGCAATATTTAACCGTTAAGAAATCCCAATTGTTTTCTCTGTTTGGTTTTCTTGTCTTTGCAGGTGCTGAGGGAGGAAGAGTTTGCGCCGGTGAGGAATGCAAAAGGGTCGAATTTCGACACACCAGAAAGCGCAGGACTTTTGGTTCCACGGCTGCACACACACACGTTGGGTCATAGCAGCTGGTGGCTTTCTAACACATTCTGTTCCTTTATATGCAACTGGTAAAGAGCCCACCCAAACTCTTCTTTTCATTTGACTTCACTTCGGTTTGTTATATTTCTAAACGGAAAACCGAACCTAGATTAAGCACTTGTATTCAGTTCTGTTAGTTTACTTTAAACCGGTATAGTTTCAATATGGTTAAGTAGTAACGTGTTTAGTTACTTAAATACCTGTTTTGTGTCGGTGTTCAGTTAAATAAAAGAAAGATATCTCCTGTAATCGTGGAGCTGAGTGAACGATATTTCGATGTAACAACAACAGATAAGGTCGACATTGATGAGGTATGTTGAATTGCTGTGCTTTTGAACTTCATGCGTATATGTCTGTTTTCGTTGGGTGTCTCTGTTTACAGTCCAAAGGATATGATTAGTTTGGTCTTACTTACAGAATCTAGACCGCCACATTTGGTTTATTAATGTTATATGTGTAAGCAATTGAGTTTACTGACTAAAATAGCTGAACCATACAATAGTTGAGCTTCATTTCCGCTATTTGAGCAATCTTTTGTTCTCATGCATTTCTGCTTATAACTTAAGTAATAGAGATATTGTTTCTTGCAAATCTAGAGGCCGGGATTTCAAACAGTATCAGCAAGTCGAATATCACGGCTGGGGTAAGCTTCACTAACCTTTTCTTCCAAAGCGTAACCTACATTCTATTCTACAAGTAGTAGGAGTTGTAAAATATGTATGTATAAATACAGTACAAGCATTTTTATATCGATCCCATGTACGTTTTTATGATGCAGCCAGCACTGCAGTTCTTCAAAGAAGGCGGCTCCGATCGAGAAAGCCGAGAGATTGTGGGTGCAGATGTCGCAAAGCTGAAGACAGTGTAGCAGAAGACAGAGAGCAGGGCAGAGAAACCTGAAACAACATAAGACAGTACAATAGCTGGTCCTGCTTGTTCATGAGCTTCTTGATCTGTCAAGACAAAGATTCCAGCTCCGATCACTGAACCAAACCCAAACCAGAGTAAATCCCACCATGCGAGACACCGTTTCATCTCGTGCTCGCTCTGTTTCCTGAGCTCA